>CM075669.1:48165000-49415000 GCA_037962975.1 Clitoria ternatea | reverse complement strand
CTCAACCAAACACATTCTCAACTTGCTTCATGTAATGCTAGAATTTCAGCATGATTAGATGATGTTGCTATGATCGTTTGCTTTATAGATCTCCATGAAATTGCTGTACCACCACATGTGAACAAATATCCTGTTTGTGATCGACCATTATGAGGATCAGACAAATACCCCACATCTTTTTATGGGTAAAGAACTATGTCTTGCTAACAAATTGACAGCAAATGATATATCAGGTTGTGTATGACTAGCAAGATACGTTAGTGTGCCAATTACACTAAGATATGGTACTTCAGGACCAAGTAGTTCTTCATTTTTCTCTTGAGGTCGAAAAGGATCTTTGCTCACTTCAAGTGACTTTACAACCATTGGACTGCTCAATGGGTGTGATTTGTCCATATAGAACCGCTTTAGCACCTTTTTTGTATAAGTATTTTGGTGCATCAAAATTCCTTCCTTTAAATATTCTAATTGTAATCCAAGATAAAACTTTGTTTTTCCCAAGTCTTTCATCTCAAATTCCCTTTTCAAGCAATTTACAGCCTTTGAGAGCTCTTCAGGAGTTCCGATGATATTTAAATCATCTACACAAATAGCAATTATAACGAACTCTTTTTCGAATCTTTTCATAAAAACACATGGACAAATCGGGTCATTTTTATACCCTTATTCCAATAAGTATTCACTGAGACAATTATACCACATACGTCCAGATTGCTTTAGTCCGTAAAGGGATTTATTAAATTTAATTGAATATTTTTCTCGAGAATTTGTCTTGTATGCTTCAGGCAAATTAAATCCTTCAGGGAGTTTTATATAGATGTCATTTTGCTTCAGGAAAATTAAATCCCTTAGGGAGTTTTATATAGATGTCATTTTCAAGTGAGCCATATAAATATGCTGCAACAACATCCATTAGGCGTAAATCAAGTTTTTCACGAATTGCCAAACTAATCAAGTATCGAAAAGTACTTGTATCTATCATTGGTCAATATATTTAGTCAAAATTAATACCAGGTCTTCGTGAGAAATCTTGTGCAATAAGTCTTGCTTTATATTGCATAATTTCCCTATTTTTATTTCTTTTTCTCATAAAGACCCATTTATACCCAACTGGTTTTACTCCTCAAGTGTTTGGACTACAGGTCCAAAAACTCTTCATTTTTGCAAGTGAGTTTAATTCTTCTTACATTGCATCTTTCCACTTTGGCCAATCATTTCTTTGTGCATATTCCTTAATAGATTTTGGCTCATGATTCTTATCATCATTTATAATATCAAGAGCTACTTTGAATGTAAAAATTTCATCAGCATCGACTTCATGTCGATTCCATTATATTCCATCCATGACATAATTTATAGAGATCTCTTTATTCTTATCAATTTCATGTACATTGGTTTATTCTGAATTTGAAACCTTGATTATGTCAAGAGACTCTACTGGAGTCTTTATATTCTCGATTCGACCACTCTCTTTATTTATTGAGAATTTTTTTCTTTAGAACCAACAGGTCTGCCACATTTTATTTTGGCTTCATGCTTATTTGCAATTTTAGATTGTCCTGTAGGGACATCAATCTTTATTGAAGTATTAACAGCTGGTATGTGTGACTTAGTCACTCTTTTTGGATCAGCAAATTCATTTGCTAATTGGTTTGCTAAATTTTGTAAACTAGCTATTTTATGAACTTCTAGTTCAGATTGCTTTGTTCGAGGATCAAGATGAGATAGAGATATCTCATTCCAACTAATCCTTGTATCCAATTGTTTACTTTCTCTCCCTAATAGTGGGAGAACAAATTCATCAAAATGACAATCAACAAAACTGCACTTCCAAAAATTTTTAGATGGGAAATATTTGGTTCTTTATCATGAACCAATTATAACGGGTAATACTCATGATAACTTGTAGGCCTGATGTGAATAAGTACTGTTGCATGCAAGATTGCATGTCCACAAGTTGAAATTGAGAGTTTTGATTTCATTAACAATGGTCTTGCTATCAATTTCAAACGTTTAATCAATGATTCAACAAGTCCATTTTGTATATAAACATATGCTATAGGATGTTCAACATTAATTCCAATGGACATACAATAATCATCAAAAGATGGAGATGTGAACTCACTAGCATTATCAAGGCGTATTTTCTTAATTCGATAATCAAGAAAATGAGCTCTTAAACGAATTAATTGAGCTAGTAATCTCGCAAACACCTGGTTATGAGTTGACAATAAGCAAACATGTGACCATCTAGTTGATGCATCATAAAATATCTAAATGGTCCATAAATATCATCTTTTATACGCTTTAAAAATGTGAGTGGTTCACCTCCAATTTTTATTGGTGATTGATAAGTGTTGATTAAGCATTGATTTCATGACTTATTTGAACTAATTTTGTAAAGACTTGAGCTAAATTGATGAATTATTAAAGGAAGTGAGCATGGATCTTTTAAGTAGTGATGGATAAGTGTATAAAAGAAATATTATGTTAAAACTCTTGGAAAGTTGTAGGAAATTCAACAGGAAAGCAAGGCAAGCTTAAGCTTGAGCAGGCAAGCTTAAGCGTGAAAGATCAAGCTTAAGCTTGAGCAGGCAAGCTTAAGCGTGAAAGATCAAGCTTAAGCTTGAGCAGGCAAGCTTAAGCGTGGAAGGGCAAGCTTAAGCGTGAAAAGGCAAGCTTAAGCATGAAAGAGCAAGCTTAAGCGTGATCGGGAGCATTTGAAGACAGCAAGCTTAAGCTTGAACAACCAAGCTTAAGCTTGAACAAGTTGGAAAGCATCAGGACCTCTCACGCTTAAGCGTGAACACTAGGCGCTTAAGCGTGGAATAATAAAAATGAAAGCCTAAGCGTGGATTAAGCGTGGAATGAGCGTGAATTAAGCAAGGATTACACACGGTCTAACAAGAAGAACGCTTGAGCGTAGGCATTCCACGCTTGAGCGTGACTAATGGATAGCAAAGCATAAGTCGAGCGCGCCTGAGCGAGGAACCAGCATGGATCAAGCGTGGAAAAAGCATACTGAACAAAGGAAGACCACGCTTAAGCGTGGTTAAGTTAGCTTGAGCGTGAGACTATCACTGAACATTAGAACCTTTCACGCTTGAGCGTGACCAGTAAGCTCAAGCGTGACTCATACAGCATGGGTCTCTTAATTCTTTAT
Source organism: Clitoria ternatea (assembly GCA_037962975.1). Taxonomy (NCBI): domain Eukaryota; kingdom Viridiplantae; phylum Streptophyta; class Magnoliopsida; order Fabales; family Fabaceae; genus Clitoria; species Clitoria ternatea. The sequence goes on along the minus strand of CM075669.1, from coordinate 49,411,837 downwards.
TCACCAATGATGCAATGCCAACTCACCCACTTTCTTGTGTTTCTACAAGTCTCTGAAAGATGCTGCATGGGTTCTACGCAAGTGGGCATGGGAAGCTAGAGCATAACCTCTATAAATCAAGCTGCAAACAACATCAGATTTAATCCCCTGTATCTCCTTCACAATCCAATCTTTTCCATTATTTTCTGTATTCATTCTTTTGATGGTGAAAATGCAAGGCATGAGTAACTAAACTCCCTTATGGGATTGGCTGTAATCCATTCAACACTGAAGTAATGTTGTTGTAAGTTTTTATTTAGTAATGAGATTTGATAAGTTTCTGTATTTCCTTCTGCGTTTAATGCCTGAAAGTACTTGATCACTATTTTCTTGTTTTAAGTTTTCTCAAGTATCACTACTAAAAAAACCCTAAACAGCTACCTCACATTAGCGACCACCTACTGCCGTCGCTAACTAGCGACCGGGTTAGCGACCGCTATAAATAAAGAGCGACCAAAAAAGTTGTAGCGACGAATTTAGCGACCCCAACAGGATACGGTCGCTACCAGTTATGAACGCCGTCGCTAGTACGGTCGCTATATCTCAGATCCTTCTTTTTTGATTTCCCTCCATGGTTTTTTGTTGGCGCCAAACGTTTAGCGACGGCTAAATGGCGTCGCTGGGTTTTGTTGTAGTGACGGCGAAGTTGTGCCGTCGCTAAGTTTTTGCTGTTCCCTTCACTTTTTTGTTTTGAGAAGGGAAGTTAGTGACGGTACCAAGTCCCCCGTCGCTACATTTTAAGAGATTAGTGACGGGTTTTCTGGCCGTGGCTAATATTCAGGAGATTAGTGACGGAGTAGATTTGCCGTCGCTACGTTTTTTGTGTTCCCTCCATTTCTTTGTTTTGAGAAGGGAAGTTAGTGACGGTACCAAGTCCCCCGTCGCTAAATTTTAAGAGGTTAGTGACGGGTTTGCTGGCCGTGGCTAATATTCAGGAGATTAGTGACGGAGTAGGTTGTGCCGTCGCTACGTTTTTTGGGTTCCCTCCATTTCTTAGGGAAGTTAGTGACGGTACCAAGTCCCCCGTCGCTAAATTTTAAGAGATTAGTGACGGGTTTGCTGGCCGTGGCTAATATTCAGGAGATTAGTGACGGAGTAGGTTGTGCTGTCGCTACGTTTTTTGGGTTCCCTCCATTTCTTTTGTTTTGAGATGGGAAGTTAGTGACGGTACCAAGTCCCCCGTCGCTACATTTTAGGATATTAGTGACGGGTTTCCTGGCCGTGGCTAATATTCAGGAGATTAGTGACGGAGTAGGTTTTGCCGTCGCTAATCCTATTAATTGTAGTGACACAGTGAGCGACGGGGGGTTACCGTCGCTAAGGATTTAATCTAACTCGACAGCAACCCCTTTCCCTGCCACTTGCCCTAACTTCCCCTTCCTCTTTCAGCCTTTCCTCCCTCTCCTCCCTCTCCTCCCCTTCTTCCTCGTTTGGTTTCTCTCGTGCGACAGACTCCCTTTCAATCTGTTTGTGCACCATTTCCGTTGGCCTCCACAGTGCGCGACCCACCACCATCGTCCGATTCCGACGCCGACGCCGCCAACGCGAGTCTTCTTCATCTTCTTCTTCGTGACGCATCTCCAGAACCTGCACGACCCCACCCGCGAGGGCGCGTCTACACCTGCGCAACCCACGCCCACCACTGCGACTGAAGCTTCGTCTCCACCACCTACGACGACGATTTCGCCTCACCTCACCCTCTCCTCAACCTGTCCCACCTGTCTCCGGTGACTGTTCCGGTGAAACAGAGGCTGCAACGGCCATTTCCGACCATTTTCAGCAACGTAGAGCGGCGGCTCCAGTGCAGGGCTCTCCATTGACCACCTCTGCAACAGTTCCTGCAGGTTTCCAAACCAGGTTTGTCATCTCCTCTGCTGCATTTGATTACTGTTTTTTTTTTCTGAATTTGTGTGATATACATCATCAGTATTTGCCTTTCAATGTTGCATAGTGTTTGAGCTCAAGTGAGGTATTTTTGCAACATTTGGAACCTGAAAGAATTCCACTGTTCCACTGCCTCTTTAATTAAATGATTCTATGCATATAATACTTAGTTCTTAATGAAATAGTACAAAGGATCTGTTATGAGGAACACAAGATGAAACTTTTATATGAAGAAAATGTGAAAATCTGCAGTTATATACCTGCCAATTTTGTAGCACTAGAAGATGCAACAGCCAGTCCTGGGATCAATGTCTTGTCATCAATTTCAAGACCAAGTAAATCAAGATCTAGACCAGCACCAAAACCTCCTTTCTCTATTTAGTTTAGCCTTTTTCTATTTAGTTTAGCCTCAAGATTCCCTGTTACTAACTGTTCACGTATTTTATCTTTATTCAGTTCAGCTCCTTCACTTGAACCTTGCATAGTACTAAAACCACAAAGTGCTCTGCATTGTTTGAAAGTGCTTGAGGTAAAAGAGAATCTGTTTTAGGAAAATTTTCATCATAGAGCTTTAGCTTCTCCTCTAAATCAGTGCACAACTGAAACTTCTTTGAATTACGGGTTAGATCTTCCACAGTTGCTTCAAGACTTTCTTTTTCTATTTTAAGTTTACTCAGTTCCTCTGGTACAGTGAGCAACTGTGCTTACTGACTCTTAAGTGCAGCTTCACTTGATTCTCTAAATTTTTCCTTTTCTTGTAACTTGAACCTTACAGTTTCCAACTCAGAAATTTTCTCTTGTCCTTCCTTGGTAGAGGCAAATAGATTGTGAAGTGCTGACATGTCTTCCTTGAGCTGTGCTTCTGAAGTCTTTATCAGGTTTAATTCCCGGGTCAATTCGTCCACTAAAGTGTCCCTTGAGGATAATCTTTTCTCAGCTTCTAATGGCTGGGATTTTGAGTGTGTCAACTCCTCTTGGATGGTAGAGAGTTTTGCTGCAGTTGTTTTAAGTGCCTCTTCAACCTTCTGATTTTCGGCAATCTTATCGTAAACTCCCTTCAGTTCTTCCGTAAGGGAAGCCATCCATCTTTCATTTCTTTTACGCTCAATTTGGCTTCTTCAAGTAATCTCTCAAATTCTAAGGCCTTCTTTCTTTCAGATTCAGCATGTGAACCACTTTCCTTATGCAGCTCCTCGAATTTCCATGCCTCCTCTGTAGAAAGTTGTAGCTTGTTACTGCAATTCTTGCATCCTCTTTCTGGAGTTTTCAAGTTCAAGGTTCTTATCATCAAATGCTTCCTTCACTTGAAGAAGCTCTTTCTGCTTCCCTTCTTGACTTTGAAGTTCCTCTTCAAGAGTGTTAAGCTACAGGTTATACCTACACTCAGCTTCAATAATCTGCTCTTGCAATTTCTTGTGACTCAGATCAAGCTCTTCATATTTTTTCCTGCTTTCCTCCAAATTCTCTCTTGTAATTGAGATCTCTCCTTTCAGCCGAGTGTTTTCATGCTCAGAGGTCCTTCAAGATTCTGCCAATCTTTTGAGTTCAATCTCAAGTTCCTCTATCATTTATTGTGCTTCAAGAAATTCCCTGCTTGGAGGATCTGAGCTTCTTTCAGTTTTATGGGACTTCTCATCTATGACATTCTCTTCTTTCTCAACTTTAATGAATTCACCAAGGCATTCTCTCGTCTTTCTTTACTTCACTTATTTCCTTAGGCAAGTCTCCATTTGGTTCCTACAATAAATCATTAAACAAAATGAACATTATAGTTTGTACTAAAAGTTTGCTACTATAACCCACTAGGGTTAGCTAGTGGTGGGAGATTTGTGTAGTTTGCATAAGGCTTTGGGTTTGGACCTCGGTGCTTTCATTGTACACCAGGAAAAAACTTACTATTATGATATTATCAACAGATGAGTAAGTAATGCAACATCTAAGCATTTTGGCTTAAATGACTTATGTAAATTATCTATAAAGAGTTACAAGCTCAAATCCTGAGCTTTCAATTAACGGAATAAGCATCCATCCAGTCTCCTATAGTCGTTGTCTTGTTGGGATAGACTTGATTGTTTCTGTAGTGGTGCTTAATTCACAAACCCGTTAATTTATTAAATGAGTATGGAATAGGAAACAATATAGCGGGGGGGGGGGATAATATGTTTGCGACAAATACCAATATACCATGACTCAGACCATTCACCTTTTGAGTTACATGGATGTATATGTTTCAAAACAGACAATCAAAACATGATAGTATTTTTTGGACATCAGGATTCCTGCTCCCATATATGTTAAAAGGTTTCAGGTGGTAGGAGTATGTGGCAACGTATCACAACTCGGAAGAGGGACAAATGACATACCAAGTTGGGCAAAAATTTTGTTTATTGTTGTGTGAATATCTTCCAAATCCTATCTTTACATGGAATAATAAACTGGATACCAGACTTGGCATAGGAATAGGATGACATTTAGACAATATATATTTTAGATTCCTACTAAAAGATCAATGAATTATTAACATAATATATACCGCCATTTAAGTTAATAATCTTGTCACCATTTGTGTAAGAAAATAGGAGGATATAGATTCAGATCTATCTCATTTGCGAGCAAAAATAATAATACAACTAGAGATAGCTACCAAATCTCTTGCACTTACGGCTTGAAACGTGTGCCATCATGAGGATGACACCTTATGGAAACGGAAAGAAGAGAACAATACTACTACTAACAAAAAGAATGGCACTCAGACACATCCCTTATAATTATAAATGAATAATTCAATTTTGAACGTGGAAATATCTAAAATTTCACAAATATATACATTGACAAATTGACACCTCCTCTCGAACAGCTTTAAAATAGGTTATTGAATGTTAGAGAGGTATATCCTAGGAGAACACTGCAAAACATTAAGCATTTATGTTAACCATCTTCTCCTAAATATAAAGGGGAATAAGACCATTATAATCTATGTAATGTATGTAGCTAATACCAAAATTTTAAACTAGTTCTACTTCATGCTGTTCACGTGAACCTTTAATTCTTGATCCTCTGCAACTGTCCTATTCCTCCTTGTATACACCTTAAGAGGTTGTTCGCTAACATATGTGACCCCGTTACCCGTCTTTTTTGGACAGTGTTTAATGAAATCATAGATTTTTGGGTTGGGGAAGGAGAGCTTAGGAGAGGTTACATGCTTCATGTTCAACTTGTAGATCTTATAGTTGGTCTCTGTTGGGAAGTCCCAGCAAGAAATACTTGTGGTTCATGGTTCCATTGTAGTCAGTAGGGCCATTCAAGAACTGAATGAATCCAGGACCAATCGCTTAACAGAACCTCCATTCCGTTCATCACACCGTTCATCGCATAACCTAAAATTATTCATAAATTCCACATAAAACATTAGTTGACTAGATTTAATGTAGGTATATATATCCCTCCTTTCAAGTGTTACTAGTCCACAAAATCTAACCTGCAGGGTCGTAAAACTTAGAAATTCATAAGAGGATATATATTGACACTTGCCTTATGATGTAGCACTGCTTTTGCACGACGCTGATCACTATAGCCATATGCATCTAAACCTAAAAGTAAAACATCATCTGGCGTCAACTGTAACTCATAGAAGAAGCGGAGGGCATACAGTGATTTCTTCTGCAGATGTCTCCCAATGGTTTTTAACCAAGAGGAAAGGCCCTTAGGCTTTTCCTCTCCAGTCTTAAAAAAGGAAACAAATCTCTGCAAATTGAACTGACCATTTAAAAACAGAAACCTGAAAAAGTTACAGAGCAGACACATGGTCAGGCAACAAAAGCAGAGGTAAGAAGATGGAAGGGAGACACTTGCCAGTCATGGAGGAGGGGGAGAGAGAGGACACGGTGGAGAGAGAGGCCATGGAGAATGGAGTAGGAAGGAATGAGAGGGGCGTGCATGAAACGGTGCATGAAATGGAGCTGTCGGGGTCTGGAAAGCTTTGTGCCACGGGACAAACCCAGAGGGAGAGGGTCTCCAGGAACAGGACATGCCAACCCATCAAGCGTCTTAGGAGTGGAAATGTCCAAATCCCAAAACCCTCCTCCATCCATTACCCATCTTAGTTTCCTCATCGACTCTTCTGTTCCTGTTGCTTCTCCACCTTCTTCACTCACTCATCCACTGCCCTAAATTAGTCCATCGTCTTTCTCCATTCTTTTTTTTTACATTCAATAGTGATATAATTACATAAACATATACTGTCATAATTAACTCTTTTAAAATACAAAAGCTTGTATGAATTGCCTCTAACTCCTTGTTTCCTCAATTGTTTCTCTACACTCTTTGGTCTCCACCAGAATTTAGTGACTAGTTTAATAGCAATGCAACGTGACGTGTGTAGGTAATATGTTAGTCATACCCGCTGGTAGAAGCGTTCATTTGTTTTTTAACTATTTTAGTATGTTATATATTGTTTGGATGCATGCCTAATATTAATTTGATACAATTTTTAGCATGAGGTAAACTCGTAAACTCTTACGAGTTTACGAGTCGAGTTAGCGAGTCGAGTCTACCTAGCCAAAACGAGTCTTGGTAGACTCTCGAGTCTGACAACCTTGCTAAAGTTCATTGAAAATGTATGATTAGCAAAGGCCAATAAAACTTTTTCTTTTGATGACTCAATTTCCATTCTAATTAGAGTTTGTCATGCAGACCAAGACACCTTACGTGTGGTTCGTGTTCGACCCTCATCAGCTTTGTCTTCATCGCTATCTGTCATTCCCAGGTAATCCCCTAACGGTAACTTATCCGGCTATGTGTGTTGTGGGATTTGCCGTGTATGTATGTTGATTGTTGTTTGTTAGTGGAGAGCTGAGCTCATTAGGCAGTGATTTGGTGTGCTGATAACATGATTTTTTATGCATGTGTAATGTTGTTTGTTAGTGGAGAGCAGAGCTCATTAGGCATTGGTTTTATGTGCTGATAACATGATTTACGATGCATGTGTAATGTTGTTTGTTAGTGGAGAGCAGAGCTCATTAGCCGTTGATTTTATATATTGATAACATGATTTTGTGTTCATAACTGTGAATATGATATACAATGCGTATGATATGTTTATTTATCTATACTGGGCTGTTTTCTATATGTAACAGGCCATTTGTAAATTTGGGAAATGTCTAGTTTACAGGGGAGACTCTGCCAAAATTTCGGCAGGCTCCCTTTCTTAGGGAACTTAAAAAATGAAACACAACGTTAATAATGTAGGTTTAGTCGTGTGTGTACCCATTAGATTCCCGTTCAAGTTTCAAAACAACCGGGCGATGTACCGTGTTGTGTTGGAGCTTGAATTGTCCCGGTTGGACAGTTTGGTATGAATTTGTAACCTGTAGGGCGTAACCCATCAATGTTGTATGTGGTCTATCTTGAGAAGTTGAATGAATGTTCATTTGAATTTTCGGTTATGGTGTTTCGTATTGTCCCCAGGGTGCATGTCTGCGTGTGGTGTTTCATACCGTACGTATCTCTGTGTACTCGGGGACCAATGCGAAATGCTGTCGAAATTTCAAGTGAACATTCGTTCAACTCAAGATAGACCGCATACAATTATGGGATGGGTTACGGGTGGTTGCATATTCATCCCGAATGGGATAGGGCCCCACCAATTTGCAACATCAAAGAGATAGAGTGATTCACAACTGATAGTTAAATAAAAATTTAAACGTGTAACGTAACAGAGATCGTGCTTGTTAGATATTATAAATGGAGGTACCGGCAAATCGGCGATGGATGTACAACCGACTAGATCGCAATCGGCGAGTGACTGAGGAGTTTATGACGGGGCTATTGGAGTTCATTCCGTTCGCTACGGCAAACACGCCCGGATTTGAAGTGACACAGAAGATCCGTTGTCCGTGCTCAAGGTGTAAATGCATGAGTTTTGAATACGCGGATGATGTCATGTACCACCTAACTGAGAAAGGGTTCATGGAAACATACCACTGCTGGTACAACCATGGTGAGCAGTTACCGCGTAGACCATCAGACGTAACCGTGCAACAGTCTTACTACGCGGTTGGAGGAAACAGGGATACGTACAACAACATAGAACAAATGGTGATGGATCATGTTAGACCCTCCACCGGGCGTATGCTGGAACATAATGACCAAGCAGGTAATGGGGACTCTGACAATGTAGAGGAGGATCCTAATCCGGAGGTGAAGAGATTTTATGATTTGTTGGCGGCGGCTCAGACTCCGTTGTGGGACGGGTGCAGCAGTCACACTGAGTTATCCGCCTCCCTAGCTGCTTTAAGCCTAAAGGCAGATTATAATCTTTCTGGAGGTTGTTTTGATAGGATGGTCAATCTGATGTGTTCCACCATGCCTAGTAATCACAGAATGCCAGCAAACCTGTACCGTGCTAAGAAACAAGTGGCAAAGTTGGGGTTGGGTTGTGTGAAGATAGAGTGTTGTGTTGGTGGATGTATGCTGTTCAGAAATGAGTTTGCAGACGAAAGTGTCACAAAATGTTTGCATTGTAATGAGGAATGCTACAAGACCGTTAAAAGGAGAGGGAAGGTAACCCGGACGGCCAGGAAGAAAATGTGGTACTTCCCTATAACACCGCGTCTTCAACGCCTGTATGCCTCATTGTCCACGGCAAAACACATGCGTTGGCATGCTCTGAACCGAACACAAGAGGGGTTTCTTTGCCATCCTTCCGACGGGAAAGCATGGAAGTGTTTGGATGAGCTATATCCAGACTTTTCTGGCGAGCCACGCAATGTAAGACTTGGCTTATGTACTGATGGGTTTAACCCGTTCGGTCAATACGGAAGAGCTTACTCTTGTTGGCCAGTCATCCTGACCCCATACAATCTGCCTCCTGATATGTGTATGAAGAGGGAGGTCATGTTTCTAGCTGTACTGGTTCCAGGACCCAAAAATCCAAAGGCGAACATAGACGTGTTTTTGTAACCGTTGGTTGAAGAGTTATCACAGTTATGGGATGTCGGGGTAATAACTTACGATGCGTCTTTGAAGAACAACTTTATGATGCGTGCTGTTTTGATGTGGACTATTAATGACTTCCCAGCCTACGGTATGCTTTCTGGATGGTCCACGTCTGGGAAGCTAGCTTGCCCTGTATGCATGGAACATACCGGGGGGGAATCACTCCCTGTTAATGGCAAGACAAGTTTCTTTGACTGTCATAGAAAGTTTCTACCGTTGGATCACCCGTTTAGGAGGAACAAAACCGCTTTTAAGAAAAACAAGGTTGTCAATGAACCTCCACCCCGTAGGTTATCTGGTGCACGGGTTTGGCAGAGGGTCGAAGAGTATCCTTACATCTGGGACAAGAGTGTTAAGGAGTTTGCGGGTTACGGTAAGGAACACCACTGGGTGAAGCAGAGTGTGTTATGGGATTTGCCATATTGGAAAGACTTATTGTTAAGACACAACATTGATGTCATGCACACTGAACGTAATGTTTTCATGAATATTTTTGACACTGTTATGGACATCAAAGGGAGAACAAAGGACAACGAGAAGAGTCGTCTAGACCTTCCGATTTGGTGTTCTAGGAAGGAGTTGGAGTTGAGGGATGCGGGACGTGGAAGAATGTTTAAACCCCACGCAAAGTATGCTTTAACTAGACCACAACAGATTGCTGTGTGTATTTGGATGAATGGGTTGACCCTGCCTGACGGATTCGCTTCTAACTTGAGTAGATGTGTCGACGTGAAGGAGGGCAGGGTGTTTGGCATGAAAAGTCATGATTGCCATGTGTTTATGCAACAACTACTCCCGTACGCGTTTCATGCCTTACCGAAGCCTATTTGGAAACCGTTAGTGGAGTTGAGTCACTTCTTTAAGGAGTTGACGGCTACTTCGTTGAGTGTGGAGAAACTTGTGAAGATGGAAGAAACTATCCCGGTATTGATTTGTAAGTTGGAGCAGATTCTTCCACCAAGTTTCTTTGACTCCATGGAGCATTTGCCTATCCATCTACCGTACGAGGCGTTGGTTGGTGGCCCAGTGCAGTATCGTTGGATGTATCCATTCGAAAGGTGAATGCTTGGTGAACTCTTTAATTTCATTGCAAACACTTCTTATAATAGTATTTTCTAACTTAACACCATCTTGTTAATGATGTTGAAGATTCTTACGCTCTTTAAAAGATAAAGTGTCGAACAAAGCCTGCGTTGAAGCTTCAATTTGTGAGGCATACTTAGTCGAAGAAATGACAACCTTTGCTTCTTTCTATTTTCCAACGGAGATAGAAACTAGAATGAGTAGAATTCCCCGCAATCTTGGGGTAGCCAGCCGCACAGGGTTTGATGAACAAACGTCGATTTTCAACTATCCTGGTCACCCGGGGGGCAGGCTCACAAAATGTTACATTGATGAGAAAGATCGAAAGGCGGCTCACTTGTACATTCTTCTCAATTGCCCAGAAGTGGAACCCTTTATTGAGTAAGTCATAGAAGTTATATTATACATTCTTAACGTAGCTTTTATATTAAACTTATTTGTTTCTTTCAATAGCTTATACACAGATATGCTGAAACTTGAGCAAAATGATTTAACTGATGACCAAATTCATAGTGAGGTGTCATCCAAGTTCATCGGTTGGTTCGCGCAACATGTAAGACCCGTATACCAAGTGTTTTTAAGCCTATTTGCTTCTAACTCCCGTCAATATGGTAACAATGACCTACTTCTTATGTTGTACATAGATACAAGACCCTAACAACCATATTGAAGATTCTTTACTCCAAGCCCTTTCTTGGGGGCCGGTGAAGACTGTTAAAAAATGGCCTATTTACTACATAAATGGCTACAAGTTTAATATTCTTCAATGGAGTGAAGGGATGCGCACCCATAACTACGGGGTTTGTGTTAAAGGCACCGCCGGTCAGTTGGAAGAAGACTTTTATGGAGTGCTGACGGAGATTGTTGAAGTTTCATTCTCTGGACGACTAAAAAGAGATATTGTTCTATTCAAATGTGATTGGTTCGACAACACAATCGGTGTTGGAACAAAGGTTGACAACAACTACGGCTTAGTTGAGGTCAAGAAGAATGGTAGATATAAAGGGTTTGATCCCTTCATTTTTGCCCAACAAGCTGAGCAGGTTTATTACACCGACTTCCCGGGAGGACATCGGGACTGGTATGGGGTAATCAAGGCCAAGGCCCGAAGTCAGATCACTGACAATGTCTCTGAGGAGGTTGATGACGCTTATCAGCTTGCACCACACGAGCTCAACGATGCCAATTTGTTGTTCAACATTGATCCAGTCATAATGGATGAGACACTCGCCACTACGGGGGGTGAACACATTGACAAAGACCTTGTCTCTCGATCAAAACGGTCTAGGGCTGATTTGGATACTGATGAACTTGTTCAAACAGATTACCACAGTGACACTGAAACTGAGGGGGAATTTGAAACTGAAACAGACACAGAGTATGTAGTTGTTAAACATATATACATAGGTTTATATATATCCTGAGACTAACCTTTTTTGTTCATTATTTTATCCACAGATGACAGGACGTCGACTGCCCTTCAGTAGGGGTGGTGGGTCCAGGACCCCGGCTTCCCGTCTGGGGACTCCTACCCCAGGGCAGGAGACCACTCCATCACCACCACAGTGGACCACTCCATCACCACTACAGCAGACCATTCCATCACCACTACAGCAGACCACTCCATCACCACTACAGCAGACCACTCCATCACCCCCACCACAGGAGACCACCCCATCACCCCCACAGCTGACCACCCCAGAGCAGACTCCTGGACCTGGTGGCTTGGAGGACCATGGCCATCAGGCGACCCCACCTCCGGCATCCCCTCTGCCCATGTTGGTACCCGTGCCGGCCGAAGACGAGTAAGTGACTAAACCTCAAATACTTTTATGTTATTTGTATGACACTTTATATTAAACTTTAGTAGAAAGACTTATTGGTTTATTGGATGTTACTTTAATTAGTACTTGTATAGATTGAATTGTACTGGGCACTCTTCTGTTTGTAACAGGGTAACTATTTAAACTTGGAAATGTTACATTTACAGGGGAGACTCTGCCGAAATTTTGGGTGTCTCCCTAGATTGTGTGTTGTTTTACTCCTAACATAATTGTTGTCATTACAGCTTTGTTGATAGTAGTCGCACTACCAAAGCGATTACTAAGGTTTTGAAGGCCTAGTAGGATGGTCCATATATATCTTGGACAGATGCTGGGAAGGTTGTGCAAGATAGGTGGTTTGACACCTTCTCGGTAAGTTCCTAGCTCATTTATTGTGACTTGATTTGTAAAATAGACCTGTTATTAATTTTGATTTCTCAATTCATTTTACAGCGTGATTACCAATGGGCGGAGGGTATGATTGATGACATTAGGAAGGTCTTTGCCACAAAGACCTCCAAAATCATCAAGAGTACCCTTTGGAAGGTGAGGGACAAGGGTGAGCGCCCTCGTTGGATCCCGGAGGACCATTGGGACGGGATGGTCCAGAAGTGGGGCGGGGTCCTGTTCCAGCAGGCGAGTGCTCGGAATAGGGCCAACAGAGCCGCCGATGCTGCAGCCTCGGTTTACACTGGGGGTAGCATTTCAACCCTTGAGCACAAGAAAAGATTTGTAAGTATATTTATGTTAAACATTTCTATTATGATTCGTCTTACATGTTTACAAATAATAATCTCAATGTTTTTTATCCACCACAGGAGCAGAGGGAGCACTGGGAGCCTTCTTTGTTTGAGGTCATGCAAATGACCAAGAAGAACAAAGCCGGTGCATGGGTAAACCAGAAGACTACGGAGCTAGCGGTATTTACTTTTAACTGACACATGCTTATAATTTACAAATCAACTTACTAATCCTATCGTTGTTTTTGAATTTACAGGAGGCGTATCAGGCCAGGAGGGCCGAGAAGGAGGCAGACCTGGTGGCTTCCACTCCTGAAGGGGAGGTTCCTCCCACCCTATCTTGTTCTGACGACAACGCCATCTATATGGAGGCTGTTGGCGGTGTGAACAAGAAAGGGAGGGTGTTTGGATTGGGTGAGCTGGCGAAAAAGGGGAAGACCCCTTCCTCTTCGTCTTCCTCTGGTCTTCCGACTGAGGTCGTTCAGGTAATTCAAAACCTGAACGATGAGCTACAGGAGGAGCGACGTCAGAGGCAGTTGCTGTTGGAGCGGCACGAGGCAGACCGACAGAAGGCCGAGGCGGACCGACAGCGGGCCGAGGAGCAGCACGCTGAGACTCGTCGGCAACTTGCTCAGCAGCAGGAGCTACTGATGCAGTTGATGGCGAGGCTACCTCCCCCCACTTCCCAGGCGCCCCCACCACCACCCCAGGATCCCCCACCACCTTGATTGTAGTTCTTTTATTTATACACATTGTATATTTGATTTTTAGTTATGTTATATTTTCATTCAGTATTTAGTTTGTCATTCTTTATTTATTATGTCAACATTTAATGGTAATTACATTCAAATCACAAAGCCTTTAAACCCTATCATTAATAATTCAACCTATTTAATAAATTAATTTAATCTATTATTTTGTTTTTAATAATAATTCATTACTTCAAACAAATTATTTTAATTTAATTATAAAATTTTATCAGCCAATACAAAATACAAATATTAAGATATTTTTAAAGCTAAATTAACAAAACCAGTCAATATTGAATCAATTTTAAAAAAATTTAAAAATTCTCTTTAGCGACGGTTCACGTCCGTCGCTGACTCATTAACACAAGCGACGGACGTTGTGGTCGCTACCTGGCAACCCCTAGCGACGGACGTTGTGGTCGCTACCTGGCAACCCCTAGCGACGGACGTTGTGGTCGCTACATGAGAACCACTAGCGACGGCAATCGGCGTCGCTACATCGCAACCACTAGCAACGGAAGTCGTGGTCGCTACATCGCAACCACTAGCGACGGCAAATTTTGGTCGCTATATCGTAACCACTAGCGACGGCACCCCTTGGTCGCTGTAACACTACCTCTAGCGACGGCATGAGGTGGTCGCTAGTGACTGTTAGTAGCGACGGGGTCCAGAGGTCGCTGTATGTCAACACTTAGCGACGGCAGCAGTTATTGGGGCAGAGACGATGTTAGCGACGGCCATACGTCGTCAATAAGTTAGCGACGGCATGTATGTGGTCGCTGATGTGTTTTCGACGAGGGTTTTAGCGACGTCCACTTTCCCGTCTGTGACGCCGTCGCTAATGGTTTTAGCGACGGAAATTCCATTGATTAGCGACCAATTCTGTCCGTCGCTAACAGTTGTTTTTTTAGTGGTGTATGCTGGGAAGTGACTTTTGAAAGCAGATCTGAAAGAAATACTTATTGTGAGTAGGTAGCCAGGGATGGCGTCTAACGCAATAAACGTCAAAACAATCGATCGATAATGCTGGGATGATTTCAAAGTGACTGAGGGATCAGCGGTTTGAAATCATTCTTATGAATTTTATAGTCGAGGGATCGATACAAATGACTATGATTGTGACGTAGAAATTATCTTTTCGATTTACTTATATAAAAACTTATGCAGCTTACAGAAGGTGAAGATGTGATGAAGCCAATCCCTGTTTTACCAAATTAATTTCTCTCAAAAACCATTCACTGTTATCTTTTGGAAAATTTCACTCTCTGTTATTTATTACTTTTTCAACCAACATCATTCACAACAAAACAAACTAAAAACCTTCTGCCTAATCAATTCAGAACTAAGATCTTCATTCTAACACCTCCTTAGTGGAACGACAACTATACTGTATTACAACTTCTGTGTTTAAACTTGGCACAAGCATTACATTGAGTTCATATTATATAAACTTGATTCTCTTTCATTGAACTCTTCATTTCAATATATCAAAATCACATCACCAAGTTTTGGCGCCGCTGCCGGGGAGGTGATTTAAGTTTGAATATTTTAGCATTGAATTGACAAGACAGTGTAAATAAATTTGTTTTCAATTTGTTTTTATTTTTTTTGTAGTAACTTTGCTATTTTCAGTACTTGATTTATGATCTTGAGAGGACAGGGTACAAAAGAACAACTTGCATTTGATCCAGAGATAGACAGGTTCCTCAAGAAAATCAAGAAAGCCAAGCAGAACTTCCACATAGGATAAACTTCCTCTGATACGATGGATGTCAACAGCAACAATCAAAACCCACCAAGGAGAACACTTGGAGACTATGCTTTACAACAAGGGCCAAGACATTTCTCAAGCATTGCAGTTCCAAACACTGTCAGAGCACTAGAAATGAAACCAGCATTTCTTAGTTTGATTAGTTCACATCAATTTACTGGAATGTCAAGTGAAGATCCGTATACTCACTTAGCCACATTCTATGAATTGGTTGGAACCATGGGATTTAACCAAGATGTTATTGATGCTGCATATTTAAGACTATTTCCTTTCTCTTTAGCAGGAAAAGCAAAGGAGTGGTTACAATCTCATCCAAATCAAAGTTTGGATAGCTGGAACATAGTTGAAGAAAAATTTCTACAAAGGTTCTTCCCTCCATCTAGATTCATCAAGGCCAAATCAGATATTACAACATTTAGACAAGGCCAAGATGAACCTTTTTGTGAGGCATGGGAACACTTTAAATCACTGCTCAAAAAATGCCCAAACCATGGACTTGAAGATATTGCACAGCTTAATATTTTTTACAGTGGTTTAAGGGCTGACACTAAAATGATTTTAGATGCAGTAGCAGGAGGAACAATGATGACAATGGATGCTGACCAAGCCACAAGGATAATAGAAGCTTTATCCTCAACAGACTACCAAGCTCAACATGATCGTCAGCAAGTTCAAAGGAAAGGAGTCCTTGACTTAAACACCACAGATGCCATTTTAGCACAGAACAAAATTCTGACCCAACAATTAGAAGCATTGACCAAAAAGATATCCAATCTTCCACAACAATTACATGTAGTACAATCATCACAACCAGGGCAACAACAAATGCCTGCAACATGTAACTTTTGTGGAGGAGATCATTTCAATGAGAACTGTGGCTCACAAGAAGCAACTGTATACTTCATGAACAACCAAGGAAGGTCTGGTAATTTTAATTCAAATTTTTCTAACCAACCATTTCAGGGATGGAGAAGTAACCAAAACCAAGGCCAAGGATGGAAGCAAGAGCCCAGCTCTTCAAATAAACCATATCAAAATAATGGTCCTTCCTTGGTGGAGAGAACTTCTAGATTAGAGGACACCTTGGAAAAATTTATGCAAACTTCTTTAGCAAGTCAAAAGAACAATGAGGCATCGCTTAGGAACTTGGAAATACAATTGGGACAACTAGCCCGACAACTTGCTGAGAAACAAAAGCCTTAGTATGGAGCAAACACTGAAACAAACCCAATAGAGCATTGCAAGGCTGTGACCACACTGACTGAGGAAATAACTGAGGAAGAAGATGGACATGATACTATCATCTCTGAAGCAGTACCTCATAACACCAAAGATCCAGGGAGTTTTTCTATTCCTGTCACTATTGGAAATCTTTCAAAAAGTAAAGCTTTATTAGATCTTGGTGCTAGTGTAAATTTGATGCCATTATCCACACTTAAAAGGATAGGGGATTTTTCAGTAAAGCCAACAAACATGACTTTAAAAATGGCAGATCAATCAATAAAAACCCCTTATGGTATTGCTGAAAATGTTGAGGTCAAAGTTGATCAATTTGAATTTCATGAGAATTTTGTTGTCATAGATATGGAGGAAGATTCTGAAGTTCCTCTAATACTGGGGAGACCCTTTTTGAAAGCAGCCAAAGTTATCATAGATGTGGATGACAGAAAAGTAAAAATTCGAGTGCAAAAAGAAGAAACTGATTTTGCTATTAAAGGTGTACTTGAAAAACAGAATGAAAGAAAGTCAAGGTCTGACTTAGGAAAGAAGGTGGAAAAACTCAACACTTTCATCCACCAGCTCCATGATCCATATTGAAAAATCTATCAGACGTCAAGCTAATGACGTTAAACAAGCGCTTATTGGGAGGCAACCCAATCTTTTATGTTTTCTTTTCATCCTGTTGATTTTACTTTAAGTAAATTTTATCCTATGATTGAATTTTTCTTTTATTTTTCAAGCAGCTCATCAAATTCATCACACTCATTATCCGAATGATAAGTGCCAAGTTCAACGGGGAACAAAGGACAAGTTACAGCAAAAGTCAAGCAAACACGCTCAAGTGTAACTTGCCAAGATCAGGTTAGGAACTTCACTTTTTGATTCTGACTTAAATTTGCTCAAGCGAATGATTTCAAAGCTTAAGCGAGGATGGAAAATAACCATCAGGTATGTTCACGCTCCAGCATGACTCATCACGCTCAGGCGTAAGTAATCAGGTAGCCAAGCGCAAGAAACCACGCTCAAGCGTGGCAAGGTAAGTACCATTCTATTTTGGAATCACGCTCAAGATTGATTATCCTAGCTCAAGCGAGAATTATTCAAAGTATCAGGGGGCACTGCGTGCTTGAGCGCCCCACCCAAGCTTGAGCGCAAGTCTTGAAACAAAAGAACACCCAGTTTTTCAAAACCCGAGAGCGCTCAAACGTGTGTTTTTACGCCCAAACGTGGGATTCTTTTAGTATCAGTGGCTTGCTCGCTTAAGCGAAATACCCCAAGCTTAAAGCTCATACTTAAAAAGACCTGGCTAGGAAGCTTATGCTCAAGCGTGATCAGCCTCGCTTAAGCGAGGAAGAATAACAATAACACCAAGGGGTACGCCCAAGCACAGGTTCAAGCGCAATCTTCAAAAGACATTCTGTTTCCTTCACATTCAAGCGTGACATATCCACGCTTAAGCGTGAGATCTAAAAACTGACCCTCCTTCTATAAATTCAAATCCTGACAGGCCATTATCCCCATTATTTTAAAAGTTCAAAAAAAAAACGTAACTCCCTTCTCTCTATGAGTTTTTATTAAGCATTTTAACTGCATTACATTTCTCAATTCACTCATGGTGTAATATGTTTTTCTTCTACATTGAGCTTTCTCATTGGAAGCAAGTTTGCAGCCCATATTGTTTGGCCTAGGGACAGGCCTTCTTTCTTAGGAGGGGTGAGACTTCATAGGCTAGACCAGGAACCTCCTCACAAGGGCCTTCAGTAAGGGAACAAGAGACAAAGGATGACTCTTCTGAAGATGAGTGATGAGTTTACTGCTTTAGTTTTTAATTGCTTTAGTTTACTTTGAGTTGGTTTTCTTACTGCAGCATACTTTGAAAATTTTTAAAATTTTCATGCTTTTGGTTGATTGTTTTGATGCAAAGTCACATGCTTAACACAAAAAAAAATAAATTTGAAAAGCCCAACCAGGATTTACAATTTTTGTTTCAAGAAAAGATTCTGAGTTAGCAATTATTTTAAGGCAATAACATTGGTTTTGAGAAGGCAAATTAACTGATTTAAGAACCATGAAAATAAAATAAGCTAGTGAATCTGTTTACATACTTGAACCTTTTTCTGTTAGAGTATTGGAGTAGGCCTATAAACCTGGTGAGAAGTGAGCAATTAAACACTGAGAGCCTCATTTGAATTTGTTAAAATTGGCATTGACTGATTTTCTAATTAACCTTTTTCTTAAGAAATAAGCAAGCAAATGATAAGGCAATTTTGAAAACACAGTTAGCCGAGAGCTAAAAAGCTTCCCTGATAAAAATATCCTGTTCTTTGGTAGCCTATTTTGAGCCAAAAAAAAATTTCTTCTAGCCTGAGCTAAGCATAAAAGCAAAAATCCTACCTTACTTGCATGTTCATCTTGAAAAAGAGCATAAAATATTTTTTTCAAAAAGTGATGAAACAAATGGAGGCAGAAAAAGAAAATGCAGAAAGAAAAATAGTAAGCTCTCTAAAAATGTATAAAAGAGCTGGAGGAAAACAAACGAAAATACTGAAGTTTAAATTCAAAGAAGAAGCCTTCTAAATTGTTAAATAAATTAACTAAAAATACTTATGCTCTTCTTTGTACAAAAACCAAAAATTCTTGTTAACCCAGCCTCATTACAACCTTAAAAGACCTTTTGATCCTTGCTGTTCATTTGAATTTTGGTTTTACTAGAAATGACGGGCAATGTTAACTGAGCAGTTCTAATGATGGATGAGTGAAACAGGCACCTGGAAAGAATTAATGAGAAGCTCCTTATTCTTACAGCAAGTGGTTACTTGCCTTGTGAAAGATTCATTGGTGCATTGCATTTCAAAGAAATGGGTATTAAGGATGTTATTTGCCTAAAAAAAAGTTAAACTGTGATTACTGTCTTAAAAATTTTGTTTACAACTGAATCCTCATGAAAGATTAAATCCAAAGTTCTGTTGCTTGAGGACAAGCAAAAATCTAGGTTGGGGAGAGTTTGATAAGTGTTGATTAAGCATTGATTTCATGACTTATTTGAACTAATTTTGTAAAGACTTGAGCTAAATTGATGAATTATTAAAGGAAGTGAGCATGGATCTTTTAAGTAGTGATGGATAAGTGTATAAAAGAAATATTATGTTAAAACTCTTGGAAAGTTGTAGGAAATTCAACAGGAAAGCAAGGCAAGCTTAAGCTTAAGCAGGCAACCTTAAGCGTGAAAGATCAAGCTTAAGCTTGAGCAGGCAAGCTTAAGCGTGAAAGATCAAGCTTAAGCTTGAGCAGGCAAGCTTAAGCATGGAAGGGCAAGCTTAAGCGTGAAAGGGCAAGCTTAAGCATGAAAGAGCAAGCTTAAGCGTGATCGGGAGCATTTGAAGACAGCAAGCTTAAGCTTGAACAACCAAGCTTAAGCTTGAACAAGTTGGAAAGCATCAGGACCTCTCACGCTTGAGCGTGAACACTAGGCGCTTAAGCGTGGAATAATAAAAATGAAAGCCTAAGCGTGGATTAAGCGTGGAATGAGCGTGAATTAAGCAAGGATTACACACGATCTAACAAGAAGAACGCTTGAGCGTAGGCATTCCACGCTTGAGCATGACTAATGGATAGCAAAGCATAAGCCGAGCGCGCCTGAGCGAGGAACCAGCATGGATCAAGCGTGGAAAAAGCATACTGAACAAAGGAAGACCACGCTTAAGCGTGGTTAAGTTAGCTTGAGCGTGAGACTATCACTGAACATTAGAACCTTTCACGCTTGAGCGTGACCAGTAAGCTCAAGCGTGACTCATACAGCATGGGTCTCTTAATTCTTTATTCACCAATGATGCGACGCCAACTCACCCACTTTCTTGTGTTTCTACAAGTCTCTGAAAGATGCTGCATGGGTTCTACGCAAGTGGGCATGGGAAGCTAGAGCATAACCTCTATAAATCAAGCTGCAAACAACATCAGATTTAATCCCCTGTATCTCCTTCACAATCCAATCTTTTCCATTATTTTCTGTATTCATTCTTTTGATGGTGAAAATGCAAGGCATGAGTAACTAAACTCCCTTATGGGATTGGCTGTAATCCATTCAACACTGAAGTAATGCTGTTGTAAGTTTTTATTTAGTAATGAGATTTGATAAGTTTCTGTATTTCCTTCTGCGTTTAATGCCTGAAAGTACTTGATCACTATTTTCTCATTTTAAGTTTTCTCAAGTATGCTGGGAAGTGACTTTTGAAAGCAGATCTGAAAGAAATACTTATTGTGAGTAGGTAGCCAGGGATGGCGTCTAACGCAATAAACGTCAAAACAATCGATCGATAATGCTGGGATGATTTTAAAGTGACTGAGGGATCAGCGGTTTGAAATCATTCTTATGAATTTTGTAGTCGAGGGATCGATACAAATGACTATGATTGTGACGTAGAAATTATCTTTTCGATTTACTTATATAAAAACTTATGCAGCTTACAGAAGGTGAAGATGTGATGAAGCCAATCCCTGTTTTACCAAATTAATTTCTCTCAAAAACCATTCACTGTTATCTTTTGGAAAATTTCACTCTCTGTTATTTATTACTTTTTCAACCAACATCATTCACAACAAAACAAACTAAAAACCTTCTGCCTAATCAATTCAGAACTAAGATCTTCATTCTAACACCTCCTTAGTGGAACGACAACTATACTGTATTACAACTTCTGTGTTTAAACTTGGCACAAGCATTACATTGAGTTCATATTATACAAACTTGATTCTCTTTCATTGAACTCTTCATTTCAATATATCAAAATCACATCACCAATGGCCGAGTAATTAATTTCCCTTGAGAACAAGCAGCACATGAGAAATTTTTACTTTGGAGAATTTGTCTGCTGGACAAGCAATGACCATTTGAATTCTCAACTATTTTTTGCATCATTATTGTTCCAGGATGGCCTAACCGTTCATGCCTAATAACAAAGTTATTCTTATTTGTAAACTTCTGGTTTATAATAACATTTGTTTCAGCTGTACTAATATATGTGTAGTATAAACTAGAGGAAAATGAAGGCAATTTTTCCAATATATATTTCTTATCAGAAATTAACTTTGTGATGTAAAGATATTGATCGTTTCCTTCATTTGTGTTCTAAATATGGTATTCATTTCTGTAGATATCCTTAAAACTCAACAAATTTCTTTGAGACTTCGTAGAATATAATGTACTTTTAATGTGTAATTTTGTTCCTCGAGGTAACAAAATACTGGCTCTGCTGGAGCCTTCAATTGTATTTATACTACTAGATATAGTATTAGCACTGACTTCTTGTTTTAGTATATGGTAAAAATATTTCTCATTCTTGAGAATAGTATGAATTGTTACACTGTCTACGAGATATATATATATTTGTCATTCACATGAGCATTCATTCTTCATTAAATAATAATAAATAAATCATGAGTGAAAATATAATTAACAATAATAAATATTTAACATAAATTCATAACAAAACAAATTTCATGAAATATAAAATAATTTATTTAGGGGCACACCCCTTTCCAACTGAGTGGTCAATATCTTCTTCAAGAAGAGTAAGGAAATCATTAACATCAAAGTGAGTATAAGCATCATCTATACCAGTCAAATCTGTTTCTATTGTTTTCCCTTTATTTTTTAAGGGATTTTTGGTATAGATCAATCAGATGCTTTGGTATGCGACAAACCTGAGACCAGTGGCCTTGACTACCACAACGATAACAAATATTTTTAGTTTGTTCACTATTTTGAATATCTTTTCCCTTTTCCATATGATCTTTATTTTTCCATACAAATGATGATTTATTATCATTTCGACCACGAATATGACCATAAGTATAATGATCATATGTTGCTATATTCACTTCTGGGAATGGAGCAGTTTTATTTGGACGGGACTCATGATTTCACATAAGTAATTCATTATTTTTTTTAGCCACAAGGAGATAAGTATAAATAAAATTTCACATAAATGATTCAGTAATAAAAATTTAAAATTTTTATAAAATATAATTTAAATACAAGTGGCCTAGTGGTGGAGTGATAACTTATTCCTGGATTCAAATCCTCATTAATGTAATCATATTTATTAACTTCTTTATTTATATAAAATATATTATATTAATTATAAAGACCAATTATAATAATGAATTAATAAATGAGAGTATAAGATAATATTAACAATAATAATCAATGGAACAAATAATGTAGCTAATATAATAGCAATGGATTAATATAATAATATAAGATAACAATGAATTAATTTATAGTGCAAAACATGTAAGTGGAATTAACTAAGTAGAAATGAATAGAATGAATTTAAAGTAAACGTGAAGGTGAATATAAAACACAATTAATAGTGAAGCAATTAGTGCAATCAAAATTTAAATTAATTTAACACAATTAGTGCCAACTTGAAGTAAAATAATCCTTGTGCAATCAAGTAGTATTATTATTACAAGGCCATGAATCACGTGAAGCACCATGTACAACAAGTATTATTATTGCAATCCATGTTCACCAAATATAAAAGCAAGTAAATACAACAAATATAAAATAATCCAACAAAGCAAAACGTGAAGTGCAAATTATTGGCAACATAGTGTTGTTCAATAAAGCAAAATGTGAAGCTACAATAGTGCATGAAGCCGCTACAGAGGTCAGTATTTATTTTATTATTATTAATTTTTTTTAGATTGTTATAGTTCTTCAAGAACTATTGATAAATATTTTTAAAATTCATCAAGAATTCTGACTATTTTGACTATTAATTTTATATATCCTGCAGGGATATTTATGAATAAGTTCTTCAGGAACCTATATTTTCTTATGATATAGATATAATCTTATACATCCTTCTGGGATGTTTAAATATAAGTTCTTCGGGAACTTTTATAATTATACATAAATAATATAAATTAAAATTATAAAGAATAATAATAGTAATAATAATAATCATATATTACCTCTCTTAGTCTTGACTAGATCTCAGTTGGTCAGAACCTTATGCTGATAACGAGTTATGAAATACTTGATAATTGGAAACAAAAATAACAAATGAAGATTAAAGAGAGAGCTAAGGATTTAGAAGGAGAGTAATAAGAGAGTTTAGAGGAAAATGGAGTGGATGTATCTATTTCTTAGTGAAGAAAATGAGTCCAATTTATAGGCTAATGGACATCCACTATTCACTAAAATATTCATAATAAAATATTATTTTTGCTTTTAGATTGTTAGTTTTGATGAAGGAAAATTATGTCATGGTTATGTGACACTCGCCTGAAAGTAAAAATTTAACAGTGATATAATCGAATGTACCTTAAAACCCATATGTTGCCTAAAGGAACTAGAACAAGAAAGGGAAGGAAGGAAAGAGAGAACTGCTTGCTTAGATGTATCTATCACAATGTTAGGCGAAGGTCCATTTCATAGGCGTTGGAAGGGATTAAAATAGGAAAAAAACATTAAGGCCACAGGGTCGATCCTTCACAAGCCAATGTTAACCATTCACTAGTTAAGGTTGACCCTTGTAGTTGATCTTTACCAAAAAAAAGGAATAAGGAAGTGTAGAAAAATGAAAAGAAAGTGTAGAAAAATGAAAAACTTGTTATAAATAAA
Source organism: Clitoria ternatea (assembly GCA_037962975.1). Taxonomy (NCBI): domain Eukaryota; kingdom Viridiplantae; phylum Streptophyta; class Magnoliopsida; order Fabales; family Fabaceae; genus Clitoria; species Clitoria ternatea. The sequence continues at coordinate 49,387,901 of CM075669.1, read as the reverse complement.
CTAAAATTAAATGAGTATGGGAGAAGAAGATTTAGAAGAGGAAGAAAAACTTAGAGCAAGGGAGCTTAAGAGTAAGAGAGGCATGAATTAGAATTAAGGGGTGTTGTAAATAAACTACCCAAGTTCTATTTATAGAACTTGGGGGGGACATCCACATATTAAATATTGTTTATAATACTCCCCCTTGGATGTCTCTATTTAGAATGTGCCTTGTTAAAACCTTACTAAGAAAAACCCAGTGGGATAAAAACCTAGTGAAGGAAAAATAGGACAACATTCTTTACAAAGAAAATAAATAATTAAATGTATAAGTATTTAATTCTCCCCCTCATCAGAACATTTATGTAAGCGTCGAAGACCAATCTTCTGTACTAGTTGCTCGAAGACTTTGGTTGGTAATGATTTTGTAAAGATATCTGCCAGATTCTCACATGATTGGACTTGCTAGATATTTATTTCACCATTCTTTATGAGATCATGAGTAAAGAAAAATTTTGGTGAAATATGCTTTGTTCTATCTCCTTTAATATAACCCTCCTTTAACTAGGAGATACAAGTTGCATTATTTTCACGTAAGATTGTTGGTGGTAATTTTCCAGCGCGCAACTCACAAGTTTCTTGAATATGTTGAATCATAGATCTCAACCAAACATATTCTCAACTTGCTTCATGTAATGATAGAATTTCAGCATGATTAGATGATGTTGCTGTGATCATTTTCTTTATGGATCTCCATGAAATTGCTGTACCACCACACATGAACAAATATCCTATTTGTGATCGACCATTATGGGGATCAGACAAATACCCCGTATCTTTTTATGGGTAAAGAACTATGTCTTGCTAACAAATTGACAGCAAATGATATATCAGGTCGTGTATGACTAGCAAGATACATTAGTGAGCCAATTACACTGGGATATGGTACTTTAGGACCAAGTAGTTCTTTATTTTTCTCTTAAGGTCAAAAAGGATCTTTGCTCACTTCAAGTGACCTTACAACCATTGGACTGCTCAATAGGTGTGATTTGTCCATATAGAACTGCTTTAGAACCTTTTTTGTATAAGTCTTTTGGTGCATCAAAATTCCTTCCTTTAAATATTCTAATTGTAATCCTAGACAAAACTTTCTTTTTCCCAAGTATTTCATCTCGAATTCCTTTTTCAAGCAATTTACAGCCTTTGAAAGCTTTTCTGGAGTTCCGATGATGTTTAAATGATCTACATAAATAGCAATTACAACGAGCTCCTTTCCGAGTCTTTTTAGAAATACACATGGACAAATTAGGTCATTTTTGTACCCTTCTTTAAACAAATATTCACTGAGAATTGTACCACATTCGTCCAGATTGCTTTAGCCCGCAAAGGGATTTATTGAATTTAATTGAATAATTTTCTCGAGAATTTGCCTTGTGTGCTTCAGGCAAACTAAATCCTTCAGGGATTTCATATAAATGTCATTTTCAAGTAAGCCATATAAATATGCCGCAACAACATCCATAAGGCATAAATCAAGTTTTTCTCGGATTTCCAAACTAATTAAGTATCGAAAAATACTTGCATCCATCACTAGTGAATATATTTCCTTGAAATCAATATCAATTCTTTATGAGAAACCTTATGCTACAAGCCTTGCTTTATATCGCATAATTTCACCATTTTCATTTCCTTTTCTCATAAAGACCCATTTGTACCCAACTGGTTTTATACCTTCAGGTGTTTGGACTACAGGTCCAAAAACTTTTTGTTTTGCAAGCGAGTTTAACTTGTCTTTCATTGCATTTTTCCACTTTGGCCAATGATTTCTTTATGAACATTCCTTAAGAGATTTTGGCTCATGATTCTTATCATCATTTATAATATCAAGAGCTACTTTGAATGCAAAAATTTCATCAACATTGACTTCTTGTCGATTCCATTGTATTCCATCCATGACATAATTTATAGAGATCTCTCTATTCTTATCAATTTCAGGTACCTTGGTTTCTTCTGAATTTGAAACCTTGATTATGTCAGGAGACTCTACTAGAGTCTTTTATATCCTCGATTCGACCATCCTTTTTATTTACTTTTCTTTTTCAAGGATTTTATCTTTAGAACCAACAGGTCTGCCATATTTTATTTTGGCTTCAGACTCGTTTGCAATTTTAGATTGTCTTGCAGGGACATCAATCTTTATTAGGGTATTAATAGTTGGTATATGTGACTTAGTCACTCTTTTGGATCAGCAAATGCATTTGGCAATTGGTTTGCTAAATTTTGCAAACTAATTATTTTCTGAACTTCTAGTTCAGATTACTTTGTTTGAGGATCAAGATGAGATACAGATATTTCATTCCAATTAATCCTTTATCCAATTGTTTATTATCTTCCCCTAATGATGAAAAAACAAATTCATCAAAATGATAATCAGGGAAACGAGCTGTAAATAAATCACCTATTAAGGGTTCAAGATATTTTATTATGGATGGACTTTCATATCCAACATATATTCCCAACCTTCTTTGAGGTCTCATCTTAGTGTGTTATGGAGGGGAGATAGAAATATATACTGCACTTCTTAGATGAGAAATATTTGGTTCTTTACCATAAACCAATTGTAAAGGAGAATACTCATAATAATTTGTAGGCTAGATGCGAATAAGTGTTGCTGCATGCAAGATTACATGTCCCCAAGTTAATATTGGGAGTTTTGATCTCATTAACAATGATCTTACTATCAATTTTAAACGTTTAATCAATGATTCAGCAAGTCCATTTTATGTATGAACATATGCTACAGGATGTTCAACATCAATTCCAATGGACATACAGTAATCATTCAAAGATTGAGATGTGAATTCACTAGAGTTATCAAGGCGTATTTTCTTAATTGGATAATCGGGAAAATTCTCTTAAACGAATTAATTGAGCTAGTAGTCTCGCAAACGCCTGGTTGCGAGTTGATAATAAGCAAACATGTGACCATCTAGTTGATGCATCAATTAAAACCATAAAATATCTAAATGGTCCCCATGAAGGGTGGATTGGTCCACAAATATCACCTTGTATATGCTTTAAAAATATGAATATTCACTCCCAATTTTCATTGGTGATGGTCGAATGATCAATTTTTTTTAGAACAAACAGCACATGAGAAATTCTTAGTTTGCAGAATTTGTCTGCTGGACAAGCAATGACCATTTGAACTCTTAACTATGTTTCGCATCATTATTGTTCCAGGATGGCCTAATCGTTCGTGCCAAATAACAAAGTTATTCTTATTTGTAAACTTCTGGTTTACTATGATATTTGTTTCAATTGTACTAATATATATGTAGTACAAACCGGAGGAAAGTGAAGGTAATTTTTCTAATATACATTTCTTATCAGAAATTAACTTTGTGATGTAAAGATATTCATCTTTTCCTTCATTTGAGGTCTCTATATGATATCCATTTCTGCGGATATCCTTAAAACTCAATAAATTTCTTTGAGACTTCGTAGAATATAATGCACTTTTAATGTTTAATTTTGTTCCTCCAGGTAATAAAATACTAGCTCTGTCAGAGCCTTCAATTATATTTATACTACCAAATATAGTATTTACATTACCTTCTTGTTTTACTATATAGTAGAAATATTTCTCATTCTTGAGAATAGTATGAGTTGTTGCATTGTCTGTGAGACATATATCTTCATCATTCACATGAGCATTCGTTCTTCATTAAATAATAATAATAAATCATGAATGAAAATATAATTAACAACAATAAATATTTAACGTAAATTCATAACAAAACAAATTACATCCCCTCTTTAACCGAGTGGTCAATATCTTCTTCAAAAAGAGTAAGGAAATTATTAACATCAAAGTGAGTATAAGCATCATCTATACTAGTCAAATTTGTTTTTATTTTTTTCCCTTTATTTTTTTAAGAGATTCTTGGTATAAATTTATCAGATGCTTTGGTGTGCGATAAACCCGAGACCAGTGGCCTTAACTACCACAACGATAACAAATATTTTTAGTTTGTTTGTTACTTTGAATATCTTTTCCCTTTTCCATACGATCTTTATTTTCCATACAAATGATGATTTATTATCATTTCGACCATGACCATGACCATAAGTATAATGATCATGTGTTGCTACATTCACTTTTGGGAATGAAGCAGTTTCAGTTGGTCGGGACTCATGATTTCACATAAGTAATTCATTATTTTTTTCAGCCACAAGGAGATAAGTATAAATAAAATTCCACATAAGTAACACGGTAGTAAAATTTAAAAGTTTTCATAAAATATCATTCAAGTACTAGTGGCCTAGTGGTAGAGTAATAACTTACCATAAACCTAAGTTCGAATACTTATTAATGTTATCTTATTTATTAACTCCTTTTATATAATAAAATATATTATAAATATCTATTATGAATTTAATTATTTAATAATATAAAATTAACACCTATGAATTGCAATCAGGATTGCAAATGAGATACCAATTGAAATAATACATAAAGTGATAATATAAAATAATACTATTGATATAGTATTGATTAATGAGATAGTAATTGTAATTTTGTAGCATCCCAGCATAATAATAAAAAATAATAGCAAGCAATGGCTTATATAAAATAATAAATCATAACAATTACAATTATAAAATGCAGCGTGCTTAGCATATGAAATTAGCAACTATCAATATAACTAACATTCAATATTTAATTTAATAGTAGGTGCAATAGCTATATAACTTTCTAAAGCAAAATTATAGTTAACATTTAATAAAATAACTAACATTCAATATTTAATTTAATAGTAGGTGCAATAGCTATATAACTTTCTAAAGCAAAATTATAGTTAACATTTAATAAAATAACTAACATTCAATATTTAATTTAATAGTAGGTGCAATAGCTATATAACTTTCTAAAGCAAAATTATAGTTAACATTTAATAAAATAATCCACGCGTATACCAGGAACGTGTAGCAATTGCTAATTAGTGCCATATCAATATAGTTAACATTTAACATAATATAAAATAATTCACACGCTATAGGTTTATGCAATTGGATAGCAATTGTATAGCAAGAATAACATAATGTAATATTAGCTACAGGAACCAGAACGTGAAGCTATAATGGTAATGGAACATGATAATTGAATCATGAAATCAAATTATGCTTTAATAATTTAATAATATGAAACAATTAGTGTAGTGGGTAGCAAAGTGGAAAGCATTATCATGAAAAATGCAAGTTATAGTTAGCATATAAATCACGTAGTAGTGGATGCAGCAGTGGAAATGGAAATAACTAATGGACAATAGCAATAATGGACATTAGTTAGCAAATAATATATAAAATAAGGAGAGGCTAGCAAATAATATAAAATAAGGAGAGGCATAGTAACAATAATGTAAAAGACGAAATCAATAACAATGATCAGTAAAATGAATTATAAACATAACACCAAATAATTAAGAATTTAATTTTATTCTTCAATTTTCTTAGATTGTTATAATTCTTCAGGAACTATTAATAAATATTTTTTAAGAATTCTTCAAAAATTTTGAATATTTGACTATTAATTTTATATATCCTACAGAGATGTTTATGAATAAGTTCTTCAGGAACCTTTTTTTTATGATATAAATATAATCTTATACATCCTTCCAGGATGTCTAGAGTATAAGTTCTTCAGAAACCTATACATAAATAATATAAGGTATATAAATTAAAATTAATAGTAATAATAATCATCATCATGTATTACCTTTCAAAAGGTTGATCAGATACTCAGTTGGTCATAACCTCATGCTGATAACATGTTATAAATAAACTAAAATTAAATGAGTATGGGAGAAGAAGATTTAGAAGAGGAAGAAAAACTTAGAGCAAGGGAGATTAAGAGTAAGAGAGGTATGAATGGGAATTAAGGGGTGTTGTGAATGAACTACCCAAGTTCTATTTATAAAAGAGTGTTTCTACCGAATCCTTCAGAAATAAGGGATTTTGGAACCCTTAACATGTTGTCCATTTTATTAACAGACATGGGAACATATATACATATAATATTTTATATATTTTAATAATTCTAACTTTTTAAAATTGCAAGTTAACCCCTTTCTTTTTCTTTATCATTTCATCTTCTAAAATTTCCCCATCTCACAAAGACTCCACACCTAAACCCTCTTGAGTCTTCAAAGCTGTCTCAGAATCTCAACCTTTCCTCTTCTTAAACTTTCCTATTTCTGAAGCATTGAGGAGGTTATGGAAACCCTCGGAGCCTTCCCTCTTCTATTTTCCCTCACAAAGACCCCACCACAGCCTCCAAATCGCGACTTTGAAGTGCCTCCGTCTGACTCCGTTGGAGCTTCCCCTCTTTTATTTTCACTGAATTTCGTTGTGTGGTTCTTCTTCTTTGGTCTCTCTGTCGTTCCCCATGCTCCTGTGGCCAAGAACATCACCGTGCCTGTTAAACTCTCCTCGTCACAGGCTCTATTAGATATTGCAGCAGTGAGAAAACTTAAATATTACTCACTACCATAAAGAGAAACAAAATTTAGTCACTGACTTGTGAGTTTTTATGAAGTTGTAACTTCACCATTTGTGTTGCAAGCTCCTTCAGATAATATGCTGCGGTCACTTCTGCGGGTCATTGTGTGTTGCTAACATAGATAACAATAGAATAAATGTTAAACACCAGTAATTAAATACTTCAAAAGAAATGATCATTGGACAAACTTACAAGGGTTAACTCCATCTTGTGATCCTTGGTTCAAGACATTATTGTATGTAGCAGTCTCATAACTATCATCTGCTGATCCAGTTGGAAATATCTGCATTTCACAAGATCATGCTTCAAAACTATAAACATAAATAAAACTAAAAACACATACAGCATCCTAATTTATCAATCTAGTTTATCTCATGTTTGTCATTTTACCTGTGGCCATTGGGCAAAGGATGGTGGTACATTTGGTCCTTGAGGATACATATGAACTCCTGTTAACTACGGATACCACGACACTCCATATTTAAAAGATGGATACATGTATGGAAAGTTATGAGGTTGTGGAGGAAAATATTATCCTGGATGAAGCTGAGTATTCCCAGTGTTAACAGAAGGGACAAGATTCATATTCTGCCAAATAAATACAAAAATATCATTGCCAAATACGAATCTTTAGTATATGAGTTCACAACAATTAATTATATTCATAGCAAAACCATAAATTATATACACTAGTTCCAGGGAGCTCTTGTTTTACTTTGATTTTTTTCAACCCAGGTGTTTTTGTCTTCTCAAGGGCATCATTAGCCTCTGTGTCTTTCTTAATTGCTTTGCTACTTCTCTGCTTAGATACCTTTCTCTTACCTTTAAGACAATCACCACCATCTCTCTCCTGAAGCATATATTTACAGTAAACTTTAACAGAAGGCATAATTTATACACATTCTATCAACCATGTCAGTCATATCAAAACCATATTATTACCAAATAAGAATTACATTCACAGCAATTAATTATATTCATAGCAATTAATTATATTCACATCAATTAATTATATTCACAGCAATTACTCATATTCACAGCAATTAATTATATTCATAGCAATATCATAAATTACATAAACTAGTTCCAGGCACCACTATGTTTTACTTTGATGTTTTCAGTCCAGTTACTATTGTTTTCTCGGGGGAATCCTTAGCCTCTGTGTCTTTCTTAATTGCTTTGCCACTTCTCTGTTTAGATACTTTCCTCCTACCTTCAGTACAATCCCTGTTGTCTCTCTCCTGAAAGATATATTTAAATTTAGTTAAATAAATCTACAAAATAAGTTTATCATTATGTCACAACTTAAATTATGCGAAGTCCTTACATCACCAGGTTCAGTCTTTTCAGTGTTAATGTCAGACACTGTACATGTATTCTTAGCTTATGAAATTTTATATAACTTTGCCGACCTTCTTCTCCTTCTAAAGGTTTTTTTCTTTGTTGGTGCATCTTTAGTCTTCACTACGGAGGGATCACCAATACCATCAGTAAAAACATTCTGTCTACCATGTGAGTCATACCGTTTCTGTACATCTCAAATGAGCTTAAGAATTTTTTCCCTTATATACTTAAATGCATCAGCACTTTTGCTACCAATATCACAAAGCATGTTAAAGGTAGTAGATAAAGACCCACACCTAGCACATTCCATCGTATCAGATTGTAACTCATCAGAAGGGGTTGAGGATATTACCTCACTCTTAGCGTGCTTTGAACACCGTTTATAAATTAAACTACTAGGTATATGGTCAATATTCTCATTTTTTATCACACGGATGATATGTGAATAAGGGATACCCCGAGACTCAAATAATCTGCAATCACAGAGAAATGATGACTTTAGGGTATCAAAAACAACCTCAACATCACTACCAACCTTGCAATATTCAGTCAACCTAAAACATACTTCATCATTATTTACTAAACGATGAATCACATTCAATGCAATAGATCCTTCAATCTAATCCCTCACTTCTAAAAAAATCTCTTATGTGTAAAGCTGGGTAGCTTCATGTTCAATCCTATGAAGAGAAGTGGTCATCACAAGTTCTGTAAGTAGTGACTTAAAATCTGTGCACAGTTCGTTGTTCCTATACTCCCGTAAAACTTCCTTAAACTTCTATAAGAACTCAAAAATACTATGTTTCCTCCTAACATATACCTTTATCATGGCATTCACAGCTTCACACTGAGATGTCATCCTTATACGGCCAAAAAACATATCACGCAGGTATGCAGTTGTCCAACTCCATTTCATATCATAAGTTCTTAAGACCCATTGATTCTCATCAACTCCATGTTTACTCAACATACTGTGCCAAAATTCATCAAACTCATCTGGGGTAAAATTATAGTACATTGCTTTCTGAAAATCCTGTAAAAAAGCAGAATTCTTTACTTTATCGCATGCATTCTTGTACAGGTGCCATGCACAAAGACGATGGGGGAATTCAGAAAAACAACACGTATTGCCTCCCTCATAGCACCATCTCCATCAGTTACCATAGCTTTAGGGTGCTTCCACACATAGCTTTTAGAAACATTTCTAACACCCACTTATATGCCTCAACTGAGACACCCCAAAAATTCGGGGAAATTTTTTACGATTTTGAAATCATTATTCAATGAAAAGAAATTAAGTGGTGAAGCTTTCAAGTTCGACACCTGGATCTAGAACAGCCACTCCCATATATGAAGATATGAGAGCGTAAATTAAAGGATGGTTTTTATAATAAAATTTTCAATTAAAAACAGCGGAAGAATTAATGAATTTAATTATTGTATGATTGATTTTGAAAGGGAGGATTTCATAGAGTTCAAGATCCCTTAATATTTCCAAAATGACGTTTAAATGATGTAAGAAGGGGTTTTATTGCAAAGGAAATGCAATCATTTAAAACAGGACAATTATGTGCATCAGGGTGTCACTCGCTCAAGCGAGTCCCACATTCGCTTGAGCGAGCCAGCGTAGGCACGCTTGGGCGGAAATGAGAAAGACTGAGCAAAGGAAAATTTAAGCATCAGGGGCTCCTCTCGCTTGAGCGAGCCCCATCTCGCTTGAGCGAGACTCAAAAGTCACATCTGGGCGAGCCAGCTAAACGCTTGAGCGAGAGAGGGAAGTCTGCATCAGGGGCCAATCTCGCTTAGGCGAGTTCCACCTCGCTTGAGCGAGATTGCTCCAGTACCATTTGAAGCTCTCTGCCCAATTTTCGCTTGGGCGAGACTAGGCACGCCTGAGCAAAAATCATCCAGTGTCCAAATGCCCTTCCTCTCACTTGAGCGGTTACCAAGCCAGGGCCATTTCGCTTGAGCGAAAATGGTCCAGAGACCAACCACTGCTTCCATTTCATTCTCGCTTAAGCGAGAAAGCCATTCGCCTGAGCGAATTTTGGCCAGTGACAACAACACTGATGTAGGATGATCTCGCTTGGGCGAGATCACCACTCGCTTGAGCGAGTTATGCAGAAAACGACCAAACATGGGAGTTTCATGTAACTCAACATACCAAATAACATTTACTACCACTTTAGCCCATCCTAATGCATTCCTCATATTCTATTATGAATTTGTAATCATATCCACCCTTTCACACATATTGGATCTAACTTCCTATCATCCATCACATAGCATTCAAACCATTCATTCAATGCATATAAATTGAGATCAATTCCTCATACACACCATAAAATACCTCAAATCACAATGCACATCAATCATTCATAAGAGATAACATCGTCAGACAACATGATTCATCATCTTACATCATTTGGGTCATAAATGAAAATTGGCCATACATACTAAGGTCCAATTTTCCTCCATGACCCCCAAAATCATCATCACTAGTCTAGATAACAAAATAAGCATTCGCATACATCACATGCTATACAAAATCTAGATTTCACCGGCCAAGACACTTCCTATACACCTATTTACCTCTTCAACCAAAATGTACTTCAAAATGTCCTCTCTCTCTGTATTTGCCCTGCATCACAAATCTAAAAATGGACAACATGGGAGAGTAAGTCATACATTCCAAAGGAATAAATACGAACACCATGTGATTATGTACATATACATCAAAACATGTATACTTTGCATGTACATATCATTCACCATCGTATTTATCATCATATCACCATCACATATATATCACAATTTAAGCAAAGTATATAAGCACATACATAATCAAGTCCCTCAACAATTGGACTATTACACAACTATTGTTTGGTATTCATATCTCTTATATTGTCTTAATATATTATCTCATCTTCATCACATCCATCATCATAATTCATCACCTTCGGCATACTTCCTTGCTATATGCAAATGCTCTTAAGCTAATGCATATGCACAATAGAACTTTTCAACAATTACAGATCTGACTGTGGGAATATAAACACCGATTGTGGGTTTCAAGTATGATTATCTAACCATACCCCTACTGCAGTAGTAAAATATGTACACTTATTCTTAAATTTGCATGCGTCTCACCAATTATTTTACTGGTACCAAACTGCATCGCCTGTCTTGCAATACCTGGTCATTTTCACCATGACCGCGGCATACAACATATTCAACATATGGTGTTGCGGGCCAACCATGAGACATATCATGGCAGTTGTGATCCCAAGGACCAGCGGGGCCACCTGCTCATTAAGAGCCACCCCCCACAAGGGTCAACCATATGTGGCTCCCCGTAGCACAACATGGGTAGCTTCGTGACTTACACACCGAGTCACAGGGGAATACAAATTGCTCGTGCACAGAGCCGCCCTCCCACTGGGCCAACTGGGGGAATCCCCTAAAATTCCAACACCGGCAGCTATGCAGTATGCCATGGATACAAATGCAAATCATATGCATTTCTCACTCTATGCATCCTATACATGCCACTCATCATACATCATCATTAACACCATTACCAACATTTCCATAAGGCTTTTAGTGGATTTATTATTGTTGGGTTATTCTTATTAATTTAAACATTTGTGTGGCATTACAATAGTTCTCAATCAACATCATCAACAATCATATTACATTCATGGTGGATACAAGCATAACTTCATATCATTGATCATTCTACACCACTATATAGCACACTATGAATATTCTAAATGCATCAAAGCATGTTGCCAAACACATTATCTATACCATACACCACATTACAATTTCTCATATCATTTCAAGCAAGGCTAACATGCATACCAATACATATGGCAATCAAATAACATTCAAATTCATGCATTTAGAACATAAGACTCCTCTCCTACCTTAAGAGAAGAATTCCGAGCGATACGACATACCTGCCTCATCGTTCGGAAAGGGTCCTACATTAATATACATGTAAAACCTTAATCAATCAGTTATTCCACAAGTTCAATTCTAATTGACTATTGTTACATCAACAATCTATAACTGATGATTGGTTTTGATATATTGGAATGAAGAGTTCAATGAAAGAGAATCAAATTTGTATAATATGAACTCAATGTAATGCTTGTGCCAAGTTTAAACACAGAAGTTGTAATATAGTATAGTTGTCGTTCCACTGGGGAGGTATTAGCATGAAAATCTTAGCTTTGAACTGAGTTGACAGAAGGTTTTGTTCTGGATTAGTATAAATGTTGCTAATTGAAAAAGTAATAAATAACAGAGAGTGAAATTTTTACAAAAGATAACAGAGAATGGTTTTTGAGAGAAATCAATTTGGTAAAACAGGGATTGGCTTCATCACATCTTCACCTTCTGTAAGCTGCATAAGTTTTTATATAAGTAAATCGAAAAGATAATTTCTACATCACAATCACAGTCATTTGTATCGATCCCTCGACTACAAAATTCATAAGAATGATTTCAAACCGCTGATCCCTCAGTCACTTTGAAATCATCCCAGCATTATCGATTGATTGTTTTGACGTTTATTGCGTTAGACGCCATCCCTGGCTACCTACTCACAATAAGTATTTCTTTCAGTTCTGCTTTCAAAAGTCACTTCCCAGTATACTTGAGAAAACTTAAAACAAGAAAATAGTAATCAAGTACTTTCAGGCATTAAACGCAGAAGGAAATACAGAAACTTATCAAATCTCATTACTAAATAAAAACTTACAACAGCATTACTTCAGTGTTGAATGGATTACAGCCAATCCCATAAGGGAGTTTAGTTACTCATGCTTTGCATTTTCACCTTCAACATATGAATACAGAAAATAATGAAAAAGATTGGATTGTGAAGGAGATACAGGGGATTGAATCTGATGTTGTTTGCAGCTTGATTTATAGAGGTTATGCTCTAGCTTCCCATGCTCACTTGCGTAGAACCCATACAGCATCTTTCAGAGACTTGTAGAAACACAAGAAAGTGGGTGAGTTGGCATCGCATCATTGGTGAATAAAGAATTAAGAGACCCATGTTGTATGAGTCACGCTTGAGCTTGATAGTCACGCTCAAGCGTGAAGGGTCCTGATACTCATTAAATGTTTCACGCTTAAACCACTGTAGCCACGCTCAAGCGTGGCCTTCCTTGTTCAACTCACGCTTGCCCATGCTTGATTCATGCTGGTTCCTCGCTTAGGCTTTCATTTTTATCATTCCACGCTTAAGCGCCTAGTGTTCACGCTCAAGCGTGAGAGGTCCTGATGCTCTCCAACTTGTTCAAGCTCAAGCTTGCTTGCTCAAGCTTAAGCTTGGTTGTTCAAGCTTAAGCTTGCTGTCTTCAAATGCTCCCGATCACGCTTAAGGTTGCTCTTTCACGCTTGAGCTTGCCCTTTCACGCTTAAGCTTGCCTGCTCAAGCTTAAGCTTGATCTTTCACGCTTAAGCTTGCCTGCTCAAGCTTAAGCTTGCCTTGCTTTCCTGTTGAATTTCCTACAACTTTCCAAGAGTTTTAACACAATATTTCTTTTATACACCTATCCATCACTACTTAAAAGATTCATGCTGACTTCCTTTAATAATTCTTCAATTTAGCTCAAGTCTTTACAAAATTAGTTCAAATAAGTCATGAAATCAATGCTTAATCAACACTTATCAATAACATGCATAAAACATGTCATAGCCATCATTTTCATTATTTTTTAGGCTTCGGGAATTCCTTCCCATTAAGCCACATCCATTAAATTCAAGGGCTACCAACAACAATAGCCCTAACCTTCATGTAACTCCATTCATCCACATCCATGTTCATTAATGTCATGCATTTCTTCATAAAACATGTTCTTAACTCAACATTAACCATTTTTCTCAAATCTCAAAATTAGGGTTTTCACCAAAAACCCAACCACCCATTAATGCCCCATCATTCTTCATCTCTTACCATCATAAATGCATATACTACACTTTTCCCTCATTAAAATCTCACATTTATTGCCACCCACCTTAGGGCTCAAGTTTTAAATGCTTCTAATAAATGCCCATCCACATGCATGACTTCCCAAACCTTAAAAACTCATAACTACATCATTATTCCATCCAAAAGTTGAAGAAATGGGCTTACCTCACCTAAAAACGAAATGGGTTTTCAAGGGAGAGGAAAGCCACACGAAAATGAGAGAAAGAAGAGGGGAAGAACTTCAAGTTTCCAAGTCCTCTTTAACGAAAATGTAGAGAGGGGAGAAGTCACCACTCAAGGTTAGGGTTTTAGAAAGAAGAAGAAGAAGAAGAAATGAAGAAAAGGTAAAGAGAAGAAGAAGTGAAGTGTTTTTCTTATTCCCTTTAGCATGCCAACGAAAGAATAAAAGAAAGAATGGGTTTTTAATTTTTCTTTTTTGATCCTTCTCATTAAAGTTTATCGTTTTACTACTAACAGACTCTTTATTTGGGCTCAATACTCCATCTAAAAATTATTTTGAATATATACTCAGACTCCCAATATTATTCTCAACAGCCTGACCAGTATCATCTCAATCAGAGATACTTGGCCCGACACCCATATTCCATTCGGGCTTATTTTCGGCTTAACCGGTCTCATTAAATCACCAACAGTCCCCAAAAATTTTAATTTAATTATTCACAATATTTTGGGACATCAAATAATTTACATTCAATTTGTCAATATTTATTTTCCCCGATTTAATCTTCTATTTTATATTTTGGGATGTTACATCAACCGATTCATATGAAACCAAGGCGGCACAAAATATAACAATTTGAGAGTGATGATTACAACCAGAAAAGATCACTAAAGGTCTGTTATATTTGTTCCTCTTGTAAGTGGTATCAAAGGCAAAAACATCACCAAAACATTCATAATCAGAAATGCATCGGCCGTCGGCCCAAAAAAGGTCCTTCAGTTTACCATCTTCAGTGGTTGAACATGTACAACTTATTAGCGGGTCGTTATCAGCCTTCCCTTGCAGGTAGCTCAATGCAGCTTTCACATCACCATTCTTAATCTTTAGGTTTTTTCTCCCGTCAAGGTAGTTGTATAAATCTTTTTTACAAAACCCAAGTTTGTTGTATACCTCTTTCTGTGCCAATAACACCGGTTGAGTGCAAACTATCAACTTGAGCTTTATCGGCGTCACCCATGACACGATAAGCATGAATTAGGTGCGCATATTGGGCTGGATACAATACATGATTATGACCTTCAGCAAAAGAACTCACTTTCCACCTAGAAGTATTGACATCATAGTGTATACGTAACTTAGCGCCACACCTGGTGTGAGTAATTGCTCTGTGTGGCCTTTTCCTATTAAGTCTCCTAAAGTGCTTTTTATTTCTTAGTCCTTCTCTGTTACACACAAATTGTCGCATTACAACGTTACCATGTTCATCCTTTGTGACATCGTCTCTTCTAATAACAAAGCCATGGCACTTGGCATAACTTTCATAAAAAGTATAGGCCTCCTCTTCACTACCAAATTGAATGCCACGAATCTGATCAGCACTGCACTCCATTTTTTAGTCTCATCGTCAAGCACCTTTTCTTCCTTAAGTTTACTCCCATTGTCATAGAATTCTTCACTTTTGACATCAACATTCTCATCACCATTGTCTTCATTGGTGCTAAAACTATCTGTCTCATTGAAATCAGAATCATCATCTGAATGCATAAAGGAACCACGAAGATAATCATCCATCTTCAGGACTCTGTGGCGAGGTCAGTTTGAGAGTAGAGAGAGAACGACAGAGACACCAAAGAAGAAGAACCACATAGTCAAATTTAACGAAAAAGCAAATAACGGTACAGAACAGTGATATAATGGACCTAATTCAAGAAGAGTACAAAACAGTACCTAGTGAGAAACGGAGTGGGAAATACAAGAGGGAAGGCTCCGAGGGCTTCCAATTAGCTCCTAAAGACTTCAAGCACTCCAACAGGCTTTCGTGTTTCCGCGTTTTGGTGACACTGGAGAGGAAGATAGAACAGGGTCAGAGGAATAGCCAAGGGAGTATTGGATAGAGAGGAAACGAAAATAGAAGAGGGTGGGAGGAACGACGAATGGAGTATTAGAAAGGGTGTGGTAATCTTTCAGAGACGGCTTCTGAAGGCTGAAGAGGAAAGGTTGAGGTTCTGAGACAGCTTTGAAGACTCAAGAGGGTTTAGGTGTGGAGTCTTTGTGAGATTGGGAAATTTTAGAAGATGAAATGATAAAGAAAAAGGAAGGGGTTAACTTGCAATTTTAAAAAGTTAGAATTATTAAAATATATAAAATATTATATGTATATATGTTCCACATGTCTGTTAATGAAATGGACAGCATGTTAAGGGTTTCAAAACCCTTTATTTCTGAACCCTCTTTATAGAACTTGGAGGAACATCCACATATTAAATATTATTTATAATAAAACTCATCTTTTCAATAGAAGAAAATGAATGACACAAAATGAAACCAAATGCTTAGAAACAAAGACAGGGACAGAGTTGCTCGTGGCATTTGACATTGGGAACCTCCGATACATAGGCGATGGTGGCAACGTTGTTGGGAGATTACACATTGCTATCAAAGGATAGAGAGAAAGGTGTTTTCCTTTTACTGGGGCAGGGCACGAGTGCTTTGAAAGGTAGAAAATTTGAGTTTGAGCTAATTAGGACTTGAAAGTAGGATTTCATATAATCAGAACAAATCGAGATTTTAACGATTTTCTCTAAAAAAAATCGCGATTTAAATCTAATTTTATAGGGATACAATTTTTTCACCGATTTAAATTGTAGCTTTACTAAAAAAATCATAAAATCGAGATTTTTACCGTTAAAATCCTGATTTTAGCCAACAGTCCACCCAAATGCATAAACTGCAGTTAGCTTGAGTCAAGTTAATTCGTTAACTATGGTTTGCGTTTGAATGGTAAATGATTTGTTTTATTGTGATTCTACCGTACGTGATCAATGATGCTGAAACATAAAAAGTTGAAGGGCTCTTCTCTCTCTGATTTACCTAACAAAGAAGAAAAAAGGCCTCGTGTTTACCATTTTGGCTGGAGGGGATCATATAGTCTTCTAGGATGGCCGGAAGTCAGATTCTGTTTCTCCATCTCTCTAATTTACTCCTTATCACATTTTGTGTCCCTATATTTAATTGCCTAATTTCTTCTTCTATGATATCTAACTTTCTCAATTAACCAACCACACTTACTAAAGCCAAATCCCTTTGTATGTGTAGTTACTCACATTTGCTCAAATGGTTTTTCCAATCCATAGATAGAGTAATGTTAACAAACCTCATTTAATTAAATGGCAAGTTTAACTCTTAAAGTTAACTTTAATTAATACTAATGAGGAGATTTACATGTGAACACCCTGCAGTCTATTTTGACATTGCAGTGTGGTAAAGACTTAAGAGACTAGTCCAATCGTTCCCCTTTCCAATTTTCCTTTTCTAAGCAAGCTTATATACCAGTGACTAGAGCATGAGAGAAGGCAAGAAATATGGAAGAAAGCAAAGGAAGAGTGTGTGTCACAGGAGGTACAGGATTCATTGGTTCTTGGTTAATAAAGAGGCTACTTGAAGATGGTTACTCTGTTAATACCACAGTGAGACACAACCAAGGTAGTAGAAGCAACCCCTTCTGTTAAATAAACATCTTGGAAATTCTTTACCTAATGACCTTTACTGTATTTATTAGTCACTGAATTTAATGCAAATTCATATATACTAGTCCATGCAATTTGTATATTAAAATCTAGTAATGCGCAGAGCCGCCTCCGAAATTTTTACCGTCTCGGGCAACCTTAAAAAGTTATGCCCTCCAAATCATTATATTTATATATATTTTTTATTGTAAAATCATCAATAATTTTTTCATAATCAAAATTCTTTAAAATTTTATTTCCAATAGAAACGAAAGCAAAACTGTTTAAGTTACATTGTAAAATAATATAACACAAATAGGATTTTAACAATTTTAATTTTGAAAAACTTTTTTCAGTAATAAAAATAGTTAATATTAGTATTTTATCAGTAATTGTTTTATTTCTTATAGTAAAAAATATATATAATTGTAATTATAATTTTAATTTGATACCCTTTTAAAATTAGGACTCAAAGTGATCGCTCACGCTGTAACCATTAATCATGTAGATATTACTTCAGGTCTTAATAAAGAAAACCCAGTGATTGGTGGAAGCCAGAAGGAAAACAGTTCTTTACGTGCTTTCAGTTTTATTCATCAATTAAAATTACAATATCACTTCAAGAGAGCCATAATACTAGTTGGCATTAATGGTTGGTCGAATAGGTTACCGAAATGAAAAACTAATTCTAATTAAATAACACCGGATAAAAACAACTATGGAGCTGCACTTATTTTTATTTTTATTTTCTTTACGAGTTATTCTTGCAACTTGATTTACAAATTGTTTAATTTTAAAATAATGTAGAATACAGGAAAGATGTTAGCTTTCTTACCAGCTTACCTGGGGCCTCCCAAAAGCTACAAATTCTGGGTGCTGATCTCAGCAATCCAGAAAGTTTCAGTGCAGCCATTGAAGGGTGCGTTGGAGTTTTCCATGTTGCTACCCCAGTTGACTTTGAATTAAGGGAACCAGAAGAAGTGGTGACCAAAAGAGCCGTTGATGGTGCACTAGGCATTTTAAAGGCATGCCTCAGTTCCAAGACTGTGAAGCGAGTTGTTTACACTTCTAGTTCCACTGCTGTGGTATACAATGGGAAAGAAGAGGAAGTGATGGATGAAAGCTTTTGGAGTGATGTGGATTATCTTAGAGATTCTAAACTCTTTGATTGGTCATATGGAATTTCAAAGACATTGGCAGAAAAGGCAGTGCTTGAATTTGGAAAACAGAATGGATTGGATGTTGTCACAGTAGCTCCACCTTTGGTTGTTGGACCCTTCATTTGTCCTAAACTTCCAAGCTCAGTTTCTGAAGGACTGATTTTTGCCTTCGGTATGTTATGCAATTTGCTTCTTCTGTTTTCAGCTATTTAATAAATGAAAATGAGTTTGAGTATCATATATGAGCATCATGATAACTATGTAAGTGTGCTTGCTTGTCCTCAACTAGTTGGAGGCATGCTAGAAATATACACTTTTAATTGTAAAGTTTACATGAGAGACTTAATAAATAGGGAATTGAATCTAATATATAAAGTGAGATTAACGTAAATTTCAATCACTGGTAAACAGTGTGTAAGAAAATGTGTAGCAATGTGGAATTTTCCATTTTTGATGAGTGCTAGATAGTGCTTATCATTCTTATTCAAAGGCAGTTTATGCAGGCAACAAAGGTCCATTTGGTCTAGTTCCTCGGGCACAACTAGTGCATGTGGATGATGTAGCTAGCGCTCATATGTTTCTTCTTGAACATCCTAATCCAAAAGGGAGGTATATATGTTCATCATGTTGTGTAACTGTTGAAAGGGTGTTTGAACTTGTTTCTGCCAAATACCCTGAACTTCAACAACGAACGAAAGAGTGAGTATCTATTGTACATTCTCATGTTATTATTACACACTTGATATTCTTGGTTTGATTAAATGATTTTTCTTTGATCTTATTGCAACAAATATTATATTATTTCATCTTGTAGCTCATTGAAACAAATAGAACGTGTCAAGGTACCAGATTTATCCTCAAAGAAGCTCATGGATGCTGGTTTTGTGTTCAAATATGGACTTGAAGAAATGCTTGATGACACAATTCAATGCTGCAAGGAAAAAGGTTACCTGTGAGGTAGCTGTGTGTACCCTTTGTTATGTTATGTCATAGTATGGTTATCAACACAAGGAAATAACTAAGAAAGAAATGCAGTAGTTGTTTTATGAGCTACCAAATGAGACTTCACTGTTATTGGGACTGGACTTCACTAGTTTTTGTAATTTCTAAACCTTCTTTGGTTTCTATTACATAAGATAATATGTGCGATGTTTCTTGATGCAATTTTTCTGTCTTTCCCTGTTATAATAGTACTAAAATGATAATGGGAGTTTTGAAGAGCTTGTGAATAGGCAAATTTGCTCTCTAATTGAAGTGGTTTGGCTCATTCTGTTACTGTACGCGACCACAACACTAAACAATCTCCCATCTAAGCTAACCAATGGCACATAATTTTTAATGAACAACTTTTGTAACTGGTGATACAGCTCACATCCCGGTTTTAATAGATTGTAGGTAAGTTCCACATAACATGACCAATAGTCTGTTTGCTTAACCATTCAGTGGATTGAACAGAAGTACAGGCAAAAGAATCCCTTTTGAATAAGATTAATATTAATCATTAAATGTTTGTATTGAGATAATTTTATTTTCAGTTGGTTGGTAATTACTAAATATGCAACAAAAGTTAATTAGAGAGTTTCTAATGGCACACCAACATAGCTACCTAGAGCCCGAACTGAATACAAAAATTTCATTGAGACAAAAACAGAACAAAGATGAACTTAAATGAAATTTCTTTTACTGATTAGGCTATACTCATCACTGGTTATATTACATATCAAGTTAACTAGTTGGTATCTTGAGTGCCATTACATCTAATCATTGACATTGACCATATCTAAGCAAACCATAGATAATAGTATATCTAATTAAAAACCAGGAAGATGTATGGTAGAGAACAAGAGGGTAGGTGTAGTTAATACAAAGTAAAACCATCATCATAGGAAACATGGGAGCCACGTCTACAAGGAGGGGCATTCTCATCATACTCAGCACAGCAACTCCATCTTTTCTTCCAATTGGCACGTCCAGTGTTAGGCCTGTTATTCTTCTCATTCCATTTGTATACAATCACTCCAGATTTGTCACTCCAATCCCCATCAATTCCTTGGTGTGGTGGAGCCATTGAAAATAGACCCTTCTCTCCTACAATATCACACAGGTAATAGTTAATACTTAATAGTTTTAGTTTACAAAGTTATCATGTCGCGTGCTTCATCAAACAAACCAAAACTACAATTTGAAATATTCTACAACCCAATCATGAAAGCATGCCATTGCCACAGGATGTGAATTTGACAAAATCTAATTGGCATTCCATCTATTTTGATTCTTATTTTCCAATTTAAATTTCTTTTCTATGGAATTCCAAGTACACAACGCTTGAAAAAATTAGATTAAAAATACATTTGAAATGATATATAAATTTGTTCAAAAATAGTTAGGAAATTCTGAAATCCAGAAATAGACCACGGTAAATTGACTAGTGATGTGTTTGATGAAATATTAAAATAGACCATGTCCCTTTATTATTAAGGTATTATATATGAGTAAATAATCAAATTGTCTGCGGGGAGAATGGATAACCATGTAATCAAATAAATCTTTCAAAAATTTAGTTATTTTATTAATTATTAGACTCTTTCATAGAAATTAGAACTACGGTTAAGAAAACAATATTTTAACCGTTAAGAAAGATTTAGGAAATAATATAGTGGTTAAACTTATGACTTATTTGGTAGTAATCATTATCATTGATGGATTTAATAGATCACTTAATATATTTTTTGAGAAATAATTTAACCATTTACTCTATTATACATCGTAATAGTATAGATTACAGTGTGTGGGAAGATAAATAAGGAAATATAGAATATACACATACTGCATATACCATTGATGTGGCCGTGGAAAGAGCAAGCAAGAGGGGAATTATCTTGATCTGAGTAAAGGGTGTTACATCTCAAGCACCGTTTCTTTGTTTGGATATGGGGTGTGGTTGCTTTGTTCTGTGAGTGTGAACAAGACTTGACCTCTAAAGAGCAATGTCCATGAGGAGAAGAAGCTGGCTTGCAGAAAAGAAGGTTTTGAGAGAAACTAACAGCAAGAACCATTCAGATTCTCCTTAATTTCGGTTTTACAATTAGCAGATAGTAAAGGAAGGACAGTGGCCTGTATCAGAAGAACCGTGTCTCAGAGAGTACAGAATGATGATAATGTTGAAATTGCTGCAAGTAACAACAGAAAACGACATCACGAGAGGTGAGTGGAGGGTCATTTTTTTTTAAGAGGTGGTATGAAATGTAACTTTGATAAATTTTAATATTCGACAAATAAAAATTAACATATTTATGTTGTTGCTTTTTTTAAAACCATAGCTATCCTTCTTTGTTTGAGCTTAAACATCTATATCATGATTTATCTAACTCTCCCAATGGTATCCCTTTCTTTTATTTTCAAAATTTAAACTTAAGAACTTATTTAAGAGGAATTAGATACGTATTTTTTGAACCAACCATATATTAATATGGTATTGTTCCTCTATTTAAAGAGAACTAGTTTTATAAAATCTTTAAAATATTAAATTACCATGATTAAATTTGTGACACTTTTTTAATTTTGTAAAAATAAATATACTTTTTAAAAGATTATTTATTGTACTTAATTAATGAAATTTCCATTTCATTTTGCTACTTGATCATTCATATTTAAAATAAAATCTAACTTGTATACTCTTGCATAAGGTGTGATTGAATGAAAAGATAAAATGAGATGAAAAGAACTATGAAGGAAAAAATATGATAAAAAGAAATAGGATGAAAATAAGATAGAAAAATATATTGATTTGTTATAAATAAAAGACAAAGAAGTGAAAAAGGTAATTTTTTGTGTTTAGATGGAAAGAAATTAATTATATAAACATGAATTAAATTTTATATATAACATTTAGTTTTTTATTATAATAAATTTTAATATATAAAATTTAATTTTTATTTTTGATAATTTTAATAATATTTATTAAACAAAAATCTTACCATATTTCCTTCAATTAATCTAAGGAAGCAAGTAATTTTTGTTGGATCTCATTTTATTTTTCCTTCTCTTTCCTCTTTCTCCTTCCAAACAAACAAAGAAAATTTTTCTTCCATCTCATTTTCCTCCTTCAAAAATTTGTGCTCATAGCTTCAACCAAACTAAGGCTTCAAGGTAAGCAAACTCTCAATTTAAACTTTGGGATTGTATGAAAAAGGTTATTCATTTTAGTCAGTGTTTTATTTTTCATTGTCAGTTTATATTAAAAAGAACTAAATTAAAGATTGTTTCTACACAAGAAAGAATGTGAAGGTTGTTTGGTGGACCTAGAGACTATAATTTAATGTTTTAAAACTTTTGGGTCTAAACTACGTGATCCATACAATTTTGAGGGCTAACTTGAAGATGATTTTTTTTCTTTTAACACGACCTACCCTTTTCAAAATACAACCATCCCCTTCCTTTTTCTAAATGAAAAGATAAAATTGACCCTATTTATACCCTTCCTTTTGAAATCACACAATCTCCACCAATTTTATAATTTCTTTTTTACCATCTTTAGATCAAGGCAAAGAGATACCATATTACTCTTATTACCTTTTCCAATTTTAGGTTGAAAGATAGGTGTTCCTCGTGCTAATCTTTTTCCTTTTCCTTTTTCACTATTGATGTGATAATTAAGTATTTCTATATTATAATATCTTGTATGTGAGTATCATGAATTGCGATTAATATATGTTATCATCCATTGGTTCCAGATGTCATTCGCCATAACTTATAGGTTTTGAATGCCATGGACCCTTCCAAATGTCATCATCCATAGGTTTCAAAGCATTAGGAACCATTCCAAATGCTATCACGATCATGCATGGAACCAATCCGAATATCATCATCCGAGAACCATTTCAGATGTTTTCACTTGGAAACATTATGAATGTGTGTGGTACCTTAAGAAGAAGATGATGATCATTGGAGGAGGAAATGATAAGATAACAATGGCAAC
This sequence comes from Clitoria ternatea, assembly GCA_037962975.1. NCBI lineage: Eukaryota > Viridiplantae > Streptophyta > Magnoliopsida > Fabales > Fabaceae > Clitoria > Clitoria ternatea. The sequence goes on along the minus strand of CM075669.1, from coordinate 49,364,202 downwards.
CAAAAAGATCGGAACAAGGTGAAGAAGAGCACAATGACCACTCCTAGGACAGGGCATCAATGACTTGAAAGTGAAGAAAGAATAAGGAAAAAAAGTGTAACATCATTGTTACTAAATTTAATTAATCATGCCACACAAAATAAATTAAATGATATTGAGTATTAAATTAAATAAATTAGAGAGATTAGTAAATTAAGGAAATTAGAATAATTGATTTTTATGGTAGAAATTGAGAAATTTTAAATTAAATTAAACTAGTATGATAAAATATAAATTACTAAGGTTAAAAGTTAAATTCATTAAGTTAAAGAAAAATAAAAGAAAAAAGGACATGAAATTAGAAAAAGAAAAGAAAATGTAATAGAAAATGAAAAGGGAAATGACGGTTTCACCCTTATACATAAAAATTGATTTTCACTTTCTTTCTTTCACCATTTTCATGCGAGACTTCTTCTTTCTCTCCCTCCTATGGCTGCTTGTGTTTAGGCTAAAATTGGAAGCTGATTCTTTGTCAAAATATGAAATTGATGGTGCCATTATGATCAGGGAAACGAGGTGAATGCGTGAGTACGTTCAATGCGTGGGTACATTCAATTTCATGATCAGGATAGACTAAGTACATTAAATTCTATATAAATGTGTAGATATATGTGATGTTAGACATATTTAATTGTATTGTTTTGACGGAAGTTGCATTGGTTGAAAATTTGAGTATGAATGAAGCTATAGACAAGTGAAGCATGTAGTATTTAAATGATGATTTGTAGTTTTAACTATATGAGTACATTGCGTGTTATGTGGTGAATTGTAAAATTTGATGTTAATATATTATGAGAATAAATTTTAATTAATTAAGAATACTCCACCTTGTTAATATGGAATTATGTGATGAAATGTGGTTTGTTGATAATTTGAGAAAGTGAAATGTGTTATCAATGAAATAGAAGCAACTGAAATGCCTGAGTGGCTTACATGTGGTCCTAGGGTGATGACCATTGTGTCGGGATAGTGTATTAAGAGTTGAATACAATGATATTGAAGTATATTTGATATATGTGATTATTGTATGGTGTGGATAGTTGATGAGTATATTTTACTCCTCGTTTTTGGCTCCTATGGTCGAGCATGACCTAGTTGAGTTACCTAGTGATCAGGTAGGAAGGGTTCATGGGTGGTCAAGTAGGACCTCCAGCTGATGATCAATCTAATTTAGCATCTGGATACTAAATAGTCCTATATTATCGACTGAGAGTCAGTTGTGTAACTGTTTGGATTAGTTATGAGACTTGATGGAATGAATGTGGTTTTGGGAATTTGCTTTGCTAATTATCAAACTAATGAATTTGATAATTGTGAATTATATTGAAGTTGAATGAGAATGAATTAATCAAAATATATAATTGTATGAAACCTTAGCTATGTTATGCTTTTCCCTATATATTTAAATTATTTGCATTGATTTGTATTGTCAGTCACTCACCCTTACTATTGTTTTAGTGACTGAAGACAGGGACACTAATGGTGTCGTGGAGACCAGTACTAGATGAATTGGTGGGACAATGACAAGGAGACTTGAAATCTAGATATATATATATATATGTATATATATTTTATGTTTTGAGGATTTAATGTTATGATGTTGGTTGGTTAAAACATGTGTAATTTGTGGTTGTGGTATATGTTTCTATATGGTTGATGAATTTGATCATTTTAATATCTTAGAAATGTGTGATGGATGCCAAAGATGTCTTTTGATTATCTGGTTGATGATTATGCAAGAGGATATTTGAAATGGTTGATTTGATGTTGTTGATAATAAGTAGAGTAGTTGGTGACCAAGAATTGTTACATGGCACTGGGCCATTTGATTGATGATATTGATTACGGGTAGAAATTTATGATAGTATAGCATATGTGTATGCATATTGTGAAGGAATAGCATTGAGCCAACCATATGTGACTGTCCATGATGATGTTGGAAATGTGAATATTTATTAAAAATACCTAGAGAAGAGTAGCATTCGTATGGTCGGGTTGGTAGGGATAGAACCCTAGGATTGGTTATTGATCATGTTATTATTGAGTTGGAAATGGTAAATTATGAATGGAAATGGAGAAGTGATAGGTAGAGTACTTGGAAAGGAGGAATTGGCTAATTAAGCCAACTGAGAGGGTGATTTTAAGTTTTGATGGGATCCAAAGTCTCCAGAAGGTATTAATAGGATCTTGGGCATATTTTGAAGTTGTGTGTGCACAAAGGTTTCCAATTGAATTACACTTGATGTGGTTTTGGTAAGTTAATTAGAACAAAATCAATTGTATTTTTATGCATAACTCTGCGATCCAGAGGAATTTTTTAGCACGGATGGCACTTGTAGGTTCGAAATAAGTCTTAGATAGTGCCCATAAAGTTTCATAGCAATTGAAGTTAAAACAGGCAAGCTAGGGGGTGGAAAAGTTGGCCCGGAGGCCAAATTCTATAGAATTCTACAATCTGGTCTGTTGGTAATCAATTACGTAATCGATTACCAGAGAGCAAATCCTAAAATTATGGACAGGTTGCTTTGTGTAATCGATTACCAAAACCTATGTAATCGATCATAACTTTTTTGTAATCAATTACTAAGGGAAAAATAAAGGGTTTTGAGTGGTTCTAAGCTACGTAACACCAAGATTCTTAGTCTTTACTGTCAGGGACATATAACATGAAAAAAAATTCCCTAATTTTAGTAGACATTGGGGTAAATTCTAGGAATATAAATGGGAACGTTACATGAAAAATGTGGTTGATATCCAAAAATGTAATTGAAAGAAAATAAATAAGGAAAGCTTTTTGTTATTCGAGAAGGGAAATTGCTTGGATAAATAGGAACAATTTTATCTTGTTAAAAAAACAAGAAAAAGGTAGTGTGCTTTAAAAAAGTGAGCTATTTCAAAATAAAATGTGTGGCAATTTACTTATTTACTTATTTATTATTTTGTTTGGACAAAAATCATGAATGTAACAGCCTCATTAGCAAAAGCCAAAGATGACATATTCACTAAGCCAAAATCTATTAAGATTTACAATACCTTATTAGAAATAAGCAATGGATGCTAAATTGCAACACTTCAGAGAAATAAGACATGGAGCCTAACTAACTTACCACCAAGATCCAGCCTTATTGGTTGTGAGGAGGTCTATAAAACAAAGACAAATGTTGATGGAAGCTTTAATACATACAAAGCACAACTTACAGCTAAAGGGTTTCACCAGAGGGGTGGCTTTGATTTTCATAAAACCTTTAGCCCTTTGGTGAAGCCAACAACTGTCATAGTTGTTCTTAACATAGAATTCAACCTTGAGCTACATTTCCAGTGCCTCGACCTTTGGTGATTTACCGTGACAATTTGATTGTCATCTTGTTGTCTACTAATCACATTCTACACTCCAAAATAAAACATTTTGAATTGGACTTATTTTTTTTGTAAAAAATAAAGTCAAGATGAAATAGGTTTTGTTTCATCACATTCCATCTGCAAAACAAACAATAAACGTTTTAACCAAACCATTTGTATTTCCAACCTTCTCAAGTTGTGTTTACAAACTCAAAGTTCACTGTCATTCAACTACGAGTTTGAGGGGAGTGTAAAAGGAACTGAACAAATCAAATTAGATAATAGTTAGTTTTTCTTTCTGTTTTTAAGTTTATGATAAGTATAAATTAAGCATTGATTTCATGAACCAATTAAACTTATTTTTGTAAAGAATTTAACTTGATTGGTGAATAAGTGAAGGAATTTAAGCATGAAATCTCTTTTGAAGAATACTTTGCGTACAAGATATTATTTTGCCAAAATTCTTGAAGAATTGCAGGAATTACAAAAAAATAATCAAGTCAGTACTTGGTCTTGGTCATGAAGAAGCATGAAGCCTAAACCATGCATCAGACTCATGCCACGCTTGAGCGTAACACAAAGGGCGCTTGAGCATAAGGAGTTCTAAAAGCCACGCTTAAAGATGTTTGAGCGAAGGGACATTAGCATCAGACCCCTTCCACACTTGAGCGTGAGAAGGGGACGCTTGAGCGTGAACCTGTGCGCGCTTGAGCGTGACTCTGGGTGTGATCGAGCGTGAGGATAGGAAAGCAAGGAAACATAGACACTTCCCCACGCTTGGGCGTGGCTTGAGTGTGGCCTAGGCGTATGACTGCACGCTTGAAGCATGATTGAGCGCAGTGAAGAAAAGAAGCTAAAGGAAGGCATAAGGGTCCCTTCACACTTGAGCGTGGCCACCTTACGCTTAAGCGCAGGCACACTCAAGCAAGAATATCTCACGCTTGAGCGTGTTCGAAGAAGTATGGAGTTTTTAATTAAATATGGGCCAATGGTGCGATGCCAGTACATCCACTTCTGTGTGTTTTTGCATGTCTCTGACCACCTCTACATGGCCACTCAACAAGCGGGGGTTGCGCTTGAGCTTGGGAAGGAGAAGCTTATGCATGACTCCTCTATAAATAGAGTAGAAGAACAGAGGATCAGAATCATCTTTAGCATTCAATCATTCATCAGCCATATTGAGAAATCATGTCATTTTTAATTTCTTTCTGTATTCATTTCCTTTTGTTGAGTGAAAATGCAAGGCATGAGTAGCTAAATCCATTCATTAGGATTGGTTGTAATCATTCAAACCCCAAGTAATGTTGCTGTAAGTTTTTCATATATATAACAAGATCTGATGGTTTTTGTATTTCATTCTACACTTAATGCTTGAAAGTACTTGATCACTATTTTCTTGTCTTTGGTTTTCTTAAGTATATTGGGAAATAATTTTTGATAGCAGATTTGAATGAAATACTCATTGTGAGTAGATGACCAGGGATGGTATCTAACGCAGTGAACGTCTAAACAATCGATCATTAATGCTGGAATGATTTTCAAGGTGACTGAGGGATCAGCAGGTTGAAATCATTCTTATGAATTTTGTAGCCGAGGGATCGATGCAAATGACTCTGATTGTGACGTAAAAATTATCATTTCAAGTTATATATATATATATATATGCAAAGTTACATAGTTACAGAAGGTGAGAAGTGATGAACAATCAATCCCAGTTTTCCAAATTTGATTTTCACCAAAACTCTTTAGTGTTGTCCTTTACATTTGTTACTATTTGTTAATCATTTCAATCAAAACCTTTTACAACCAACCAAAACAAAACTTCTTGTCAAATCAATTCAAGAACTAAGATCTTCAAGCTAACACCTCCTCAGTGAAACGACAACCCCTTTTACTACAACTTTAGTGTTTAAACTTGGCATTAATCCTTCATTAAAGCTACAAATTTGATTCTTTTATTGAAAACTCCCTTTTTAACAAGCTTCTGTGCAAAATCTGATAATATTAATCAAGTTAAAATCATTATCAAGTTTTGGCGCCGCAACTGGGGAGGTGATTCAAGTTTGAAAATCTAATCATTGAATGGATAAGACTTTGTGAATAATTTCTGTTTATTTTTTATTTTTTTTACACATGGTAATTTTGCTTGAGTAAGTGCTTGATTTATGCTTTTAAGAGGACAGGGATCAAAAAAGCAACTTGCATTTGATCTAGAGATAAATAGGTTACTCAAGAAGATCAAGAAAGCAAAGAAAGAGCAAAGCTTCCACGTAGGAGAAACTTTTTCCTCAACACAAGCTGAGAAAATGGCGGATGACAACAACAACAATCAAAATCCACCTAGAAGAACACTGGGAGACTATGCATTACAACAAGGACCCAGACATTATTCAAGCATTGTTATTCCAAATACAATAAGGGCCATAGAAATAAAACCTGTTTTTCTTATTTTAATTAGTTCCCACCAATTCCATGGAATGACAAGTGAAGATCCATATACTCACTTAGCCACATTCTATGAATTAGTTGGAACTATGGGTTTTGAATAAGAAGTAATTAAAGCTGCATATCTAAGATTGTTTCCTTTCTCTTTAGCAGGTAAAGTAAAAGAATGGCTCCAATCCTATCCAAATCAAAGCTTGAATAGTTAGGACACAGTGGAAAAAAAATTCTTGCAAAGATTTTTCCCCCCATTTAGATTTATCAAGGCTAAGTCAGACATAACAACATTTAAACAAGGCCAAGATGAACCTTTCTGTGAGGCATGGGAACATTTTAAGTCACTGCTGAGGAAATGCCCAAATCATGGTTTAGAAGATGTTGCCCAACTAAATATCTTTTACAATGGACTAAGAGCAGATACCAAAATGATATTAGATACAACGGTAGGAGGTACCATGATGACAGTAGATGCAGAACAAGCCACAAGAATCATTGAAGCACTATCCTCTACAGACTACTAAGCCCAGCATGATAGAACTCAAGTCTAAAAGAAAGGAATATTGGAGCTAAATACCACAGATGCCATTCTAGCTCAAAACAAGATTCTGACCCAACAAATTGAAGCTCTCACACAGCAGATGGCAAAACTCCCTCAGCAGTTACATGTAGTGCAAACCTCTGCAGGAAATCAACAATCACAGTTAAAATGTGATTTTTGTAGAGGTAATCATTAGAATGGACACTGCCAAGGAGAACAACCTGACCAATCCATCCTCTATATGAATAATCAAGGTAAGCAGGGTAATTTCAATAACAATGCTTATTCTAACAATTTTTCACAGGGATGGAGGAATAATCAAAATAAAGGATGGAAACAAGAAGTAAGCATATCCAATAGACAACAACAACTGTACCAACAAGGTTTTTCTCTGATGGAAAGAACATCAAAATTGGAGGACACTCTAGAAAAGTTCATGCAAGTTTCAATTACCAACCAGAAAAATACAAAGGCCTCAATCAGAAATCTGGAGATACAAGTGGGGCAATTGGCTCGTCAAATTACAGAACAGCACAATTCACAATTTGGAGCTAATACCCACCTGAACCCAAAGGAGCAATGCAAAGTAATTACCTTAAGGAGCGGAAAGGTCACTGGTCAAGAAGAGGGGGAAGGAGAAAAGATGGAAGAAAAGAGTTGTGAAAAAGAACCAATGAAAGAAGGAGTTGTAGAGGAAGGAAATAAAAAGAATGATGTTGTACATATGGAGAAGGAGGATGTGATTGAAAAAAATAAAAAGAAAGAAATAAAAGAAAGAAAGAAAAAGGTAGACGACCCAACACCGCAGCTGAAAAGTTTGCCTTATCTAAAGAATCCTTCATAGAGAGATAAGGAAAGGCAATTTGCAAGGTTCATGGATATTTTCAAAAGATTGCAGATAAATATACCTTTTGTGGAAGCCATGGAGCAAATGCCAACATACGCAAAATTCATGAAAGAGTTATTGACAAAGAAGAAAAGATTCTCTAAAGAAATAGTGGAGCTCGAAGCAGGATACAGTGCTATTATTCAGAAAGCATTGCCCCAGAAACCAAAGATCCAGGGAGCTTCACAATCCCAGTCACTATTAGTACATTACCAGTAGGAAAGGCACTCTTAGACCTGGGAGCTAGCATTAACTTGATGCCTTTGTCAATGGTAAAAAGAATCGGAGATTTAGAGATGGAACCAACATGAATGACTCTTCAACTAGCAGATTGATCTATGAAGTTTCATACGGAATAGTAGAGGATGTGCTGGTAAGAGTTGATAAGTTCGTGATTTTGTCATCATGGACATTGAGGAAGATACGGAGGTGCCTCTTATTTTGGGCAGACCTTTCATGAAAATAGTGAAGGTGATTATTGATGTGGATGATGGAAAGCTCAAGGTGAGAGTGCAAGACGAGGAGGTGAACTTCAATGTATTTGACGCAATGAAGCACCCAGCAGAAAAGCAACAGTGTTTCAAAATTGATGTTGAAGATATAGCCATTAAAGAGAAATCAAATGAATGGCTCAGCAAAGATTCTCTGAAAGAGCTAATGGCATGTGTGTTAGCTGAATCAAATGAAGAGGTGATAGAGGAAGTTGAAGCAGATTTGAAGAACCTAGAATACAAAAAGTCTGCCACCCAAGAAGAACATCATTATGAAAAGCTACCAGAGAAAACAAAAGAAACTACCGCACCAAGAGTGGAGCTAAAATTTTTGCCTTCACATTTAAAATATTTTTTTTCTAGATGAGGAAGGACAAAAGCCTGTTATTATTAACAGTAACTTGTCCAAATCTGAAGAGAAACAATTAATTCAAGTGTTGAAAGAAAACTCAACTGTAATCGGATGGAGATTAGAAGACTTGAAGGGTATAAGTCCACCCTATTGCATGCACCACATTTATATAGAGCAAGAGTTCAAACCAGTGGCCCAGCCTCAGAGACGCTTGAACCCAACTATGAAGGATGTTGTCAAAGGAGAGGTAATTAAATTACTGGAAGTTGGTATAATTTATCAAGTCTTTGATAGCTCTTGGGTATATCCTGTGTAGGTTATTCCAAAGAAAGGAGGAGTAACTGTCATCCAAAATGACAAGAATGAGTTAATCCCTACAAGAACAGTCACAGGATGGAGAATGTGCATTGATTACAGGAAACTCAGAAAAGATCATTTTCCTCTACCCTTCATGGATCAAATGCTGGAAAAGTTAGCAGGACAAGCATATTAATGCTTTTTGGATGGTTACTCAGGATATAACCAAATAGCTATTGCACCAGAAGATTAGGAGAAAATGACATTCACATGTCCTTTTGGGGTGTTTGCATACAGAAAAATGCCCTTTGGATTGTGTAATGCCCCCACAACATTTCAAAGGTGTATGCTAGCTATTTTATCAGATTTGGTAGAGAAATGCATTGAGGTCTTCATGGATGATTTCTCTATTTTTGGTCCATTATTTGAGCAATGCTTGGAAAATTTGAGTGTGGTGTTGAAAAGATGTGTGGAAACCAATTTAGTCTTAAATTGGGAAAAGTGCCACTTTATAGTAACAGAGGGGATTGTGCTGGGACATCAAATTTCCAAAAGAGGCATCGAGGTGGACAAAGCCAAAGTGGAAGTAATTGAAAAGCTGCCACCACCACGAAACGTGAAAGGTGTCCGAAGTTTCTTGGGCCATGCAGGATTTTATAGAAGATGTTATTCAAGTGACCTCAATACTCAAGAGGGGGTGAATTGAGTGTTTAAAAATTTCACTTGGAATGCCTTTGAACTTGATTTCCTTTTCACACTAGATAATAATGAACAAGAGGCAATGAGTATGATGCAAGACTATGGTAAAAATATGTGTAGAACTTACTTTGGCAATTTATCAAACACTTGGTGTGCAGAGTTTTAGCTAAGTCCAATTAATCAAATTTAATCAATGCAATCATAATCAAGACAATCTACCAGCCAAATGCAGTATGTAAATGCAAGAGAGTAAGGAAGAGAAGCTTGCAAACCAATTTAACAAGTTCCACTAACCCGGTGTACGTCTCGCCTTCAAGCAACCCACTTGAAGGATTTCCACTATTGAAGCTTAGAGATACAAGCTATGAGTAATTGCAGCTTCCTAGTGTCCCACACTCAAGAACTCAATCCTCACTAGCACAAGGGCAACCCACCCAATCTCTCAAACTCTCAATACCCAAAGGTTGAACGTTAACCTTTGTGGCCACTCAACCTAGAGTGAAACTTAGTGTTTGGTGTTTGTGTTTACAAGCAATTAACTCTCTCAATAGAGTGGATAAGAAAATGAAAAGCTCTCACAATTATAACTCTCAACGACAAGAGAGGATATAAAAATACAAGCTCAAAGTTTCAGAAATTGAAACTATACAAAAATTAGAACTCACAAGACTCAAGAATTGATTTCTCTTTGATGGTATTGGATGCCTTGAGTAGCTTGAATGAGTGTTCCATTTATAGGACTTGGAGAGGAGCCCTAATTTCTTCATAGCCATTGCACAGCATGGGTATTCAAATGATAATGGAAAAATGAACTGGTTTTGGATTTAAAAACACTTTCCCCAAATTCTGGCACTAGTGTAATCGATTATGCTTCATTTTCTTTAGTGTAACAGGCCTGGTAATTGATTATGATTTTCTATGTAATCAATTAGCTTGGAGACAGAGCTTGGGTAATCGGTTGTACATACCCTGTAATCGATTATAACTGATACCTGATGCATTTAATTCTGTCAAGCAGCATGGTAATCGATTGTGACATAGGTGCAATCGATTATTAAACAAACAGAGACTTACTAATCGATTGTGACTTGGCTTGTAATCGATTAGTAACAACACAGAACCTGGGTAATCGATTGATGCAGCCTTGTAGTCGATTAGAAGTTATACTTGATGCTTTCCATTTAGTTTCTCAGTTTGGTAATCGATTAGCTAGCTTGGTGTAATCGATTATATAACAAATAGAACCTTGATAATCGATTAAGCTTAGTGTGGTAATCGATTATATGATAGACAGAAGTTGTGCAATCGACTAAAGATGACCCTGTAATCGATTAGCCTTCATATTTTTATAGGTCTGATGCTTAGATTGATGCTTGCCTCTTTGTCCTTAGTTTTTCTTCATAGGTTTATACTTATAAACCTTGCATTTTCATACTTCATCTTCTTTTTCATGATTCTTCAGGTGATTGCTTTGTCATTATCAAAACAATATAACCTGAAACAATTATTCAAACACATTCTCCCCCTTTTTAATGATGACAAACAATGTTCATCTCATGAGGGTGTTAGTCAAGGTAAAATTTTCTCCCCCTTTCTTAAGGAGTTTATGCATAAATTTTCTCCTTCTTGACAAGTTATTCACCTTGTTATTTACCCCTTGTTGTTTTGATTTTAGAACCAATTGTTAACCACTTATTATTATTGTTATTTTTAGATGAACATTTATTTTTCTCCCTATTTGTAATCATCAAAAAGAAAATAATGCAAGTTAAAGCATAGAGATAATTGATAGATAAAATTCATTCATTCATTAGAGGAAAAGTACATAATCAAACTGCAGAAAATAAGAAAAATCTAATTATCTGGATTAAAGAAGTGCATTTTAGATATTTTGTTGGAGAGTTCCTCACATCGCTGCTCCATAAGCTCAAAATGTTGTTGCTTGGTCATTTGAAATTCTTGAAGGGTATTATCAATCCTTTCAAAACGCCGATCAAGATAAGCATAGAGGGAGGTAAAAGGGTCAACAGGAACAAATGGTTCGCCTTGTGTTGTGGGAGCAGTAGGATCAGCAACAGGTGAGAGAGGATTAACGGGATGATCTTCTTCAAATGGACTGCTTCCATGAATTCTGTCGCTTTTAAAGATCCATCTTCCTACAACATTGACCATTCCCTTGGTGAGATGGTGAGTGCCAATGCAAGCTTGTGCAGAGACTTTTTTTGGAAGTTCCCCGACAATGTCAACACCATAAGCTTTAAAGATTTGGTGAGGAGGATGAAGACCATGAAGTATTTTGATAATGACAAGGCCAATGACAAAAGATCAAGAACAAAGAAGAAAGTTCAAGCAAGACAAGACCAAAGATCATAGCACTTTAATGAAGACCATGAAGTATTTTGATAATGACAAGGCCAATGACAAAAGATCAAGAACAAAGAAGAAAGTTCAAGCAAGACAAGACCAAAGATCATAGCATTTTAAAGTAAGATCTTTTCAGAAAATATGGCCATTAAAATGAGTTAAAAACACATTTTAATAATGTGTAATCGATTACCTTATTGGCGTAATCGATTACCAGATTACTAAGTTTTGTAATCAATTACATGATCATCAGAGCTTTAAAAAATAACATTTTAAACTGAAGTAATCGATTACCTATTTGTTGTAATCGATTACATGGTCAAACTGAGGTTTTAAAATAAAACGTTTAAAAGCAGTAATCGATTACCTATTTGGTGTAATCGATTACAGTAACAGTCTGATGAAAAAAAATCATGTTGAAACATTATAACTTTTCACAAAATATTATTTTATCCAAGAGGTACCTTTCCAATTATTTTAATCAATAATTTCACACCCCTTGAAGGAATTTCCTCTCCTATAAATAGGAGGGTATTTCATTTGCAAATAACACCAACACCAAATACTTCCAATCTTTTCTTAAAAGCAATAATGGCCATATTCTCTTAATAGAGTTATTACTCTTTCTTGTTCCTCAATTTGTTCATCATACTCTTTAAGAGAGTTTTCTTGTAGAATTCTTTATCTCTAAAGTGAGACTGATACTGAGAGTGGTGTATCTCTGAGGGTGTTCTTCTTGGATGTGGTGTAGCATCCAAGGGTGATGTGCTTGGATGTGGTGAAGCATCCAAGGGTTATGTGCTTGGGTGTGGTGTAGCATCCAAGGCATTTGTGATCGGGGTGTGAGTCCCCATTGTGGTGTAATCAAGGGATTTGATTATAGTGAATTTCCTCAAGGGTGTCTTGAGAAGACTGGACGTAGGCAGTGGTTGGTCGAACCAGTATAAATCTCTGTTTGCACTTCTCTAACCCTTAAACTCTTTATGTTTTAAGCATTATTATTCAAATCACATATCATTGCATATTGAGTTTTTAGAGGAGAAATTTATTAGTGAAAAAGTTCCTAACTACTCAATTCACCCCCCTCTTGAGTTTCCTAGAGGCCACCTGGGCTAACAGAGGATGGCATGGGGAAGTTTTTGTTGCTCCTTGGCCTTGAGCATATGAAGCTTTAAGAGTTGAAGCCAATTCTTCTCATTTTGGTTAAGGATAGACCACATCAAGAGTACATCATCTTTTTCCACAAGGGCATAGTTGCCTCCACGAGGAACCAAAAGCTTAACCAAAAAGAAGTAAAGGAGACGGTTGTTGAGTGTGAGATGGCCTACCAGTTTATGATTGCTAAGAGGATGGTTGGCCTTCCACAATGATTGGCGAGTAGCAATGCCATTGAAGTCCCACTCATCTTCTGGATAGCCACCAGCAAATTTAGCATCGGAGAGGGGAAGTTGGGTAATTTCAGCAAGTGGCTCATTTGTGATTTTTAGAGTCATATTTTTGACTCTAGCTTCAAGCACCCCTTCAACCAATTTGAGAGTACAAAAGAAAACTCTCATGAGTTCAGGATAGTAGAATTCTTCTTTGAGAGTGAGAAAAGGGATGAGATTGTAGTGATGAAGGGATTGGGTGAAGGTGAAACTAGGATTATCAAAAACTCCAACATTGATGAAGTGAGGGGAGATGATATCCTTCTCTGAAAATTTCTTGATGAAGTTGGTGAGATCCCTAGGATCTGTGAAAAATCTTGAAAAGTCAAGAGGGTTATTGGTTTGGGCAATGGAGGACCTAGCTCTCTTAACATTTCTAGAGGAAGACATTGTGAGAAGAGAAGAAGAGAATGAAGGATTTTTGAGAGTTTAGGAAGGTTTGGAGGAAAAAATATTTGAGTTTTAGATAAGAAGTATGAGTGAGGGGGTATTTATAGGATTTAGGAGTGAAAAATAGGGTTTAGAAGAGTGATTAGGATTGGGTGAAAGAGGCTCACATGGATTGTGCTGTCAAAGTGGCGCTCCTGATGCTTTCATAATCGATTATGGGGTTAGGTGTAATCTATTATGCCCCTTCAGAAGTTGGAACGACAGGTTTTCTAATCGATTATAACTAGTGTGTAATCGATTGCGTTAAAAACAGAAACTTGGCAATTGATTAGGAGGAGTGGATAATCGATTATTTGGAAGACAGAACGTCAATAATCGATTTGTCAAAGACACTAATGGATTAGGTATAACACAAAGACTCACTAATTGACTATATGCAGCTGCGTAATCGATTGTGGGTAATACAGAAAGATATTAATCGATTAGAAGAGGCCATGTAATCGATTATGACAGCCTAGAAATGCTTAAAATCACATGCTTTTCAATCAAAAGATATCAATAGCTCAATTTTCATGGAATAGAACGTGCTTATTTAATCAATCAAACATTATTCACTCATCAAACACATTGTAAGTCAAAGAGTCATCAATATCAATCAATATTAAACACAATTGGAAATGTCTAATATGCCTAATTCTCTTCTTATATTAATGAATTAGTCTTTTACAAGTGGCTTAATGAATATATTAGCTAATTGTCTAGAAGTTTCAACATGTTCAAGCACACAATCACCCTTTAACACATGATCTCTAGTGAAATGGTTCTTATCTCTATATGTTTGGTCCTTGAGTGCATGACAAGATTCTTTAAAATATTAATAGCACTAGTATTATCACATTTAAGAGGTACATGGTCTAATATAACACCAAAGTCAAGAAGTTGTTGCCTCATCCAAAGGATTTGAGCACAACAACTTCCAGCTGCAACATATTCTGCCTCAGCTGTTGATAATGCAACACTTACTTGTTTCTTGCTATGCTAAGAAACAAGAGAGCTACCAAGCAAATGACATGTACCACTAGTGCTTTTCCTATCAAGTTTACAACCAGCAAAATCAGCATCAGAATATCCTATAAGAGTACATTCAACACCTTTAGGATACCAAAGACCTATATTTAGAGTTCCAACAAGATATTTCATTATACATTTTACAACACTTAGGTGAGATTCTTTTGGACATGCTTGATATCTTGGACATATACAAACTGCAAACATTATATCTGGTCTACTTGCAGTGAGATAGAGTAAAGATCTAATCATACCTAAATATTTGGTAATTTCCACATCTTTACCTTTCTCATCTTTGTCCAAGTAGCATGATGTGCTCATAGGTGTAGCAATCTCGTTTACCTTATCCATGTTGAACTTCTTGAGCAACTCTTTGCAATATTTGGATTGGCTAATGAATGTTCCTTCTTTTGTTTGCTTGATTTGCAGTCCAAGGAAGAATGTGAGTTCACCCATCATGGACATCTCAAATTCATCCTGCATTATCTTAGCAAACTCTTTGCAAAGTGATTCATTAGTGGCACCAAATATGATATCATCCATATATACTTGTACCAAAAGTATGTCTTTCTTTTTGTGTTTTATGAATAATGTTGTATCAACCTTTCCTCTTTCAAAATCGTTTTCTAAAAGAAATTTGCTCAATCTTTCATACCAAGCTCTTGGAGCTTGTTTTGAACCATACAAAGCTTTTCTTAGTTTGAAAACATGATTTGGAAATTGATAGTTTTCAAAACCAGGAGGTTGATCAACATATACTTCTTCTTGAATGTATGCATTCAAGAAGGAACTTTTGACATCTATTTGATATAATTTGAAATCTCTACAACATGCAAAGGCCAATAATAACCTAATGGCTTCTAATCTAGCTATGGGAGCATATGTTTCTTCATAGTCAATTCCTTCTTCTTGATTGTATCCCTTATCTACTAGCCTAGCTTTGTTTCTAGTTATTACTCCATTTTCATCAAGCTTGTTTCTCAATACCCATTTAGTTCCTATTACTTGATGGTCATTGGGTTTTGTCACAAGTTCCCAAACTTCATTTCTTTCAAATTGATTTAATTCTTCTTGCATGGCCAACATCTAATGTTCATCAATAATAGCTTCATCAATGGTTTTAGGTTCAATTTGAGAAATAAATGCTAAATGATTACAAGTATTAAATAAGCGTCAAGTACTTACACCTTTAGTGATATCACCTATTATGTTGTCCATGGGATGGTGTTTCGATGTGATCCATTCTTTTTGTTGGAAAATCTCACTTTGGGTTGTATCTCCTTCTTGGTTACCTTCTTCTTTATCATCCAAGTTTAATTCTTGAAAGGTACCTACAAGATCATCAACTTCCTTTCTCGGAGGATTATGGTCATTTTCATCAAATTTCACATGAATGGACTCTTCAATGGTATTAGTTTGTTTATTAAAGACACGATAAGATTTAATAGATGATGAATATCCAATAAAGATTGCCTCATCAGATTTTGCATAAAACTTTCCTAGATTATCCTTTCCATTGTTAAGCACAAAGCATTTGCATCCAAATACATGAAAGTAAGAAATATTTGGTTTTCTTCCTTTGTAAAGTTCATAGGGGTTTTCTTTAAAATGGGCCTAATTAAACATTGATTCATAACATGACATACGGTGTTTACCGCATCGGCCCAAAAATGCTTAGCAATATTGTTTTCATTCAACATGGTTCTAGCAAGCTCCACTAAAGATCTATTTTTCCTTTCAACCACTCCATTTTGTTGTAAAGTTTTAGGAGCTGAAAAATCATGTTCAATACCATGTTTTTCACAAAATTTTTCAAATGATTGATTTTCAAATTCTCCCCCATGATCGGTTCTAATGGATGCAATCTTTGAGTTTTGTTCATTTTGGATAACCTTGGCTAGTTTTTTGAATGCATGATATGCTTTATTTTTGTGAGCAAGAAATAATGTCCATGTATATCTAGAATAGTCATCCATAATCACTAGACCATAATAATTGCCACCAAAGCTCTTGACCTTAGAGGGTCCAAACAAGTCCATGTGCAAAAGTTGTAAAGGCTTTTGAGTTGAAACAATGTTTTTGGCTTGAAAGGATGCCTTTACTTGTTTTCCCTTTTGACATGCATCATAAAATTTATTTTCAAATTTTAGCTTTGGCAAACTAATCACTAATTCTTTAGAAACAAGTTTATTTAGATGGTCTATATGTATATGAGTTATTCTTCTATGCCATAGCCATGATTCATCCTCTTTAGTCATAAAGCATTGTACATCATTTGAGGACAAACAATCAACATCAATCATGTAAATGTTATTAACTCTTTGACCAATAAACTTTACCTCTTTATTTTGTTTATTTTCAATTATGCAACCATTTGATTCAAATATTACTCTATACCCTTTGTCACATAATTGACTTATACTAAGCAAATTGTGTTTAAGTCCTTCTACATATAATACATTATTAATTGAGGTGGAAGAATTTTTACCAATTTCTCCAATGCCAAGGATTCTTCCTTTGGTATTATCCCCATAAGTGACACTTCCTTTTATTTTGGGTGTGAATGATGTGAACTTGCTTATATTACCCGTCATGTGCTTTGAACACCCACTATCTAGATACCAATGGGTGTTGCTTGCCTTAAAACATACCTACAAAACAAAATTAGTTTAGAGAACTTGGTACCCATTTTATATTGGGTCCTTTTTGGTTAGCTTGTGGTAATGTTCCTTTGGGAACCCACACCTTTCTTACCACTTTTGGTCCAATGGCAATTTGAAGCATTATGACCCTTAACACCACAATGATTGCATTTAGTAAATGGTGATGATGATTTACTAGGAGGTATAAAGAAGTTTTTGTAGTTCTTTTGCTTTTTATGGGCATTGAAACCTAATCCCTTTTTATCAAACATACATCATTGTTTTCCAAGTAGAACATTAAAATTATCTCTACCATATGTGAATTTTTCAATAGTTTTATTTAAGTCTAGGACTTCCTTTTCAAGTGTGTCACATTTTATAGCAAATTCACATGGTTTGATCTTAGAGCGTGTTTGAGCATTAGCTACTTTCTCTTTCAAGCTTTCATTTTCTTTGCTAAGCTCCATGAGATGCATTTCTAGAGTATCAATGGTTTTCCTAGATAGTTTGTACTTATTTGAAATTTTAACAAATTTGTCATACAATTCTTCAAAAGCGTCATACAATTCATCTTTATCAAGTTCATGATGGTTTACCTCATCTTCTTCTTCATGGTGGTTGGCCATTAAGCAAAGATTTGCTTCTTCACTTTCCAATTCATCCGAGCTACTCACATCATTTTCATCCCATGCGATGTATGCTCTTCTTCTCCCCCCTTTCTCTTTGCTTTTCTTTTTGAGGTTTGGACAATCTACTTTGAAGTGCCCTTCCTTGCCACATTCAAAATAATTTGGCAAGGAGGAATTTTCTTTAGAAAAAGGTTTCTTACTTTGAGGTTTGAAACTTCTTTGGAATCGTTTATTTCTCATGAATTTTCCAAAATGCTTCACAAATAGTCCAAATTCTTCTTCTTCATCAAGCTCACTATCAGATTCATCTTCATTGATTGAAGTGGCCTTAAGAGCTAGCCCCTTTTTCTTGGAAGATTTTTCTTCCTCTTCCGCCATCTTCAAATCTTTCAATTCTTGTTCCTATTCTTATAACTTACCAAATAATGTAGCAAAAGACATATCATTTATATTTGGTGATTGTTTGATAGCGGTGACAAGAGGTTGCCACTCCCTAGTAAGGCTTTTTAAAACTTTATGAATTAGCTCTTTATTAGTGTAAGTCTTGCCAAGAGTAATAAGGTGATTGATAATTAAAGTAAATCTCTTTTGCAATTCAACAACGGTTTTTCTCGAGTTCATCCTAAAACTCTCATATTGAATAGTGAGTGTGTTAATTTCAGAATCTTTTACATCATTAGTTCCCTCATGAGTGACTTGGAGAGTGTCCCACATTTCCTTAGCGGTTTTACAAGTTACAACTCTAAAGAACTCATCTGGACCTAAGGCAAGGGTGATGAGATTTTTAGCTTTGTAATTGTATTGGACTTTTTTTCTTTTTCATTACTCCAATCATCCATGAGTTTCTCAACTTCTTTACCATCTACAACATGCATGGGTACAAAGGGACCATTTTCAATTGCATTCCAAATTTTCAGGTCAATGGATTGTACAAAAATTTTCATTCTTTCTTTCCAAAATGCATAGCCTTCCCCATTGAAAGCAGGAGGTCTATTTGTGGCACCACCCTCGGGAAACATGTTATATGAAGTAGAGGCCATCTTAATCTTTTGAAGCTGTTAAGCTTGATCTACCAGGAGTCAAGCTCTGATACCACTTGTTATTCAAGTGGCCTCAATACTCAAGAGGATGGGGGGTGAATTGAGTGTTTAAATATTTTGCTTGGAATGCCTTTGAACTTGATTTCCTTTTCACACTAGATAATAACGAACAAGAGGCAATGAGTATGATGCAAGAACTATGGTAAAAATATGTGTAGAAGTTACTTTGGCAATTTATCAAACACTTAGTGTAAAGAATTTTAGCTAAGTATAATTAATCAAATTTAATCAATGCAATCATAATCAAGATAATCTACCAACCAAATGCAGTATGTAATGTAAGAGAGTAAGGAAGAGAAGCTTGCAAACCGATTTAACGTGTTCCATTAACCCGGTGTACGTCTCGCCTTCAAGCAACCCACTTGAAGGATTTCCACTATTGAAGTTTAGAGATACAAGCTATGAGCAATTGCAGCTTCCTAGTGTCCCACACTCAAGAACTCAATCCTCACTAGCACAAGGGTAACCCACCCAATCTCTTAAGCTCTCAATACCCAAAGGTTGAACCCCAACCTTTGTGGCCACTCAACCTAGAGTGAAACTTGGTGTTTGGTGTTTGTGTTTACAAGTAATTAACTCTCTTAATAGAATGGATAAGAAAATGAAAAGCTCTCACAATTATAACTCTCAATGACAAGAGAGGATATACAAATACAAGCTCAAAGTTTCAGAAATTGAAACTATACAAAAAATAGAACTCACAAGACTCAAGAATTAATTTCTCTTCGATGGTATTGGATGCCTTGAGTAGCTTGAATGAGTGTTCCATTTATAGGCCTAGGAGAGGAGCCCTAAAGTCTTCATAGCCGTTGCACAGCATGGGCATTCGAATGATAATGGAAAAATGAGCTGGTTTTTCATTTAAAAACATTTTCCCTAAATTCTGGCACTAGTGTAATCGATTACGCCTCGAGCTGTAATCGATTATGCTTCGTTTTCTTTAGTGTAACAGGCCTGGTAATCAATTACAATTTTCCATGTAATCGATTAGCTTGGAGACATAGCTTGGGTAATCGATTGTACATACCCTGTAATCGATTATAACTAATACCTGATGCATTTAATTCTATCACGCAGCATGGTAATCGATTGTGATATAGGTGCAATCGATTATTAAACAAACAAAGACTTACTAATCGATTGTGACTTGGCTTGTAATCGATTAGTAACAACACAAAATCTGGGTAATCAATTGATACAGCCTTGTAGTTGATTAGAAGTTATACCTAATGCTTTCCATTTAGTTTCTCAGTTTGGTAATCGATTAGCTAGCTTGGTGTAATCGATTATATAACAAACAAAACCTTGATAATCGATTAGGCTTAGTGTGGTAATCGATTATATGATAGACAGAAGCTGTGTAATCGACTAAAGATGACCTTGTAATCAATTAGCCTTCATATTTTTGCAGGTCTGATGCTTAGACTGATGCTTGCCTCTTTGTCCTTAGTTTTTCTTCACAGGTTTATACTTATAAACCTTGCATTTTCATACTTCATCTCCTTTTTCATGATTCTTCAGGTGATTGCTTTTTCATTATCAAAACCATATAACCTGAAACAATTATTCAAACACAAAAGATTCATCAAGGACTTCTCTAAGATTGTAAAACCCTTGATAGATTATGTCTCAAAATGGGTAGAAGCAATGGCCTGTGTTAAAGTTGATGCCAAAACTGTGATTAAGTTTCTCAAGAGAAACATTTTCAGTAGGTTTGGTACCCTACGAGTGCTGATAAGTGATTGAGGTCCTCATTTCTGCAACATACAACTTCAAAGATGTCTAGAACATTATGGAGTGAAGCACAAGGTAACATCTCCATATCACCCTCAAGCCAATGGCCAAGTAGAGGTGTCCAACCAAGAAATCAAGAGGTATTAGAAAAGACAATTGGCCAAAACAAGAAAGATTGGTCCTTGAAGCTTGATGATGCTTTATTGGCATATAGGACAACCTATAAAGCACCAACTGGATTTTTACCTTATCAGTTGGTGTATAAAAAAAGTTGCCATCTTCCTGTGGAGCTTGAACACAAGGCATTTTGGGCAATGAAAGTACTCAACTATGATCCCAAGGCATCAGCTCAAGAAATAAAATTTCAGATGCAAAAGTTGGAAGAGTGGAGGTTGGAAGCCTATGAATCTTCGAGGATTTATAAGGAAAGAATGAAGGCTTACCATGACAAGAAAATCGTGAAGAAGAGTTTTTATCCAAGATAATGTGTGCTCCTGTTTAATTCAAGGCTAAAATTATTCCTAGGAAAACTAAAGTCCAAATGGTCAGGGCCGTTCACAGTGAAAGAAGTAAGGTCTTATGGGGTCATTGAGTTACAAGACCCTAAATCTGAGAGAACCTGGGTGGTAAATGGTCAAAGACTTAAACCTTATTTCGGAGGAGAAGTGGAAAAGGTCACCACCATCATTCATTTTAAGGATCCATGAGCAAGCAGTTAGGCGTCAAGCTAATGACGTTAAACAAAACGCTTTTTGGGAGGCAACCCAATCATTTATAATTTCTGTTCATTTTGTTGATTTCAATTCAATTAGTCTGTATATTGTGTTTGAAGTTTTCTTACCTTTCTTTTTAGATCAACTCATCACATTCATTAACCAACTTCACGTGCCAAATGCAAAGTTCAAAGGAAAGGATAAGTTTCAGCCAATGTCAAGCACCACGCTCAAGCGTAACTTGCCACACTCAAGTTAGGAAATCCACTTTTAATTCTGTCTTAAATTCGCTCAAGCGAAGGATTTCAAAGCTTGAGCGAAAAAAATAAAGTCTGCCAAATTAAAGTTTTCAATACCCACCCGATCATGCTTAAGCGTGACTTGCCTCGCTCAAGCGAAAAAAAACCAAGTGTCAGAGGGTGCCACGCTCAAAGGGACGTTCAAGCGTGAGATTTGAAATAGCATCAGGGTTGCTTTCATGCCCAAGCGTGACTTACCTTGCTGAAGCGGGAGAAAAATAAGCATCAGGTAGTAACTACGCTCAAGCATGGAAATAGGGCGCCCAAGCGAAACTCAGTAACATGATCACGCTTAAGTGTGATATGCTCGCTCAAGTGAGGTACTTTTAAACTGCCACCTGATGCAAGTTTTCAAAATTTTAAAAGGAGCCATTATTGCAGAATCTGGAACCGTACCATATTTTAACTCCTATAACCCTATTTGCTCCTCCTTGTCAGTTTCTATTTAGCACTTCTTTGTCAGTTTCTATTTAGCACGTTACCTGTCTTTCAATTGCCATATTTAATTTCAAAAGTCATTTTCTCTCCTGTGCATAACCTACTTCATCCGAAGCAAGGTAACTCTCAACCTTGCTCTTTTTTTGGTGTGTCTTGCATATGTTTTGCTGTAATGTGAGGTAAAGAGCATGTTTAGAATAAAGAATCAATTTTCTCTATTTTCCTGCTTATATGATAGAATGGTCTACTTCACCTGGATTTGTTCATTCAGTCTTGATTTGATTAATTGTTTTCAAGTGAACATTGTGAAAACTTTATTATATTTTAAGGGCGCACACTAACTATCCGATAAAAGTTCAGAATGTGTCATACATGCTTGATGTTAACAGATTGAAATGTTATTGTCATGCCAAATAAAATCACTGTTGCTTTGCTTAGTCACTAATAGGCATGCTTGATTTGGAAATAGATGTATCCTGATACATTGAGTAAGAAGCCTCTGGGCTCACAGAAATTGTTACTGAAATTGTTAGAGACTTACCCTTTATCTTGCCATTTGATATGATGATTGCTTGCAGATGGCCAGAACCAAGCAGGTGGCACCAAGTTCCCCTCCACCCACTTCTCTAACAAGAAGTTTTAGAAGAAATAAAGGAAAAAGGCCACACACTGATGACCAAGACAATGCCCTAAAATTCAGGAACAAGGACAGGAGTAAGCGTTACGAGGATATTTCAAACTGGACTTTCATACCTGAAAGAAAGGTGGATTTAGCCTTGGGAGAGTGTGATGCCTTTCTGTAGGTTATTAGAAGAAGGAACTGGTTGAAGATGTGCTATCCAAGAGAAAAATATGATTCGGAGGTTGTGAAGGAATTCTATGCCAATGCATGGCCTAAGGAGGGAGAAGGTGATCGAAGGACATATGTAAGAGGCCATTGGCTCTCATATGGCAGAGATGAGATTAACTTCTACCTAGGCAGCATTATGGAGTTAGGGGAAGGAGAGACATGTGACTATGCTGCAATGAAGCTAAGAAATGATTTCATTGCCACTAATGATCTCGGAGTAGCAATATGCATACCAGGGCGCCATTTTCAGATGGGGCAGGGAGAGAATCCATTATGAATCCTAAGAAAGGACATGACCACCATTTCTCAAGTTTGGACCTCTTTTCTGCTTGCTAACATCACCCCTAATGCACATGTCTCTGATCTGATTTCTAGCAGGTGTTATTTACTATACTGTATTCTATAGAATGACATCTCTATTGACTTAGCCTAAATCATTTCTGATAAAATCCACAAGTTTGTCAAGGTTGATCAAAAGTATTCTTAGGCAGGACAGAAGGTAAAGGGGAGCTTAGGATTTCCTGCTTTCATTACTAATTTTTACGCAGGGTATGGAATTGAGGTACAGGACCTCAAACCTATCAGACCACCCATAGATAGACGTGTTATTGAACGCCATTGTAGCATCCAGGCATCACCTGCACCAGATGCACCTCCACCACTTGTACCTCAAGCACCACCACCATCAGGAACAGAACCTGCCCCTCCCTCTCTCAGTAGTGAAACAAAGATGATCCTGGAAGGAATTTTTCAGCTCAACACCAGGCAAAACCATCTTTTGGCACAACAAAATGCCAACCATAGAGGTCTTATACACCTGCATCATGGGCTGTACCATAGCATTCCAGCGGGCCAACATAATCCCTGGATGGATCCTATTCAGTTTGTAGCCCACATTGCTTGGCCTGGGGATAGGCCTCCTTTCTTAGGAGGGGGTGAGACCTCGCAGGCTGGACCAGGACCATCTTCACAGGTACCTCTAGTCAGGGAAGAAGAGACAGAAGAAGACACAGAGGATGATGGTGAGTGAATTTTCTTTGAGTTTCTTTTATGGTTTCTGATTTCCTTTTTAATTCCTGTTAGACTTAATTTTAATTTTCTCTTTTATTTCTAACTTGTTGCAGACAACATTTTCTTCTTGGGGTATTTCAATTTGAATTTTATGCTTGATTGATGAATCTGTATGACTTGTTGATTGATGAAGTTGCATGATTTATTTAAATGTTTGGATATGAACATGCATGCAACTGAATTATTTTACCAACCCATAAGTAAGAAAATTAAATGAATGCAAAGATCCAATAAGTTAGAGGAACAAAAAAAAATTAAGATAGTCATTAATTTTGAAAAGGCAAATTGGCCGAATTAAGAACCAGGAAAATTAAATAAATGAACTTTTGAAATTCTTTACATGCTTGAACCTTTTTCTGTTAGAATATTGGAGTATGCCTTCAAACCTAATGAGAAGAGAGCGATTAAACACTGAGAGCCTCATTAGAAATTGTTAAGTTGGCATTGCCTAATTTTCTGATTAACCTTTTTCTTAAGAAATAAGCAAGAAAATGATCAAGGCACTTTTGAAAAAGCATTTAGCCAAGAGCCAAAAAGCTAACCTTAAGAGAAATATCCCATTCTTTGGTAGCCATTTGAGCCAGAAATTTTTTCATAAAAACACCCTAAGCATGAAAATAAAATTCCTACCTTATCAGCATACTTAATGAGAAAAGAACATAAAATATTTTTCCAATAAGAGTGATGCAAGAAATAGAGGTTGAAAAAGAAAAATGCTAAATAAAAATAGTAAGTTCTCTGTACAGAAATCTTTTAACAAAAAGGAGAACTAGAAAAAGAAGATAAAGAATTCTGAAAAGGAAGAAGCCTCATAAACTTTGAAAATTTCATTACTTATGCTCTTCTTTGTGCATGCAATATGAAATCCATGAAAAAACCAAGAATTCTTACTAGCCCAGCCTCATTACAACCTTTTTAAAAGACCTTTGCAATCCTTGCCGTTCTTTTGATTTTGGTTTGATTGGAAATGACTGGCAATGTTAACTAGGCAGTTCTAATGATGAACGTGTGAAACAGACACCTAGTGAGAAACAATGAGAAGCTTTTTATTCTTACAACATTAGGCTACTTGCTTTATGAAAAATTAAATATTGCATCATATTTCACATGAATGGGTATTAAGGATGCCATAAGCCCAAAGAAATCAAATACTGCTTTTTAATTGTGTTCATCTTGAGAATCTGAGCATCATGAACATCTTCTTATTTAAACATTTATTCTTTTGGCTTAAGGACAAGCAAAATTCTAGGTTGGGGAGAGTTTGATAAGTATAAATTAAGCATTGATTTCATGAACCAATTAAACTTATTTTTGTAAAGAATTTAACTTGATTGGTGAATAAGTGAAGGAATTTAAGCATGAAACATCTTTTGAAGGATACATTATGTACAAGATATTATTTTGCCAAAATTCTTGAAGAAATGCAGGAATTACAAGAAAACAATCAAGACAACATACTTGGTCTTCATCATGAAGAAGCATGAAGCCTGAACCATGCATCAGACTCATGCCACGCTTGAGTGTAACACAAAGGGTGCTTGAGCGCAAGGTGTTCTAAAAGCCACGCTTGAAGACGTTTGAGATAAGGGACATTAGCATCAGACCCCTTCCACACTTGAGCGTGAGAAGGGGACGCTTGAGCATGAATCCATGCACGCTTGAGCATGACTCTGGGCGTGATCGAGCATGAGGATAGGAAAGCAAGGAAACATAGGCACTTTCCCATGCTTGGGCGTGGCTTGAGCGTGGCCTAGGCGTATAACTGTGTTTGAATATGCTTTCAGACTGAATTATTTTGATAATGACAAAGGATTTTGAAGACTCAAAGAAAAAGGCTTAAGTTATAATGAAAAACAAAGAAAACAACATCAGACCTGCAAAAACACATAGCCTAATCTATTACAGCATCCAACATAATCGATTACAGGAGTTCTGACCATAACATAATCGATTAGACATTCATAACTAATCGATTACCTATGTTTTGTTTATCACTTAATCGATTACATCAATGAGATAATCGATTACCAAGATGAAAATTTGAATCAAGAGCATCAGGTACATCTCCTAATTGATTACAAGGCTGCCACAATCGATTACCAATGTTCTGTAAGGACACTAATCGATTACCAAGCCAGGACTAATCGATTATGCAAGTTCTGTTTGCACCCTAATCGATTGCATGAAGGCATAATTGATTACCATGCTACGAAACACAATTAAATGCATCAGGTGCCACTCACAATCGATTATAAGGCACTGCATAATCGATTAACAACGTTTTGTCTCTCATCTAATCGATTATATGGAGTAGCCTAATCAATTACCACTGTAAAATTCAAAGAGTAATCGATTACAGATCGTGGCCTAATCGATTACTATCATGCCAGAATTTGGGGAAAGTGTTTTTTAAGTGGGAAACCAGCTCATTTCTCTATAACTCACAGATGCTCATGTTATGCAACGACTATGAAAACCATTGGGCACCTCTCTAAGGCCTATAAATGGAGCATTCATTGAAGCTACTCAAGGCAACCAATACCATAAAAGAGAAATCAAATCTTGTACCTTGTGAGTTCTATTTTTCATTGTATAGTTTCATTTTCTGAAACTTAGTGCTAATATTTATAATTCCTCTCTTGTGAGAGTTTAGAATTTGTAAGAGTATATTGCTTATAAACACAAACACTAAACATCAAAGTTCACTCTAGGTTGAGTGGTTACAAAGGTTGGGGTTCAACCTTTGGGATATTGAGAGATTGTGAGATTGGGTGGGTTGCCCTTGTGCTTATGAGAATTGGGTTCTTGAGTGTGGGACACTAGGAGACAATTGCTCAAAGCTTGTATCTCAAATCTTCAATAGTGGAATCCTTCAAGTGGGTTGCTTGAAGATGAGACGTACACCTGGTTGGTGGAACTCGTTAAATTGGTTTGCAAGCTATTCTCCCTTATCCTCTTGTATTTACATATTGCATCTGGATGGATTGTTAATATTGATTGTGTTTTTTTCACTCTTAAACTTGCTTGAATAACTAGTTTTGAAGTACTTCATACCAAGTGTTTGATAAATTGCCTTAATAACATTTACCCTTTGTCTTGCATTGTTTCTTGCATTAAACTCACTATCTCTTGTATCAACTCTTAACTTGTGAAAAAGGAACAAATTTCAAAGGCATTCCAAGAAAAGTTTTAAAACTCAATTCACCCCCCCTCTTGAATATTGAGGCCAGTTGATTAACAAGTGGTATCAAAGCTTGATTCTTGGTAGATCAAGCTTAACAGCTTCAAGAGAACAATGACCTTAAATTCTCTAAATCTTTTTCCTGAGGGTGGTGCCACAAATAAACCTCCTGCTTTCAATGGGGAAGGCTATGCTTTTTGGAAAGAAAGGATGAAAATTTTTATACAATCTATTAATCTTAAAGTTTGGAATGCAATTAAAAATGGTCCTTTCATACCTATGCATACTGTAGATGATAAGCAAGTAGAAAAGTTGATGGATGATTAGACTAGCGAAGAAGAAAAGAAAGTCCAATATAACTATAAAGCCAAAAATCTAATCACTTTAGCTTTAGGCCCTGATGAATTCTTTAGAGTAGTTACATGTAAATCTACCAAGGATATATGGGATACCTTACAAATAACCCATGAAGGTTCAAGTGATGTCAAAGACTCTAAGATTAGTACCTTAACTAGTCAATATGAAAGCTTTAGATTAAATTCTGGAGAAACAATTGTTGATATGTAAAAGAGGTTCACCCTTATTATAAATCATCTCATTACTCTTGGGAAGACTTACACTAACAAAGAACTTATTCATAAAGTGTTAAAAAGTCTCACCAGGGAATGGAAACCTCTAGTCACCGCCATCAAATAATCTCCTAGCATCAATGAAATGTCCCTTGCTACACTATTCGATAAGTTACAAGAACAGGAACAAGAGTTGAAAGAATTAAGGATGGCGGAAGAGGAAGAAAAATCTTCCAAGAAGAAAGGTCTAGCTCTCAAGGCCACTTCTATCAATGAAGAAGAATCCGGTAGTGAGCTTGATGAAGAAGAAGAATTTGGATTGTTTGTGAAGCGTTTCGGGAAATTCATGAGGAACAAACGATTCTAAAAGGGCTTCAAATCTCAAGGTAAGAAACCTACCTCTAATGAAAACTCTTCTTCACCAAACTGTTTTGAATGTGGCAAGGAAGGGCACTTCAAGGTAGACTGTCCAAATCTCATGAAGAAGAACAAAGAGAAAAGAGGAAGAAGAAAAGCTTACATTGCTTGGGATGAAAATGATATAAGTAGCTTGGACGAATCTGAAAATGAGGAAGCCAATCTATGCCTCATGGAAAATCATCAAGATGAAGATGAGGTAAGTCTTCTTGACTTAGATAGAAATGAATTGCTTAATGCATTTGAGGAATTGTATGACAAGTTTGTTAAAATCTTAAACAAATACAAGATATCTAGGAAAACTATTGATACTCTTGAAATGCATCTTGTAGGACTTGGCAAAGAAAATGAATGATTGAAAGAAGAATTAGCAAATGTTCAAGCATGCTCCAAGAATAAATCTTGTGATTTTGTAAAGAAATATGACATCCTTGAAACTAAGGTTTTAGACTTAAATAAAACCTTAGAAAAGTTTACAAATGGTAGAGATAATTTGAATGTATTACTTGGAAATCAAAGATGCATGTTTGATAAAACTGGTTTAGGATATAACTCCACTAAAAAGGAAAAGTATTACAAAAACTTCTTTGTACCACCTAGAAAATCTTCATCACCATTCACTAAATGCAATCATTGTGGTGCTAAAGGACATAATACTTTAAATTGCCATATTAGAAAGCTTGGACCAAAGGTGGAAAGAAAGGTGTGGGTTCCCAAAGGGACATTACCACAAGCTAACCAAAAAGGACCCAACATAAAATGGGTACCAAGGTCTCTAAACTAATTTTGTTTTGTAGGTGTGCTTCAAGGCAAGCAACACCCATTGGTACTTGGATAGTGGGTGCTCAAAGCACATGATGGGAGATATGAGCAAATTCACAACCTTCACTCCCAAAAGAAAAGGAAGTGTCACTTATGGGGATAATACCAAAGGAAGAAAACAAGGCATTGGAAACATTGGTAAAACTTCTTCTACCTTAATTAGTGATGTACTATAGGTTGAAGGACTCAAACATAACTTGCTAAGCATAAGTCAATTATGTGATAAAGGATATAGAGTATTGTTTGAATCTAATTGTTGCATAATTGAAAATAAGCTAAACAAGGAAGTTAAGTTTGTTGGTAAAAGAATTGATAATATTTACATGATTGATGTTGATAGTTTGACTTCAAATGATGTGCAATGCTTCATGACTAGAGAGGATGAATCATGGTTATGGCATAGAAGAATAGCACATATGCATGTAGATCATCTAAACAAACTTGTTTCTAAAGAATTGGTAGTTGGTTTGCCAAAGCTCAAATTTAAAAATAAATTTTGTGATGCATGTCAAAAGGGAAAGCAAGTAAAGGCATCTTTCCAAGCTAAAAACATTGTTTCTACTCAAAGACCTTTGCAACTTTTGCACATGGATCTATTTGGACCTTCCAAAATCAAAAGCTTTGGTGGTAATTACTATGGTCTAGTAATTGTAGATGACTATTCAAGATATACATGGACCTTGTTTCTTGCTTATAAAATGAAGCATATCATGCATTCAAGAAACTAGCCAAGATTATCCAAAATGAGCAAAACTCAAAGATTGCATCTATAAGAACCGATCATGGGGGAGAATTTGAAAATCAACTATTTGAGAAATTTTGTGAAAAACATGGTATTGGTCACAATTTTTCAGCTCCTAGAACTCCACAACAAAATGGAGTAGTTGAAAGGAAAAATAGATCATTGGTGGAGCTTACAAGAACCATGTTAAACGAAAATAACATTACGAAACATTTTTGGGCCGATGCGGTAAATACTGCTTTTCATGTTATGAATAGATGTTTGATAAGGCCTATTCTAAAGAAAACCCCCTATGAACTTTACAAAGGAAGAAAACCCAATATCTCTTATTTTCATATATTTGGATGCAAATGTTTTGTGCTTAACAATGGAAAGGATAATTTAGGAAAGTTTGATGTAAAAGCTGATGGGGCAATCTTTCTTGGATATTCATCATCAAGTAAATCTTATCGAGTATTTAAAAAATAAAACAAATACTATTGAGGAATCAATTCATGTAAAATTTGATGAAAATAGCCATAACCCTCCAAGAAAGGAAGATTTTGATGATCTTGTAGGTACTTTCCAAGAATTGAACTTGGATGACAAAGAAGAAGATAACAAAGAGAAAGACACAACACAAAGAGTAGAAACTCAACAAAAGGAATGGATCACCTTAAAAGACCATCTATTGGACAACATTATAGGTGATATAACAAAAGGTGTAAGTACCCGACATTCTTTTAACACGTGCAATCATTTAGCTTTCGTTTCTTAAATTGAACCTAAAACCATTGATGAAGCTATTATTGATGAACATTGGATGTTGGCCATGCAAGAAGAATTAAACTAATTTGAAAGAAATGAAATTTGGGAACTTGTGCCAAGACCTAATGATCACTAAATAATAGGTACTAAATGGGTATTTAGGAACAAGCTAGATAAAAATGAAATAATCACTAGAAACAAAGCTAGGTTAGTTGCTAAGGGTTACAATCAAGAAGAGGTTATAGACTATGAAGAAATGTATGCTCCCGTAGCTAGGTTAGAAGCTATTAGACTATTGTTAGCCTTTGCATGTTGTAGAGATTTCAAATTGTACCAAATGGATGTCAAGAGTGCTTTCTTGAATGGATACATTCAAGAAGAAGTATATGTTGATCAACCTCCAGGTTTCGAAAACTATCAATTTCCAAATCATGTTTTCAAACTAAGAAAAGCTTTATATGGTTTGAGACAAGCTCCAAGAGTTTGGTATGAAAGATTAAGAAAATTTTTCTTAAATAATAATTTTAAAAGAGAAAGGTTGACACAACATTATTCATTAAGCATAAAAAGAATGACATACTATTGGTTCAAGTATATGTGGATGATATCATTTTTGGTGCTACTAATGAACTACTTTGTAAGGAGTTTGCTAAGTTAATGCAGGATAAATTTGAGATATCCATGATGGGAGAACTTACATTCTTCCTTGGGCTACAAATTAAGCAAACAAAAGAAGGTACATTCATTAGTCAATCCAAATACTGCAAGGAGTTGCTTAGGAAATTCAATATAGACAAGGAAAATGAAATTGCCACCCCTATAAGCACATATTGCTACTTGGACAAAGATGAGAAAGGTAAAGATGTAGAAATTACCAAATATCGAGGTATGATTAGATCTTTACTCTATCTTACTACAAGTAGACCAGACATAATGTTTGCCGTTTGCATGTGTGCTAGATATCAAGCATGTCCAAAAGAATCACACCTCATTGCTATAAAATGAATAATGAAATATCTTGTTGGAACTCTAAATATAGGTCTTTGGTATCCTAAAGTTGTTGAATGTACTCTTATAGGATATTCTGATGCTGATTTTGCTGGATGTAAACTTGATAGGAAAAGCACTAGTGGTACATGTCATTTGCTTGGTAGCTCTCTTGTTTCTTGGCATAGCAAGAAACAAGTAAGTGTTGCTTTATCAACAGCTGAGGCAGAATATGTTGCAGCTGGAAGTTATTGTGCTCAAATCCTTTGGATGAGGCAACAACTTCTTGACTTTGGTGTTATATTAGACCATGTGCCTCTTAAATGTGACAATGCTAGTGTCATTAATATCTCAAAGAATCCTGTCTTGCATTCAAGGACCAAGCATATAGAGATAAGACATCATTTTATTAGAGATCATGTATTAAAAGGTGATTGCACGCTTGAACATGTTGAAACTTCTAAGCAACTAGCTGATATCTTCACCAAACCACTTGCAAAGGAATAATTCATACATATTATAAGAGAATTAGGAATCCTAGATATTTCAAATTATGTTTGAACATTGAATGATTTTGATAATTTCATAATTTACAATATGCTTGTTGAGCAAATGATTGATTGATGATTGATATATGGATTGGTTAATGATTTGTTTGAAAAACTATGAGCGTTAAGCATTTCTAGGCAGCCCCTAATCAATTACCCAGCCTCATATAATCGATTAGAAACTATCTATTTTGTGTCTAATCGACTACCATCTCATATCTAATCGATTATGAACTCTCTGTTTTATGTCCAATCGATTAGCTCCTCTATCAAATCGATTACTGTCGCTCTGTCTTCCTAATAATCGATTAGAAATTACTCATAATCAATTACCAAGTTTCTATTTTTAACGTAATCGATTACCCCACTGACACTAATCGATTACCCCTGCGTAAAACATTTCAAATTCCTAAGAAAAACAAACACTAATCGATTAGCCTATGGGACTAATCGATTATCCTCGTATCAGGAGCAGATTTAATGCAGAATCCAAGTGAAACTCGTTGGCCCAATCCACATTCACCTCATTAACTCCTATTTCTCATCTCTAAACCCTATTTTTTACCCTATAAATACCCCTCCTTCCACTCTTCCATCTCACACCTTTAAATACCTCTCCTCCCTCCAAACTCTCAATATCTCTCATCCTCTTCATTTTCTCTTCTCCATCCACAATGCCTTCTTCTAGAACAGTGAAAAGGGCTAGGTCCTCCATGAACCAACCCAACAACCCACTTGACTTCTCTAGATTCTTTTCCACTCCAAGAGACCTCCAAAATTTCATCAAGAAATTTTTGGAGAAAGATATTATAACTCCACACTACATTGATGCCCAAGTCTTTGAGAATCCTTGTTTCACCTTCACCCAACTTCTTCACCACCACAACCTTCTTCCATTCATCACTCTCAAGGAGGAATTTTACTATCTAGAATTGATGAGGGTCTTTTCTGCAACCTCAAACTTGTTGATGGCACATTATAGGCTAGAGTCAAGAATATAACTCTAAAAATCACAAACCAACAGCTTGCTGAAATCACCCAAATTCCCCTCAATGATGTTGAATTTGCCAGTGGAAATCTGGAAGATGAGTGGGATTTCAATCCTATTTCCACACGCCAATCCCTTTGGAAGGCCAACCGTCCACTCAACAATCATAAACTGGTAGGACACTTAACTCTCAACAACCGTCTTCTCCACTTTTTCATAGTTAAACTTCTTATTCCCCGCGGTGGTAATTATGCTTTAGTTGAGGAAGATGATGTTCTTCTGATGTGGGCCATCATCAACCAAAAGAAGATCAACTGGATTCAACTTCTCAAGCTCCACCTGCTGAAATCCAAGGAGCAACACAAACTGCCCTATGCCATTCTCCTCATAATAATTTTCAAGGCATATGGGGTGGACATGGCTGGTGAACTCTCTGAGAAGGTACCCTCCCAAGCTTGCATTGGCACTCACCATCTCAACAAAATGGGCATCGTATTTGTTGCCGGTAGATGGATCTTCAAAAGCGATAGAATTCATGGAAGCAGTCCCTTTGAAGAAGACCATCCTACTCCCACTGTTGATCCTATACCTGCACCCCAAGGCGAACCATTCGCTCTAGCTGACCCCTTCACCTCCCTTTATGCTTATCTTGACCAGTGCTTTGAACGCATTGACAACACTCTTCAACAGTTCCAAATGACTGAGCAGCAACACTATGAACTTATGGAACAACATTATGAAGAGCTGTCTCACAAAATTTCTAAATTTCACTTTTTTAATTCGGATAATTAGATCCTAGTTTGATATGCTTTGTTAGGATTTCCTTAATTATGTTTTTCCATTCCGCACCTTGATTAAGTATTCGCAAATTTCCTTCATGTACCTTTCTTTTTAATGAATGAATGCAATTTCTTTTTACTTATATCTCTGTCTCACTTTGCATTGTTTATTTTTGATGATTACAAAAGGGGAGAATAATTGAAGTTCATCTAAAAAAATTTGAATCTTGAAAACTGAATCTTAATTGAATCTGAGAACTGAATCTGTTTTTAATTGAACTGAATCTATTTCATTAAATTATAATTGGTTAAAATCTGAATTTGCTAAAACCAATTGCTTATCTTTATGTTTTTAAAAGATGACATAAACTCCTTTAGATAGGGGGAGATATTTTAAAGATAAGTTTTTACAGATAACCTTAGAGATAATCTTATTTGAACTAACACCCTCATGAGATAAACATTGTTTGTCATCATCAAAAAGGGGGAGAATGTGTTTGAATATGCTTTCAGGTTGAATTATTTGATAATGACAAAGGATTTTGAAGACTCAAAGAAAAAGGCTTACGTTACAATGAAAAATAGAGAAAACAGCATCAGACCCGCAAAAACACGTAGCCTAATCGATTACAGGAGTTCTAACTATAACATAATCAATTAGACATTCATAACTAATTGATTACCTATGTTCTGTTTATCACCTAATCGATTGTATCAATAAGATAATCAATTACTAAGATGAAAATTTGAATCAAGAGCATCAGGTACATCTCCTAATCGATTCCAAGGCTGCCACAATTGACTACCAATGTTTTGTAAGGACACTAATCGATTACCAAGCTAGGACTAATCAATTATGCAAGTTCTGTTTGCACCCTAATCGATTGCATGAAGGTATAATCGATTACTATGCTATGAAACACAATTAAATGCATCAGGTGCCACTCATAATCGATTACAAGGCACTGCATAATCGATTAGCAACGTTCTATCTCTCATCTAATCGATTACATGGAGCAGCCTAATCGATTACCAATGTAAAATTCAAAGAGTAATCGATTACAGATCATGGCCTAATCGATTACTATCGTGCCAGAATTTGGGGAAAGTGCTTTTTAAGTGGGAAACTGATAAGCCCACAAGTGCACGAGGTATCGCGTAATAAAAAGTTATCGTCCCACAAAGATTGTTCCCAAGTACAAGTTTTCACAGTGGTTCAATTATCTAGAAAATTATGAAATTAGGTTTGAAATTCAAAAGATTAAGAAAAGCAAAAGTTAAGAAGGAATGCTATCTGAAAGAATTAAATTAATTCTGAGATCGAAATAGAACAAATGATGGTGAAACTCTTGGGATTTGGTATATGATCATGCCATGTATTTAATTTTCCTAAGACCTTCCTATTTATTAATTCACGCTCTAAGGTTGGATTTTCGAATTTAATTAAGCCCTCTTCTTAGAGTAACATTAATGTGCCCAAATAATAAAGAACCACGTTCGATTTATTATGTGAACTTGTTAAGAACGGTGAAATCCTATTAAACCTCGAATCGTCATACCCACTTTCGTGACCTATGATTCTAAGTTCAATTTCATGCGTTCAAACAACTAATTAATCTTTCGATTCTCTTAGAGTTTAATGTCAATTGATCCTATCTCTAGGTGTTCAAAAGCATTACGCGTTCATGGAAATTGAATAGAAACAATGAATAAATAAACAGAAACATTCAAAAGAGGTTCAATACATAAGAATTGTCACACCCTAATCCCAAGATAACGTTTAGTTACACATGCTCAATACACTACAGCCCAATGATGGAAGCATATTCAGAAATTACAGAGAAAGAGAAAACCTAAGAAGAAAGCAAAGAACACAAAGCAAAAGCTCTCACTTGTGCTTACGAATCCTTCCGAAATCTGCCCAAGGGTGTTCTTCAACGCCTATGGTCTTGATTTCTTCAATAATCCCCAAGTGAAACTCTCTCTTTTTCCCTCTAAAACTGTCCCCAAAAATGTCTGTGTTTAATTCTTTGAAAACTGTCCTATAAAACCCCAGAAACTGCTCCCTAAAAATAAGAAACTGCTGTGCGTGCAAAAACCCACTGGCAGTGGGAAAAACCCACGGCCAGTGGATCGTACTGGAGGCCCAATTTTGGCATTTTTGAATATTCAAACAGAGGAACCCACGGCCAGTGGGAAAAACCCACGGCTAGTGGGTTTCTCTGGACTTCACATTGCTACTTTTTGATGGCTTGAAACCTTTCCATTTATCCAATGCTTCCTCAAATGCTTCTCGTTTGGACTGTATGTACCTGTAAACAAGTTATTCCTGCAAAAACTTGAAGCACCCGAGTAACAAATGCGGAATGAAAGAAAAAATACTTGGAATTAGGGATAAGATGAGACAAATGACCTAGAAAAACTAAATAAAAAACCACTAAAATCATGCAAACAAAACACCTATCAAAACACCCCAAACTAGAATATTGCTTGTCCCCAAGCAATCATCATTGCCACAAATATGATCAAGAGAGATTTATGAATTCAGAATATCTTGAGGAACCCAATTGGAAAAATTATCAACATATGATTGCAAGATTATCACAAGAGGAAACCACACAATTATTCATGCCATGTTCACAAAACTAGGCTATAGACACACATCCTTTCATTCCTCTCCAGGTGTTTTAAGCTTGTGTATGATTATCACTCAAATCATAGCATTTTAAGACACTACCATAGGCTTGGCAAACGACCTTACTCTCCACAGTTATTTAGAAAACAAGTTATAGTCAAAAGGTCTTTCATTTGGTTGTAATGGGGCCATGGGTTCGGGGAATGGATGTCAAGGAAAAGGAAATTCAAAGGGCTATCACTCAATGAAACACTGAGAATGATTAACTTTTAAAAGACAGACCAGAAACTTTTAAAAATCTCAAAGGAGTCCTTGTTGTTTTCTTTTTTAAACTTGACTCCTTTCTTATATTGCTTTTCATCCTTTTCTTTGTTTTTCCAACAATTTGTCTTTAGTTGGAAACACAAGTTCATCTTGTTTATTTTTGTTTCCCAACTAAAACCCAGTTGTTTTCTCTTAGCCATTTTCATTCTAGCTGCCATCCTTGAATTTATGTCATTTTCTCAGTATTTTATCAAACCAATACCAAAGGATTTCAACAATAAACAAACAGTTTTAGCTCAATAAGGGGAAACTAATTGTATGTTATAACTTTCAAAATTCAGAGGCTAGAGAACAAAACCTACTGCCTTTTTCATTCCATAACAAGTAATCATCAACCATTTTGAATCGGTCGCAAGCCAAGTTCTAGAGCGCTTTAAATGTATGACACACTCAAATAGAAGAAAACAGGGGTTTTCTAAATATTTATGTTTAAAAACTACCCCATTTTGGCTCAAAAACTCTCATAATACATGGCAGGTGAAATAGACCCAGTCAGAGAAAACACACATCATAAAGCATAGTACCTCCAGACAATCAGTGCAATCATCAACATCAATCAAAAGTGTTTAATTTAAATTTTTATATATTTTATTTTATTTTATTTTTTTGTTTGGATTCCTCAACAATCAATTTCCTCAATCAAAACTGATACAATTAATGGCAACAATCAATCATAAGTAAACAAACATTCCTAGATGGGGGTACAGACAGGCACAGTCATTCAAAGCAAATGAAAAACAAACTACAACCTAGCATGTTCAAATAAAACCAAAGAGAAAGATGCAGAGAAATCACAAAATACAAAGGCTCAGAAGAATAAGTTTCCTTGTACCTACAACCCCAAACTAAAAAGGAGCAGTGTCCTCACTGGTCAGTAGAGGGAAAGCACAGTACAATGAAACTTATCGTGATGAACATACCTTTCATGGGGAAGGAGGGGGAAAATGCCCTTGCTGGAGATGCCAAGAATACATATCATCCACGCGCCTGGCCATGTCATCTATCTTTTTCCCTTACCGGAGCTGCTCTGCAGACACTCCTTGCAACAAGGAATACATCCCTTCCATAGAAAATCCAGAATCGGAAGAGGATCGAGATGGGCCAGCTACGGGGTCTTGAGGAAAGGGCATCTCTGTGTCCAAGGGGGAGTCATCCCGCTCATCAGTACCTGAAAATAGAAAGGAAGTCTTGCCCTCCAGGCTAGTAAATCGAGGGTCAGGCAAGGGGTGAGGTACAGTAAATCCGGGAATAACCAAACAGTGAATGTCATGTTCCAATACAAGCATACCCATATGAACCATCTTATCAATATCAACCCTCTTGGGTTGGCAAAGTAAATTATCCTCCTGTAAATCTACTCCAACATACCTAGCAAGAGGATTAATATAGCCAGCAATAATAATCTTTTCAGTAATGGCTCTGCCTACCCTAGCGAATTGGCTAAAAAGCCATTTTGTAGAGTGGACCGGAATGTTATTGATCATGGCATACAGAAAATAAAGTTCAGCGGCCCTAATAGTTCCGGGACTATCATATCGACCAAAAATAGACCGGGCCATAAATCTCTGTAGGTATCTAAAAACAGGGTGATGCACGAGTGAGGCTTTAGTAGAAGATGGGTCATAAGCATCCCTAGATTTAGAGAGGGTAGACCAGAAATATTTTGCCTTAAAATCCCTAGGGATATGTGTAGCGTTTACTTTATCAAGACCATCTCCAGGGACAGAAGGAAAACCGTAAATGGTATCTATCTCAGCTAAATCCATCCTATAGTCATTGTTATTAAGACTAAAGGTAATTTCCCAATTCGACTCATTATCACAAGGCTTAATATCAATGGAACTCAGAAACTCTAATGTGGTGCGTTCATAACAAGGCTCATATAATTCAATGAAATCTTCCCACCCCATATTCTTGCACAATTTAAAGGTGTCATCATATAACCCAAGTTCCAATAAAGATTTCTTGTAAAAGAACCTAGAGGGGATAATTTCCCTAGAGGTCAAAGAAGATAAGCGCATCTTTTGTTCATCAGAGGTACATTCAATACTATCTATACTAGAATAGTTAGATGACGTACCTTTGTTTTTCCTCTTTTTGCAGACATTCTTGGTTCGTCCCGAAGACATGGTTTTGGGCACCTAAAATTCCAATTCAAATTTCTGCACAATAGATGTCAATTTAATCAACAACATGATATTGGCAGGATGGGTAAGCATAGGAAAACCCAAAAAGGATTAAAATATATACAAAGAAAAACAAAAGATTGGTTTGGGTAATTTGTCAAGCACTTGGTGGGAAACAAGCTTGACACCAAGAAAGTCACCACAAAACACATTAATATGCAACCAAGTAGCAAAAATTCTGGTTTAGACATTTATTCAAACACTTGGCATGCAACAAGTGTAACACTAAGAAAACCATGAATATAGATGCTAAGGGTCACCAAATTTGAACAACAACTTTAATCCATAACCAAGCAAGCACCAAGTAATCACTTATATGAAAAGGATTCAAAATCATGGAGGAAACATCAAAGGGGTTTTAACCCAAATGAGGAACTAGAATGGAGAATGAAGCATGAAGATGAATTTTTTTCTTTGAAGAATACCCATTCTAATTAGCCACTATAACAATCAAGCATAAGCATATAGAAACCTTTTTCATACAATGATATCACTTCACAATCAAAGTTATAGTAAAAGAAAAGAACCCAAAGAACTTCAAAGGAAAAACCCCAAACTAGAACATGATAAGATCACACTTACTTGCATAAAATTTGAAACAAGGAATGTGAGGAAGAATAATGAAGGATGGGGGTTTTCAATTTCAATTTAGTTGTGCCAATATTTGAAAAGAGAGCAAGGAGTAGGAAGCACACAAGAGAGGAAAATATGTGGGGGCTGCGTTTAAGTAGGAAAATATGTTGGGTCTGATGGGTTCCCACGGCCAGTGGGAAAAACCCACGGCCCGTGGAACCCACTGGTCCAGCCCCACAAATTGTTCAAAAAAATGCACGTAAAACCTGTTGAAAACCCACTGGCTGTGGGAAAAACCCACGGCCAGTGGAGTTTACTGCCTGGGGGATTTTTCAAAATCAGTTTAACAGCCTTTTCCAAGTCAGAGGAGTCCACTGGTAGTGGGAAAAACCCACTGGCAGTGGATCTCACTGTTTTTCAATCAAAATTTCCTCGAATACGCACCATGAATTACCTTTACTGGATTCATCTTATCCCATGGAAACACATGTTGCATTCAATCATAAGAAATATGTATAAAACAAAACAAAACCCATGCAATGCAAAATTAACAAACAATGAACATGCAACAAATTACATTGGACTTATAAATGAAACAAACAAACAAACTTTCTTCTTCTTTTATTTTTATTTTTATATATATATACTACAAGAAAAATGTTTAAAGAATGATAAATGGGGTTACCTCCCCATTAGTGCTAAGTTTAACGTCTTCATCCGGACGCTTGGCATTCTTTGGAATCAAGAATCCAATCCATCAAGCAAGTCCAAAGCACTTGCTTGTTGGATGGGTTCTCCTGTCAAGTAGTGCTTAAGCCTTTGTCCATTTACTTTAAATGAACCAGGCTTATCGCTCCATAACTCAACAGTTCCAAAAGGATATACCTTAGTTACCTGAAATGGTCCCGACCACCGGGACCTTAATTTGCCAGGGAATAGCTTCAATCGGGAGTTGAAAAGTAACACCATATCACCAGGGTTAAAGGATCTCCTAAGGATGTGACGATCATGCCATTTTTTAGTTTTTTCCTTGTAGATCTTGGCATTTTCATAAGCATCCAACCGGAGCTCCTCAAGCTCGTTCAACTCCAGCAACCTGTGTTCACCTGCAAGCTTCATATCAAAGTTAAGCATTTTTATAGCCCAAAAGGACTTATATTCCAATTCAACAGGTAAATGACACGGTTTCCCATAAACTAGTTTAAAAGGTGTGGTTCCAATGGGAGTTTTGTAAGCGGTTCGATACGCCCATAAGGAATCGTCTAATTTAATAGACCAATCCTTACGGGAAGTATTAACCACCTTCTGAAGAAAGTTTTTAATCTCCCTATTAGAAACCTCAACTTGGCCACTAGTTTGAGGGTGATAAGGTGTAGCAACCTTATGTCTCACTCCGTATTTTTTCAAGAGGGTCTGGAAAGTTTTTTCAATAAAGTGAGACCCTCCATCACTAATTATACATTTGGGGACCCCAAACCTTGGAAAAATTATCTTTCTAAAAAGTTTAATTACAGTCTTAGCATCCGAATGAGGCGAAGCAATGGCTTCTACCCATTTGGATACATAGTCAACTGCAACCAGAATAAATTGATTTCCAAACGACAGGGGAAAGGGTCCCATGAAATCAACACCCCATACATCAAATAATTCAACCTCAAGAATACTATTAAGTGGCATTTCATGCCTCTTACCAATATTACCGGCCCTTTGGCATGCATCACAAGTGAGGACATACTTACGCACATCCTTGAAAATATGTGGCCAATAGAAGCCTGCTTGCAACACCTTTGAGGCTGTCTTAGAAGTACTCATATGGCCTCCACAGGAAAGGGAATGGCAGTGATCCAGGATGGCTCGAACTTCAGTCTCGGGAACACATCTCCTAATCAGACCATCTGCACACTGCTTGAATAAAAGGGGCTCATCCCAATAATAGTGCCTAACATCTGCCAAAAACTTCTTTTTCTGCTGAAAACCAAGGTCAGGGGGTACAATGCCACATGTAAGAAAATTGACAAAATCAGCGTACCAAGGCACTTGTTGGACACTTAAGCTAAGTAACTGTTCATCCGGAAAAGATTCATTGATGGGAACAACATCACCCATCTCATCTTTTTCAGACGACAACCTAGATAAGTGGTCTGCAACAAGGTTCTCAGTACCTTTTTTATTTTTGATTTCTAAGTCAAATTCTTGTAAAATCAAAATCCACCTAATGAGCCTAGGTTTTGCTTCTTTCTTATTTAAAAGGTACTTGATGGAAGAATGGTCAGTATATACAATAACATGTGAGCCTACCAAGTACGATCTAAATTTATCAAAAGCAAAAACTATAGCTAACAATTCCTTTTCGGTGGTAGCATAGTTTACCTGCGCGTCATCAAGTGTACGGCTGGCATAGTGGATCACATGCAGCTTCTTATCCTTTCGCTACCCAAGTACAGCCCCCACTGCATGATCACTAGCATCACACATAAGTTCGAATGGGAGATCCCAATCGGGGGGTTGCACTATGGGTGCGGAAATTAACTCCTGCTTTATCCTGCAAAAAGCCTCAAGACATGAAGAATCAAAAACAAATGGTACATCTTTACCCAAAAGGTTAGTCAGAGGCTTTGTGATCTTGCTGAAGTCTTTAATGAACCTCCGATAAAACCCGACATGTCCAAGAAAGCTTCGAATACCTTTCACATTAGTTGGTGGGGGCAATTTCTCAATCACCTCCACCTTGGCTTTATCGACTTCAATTCCTCTCTCAGACACCAGGTGTCCAAGGACTATGCCCTCCCTTACCATGAAGTGGCATTTTTCCCAATTTAAGACCAAGTTGGTCTCTTCACAGGGCTGCAAAACTTGGCACAGATTGGTCAAACAATTATCAAATTCAAACCATGCACAAAAAAGTCATCCATGAAAACTTCCATCACATTTTCAATCAAATCAGAGAATATGGCCTGCATACACCTTTGAAAAGTTGCGGGTGCATTACACAGGCCAAATGGCATACGCCTATAAGCATAAGTCCCATACGAGCAAGTGAAGGTTGTTTTCTCTTGATCAGATGGGTGAATGGGGATTTGATGAAAACCAGAATACCCATTCAGATAACAAAAATAGGAGTGCTTAGCAAGCCTCTCAAGCATCTGATCAATGAAAGGGAGAGGGAAATGATCTTTCTTAGTAGCGCTATTTAGTTTTTTGTAATCTATACACATGCGCCACCCAGAAACTACCCTAGTAGAAATCAATTCCTGTTTATCATTTTGCACAACAGTCATCCCCCCTTTTTTGGAACCACATGAACTGGGCTAACCCACTTGCTACTAGCAATGGGATAAATGACCCCCGCATCCAACAACTTCAAAATCTCTTTTTTAACCACTTCTTGCATTTTAGGATTTAGTCTCCTAAGTGGTTCTACTGTTGGCCTACTCTCATCCTCCACAGTGATCCTATACATGCAAAATGAAGGGCTAATCCCCTTAATGTCATCCATGGTATAACCAATAACCTTCCTATACAACCTAAGATGTTTCAGTAGTTTTTCGGTTTCCACAGCAGTCAGTTCAGCATTTACAATCACAGGATAGGTGGAGTTTGGGCCAAGGAATTCATACCTCAATGAAGCCGGTAAAGGCTTCAATTCTAATTTGTTACCCACCACTTTATCTTGCATGACCTCAGTATTATGCTTTGGCTGGGCTTCCCCTTCAGAGTTACTTGATGTACCTGCAGGCTCAATCAAAAATACAGATTCAAGTGGTTCATTAGGAAGGGTTTCTTCCTTCACCACTTGGTCAATACAGTCCCTAACACAGCATACATCATCATTAAAAGGTTTTTTAAAAACATTTTGCAAGTTAAAATCAACCTTTTGGTCTCCCACAGTCAGAGACAACCTCCCATTCTTGACATCTATAACTGCGCCCGTGGTTGCCAAAAATGGCCTGCCTAAGATAATGGGGATCATCGAATCCTCATCCATTTCAAGAACCACAAAATCGGCAGGTATAAAAAATTTTCCTACTTTGATTGGAACATCTTCTAAAATGCCAACAGGGTATTTAACAGACCTATCAGCAAGTT
This sequence comes from Clitoria ternatea, assembly GCA_037962975.1. Classification (NCBI taxonomy): domain Eukaryota; kingdom Viridiplantae; phylum Streptophyta; class Magnoliopsida; order Fabales; family Fabaceae; genus Clitoria; species Clitoria ternatea. The sequence continues at coordinate 49,320,810 of CM075669.1, read as the reverse complement.
GCAAAGACATCCTAGTAGGTTTTAGCTCTCCTAGTCCCAATTTCTCAGAAATAGATAATGGCATAAGACTAACACTAGCCCCTAAGTCACATAGTGCTCTATCAATAGCCACATTACCAATCACACAAGGAATAGAAAAACTACCTGGATCCTGAAGCTTGGGTGGTAGCTTCTTCTGGATCAGTGCGCTGCACTCTTCAGTAAGTGTAATTGTACCATCGTCCTCCAGTTTCTGCTTATTTGACAAAATGTCCTTCAAGAACTTCGCATAGGTCGGCATTTGCTACAAAGCATTTGTGAAGGGGACATTTATATACAATTTTTTAAGGACCTCAAGGAACTTACCAAATTGTTTATCTAACTTGGCCTTGGCCAAGCGTTGAGGAAACGACACTGGAGGTTGGTAAGGCTTCACCTCCTCCTTCTTTTCAGTTTGTTTCTCTTCCTCCACCATAGGATGAGAATGAGGTTCATCCGTTTTCTTTTCTTGGTTAGCCTCCTCCTCTTCCTTGTTTATCGGACCTTCATATTTTGTACCACTCCTAAGAGTGATAGCTATTGTGTGGTTCGATGGTCCTGCTTCGGGCTTTCCAGGAAATGTTCCTGGCACTCTTTGAGAGGATGATGTCTGTTGAGCAATCTGGGTCTCCAGCATCTTGTTGTGGGTGGCCAAGTTGTCCACCTTTGAGGCTAAGTTTTTGATGGCATCAGAGAAATCATCATTCTGCTTTAATTGGGTAGCTACAAAGGTTTCCATCAAGGATTCCAATTTGGATTTCTGTGGAGTGTAAGGTCCTTGTGGTCTGTAGCTACCTTGCTGATTTTAAAACTGGGGTGGCCTACTTTGGAAACCCGGTGGTCCAAGTGGTCTGAAATTGTTTCCATAGTTCCCACCATAGTTTCCAATTGCATCCACCTGATGCATTTCTGGCTTAGCATGCTGATTCACTCCAAGCTGGCATCCTGAAATATTATGTCCTGAAACACCACATAACTCACAAACAGCTTTAGTAGCACCTGCTCCTACTTTATCAAACTTATCAATCTTAACAGATAAAGCTTTTACTTTAGCAGTTAATAAAGAAAGAGCATCAACAGTGTACTTACCTGGAGTTTTCGTTGGCATATTCCGTTCTGACGACCACTGATAGGTATTTTGGGCAACCTCCTCAATGAGGTTATAACCTTCCTCCATGTTTTTACCCATAAAGGCACCGCCAGCTGCGGCGTCCAAGGTCACCTTCTGGTTCGGAGACAACCCATTGTAAAAAATATGAACGGTCAACCAACGTTCAATGCCATGATGTGGGCATTCCCGGAGCATTTCCTTGTACCTTTCCCAGGCTTCGTACAAGGTCTCGTCTTCCCTCTGGTTGAAGGTGATAATCAGCTTCCTCAACTGGTCAGTTTTGCTCCTGGGGTAATATTTGTTGAGGAAGGTGAGGGACAACTGCTCCCAAGTGGTGATTGACGCTTCTGGAAGAGCGTACAACCAAGCTCTAGCCTTATCCCTTAATGAGAATGGGAAAAGCCTAAGCCTGATTGCGTCGCTTGAGACCCCATTCACCTTGAGCGTGTCATAATACTCAAGGAATATCTGTAAGTGTAAGTTGGGATCCTCAGATGGTAATCCACCAAATTGATTCTGTTGAACCATCGAGAGCAAGGATGGCTTCAACTCAAAATTGTTCGCCTCAATGTTGGGTCTTGTGATGCTAGACCTCCTACCCATTGCATTGGGCACTGCAAAATCACGAAGCGCTCTATTGTCCTGGTTTGCCATGTATTTGTCGGTAGCTGAACTTGAAGCTTGGTGCTTTTCCTGTTCAAGATGCTTCCGAAGTGCTCTGATCTTACGGAGGGTCCTTTCAATCTCTGGATCGAAAATATGCTCAAGGCTATAACTCCTTCGCATATATAAACCTGCAAAAACCTCTGACAACAAATACCAAAACGTAATTCTGCAAAAAAAATAAGAACTAAGAAAAACAGAAAAATTATGCAGAAAAAATAAAAATCTAGTCTAATCAAAACACCGTTTAACCAATATTGGGGGACAATCCTCGGCAACGGCGCCAAAAACTTGATAAGCCCGCAAGTGCACGAGGTATCGCGTAATAAAAAGTTATCATCCCACAGAGATTGTTCCCAAGTACAAGTTTTCACAGTGGTTCAATTATCTAGAAAATTGTGAAATTAGGTTTGAAATTCAGAAGATTAAGAAAAGAAAAAGTTAAGAAGGAATGCTGTCTGAAAGAATTAAATTAATTCTGAGATCGAAATAGAACAAATGATGGTGAAACTCTTGGGATTTGGTATATGATCATGCCATGTATTTAATTTTCCTAAGACCTTCCTATTTATTAATTCACGCTCTAAGGTTGGATTTCCGAATTTAATTAAGCCCTCTTCTCAGAGTAACATTAATGTGCCCAAATAATAAAGAACCGCGTTCGATTTATTATGTGAACTTGTTAAGAACGGTGAAATCCTATTAAACCTCGAATCGTCATACCCACTTTCGTGACCTATGATTCTAAGTTCAATTTTATGCGTTCAAACAACTAATTAATCTTTCGATTCTCTTAGAGTTTAATTTCAATTGATCCTATCTCTAGGTGTTCAAAAGCATTACGCGTTCATGGAAATTGAATAGAAACAATGAATAAATAAACAGAAACATTCAAAAGAGGTTCAATACATAAGCATTGTCACACCCTAATCCCAAGATAACGTTTAGTTACACATGCTTAATACACTACAGCCCAATGATGGAAGCATATTCAGAAATTACAGAGAAAGAGAAAACCTAAGAAGAAAGCAAAGAACACAAAGCAAAAGCTCTCACTTGTGCTTACGAATCCTTCCGAAATCTGCCCAAGGGTGTTCTTCAACGCCTATGGTCTTGATTTCTTCAATAATCCCCAAGTGAAACTCTCTCTTTTTCCCTCTAAAACTGTCCCCAAAAATGTCTGTGTTTAATTCTTTGAAAACTGTCCTATAAAACCCCAGAAACTGCTCCCTAAAAATAAGAAACTGCTGTGCGTGCAAAAACCCACTGGCAGTGGGAAAAACCCACGGCCAGTGGATCGTATTGGAGGCCCAATTTTGGCATTTTTGAACATTCAAACAGAGGAACCCACGGCCAGTGGGTTTCTCTGGACCCTAATTTGTGCATGTTTTTGTCACAACGCAGCAAGATCCACTGGCAGTGGGAAAAACCCACGGCCAGTGGGTTTCTCTGGACTGCACGTTGCTTCTTTTTGATGGCTTGAAACCTTTCCATTTATCCAATGCTTCCTCGAATGCTTCTCGTTTGGACTGTATGTACCTGTAAACAAGCTATTCCTGCAAAAACTTGAAGCACCCGAGTAACAAATGTGGAATGAAAGAAAAAATACTTGGAATTAGGGATAAGATGAGACAAATGACCTAGAAAAACTAAATAAAAAACCACTAAAATCATGCAAACAAAACACCTATCAGAAACCAGCTCATTTCTCCATAACTCGCAGATGCCCATGTTATGCAACGACTATGAAAACCATTGGGCACCTCTCCAAGGCCTATAAATGGAGCATTCATTGAAGCTACTCAAGGCAAATAATACCATAAAAGAGAAATCAAATCTTGTGCCTTGTGAGTTCCATTTTTCATTGTATAGTTTCATTTTCTAAAACTTAGTGCTAATATTTGTAAATCCTCTCTTGTGAGAGTTTAGAATTTGTCAGAGCTTTCATTTGTACATCAACTCTATTAAGAGAGTATATTGCTTGTAAACACAAACACCAAACATCAAAGTTCACTCTAGGTTGAGTGGTTACAAAGGTTGAGGTTCAACCTTTGGGATATTGGGAGATTGTGAGATTGGGTGGGTTGCCCTTGTGCTTGTGAGAATTGGGTTCTTGAGTTTGGGACACTAGGAGACAGTTGCTCAAAGCTTGTATCTCAAATCTTCAATAGTGGAATCCTTCAAGTGGGTTGCTTGAAGGCGAGACGTACACCAGGTTGGTGGAACTCGTTAAATTGGTTTGCAAGCTATTCTCCCTCATCCTCTTGCATTTACATATTGCATATGGCTGGATTGTTAATATTGATTGTGTTTTCACTCTTAAACTTGCTTGAATAACTAGTTTTGAAGTACTGCATACCAAATGTTTGATTAGTTGCTTAATAACATTTACCCTTTGTCTTGCATTGTTTCTTGCATTATACTCACTATCTCTTGCATCAACTCTTAACTTGTGAAAAGGGAACAAATTTCAAAGGCATTCCAAGAAAAGTTTTAAAACTCAATTCACCCCCCCTCTTGAGTATTGAGGCCACTTGATTAACAATAACTGCACGCTTGAAGCGTGATTAAGCGCAATGAAGAAAACAAGCTAAAGGAAGGCATCAGGGTCCCTTCACGCTTGAGTATGGCCATCTTACGCTTAAGCGCAGGCACGCTTAAGCAAGAATATCTCATGCTTGAGCGTGTTCGAAGAAGTATAGAGCTTTTAATTAAATATGGGCCAATGGTGTGATGCCAGCACATCCACTTCTGTGTGTTTCTGCATGTCTCTGACCACCTGTGAATGGCCACTCAACAAGTGGGGGTTGTGCTTGAGCTTGGGAAAGAGAAGCTTAAGCGTGTCTCCTCTATAAATAGAGCAGAAGAATAGAGAATCAGCATCATCTTTAGCATTCAATCATTCATTAGCTATATTGAGAAATCATTTCACTTTCAATTTCTTTCTGTATTCATTTCCTTTTGTTGAGTGAAAATGCAAGGCATGAGTAACTAAATCCATTCATTGGGATTGGTTGTAATCATTCAAACCCCAAGTAATGTTGTTGTAAGTTTTTCATATATATAACAAGATCTGATGGTTTTTGTATTTCATTTTGCACTTAATGCTTGAAAGTACTTGATCACTATTTTCTTGTCTTTGGTTTTCTTAAGTATAAAATAACTTTTGATAGCAGATCTGAATGAAATACTCATTATGAGTAGAAGACCAGGGATGGTATCTAACACAGTGAACGTCTAAACAATTGATCATTAATGCTAGAATGATTTTCAAGGTGACTGAGGGATCAGCAGGTTGAAATCATTCTTATGAATTTTGTAGTCGAGGGATCAATGCAAATGACTTTGATTGTGACGTAAAAATTATCATTTCAAGTTATATATATATATATATATATACAAAGTTACATAGCTTACAGAAGGTGAGAAGTGATGAACAATCAATCCCAGTTTTCCAAATTTGATTTTCACCAAAACTCTTTAATGTTGTCCTTTACATTTGTTACTGTCTGTTAATCATTTCATTCAAAACCTTTTGCAACCAACCAAAACAAAACTTCTTGTCAAATCAATTCAAGAACTAAGATCTTCAAGCTAACACCTCCTCAGTGGAACGACAACCCCTTTTACTACAACTTTAGTGTTTAAACTTGGCATTACTCCTTCATTGAAGCTATAAACTTGATTCTTTTATTGAAAACTCCCTTTTCAACAAGCTTCTATGCAAAATCTGATAATATTAATCAAGTTAAAATCATTATCAGTTTACCGCACTTTTCTATTTTCTGTTTAGCCTTTATGACTTTCCCCATGATATGCATTAGCTTATAGAAAGCCTAATCATCTCCTGTAGTCATTGAATTAATCAATATACATCTTTCCAATTCTTCAATCTCTCCCTCTCAATTCCCTTTATTTCTTCCTTCATCTTCATATTTTTGTTGCATCTTTGATATCTTTTAGGATATGTTTATTGTTTTCCATTTGATTACTTTGTAGATTTACAAGTCAAACTTGATTACATGTTCTATTTTATGATTTAATTGATTACTCAAGGAAAATATGTATATCAAATGCATAGAATGAAACTATGTTATACATTAATTAGGAATTAATGAGTTTTTTTTATCAAATTGTTGACAATTGACCTTGATGATTTTTTTATAACATTAATTAAAGTAATACTCAGGTTTAATTTTTTGCTTTTATTTTTTAGAAACTTCCATCTATAAGCAAGCATGGATCGGATCATGAAGACTATGACAAACATGAAGAGTTATACTTAGATTAGTCTAATATAAAATACGTATTAGTTATTCTCAAGTTACTTCATTTACTTAAATGTTTACTTATAATTATAGTTAACATAAATTTATGGTTAAATTAATAGCAATTAATTATTTTACATTTCACAATAACTATAAATACATGAATCAATAAACTAAGAATTTCTAGATAAAATATATTCATATAGAAAAATTTGTTTACAAAAATGTCAAACCTTAAAATATAAAATATGAAGTCTTCCTATAGTTTCTTCTTGAGAATTAAAAATACTATAATTTAAATTCTTGACTTAAAATTTTACAATATATTTAAGTCTAATTATTTTATCGTTCTTAAAAAAGAATTTATACTTAAATTGTTATATTAATAATTATTTAAAAATATTTATTGGCTAAAACCCCTTTTTAGCCCTCTTAATGTTTAGGGATTAGGAAAAAACCCCTAAAAAAAAACCCTTAGGTTTTGGCCCTTATTAAATTTTAGGGTTTACGAATTTAAGGATGTTGCCCTGAACTGATGAGGTGGCATGAATTTGGGCCACCTCATCAGTGACACCTGTCAAAAATATTATTACTTTAATGAAGCTAGTGCTTACGTGTGAATAATTACCCTAAACCCCAAATTAAGAAACCCCCAAATTAAAAAACCCTAATTAAGAAATGTCTTCAACATTTGGACCAGAAAACAAAACTTATTTGCTTCCCAGTCTGCAATTCACTTAGTTTGTTCCACACCCCATTCTCTCCATACTCGTTCACAATGAATTCTTTTCCAGTATCCAAATTTTTAATCAAGAAAAATGTTCCTACTCCTTGATCCTCAACCTTTGCTGAATTATTCCTCTTTGAATGCCCTACCTCTTCGGAATCCCTCGCTTCAACCACTCTGTTTCCGTTCACATTTGCAACCTTCTGAGAACGACAGATAGCTATGTTTGTTGTTGTCCTTGTAAGTCTTTGCTTTGAAACCTCTCCGATTATCTCTTCTCTCCTCAATTTTTCCAAGGAGAACGAGTCAATGTCGCCGTCAGAACTAGACCGAACTAAAACCAACGGAATAGAGGGGAGCTCTGCTATTTTCTTCGTAGGAACAGAGGAATTGGAAGAAGCAACGCTAACAAGATTTGGGGTATCCACAAGTGATGGTGGTGGTGGTGGTGGTGGTGATGGTGTGTTAGAGGAAGGAGAAGATAAAACATGATTTGGGGGTTTTCCGGTCCAAATGTTGAAGACATTTCTTAATTAGGGTTTTTTAATTTAGGGGTTTCTTAATTTGGGGTTTAGGGTAATTATTTATACGTAAGCACTAGTTTCATTAAAGTAATAATATTTTTGACAGGTGTCACTGATGAGGTGGCCCAAATTCATGCCACCTCATCAGTTCAGGGCAACATCCTTAAATTCGTAAACCCTAAAATTTAATAAGGGCCAAAACCTAAGGGTTTTTTTTTAGGGGCTTTTTCCTAATCCCTAAACATTAAGAGGGATAAAAAGGGGTTTTAGCCATATTTATTTATATAATGCTTTTTTAGATAATACGTAAACCTTAAAATAGCTCATGCATTGGGTCACATATTGCTAAACACATAAAGTGTAAGTTTAAAGTACTACTCTATTATTGGGTGTGTGACGACCCTCGTCAATTTTTCTCATTTTCACAATAGATTTTTCGCTTTTAATAAAAATCCACTCGGTCTTAATAGAAAATAATATTTACTTTTATTAAATACATTCAAAACAATAAAGTCATACTTAAAATAGTAATAACCGACTGAAACCGATTGGAAATAAATCCATTAATAAAATAGAGTTATTCAGAAACTGCGGAATAAGGAAAACAGAGTCAGGGGTCATTCGCCTGAGCGAGACCCTGATTCGCTTAAGCGAGATCCGACTCGCTTTGAGCGAATCCTACATCATAACTTGAGCGAACAACAGACCTACAAGGAGAGCCAACAAGTCAGATTTCACTCAGAAATAGGTGCACTCGGGTATCTCTTACTCGGTCATGACATCACTCGGTAAACACTCAAACCTTACTTTACTCGTAAAAGGCTCTCTCGGGCATAACTCCCTCAGAAACCTTCTCACCTTCACTCGGAGTCACTCTAGTCTTCACTCGGAAGTACTCTAAACTTCTCACGGAAGTACTTTAATCTTTCTTCACTCAGAAGAGATTCTCTCAACCACAGCTCACTTGAAGACATCTTAACCTTCCACTCGGAAGTGGATCTCTCGGTTATTCTTCACTCAAAGAAATGAGAGATACTCACTTGATCTAAAATGGGCACCAATTCAATCGGCCCTTGCTCGGACAAGAATGATTTCACTCGGGAAATATTCGTCCGGTAATCGACTTTGCTACAATAATGCAAATTCACTCAAAATAAACATCGATCACATAACATCAAAAATTTATATCCTCATTGATCAATATATCGATTCGAATTTAACACACTCATGTAGCATCACACAGAAAACTCAATATATATATATATATATATATATATTACACTCGAAATTCATTTCAAAGCACTCGGTTCCTTGGCATCAATCCTTCACTTGGCGCACCTCCATGGCTCCAACCTCTTCCCTGTCACTGGTTACTAAAATTGAAAACCACGGCAAGGGTGAGTGTTTAGCATCATAATTAATATAGAACAAAATTTAAATAAAATACGAGTATAAACTCCGTCCAATTCCTTTATCTTCAAATTGTATATTACACTCAGCATTTAACTCACATTTGGCAATACACTCACACTCGACAATTTACTCATTAACACTCGGCATTATAGTAATTCACACTCGGTAAACATAGCCATCACACTCAGCAATTAGAACAGTTTACACTCGTCAAATACAATAAATTTCCCTCAGCAAATACAACATCATACTCATCAATTCTCACTCAGAAAATATGACATCTTCCTCAGCAAGTACAATAATTCATACTCGGCAATTATAATAATTTACACTCAGCAAATACAGCCAATCACTCGACAAATATGTCAAATCATACTCAACAAATATATCAATTCTCATTCGGCAATTATAACAATTAACACTCGGCAAACATAGCCATCACACTCGGCAAATATAACAAACTTCACTCGGCAAGTATAGCAAACTGCACTCGGCAAATCTAGCAAACTGCACTCGGCAAATATAGCAAACTACACTCGGCAAACATACACATCTCAATTAATAAATTCATCCAATGTCACAACTGACTCTCACATAAAATCGACGCCTAGTATCCGGATACTAAAGGATCGGCCTTCAGCTGGGGGTCCTACTTGAAACCTCGTGAACCCGACTTGGTTCACCGAGCCCGACTTGGCTGCCCCTCAACCACTGGGTCAAAGACCTCTGGGTAGCTCAACTGGGTCCTGCTTGACCACTGAAGCCAAAAATGAGGGTATCATATACCGTCGGCCATCCCATACCACATAATCACATCTCAATCATTTCATATTATCAACAATCAACAAATGCAACTACCAGAAATTGGCATATGCTCACAACACAGGGTGACCGACTTGTCAAACCCATTCATCACATTGCCACTGGGCGACCTGCTTGTCAAGCCCATTCATCACATTGCCAGCAAATACCGATTGTCACAGCATTAAATATTTTAATTTCAATCGGCTCAAGCCACACACACACGATCAGAAACCGATCGGTGTCCCTATACATGCATCCATACACATTCATATACACTCATTCGGCATCATCTCAAATATCATAGCATCAATTATTTCTCAAGTCACCTACACACGATCAGAAACTGACCGGTGTTCACATACATACATGCATACTCATACATTCACAGCTTTCATTCAGCAACAACATCAAATATTCTTGTCACACACACACACACGATCCTAAACCGATCGGTGTGCACATCCATACATACATTCATACACATATTCACATAATTTTCACTCAGCATCATCTCTTACCCAGTTTAGTCTTTCCAACGACTCAGACAGTGTCCTATTCTAATTAATTATAACCCGAACACCCCCTTACCTCTGTTCCTCACTTCAACAGTTTCCGGGTTCACAGCTCCTCCGTTCCAGCACCAGTTTCCTTACTCGTTCCACTACGTATAGTTTGGAACGTGAAATACGTTACCATCACACCACCATCCACACGATCAAGGGCCATTTTCAGGCTCACAGCCAAGAGGAGTGGGGATCAGAACAGTACCCCCCTCCTCACATGGCTATTCATCCAGAAAAGAAAGGAAGAAGGTGAGGTATTAATTTTGAGCGGTTCAAAGGACTTACCTTGAAACCACTGTCACAACTATGTAATTATTTCAAGGTTTGATGCAAAGATGGACCTCCCTTCAAAGTTTATAGCTCTCAACAATGGAGGAAGAAGAAAAGTAGCAGATGAAGAAGAAGATTCTCATGAATGATTGAGTGAATTATTACGCAAATGATTGAGGAAAGAGAAGGAAATCATTATTTAAACTCATGGCAACCGATTACCTTCTCAATTGGTCACTTCCAACCGGTAACCTCTTCAACCGGTCATTTCTCCATTTTCTTTAAAGATTTTAATAAAACTTCTCTTCTTCCAATCACACCTTTTATACTTAACCAATAATTCATAAAAATATCAAATAAATTCCTAAAAACAATTTTTAATATTTCCACTTCACAAAAATTTTCTACAATTATTCGGGATGTTACAGGGTGGGCATTTGGTCTAGTGGTATGATTCTCGCTTAGGGTGCGAGAGGTCCCGTGTTCAATTCTCGGAATGCCCCAAATTCCAAAAACCAACCAAAATGGTTGTGGGTTATTTTTAACCAAACCACACTTTAGTTGTGTATATGGGCTTTTTTTCTCTAGATCATTGGATCAAATTTGTTATGCTATTAGTCAAACCAGTCATATATTTGTTACATTATCATTGTTACTACAGTTTATTAACATGTTATCATCGTAGATGTCGCTACTGTATCCATGTTGTTAACCAAGTGGCCTCAAGTACTCAAGAGGGGGGTGAATTGAGTATTAAAAAATTTACTTAGAATGCTTTTGAAGTTGATTCTTTAGTTACTATGTTTATTGAAGATGATAAACTTAATGGCAAGTAGTAACAATTTATACACAAGACAAAATAATAAGCACTTAAAAGGTCTAAGTAATATTCAAGAAATGGAATCAAATTAATCACAACACTATTTATGGTTCTTAGAAAGATTTCAAATTAATTCAAGAATATTACTTAAAGCTAATTTCAACAATGTTAATCGAAATAATTTACAACTTAATATAACATGCACTTAGTCCAAATTAATTGGCAATAATACAATAAATCAAGCAAGCAAGTTAAGTGCACAAATTAAATGAGTTTAGGGAAGAGAGATTTGCAAACCGATATATACGAGTTCCACCACACCGGTGTATGTCTCGCCTCTAAGCAACTTACTTAGAGGATTTCCACTATTGGAGATTAGAGATACAACTTTGAGTAATCACGACTTCCTAGTGTCCCACACTCAAGAACCCAATTCTCACAAGTACAAGGGCACCCCACCAAATCTCTCAATCTCACAATTTACAAGGTTGAAATCCAACCCACAATTCTAGAAATTTTGGTGTTTAGAATACAAGAATAACTCTCCAATAGAGTGGATATACAAATTTCAGCTCTAACAAAATAGTAACTCTCAAAGAGAGGATATGCAAATTTTAGTACAAAAAATAATTTTCTCTCTCAAGAAATAATATGCAAGTTTTTCTCTTAAAATAATTTTGCTCACCAAATTTACTCTCAAAGTAATAAGCCAAGAAATAGAAACAGAGAGCAATTAAGAGAGGAGGAGAAAGTGAAGCAGCGTGAGAGAGGAAGAAAGCAAAAGAAATGCTTCAATGCTTGGTGTGTTCTGAATCCTTTGCAAGGCTTCCTATTTATAGCAGATGGAAGCATGGTTCAGGCAGTAAACAATTCCTTCGACAATTTGAATGGAGCATGGCTTTGCAATTTAACTTATTGTTTTCAATGTAGTGGAGCATGGAGTGCAAAGCTTGTGTCTGTTTAGTGGAATATAAATGCGATTCCAAGCTATAACTGAATGAATCGATGAATTAATTAACTTTCCATGTGCATTTTGACCTTCTGACACTATATGAATCGATTCTTTAGATGAATGAATCGATTCCCTAGTGAATTTTTGTGTATGAATCGATTCCCTGTCAACATGAATCGATTCCTGGGCTTTAAAGATGACATGAATCGATTCCCATGCAATATGAATCGATTCTTAAGCTTGTGAATCGATTCCTAGCCTTAATGAATCGATTCCTAGGATGTTTTTACTTCATGAATCGATTCCCACATGTGGTGAATCGATTCCCATAGCTGTTACTTGAGTTTTGATGCATTTTTACTTCGTTTGGGTCCATTCTTGATGCTTTCTTGCATGATTTTTGATTCCTTTGATTTTTGGCACTTTTGTTAATCATTTTCCACTTCATTTGTTGTGTAATTTTTATAGCTTGACAATATCCTTAATATTTCTTCATTTGTTGTGTCATTATCAAAACCTACATCAATATAAAAATACATTCTCCCCCTTTTTGATGATGACAACAAATGTTCATCTCTCGGGGTGTTAGTTTCATAACAGTTCAAACATATGGCATAAATGACTATCCCTTACACATATAATTTGATACCATATGTTATACATGTATCATACATATAATTGAATACCACTTTGTGAATTACACATGCAATTGGATATCACTTGTTGTAAAGAAATATTATAAGGCTCCCCCTTAATCATGCAATTTTAACAAGGATAGATAGAGATGTTGATTTCTAGATTATATCTCCCCCTTTGTAAGATACTTTATGCCACTTAGAATGTATATATTTTCTCCCCCTTTGGCATCATCAAAAACATCTAAGAATATATACACCACTTTAAGAAAGATACATTCAATATTAAAGGAAGATACCAATTATATAAAGCCCCCCTAAAGCATACAACAGATATCACAGAATAATTCGAAGCATGTAAGCAATCATACTGATGTTTTCTCCTTCTTTTGGATAAGCAAAGTTAGAGGTTATACAGGATTAAAATTTTGCAATTTGCCAATGATTTTTATTGCACAAGAGAGTTAAGAAAATCAAAGGTCATTTGCCATTTATTTTTGAGAACCATGTGGTACATAGGAGATTATTTTTGTATCAAGATATGTTTAATTAAGTAAAGACTACTCGGAAAGTCAACAAAACAAGTGATTTGTGGAGCATTAACATGATTATTGATAATGTGATTGGCTTTTCAATGAAAAAGATTTGACCATATATCACCAAGTAAATCACTATGTTCAAGGAGTAAGAAAATAATAACTTAATTAAACAATTTCTAAAATTCCTAATTCTCTTCTAATATTTATAAATTGTTCTTTTGGAAGGGGTTTTGTAAAAATATCCGACAATTGTTTTGAAGTTTCAACATATTCAAGAACACAATCTCCTTTCAAAACATGGTCTCTTATAAAATGATGTCTTATTTCAATATGTTTAGTCCTAGAATGCATGACAGGATTTTTGGAGATATTTATGGCGCTAGTGTTATCATATTTAATAGGCACTTTATTTAGAACAACACCAAAGTCAAAAAGTTGTTGTCTCATCCAAAGAATTTGAGCACAACAACTGCCAGCTGCTACATATTCTGCCTCAGCTGTCGATAAAGCAACACTTACTTGTTTCTTGCTATGCCAAGAAACAAGGGAACTACTAAGTAAATGACATGTGCCACCGGTACTCTTTCTATCAAGTTTACAACCAGCAAAGTTAGAATCAGAATATCCTATGAGAATACATTCAACGCCTTTGGGATACCATAAACCAACATTTTGAGTACCCACAAGATATTTTAAAATTCTTTTTACGGCAGTGAGATGTGATTCTTTAGGACATGCTTGATATCTAACACACATGCATACAACAAACATAATATCGGGTCTACTAGCTGTTAAGTAAAGTAACGATCCAATCATACCTCGATATTTAGTTATTTCAACGTCTTTACCCTTCTCATCTTTGTCTAAGTAGCAAAAAGTACTCATTGGAGTTGCTATTTCATTTGCTTTGTCCATTTCAAATCTTTTGAGTAGTTCTTTGCAATATTTTGTTTGACTAATGAAAGTCCCTTCATTTGTTTATTTGATTTGTAATCCAAGGAAGAAGGTGAATTCTCCCATCATGGACATTTCGAATTCATCTTGCATAATCTTGACAAACTCTTGACAAAGAATTTCGTTAGTAGCACCAAATATAATGTCATCAACATAAACTTGTACCAAAAGAATGTCATTATTTTTACGTTTTATAAACAGCGTAGTATCAACCTTTCCTCTTTCGAAATTATTTTCTAAAAGAAATTTACTAAGTCTTTCATACCAAGCTCTTGGAGCTTGTTTCAAACCATATAAAGCTTTTCTCAATTTAAAAACATGGTTTGGCAATTTGTGATTTTCAAAATCGGGAGGTTGATCTACATAAATTTCTTCTTGAATATAGCCGTTTAGAAAAGCGCTTTTGACATCCATTTGATAAAGCTTAAAATCCATACAACAAGCAAAAGCTAACAGTAATCTTATGGCTTCTAATCTAGCTACGGGAGCATACGTTTCTTCATAGTCTATTCCCTCTTCTTGATTATATCCTTTAGCAACTAATCTAACTTTATTTCTTCTTATAATTCCATTTTCATCTAGCTTATTTCTAAAAATCCATTTAGTACCTATTATTAGATGGTCATTGGGTCTTGGCACAAGTTCCCAAACTTCATGTCTTTCAAATTGATTCAATTCTTCTTGCATGGCCAACATCCAATGTTCATCAATAATAGCTTCATTGATATTTTTGGGTTCTATTTGTGATACAAAAGCTAAGTGAGTGCATGCATTTCTAATTGCGTTTCAAGTACTTACACCTTTTGTTATTTCACCTATGATATTGTCCAAGGGGTGATTCTTTAAGGTGATCCATTCCTTTTGTTCAGGTTCTTCATTTTGTTTTGTATCTCCTTTATTTTTATTTCCTTCTTCATCTTCCAAGTTCATTTCTTGGAAGGTACCTACAAGATCATCAATTTCCTTTCTCGGAGGATTTTAGTTAAGTTCATCAAATTTGACATGTATAGATTCTTCAATTGTACATGTTTGTTTGTTAAAGAGTCGATATGCTTTACTAGTAGATGAATAACCTAATATTGCTTTATCAGATTTTGCATCAAATTTGCCAAGATTATCCTTTCCATTGTTTAAAACAAAACATTTACATCCAAATATATGAAAATAAGAAATATTTGGTTTTCTTCCTTTATAAAGCTCATAGGGGGTTTTCTTTAATATAGGCCTTATCAAACATCAGTTCATAACATGGCAAGCAGTATTTACCGCATTGGCCCAAAAATGTTTTGAAATGTTACTTTCATTTAACATAGTTCTTACGAGCTCCGCTAAAGATCGATTTTTCCTTTCAACTACTCCATTTTGTTATGGAGTTCTTGGAGCTGAAAAATTATGATCAATGCCAAATTTTTCACAAAACTTTTCAAAAGATTAGTTTTCAAATTCTCCCCCATGATCAGTTTGAATGGATGCTATTTTCAAATTTTGTTCGTTTTGGATAATCTTGGCAAGTTTCTTAAATGCATGATATGCTTCATGTGAAACAATGTCTATGTATATCTAGAATAATCGTCCACAATCACAAGACCATAATAGTTTCCACCAAAACTTTTAATTTTTAAAGGTCCAAATAAATCCATATGTAAAAGTTGTAAAGGTCTAGTTGTTGAAACAATATTTTTCGCTTGAAAAGAAACCTTTACTTGTTTTCCCTTTTGACAAGCGTCACAAAATTTATTTTCGAATTTCAATTTTGGTAAACCAATTACTAAATCTTTCGAAACAAGTTTATTTAAATAGTCTATATGAATATGAGCAATTCTTCTATGCCATAGCCATGATTCATCCTCTTTGGTTATGAAGCATTGCACATCATTTGAAGCAAGACAATCAAGATTAATCATATAAATATTATCAACTCTTTGACCAACGAATTTTATTTCCTTGTTTAGCTTATTTTCAATTATGCAACCGTTTGATTCGAAAATAATTTTATAACCCTTATCACATAATTGACTAATGCTAAGCAAGTTATGTTTAAGTCCCTCAACATATAATACATCATTTATAGAAGTAGAAGAATTTTTATCAACATTTCTGATTCCTAGTATTCTTCCCTTTGTGTTATCTCCATATGTAACAAATCCTTTACTTCGTGGAGTAAATGAAATGAACTTACTTTTATCTCCCGTCATGTGTTTTGAACACCCACTATCCAAATACCAATGGGTGCTATTTGCTTTAAAGCATACCTACAAAACATGTCAAGTTAGAGAACTTGGTACCCATTTTATGTTGGGTCCTTGTAGGTTAGTTTGAGGTAATGTTCCTTTAGGAACCCATACTTTTCTCACAACCTTTGGCCCTAGTTTTCTAACATTACAATTAGATGCATTATGTCCTTTAAAACTGCAATGATTGCATTTCATGAAAGGTGATGAAGTTTTACTAGGTGGTATAAAGAAGTTCTTATAATTCTTTTGTTTCTTAACGGCATTGAAACCTAAACCCGTTTTATCAAACATACACCGTTGTTTACCAAGTAAAACATTTAAGTTGTCTCTACCATTTGTAAATTTTTCTAGAGTTCTATTCAAGTCCAAAACCTTAGTTTCTAGCATGTCACATTTCTTTACAAATTCACAAGGTTTAGTCCTAGAGCATGCTTGAACATTTACTAATTCATTTTTCAAACATTCATTTTCTTTACAAACTTCCATAAGGTGCATCTCAAGAGTGTCAATGGTTTTTCTAGATAATTTATGCTTATTAGACACTTTCATAAATTTATCATACAGTTCTTCAAGAGTATCAAGTAGTTCTTCCTTATCTAAGTCATGAAAGTTGACCTTATCTTCTTCATCTTGGTGATTGGCCATAAGACAAAGGTTCGCTTTTTCATTTTCTGAATCGTCCGAGCTACTTATCTCATTTTCATCCCATACGATATATGCTCTTCTCCTTTCTTTTCTTTCTTTGTTTTTCTTCTTTAGGTTTTGGTCAATCTATCTTGAAGTGTCCTTCCTTTCCACATTCAAAGCAAGTAGGTGAAGTAGAATTCTCTTTAGGATTAGGTTTCTTACCTTGTGATTTGAAGCTTCTTTGGAAGCGTTTGCTCTTCATAAGCTTTCCAAAACGTTTCACGAATAGGCTTAACTCTTCATCCTCGTCAAGATCACTTTCGGATTCATCTTCAACAATTGAGGTGGCTTTGAGAGCTAGCCCTTTCTTCTTAGAGACTTTTTCTTCTTCCTCTGCTTGTTTCAAGTTTTTCAATTCTTGTTCTTGTTCTTGGAGTTTACCAAACAAAGTGGCAAGAGACATATCATTTATATTGGAGATTGCTTGATGACCGTAACAAGAGGTTGCCATTCCCTAGTAAGACTTTTTAGAACTTTGTGGATAAGTTCCTTGTTAGTATAAGATTTACCAAGTGTAATAAGATGATTAATAATCAAAGTAAATCTCTTTTGAAGTTCTAAAATAGATTCATTAGAATTCATTCTAAAACTTTCATATTGACAAGTTAAAGTACTAATCTTAGAAAACTTAACATCGCTAGTTCCTTCATGAGTTACTTGAAGGGTATCCCACATATCCCTAGCAGATTTACATGTAACTACTCTAAAGAACTCATCAGGACCTAAGGCTAAAGTGATAAGATTTTTTACTTTGTAATTATATTGTACTTTCTTCTCTTCCTCACTAGTCCAATCATCCATAGGTTTTTCAACTTGTTTATCATTAACAGTATGTATAGGTACAAAAGGACCATTTTCAATAGCATTCTATACTTTCAAGTCAATTGATTGCACAAAAATTTTCATCCTTGCTTTCCAAAAAGCGTAGCCCTCACCATTGAAAGTGGGAGGTCTATTTGTGGCACCACCCTCGGGAAAAAGGTTTAGAGAATTTGAGGCCATTTGTTCTCTTGAAGCTGTTAAGCTTGATCTACCAAGGGTCAAGCTCTGATACCACTTGTTAACCAAGTGGCCTCAAGTACTCAAGAGGGGGGTGAATTGAGTATTAAAAAATTTACTTAGAATGCTTTTGAAGTTGATTCTTTAGTTACTATGTCTATTGAAGATGATAAACTTAATGGCAAGTAGTAACAATTTATACACAAGACAAAATAATAAGCACTTAAAAGGTCTAAGTAATATTCAAGAAATGGAATCAAATTAATCACAACACTATTTATAGTTCTTAGAAAGATTTCAAATTAATTCAAGAATATTACTTAAAGCTAATTTCAACAACGTTAATCGAAATAATTTACAACTTAATATAACATGCACTTAGTCTAAATTAATTGGCAATAATACAATAAATCAAGCAAGCAAGTTAAGTGCACAAATTAAATGAGTTTAGGGAAGAAAGATTTGTAAACCGATATATACGAGTTCCACCACACTGGTGTACGTCTCGCCTCTAAGCAACTCACTTAAAGGATTTCCACTATTAGAGATTAGAGATACAACTTTGAGAAATCGCGGCTTCCTAGTGTCCCACACTCAATTACCTAATTCTCACAAGTACAAGGGCACCCCACCTAATCTCTCAATCTTATAATTTACAAGGTTGAAACCCAACCCACAACTCTAGAAATTTTGGTGTTTAGAATACAAGAGTAACTCTCCAATAAAGTGGATATACAAATTTCAGCTCTAACAAAATGGTAACTCTCAAAGAGAGGATATGCAAATTTTAGTACAAAAAATAATTTTCTCTCTTAAGAAATAATATGCAAGTTTTGCTCTTAAAATAATTTTGCTCACCAAATTTACTCTCAAAGTAATAAGATAAGAAATAGAAACGGAGCAATTAAGAGAGGAGGAGAAAATGAAGCAGCGTGGGAGAGAAAGAAAGCAAAGGAAATGCTTCAATGCTTGGTTTGTTCTGAATTCTTTGCAAGGCTTCCTATTTATAGCAGATGGAAGCATGGTTCAGGCAGTAAACAATTCCTTCGACAATTTGAATGGAGCATGGCTTTGCAATTTAACTTATTGTTTTCGATGTAGTCGAGCATGGAGTGTAAAGCTTGTGTCTGTTTAGTGGAATGTAAATGCGATTCCAAGCTGTAACTGAATGAATCGATGAATTAATTAACTTTCCGCGTGCATTTTGACCTTCTGACACTGTATGAATCAATTCTTTAGATGAATGAATCGATCCCCTAGTGAATTTTTGTGTATGAATCGATTCCCTGTCAACATGAATCAATTCCTGGGCTTTAAAGATGACATGAATCGATTCCCATTCAATATGAATCGATTCTTAAGCTTGTGAATCGATTCCTAGCCTTAATGAATCGATTCCTAGGATGTTTTTACTTCATGAATCGATTCCCACATGTGGTGAATCGATTCCCATAGTTGTTACTTGAGTTTTGATGCATTTTTGCCACGTTTGGGTCCATTCTTGATGCTTTCTTGCATGATTTTTGATTCCTTTGATTTTTGGCACTTTTGTTGATCATTTTCCACTTCATTTGTTGTGTAATTTTTATGGCTTGACAATATCCTTAATATTTTTTCATTTGTTGTGTCATTATCAAAACCTACATCAACATAAAAATACACATGTCTTATTTAAAATTAATTTTTAATAAAAGAAAAACTAATAGCTACGATCTTAATGCCCATCGCTAGATATTATAACGTCCTTGGTTAACTAGGACAATTCTTCACACCAGATTGTCCTATTTAACTAAGGTGTTACTTAATTTGAGAAAGTTTGAAAGTTTTTTTAATATTTTAAGTATAGCAAAATGATATTTTTCCAAAATCATTCATATAATAGCGACATAATTCATTCAATAAAACTTTACATATTTTGAAAGAAAATGGGGCACATAGGCTCCCAAAAGCAAATCATCTATTTAGTACTAAGGTTTACCTAAAAGGCATTTCTTTGCGTTGCCTTCCTACCAGGTAATTTGGATGTCTACACTTCCTATTTACTTACAACGACGCTTAAGTGGGAACTTCCCACTTGTACGGGTCAGGACCTTGTCAACGTCATTCACGATTTCCTTCTAAAATTAGCCACCAGAAGAACATACAACAAACATGAGGGATGAGTATATTACTCCTATCTCATGGGTTTAAAATTTAGGATTTAGTAAGGTTCGATAAAACCAACATTGGTGCACTTGTCTTCTTCTTGAGCTCTAAAAAGCTATTTTCACACTTCTCTGTCCATACAAAAGGTTGATTTTTACAAGTCAATTAGGTCAATGGCATGGCAATTCTGGAAAAATTCTCGATAAACATTTGATAATACCTGGCTTGACCTAGAAAACTATGAATCTCGATTACATTCTTCGAATTTTCCCACTTTAGCACTGCCTCTACCGTTGTAGGGTCCATAACTATACCTTTCTTCAATATAACATGCCATAGAAATTGCACTTCTGATAGCCAGAACTCACACTTAAATAGTTTCATATACAACTTCATTACCCGTAACATGTCCAAAACTACTTTGAAATGCTCCTCGTGCTTTTTTCAGCTCTTAAAAACTAGGATATCGTCAATAAATATAACCACGAACTTATCAAGGTATGGGTGGAGAGATACGGTTCATGTAATTCATAAAAACAATAAGTGCATTTGTCACTCCAAATGACATTGCAAGGTATCCATAGTGACCATAGCAGGTTCGAAACACGGTCTTGGGAATATCCTCTTTCTTTACACATATATGATGGTAGCCCAACCTCAAATCAATCACTACAACATTTTAAGGCAATGACAACATCATTCTCAAAAATGGGTAAAAAACCATCCTTTTAGTATGCAATAGGAAACTGTTTTTTATTCTATTGCCATAGGTATGTAAAATTTAAATTTTTTAAAGGCAACAGTAAAAAACCGTTGCTATAGATATAGGACTACATTTAATAATCGTTGCATAAATATGAAAATTAGCAATAATTAGAAACTGTTTCTTTATAATTAGACAACGATTTTGAAAAAATTGCCAAAAATAATATTAAACACTTTATTATTAAACCGTTTCTATAAATGTATTATATATTTTAGTATATTTTAAAAAATAATAAAAAATTGTCAACGAAATGCAATTTAGGCAAAAGCTAATTCCCTTCACTTTTTCGTGAAACTTTCACTTCCTCTTCCCTCACTCAGGTTCAATTTTCCTTTTTTTTCACAATCCATCACCCATATTCCTTTCACAATCCCTAATCCCTCATTCACAACCCCTCACTGGTTCATTGGTTCTCCTTTTTCACATTTGTAACAAGCGTGTTCTCTTCTCTGCAAAGGTTCATTGATTCTCCTCCCCCAAGCGTTCATTGGTTCTCACTGCAATAACAACATCACTATTTCTCATACTTATTAGCATATTTGGTTGCATCCCTATGGATTTTTAATGAAAAATAATGAAAAATCTATTTTGGGTGTTCTGTTTTGGGTTCTTGTTGTTGTGGTTTGGGTTCCTGCTTTACATATTTTACATTGTATTTTGGGTTATGTGGGTGTCTTGCTATTGTATTTTACATGCTTGCTGTTATGCGTGAGTGTCCATCTCTAATTTATAATCAATGTAAAGTTGAATTATCATTGAAAAATTCAAGTTGAATGCTGGAATTTTGACTCGTGAAATTAAGTATATATATACTAAGTGTAGACCAAAAAGGAATTTTGACTCGTGAATTTTTATTGAAAAGGAATTGTAATCTAATCGTGGTGCGTGCTTGAGGATTACATATATAATGCTAAGGTTAGTTTTTTAGATAACTTTTGTGATTGGAATTAGTAAAGGTGTATTAGTTGTCCTTTTTTATAGACAAGCTTTTTATGGAGTATTGTGATGGTTTGTAAAAAGGTAGCATGTCATGAATAGTTGGAATTATTTATTGTAAAATAATGCTTCCACCGAATTGTGTAATTGACCACTGAATTGTAATTGACCACCGATTGCAATCATATGGCTTCAACATAAGTATTTCTACTATTTCTCATAATTAGTAATTAGATTTAGACCATAATTATTTCTGGAATAGAATTTTGTTCTTCCTCCCTTGGAACAACTCCAAGAAATGCTAGAATTTCAATACCTAGCTTCTTTATCTGTAGACATATCCCATGCCAACTTCATCATATAGGCTTGATTCACCAATTGTGGTTGTCTGATTTTTTATTTTGTACGGATACTACAATGGCTCTATACTCTGCAACGTGTTTTGTCAAGGGAAGTTAAGGAAACTTTCACTTATTCCGTGGCTTAAATCTAAAATATTTTTTGGATGAAAAATATAAAATAGATTATTTTTGCACTAATCTTTACTCCATAATTGGATAAGATTTGGCTTTGAAGCTTTGTATGTGAAGAGTTTTCAAGATCCAAACTGTGGATTGTAGATGATTATGAGCTTGATGTAAATCTAGTTTTATGCTTAATGTATATACACTAGTGCATATTTGGGCTTTAATCACGGTTAAAATTGGCCTTTAACCACGGTTCTACAACCGTGGTTGTTCCCAGCGTGATTATAGGTGGGGACTTTTGACCACGGTTTTAAACCGTGATTAAATGGGTGATATAACCACGGTTCCCACAACCGTGATTAAAAGAGGGATAGGACCACGGTTAAAACAACCGTGATTAAAATGGGGATACGAACACGGTTCCAGCCAACCGTGATTAAAAGTGGGATATAACCACGGTTAAAAAACCGTGATTAAAAGGGGGATACGACTGATAAGTGATTTACAACATAATAAATTAGATTTAATTCATTTAGAATTTTATATCATTTTGCACTATATTTCCCTAATTTTCATGATTTATGCTTTTTTTCCACTGTATTCTGCTCGGGTATTTTTATTTTGCAGGAGTTGACATAATTGAGACTATTGAGGACATATTTTGGAATAAATACATACAAGGAAAAATGGATGACAAAGAAAAAAATTTCAGATTTTTTCATGCTATTAAATTTTTACAAATTTGGAAAATAATTTTAAACTCCTTTTTACATTAACTTCAAAGCTTGAAAAGTTTATAAATTTTATTTTATTTTATGTAAGCTTTGAGATTTCCATTTGTAAAAATTTAATATAATTAAAAAAAAGCCAATGGTCATGCAACTAAGGAAATACCAAGTTTTTAAATTTTTACTTCAAATAGTTTCATGACAATTTTAGTTCCATTTTTTGCCTAAGTATTTTCATATTTTAAGCATCTCAAAGGCAAGAAAGATGCTTCAATTTGTTAAATAAACATGATTTTAAAGTGCAGAATTTTTTCCATGATTTCAGGACCATGTCCCACCAAATAGTTTCAAGTCAACAAATTCATGTAATTTGGTAAATGGTTCACGGTTTTGCAAGGTTTAAAGGCAAGGAATTTGCATTCTTTATTCAAGACACCATGGTCCACAAGTCCATTATTTTCCTTCATAAATTCAAGGAGGAGTCCCACCATGGCCTACCATAACAACAAAGCTCCCATTTTGGCAAAGGAATTCAAGATGGAAACCATTCAAGTTTGGTTGTTTTATGCTTTAAAAATTCAGCAATAATGCATCCAAATGGCAAAGCACATTCACGGTTTCATAGTGCAGTTTGTGGACTCAATATGCTTGCAATAAAGTGAAGAAAAACAGCCAAGAAAACAGCTCCCATTGGCAACGTGAATTGCACTAGATCATGGTCCATTATGCTTTGATTTTTCATGATTAAATTCCTTTAATAATGCAGAATTTTTTAATGTAAAACTCCTCTTGTAAAACACTATAAATAGGTTAGTTTCAAGGGGTTTGGAGACAAAAATTCACTCCAAGAACATCTTGGGTAGTTCCTAAGTTAAGAGATACAAATCTGAATTTTTACATTCAGAAAATAGTGGGAAACAACATAAATTACGACGGGAAAAGCAGTGGTGGAATTACTTCCGGGCTTTTTGGAGAAACCCGTAGGTCTTTCTTTTACTGTATCTTGTGTTGTATGCTTTGTTATTCTTTCACTATGTGTATGAATTTGAGTTACTTTATGAGTAACTAAATTTTTATCTTGGGATAAAAGGGGTGTGACAACATTTTATGTTAATGTTATTTTGACTTTGAATTAAATAAATTTCTGTTTTCCATTTAGTTCAAATTATGCTCAATGCTCTTAGTGATTCCTAACAAGAACCTAAGTGATAAAACTGTATACTTACGGGTATATTAGAAAGTTTAAGTAATTAATAGAATCGAGAGATTTATTGTTACTAGAAAGCTTTTGAACTAAACCCAAGGTTTTGAAATACTTTTTATGACCTCGGTAAAACCGTGAAAGTAATCAAAATTCTTTTGAGGAATTAAAAAGGGATTTTCATAAAACGATAATGGGCCTTTTCTAAGGATTAAGCAGCGCTTTCCATAGGTTAGGTACATTAATAGGATTCCGAAAGGAACATATTAATGAACTTAAGGAAAATCCGCCTTGGAAAACTTAATTTGATTCTTATTTATGAAAAGTTAAAATTCATTAACATAAAATAGAGTCTTGATCCCCTGAAATCCCAAGATACTCTCAACTCTGATTTTTAAGTGTCTAGAAAATTTTGTTTATTTATTCGTATTCTGAGCAACTTAATTTTGTGCTTTATTTTATAAAAACCTTAAAAATCAATTGTGTGGATAATTAAATTTCAATATGCTGGTACTTTGAACACAGTCCCTGAGGAGACGATAATCTTTTATATCACGCGACATAACCCGTGCGCTTGCGGGCCCTGTCATGTTTTGGGTGCCGTTGTCGGGGACTGTTGTCCCTCAAATATCGACAATATTAAAATTCAATTAGATCATACTTGTTAATATTTTTATTTTTTATTTTTGTTTTATTTTGTTTGTTTGATTTATTTCTTGTTGTATATTTATTTGTTTTTAGTGATTATTTATTCGGTTATTTTGTATTTTGTATTCTGTTCTTTTTTTTTCTTTTACTATTACTATTTTTGTTTTTCTGATTAATTGTTCTGTTATTTTTAATTTATTTTATTTTATTTGGTTCTTAAATTTGGTTATTCTATTTTACTGTTGTATATTTAGTGATATTTTTCTTGATATTATTCTGTTCTTCGTATTTGTTTATTATTGTTGTTTTCTTTTTCTTTTCTTTTATTTGTTTTGTTTATTTCTTTTTCTGTATATTTATTTTAATATTTTTTTTGTATTTTTATTGTTTATTTTATTTTGTTTGTAATCTTGTATTTTGTTCTTTATTTTGTGTATCTGTTGTTGTTTTATTTTTGTGATTATTTATTTTATTTGTCATTTATTTTTGTTTTATGCGACGAAGCCATAGTGTCGATCTAAACTTAGGATTTGACCCTGAGATAGAACGTACCCTTAGAGCTTTAAGAAAACAACAAAAACATCAAAAACAAGAAAAAGAAAAACAAATGGCAGACCAAAACAGAGCCTTAAGAGATTTTGCTGCTCCAAGTACAAATGGAAGAGGGTCTAGCATCCTTAGACCCACAGTGGAGGCCAATAATTTTGAATTGAAGCCTTCACTACTCTCTATGGTTCAGCTGAACCAATTCGGAGGATTACCCTCCGAAGATCCAAATCTTTCTTGAATACTGTGACACCCTGAAGATGAACGAAGCCACCAATGATGCCATTTGCTTGAGACTCTTCCCTTTCTCCTTAAGAGATAAAGCTAGAGCGTGGTTGTACTCACTCCCCGAAGGCTCTATTACAACTTGGGAACAATTGTCCAGTGCTTTTATCAATAAATGGTACCTAAGGAATATGACTAATGTGCTGAGAAAACAAATCATAAATTTTTCACAAAGAGATGATGAATCATTGTTGACAGGGCTTGCAAGCGCACGGGTTATGTCACGTAATATAAAAGATTATCGTTCTCCATAGGGACTGTGTTCAAAGTACCAACATATTGAAATTTAATTATCCACACAATTGATTTTTAAGGTTTTTGTAAAATAAAACACAAAATTAAGTTGTACAGAATATGAATAAATATAAAAATAAAATTTACTTGACACTTAAAAATCAGAGTTGAGAGTATCTTGGGATTTCGGGGGATCAAGACTCTATTTTATGTTAATGAATTTTAACTTTTCATAAATAAAAATCAAATTAAGTTTTCCAAGGCGGATTTTCCTTAAGCTAATTAATATGTTCCTCTCGGAATCCTATTAATGTAACTAACCTATGGAAAGCGCTGCTTAATCCTTAGAAAAGGCCCATTATCGTTTTGTGAAAATCCCTTTTAAAAGTTCCCCAAAAGATTTTGATTACTTTCACGGTTTTACCGAGGTCACAAAAAGTATTTCAAAAACTTAGGCTTAGTTCAAAAACTTTCCAGTAACAATAAATCTCTCGATTCTATTAATTACTTAAACTTACTAATATACCCGCAAGTATACAGTTTTATCACTTAGGTTCTTGTTAGGAATTACTAAGAGCATTGAGCATTTTTTAAACTAAATGGAAAACAGAAATTTATTTAATTTAAAGTCAAAATAACATTAATATAAAATATTATCACACCCCTTTTATCCCAAGATAATTAATTTAGTTACTCATGAAATAATTCAAATTCATATATATAATGGAAAAATAAAACATGCAAGACATGGTAAAAATAAAGACTTACGGGTTTCTCCAAAAGCTTAGAATAATTTACCACTGTATTTCCTTGTTGCAATATTCCTCCACCAATTACAAATTTAAATACTCACTTTTACAATCCACAACTCTTAAAAAAATAAAGAAAAAGAAAATAAAAAGAGAAAGAAAACAAAAAAGAAAGAAAAAGGAACGAAGAAGAAAAATGAAAAAGAAAGAAAGAAAGAAAAGAAGGACGAAAGAAAAAAGAGAAAAGAAAAGGAAAGAAAAGAATTAAAGTACAAAGGAAAGAGAAATGAATTAAAAGTAATGTTGTCCGTGTTCTCCGTGATGCTGTGTTGCTTGGATTGCTTCTCCTTTTATAGGCGAAGGAAGGGAGGAAGCCAGCTAAAAACGCGTTGCAACTTGGACACTTTCGGTACATGTGATGGAGAAACAGCCTGGACCTTAGCAATTATAGGGATTGGTGGCTAGTGGAGAATTTTTTATTATTTTCCCTTCTGTTTGGTTGTCAGCCGCCCCTTCATAAGTCAAGGATCCACTTGGATAGTGGAAATCCAAGTCAGCTAGGGCAATCGGTGGAAATATAGAGTCGGTTTGCTCCTTCTGACTCGGATTTGGTGCCTCAGTCGGTATATACCCATAGTGGGAAACAATCCGAGTGGAAAAGGTGCCTTTTGTACACAAGACCGAGTGAAAGCTTTGCTCGGTGTTGAGTTGAGGGGACAGTGTTAAGCGTGAAGACCCCTGATGCTAAATTTTCTCTTCATTTCGCTTGAGTGAGAGTTTCTCGCTTAAGCGAAAACACTCCAATAGCTCACTGTCCATCCTTCGCTCAAGCGAGAATTTATTTCGCTTAAGCATTTGCTGAAGGAAACCATTTTGTGATAATCTCGCTCAAGCGGAGAAAGGCTTGCTCAAGCGAGAAGTATTCTTTCACTGTTTCACTCGGATATGTCGCTGGAATTGAACCACTTGGAGAAACCTTTGCTTGGATTTGCTTGATAGTCAGTCATTCGAGAATGACCCTTCCTTAACTCATTCAAATGATGCACTCAGACACCTTCATTCGGAAGTCCGAGTTGATTTTCACTAGGAATTGTCTTCAGTCGTCAATCAACTCACTCGGATATACCTTTCACTAAGAAATTTGAACTTTGAAAGACTCTGGAATCTCGCTGATAGAAGTTCTTCCATGTCCGAGCCTTACTTTGCTCGGAAATATAGCTTTCTGCCCCAACTCACTCGGTAGTCTTCCTTGGAGACATCACACTCGGGCTTAGTGTGAAACTGTGAGTCTGCCCGAGTGTGATTCATTCCCAGTCGGATCTTTCATTGCTTGAAGAGATATTTTTCCGAAACAAACTACTCGGAAAGGACCTGTTCCGCATGAGAATGCCATCTTCTCCGAATGAAACCACTCGGAGACCTCCTTATTCAACACTTATTCATTCAGTGGCTTCTTCTGCTCGGAATCAACTCACTCGGGACAGCTTTGCCCAGAAAAACACTTGTTCCCTAATCAGACCTGCTTCAGTCAGCATCCCTTCACTTGGACAATACCTTTGGGCAGTATTTATTCAAGGTCAGTCCCTTTTTTCACTCGGAATGGTTGTAGTCGGACAGCTTCCACTCGGATTCACCTCTAACAGGGACATATTTCTTCAAGGTCAGCCATTTTTCACTCGGAATAGCTTTGATAGGGAAGCTTCCACTCGGATTCACCTCCAACAGTGAAGTATTCCACTCGGCAACGCTCCATTCTGAGTCATTCCACTCGGATTTGATCATTTCTGAGTCATTCTACTCGGATTTCATCATTCTGAGTCAGAATTCAGCATAAAAAGAGAGTTCTTTCCACTTTGGGCTTGTTCTTCTTGTTTCTTTATCATTTTATGGTCGTTTTTCTCTTGTTATTGACCCTTTATTACCTTAATTTCTGCAAAATAACATACCCAAGTAGAATATAATGGAAAGAAAGCAAAAATCACAATAAATAAAGGAAATACAGTGGATAATGATTAAAATCCTAAGCAAACTGAATCTAATTTATTGTGTTATAAAGCACTTATCAAAATACCCCAAACCAAAGCATTGCTTGCCCTCAAGCAATCACCATATTCACAAGATAAGACACAGAAAACACTAAGCTTAATAAACTAAGGAATCCAAAACAGAGAAAAAGATTTATTCAAATGCCAGTTTTATTTTTCTTATGTGAATCAATTTTCAATGTCAAGACTTTAGATACTCTTCTCACAATCTTCACTCAAGTGTTTCAAGGTTTGTGTATCTCTCAAATCATCATAGTCAAAAAATATTACCATAAGCTTGTTAATAAACCAGAAACTCCACAGTTTAGATAGAAAATATGTCAAAGTCTAAAGGTCTTTCAAAGGTTGTAACGTGGCCTTGGGTTGTATTGTCAAGGTAGGAATTTCAAGAAAAATGGAATACAAAAGGGCTTTAATAGTCATGAATGATTCAAATTATCATCATAAATTTAACAGAGCAAATTTTTGAACTTTTATGGACTTTTTGGAATTCATTCAATATCATCCTTTTGATTTTCTTTTTCTTTTTCTTGCTTTTCTTTGCATTCAATACCATATTTTTCTTAAGTCCTTTTTTATTTCTTTGCTCCACTAAATTTCCAACTTTTTCACCATTAAGAGAATATCAGTCAATGAAAGGCTTCAAAGAAAAATTTTCACTTTTAGGCTCAAAAGAAGCAACTAGGGGTCAAATTGTGCAAAAATTCTGAGGCTTAAGAATAAGACCTAATTGTGCCTTTATCATCCTAAGACATATAATCAAAAACCATTTTGAATCGGTTGAAAAACAAGTTATAGAATATTAATGACTATGAGATTCACTCAATCAAGAAGATATGGGATTTGAAAATTTGTTTGATAAATAACCCATTTTGGCTCAAGTCTAACCATGGAAAGTCTTTTCAAAGAAAATTTTAATCACATAAGGTTCATTTAGACATTGATTTGGCATTTAAACAATCAAATTTTGAAAATTTTACTCAAAATTTTGGGGTCCTTAGACACTTTAGCCTTGTGTTTAAAGTAAACTTATCATGCAATCATGGTAAATTACAAGATTACAAACAAAGCAAGGAAAACACATGCATGAAAAATATAACAATCACACAACGTAAATAAAACAGTTAAGTTTTCTTATCTACCACCCTAAACCAGAATTTGACATTGTCCTCAATGTTAAAAATGGATGATAAAAGGATAAGAAAACTTACCTGTAGTAACCCCAAACTAGGATTTGACATAGTTGTTTTTTGTTTTTTGTTTTTTTTGTTTTTTTTGTTTTTGTTTTTGTTTTGTTTTTTTTTGTTTTTTTTCAAAATAAAAATAAAGACATGGGGTTACCTCCCCACAAGTGCTAAGTTTAACGTCTTCAGCCAGACTCTATCCCTCAATCACAGTCAAGAATCGATTAGGGCCTAGAAACTCATACCTTAGTATGGAAGGTAAAGATTTAAGTTCAACATTTGGGCTCACCATGACCTCAGTGTCATGTCTCAGTGGTATGCTACCTTCACTGCTTTTTGATGTTCCTGCAAACTTATTCAGAAAAATAGATTCAAGTGGGTCATTAAGAAGAGTTTCTTCCTTCACCACTCAGTCAACAATTTCAATTTTACAGCAAACATCATTAAAAGGTTTTTCTAAAACATTTTTCAAGTTAAAATCAACCTTTTGGTCTCCAACAGTTAGAGACAACTTACCATTCTTGACATCGATCACAGTACCTATAGTTGCTAAAAATAGTCTGCCTAAAATAATAGGAATCAAAGAATCTTCGTCCATTTCAAGCACAACAAAGTCAGCAGGTATAAAAAGTTTTCCTATCTTAATAGGAACATCCTCTAAAATTCCTACAGGATATTTGATAGTTCTATCAGCCAACTATAAAGATATCCTAGTAGGTTTTGGCTCTCCTAATCCTAACTTTTCAGTAACAGATAATGGCATTAAACTCACACTCGCTCCCAAATCACACAATGCTCTATCTATAGCTATGCCACCAATCATACAAGGAATAGAAAAGCTACCTGGATCATGAAGTTTTAGAGGCATTTTCTTCTGAATTAGAGCGCTGCACCCCTCAGTGAGTGCCACAGTTCCATCTTCCTCAAGCTTTCTTTTGTTGGACAAAATATCCTTCAAGAACTTCACATAGATAGGCATTTGCTGCAAAACATCTATGAAGGGAATATTGACATACAATTTCTTTAAAACATCAAGAAACTTACCAAATTGTTTGTCCAACTTTGTTCTAGCCAGGCGCTGAGGAAATGGAATAGGAGGTTGATATGGCTTAACCTCTTCTTTCTTTTCTTGTGGTTTTTCTTCCTTATTCATCAGGTGAGATGAAGGCTCATCCAATTTCTTTTTCTCTTCAGTCTTACCAATTGGACCATCATATTGAGTACCACTCCTAAGAGTGATAGCCATTGCATGGTTGGAAGGTCCAGCCTCGGGTTTCCCAAGAAATGTTCCTGGCGCTCTTTGAGAGTAGGAGGCTTGTTGGGCAATTTGATTCTCCAATATTTTGTTATGGGTGGCAAGAGAGTCCACCTTTGAAGCTAAATTCTTTATTGCATTGGAGAACTCATCATTCTGCTTCTGTTGAGTAGCTACAAATGTCTCTATTAAGGACTCTAGTTTTGATTTCTGTGGAATGTAGGGTCCTTGTTGAGGGTTGTAGTTACTTTGATTACCTTGGAATTGAGGTGGCCTATTTTGGAAGCCAGGTGGACCTTGTGAAGGTCTGTAGTTACCTTGATAATTTCCACCATAGTTTCCAATAGCATCCACCTTATGCATTTCTTGTTCTTGATTAGGAGTCATTGCTAAATGGCAGTTTGTAGCTCCATGTCCTGAAACACCACAAACTTCACAAACAATATTAGTAGCACCTGTTGACCCTATTTTATCAAGTTTTAATGTTAATGCTTCAACTTTGGCAGAAAGTAAGGAAAGAGCATCAATAGAATACTTACCTGGTGTTTTAGCAGGTAATCCTCTCTCAGAGTTCCACTGGTGAGTGTTTTGAGCTATTTCCTCAATCAGGTTCTCAGCTTCATCAAAATTTTTACTCATGAAGGCTCCTCCAGCTGCAGCATCTGAAGAGATCTTTTGTGTGGAAGTTAGTCCATTATAGAAAATATGGATTGTCAACCACCTTTCTATCCCATGGTGAGGACATTCTCTCAGCAACTCCCTGTATCTCTCCCAGGCTTCATATAAGGATTCATCATCTTTTTGTGAAAAATTTATGATTTGTTTTCTCAGCACATCAGTCTTGTTCCTTGGGTACCATTTATTGATAAAAGCACTGGACAATTGTTCCCAGGTCGTGATGGATCCTTCAGGAAGAGAGTATAACCACGCCCTTGCTTTATCTCTCAAAGAGAAAGGGAAGAGTCTTAAGCGAATGGCATCATTGGTGGCTCCGTTCATCTTCAGGGTATCACAGTATTCAAGAAAGATTTGAAGATGAAGATTTGGATCTTTAGAGGGTAATCCTCCGAATTGGTTCTGTTGAACCATTGAGAGTAGTGAAGGCTTCAATTCAAAATTGTTTGCCTCCACTATGGGTCTAAGGATGCTAGATCCTTTTCCATTTGTACTTGGAGCGACAAAATCTCTTAAGGGTCTATGTTGGTCTGCCATTTGTTTTTCTTTTTGTTGTTTTTGTTGTTTTCTTAAAGCTCTAAGGGTACGTTCTATCTCAGGGTCAAATCCTAAGTTTAGATCGACACTACGGCTTCGTCGCATAAAAAGAAAGTAAATGACAAATAAAACAAATAATCACAAAAATAAAACAACAATAGATACACAAAATAAAGAACAAAATACAAAATAACAAACAGAATAAAAATAAGTAAAAATAAAAATACAGGGAAAAAATAAAAATAAAAAAAAGAAAAGAAACAAACAAAACAAAAAATAATATTAACAAGTATGATCTAATCGAATTTCAATATTGCCGATATTTGAGGGACAACAGTCCCCGGCAATGGCACCAAAAACTTGACAGGACCCGCAAGCGCACGGGTTATGTCGCGTAATATAAAAGATTATCGTTCTCCACAGGGACTGTGTTCAAAGTACCAGCATATTGAAATTTAATTATCCACAAAATTGATTTTTAAGGTTTTTGTAAAATAAAACACAAAATTAAGTTGTACAGAATATGAATAAATACAAAAATAAAATTTACTTGACACTTAAAAATCAGAGTTGAGAGTATCTTGAGATTTCGGGGGATCAAGACTCTATTTTATGTTAATGAATTTTAACTTTTCATAAATAAGAATCAAATTAAGTTTTCCAAGGCGGATTTTCCTTAAGCTAATTAATATGTTCCTCTCGGAATCCTATTAATGTACCTAACTTATGGAAAGCGCTGCTTAATCCTTAGAAAAGGCCCATTATCGTTTTGTGAAAATCCCTTTTAAAAGTTCCCCAAAAGATTTTGATTACTTTCACGGTTTTACCGAGGTCACAAAAAGTATTTCAAAAACTTAGGCTTAGTTCAAAAACTTTCTAGTAACAATAAATCTCTCGATTCTATTAATTACTTAAACTTACTAATATACCCGCAAGTATACAGTTTTATCACTTAGGTTCTTGTTAGGAATTACTAAGAGCATTGAGCATTTTTTAAACTAAATGGAAAACAGAAATTTATTTAATTTAAAGTCAAAATAACATTAATATAAAATATTATCACACCCTTTTTATCCCAAGATAATTAATTTAGTTACTCATGAAATAATTCAAATTCATATATATAATGGAAAAATAAAACATACAAGACATGGTAAAAATAAAGACTTACGGGTTTCTCCAAAAGCTCAGAATAATTTACCACTGTATTTCCTTGTTGCAATATTCCTCCACCAATTACAAATTTAAATACTCACTTTTACAATCCATAACTCTTAAAAAAATAAAGAAAAAGAAAATAAAAAGAGAAAGAAAACGAAAAAGAAAGAAAAAGGAACGAAGAAGAAAAATAAAAAAGAAAAAAAGAAAGAAAAGAAGGACGGAAGAAGAAAGAGAAAAAAAAGGAAAGAAAAGAATTAAAGTACAAAGGAAAGAGAAATGAATTAATAGTAATGCTGTCCGTGTTCTCCGTGATGTTGTGTTGTTTGGATTGCTTCTCCTTTTATAGGCGAAGGAAGGGAGGAAGCCAGCTAAAAACGCGTTGCAACTTGGACACTTTCGGTGCATGTGATGGAAAAACAGCCTGGACATTAGCAATTATATGTTAGTCTAGGTGGCCTCCTATAACTCGAGAGTGGGGGGGTGAATTGAGTAGTTAGGAACTTTTTCACTAATAAATTTCTCCTCTAAAAACTCAATATGCAATGATATGTGATTTGAATAATAATGCTTAAAACATAAAGAGTTTAAGGGTTAGAGAAGTGCAAATAGAGATTTATACTGGTTCGGCCAACCACTGCCTACGTCCAGTCTTCTCAAGACACCCTTGAGGAAATTCACTATAATCAAATCCCTTAATTACACCACAATGGGGACTCACACCCGATCACAAATGCATTGGATGCTACACCACACCCAAGCACATCACCCTTGGATGCTTCACCACATCCAAGAACCTCACCCTTGGATGCTACACCACATCCAAGAAGAACACCCTCAGAGATACACCACTCTGAGTATCAATCTTACTTTAGAGATAAAGAACTGTGCAAGAAAACTCTCTTCAAGAGTATGATGAACAAATTGAGGATCAAGAAAGAGTAATAACTCTATTAAGAGAATATGACCATTATTGCTCTTAAGAAAAGATTGGAAGTATTTGGTGTTGGTGTCTTTTACAAATGAAATACCCTCCTATTTATAGGAGAGGAAATGCCTTCAAGAGGTGTGAAATTATTGATTAAAATAATTGGAAAGGTACCTCTTGGATAAAATAATATTTTGTGAAAAGTTATAATGTTTCAACATGATTTTTTTCATCAGACTGTTACTGTAATCGATTACACCAAATAGGTAATCGATTACTGCTTTTAAACGTTTCATTTTAAAACCCCTGTTTGACCATGTAATCGATTACAACAAATAGGTAATCGATTACTTCAGTTTAAAATGTTATTTTTTAAAGCTCTGATGATCATGTAATTGATTACAAAACTTAGTAATCTGGTAATCGATTACGCCAATAAGGTAATCGATTACACATTATTAAAATGTGTTTTTATCTCATTTTAATGGCCATATTTTCTGAAAAGATCTTACTTTAAAGTGCTATGATCTTTGGTCTTGTCTTGCTTGAACTTTCTTCTTTGTTCTTGATCTTTGGCCTTGTCATTATCAAAATACTTCATGGTCTTCATTCTCCCCCTTTTTGATGATGACAATATTTCATTGATTTCATGACTCTTTTTGTGCTTGACATGGTATACTGAATCTTCAAGTCTTGCGTCCATGTTGTTAATCATGTCTTGCATATATGTTGTTGATATCAAAACCTTAGTTCTTCATTCTCCCCCTTTTTGATATTGACAACATTTCCTGAGAAGAAAAATAAACAGCATGCAAGATACAAGATTTTCTCCCCCTTAATTTTGGTTTAGTTGACAAGGTTTGATTAATGGTTTGATTGATTTTTTTTATTCTGCTTCTCATATATTACTCCCCCTTTATCAATGGCAAAAAGAATATAAATTACAAGCCTCTTACTCTCAAAGAGCACCAGGAACATTTCCTGGGAAACCCGAGGCTGGACCTTCTAACCATGCCATGGCTATCACTCTTAGGAGTGGTACTCAATATGATGATCTAGTTGGCAAGACTAAAAAGAAAGCTAAGGAGAAAAAGAAATTGGATGAGTCACCATCTCATCCAATGATTAAGGAAGAAAAACCACAAGAAAAGAAAGAAGAGGTTAAGCCATATCAACCTCCCATTCCATTTCCTCAGCGCCTGGCTAGAGCAAAGTTGGATAAACAATTTGGTAAGTTTCTTGAAGTTTTAAAGAAATTGTATGTCAATATTCCCTTCATAGATGTTTTGCAGCAAATGCCTACCTATGCGAAGTTCTTGAAGGATATTTTGTCCAATAAAAGAAAGCTTGAAGAAGATGGTACAGTGGCACTTACTGAAGAGTGTAGTGATTTAATTCAAAAGAAGCTACCACCTAAGCTTCAGGATCCAGGTAGTTTCTCTATCCCATGTATGATTGGTAACATGACAATAGATAGGGCATTATGTGATTTAGGAGCTAGTGTTAGTTTGATGCCTTTATCTATTTTTGAAAAATTAGGATTGGGTGAATTGAAACCTACTAGGATGTGTTTACAATTGGCTGATAGGTCCATTAAGTATCCTGTAGGTATCTTAGAGGATGTTCCTATTAAGGTAGGAAAATTTTTTATACCTACTGACTTTTTTGTGCTAGAAATGGATGAAGATTCTTTGATTCCTATCATTTTAGGTTGACCATTTTTAGCAACTGTAGGTGCTGTGATTGATGTCAAGAATGGTAAGTTGTCTCTGACTATAGGAGACCAAAAGGTTGATTTTAATTTAAAAGATGTTTTGATAAAACCTTCTCATGATAATGTTTGCTGTAGAATTGAAATTGTTGACCGAGTGGTGAAGGAAGAAACTCTTCTTAATGACCCACTTGAATCTGTTTTTCTGAATAAGTTTGCAGGAACATCAAAAAAACAGTGAAGATAACATACCACTGAGACATGATACTGAGGTCATGTGTGAAAAAGTGGTGAGCCCAAATGTTGAACTTAAACCTTTACCTTCCACACTAAGGTATGAATTTCTAGGTCCTATTCGGTTCTTGACTGTGATTGAGGTATAAAGTCTGGCTGAAGACGTTAAACTTAGCACTTGTGGGGAGGTAACCCCATGTCTTTTTTTTTCTTTCTTAAAAAAAACAAAATAAAAACAAAAAAAACAAAAAATAATAAAAATTAGATTACTACAGGTAAGTTTTCTTATCCTTTTATCATCCATTTTAACATTGAAGACAATGTCAAATTCTGGTTTGGGGTGGTAGATAAGAAAAATTAACTGTTTTGTTTGCATTGTGTGATTGTTATGTTTTTCATGCACGTGTTTTTTCTTTGTCTTGTTTGTCATCCTGTAATTTACCATGATTGTGTGATAATCAACTTTGAACATAAAGCTAAAGTATCTAAGGACCCCAAAATTTTGAGTAAATTTTTTTTAAAATAAATAAATAAATATTTTTGATTGTTTAAATGCCAAATAAATGCTTAAACGGATGTGATTAAAATTTTCTTTGAAAAGACTTTCCATGGTGAGACTTGAGCCAAAAAGGGTAATTTATCAAATTTCCAAACCTATATTTTCTTGATTTAGTGAATCTCATAGTCATTAATATTCTAAAACTTATTTTTCAACCGATTCAAAATGATTTTTTGATTGTATGTCTTAGGATGATAAAGGCACAATTAGGTCTTATTCTTAAGCCTCAGAATTTTTACATAATTTGACCCCTAGTTGCCTCTTTTGAGCCTGAAAGTGAAAATTTTTCTTTGAAGCCTTTCATTGACTGATGTTCTCTTAATGGTAAAAAAAAGTTAAAAATTTAGTTGAGCAAAACAAATAAAAAAGACTTAAGAAAAATATGTATAGGATGCAAAGAAAAGCAAGAAAAAGGAGAGAAAATCAAAAGGATGATATTGAATGAATTACAAAAAGTCCATAAAAGTTCAAAAATTTGCTCTGTTAGTTTCTGAATTTATGATGGTAATTTGAATCATTCATGACTGTTTAAGCCCTTTTGTATTCTATTTTTTCTTGAAATTCCTACCTTGACAATATAACCCATAGCCCCGTTACAACCTTTGAAAGACCTTTGGACTTTGACATGCTTTCTATCTGAACTGTGGAGTTTATGGTTAATTAACAAGCTTATGGTAATGTTTTTGACTATGATGATTTGAGTGATATACAAACCATGAAACATTAGAGTGAAATTGTGAGAAGAGTATCTCAAGTCTTGACATTGAAAATTGACTCACATAAGAAATTTAATTTTGGCATTTGAATAAATTTTTTTCTCTATTTTGGGTTCCCTAATTTACTAAGCTAAGTGTTTTCTGTATCTTATCGTGTGAATATGGTGATTGCTTGACGACAAACAATGTTTTGGTTTGGGGTATTTTGATAAGTGATTTAGAACACAACAAATTAGATTTAATTCATTTAGAATTTTATATCATTTTGCACTATATTTCCCTAATTTTCATGATTTATGCTTTCTTTCCACTGTATTCTGCTAGGGTATTTTTATTTTGCAGGAGTTGATATAATTGAGACTATTGAGGACATATTTTGGAATAAATACATGCACGGAAAAATGGATGACAAAGAAAAAAATTTCAGATTTTTTCATGCTATTAAATTTTTACAAATTTGGAAAATAATTTTAAACTCCTTTTTACATTAACTTCAAAGCTTGAAAAGTTTATAAATTTTTTTTTATGTAAGCTTTGAAATTTCCATTTGTAAAAATTTAATATAATTAAAAAAAAAGCCAATGGTCATGCAACTAAGGAAATACCAAGTTTTTAAATTTTTACTTCAAATAGTTTCATGACAATTTTAGTTCCATTTTTTGCCTAAGTATTTTCACATTTTAAGCATCTCAAAGGCAAGAAAAATGCTTCAATTTGTTAAATAAACATGATTTTAAAATGCAGAATTTTTTCCATGATTTCAGGACCATGTCCCACCAAATAGTTTCAAGTCAACAAATTCATGCAATTTGGTAAATGGTTCACGGTTTTGCAAGGTTTAAAGGCAAGGAATTTGCATTCTTTATTCAAGACACCATGGTCCACAAGTCCATTATTTCCTTCATAAATTCAAGGAGGAGTCCCACCATGGCCTACCATAACAACAAAGCTCCCATTTTGGCAAAGGAATTCACGTTGGAAACTATTCAAGTTTGGTTGTTTTATGCTTTAAAAATTCAGCAATAATGCATCCAAATGGCAAAGCACATTCACGGTTTCATAGTGCAGTTTGTGGACTCAATATGCTTGCAATAAAGTGAAGAAAAACAGCCAAGAAAACAACCCCCATTGGCAACGTGAATTGCACTAGATCATGGTCCATTATGCTTTGATTTTTCATGATTAAATTCCTTTAATAAAGCAGAATTTTTTAATGTAAAACTCCTCTTGTAAAACACTATAAATAGGCTTAGTTTCAAGGGGTTTGGAGACAACAATTCACTCCAAGAACATCTTAGGTAGTTCCAAAGTTAAGAGATACAAATCTAAATTTTTACATTCAGAAAATAGTGGGAAACAGCAGAAATTACAATGGGAAAAGAAGTGGTTCCGGGCTTTTTGGAGAAACCCGTAGGTCTTTCTTTTACTGTATCTTGTGTTGTATGCTTTGTTATTCTTTCACTATGTGTATGAATTTGAGTTACTTTATGAGTAACTAAATTTTTATCTTGGGATAAAAGGGGTGTGACAATATTTTATGTTAATGTTATTTTGACTTTGAATTAAATAAATTTTTGTTTTCCATTTACTTCAAATTATGCTCAATGCTCTTAGTGATTCCTAACAAGAACCTAAGTGATAAAACTGTATACTTGCGGGTATATTAGAAAGTTTAAGTAATTAATAGAATCGAGAGATTTATTGTTACTAGAAAGCTTTTGAACTAAACCCAAGGTTTTGAAATACTTTTTGTGACCTCGGTAAAACCATGAAAGTAATCAAAATCCTTTTAAGGAATTAAAAAGGGATTTTCATAAAACGATAATGGGTCTTTTCTAAGGATTAAGCAGCGCTTTCCATAGGTTAGGTACATTAATAGGATTCCGAAAGGAACATATTAATTAACTTAAGGAAAATTCTCCTTGGAAAACTTAATTTGATTCTTATTTATGAAAAGTTAAAATTCATTAACATAAAATAGAGTCTTGATCCCCCGAAATCCCAAGATACTCTTAACTCTGATTTTTAAGTGTCTAGAAAATTTTGTTTATTTATTCGTATTCTGAGCAACTTAATTTTGTGCTTTATTTTACAAAAACCTTAAAAATCAATTGTGTGGATAATTAAATTTCAATATGCTGGTACTTTGAACACAGTCCCTAAGGAGACGATAATCTTTTATATCACGTGACATAACCCGTGCGCTTGCGGGCCCTGTCAACGACCACGGTTAAAACAACCGTGATTAAAAGGGTGATACGACCACGGTTCCAGCCAACCGTGATTAAAATGGTGATACAACCACGGTTCTAAACAACCGTGATTAAAAGGGGATTTTAACCACAGTTATGGTCATAACCGTGGTTAAAAGTTACTTTTTTTAAAAAAAATATAGGATTTGTTTTATTCATTAGCCACACCTGCAATCAGAGATATATATATACCAGCCAGTCACACAATAAGTGATGAAAAATAATAAATTTCAATAAAACTATATAAACAACAAATATGGTACAAAAATGCATAATATGATATCTAAAGCTACACTAATAGATATAAATCCTATAAAGTAACAATAATAAACAATAAAGACACTAGTGGAGTCCTTCCTTGACTTGAAGAAGGCTGGTGGCCCAATGGGTTCTGATTTCATTAATGTATTTTTCAGGGAACTTTGAGGAGTCTTGAAAGTGCTGTAAAGATGAGACAATCATTAATAGTAGTGGTGAGCAACTAACTTTAGTAGTAGTATGTAAAATAGAAATAAAATAATATAGGCAGTGAAAACTTACAGTTGTCCATCCATTTGTTATACCAGATTGGATAATGGTGAGCATCGTCTTTATCACGAAGTACCCACACTCAAAGGTGCCATCCTGCCGATAAGACTACAAGGTAGAGTACATTGAATTCCCAATTGGTTATTGTTTTTGTTATTAATTGAGAAAACTTTAAAAGTAATGCTTATTAATTAATCTGTGCTTACTTTTGGGAAGACCCAATGTAGTTTTTTCTTGGTCACTTTCCCTTGTAGTCGATGGTACCCAATTAAAGCCCTGTATGTGAATAAAACACCAATTCAGTTAATAGAAAGACTTAATCAAAAATGTACAGTTGTAACGGATTTTAAAACCATCTTACGCATCGATTATTTTCTGGTAGTCAACACCAGGACTCCCATGCAAGGAACAGAAGCATGCGGCAATGTCGTCCTTCGGGTAAATGACCAACAGTTGCCAGTGAAGGCTGCAATGAACATTGATCAGTAACAACATAATTCATGATTAATTTAACAACAGTAACTAATTATTGACTAGACTCTTACTCTCTATGAATGGTGCTAGGTACACAGTCTTTTTCGAGGCATGCATCCAATTCTGGATGTATGCCTGAATCTCCTCCTTACTGTTCCCTCAAAGTTGTATTAGAGAGGGCTCCAGGAAACCATAAGTGTCATGGACACCCTTCTCTATGCAAAGTCTATGTAAAAACCTAATAAAAGTTACAGACGTTTAGTTAGTGAAAAATAACATTTTACTTGACACAATCATTGGACGAAAAACATTATACTTACAACTCCCAACACTGAAGCACTAAAATGTTCAACATCGTCCTCCCCATCAGGACCTCACACAAGTCAGGCCGTGCAATGTACACCGGCAACGGACTTGGGCAACCAAAAACGGATTCCTCCCATGGTACCAAGATAGTATCCTCGTGTAGCGAGGCCGACATTACCCATGGTCGTTCAATCGGATCAACGGGGGGCTGTGGCTCCTTTAATGGGCCAACACCCTGCTAAAACAGTTAAAAAATTAGAGGCAATTTCAGATTATTGAAACCATAACTTAACATACAATTGATGCTAGTTTAGGGAGCATACCTGGGGACCAGAATCTGACAAAAGTCTGGTCGGCCACATAAGGAAGTGTCCTACAGCCTGGCCGACGAGTCGTACCTCAGAAGTTGGAATGGGCACAGCTGCATCGGCGTCGAGGACCTGTACAACCGAGCCCTTTGATACACCATCAGGCATTGGCTAATGGTGAACCGAATGGCCTAGGTTATACACTAAACCAACAGCAACTGGCTCCTCCACTCCATCAACAAAGAGGTCACACTGACGGCAGTCTCCAAGTTGTACGTCCTCATCATCACCGTCAGGTGCAACACATGACCCCTTTGTACTGACTCTCCTAACCTGCATATTTAGGGAACATTTGAAGTTGGTCAAGAAATAATGATAGCAAATTACAGGTAACTCAATTAAATCATGGGCAATCCAACCTGTGGGGAGACCACCGGTGGTGTAGGCTAATGTTGTTGACTGAATGAGGCCATCATCTCACTCTGAAAATATCTCATCTCCTCTTATAGTAGCTTCTGCATCTCCGCTCTGACCTCTGCCTTCACTGCAGCTACCTTCTCCTCAAAGCTCTTCTCCAAATCAGAGATGGACTGGGAGGGGGTCATAGGACGACCAAAATAGGTTCAGAGACCTGTAGAGAATGAAGGATTAAAAACAAAATGTTACCATAAATGTACCATGTATAAACGTACCATAAACAAACAAAAATGATTACAAACAAAAATGTATAAACGTACCATGTCTGTGACCAGCTGCACGGACTCGTCCAGGGTGCTCCGGTTGGCCGATGGCGATGGTCAGGATATCATCCCTTCCGTAGGACACGAACGACCCTTGGGTCGACTGCTCCACCAAGGAATCCTGCAATCGAAACCCAGTGATCAGTGCAGTTAGTAATAGAGACACTACAAAATATCATAAATAATATTAAGAAGTATTGTACTTACAATACGTTGGACAACCTCCTCAGCATGAGATGAAGTGTAGTCACCACTCTTCCTCGTCCTGGCCCGCTTCCATTTTTCATGGCGTGCAAGTGGGGAGGGGGGATCCACAATAGTGGTATCAGGGTGGCTACTCTAGCGTTGACTGGACTTCTCCTGGACCATTTTATCCTCCAGCAATTAGTAACCCCTACGTGACAACCTGTGAGGGCAGTTATTCTTCGAACGAATTTCCCGTGCTTTCATGCGTCTGGCCTGCAACAAAAATAATTCAGTTACTAACTTAAACCTTATATATGCTTGTATAAAAACATTCAACGTCAATTTTAATAACATCATAAGTAGAAAGTACTTACAATAGACTCGTCTGTCTTCCTAGATGCAACAAACAAATCCCAAGTCTGCTGATCTATAAATGTGTAAGTCTCTCCAGGAAACTCTCCCTGCTTCTTCCCGAAGACATACCTAAAATTCAAAACACTTAAAGTAAGGAATTGATGGCATAAGACAGGACAATTTTAAACACTTAATTTATAACATGCATGCATACGTGGAAGTCAGTTTTGTGGCGTCCTGCGTCAATTTTACATTTATTTACATCCGTTTAATTATTTTTCACAATAAATTTTTCACGTTTATTGATAGTTAATTAGATCCTAATGTAAAACCACATTTATTTTTCTCAAGCACACTCAAAATAATAACCGATAGGAAATAAATCAAATAATAAAATTAAATTAATTAAAATAAGCGGAAGAAGAAAATGAAGTCAAGGGTCACTCGCTTGAGCGAGACCCTGATTCGCTTAAGCGAAACTAGTGAAGGTCGCTTAGGTGAGTTCCGACTCGCTTGAGTGAATTCTACATTTTAAACCTGAGCGAACTACGAGACATGCAAGGGAAATTCACAATTCAGCCTTTTACTCAGAAATAGTCCTCTCGGTCATATCTCACTCGAGAACATCTTGACCTTCCTTCACTCGGAAGGGGTTCTCTCGGTCATGCCTCACTCGGAAACATTCTAACCTTCCTTCACTTAGAAGAGGTTCTCTCGGTCATACCTCACTCGGAAACATTCTAACCTCTCTTCACTCGGAAAGGGTTCTCTCGGTCATGCCCCTCGGAAACATTCTAACCTTCACTCAGAGCTCGGTCATACCTCACTTGGGAACATACTAACCTTCCTTCACTCGGAAGAGGTTCTCTCGGTCATACCTCACTCAGAAACATTCTAACCTCTCTTCACTCGGAAAGGGTTCTCTCGGTCATGCCTCACTCGAACGAGACTGAATCCGCTCGGACGAGATTCGTCCAGTAATCAACTATACTACAGC
Organism: Clitoria ternatea; assembly: GCA_037962975.1. Classification (NCBI taxonomy): domain Eukaryota; kingdom Viridiplantae; phylum Streptophyta; class Magnoliopsida; order Fabales; family Fabaceae; genus Clitoria; species Clitoria ternatea. The sequence continues at coordinate 49,276,777 of CM075669.1, read as the reverse complement.
AACCACAATTCATCCATGACCCATAATTATTTACAAAACTTGCCCATAGCAATTTATCATTCACATTTACTATTGGCTCCGTGCCAATATATATATATATATATATATATATATATATATATATATATATCAAACTCATGAAAATCAACACCGATCACATTAGCATCATGAATTCACATCCACATTAGTCAACACACCAATTCTAGATTAGTTCGACACACACAAGCAACATATTATAGCATCATATACACAGAAAACTCATTACACATTACACACATAATGCATTTCATAATTCCTCAGTTCCTTGGCATCAATCCTCCGCTCGGCGCACCTCTGGGTTCCGACCTCTTCCCTGTCACTGGTTACTAAATTAAAGAAAACCACAGCAAGGGTGAGTGTTTGGCATCATAATTAATCTAGAATGGAAATTAAATAACACGTACATGTGTATAAACTCCATCCGATTGCTTTATCCTCAAATTTCCAATCACATTTGGTAAATATAATTAAGTACATACACATCATCACACAATACTAGTAATTCATCAATTATCACCACTGACTCTCACACAAAATCGACGCCTAGTATCCGGATACTAAAGGATCGGCCTTCAGCTGGGGGTCTTACTTGACACCCCGTGAACCCTGCTTGGTTCACTGAGTCCTGCTTGACTCTCCACCTCAACCACTGGGTCCTACTTGACCACTGGGTAGCTCAACTAGGCACAAAAACCACGGGAGCCAGAAACGAGGGGCTATACATACCGTCGGCCATCCCACACTACACAATCATACATACATAATTCACATTCCTCATATCATATCACAAGTGGCCATCAACAAGAGCACATACTCATCAAATGGGCGACCTACTTGTCAAGCCCGTCATCACAAGGCCACTATACACATCAAATTCATCACAATGTATAACGCTTTAATCTCATAATCACCATAAACCATACACAACTCACCTTCATACATACATACACATGCAATTATCATCTAACAATCTTTCTTACCATCTTAATACTTAGTTCGACGACCCGAACCTAAAATACGCACCTATTCTAATTAATTAGAACTCGAACACCCCCTTACCTCGATTCCAAGCTTCAACAATTTGTTCTTGATGCCGATTGTGTCCTCTAAGTGCTGGGTTTAAGGTTCCACCTCTGAATTCAACACCCGCTTTGTCACTCGGTCCTCCGACGTTCGTTTTGCTACCTACAGAGGTCGGAATGCAAAACCCATAAACGTGATATTACCCTCATTGTTTCAAATACCGAGTTTTAAGCTCACACACACTAGAGGAGTGGAAAATAGAACCTTACCCCGCCATGCATGACCATTTGGTTTAAAGGAGAAAATGAAACAGATGAGATAACTCAATTTAAAAGGTCCATTGTACTCACCTCGAAGCCACGATCTCAAAAATGGGGTTATTACGGAGTTTTGACGTGGAATAGGCCTTCCCTTGGAGCATGCAGCTCTCGGCAGTGAGAAGAAGGAGAAGAAGAAGAAGAAGAAGAAGAAGAAGAAGAAGAAGAAGAAGAAGAAGAAGAAGAAGAAGAAGAAGAAGAAGAAGAAGAAGTAGGCTCGCGTGAAATGAATGAGGAAGAAGATGGATTTTTATTATTTAAGGCTCAGGGGCAAAATGGTCATTTTCCCATTTCTTTTATAATTTCTTTGAAAGTCTTAATTAAACTTTTACCTCGTTCTAATTAACCTCATTTAACCCTTTTGTACTTAGTCAATCAATTAAATTTATTTATTTCCACACTAGTTAATTATTTATAATTACCTTTATATCAAATAAATCTCTAAAACAATTATTAATATTTTCCACTACTCAAAATTTTACTAAAATATTAGGGATGTTACAAGTTTGGTCTTGAATGACCTCCACCGATCAGCGATCTCAGACATGATTTTCCTACGTAGTGTATCGACTGCAGGAGTATCCCATGCATCCTATAAGTGGTAAATTAAACATGGTTAATTATATTATGCAAAACATAGGGCAATACAAGTAAATTAACAAATGTGCAGTTAAAGTACTTACAAGAACATCAGCCCAAATTGCATTCTTCACGACCTCCTCAACACTATCCCAATCAGGGATAATGATGTACACCTTCGACCGTGCCAATACGCCCAAGTAACTCTGAAAATTGGCGGCGTTAGGTCCGGAGGGCCTCCATGTGGAGATATCAATGTCAACATGGCTCCTCTAACCCTGATGGCATCAAAGAGGAACACTGGTCATTCGGGTAACACCTCTCCTCCTAGTTGAGGAATCTGTGCCCTGGGAGTCAGATCTCGCATGTGGGTCCTGGTCAGCCATATGTATCTATTCAAAAAACCAATAATATAATTCGTGAGTACAATAATTAGTGAGAACAACAAACACATTTAGCAAACAAGTTCAGTTAAAAAACATAATGAATGATATATACCCACAGCCATACCCTATGTTTCCCACAGACCCTCCCGGTGGTCATTACGAGTAGCAACCATATCATCTATGAGATCTTCCATAATGCCGGTTAGTGTACATGTTGTTAGACAAGGTATATCAAGGACATCAAGAGTTGGATCCCCAATGTTATGTCTTCCTTGGACAACAACTGACCATCGTTTATCTGATGGGTCAACAATGTAAATAACTTGTTTTACTTGAGCTGCCATGATGAAAGGCTCCTCCTTATGACCGACCTTGTTTAAATCCACTAACGTAAATCCAAAATCATCTATTTTTACACCACTTTTACTATCAACCCATTTACATTTAAACACAGGAACTGTGAAATGACCATAATCAACTTCCCATATATCTTCAATGACACCAAAATAACATAACTCAGCCATGATAAGGTTTCTGTCCTTTGAAGTGGAAAAATGCATTGATTCGGCCACAACCATAACTCCATTGTTCTGCACCGTACTCTTGTCATCTTGGGCCCTTGTATAGAATGAATAATTATTTATGTCATAGCCACAATAAGTGATTACATCAAAGTTGGGTCTTAGAGCTAGTCGATGCAATGTCTCAGAAGTAGATGTATCTTGGAGAAGGGTCATTTTGAACCACTGCATGAACGTTTTGTTGTGTTCGTTCAACACCCACTTTTCAGCCATTCTAGGGTTGTTTCTTTTGACTATATCTTTGTGTGCAGCTAAATATGGGAGGACAACATCTGTGTTATTCAAAATATAAAAGTGTGCTTGGAGGACTTCATCACGTGACATGTTTTTGATTCTTTTCCCAATGGTACCTTTCCCATCTAATCGCCCTTCATGACGAGTCTTTGGGATCCCAATGCTCTCAGCCTGTGACATATAATCAATGCAGAACTCAATGGCTTCCTCTGCAATGTACCTTTCTACAATCGATGCCTCGGGGCGACGTTGGTTCTTCATATAGCCTTTCAATATTTTCATGTATCGCTCAACAGGATACATCCACCTCAAGAACACTGGCCCACACAAACGGACCTACCTCACTAAATGGATGATTAAATGTACCATTATATCAAAGAATGAAGATGGGAAATACATTTCTAACTGACATAGTATAAGAAACCCTTCCTGTTCCAATGCTTCCAACTCCTCATGGGTGATTACTTTGCCACATATGGCATTGAAAAATAAACACACCTTTGTTATCACATGTCTGACATTTTGAGGGAGAATGTCATGAATGGCAATGGGCAGAAATTGTTGCATCAGCATATGACAATCATGCAACTTCAAGCCAACTAACTTCAGATCCTTCAAGGAAACACAATTGTTGATGTTGGAACCGTACCCAGATGGAACTTTGACACCACGCAACGATTCACATAAACTTTGCTTCTCTTTTCTGGACAAGGTATGATATGCTGGAGGCAAATATGTTCGTCTACCCTTTGCTTATGGGTGCAACTCCTTACGTATACCCAATAACTCCAAGTCTAGACGCGAATTCAGGCCATCCTTCATTTTTCCAGGTATGTTTAACAGGGTTCCAACCAAACTATCGCACATATTTTTCTCCATATGCATCACATCAATACAGTGTCTCACATCAAGCTCTTTCCAATATGGCAGATCGAAAAATATTAACCTTTTCTTCCAGCTATTTTTTGTAGCGGACTGCTTCTCAAACTTACCAAACACCATATTGACATCTTTAACCTTTTCATATACTTGACGACCAGACAGTGTTAGAGGAGGCCCTTCAAACTCTTGCGTACCATTGAATGACTTCTTTAACCTACAAAGTGGATGATTAGCCATAAGAAACCTACGATGTCGAAGATAAACATTCTTCCTTCCATGATGCAGTCGATCAGAACTAGTTCCCTCCTCATATACAGGACATGCTTTATGTCCTTTGACGCTGTAGCCTGAGAGGTTACCATAAGCAGGGAAATCATTTATCGTGCAAAATAACATGGCTCTTAATTTGAATGACTGTCCTGCAAACCCGTCAAACACATCAACGCCCTCTTCCCATAACATTTTCAGGTCTTCAACTAACGGACTTAAGTATACATCGATGTCGCTGCCTGGTTGTTGTGGACCAGAAATCATCATTGATAACATAACATATTTTCGCTTCATGCACAGCCATGGCAACAAGTTGTAAACAAACAACAAAACAGGCGACCAACTGTGGTTTGTGCTTATTTTCCCATATGTTCATGCCGTCTGTGGCTAGTGCAAGCCTAACATTTCTTAGGTCACGCGTAAAATCTGGAAACATTGTATCCATTTTCTTCCACTGCAATCCATCTGCCGGATGCCTAAGTAGTCTGTATATAACCCTTTCATCAACATGCCATCTCATAAGCTTTGCATCATCTAAATTGGCAAATAGACGCTTTAGTCTTGGAACTATAAGGAGATACCACAACACCTTTGCAGGAGACCCTTTAGTGCAGACTTCATCAGAATCAACCTGTTTCTTCTTATATCGTGACACCCCACACCTAGGACATCGATGCAACATTTCATACTGACCACGGTATAATACACAATTATTTGGGCATGCATGTATTTTGGTATACTCTAATCCCATAGGAAACAACACCTTCTTAGCCTCATAGTTATGATTTGGTAAGGTGTTACCAACTGGGAGCATTTCTTTCAACAACTTAAGCAAGTCAGTGAATCTTTTATCTGTCCACCCATTTATCGCCTTCAAATTAAACAATCGTAAAACAGCTGACAACCTCATGAATTTGGCACAATTCGGATACAATGGCTTCTCAAAATCCTCACACAGACTCGTATATACGTGAGCTCTCTCAAAACTATCTACCCCCACATTATGTATCATATCCTCAAGTCGGTCATCCATGTCGTCATCAACTTCATGCGCAAAGCTTTGGTCTTTTGTTTGAAAACTGGTACTTGGCACCTCAACATGTTCACCATGCCATATCCATCGCGTATAAGTCTAAAGAAAACCATCACACAACAAATGTTCTTGCACCTCATCCAATTCTAGTCGACGCATGTTCAAGCATTTAACACAAGGGCAAAAATACTTTCCATTAACCTCCTCAGCATTTCGTATCACGAATTCTATGAATGTTTTGACTCTACCCTCATATTGTGGACTTATACGTGATGCAGTTATCCAACTTCGATCCATACTCACTGTTTACAATACCAGTAAATTTAACGGTGCTATGAATCTTACTTTCTTCACAAAGGTGGTGGTCCTACCCATTCAGGATGAACATTTTTCTATACATCATAAGTACATACAACTTAGGAGTTATTTTAAAATTTGATAAAATTTCGACAACATTTCGCATTGGTCTCTAAGTACACGAAATGAAAATGGTGACATCAAATTCAACCATAATCAAATATGCACTCAGAGAACAATACAAAATTTAACTAACCAAAACTTGATTAAATTTTAAAATTACTCCTAACTTGTACATAGGAATGATGTATAAAAAATTGTTCATCCCAAACTGTCCAAACGGACAATTCAAGATTCAACACAAACGATGAAATCAATTAATTTAATTACCGTTTGTGTTGAATCTCAAACGGGAAAACTATGGTTTACTCATATACAATTTAAAAAATCACAAACTCATTTAAAACAGACTAAAATATTAACATTAGTACCCAATTCAAATTCAAATTAAAGACAATAAACAAAGGATTTTATTACTTAATAGTAATTTTTTTATTTTGTCGGGTAGTATTTAGATTTAACATATACTATTTTCGGGTGTTCTATAATAAACATAACTAGTTATTATTATTATAATAATAATAAAATTATTTACAATTATAGAACAAAAATAATTATAGGCTTAATTTATTATGTAATCATAATTTTAAATTACCTAATCAATAATTTAAACATATACTACCACTAAATTATAATTTAAATCATCCTTTGTAGGGATTGTGTGTAATTTTTATTTACTTTAAAATATCACCTTTTTGTATTTAATTTTTTAAATAGTGCAAAAAATATTACTAATTTTATGTATTTAATCTAAGTATTTAATCTAAGTTGATTAATCTATAACTTTTAATCTATAACTAAGTAATAATCAATCTAAGTTGAATTAATCTATAACTTTTAATCTATAACTAAGTAACAATCAATCAAAGTATTTAATTTATATCTAACAAAATTCTAATTTCCTAATATATAATATTCTCATTTTCATAAACCTATGCCTAACATTAACAGAGTATATACAAAATAATTTCCACATTCAATATCTAACCATTTAATCTATAGTTAACAACTAATTTTACTAACATATAACTAATAACATTTTAATTATCTTAACACTAACTAAGCCTAACATTGCATAATCTCAACATAAGCATTAAAAATGGGAAATGTGGGGTTTTAGAAATAATACCTCTTACAGAAGCCCAACGTCAATGGAGATGGAGGGAGGAGGAGGGAAGACCAACCACTTGAGAATATGGAGGGAGGAGGATGGAAGAAGAACAGAAGTGAAGGAGGGGGGAGGGACACCCAACAGTGTACGTGCGTTGTTTAGTTGAAGAGAAATGAAGAGAGGAAGAGGGAGACTAGCGTGCTGGACGACGGAAATGAAGAGAGAGGAAGTGGAGTACTGGACGACTATACGAAACGGAAGAGAGGAAGAGGGAGACTAGCGTGCTGGAGGGAAAAGTTTTGGGTGAAGGGGGAAATGAAATAGAGTGGAGGGAAACGAAACGGAATAAGAAGGGTCACTATACGACCACGGTTATCAATGAACCGTGGTAATAGACCCCTACGATCACGGTTCCACGCACAACCATGGTAATAGCCTGACCTACGATCATGGTTCTAATACAACCGTGGTAATAGCCTGACCTACGATCACGGTTCTAATACAACCGTGGTAATAGCCTGACCTACGATCACGGTTCCAATACAACCGTGGTAATAGCCTTCTTAAAAATTAAATTTAAAAATTTTTAGCCTGCCTATGACCACGGTTACAATTAGTCGTGATTAAAAACTTTGCCCATAATTTCAAAAATGCCACCGTGTTTTTGCTACCACGGTTATCCTATAACCGTGATTATATCCTGTGGTCATAACTACTTTTTGCACTAGTGATAGTTTTAATAGTTATTAACTTATCATTGCTCATGGATGTTACAAATCTCTATTTCCAAACTATTCATATTTTTATAGTATAAATTAAAAAATCATAATTGGCATGGATCAAAGCGAAAGAAAGGTTGATTTTTTATTTGATATTTGACAACTTAGGTAAACTAGTCCACAAATCCATTATACAAAGTATTTTGTATGGATTGAATATCAAAGATATAGCTGAATACAAACACACTTTCTTAGTAAATCCTATACATACACTTTATATTTTACTATATCCATAGTCCATGATTCGTGGACAGTAGAATCGTCCAAAAAAAATATCTTGATTTTGTATGAATAAATGTTAAATGTTTTCTGTTACTGTACTCATTATGTTATTCAAGTGGCCTCAATACTCAAGAGGGGGGGTGAATTGAGGTTTTAAAACTTTACTTGGAATGCCTTTGAAATTAGTTCTTTTATCACAAGTTTAGAAATAATGCAAGTGAAGTCAAGTATAATGCAAAAGACAATGCAAAACAAGAGGTAGATACGGCTGAGACAATTTATCAAACACTTGGTATGCAATGTTCAAAGTTAACTAATTCAAGCAAGCTTAAGTATCCAAACCACAATCAATCAACACAAATCAATTAAGTGCAGTATATGAATGTAAAAGAGTAAGGGATAAGAGCTTGCAAACCAATTTAACGAGTTCCACCAACCCCGGTGTACGTCTCGCCTTCAAGCAATCCACTTGAAGGATTTCTACTATTGAAGTTTAGAGATACAAGCTATGAGCAATTGTAGCTTCCTAGTGTCCCACACTCAAGAACTCAATCCTCACTAGCACAAGAGCAACCCACCCAATCTCTCAAACTCTCAATACCCAAAGGTTGAATCCCAACCTCTGTGACCACTCAACCCAGAGTGAAAACCTTTGTGTTTGGAGTAGTGTTTACAAGCAAATAACTCTCTCAATAGAGTGGATGTACAAGTGAAAGCTCACACAAATTCTAACTCTCAAGATGAGAGGATGTACAAGTTCTAGGCTTGAAATTTTAGAGTATACACAAGAATAAACTCACTAAGCACAAATGAAGGTAAGGAATGATTGCTTCTTGTTGTGTGTCTTGTGCTTGTGTTTTCCTTGCATTTATAGAGCCATGGATGAGCTGCAGAAGTTCCTAGCCGTTGCATGTAGTGGGCATTTAAGAAATAGTGAAGAAATAAGCTTTCTTCCCACTAAAATGTGTTTTTCCACTATCGTAATCGATTGCGCCTCGAGCTGTAATCGATTACATTTTGAAATTTTTAGTCCAGTTCATGCTGTAATCGATTAGCCCTTTCTGTGTAATCGATTAGCTTCAAGTCAGAATGATTGTAATCGATTAGATCTTGGCCTGTAATCGATTAGCTATAACCCCTGATGCATTTAATTCAGTTCTTGATCTTGGTAATCGATTAGCACACATGTGTAATCGATTATTGTCGTTCCAGTAGCTTGGTAATCGATTGGCTGAAGTCCTGTAATCGATTATCATATGTACCTGATGCATTTAATTCAATTTTTGATGTTGGTAATCGATTATGTCATTTGGGTAATCGATTAGTCTCATTCCAGTAGCTTGGTAATCGATTAGAATACTCTATCTAATCGATTAGCTTATGTTCCTGATGTATTTACTTCAAAACAGAAGCTGCCTAATCGATTAGCTTGGACTCCCTAATCGATTAGCTGCGCAGTTTTTCTGGGTCTGATTCTTAGTCTTTGTTTTTGCAAGAATTTCTTCAAGAGTCCTTTGTCATTATCAAAATCCTTGAACCTGTAGTCATATTCAAACACATTCTCCCCCTTTTTGATGATGACAACCATGTTCATATCTTGAGGGTTGTTAGTTTAAACAACAAGATTATCTCTAATTTTATCTCTGCAAAAATATTTGAGTTCTGCATGATCTCTTATCTCTTAACAAGATTTTCAAAATGTGCATGTTATCTCTAAAATGTTATCAGATTTTGCATTTAAACATTATCTCTTTTATCTCTTAAGCAAATAAATCTCCCCCTATCTTTAGGAATCTATTAACCACTTTAAAAAAAAATTTAACCACTTAGAGATAATTAATCATTTAGCATAACTATTTTTAGCAGTCAAAACAGATGAACAATTATATGAACAAATATTTCTTCTCCCCCTTTGGAATCATCAAAAATAATAAAGCAAATAAGGCATATAATGAAAGACAAATTTTTATTTAATTCAAACTAAAGGAAGTACATCAAAGGAAATATTAAAACTTATGCAGAATTAAAGAAAAGTAGAAAGCACATTAATCAAAACATGAAAAACGAATCTAGTTATCCGGATTGAAAAATCTAAGCTCGGAAATTTGGTGAGATAGATCATCACAGCGCTGTTACATCATCTCATAATGCTGCTGCTCGGTCATGGAAAACTCTTGAAGAGAGTTTTCAATACGGTCGAAGCGGTGGTCAAGGTGAGCGTAGAGAGATACAAATGGATCAGCGGGGGCTTCCGGTGCAGCTTGTGGTTCAGGAGGAGGAGGGACTGGCTCATCAGCAGCAGGAGCTTCAAAGGGAATATTGGCATGATAGCCTTCCATCCTTGAATACCATGCTCCGTGTAGAAAAATGATGCCTATTTTGGTGAGATGATGAGTGCCAATACAGGCCTTGGGAGGCACTTTTTCAGATAACTCACCAGCCAAATCAACTCCTACATCTTTGAAAAGTTTGGTAAGCAAGATGGCATAGGGGAGCTTTTGTTGGTTTTTGGCTTGGCGCATGTGAAGCTTGAGCATTTGAACCTAGTTAATCTCCTTGTGGTTGTGCATTGCCCACATTAGGAGAACATCATCCTCTTCTACCAACGCATAATTCCCACCACGAGGAAATAAAATTTTCACTAGGAAAAAGTGAAGAAGACGGTTATTCATGGTAAGGTGACCTACCAATTTGTGGTTGCTCCTTGGCGGTTAGCTTTCCATAGCGATTGACGTGCGGCAATTGGATTGAATGCCCATTCATCCTCGGGTTCTTCTCCAGCAAACTCAGTATCATTTAGTGGAAGAAGGGAAATACGTGCCAATTGAGCGTCTATGAGTTTTATGGTCATATTCTTGACCTTGGACTCAAGCAACCCATTTACCAACCTTAGGTTGCAATAGAAGACTCGAACAAGCTCAGGATAGTACAACTCTTCCTTGAGGGTGAGAAAAGGCAAAGGCTCATAGTGGTGGAGGAGTTGGGTGAAGGTGAAGCTTGGGTGGTTGAAGATTTCCTCATTGATGAAGTGAGGAGAGATTATGGCCTTCTCAGAAAAATTTTTGACAAAAATTTGGAGGTCTTTAGGAGAAGAGAAGAACCTAGAGAAGTCTAGGGGGTTGTTAGCTTGGGCCATGGAGGACCTTGCTCTTTTGACGATGCGGGAGGAAGACATGGTAAAGGAGAGAAGAGAGGCAAAGAAGATGAGAGGAGAATGAGGTAGTTCTTGAGAACTTTTGAGAGAGTTGAAGGAAAAGAAGGTAGTGTGAGATGAGAGGGTGAGTAGATGGGTTTATATAGGAAAAAATAGGTTTAGAAAGAAGTGAAGTGAGTTTAATGAGGGAGGAAGTCGAGCAGACCTCGGGAACCCGCGTTTGACTATTACAGAACCGATGCTAATCGATTACGAGGCATAGGTAATCGATTAGCTCACTGTTTCTGGGGAATTTGAATCGTTTCGTACACTGTGTAATTGATTAGGGAAGTTGAATAATCAATTAGTGAAGAAACAGAATCGTCCTAATCGATTAATAGAAGCTTCTAATCGATTAGTGGAAAGATGAAACGTTTTGGACCTGAAACAGAGGCTTTGTAATCGGTTATGGGCCAAGAGGTAATCAATTATGCATACAACAAAAGCTTGCTAATCGATTAGATGTCAAATGGTAATCGATTAGTTGACTCAAAAATTCCCAGATTTTGCAGATTTCGTTTCAGAGGTTTGGAAATCTATTAAGTTATTCCTTAGAATGTTGCTAACGTAATGAAACATAATCAGAATCAAGAAATTTATCAAAATCATTCATCATTCAAACATAATTGGTTATATCAAGAATTCCTGACTCTCTTCTAATGTGAATGAATTGGTCTTTAGCCAAGGGTTTGGTGAATATATCTGCTAATTGCTTAGAGGTTTCAACATGTTCAAGCACACAATCACCCTTTAATACATGATCCCTAATGAAATGATGCCGAATCTCAATATGTTTAGTTCTTGAATGCATTATAGGATTTTTTGAAATATTGATAGCACTAGTATTATCGCATTTAAGAGGCAAATGATCTAACATAACTCCAAAGTCTAGAAGTTGTTGTCTCATCCAAAGGATTTGAGCACAACAACTACCAGCTGCAACATATTCTGCCTCAGCTATGGATAGTGCAACACTTACTTGTTTCTTGTTATGCCACGAAACAAGAGAACTACCAAGCAAGTGACATGTTCCACTAGTGCTTTTTCTATCAAGTTTACATCCTACAAAATCCGAATCAGAATATCCTACTAAAGTGCATTCAACTCCTTTGGGGTACCATAGACCAACATTTTGAGTTCCCACAAGATATTTCAAAATTCTTTTTACAGCAGTGAGATGTGATTCTTTAGGACATGCTTGATATCTAGCACACATGCACACAGCAAACATAATATCAGGCCTACTAGCTGTTAAGTAAAGTAAGGAACCAATCGTACCTCGGTATTTAGATATTTCAACGTCCTTACCCTTTTCATCTTTGTCTAAGTAGCAGGATGTACTCATAGGTATAGCTATTTCTTTTGCCTTATCCATTTCAAATCTTTTGAGTAGTTCTTTGCAATATTTTGTTTGACTAATGAAAGTCCCTTCATTTGTTTGTTTGATTTGTAATCCAAGAAAGAAGGTGAGTTCTCCCATCATGGACATTTCAAATTCATCTTGCATAATCTTGGCAAACTCTTGACAAAGGATTTCATTAGTAGCACCAAATATTATGTCATCAACATAAACTTGTACTAAAAGAATGTCATTGTTTTTACGTTTTATAAACAGTGTAGTATCAACCTTTCCTCTTTCAAAATTATTTTCTAAAAGAAATTTACTAAGTCTTTCATACCAAGCTCTTGGAGCTTGTTTCAAACCATATAAAGCTTTTCTCAATTTAAAAACATGGTTTGGAAATTTGTGATTTTCAAAACCGGGAGGTTGATCTACATAAATTTCTTCTTGAATATAGCCATTAAAAAAGTGCTTTTGACATCCATTTAATAAAGCTTAAAATCCATACAACAAGCAAAAGCTAACAGTATTATGGCTTCTAATCTAGCTACGGGAGCATACGTTTCTTCATAGTCTATTCCCTCTTCTTGATTATATCCTTTAGCAACTAATCTAGCTTTGTTTCTAGTTATTATTCCATTTTTATCTAACTTATTTCTAAAAACCCATTTAGTACTTATTATTAGATGGTCATTGGGTCTTGGCACAAGTTCCCAAACTTCATTTCTTTCAAATTGATTCAATTCTTCTTGCATGGCCAACATCCAATGTTCATCAATAATAGCTTCATTGATATTTTTGGGTTCTATTTGTGATACAAAAGCTAAGTGATTGCATGCATTTCTAATAGCATTTCGAGTACTTACACCTTTTGTTATTTCTCCTATAACATTGTCCAAGGGGTGATTCTTTAAGGTGATCCATTCCTTTTATTGAGGTTTACCGTTTTGTGCTTTATCTCCTTCATTTTTATTTCCTTCTTCGTCTTCCAAGTTCATTTCTTGGAAGGTACCTACAAGATCATCAATTTCCTTTCTCGAAGGATTTTGGTTAAGTTCATCAAATTTGACATGTATAGACTCTTCAATTGTACATGTTCGTTTCTTAAAGAGTCGATATGCTTTACTAGTAGATGCATAACCTAAGAATATTGCTTCATCAGATTTTTCATCAAATTTGCCGAGATTTTCCTTTCCATTGTTTAAAACAAAGCATTTGCATCCAAATATGTGAAAATAAGAAATATTTGGTTTTCTTCCTTTATAAAGTTCATAGGGGGTTTTCTTTAATATAGGCCTTATCAAACATCGATTCATAACATGACACGCAGTATTTACCGCATCGGCCCAAAAATGTTTAGAAATGTTACTTTCACTTATCATAGTTCTTGCGAGCTCCACTAAAGATCGATTTTTCCTTTCAACTACTCCATTTTGTTGTGGAGTTCTTGGAGCCGAAAAATTATGATCAATGCCAAATTTTTCACAAAACTTTTCAAAAAATTGGTTTTCAAATTCTCCCCCATGATCAGTTCGAATGGATGCTATTTTCAAATTTTGTTCGTTTTGGATGATCTTGGCAAGTTTCTTAAATGCATGATATGCTTCATGTTTATGAGTAAGAAACAGAGTCCATGTATATCTAGAATAATCATCCACAATCACAAGACCATAGTAGTTTCCACCAAAACTCTTAATTTTTAACGATCCAAATAAATCCATATGTAAAAGCTGTAAAGGTCTATTTGTTGAAACAACATTTTTCGCTTGAAAAGAAACCTTTACTTGTTTTCCCTTTTGACATGCGTCACAGAATTTATTTTCAAACTTTAATTTTGGTAAACCAATTACTAAATCTTTTGAAATGAGTTTATTCAAATGGTCTATATGAATGTAAGCAATTCTTCTACGCCATAGCCATGATTCATCCTCTTTAGTTATGAAGCATTGCACATCATTTGAAGCAAGGCAATCAAGATTAATCATATAAATATTATCAACTCTTTGACCAACGCATTTTATTTCCTTGTTTAGCTTATTTTTAATTATGCAACCATTTGATTCAAAAATAATTTTATAGCCTTTGTCACATAATTGACTAATGCTAAGCAAGTTATGTTTAAGTCCTTCAACATATAATACATCGTTTATAGAAGTGGAAGAGTTTTTACCGACATTTCCGATTCCTAGTATTCTTCCCTTCGTGTTATCTCCATAAGTAACGAATCCCTTATTTCATAGAGTAAATGATATGAACTTGCTTTTATCTCCCGTCATGTGTTTTGAACACCCACTATCCAAATACCAATGGGTGTTGCTTGCCTTGAAGCATACCTACAAAACAAGATTAATTTAGAGAACTAGGTACCCATTGTATGTTGGGTCCTTTAATGTTAGCTTGTGGTAATGTTCCTTTAGGAACCCATACTTTTCTCACAACCTTTGGTCCTAGCTTTCTAACATTAAAATTAGATGCATTATATCCTTTGAAGCCACAATAGTTACATTTCAAGAAAGGTGTAGATGATTTACTAGGTGGTACAAAGAAACTTCTCTAATGTTTTCTTTCTTGCTAGCATGTGATCCTTGATTATATCCTAATCCGGTTTTATTAAACATGCAACGTTGTTTTCCAAGAAGTGCATCTAAATTATCCCTACCATTAGTGAATCTCTCTAAGGTCTTGTTTAAGTCTAGGACCTTCTCTTCTAGATCGATGCATTTCTTAGCAAATTCATAAGGTTTACTCTTAGAGCATGCTTGGACATTTTCTAACTCTTCTTTTAAAAATTCATTTTCTTTGCAAACTTCCATAAGATGCATTTCTAGAGTATCGCTTGTTTTTCTAGACAATTTAAGCCTATTAGAGACTTTTGTAAATTTATCATACAATTCATTAAAAGCATCAAGCAATTCTTCTTTATCTAGGTCATGGAGACTTACCTCATTTTCCTCTTCAGAGTGTTTGGCCATTAGACAAAGATTTGCTTCTTCATTGTCTGAATCATCGGAGCTACTTACATCATTTTCGTCCCATGCAATGTAAGCTCTTCTTCTTCCTCTTTTCTCCTTGCCTTTCTTCTTGAGATTTGGGCAATCTGCCTTGAAGTGCCCTTCCTTGCCACATTCAAAACAATTAGGTGAAGAAGATGATTCATTGGGAATAGGTGTCTTACCTTGAGGTTTGAAATTCTTTTGGAATCGTTTGTTCTTCATGAACTTCCCGAATCTCTTCACAAATAATCCAAATTCCTCCTCATCATCAAGGTCACTACAAGATTCTTCTTCATGTGTGGAGGTGGCCTTGAGAGCTAGGCCTTTCTTCTTAGAGACTTTTTCTTCTTTCTCTGCTTGTTTCAAGTCTTTTAATTCCTGTTCTTGTTCTTGGAGTTTACCAAACAAAGTGGCAAGAGACATATCATTTATGTTGGGAGATTGCTTAATGGCCGTAACAAGAGGTTGCCATTCCCTAGTAAGACTTTTTAGAACTTTGTGGATAAGTTCCTTGTTAGTATAAGTTTTACCAAGTGTAATAAGATGATTAATAATCAAAGTGAATCTCTTTTGAAGTTCTAAAATAGTTTCACTGGAATTCATTCTAAAGCTTTCATATTGACTGGTTAAAGTACTAATCTTAGAGTCCTTAACATCGCTAGTTCCTTCATGAGTTACTCGAAGGGTATCCCACATTTCCTTAGTAGAATTACAAGTCATTATTCTGAAAAATTCATCGGGACCTAATGCCATAGTGATGAGATTTTTAGCTTTATAGCCGTATTGCACTTTCTTCTCTTCATCACTAGTCCATTCGTCCATAGGTTTTTCAACATTTTTATTATCAACAGTATGCATTGGCGTGTAAGGACCATTTTCAATTGCATTCCAAATTCTTAAATCAATAGACTGAATGAAGATTTTCATTCTTTCCTTCCAAAAAGCATAGCCTTCCCTATTGAAAGCGGGAGGTCTATTTATGGCGCCACCCTCGGGAAAAAGGTTTAGAGAACTTGAGGCCATCTTTATCTCTTGAAGCTGTTAAGCTTGATCTACCAAGAGTCAAGCTCTGATACCACTTGTTATTCAAGTGGCCTCAATACTCAAGAGGGGGGGTGAATTGAGGTTTTAAAACTTTACTTGGAATGCCTTTGAAATTAGTTCTTTTATCACAAGTTTAGAAATAATGCAAGTGAAGTCAAGTATAATGCAAAAGACAATGCAAAACAAGAGGTAGATATGGCTGAGACAATTTATCAAACACTTGGTATGCAATGTTCAAAGTTAACTAATTCAAGCAAACTTAAGTATCCAAACCACAATCAATCAACACAAATCAATTAAGTGCAGTATATGAATGTAAAAGAGTAAGGGAGAAGAGCTTGCAAACCAATTTAACGAGTTCCACCAACCCCGGTGTACGTCTTGCCTTCAAGCAATCCACTTGAAGGATTTCCACTATTGAAGTTTAGAGATACAAGCTATAAGCAATTGCAGCTTCCTAGTGTCCCACACTTAAGAACTCAATCCTCACTAGCACAAGGGCAACCCACCCAATCTCTCAAACTCTCAATACCCAAAGGTTGAATCCCAACCTTTGTGACCACTCAACCCAGAGTGAAAACCTTTGTGTTTGGTGTAGTGTTTACAAGCAAATAACTCTCTCAATAGAGTGGATGTACAAGTGAAAGCTCACACAAATTCTAACTCTCAAGATGAGAGGATATACAAGTTCTAGGCTTGAAATTTTATAGTATACACAAGAATAAACTCACTAAGCACAAATGAAGGTAAGGAATGATTGCTTCTTGTTGTGTGTCTTGTGCTTGTGTTTTCCTTGCATTTATAGAGCCATGGATGAGCTGCAGAAGTTCCTAGCCGTTGTATGTAGTGGGCATCTAAGAAATAGTGAAGAAATAAGTTGTCTTCCCACTAAAATGTGTTTTTCCACTATCGTAATCGATTGCGCCTCGAGCTGTAATCGATTACATTTTGAAATTTTTAGTCCAGTTCATGCTGTAATGGATTAGCCCTTTCTGTGTAATCGATTAGCTTCAAGTCAGAATGATTGTAATCGATTAGATCTTGGCCTGTAATCGATTAGCTATAACCCCTGATGCATTTAATTCAGTTCTTGATCTTGGTAATCGATTAGCACACATGTGTAATCGATTATTGTCGTTCCAGTAGCTTGGTAATCGATTGGATGAAGTCCTGTAATCGATTATCATATGTACCTGATGCATTTAATTCAATTTTTGATGTTGGTAATCGATTATGTCATTTGGGTAATCGATTAGTCTCATTCCAGTAGCTTGGTAATCGATTAAAATACTCTATCTAATCGATTAACTTATGTTCCTGATGTATTTACTTCAAAATAGAAGCTGCCTAATCGATTAGCTTGGACTCCCTAATCGATTAGCTACGCAGTTTTTCTGGGTCTGATTCTTAGTCTTTGTTTTTGCAAGAATTTCTTCAAGAGTCCTTTGTCATTATCAAAATCCTTGAACCTCTAGTCATATTCAAACACACATTATACTGAAAGCATCTTAGCCACATCCAACAATTAAAATATATGGTCAATTTGCATGCTTTTGTAATAATGTTTAGCAGATAGGCAACAATGTATCAGTTAAAATTATGAAATGGGTATAATTGTCATAGACCTTTTGTTTTTTCTTTGCAGTACTGTGCTACGTAACTTGTTTTTTCTTTGTAGTACTGTGACCTTTCTTTTGATTCACAGTGATTCACGTCTTTATAGTGGGTGGGAATTGTAATCGGTGATGGTGAGGTATGGGTCACACATAGGTTCTGTAGTTGGTTCATATGAGGTAGTGGTGCATATTTTAACATTGAACGAGATAAGGATAACATTTATTACAAGGTTGTTCATTAAGATTGTATAAGAAAGAAAACATGGTATATAATTTTATTTTGATATAATATAAATTTATATTATATAATACATTATAATTTCATACATTAAAATAATTATCACAGAATAGTTATTAATGAAGTTTCAAGAGAATTTTTTGCTCTTTGATTGATAATACAGTGCCAATATATATAGAAAGAATTACCCAGATTATTCTTAAAATAGCTCCTATCAAATTACTAAAAAGAACTCAAATTAACACCTACCAGAAATAGACAGATTAGCTTCCTAATCAAATCCTTATAGAATCAATTGCATATATAGTTGTACAAATTATGACCATTCATATTCCCCTTACAAGTTAATGCATGCATATGCCCAACTTGTCAACTAGAACACGAAACTTAGAGTTACTAAGAGCTTTAGTAAACATGTCAAGCAGTTGTGCATGAGTGGAGACATATGTTGGTTGAATATTTCCTCCAGTAATTTCATCTCGCATAAAATCTTTAACTTTTAGCCCTTATTCATAATTAAATCTACAAATTAGTCCTTTGTTTGTTATTTTAACCTCATTTTTTTCTAGAAATTAAAAGTAAATATTAATGGCTTTAAATAGTCATTATTTAATGGTAACATGCTTATATTTAATATTTAATTTTTGTCTCACAGGATTTGTTTCTTTTCCTCTCTTGAAGTCTTTGGCACAACGATATCTCTAGCTGCGTAGGTAGGTTGTTTTTAGATCTACCTTAATCTCCCAGCCATTGTCTCATATTTTTCTACATTATTACTTGGTCTACATATTATGAATACTTGTAAGAAGGTAGAAACTTGTTAAGCTTAGTAATTTTATAGCTAAATCTGTTATATATGTTCTGCATATTAGATGTGTCAGCTAAAATAGAAACATTTATTTATGATTTTAATTGATGTCAATTGCTTACTTCATGTGGTCATTTCTAAAATATAATTTGTTTTGAAAACCTATTTTTTTCCTGTCTTTTTTTACTGAAATACTTTGTTGTGAATAAAGCTATTTAGCAACATAATTACTACTAGGAATGACAACATAAGCTGACTTGATTTCCATATCCATATTACTATTAAGAATTAGACAGAGTTACTATTAGGAATGGATGCTTATATTTAAAATAGTACTTTGGTTTTTCTTAGTTGCATGCATATATTTAATATTTAATTTCTTATTGCTATACATCACTTCTCTAGTAAATTCAATGGATAAGGAATGAATGAAATTGCAAAGATATAACGTAGAATATGTTACCGGAGTTGAGGATTTCCTAACTTTTGCATTCACAAAGGGAAAACCTTAAGGAAGAGAGATTTTATGTCCTTGTTGTAAATGCCACAATGCATTATGGAGGGCAAGGGCAACAGTATTTGATCATTTGATAGCACATGGATTTGAAAAAGGGTATGATGTATGGACTCGACATGGTGAAAAGCTACTAGATATGGATGGTCTATTGAATGATAGCTTTCAACATGTAGCAAAAGAAGAATATGAAGTTGATGAGGGATTGAGTGAAGATTTTAAGAAGTTCTATAATCTAATGGAAGAAACTAAGCAAAAGCTGTATCCGGGCAACATAAATTTTTCTAAATTATCATTCACCATTTGGCTATATTTGTTGAAGTGCTTGAATGGTTGGAGTAATGCATTATTTACCACTCTCTTGTAATTGTTAAAGGAAACTATGCCTCAATTGAATATTCCTGAGTCATTGAACAAAACTAAAGGCATGATAAGAGACTTGGGTCTTAATTATAAAAAAATAGATGCTTGTCCTAATGATTGCATGCTATATTAGAAAGATCACGATCATGACACCTCGTGTCATGTTTTCCATGAATCACAGTGGATTAAAAATATCGATGATGATGGTCATCTTGAGGAAACTAAAAAGGCTCACAAAGTTCCAACTAAAGTCTTATGACATTTCCCATTAATCCCTCGATTAAAGAGGTTATTCATGTGTTCAAATACGACTAGCTCATTAAGATGGCATGAAAAAGATCGCTCAAAAGATGGGAAGTTAAGGCATCCCGCAAATGGAGAGGCATGGAAAGATTTTGATGGACGTCATTCTAATTTTACTGCTAATTATTGTAACATAAGACTCGAGTTGGCTAGTGATGGATTTAATCCATTTAGATCCATGAATATGTCTCACAGTACATGGTTGTAGTATTGATACCTTATAATTTTCCACTATGGTGGTGCATAAAGGTTGAGTATTCTATGTTGTCATTGTTGATTCTATGACCAATCTCACTAGGGAATGATAATGATGTATTCCTCCAACCATTAGTTGAAGAGTTGAAAGTGTTATGGGATACTGAAGTAGAAACACATGATTCCTCATTAGGAAAAGTTTTCATATGCGAGGATCATTTTGTGGACTATTAGTGACTTTTCTGGGTATGTTATGTTAAACAGGTGGAGCACAAAAGGGAATTTAGCATGTCCCTGTTGTAATTATAACATTAATTTGACTTAGCTGCCCCATAGTCGGAAGATGTCTTATATAGACCATCGTGTTTTTCTACCTATGGACCATAAATATAGATCCAATACAAGGGATTTTATTAAGACGAGAGAATCTAGGCCTCCACCCATTTTCTTAGAAGGTAATGATATCCTGGAGTTGTTAGCTAACTTTGATAATGTGTTTGGAAAGAAGCAAAAGAAAGTCAAGGATGGTCAATGGAAAAAGAGATCTATTTTTTTTTGAGATGCCATATTGGAAACATAATATTTTACGTCATAATCTTGATGTGATGCACATTGAGAAAAATATATTTGATAATATAATTGGGACATTGCTAGACATTCCTGGGAAGATAAAGGATCATCAAAAGGATCATTTTGACTTGCAAGAATTAGGATTTAGAAAGAACCTTCACTCGATAGAAACAAATAAAGGCAAAAACTTAATGTTTGCAAAATCAAGTTTCTCAATGAATGCAAGTGAGAAAAGTGTATTCTGTGGTGTTTAAAGAAAGCCAAAATACCAGATGGTTTTGCGTCAAACATTTCTAGATGTGTCCACCCCTAAAAACAAATATGGCTATAAGAGCCATGATGCATATTTATGTTGTATTATTTAGTGTTGAAGAGTACATTGCCACCTTAAGTTACTCATCCTTTAATCTTTGTTCATTTTTTTGTTGCTTATGTCATAAAGTAATTGATGTGACAAATTTGAATATCTTGGAAATGGAGATCACTGAAACCCTTTTCCAGTTAGAGACCATTTTTCCTCTTTGTTTTTTTTGATATAATGGTCCATTTGCCTATACATTTGGTGCATGAGGTAAGAATGGGAGGACTGGTCCAATTTTAGTGGATGTACTTTCCAGAAAGATATCTAGGTAAGTTAAAGAGTTATGATCAAAATAAAAGTCATCCTGAAGGCTCTATTGCTGAGGCATACATAGTAGAAGAATGCTTGACTTTGTGTTCATGATATTTGCATGATGGTGTTGATACAAGGCATAATAGCATGAACAGAAATAGTGATTCATGTAAAGTTAAAGGTTTAAATTTCTTTTCTACTATAGGTCATCCTTTGGGAGGAAAGAAGGGTAACGTTATTTCGTTGGATTTCAAGTCAAGGTGTCAAGCCCACCGCTACATCATGTTCAATTATGATGAAGTTGAACAATTCATCAAGTAAATTTATATGGCTTTTGAAAAATATTTCTCAAAATATATTTTCATAATTTTTTAAACCTTGTAATTTAAATTGTAGGGAGCATGAAAGTGAGATAACAAATGTGAAAAAAAGAAATAGGTGGAGAAAGGCAAAACATCAAGGAGAAGATTTTGTTGAATAGTTTAAAAATTGTGCCTTGAAGGATGATGTATCCAACCAACTCAAAGTGTTGTCTAGAGGACCAAATACAATTGCAAGGCGTTGTCTGGTTATGTCATAAATGGTTATAGATTTCATACAAAGCAACGTGATGCAAAGCGAAAAACACAAAATAGTGGTGTCACACTAGTGTTAATAACCCAAAGCTTTGCAAGCACTAAAGATGCAAATCCGATAACAAAGCCTGTAACTTACTATAGATCAATTACTGAAATTATTGAGGTTGATTATTATGGCAATTTCAGGTTTGTGTTATTTAGATGTGAATGGTTTGAGGTTGAAGATGACAACTTTGGAATGACATGTGTTTACTTTAACAAACGATGTTACATTGATGACCCATTTGTGTTAGCATTCCAAGTCCATCAATGCTTCTACATTCAGGATCCTTTTAATGAAAGTAAGAGTTATGTTATGAAGACTGTTCCAAGGGATTTTTTTAATTTGAAAGAACAATCAGAGTTGGATACCAAAGATTTATATCAAAGTGAGCCATCAGATCATGCAATAAATCTTGCTATTGATGATGAAAATTTTGAAGTTGAACTAACTAGAATGGACTTGCCTCCGACAGTCGTTGAAAATGTTTTTTCCTAAGTCAAATGATGTAAAACTCAATTCAAAAGATTCTGTCAGGGATGATTCTTTGCACAACTATATGGATTGATTTCTAAATATTTTATACTTTAATTATAATAATTATACCAATAAGGTAATGTTAGAAAGTGCTATAGATATTGACTTCCATTAATGCAAGTTTTCTTCATTTGAAACATGACTACAACTATATTTGTATGTTAATGTTATTATGTGTTTTTACAATGTAGGTATTGTCATTTGATATTAATAAAGTTTCTAGTGTTGTAGCTAAATCATTCATTAATTTGAAAACCCTTACAAGTAAGCATTATATTTATCCCTTAGTTAAATTTGTAATTTGCAATTTGTAATTCTAGTGTTGAATACCATCTTTGTGTGTGTTTATCTTTTATCCATTGATCATTTTATCTTAACTTTGTAGGGAAATGCAGGAGAGTAATTTTAATGTTGAATATCAAGCCAAGTCTAGTGTTGAATTGATTAAGAGGTATAAGATTAAGGTGGAAAATTCTAGAAAGAAAAAGAAAGAAGAGGTCCAAAGGAAACATCAAATGGAGTTGATTTCTACTCAAAAGCAACAACCAAAGCTTGACCAAAGGAAGTAAGTATTTTCCACCTCAAGTGTTGGTAAAATACAACATTCAAGGCAAGATAAAAGGAAACAAGTTGAGGCTAGCACAAGTGTGGTTCAATCAAAAGCAATTGTACTTCCAAAATCTACACATATGGTCCATCCTGAACTATCTATGAAAATTGATGATCATAGCAAGGGATCTATTCCAAACAAGAACCTAAAGAGGAAAAATCAATTTGAAGCATCAATAGAAGAACTAGTGTAACATCCCAATTTAAAAATTAATTACCGAACGAAATTAGGCCGTTAAAATAATAATTTTAAAGTAGGAAATTACTTGTTAATTACAATTAATTTAATTAGTTAACTTAAGAATTTAATTAATTATGATGTGTAAGGCACGTGTGGGACTGCTGTACACACTCTCCCATCCCACTTCCGTCGTTCTCTAGTGCACATATATATACCCAAGGTCACTATTGTTATTCATTTCCTTCAGACTTCCTCTTCCTCTACTGCTTCATTCTCTCTTTTCTTCTCTTCCTCGTTCTTCGTCTTCTTCTCTTCTCCCCTGTCCTCTGTTCTCTGTTTCTGGAAACGCACGGCGACGGTACTGTAGAAGACTCAGAGCTTCCTTCTGCGGGGAAGAACGATCATTGAAGTAGAAGACGAACAGCTTCCTACTCCCCGGTGCGACCGCGCTCAAGGAAGCCTGAACGAGTGTGAGCCCTGGACGAAGCAAACTGAGAGACGACCAACGTCAAAAATAGAGGAGCTTCTTGGAATCTCTTAGTTGGCAGGGGGGTATCTTATATCTTAAATGCATGGGTTATGGACGGGTTCCGGGTGTTAATGGCTTGCTGTTTTTGTGTCTGATTCTGTGTTTTATTTGCATGAAGTGTATATGATACCCGGATGCATGATGTTTATGAATCGAGTGTTGCATGTTTAGTTCCGTCCATGGATTGCATGTTAATAGTCTTGAGAAATGTTGAATGGATGAATGAAAAGGATGTGCTAAGGTACTACTGATGATTACCGTATGACTTGCGTGTCATGCATGTTAATATGACTTTGAATGTCGTCTGCATGTGGAAAAATGTTTAGTGAGTCTGATGGTATACCGTGCTGATTGCATGTGATGCATGTATTGCCGAATCAAAGTTGTGTATGGAATCTGTGCTGTGTGTTGAATCCGTGTGTGGCGCATGGGATGCGTTAATGTTGGGAGCATATAGTGTGGGACACTACCATCAGTTATAAAAGTGTGGGACGCTGATAAATCCTTGAGTGGGACTCAAGGTAGCCATTGAGTGGGACTCACGGTGCCCGTGAACACCGCCATTAGCGCTGAGAGCGTTGTTGTCACATGTGTGGGGAAACGGTTTGGTACCTGTAAAATGGCCAAGTCAGCTGGGAGCTGAATAAAAGGCTGGGAGCCTACGTTGCAACGAATGAAAACCGATTACACACGGATGCGGAACCGAGTGAAATAACCTGTGTACATGTACAGTTGATGTGTATGAAATCTGGTTGTATGTGTTAATGTTATTGAGATGGTACGTGCGTATAGCCGAGTGATAATTGATGGATTCTGATCGGTAAATGTTTTTATGCATGTCCTGATTAATTGGCATTGTTATGTTATTGATTGTTATGTATGAACATATTTATACTGCTGCATAAATGAGGAATAATCCGAGTCAGTATCTATCATTTAATATTTAAGATACTCACCCCCTACTGTGGCAAATTTTACAGTGAATGTCTCTCAGAACGATGAATGAAGGTGGAGCTGCATGCTGAGTGGAATGTTCATGCACTATGCAAATATATTTATATATGTAGATACTGTGTATAAGGTTTTGGTTAAGCCTTGGCCGGCTCGTATTTTAATCTTAATCTCTTTAAATTAAAATTTGAACTCTCCCGGGTTGAGAGTATGACAATGTGCTTGTAATTATTTATATACACTCCTATATATATACTGTATGTTTATTCTATGCTGTGCGTGAAATCCGAGTGATAGATATACGTACCAACGAGCATGGGAGGTTAGTGTGACCTTAGGTAAAAATAGAACTAAGTTATTGTTGTGGGAAGCGAGATAGTGACTTTACCCCGAGTGAAGAAAGGTTTAGATGTTACCGAGTGAATGAGGTCGTATAAACTATTAGGATTTCCTCGAGTGGAGTATAACAATATACTTCCGAGTGAGAACCTTTCGAGTAAGTGTCTTCCAACTGAAGAGTGACCAATAAGATCCTGAGTGAGGCCCGTTGTAGTAAACTTATTGGAAGCTAGAAGATTCTTAGGTGAGGCTTGATTTGGTAAGGGAACTTGAGTAAGAAGGATTACATGTGCCGAGTGAAAAACGAGTGAAATACCCGAGTGATAAAAGACCGTGAAGAATATTCCGAGTGAAATGTACGTGTGGAATCCGAGTGAAATGACTATGGGAATCACCTCCCAAGTGGTCAACATCCGTGGTTTGAAGGAATGAAGTTATGAAGTGTGTGTGGTAAACTCCCGAAAGGAGCTTGTGAGTATAAGGGGTTAATCCGAATGGATCGTGAGTAAAGACTTTTCCAAGTGAACATAGATTCCGAAATCTGAGTGATGGGAATTCCGAGTGGAGTT
The DNA here is from genome assembly GCA_037962975.1 of Clitoria ternatea. Lineage (NCBI taxonomy): Eukaryota > Viridiplantae > Streptophyta > Magnoliopsida > Fabales > Fabaceae > Clitoria > Clitoria ternatea. The sequence continues at coordinate 49,250,779 of CM075669.1, read as the reverse complement.
ACTCGCCTCAGCGGCTAAGTGCTCGCTCCAGCGAGTGTGAGCGAAAGGAAGGTCTCTGATGGGTTACGTTTAAGCTATGCGAACTTCGCCCAAGCGTGTTGGGTTGTCTCGCTTGAGCGATATTGAATCTCGCCTGAACGAGTAGGCGTTGTTGGGTTCGCTTATGTCCTGCATCATCCGCTGTTTGCCTTGTGGATGGTTTGCATTCCTTTCTTTTCCTTCTTCTCCTAATTCTACCCTCCTTAACTCTCAGCTAATCATTTTGCCTTTGAATCCCCTCTGATTTTGGAAAAAATTTTCCTGGTCTCGGTTTATTCACTAATTGAATTTGGGTGTTACAACTAGCACCTCTAAAGAAGCAAAAGGGAACTCCAAAGTGTCCAGCATTATCAATGAAAGATTTTTTGAAAAAACAAAACAAGCAACAAAGTCAAATGAATAAGTCATTGCATAATAGATATCATGAAAATACAAAGGAGCAAGAAATTGAGGAAGATATCAATAACCAACATGATGTTGGTGAAGGTATTAATGATAAAACTATGTAAGGTATCATCTATGTACACTAGTTTGTGTTAGTTTCTTGTACTAATATTATAGTATAAACAATTTTATTTGCTTTACTATTATTGGTATTAATTAGGGGCGTCACTAAAAAAATCAAGAGGAAAGACTTTGTGTTTGAAAATTCATGCACGTTCAATTGATGAAAGGGAAGAGATTTTATTAGATGATCAAGGACTTCCCATTGGACCAATAGCATCTAAATTTAGCAACCTTTTAGGCACAATAGCAAGAAGTGCAGATTTATGTCCCCTTACATACACTAGTTGGAAGAGTGTACCAAACAAAGATGGCATATTGGATTATGTTAAGGTACTAAATTTTTTAACTTTATGTATCATATGTGTTTCAATATTTTCATGATTTGAATATCTAATTATGTTGTTTTTCTTTGTAGACCAAATTCATACTTCCTAATAATGGAGAAAAGGTTGTGCTCAATATTATAAATGATGCTTGGAGGAGACATAAATGCTGGATTAAGAAGAATTACTTCAATGATAAAGAGAGGCGAGCATAGGTGAGTTACTAAACTTTAATAAAGTTAGTTTTAAAAAATTATAAGAACCACAAATTAATAGTTCAAATTAATTTTTACAAACAAAAAAAATAGATATATACAAACAGGGCCTATAACTCCCTACCTGTAATGATAATGCATCTTGACAATATTCTCAAAGTAATTTTTTATTTAATTACTCAATACTAATAGTTCCTGTGAGCCTATATTAATGTACTGTACTATTGCATAAAATTATTAACGTGATTTTTATGAGTTCCACTTATTTGCCTGCTTTACAACAAATTGGTTAAAAAGCAAACATAATTTTATATATTTCCACCACTTTAAATTCAGATATTTCGTGATCCAAAAATCAACAACAATACCAACAAATATTTTATAAGAAAAAGTATATAATCATTAACATCTGAGCAAATATTAACTATAGAAATCAATGGCTGGAAAGGAAAATTATTAATGCACCTATCTATATTGGAGGAAAAAAAATATTTTGACATGTATTAAAAACTTATGAAAAATAAGATTTATTACATTTTTCAGTAAAGAAACTATTATTAATTTATTAAGAAATACCTTTAACATTTTATTTTAAATCATATTATTCTCATTAAAGAAGAGAGATGATAAGATTAAAATTTCTAGTTTCTATTTTCCATTAAAAAAGAACACGGATAAACAAGCTTTGAGGTGTGAATTGTCACGGGATGCATCATGGTTCATGCATATAGAATGACAACATTGGAGCTTTTCCTGTTCCTGTTTTCAGCATAAATTGAGCTTTAAATAAAAAGTTTTCTGTTTTATTTTCTTAATATCAGTGTACCTGTAATGTGAAGGCTGTGGTTACTATTGCCAAAGCAAGAGAACCTGTCTCTAGTAGGTTCAAGTTGAGGTCCATTTTGATACCAAGAATCCAAGCAACAATCACACATACAGAACCTGTATTGTTATTATAATCAAATTTGCTTAGTGAAACTTTTCATTAATTCAACAACAATGCTAAATAAAAGCACCCATTTGTTTTTTTAAGGTGAATTCTTACCACAAACATGCCAATTTGAGTTGAAGAACCCAAGGCAACACCCAATGTAATGTCCTGCATTATAGTCTTCAGGTTAGTTTAAAGGATTAAATCACATGCCCCTTTTGTTTCTTCAGTTAAAAATAATACTAAAAAACAACTTTCAATTAAGAAAAAGAAAATTTCTTTTTGTGATGTGTCAATTTTCAATTGAAGAGGCATGAAATGAAACTAAAAGGTGACTAGAATTCTAGTCTTGAACAACTTAATGTCAAATAAAAATGAAGTACAGGAAATTCATAAAACTATTGTAGTTCTAACCAGCTTGTTCTTGAATGCAAATATGATTGCTCCTGCATGTTCAGCTGTATTGCCAACTATTGGTAGCAAGATTATGTTGAGGAAACTAACAAATAAACCCCATGAATTAGATGCATCCTGTTTTAAAATCAAAATTTTTCATCACTATCAGTATTATTATCATATTATAGTAAAAGAACTATTTCATTTCCACAAAAAATATAAAACAAGTCAAGCACCTCAGTATAATATTTTTGAAAATGTTTTCTACAACTGAAAGCTTTAATTCAAGTGTTTTGCCAATGGGGAACTAGCTATGATTTGTCTGCGTAATACATAAGGTTATAGATATTTCAATATGCTTATTCTTACTTCATTTATTCATGTTTTATAAGAAAAATATTATAGAATCTTTATGGCCTCAGGGAGGTGCTTGTAGCTTGCAACACGGTTAACTTCAGGGAGGTGCTTGTAGCGTTTCTTTATGGCCTCATTATACTCGTGCTTCTTCCGTTCCCTCGGTAGAATCTGTAGCATGACCACAAACAAGTAATCCTCAATCATGAGTCTCTAAATAATAGAAATAATTAGGAAACTAATAGGTAACAAACTGGGAAAGAAAAAAAACATCCCCAGCATGAGAAGGTATGGAAGACATCTTAGATCTTACCACTCTAAGTTGCTCTGATGCTTTAGCCTTCCAAAGTCTGAGGTTGGTGTCATCACTTCCTAAGATCACATAACTTCCATCACCACTGAACTTGACACAGAACACTCTACATAATGAAGACAGAGATCAGTCTAATCACAAAACAATACAAATATTGCAGTAAACTGCACAAACGACGATAAAACTTTGTTAGAAATCCAAGTTTTACATTGGTTGAAAAGTGTAGCGAGTAATCAAACAAAATATAATGTTCAGTGTCCATATATAAATTTAAGTGAACCTTTGCATTCTCTTGGTGTGATAAATCTCCTTGCTGTGGCCACCATTATACTGGAAAAGTCTCACCTACAAATGAGAAAGCAGAAATAGATATGACCTACCAATCGTCAAAAGATTAAAAAGAAATTCAAGGAACTAACTGTTCTATCATAAGATCCAGTGACAAATTCTCGTCCGATTGGTGAGTAGTCAATATCCATCCTGTAGAATAAAACATGACATGCAGGCGTGATAAGCTTTAGAATTACCAAAATCACACAATATTCTGAGAAGAAGTATCTTACACCGTAGAAACATGATCTTTGTGAACACATTTGGCTTCATCTAACTTCCTAGAATCATAGCTATAACAGTTACCATCCAGTTTAGATTCTTGCTGCTGGGATCCATTAGGGCGTGCTTCATGAGAAGCGTTCCCCACTTTATTACCATCTGAACTGCCATTCGCACTCGTGTTCACCTTTCTGACATCAAAAATCAAAAAAATCTTCAGAATAAACCCAACAAGTACTGGTCGAATTCCTCCACACAATTTCACATTCTTCTGATAGGGCAGGCACAGTTTTCAAATCACATAGTTTGAAACCAAATCAATGGAACCGCGCGAGTACCTGGGGTTAGAAGGTGGATCTGGAAACGCGGAAGTGGAAGAGGAGGAAGAAGATCCATGATCCATGGAAGACATTTCGAGGACGGCACGATCGTTGGCCAAGACAGGGCGATACTTGCGACCATTGGGAGCATGAAAACCGTCGTCGCCACTGCCACTGCCACCGCCTTCAATGTCACCGTCTCCAACTTCTCGATCCATCATCGCAGATCCAAATCGCAAATCTGAAGAGGAAGATACAGTGGGAAAGATATAGGGAGAAGAAAGTTAGAAGATGGAGATGGAGACGTCAGTCGGAAGAGGAAGATGTTGGAAATGGATGAGAGACAGAGAGACGAGAAAATAGGAGGAAGACGAGAGAGGGTTCAAGGGAGCCTAAGGCTTTCGAGAGTGACTTTCGAGAGATAGAGTTTCGCGTGCTCCAAAATGAATCGATAGGGAAAAGGGGTGAAAGTTTTCTCACCGGTCCCAATGTAAGACCGGTATTAAGATTGTTTATTTCTCACCGGTCCAACTAGTAGACCGGTACAAACTTTACATTTCTCACCGGTCTAAATTGCAGACCGGTACAAACATAACTATTTCTCACCGGTCCAAAACATAGACCGGTGTAAAGTTTCTTTTTATTTATAAAACTGCCACCGCCTTATTTTTTACACCGGTCAAACTACAACCGGTGTAAAACCCCCGGTGTAAAAGGCCTTTTTTCCACTAGTGAACGATATACCAGAACCACAGTTTAAGGCATTAATTGAGTATTGGAGGCTTGAAACCACTCAAGTAAGATAAATATTAAAATTATATTTTATTTTACATTGTAAATTTATAATTTCATATTTTATTGAGTTCTTTATTTATGAACATAGGAAATGAGTGATCAAAACACTAAGAACATATCTCAACAAAAATCGAGACATTGAGCAGGCCCTATAAGTTTTGCTGTTATTAGGGAAAGATTAGTATTTCATTTTCATTAACATAATTTATATGAGTTAATTATTTGGTATTCTTTACTAAAATCATTATTTTATTCATGTAGCGTTCTAGCAAAGATGATAAAGAGCCACCTACATAAGCGGAGATGTTCATTGAAACTTGACAGAGTAAGAAAGGAAAGGAATTAAATAAAGAAGCACGAAATGCAATTGTAAGTTGCAATACTGGATTTTTTTTTGTTTTTATTTAGTATGGATATACATTGGAAAATAGTAAATACCTTAGTTCTATATTATTTTTATGGTGATGTTCTTGAACTGTTTTGATATAGGAAAGAAATTACTACCTTTGAAAAAGTGGTGTCTAATTATGAATTGGTAGTTGAATTATTAACATGTTAGCATAGATTGATTTTGTTTTTTACTGATTCTACCTTTGAAAATGCTAGACAAAACTTCAAGACTTAATTGATAATTCTGGCCAGACTTCAACAGAGGCCTTTAAATCCCTATTTGGCAAAGAAAAGCCTTGAAGAGTACATTGTTTAGGAAGGACAATAACTCCTACTCTATTGAAAAGACAAAATAAAATGGCAGAGATTAAGAAAAGGCATGCTATTGAAGTCAAAGAGTTGACTGATAAAGTTAAAGAGATAGAAACAAAGCATGCTAAACAAATGGCAGCAATGGAGCAAAAAGTTTAAGTACTTATAGGGATAACTCAGAGATAGATGTGGAAGCTTTGGCAGCCTTGCTATCTACTCCCGATGATGCTAATAGAGGGGTGCATTCATCTCCATCCACACATGAGGTAATTAGGAAATTAAAGTAAATATAATTATTGATATACTTGTTTCTGTTAATTTCCAAGTCGACTTTGTACTTTGCTAAGTTAAATAATTTTGGATATAATTGTTTTTGTTTATTTTAAAAAATGAATTTGAATCTTTACATGCTATTATTTACTTTGTAGGTAAATCATGATATGGATGAGGATAAATTGGATCAAACTTGGAAGAAGAAGATGGAAATGAAGACTTGACTTGACTTGATTTGTTATTTATGAAGATATTTTTTTACTTTAAATTTGATGGGTGTAAGAGATTGATTTGATTAATAGTAGTGATGGATGACATAGTAGATGAATTTTTTATGACTAGTAGTCATGGATGACACTATAATGTTTTTTTTTATGACTATACTAATGAATGGCAATTGTTTTTGCTTACAAAGACATTTTAATTTAAATCATAATGTGATTTATAAAATTTAGGTGTTTATAAATTTGAATATATTACAATATATATGATTTAGAAAATTGTAATGGACATATTGAGAGTCTAGGTTATTTTAATTTGAATATATGTATCATAATGCATGTAATTTAGAAAATCATGATTGATATATTAAGGGTAAATAATTATTATATTTTAATTATGAAATATATTTTTTCAAGGTAACATTTGTTACGATAAGGTAATAATTTTAAATTTTTACTATATGTCATCTAATGGTAATAAAGTTAATCTGTCATGTAAGGCAACGACTAAGAACTGTTGTCAATAATGAAATCATTGTCATTTATAGGAACGACTATGAAACATTTCCATTCATGCAACATTTAATAATCGTTGCATAAAGGGCCAACGATTAAAAATCATTGTCATAACATATTAATAAAATTGTTGCCTATGATCACATGAAACGCAACGGTTTTATGCTTTCATTGCTTTTGTCAGTCAAAAACTGTTCCCATTGGAAAATGAAACATTGATAAATACAACAGTCAGAAAATTGTTCCCATAGGATACAAAAACAATTTTTTCACTTAAAGCAACAATTTCTGACCGTTCCAGAAAATCATAAATGTTGTAGTGAATCTTGGAGAAAACTACTAATTCTCGTAGTTGATCCATTAAATCATCAATCCTCGAAAGTGGATACCAGTTTTTGACTTTAACTTTGTTCAACTAGTGATAATCCACACAAAGGCATAACTACCATCTTTCTTCTTTACTAACAATAATGGCGCTCCCTATGGTGAAACACTCAGTTGAATCATCCATTTCTCTAAAAGTTCTTCTAGTTGTTTCTTGAGCTTGTCCAACTTTTTGGGCAACATTTGGTATGGAGTGATAGATACAGGTTCGGTGTGGTTTACACCCAAAGCCTTTGTTGAATTGACCATGCTTTGATACCAAATATGTAACGCTCTTAGTTAACTAGGACAATTCTTCACACCAGATTGCCCTACTTAACTAAGGTGTTACTTAATTTGAGAAAGTTTAAAAGTTTTTTTTTTATATGTAAGTATAACAAAATAGTTTTTTAGAATCATTTATATAATAGTGGCATGGTTCATTCAACAAAACTTTACACACTTTGAAAGAAAATAAGATACATAGGCTCCCAAAGTAAATCATCTAATTACAATTGAAGTTTACCCAAAAGGCACTTCTCTGCACTGTCTTCCTACTAGGTAATTTAGACACCCACATTTTCCATTTGCTTATAGTGATGCCTCAGTACAAACTTCCCACTTCTATGGGTCAGGACCTTTTGTGTCCTTCAAGATTTTCTTCTAAAAGGAACCACAAGCAGAACATGCAACAAACTAGAGAGGTGAGTATATTACTCCTATCCCGTGGTATGCATACAAGGGTATCTCATCATAACCAGTCAACAGGCATTTATCGCCATACAACAACATATGAATATTATCTCAAATCACAACCATTAGTAAAATAAGTTAGTAAATCAACATGCTAAGCATGAGTTAGAAGTTTTATAAATCATCTCAATTAGTGTTCCATGATGCGAATGGAGCCCATAAGATATCCATATCATTATAATCACCTTACCATAATATGCCTACGAGGTGATATATTTTTATACTAGAGTGACCGTAGTACACCAAGTGTGTTTGAATATGATTACAGGTTCAAGGATTTTGATAATGACAAAGCACTCTTGGAGAAATTCTTGCAAAAACAAAGACTCAGAATCAGAACCAGAAAAACTTCGCGCTAACCGATTAGGGAGTACAAGCTAATCGATTAGACAGCTTCTATTTTGAATTAAATGCATCAGGAACATAAGCTAATCGATTAGATAGAGAATACCAATCGATTACCAAGCCACTGAAACATCTTTAATCGATTACCCAAGTATCTTAATCGATTACCAACATCAAAAATTAAATTAAATACATCAGGTACATATGCTAATCGATTAGAGGACTTCAGCCAATCGATTACCAAGCTACTGGAACATGACTAATCGATTACCCAAGCATAATAATGGATTACCAAATCAAGAAATGAATTAAATGCATCAGGTGCTATATCTAATCGATTACTGGGCAAGATATAATCGATTACCTGGTCTCTGACTTGAAGCTAATCGATTAGGTAGTGAATGCTAATCGATTACAGCATGATCTGAACTGAAAAATTCAAAATGTAATCGATTACAACTCGAGGCATAATCGATTACAATAGTGGGAAAACACATTTTAGTGGGAAGACAGCTCATTCTTTCACTATATCTCAGATGCCCACTACATGCAATGGCTAGGAACTTCTGCAACTCAACCATGGCTCTATAAATGCAAGGAAAACACAAGCACAATAATACACAAGAAGAGGCAATCAATCTTTACTTACCTTTGTGCTTAGAAATTTCATACTCCTTGTATATTCATCATTCTTTGAGCTAGAACTTGTATATCCTCTCATCTTGAGAGCTAGAATTTGTGTAAGCTATCACTTGCCTATCCAGTCTTTTAGAGAGAGTATTTTTGCTTGTAAACACAAACATCTAACACCAAAGTTCACTCTAGGATTGAGTGGTTATTCACTCTAGGTTGAGTGGTTACAAAGGTTGGGGTTCAACCTTTGGGATATTGTGAGATTGAGAGATTGAGTGGGTTGCCCTTGTACTTGTGAGGATTGGGTTCTTGAGTGTGGGACACTAGGAAGCCACAATTGCTCAAAGTTGTATCTCTAATCTACAATAATGGAAATCCTCTAAGTGGGTTGCTTAGAGGCGAGACGTACACTGGGTTGGTGGAACTCGTTAAATCGGTTTGCAATTTCTTCTCCCTAACTCTTTTACTTTCATATATTATTCTTGATTGATTTGTATTGGTTGGTTGTGGTTTGCATATTCTAGCTTGCTTGATTTGGTTAATATAGTACATTGCATACCAAGTGTTTGATCAATTGTCTTATCCATATTTGCCTCTTGTTTTGAATTATCTTGTGTACTTTACTTGATCTTACTTTCATAATCTCTAAACTTGTGTTAAAAGAATCAAGTTCAAAGGCATTTCAAGCAAAGTTTTAAAAACTCAATTCACCCCCCTCTTGAGTATTGAGGCCACTTAAGTAACAAGTGGTATCAGAGCTTGAATCTTGGTAGATCAAGCTTAACAGCTTCAAGAGAATAGATGGCCTCAAGTTCTCTAAACCTTTTTCCCAAGGGTGGTGCTATAAATAGACCTCCTGCTTTCAATGGGGAAGGCTATGCTTTTTGGAAGGAAAGAATGAAAATTTTTATTCAATCCATTGATTTAAGAATTTGGAATGCAATTGAAAATGGTCCTTACACACCAATGCATACTGTTGATAATAAAAATATTGAAAAACCTATGGATAAATGGACTAGTGATGAGGAGAAGAAAGTGCAATACGGTTATAAAGCTAAAAATCTCATCACTATGGCATTAGGTCCCGATGAATTTTTTAGAATAATGACTTGTCAAACCGCAAAGGAAATGTGGGATACTTTACAAGTAACTCACGAAGGTACTAGTGATGTAAAAGATTCCAAAATCAGTACCTTGACTAGCCAATATGAAAGTTTTAGAATAAATTCAGGAGAAACCATAGTAGAAATGCAAAAGAGATTTACTCTTATAATCAATCATCTTATTTCTCTTGGTAAAGTTTACACTAACAAAGAATTAGTGCACAAAGTCTTGAAAAGTCTTAGCAGGGAATGGCAACCGCTCGTCACCGCCATCAAGCAATCCCCAAGCATCAATGAAATGTCACTTGCCACACTCTTCGGAAAACTACAAGAGCAAGAGCAAGAACTAAAAGTGTTGAAGCAAGCGGAGGAAGAAGAAAAATCCTCCAAGAAGAAAGGATTAGCTCTCAAGGCCACCTCTACACATGAAGAAGAGTCTTGTAGTGACCTTGATGATGAGGAGGAGTTTGGGTTGTTTGTGAAGAGATTCGAAAAGTTCATGAAAAACAAACGATTCCAAAAGAACTTCAAACCTCAAGGTAAGAGACCTATTCCCAATAATCATCTTCTTCACCTAACTGTTTCGAATGTGGCAAGGAAGGGCATTTCAAGGTGGATTGCCCAAATCTTAAGAAGAAAGGCAAGGAGAAAAGAGGAAGAAGAAGAGCTTACATCGCGTGGGATGAAAACGATGTAAGTAGCTCCGACGAGTCCGAAAACGAAGAAGCAAATCTTTGTTTAATGGCCAACCACTTTGAAGAGGAAAATGAGGTAAGTCTCCATGACCTAGATAAAGAAGAATTGCTTGATGCTTTTAATGAACTGTATGATAAATTTACAAAAGTCTCTAATAGGCTTAAATTGTCTAGAAAAACAAGTGATACTCTAGAAATGCATCTCATGGAAGTTTGCAAAGAAAATGAATGTTTAAAAGAAGAGTTAGAAAATGTCCAAGCATGCTCTAAGAGTAAACCTTATGAATTTGCTAAGAAATGCATCGATCTAGAAGAGAAGGTCCTAGACTTAAACAAGACCTTAGATGCACTTCTTGGAAAACAACATTGCATGTTTAATAAAACCGGATTAGGATATAATCAAGGATCACATGCTTACAAAAAAGAAAAACATTACAAAAGTTTCTTTGTAGCACCTAGTAAATCATCTACACCTTTCATGAAATGTAACTATTGTGGCTTCAAAGGACATAATGCATCTAATTGTAATGTTAGAAAACTAGGACCAAAGGTTGTGAGAAAAGTATGGGTTCCTAAAGGAACATTACCACAAGCTAACATTAAAGGACCCAACATACAATGGGTACCTAGTTCTCTAAATTAATCTTGTTTTGTAGGTATGCTTCAAGGCAAGCAACACTCATTGGTATTTGGACAGTGGGTGTTCAAAACACATGACGGGAGACAAAAGTAAGTTTATATCATTTACTCCACGAAATAAAGGATTCGTTACTTATGGAGATAACATGAAGGGAAGAATACTAGGAATCGGAAATGTCAGTAAAAACTCTTCCACTTCTATAAACGATGTATTATATGTTGAAAGACTTAAACATAATTTGCTTAGTATTAGTCAATTATGTGATAAAGGCTATAAAATTGTTTTTGAATCAAATGGTTGCATAATTGAAAATAAGCTAAACAAGGAAATAAAATTCGTTGGTCAAAGAGTTGATAATATTTATATGATTAATCTTGATTGTCTTGCTTCAAATGATATGCAATGCTTCATAACTAAAGAGGATGAATCATGGCTATGGCATAGAAGAATTGCTCACATTTATATAGACCATTTGAATAAACTCGTTTCGAAAGATTTAGTAATTGGTTTACTAAAATTAAAGTTTGAAAATAAATTCTGTGACACATGTCAAAAAGGAAAACAAATAAAGGTTTCTTTTCAAGCGAAAAATGTTGTTTCAACAAATAGACCTTTACAGCTTTTACATATGGATTTATTTGGACCTTCAAAAATTAAAAGTTTTGGTGGAAACTATTATGGTCTTGTGATTGTGGATGATTATTCTAGATATACATGGACTCTGTTTCTTACTCATAAACATGAAGCATATCATGCATTTAAGAAACTTGCCAAGATCATCCAAAATGAACAAAATTTAAAAATAGCATCCATTCGAACTGATCATGGGGGAGAATTTGAAAACCAATTTTTTGAAAAGTTTTGTGAAAAATTTGGGATTGATCATAATTTTTCGGCTCCAAGAACTCCACAACAAAATGGAGTAGTTGAAAGGAAAAATTGATCTTTAGCGGAGCTCGCAAGAACTATGTTAAGTGAAAGTAACATTTCAAAACATTTTTGGGCCGATGCAGTAAATACTGCTTGCTATGTTATGAACCGATGTTTGATAAGACCTATATTAAAGAAAACCCCCTATGAGCTTTATAAAGGAAGAAAACCAAATATTTCTTATTTTCATATATTTGGATGCAAATGTTTTGTTTTAAACAATGGAAAGGATAATCTCGGCAAATTTGATGCAAAATCTGATGAAGCAATATTCTTAGGTTATTCATCTACTAGTAAAGTATATCGACTCTTTAACAAACGAACATGTACAATAGAAGAGTCTATACATGTCAAATTTGATGAACTTAACCAAAATCCTCCGAGAAAGGAAATTGATGATGTTGTAGGTACTTTCCAAGAAATGAACTTGGAAGATGAAGAAGGAAATAAAAATGAAGGAGATACAACACAAAATGAAGAACCTCAACAACAGGAATGGATCACCTTAAAGAATCACCCCTTGGACAATATCATAGGTGAAATAACAAAAGGTGTAAATACTCGAAACGCTATTAGAAATGCATGTAATCATTTAGCCTTTGTATCACAAATAGAACCCAAATGCATAGATGAAGCTATTATTGATGAACATTGGATGTTGGCCATGCAAGAAGAATTGAATCAATTTGAGAGAAATGAAGTTTGGGAATTAGTGCCAAGACCCAATGATCACCAAATAATAGGAACAAAATGGGTGTTTAGGAATAAATTAGATGAGAATGACATAATTACTAGGAATAAAGCTAGGCTAGTAGCTAAAGGTTATAATCAAGAAGAAGGCATTGATTATGAAGAAACATATGCACCCGTAGCTAGGCTAGAAGCCATTAGACTATTATTAGCCTTTGCATGTTGTAGGGACTTTAAATTGTACCAAATGGATGTCAAGAGTGCTTTCTTGAATGGCTATATTCAAGAGGAATTGTATGTTGATCAACCTCCAGGTTTTGAAAACTATCAATTTCCAAAACATGTTTTCAAACTAAAGAAAGCCTTGTATGGTTTAAAACAAGCTCCAAGAGCTTGGTATGAAAGATTGAGCAAATTCCTTTTAGAAAACAACTTTGAAAGAGGAAAGGTTGACACAACATTATTCATAAAGCACAAAAGAATGACATACTATTGGTGTAAGTATATGTTGATGATATAATCTTTGGTGCCACTAATGAGTCAATGTGCAAGGAGTTTGCTAATGCAGGAAGAATTTGAGATGTCCATGATGGGGGAACTTACTTTCTTCCTTGGACTACAAATCAAGCAAACTAATGAAGGCACATTCATTAGTCAATCAAAGTACTGCAAGGAATTGCTTAAGAAATTCAACATGGACAAGGCAAATGACATTGCCACACCTATGGGCACTTCATGTTATTTGGACAAGGATGAGAAGGGTAAGGACGTTGAACTCATAAAATTTAGAGGTATGATTGGATCCTTACTTTACTTAACCGCTAGTAGACCGGATATCATGTTTGCTGTTTGTATGTGTGCAAGATATCAAGCATGCCCAAAGGAATCACACCTAACTGCAGTGAAAAGAATAATGAAATATCTTGTTGGAACTCAAAATATTGGTCTATGGTACCCCAAAAGGGTTGAATGCACTTTAGTAGGATATTCTGATTCGGATTTTGCAGGATGTAAACTAGATAGGAAAAGCACTAGTGGAACATGTCACTTACTTGGTAGTTCTCTTGTTTCTTGGCATAGCAAGAAACGAGTAAGTGTTGCACTATCCACAGCTAAGGCAGAATATGTTGCAGCTGGTAGTTATTGTGCTCAAATCCTTTGGATGAGACAACAACTTCTAGATTTTGGTGTTATGTTAAACCATGTGCCTCTCAAATGTGATAACACAAGTGCTATTAATATTTCAAAGAATCCTGTAATGCATTCAAGAACCAAACATATTGAGATTCGACATCATTTCATTAGAGATCATGTATTAAAAGGTGATTGTGTGCTTGAGCATGTTGAAACCTCCAAGAAATTAGCGGATATTTTCACCAAACCTCTAGCAAAAGATCAATTCATACATATTAGGAGAGAATTAGGAATCCTTGATATAACCAATTGTGTTTGAATAAATGGATGATTTTGATGATTGCATGATTCTGATGATGTTTCATTAAGTTCGAAATGTTCTAAGGAATAACTTAATAGATTTCCAGTCCTCTGAAACGAAATCTGCAAAATTTAGGAATTTTTGAGTCAACTAATCGATTACCACTTGACAGATAATCGATTACCAGGCTTCTGTTTCATGCATAATCGATTACCTATTGGTCCACAATCGATTACAAAGCCTCTGTTTTAGGTCCAAAACGTTTCATCTTTTCTCTAATCGATTACCATCCTTCCTTAATCGATTAGGACGGTTCTGTTTCTCAACCTAATCGATTACCCATCTTGCCTAATCGATTACCTTCTGTACGAAACGATTCAAATTCTCAGAAACAGTGAACTAATCGATTACCTATGCCTCATAATCGATTAGCCTCGAGTCTGTGACAGTCAAACATTGTTTTCAAAGGTCTGCTCGTATTCCTCTCACATTAAATCACTTTCTCTCCTTCCTAAACCTACTTTTTCCTATAAAAACCCACCTATTCACTCTCTCAAATCACACCATCTCTTCTCCTTTAAACTCTCTCAAGAACTCTCTCCTTTTCTTCATCTTCCCTCTACACCTTTCTCCTTCCACCACCATGTCTTCCTCACGCAATATCAAAAGGGCAAGGTCTTTAATGGCCCAAACAAACAATCCTCTTGATTTCTCCAGGTTTTTCACAAGCCATAGAGACCTTCAACACTTCATCAACCATTTTTCTGAAAAAGACATCATAACCCCCACTACACCATTGCTAAAACCTTTGACAACCACAGCCTCATCTTCACTCAATGCCTCCACCACTACAACCTCTTCCCCTTCCTCACCCTCAAGGAAGAACTTTACTATCTGGAACTCATCCGGGTATTTTACTGCAACCTCAAGCTCGTCAATGGGGTGATAGAATCAAAGGTCAAAAATATGACCATCAAGCTCACAAATACCTAGTTGGCGGAAATTTCTCTTCTGCCATTCAATGATGCAGTGTTCGACGGAGGAGAGCCTGAGGATGAATGGGGTTATAATGCTCTCACTGCCCGACAATCCTTATGGAAGGTTGATCACCCAAGAAGCAACCACAAGCTGGTGGGCCACTTGACCATGAACAACCACCTTCTACATTTCTTCTTGGTCAAGATGTTGGTTCCCCGTGGTGGGAACTATGCTCTGGTAGAAGAGGATGATGTCCTCTTGATGTGGGCTATACAGAACCAAAAGGAAATAAATTGGGTTCAAATGATCAAGCTCCACATGCGCCAAGCCAAGGATCAGCAAAAGCTTCCCTACGCCATTCTACTCACTAGAATCTTCAAACATTTTGGAGTAGACTTGGCTGGAGAGCTGTCGGAGAAGGTGCCTCCAAAGGCTTGCATTGACACCCATCACCTCACCAAAATGGGTCTTGTTTTTCTGAATGGCGCTTGGTACTCAAGGATGGAAGGCTATCATGCCAACATTCCTTTTGAAGCCCCTGCTGATGAGCCAGTCCCTCCTCCTCCTGCAACACAACCTGCATCGGAAGCCCCCTCTGATCCATTCGTATCTCTCTACGCGCACCTTGACCGCCGCTTCGACCGCCTTGAGAACTCTCTTCAAGAGTTTTCAATGACTGAGCAGCAGCACTTTGAGATGATGCAACAGCGCTATGATGAGCTCTCTTACCAAATCTCCGAGCTTCGTTTCTTTAATCCGGATAACTGAATCCGTTTTTCATGTTTTGGTTAATGTTTTTTGTGTTCTCAATTCCGCATAAGTTTTGCAATGTTTCCTTTGATGAATTTTCCCTTAATTTGAATTGAATAAAGATTTACATTTCAATACATGCCTCTATTTGGTTTATTATTTTTTATGATTCCAAAGGGGGAGAAGAAATAATTGTTCATCTGTTTGTTCATCTGTTTTGGCTGCTAAAAATGCTAAATGATTAATTATCTCCAAAGGTATAGATTCCCAAAGATAGGGGGAGATTTGAAAATGTTACTCTAGTGGCCTCCTATAAATCGAGAGGGGGGGGTGAATTGAGTTATGATAAATTTAAGATTTCTAATCACACTTTTCTCAACTCTTAACTTTATTGTAACTAAATGTAAATGAATATGACAGTGCAGCAGATTATATAAAATATAAGACAAAGAGTAGGGTTAAGAGATTTGCAAACAGTATTTATACTGGTTCGGCCAACCACTGCCTACGTCCAGTCTTCTCAAGTCACCCTTGAGGATTCCACTATTATCAAAAATAGTACACCAGTACTTTTACACCTTGGCACAACCTTGCCTTTGTGTAAAGTATCTTGACACACTAAGAGTGTCACTACTCTTGTATACAATACTTTGGGAAACCTTCCCAAGCAAACAAGTTTCTCACACTTTTAATAAAGTGAACAAGGAAATACTCTCTTCTTAAAGCATATGAACAAATTGAAGCACTTAAGTAAGTAATAATCTTAACAAGATTATATGGCCAATAAGATCATAAAAGATGAAGGAATGGTTATTCTCAATTGTTGTGTTTTTACAAATGAGATACTCTCCTATTTATTGGAGAGGAAATGCCTTCAAGAGGTGTAAGAAAATAATAAAATATTTGAAAAGGTACCTCTTAATTAAAATAAATTATTTATGAAAGGATGTAACTTTTTATCCAAACATTATGATGAAAAGGTGCATAGATTTTTTCATCAGAACCAGCCTGTAATCAATTACATATAGTAAGTAATCGATTACGTTAAGTAGTTATTTAAAACACTTGGTTTGAAAATATTCTGATATATTTTTTTGAATGTTTAAACCTTGGTAATCAATTACATTATTATGGTAATCGATTATGGAAACAGTTAATTTATAACGTTTGCTTTGAAAAGATATTCTGATCCATTTTTAAATGTTTTCAGTCATGGTAATCGATTACATGATGATGGTAATCGATTACTGCTGATAAAAATGATTCTTTTAGTTGGCTTGAAATGTTGTAATTGATTACAGCTAATGCGTAATCGATTACACTGCTTCAGAGTGTAATTGTAATTTTATTTTAATGGCCATATTTTCTTATTTAGATCTTACTGTTAAAAGCTATGAGTCTTGATCTTCATTCCTTTGATCTTCAATCTGATCTGTCATTATCAAAACATTTATGATCTTCAAAAAATGTTTCAGAGATAATGAAATGAGATATATTTAAGAGATAAGAGATAATGCATACTTGATAATTATCTGAAAATCTGGTTAAGAGATAAGAGATCATGCAGAATTCAAAAGATATGTTTTTGCAGAGAGAAAATTAGAGATAAGCTTATCGTTTAAACTAACAACCCTCAAGAGATGAACATTGTTGTCATCATCAAAAAGGGGGAGAATGTGTTTGAATATGATTACAGGTTCAAGGATTTTGATAATGACAAAGCACTCTTGGAGAAATTCTTGCCAAAATAAAGACTCAGAATCAGAACTAGAAAAGCTTCGCAGCTAATCGATTAAGGAGTACAAGCTAATCGATTAGACAGCTTCTGTTTTGAATTAAATGCATCAGGAACATAAGCTAATCGATTAGATGGAGAATGCCAATCGATTACCAAGCCACTGAAACATCTTTAATCGATTACCCAATTATCTTAATCGATTACCAACATCAAAAATTGAATTAAATGCATCAGGTACATATGCTAATCGATTAGAGGACTTCAGCCAATCGATTACCAAGCTATTGGAACATGACTAATCGATTACCCAAGCATACTAATGGATTACCAAATCAAGAAATGAATTAAATGCATCAGGTGCTATATCTAATCGATTACTAGGTAAGATATAATCGATTACCTGGTCTCTGACTTGAAGCTAATCGATTAGGTAGTGAATGCTAATCGATTACAGCACGATCTGAACTGAAAATTTTGAAATGTAATCGATTACAGCTCGAGGCATAATTGATTACAATAGTGGGAAAACACATTTTAGTGGGAAGATAGCTCATTCTTTCACTATATCTCAGATGCCCACTACATGCAACGGCTAGGAACTTCTGTAGCTCAACCATGGCTCTATAAATGCAAGGAAAACACAAGCACAATAATACACAAGAAGAGGCAATCAATCTTTACTTACCTTTATGCTTAGTTACTCCTTGTATATTCATCATTCTTTGAGCTAGAACTTTTATATCCTCTCATCTTGAGAGCTAGAATTTGTGTAAGCTATCACTTGCCTATCCAGTCTTTTAGAGAGAGTATTTTTGCTTGTAAACACAAACATCTAACACCAAAGTTCACTCTAGGATTGAGTGGTTATTCACTCTAGGTTGAGTGGTTACAAAGGTTAGGGTTCAACCTTTGGGATATTGTGAGATTGAGAGATTGGGTGGGTTACCCTTGTACTTGTGAGGATTGGGTTCTTGAGTGTGGGACACTAGGAAGCCTCAATTGCTCAAAGTTGTATCTCTAATCTACAATAGTGGAAATCCTCTAAGTGGGTTGCTTAGAGGCGAGACGTACACCGGGTTGGTGGAACTCGTTAAATCGGTTTGCAATTTCTTCTCCCTAACTCTTTTACTTTCATATATTGCTCTTGATTGATTTGTATTGGTTGATTGTGGTTTACATATTCTAGCTTGCTTGATTTGGTTAATATAGTACATTATATACCAAGTGTTTGATTAATTGTCTTATCCATATTTGCCTCTTATTTTGAATTATCTTGTGTACTTTACTTGATCTTACTTTCATAATCTCTAAACTTGTGTTAAAAGAATCATGTTCAAAGGCATTTCAAGCAAAGTTTTAAAAACTCAATTCACCCCCCTCTTGAGTATTGAAGCCACTTGAGTAACACCAAGTTCCCGCACAATAAATGGATAAGGGACACACATGTCTAACATCATATGTATCCATGACCATCTCACCATTCGTGATCACATTCACAATGGAACTAGCTCTCCACAGTCTTACACCCATCTTTAGTCGAAGTATATCAGGCTTGCCACAGATTACCTGGTCTCGGGTATGACATCAAACTATTGAGGGCCTGACCCAATTGTATTCTTGAGATCCTCCACGAGGTTGAATGAACATGTTCTCCAATTTACCCGTCATTGATGCTCTAATTTCAAATCATAAATATATGCACATGATGCATATATGATGCGACATTTTACTTTTTCCTCTTTCTAACTTTTGTCAAGCAGGTTTTTACACACAGTGCCCTTTGTCCTTAATATCTTGGGTAAATACACATCATATATGCCATACTCATTATTCACACCTAAATATTAGTTTACAGGGTCTCAAAGAGTCTTGTCTAAAAATATTTGAAATGCTTCACTAGTTATTTCGAAATACTAAATGTGATTCTAGAAAATATACTTAGTACTTATAAAATATGGTAGAAGCATTATGAAAAGTAATAGTACTTAATAGGGAAAACTTAAGTGGCCCAAAGTAATTAAAGAAGTAAGGGCTTTTTTGTACTAGGAAAAAGCCATGAAAGTAGTTTTATGTAACACCCCTTGTTTCATAAAGAACCCATAGAATACAAATTTATTTAATTGATCATGATATCTGAATTGCTGAGAAAATTGGGCTTCAATCGATGTTGTGTCTTGTTGAATATGATTGGCAATTGTGGTAGATGATTTCTAAGGAGTAATGGTAACGCTATGGAGAGTTTTATATTGTCCAATGTAGGAGAATGATAATAATAATTATACTATTAAAAAGTTACGCTAAAAAGGATTTCACCGATGTCATGAAATGGATCCCTAATCGCTTGCATATTATGTTGATGTTTGTACCTTGAGTCTAAGATTGAGTGGAAAGGGCTTTGAGCTATCTTTGGACCTAATTGTGGTTGATGAATTACTTGATGATGTTGTGAAATGCGATTACTTCCCAGTTTTGAGAGATAAGGAAAAGAGATAAGGGAAATTATGACTTTGTCCTTCAACGCGATCGATAACGATTTTAAGGCTAAAAATGGGATTTCTGGAAAAGAATTTGTCACAGGGGCAAATTGGTTTTTGAGTTGAATTTAATATATGATTTTATGTTAAAAATGTATAACTTTTAAAGTTATTTAGTTGGGACTTTTGATTTGACTAAATTGGAGTTTTCTATAAAAAAGGCCTAACTCGCTACTAAAAAAATGTCATATAGCGACGAAAGAAACCCATTGCTAACGAGGAGAAATACGTCGCTAAATGGTATCAACGATGGCCTCAAATAGGACAAACCTCCATCGCTAAAAGCCAGGTCACTGCCCAATCAACAACGGTAATAGACACCCGCCGCACATTTTGTCATGGGTTACTCGCGTCGCTGAAGGGTGACAAAGTAGTGGTCCCTTTTGTCATCACCTCCGTTGTTGTTTCAGTCCCAAAATAGCAACAAAATGAAAAATGGTAGCTATCAAATTGAAGTAATTTCATTGTTGAGGTTGTCGCTAACGCGCAATAGAACTAGCGACGACTAAACCTACATAGCTGCATGGTTGACGTGCTGATGTTGCTATTGCGATCGCTACAAGGACCCCAAGGTAGTAACGATTAAACCTCCACAGCTACCTGGTTGACGGGTTGGTGTCGCTATAACGGTGCTACGAGGAACCTAAGGCAGCGACGACTACTATTTGTAGTTGACCGGTTAGACACATTGCGTCGTTGTTGTCATCCTACTTTATGACCAGGTTAATGACAACATATGCATCTGACACTAGATTGATGATGTATTCAGCGATGGAAACATTCCGTCGCTAATGTAAAAAATAATTTTTTTATAAACATTATATTGGTAAAAAGTTATATAATATATTTTATAGAGTTGAATTAAATATTTAAATATAAAAATTATATATATAATTTTTTATAATAAGGCTTTTATTTTTATCCAATTCATAATACAGGCACGTAAACAATAGAATGAGATAAAAAGAAATAACAATAATCGAATAAAAAAAGAATGAGATTCAAAAAATAAAAATAATCCAATAAAAAAAGAATAAGATAAAAAGAAATAAAAATAATCAAAAAATGATGTACAACTTTAACAATAAAAAAATAAATACAAAAATGTGTAACAATAGAAAAAATGAATACAAAAATGTAGCTTGAAATGAGTCCCCAACTAGATCCTTGGGTGGTGGGGGCGGCTAGGAAGTAGTTCCTTGGGTGACTCAAGACCCAAGAAACTCCATCAACTAGCAAAGTAGAGCCTCCTACTATGTCAATTGCCTAAGAGTCTCTCCTTGATCCTTTTCACCTCGCCAATAGTCTTCCTCAGCTTGCTGCTTCACTAATATAACTCACTAGCGGTCCGCCTTAGCTCGCTCCTCCGTCAGCTGCCTTTGTCGGTGCTCCTTTGCTAGCTCAATGTTCAAGTTTTGAATAACCTGAACAACATCTACTGGCAACATAAAGGAAGAGACAGGGGCTTTCCATGTCATGGTGATCTGGGTCCTAACCTCCTTCTGAGCTCACATGGCTAGATACGTCTCTTGGATATGTAAAAGTTAGATGAAACAAGTTAGTAATTTGACTTGTAAATCTTTGAAGAAACTCTAAACATTTGTAAGTTCAAATAAAGTATCGCCATGTCGGTGATCTTCTAGTTAACCCAGTCACCAACCTTGTTCTTCTTGGTGACTTGCATCTTCTCAACCAACGCAGGCTCGTGGTGCTCTTTCTGCTCCTACAATTCACAGTATATTAAAATTTTTAATGAAAAAGCTTTCAAGTCGTAATAGTAAACATATTTAACAAAGTGTACCGACAAACCTTAATTTATGCTCTACAATTGAAATAGAACTGCCAGTGTAGATGGAGGCTTTGGCACCAACCTGTCTATTTGCCTTGTTCCTAGTACTGACCTGTTGAAACTTGGCATCTCCCCACTTCTGAAGCATCCCTTCCTAGTGGGGCTCTAGGATCCAATGGGGGCGCTTATTCTTCGCCCTCAACTTTTACAGGGTACTTTTGATGATTTTGGAGGTCTTTATGATAAAGATCCTCCTAGCCTTATCAGTCATACCCTCCTCCCACCGATAGTCACATTGTAAATTAAAATGCAATTCTAAATTAAAAAACAAGTGTATATAATCATGCAAAAGATAGATTAAATTAATAGGGTTATTTTAAACTTACCCGAAAAATGTCAAACCATCTCTGTTGGACAATCTTACCAACATCTGTCCAAGAAATGTAAGGACCATCCACTGGGCCTTAAAGACCTTAGTAATTGCTTTTGAAGTACGAGTATTATCAACATAGCCGTAGTTCAAATAATGAAACAATTAATCAAGTAAACCATACATAAAACTATCATAAACACAATCAAACAAACAAGGGTTTAGGGTTTCTTATTTTGGATTAATGACACAGGGAGTCTACCAAAATTTCAGCAGAGTCTCCCTTATAAACTGGACATTTCAAATTTTTACAAGCACCCTGTTATACACAAAACTTTCTAGTATAGTTCAATGTAAAGAAACAACAACAAACATGCATAATTGAAGTATGTTATCAGCACACACACCGTTACCTAGTGAGCTTTGCTCTCCACTAACAAACAAGAATCAAATCAATCTCAACAATACAAATGCATATAAGACAACTTATTAAGGTATGCCTTAACTACCATATAATAATACAAACAATGTTTAAACTTTAGGAAATATAGTAATACTTACTTGTCCACATCCGACAGTGCAACCAGAGTGGGAAAGGGGTCAGTGTAGATGAAGAGGTCACCTGCTGTTGAGCCCATAACGTGTCCAGCTGTTCGTGGCTACAACATCATTGAGAACCGTCGGTGTGGGCGTCTACTGTACACTCTCATTTGTCGGTGTGGGCTCTCTTGATGTGCTAAGGGTACCAAGCCGAGTAACTAGGATCTGTCTACCACCACCCTGAGCATACCGTGATCTATGTATACTCATCTAAATAAATACTGTAAATAAGTTTTAGTGAAAAGAATAATATATATATATATATAACTACATAGTTATTTAATGAGAATGATAGTATGAAGTCATACTCTGTGTCTGTTTTAGTTTGGAATTCCCTTTCAGCGTCAATGTCATCCTTGAAATTTGTTTTAGGTGTGTCATCAATATACATATTGGCCCTAGACCGTTTTAATTAGGAGTCAACATCTGTGTCAATGTGTTCACCACCTAAAGTCACTAGTGTCTCATCCAATATGACCGGATTAATATTCAACACTGAATGGTTGTCGTTGAGTTTGTTTGGAGCTAGTTGATAAGTATCTTTAACCTCATTGGAGACATTATCAGTAATTTGACTATGAGCCTTGGCTTTGATGACTGCATACCAGCCTTAGTGTCCTCCAAGGAATTTTGTGTAATAAACCTGCTCGGCTTACTAGGCAAAGATGAAGGGACCAAACCCTTTATATTTATCATTTTTCACCTCAACTAAACTGTAATGGTTTTCAACTTTGTACCCACACCGATTATGTTTTCGTACCAAACACACTTGAATAAAACTAAATCTCTTTTAACCTGCCCGGAGAAAGAAACTTCAATAATCTCTTTTAAGACACCATAGAAGTCTTCCTCTAAATGTCCAGTTGTATACAAACCCCAGAGTTATGTGTTCGTATTCCTTCACTCCATTGGAAAATGTTAAACTTATATCCATTTACGTAGTAAATTGGCCATTTTTTAACAGTTTTCATAGGCCCCCAAGAAAGAGCTTGGAGTAAAGGGTCTTCGGTTTGGTTATTTGGTTCTGGAAATTATTTAAAGCATAACATACAACAATATTAGATAATATAAGTACACAACTTTAAAAAAAATATAAAGTGTACGGACCTTACATGTTGTGCAAACCAATCGATGAATTTGGATGATACCTTATTACGTACTTGGTCGTCAGTTATATCATTTTGCTTTTGTCTCAGCATATCTGCATATATACTATTTAAAGAATAATAGTTTGGCTACAAGAAAATCCTATGTTAAGAATGAACATATGTAAAAGTTGATGACTTACTCGAGATATGGTTTGACTTCCTCAAAGTTTAAAAGAATGTACAAGTGAGCCACCTTTCGATGTGTCTCATCAATGTAACACCAGGGTTCTTAGCAACCTCAAGGTTGCGGGCGATTCTAGTCATTCTTATTTTTATCTCTGTTGGAAAGTAGAATGAAATAAAAATGGTCATCTCTTCCACTAAGGATGCCTCACAAATTGATGCACACTACCATAAAAAACACTTCTAACACCGGGTAAAATCGACTTTTAACACTGGATTTTTTTGGGGTGTTAAGTGCAGAGGTGTTAAAAATCAAGACTTTTAGCACCGGATATTTTATCCGTTTATCCATTGTTAATTACTACTTTTAACACCAAACTTGTATAACAACTGGTGTTGTTTATTTATTGCAACACCAGATTTTTTTAAACATTCGGTGTGAAATACTGTTTCGAACACCAGTTAGTTCCTATACCATTATATCTACTGTTAATTATACTTTTTAACATCAATTTTTTAGAATATTTGGTGTTAAATATGATTTGTAACACCTATCTTTTTTTTGTAGTCGGCATTAAAAATATTTTTAACACCCATATATTTCTTATAACCGATGTTAATTTTATCAAAATTTAACAACTTTTTCAAAATTTAACAGGTGTCAAAAGTTCTTGCTTTGAATTCTTTTTTATTAAAAGACAATTTAATAAAATATAAATATCCATATATACGCATTAATAATATTTAAGGTCAAATGTTAATATACATATTAATGTTCAATTTAACTATATAATATATACACATATCCAAAACATCAATGAATAGAAATGCATAAAGTTAAACATCAATAAATCACATCAGGACTCTGAGAAATCTCCCTCTCTGTTGCTCACTTAAGTGCTTTATATTTTTTTCTCATCCCTACTAGAAAGCTCACCTGAAATAAGATAAAACAATAAAGGTCATTTCTAACACTAACTCATATTTAACTTTATAAATAGCTTCATAGCAACAAACAAACAATAGAACACAATTTATTTTCATGAACAAAAAATATTATTTGATAAAAAGATAGTAGAAAACAAAATATAAATTGTATCATGATTATATTTACTTAGCAGTAAAAGTATAATTTTTATATATTTTCTCAATTATTGAAGTAAAAACTATAAATAAATCAATAAGGTCTCTATCCTAGAAATTAGAAACGCAACACTAAAAATGTAGGCAACACATATTATGTAACATCCTTCATTTTTGTGTAACTGGTCCCTGGACCAAGGTGTTTATTTCTGTATTGATTTTATGTGCAATGATATTTGGGCCGAGGCCAACTTGATTCATAAGCTTGTGATTAATATTTTTAGAAGGATTTAAAGGACTAAAATAATTATTTGTGATTTAATTGAGCAAGGAGACTTATTAATTAGTTAAGGAAAACATATTATTTGAATAGAAATATATAAACTATATAGTTTTAATTATTAACCTTGTACGTATTTTATCAGTTCTGGCTAAGCAAGCCTCGGGGTATCTGAGTTGACTCATGTTTGTTCTAGAGTATCTGTATTGTTGTACCCATGAAGGGAACGGGGCCCAATTCTAGCCACTCGGTTTCCCAAGAATTTATTTCAATAATTGAGTAAGTTGTTAGAGGCATTCTGCGCACCTGTTTGTATTTTAAGCATAACTCTCTCTCTTGTTAATGAAATTGAGTCTTTCTTGTCCCAAAATTTCTGTATCAAAAATTCCTACAACTTTGATATTGACCATAAAGGCTAATTCTTACCCATTTGGTCCCAGAATTTCAAATACTACATTGCCCCATGTATTCACTGTTACAACTTGACCTACGTGCAGTAATTTCCACTTTTAAGACTTGTATGAGCATGAAATTGAATGATTCTTCCTTTAAACTTTTCTAGACTCATTTCTCTACAACTTTGGTGAAGGGAATGAAAGCAAATTCCCTACTTTATTGTCCCAAAATTTTTATTTCGTTCACAAATTTATTTCCTGTCATAACTTGGAACAATTTTTGTATTTGGGGCATATCTCCCTCGTCCGATATAGAGTTTTGCATACCATACCTAGTTTTAAAGAGGAGACATAGGTCTACAACTTTTATGTTTTGTGTTTTTCTAAATTTGCACTGTAACACCTTCAAAAACATGAGACAAGTTAACGCCCCAGGATTGTGCCACACCAGTCCTACGCAAAAACGGTCCAATCACCTTGTAACACCCATGGGACAATTTGTTCTATTCTCCCAAACTCCTTGCCTTGCACTCAGAATAGCCAGAGGGACACTTGGTGGACATTACAAACACCTTGATTTCCCAATCTCCCCCTCCGTGCAGCCATGA
Source organism: Clitoria ternatea (assembly GCA_037962975.1). Taxonomy (NCBI): domain Eukaryota; kingdom Viridiplantae; phylum Streptophyta; class Magnoliopsida; order Fabales; family Fabaceae; genus Clitoria; species Clitoria ternatea. The sequence continues at coordinate 49,224,339 of CM075669.1, read as the reverse complement.
ACCATATTGGTTTCCAAGGATAGCATGCAAAATTTTCATTTGTCATAAGAACACTTTCATATTTCTCTAAGTCACCAAAACAAATCTGCCCTTCCTTCTCTTTTCTTTCACCTCACGTGAATAACCATTCATGCTAGCCTAAACACTTACTTGTTCCTTTATTCCTCATGCAAAGAAAATAACCATCTCTTAAACACTTCATAAATTCCTCCAACTTTTCCAAAAATAGCATTCTCACCTCACTTCCTCCTCTCCAAATCATGCCCACACAACTTAAAAAAAGCATTTATTTTCCTTGCTCTTGGTGCTGCCCCATGGTAAACTTGAAGCAAAAACTTGATCTTTGCATTTTCCTTTCTCTTGGTCGTGATCCTCATTGAGGTAGAGGGAGTACACTCTCTTTTTCTCCTTGATTTTTCACATGCATGGTGTAGTATGAATCACGTTGAGATTCATACCTTGGTGCCACTCCCAAATATAAAATTTTAGACTTGTAAATCACTAAAAGGACTTGTTAAAGATAATCTTTATTTTGGGAATCACCATGGCTACACTATGTCTTAATGTTTCTCTTGATTCTTGCTGAATTTTAAGTTATAAATGTTGCCTTTCTAACATTTTTAAGTGCTATAGAAAATTGTGCTCTAAGGAAAATGCATGCATGTTGATGTTATCACCACTTGCTTGACAAACCTTGCTCCCTTTATGGCCAAATTCACATGACTTAACCCCCTTTGTTTTAGGCAAGATTTAAAGTACTAAATATAATTTTTCTTATGAATTAAAATAATTGCTAAGGTTGGGCAGATTTGGGTGCTTCACTAAAAAATTATATGCATGTTGTTAGATGAGTTAAAAATTAAAATTTTCCTCTTAATCTTGGTAGCCGTATAATGTGCCTCCCTTTTCTTTAAAATTGTGCAAGATAATATCCTAAAAATATGATTTTAGATGTATATGGGAAAGGTATTATTGTTGTTAGAAAATTTTATCTTGGATGAATTAGTTATAATTTCAATGTCTTGCATGAAAGTCTTGATTTTTAGAAAATTAATAGTTATGGATGGTGTGCATGGTTGGATCTTTATTTTTGGTGATAATATGAAGTTTTAAACATAATTATAAATTCAGGAATTTTGAGAATTAAAAGGGATTGAATATCATTTTTATGATAATTGTTCTATGTGCTTTATTTAGCGAGTGGCTTGTAAACATGCGAGGATTTTAGATCTTAAAAATGAAGTAGTATAGTTGTTGTCCTATGCATGTTGTGACACTGGAATTAATGATGAAAATGTGTATAAGATGTTGTTTTGGTAAAGAATTAAAAAGAATCCCGAGTGTAGGCGCGAATGGTAATTGGAAACGGTTAAAAACGTATTTATGCAGTTGGGTGTGAATTTTGTGATGGAAAGTGTGAAATTTATGAGTATTGGAAAATACCCAAATGAGTAGAGTTTATTGAAGATGTCGTACGTAATACTTGTTCTTAAACGCGGTTTTTACAAAAGATAAAACAACAAAATATGGCATTTTGAGAATTTTCATGCAAATTTATTTTCTGGGTAGAATTGGCATCAAATTTTATTTTATTTAGTTAATAGTTAAAAAGTTAATCAATTTTAGCTTTAGAATCACTCAATTTGGAGTTTTCTAGAAGAAATACGACAAAAATGAAGTTTTCGACAAAACGACAAGAAATAGAAATTTTATGACTTTATTAGCTTGAATAAAATTACCTTCTTTAATAAAGTTTAGAAGAAATTTTTGAAGATTATAATGAGATATTTTTACTAACTAGGAGAATTTAGTAACTATAAAATTAAAGGCCAATAAAGTAAGTTTCGTCGTAAGTCAATATGATGGGACGATACCATTAAATGGCCCAAGACGTCATAAGGAACACTAGATATTTTGCATACTCCTTCTTTAAAGAAAATTTAATATTTTCAATGTAAAAACTTATTTTTAGAAGTGGAATTAAAATGACGTTAGACATTTATTTCATAACACTATTATTTTTACAATATTTCCTTAAAGGGACTTATAAATAATTAGAGGATTAAGATCTTGGAAAACTTTTCTTATAGAGGCTTATTTTAAGGCCTAACCTCAGTGCCCCTGAGAGAAATTATTAGGTAGCACTTGTGGCTTTGGCACATAAAATTTTACTTGTTAAAAAGATTCATAACGACTAGTTTGAAATGCTTTAAAGACAAGTATATTGGATAGACAGGTTCCGTCTAACACTTGGGCACTCTCATGATAAGACGAGAAGATTGCATATTGCATGTGGAGTATGAGGAGGGATGATAGAGTGATCCCCTAGAGCATACAGTGATGGGTACACTGGGGAACAATGGCGTTCTGACCCTACGGGAGGTCTTAGGAGTATACCAAAGTGGATGTCCAATGGTTCGGAGTCACGTCTGAGACCGGATAGCCCATGATAACTCTGGTATACTTCAACATAGAGTGAATGTTACAGAACCATGAAGTGCTTGTTTTGCTGAGATGTGATTGGCCATTATTGATGATAGGGCTATATATCCTTACCCATTTGTGAAAACCATACGAGCCAAGCTCTGGTCGCTCTAGTTAGGCAGGGGGATAAGGTGGGATTGATGTGTACAGTGGATATTGATATGTGAGAGATTGATGAGAGGGAGTTGGGCCCCATTGCATACTAGTATTTAATCAAGATTATTTATACTGAATCTAACACATGCATAGCATGTCATAGTTGTGTGACTAACTCTATTGATTTGTATTATCTCTCTGATTAATAGTATGTTCCTGATTCCTATATTGTTATGCTTGTAAGTGTTGCATGAAATAATTCCATTATCTGAAATATGTATGTTTAATAATACAGCTACCCTTGCATGTGAATCATATGGGTTGAGGGCTTATACTCACCCCTCTTGTGTTGTATGGTTGTTTCCTTTTCTTGTGATCATCAGCTGAAGGACAAGGCGAACGTAGGTAGGAATTGGACTACCTGCAGTAGTGAACGTTGAGTCATGGACGTGAAGTACTTGGACTTCCCCTCTAACATCAAGACTGTTGTAGGTCCTGATGCATAGTTATATAGTTTATGTTGTAGTTGTTTTGTTGGGAGCCTGCGAGCCCCGTATTTTTTAAGTAAACTACTATTCTGAAGAATTGGTCTATGTTATTATTATGTTTATTTTGAACTATACGTTGATGATCGCCGAACAAAAAAAAGAACTTTTGTTTTTTAGATAACTAATGACTCCTTAGTTAAGTAGGGCATTCCGGTGAGGGATTTGTCCTAGTTAATCGAGGGTGTCATAGTTTGGTGATATCAGAGCATGGTCGATTCTTCAAGCTTATGGTGTGGACCGCTAAGGTTCCCTCGTACTCAAAAGAGTTATTTGTGAGTCATTAGTACTCATGTAGTAGGACTTGATTGGTTATTTATATGTGTGGAGCCTCCCAATACCGAAAGGCTCGTGAACCATATGCTAAAGTTACCTTTCTTTCAGTTATCATGGTGTGTCAGAATGACGTAACATTGAATGCCCTGTTAGATATGATGGTAGATGCTTTGGAAAGTCAGGGGACTAATGCTTATTAAGCTTCACCGAGGCATGATTATCGACTTCCAGAAGGATAACCTTGCACAATTTAAAGGAGGTTTCGACCCTGAGGAAGCTCAATTGTAGATTGAGCAAATGGAGAAGATCTTCACAGCCATGTGATGTGGGGATAAGGACAAGGTAAGTTATGTTGTTTTTATGCTAGTCAGAGAGGCCGAGCATTGGTAGACTTATGCGAGAGTGAGAATAGCTACTAATAGGGCTAAGGTTACTTGGGAAAAGTTCAAGACTGAGTTTTTAGCTAAGTATTTTCCTAAATATGCAGTGAAGAATATGAGTTAGCGAGTTTTTAGCTAAGGGTTCATGATAGTAGAAGAATATGCAGTGAAGTTTAATGAGTTAGCGAGTTGTTACCCCTATTATAATTAGATGAGCGAAGCCTCTCGATGTGCCAAGTTTAGGGAAGGATTTCACCAGGACATCCGTCAGGTGATCTGCTGTAAGCAAATCACTCAATTCACTATTTTGGTGGATCAATGTCGTATCTACGAGTATACGTCTATACAGAAGTCAAGAAGAACTTCCAGGTATGGACCAGAAAGACGCATATTTAACAAGCGACCATAAAGAGACTTCAAGCCAGGGAAGCCTTACCCCCGACCAAATCTCAGTACACCTAGTGGATTCGTGAGAACTCAGAGTGATAAACCTCTTACAAGATGCTTTAACTGTGGAGGACCATATTTTGTTAGAGACTGTCTCAAGAAGGCTTTGACTTGCTTTGGCTATGGAAAGACTAAGCTAATAAGTGTTATTTTACATTGATTTAATACTTCAATTAAACTTATTTTGGAAAAAATTTAACTGGATTAGTAATTAATTAAGCATGATTTTTGTTGGAAATAACACATTGTGTAAAAGAACTTGATTTGTCAAAATCTGTGAAGAAAGGTGCCAAAAGTCCTGAAGAAACCAAGAAGCACCAGCATAAAATAAAAGGGACGCTTGAACGTGACATGTTCCATGCTTGAGCGTGAATTAAAGAAAGCAAAATGTATCAGGACCCTTCCACGCTCAAGCATGGGAAAGGGCTGCTTGAGCGTGAGCCCGAGCTCGCTTGAGCATGGCTTAAATGTGGAGTGGACCTGTTAAACTAAAAGGCACGCTCAAGCGTGACATAGTTTAGCTTGAGCGAGGATGAATCAGCATCAGGACCTTCCTCATGCTTGAGCAAGAGAAGGAGACGCTCAAGCGTGAGCCCGAGCTTGCTTGAGCGTGGGTTGAGCGTGGGTTAGACATGTTGGACATAAATGGCACGCTTGAGTGTGGCTGAACTTAGTTTAAGCGTGAGATAAAAATAGAGCATCAGACCTTCCACGCTTGAGGTGTTTCTGCATGTCTCGGAATATTCCTTCATGGGCTCGATGCAAGTGGGCAAGGGAAGCTGAAGCATAAGCCTTATAAATCAAGCAGAAAATAGGACATCGAGGACATCAAGCATCCCCTGCATCTCCTGCAAAATCCAACCTCCCCATTATTCCTTTTACCTTCTGTATTCATTTCCAAATTCTCTTGAAGTGAAAATGCAAAGCATGAGTAACTAATTTTCCTTCATTGGGATTAGTTGTAATCAATTCAAACTTGAAGTAATGCTGATGTAAGTTTTTATGTATGTTAATAAGATTTGATACTTTCTGTATTTTATTCTGCCATTAATGCCTGAAGGTACTTGATCACTATTTTCTTATTTTAAGTTTTCTTAAGTATACTGGGAAGTAACTTTTGAAAGCAAATCTTAATGAAATACTCGTTGTAAGTAGCTGATCAGGGATGACATCTAACGTAATGAATGTCAAAACAATCGATCTCTAATGCTGGAATGATTTCAAACTGACTGAGGGATCAGCGGTTTGAAATCATTCTTATGAATTTTGTAGTCGAGGGATCGATACAAATGACTTTGATTGTGACGTAGAAATTATCATTTCGAATTACATACATGCAATTTATTCAGCTTATGAAAGGTAAGATGCGATGAAACCAATCTCTGTTTTCTAAGTCTAATTTTTACCCAAATATTTTACTGTCATTATTTTCATTCAACACTTGCTGTCTCTTTTATATTCAATCTTTTTGCACCACAAAATCAAAATAAAGCTTTTGTCAAAAATCAATTCAAGAACTAAGATCTTTAAACCAACACCTTAGTGGAACGACGTCTATACTATACTACAATTACTGTGTTTAAACTTGGCACAAACATTCCATTGAGTTCATATTATACAAACTTGATTCTCTTTCCTTGAACACTTCATTTCCTTGTATGATTTACATAAAAAAAACCATATCAAGTTTTGGCTCCGCAGCCGGGGAGGTGATTCAAGTTTGAATATTTTAGCATTGAATTGACAAGACTTTGTAAATAAATTTCATTTGTTTGCATTTTTCATTTCTATGTGGTAACATTGCTAGAGTGAGTGCTTGATTTATGATCTTGAGAGGACAGGGACCAAAAGAATAACTTGCATTTGATCCAGAGATCGATAGGCTACTCAAGAAAATCAAGAAAGCCAAGCAAAAGTAGAACTTCCACACAGGAAAAACTTCCTCTGATAGAATAGTGGATGTTAACAGCAATAACCAAAATCCACCAAGGAGAACACTTGGAGATTACACTCTACAACAAGGGCCCAGACATTACTCAAGCATTGTTATACCAAATACAATAAGGGCTATAGAAATGAAACCTGCGTTTCTTAGTTTAATTAGTTCCCACCAATTCCATGGAATGACAAGTGAAGATCCATACACTCACTTGCCAACTTTCTATGAATTGGTTGGAACAATGGGCTTTGAATAGGAAATAATTGAAGCCGCATATCTAAGACTATTTCCTTTTTCTTTAGCAGGTAAAGCAAAGGAATGGCTCCAATCTCATCCAAATCAAAGCTTGAACAGCTAGGACATAGTGGAAGAGAAATTCCTACATAGATTCTTTCCACCATCCAGATTTATCAAAGCCAAATCAGACATCACAATATTCAAACAGGGCCAAGATTAACCCTTCTGTGAAGCATGGGAACGTTTCAAATCCCTTTTGAGAAAGTTTCCAAATCATGGTTTGGAAGATATTGCCCAACTTAATATCTTCTACAGTGGACTCAAAGCAGATACCAAAATTATACTAGATACAGCAGCTGGAGGCACTTTGATGACGGTAGATGCAGAACAAGCTACAAGAATTATTGAAGCATTATCATCCATGGATTACCAAGCCCAACATGATAGAACACAAGTCCAGAAGAAGTGAATATTGGAACTAAATACAACAGATGCCATTTTAGCTCAAAACAAAATTTTGACTCAGCAAATTGAAGCTCTAACACAGCAAATGGAAAAACATCCTCAGCAATTACATGTAGTACAAACCTCTACAAACAATCATAATTGAACTATGACTTTTGTGGAGGAGAACATCAGAATGGACACTGTCAAGGAAAGCAAGCTGACCAATCCATCCTCTATATGAATAGTCAAGGTAAGCAGGGTAACTTCAATAACAATGCTTATTCTAACAATCTTTCGCAGGGATGGAGAAATAATCAAAATGGTGGATGGAAGCAAGAGGCAAGCACTTCCAACAGACAACAACCCTATCAACAAGGTCCTTCTTTGACAGAAAGAACATCAAAACTAGAGGACACTCTGGAAAAATTCATGCAAGTTTCAATCACCAATCAGAAGAACACTTATGCTTCAATAAGAAATCTGGAGACTCAAGTGGGGCAATTGGCTCATCAAATTACAGAACATCATAATTCTCAATTTGGAGCTAATACCCACCCAAATCCACAGGAGCAATGCAAATCAATCACCATAAGAAGTGGAAAGGTCATTGGACAATAAGAAAAAAATGGTGAAAAGGTGGAAGAGAAGAATTGTGACAAAGAAATAAGGGAGGAAGTTAGTGAAGAGAAAAACAAAAATGATGAAGTACATATGAAGGAGGATGTAGTTGAAAAAATAAAAAGAGAGAAATCAAAGAAGGAAAGAAAAAGGTGGAAGACCCAGCACCACAGCTGAAAAGTTTGCCATATCCAAAGAACCCTTCGAAGATAGACAAGGAGAGGCAATTTGCAAGATTCATGGACATCTTCAAAAGGTTATAGATAAACATACCTTTTGTGGAAGCCATGGAGCAAATGCCAACATACGCGAAGTTCATGAAGGAGCTGTTAACAAAGAAGAAAAGATTCTTTGAAGAAACAGTGAACTCGCATCAGGATGTAGTGCCATTATTCAAAAAGCACTACCTCAGAAAACAAAAGACCCAGGGAGTTTCCCAATTCCAGTAACTATTGGAACTTTACCAGTAGGAAAAGAACTCTTAGACTTGGGAGCTAGCATTAACCTGATGCCCCTCTCAATGGTAAAAAGAATCGGAGATCTTGAGGTGAAACCAACACGAATGACCCTCCAACTCGCTGATCGATCTATGAAGTTTCCATACGGCATAGCGGAGGATGTGCTGGTACGAGTTGACAAATTCGTGTTCCCTGTAGATTTTGTCATCATGGACATTGAGGAAGATACAGAAGTGCCTCTCATTTTGGGGAGGCCCTTCATAAAAACTGTAAAGGTGATTATTAACGTGGACAATGGGAAGCTAAAGGTAAGAGTGCAAGATGAGGAAGTAAATTTCAATATGTTTGATGCAATGAAGTACCCAAGAGAGAAGCAGTAGTGCTTCAAAATTGACATGGAAGAAATAGCCATCAGAGAACAATCCAATGAATTGCTCAGTAAAGATCCGCTGAATGAGTTAATGACAGACACTGAACCAAGTGGAAAAATAATAGAGGAAGAAGATGTGAAGAACTTGGAGGAGGACAAGCATAATATCCAAAAATAAATTCACTATGAGAAGCTGCCAAAAAAAGCAAAAGAAGTCGCAGCATCAAAAGTGGAGCTAAAAGTGTTGCCCTCACATTTAAAATACGTTTTTCTTGACGAGGATGGTCAAAAACCTGTTATTATTAACAGGCAATTGTCAAAATTAGAAGAAAAACAATTGATTCAAGTATTAAAGGAGCACTCAACAGCAATTGGTTAGAAACTATAAGACTTGAAGGGAATAAGTCCAGCCTACTTATGCACCACATTTACATGGAACAAGAATTCAAACCAATTGCCCAGCCGTAGAGACATTTGAATCCAACGATGAAGGAAGTAGTCAAAAGGGAGGTAATTAAGTTACTAGAAGCCGGTATAATTTATCCAATCTCTGATAGTTCTTGGGTGAATCTTGTGTAGGTTGTTCCAAAGAAGGGAGGAGTAACTGTCATACAAAATGACAAGAATGAATTGATCCCCAAAAGGATAGTCACTGGATGGAGAATGTGCATTGACTACAGGAAGTTAAACACAGCAACTAGGAAAGATCATTTTCCTCTACCTTTCATGGACCAAATGCTGGAAAGGCTTGCAAGACAAGCATACTATTACTTTCTGGATGGATACTCAGGTTATAACCAAATAGCTGTTGCACTAGAAGATCAAGAGAAAATAATATTTACATATCCCTTTAGGGTGTTTGCATACAGAAAAATGCCTTTTAGGTTATGTAATGGCCCTACAACATTTCAAAGGTGCATGTTAGCTATTTTCTCAGATTTAGTGGAAAAATGCATTGAAGTTTTCATGGATGATTTTCTGTTTTTGGACCATCATTTAATCAATGCTTGGAAAACTTGAGTATAGTGCTGGGGCATCAAATTTCCAAAAGAGGCATAGAAGTGGACAAAGCCAAAGTGGAAGTAATTGAGAAGCTGCCACCACCAGGGAATATGAAAGGAGTGAGAAGCTTCTTGGGCCACGCAGGATTTTATCGAAGATTCATCAACGACTTCTCCAAAATTGCAAAGCCTTTGAGTAATCTCTTGAACAAAGACACTCCTTTTATTTTTTATGATTCTTGTCTACATGCATTTGAAACTTTAAAACATAAATTAACTTGTGCACCTGTGATAGTTGCTCCTGATTGGGAGTTAGATTTTGAAATAATGTGTGATGCCAGTGATTATGCCATTGGGGCCGTATTAGGACAAAGGAAAGCAAAAGTTTTCCATGTCATACACTATGCTAGCAAAGTTTTGAACCCTGCCCAAACAAATTACGCAACAACAGAAAAAGAGCTGTTAGCAATAGTGTATGGCCTGGAAAAATTTAGACCTTATCTGATTAATTCCCAAGTCACTATTTTTACTGACCATGCTACTATTAAATATCTGCTGAATAAACCTAACTCTAAGCCCAGGATAATTAGATGGATCTTGTTGATGCAAGAATTCAATCTAGTAATCAAAGACAAAAAGGGCAGTGAAAATTTTATTGCAGATCATTTGTTTCGCCTTGTTAACAGGGAAGTCACACTAATGTAACCAGAAGTAAATGAAGAATTCCCTGATGAGAAGTTACTAATGATAAAAGAAAGGCCATGGTTTACAGATATGGTAAACTTTAAGGCTGCTGGGGTGTTGCCTGATGATCTTTCATGGCAACAAAAGAAAAAGTTTCTAAAGGATGCAAAACATTTCATATGGGATGACCCATACCAATTTAAACTTGGATCAGACCATATTTTAAGGAGATGTGTGTCTCAAGAAGAAGCTAACAACATCTTATAGCACTGTCACAACTCACCATATAAAGGACACTTCAATAGGGAGAGGACAGCAACTAAAATCCTTCAATCAGGTTTTTACTGGCCCTCATTGTTTAAGGATGCTAATGTTTTTGTGCAGCATTGTGATGCATGTCAGAAGACAGGTAGCATATCAAAAAGAAACGAGATTCCATTGACCACCATTCTTGAAATAGAGGTCTTTGATTGCTAGGGCATAGACTTTGTTGGACCTCTACCTACTTCATTTTCAAATGAGTACATTATTGTAGCAGTGGACTATGTATCAAAGTGGATAGAAGCCATGGCTTGTGTTAAAGCTGATGCCAAGACCGTCATCAAATTTCTGAAGAAACACATTTTCAGTAGGTTTGGCACTCCAAAAGTATTGATAAGTGACGGAGGTTCTCATTTCTGCAACGCCCAACTTCAAAGGTGCCTAGAACACTATGGAGTGAAGCACAAGGTAACCTCCCCATACCACCCTCAAGCCAATGGCCAAGTAGAAGTATCCAATAGAAAAATCAAGAGGATACTAGAAAAAACAATAGGCCAAAATAGAAAGGACTGGTCCTTAAAACTGGATGATGCCTTATGGGCATATAGAACAGCATACAAGGCACCAACTGGATTTTCACCTTACCAGTTGGTATATGGAAAAAATTGCCATCTTCCAGTAGAGCTAGAACACAAGGCATTCTAGGCAATGAAAATTCTCAATTATGACCCAAAGGCATCAACTCAAGAAAGAAAAATTCAGATGCATAAGTTAGAAGAATGAAGGATGGATGCCTATGAATCATCAAGGATCTATAAGGAGAAAATGAAGGCTTACCATGACAGGTACATTATAAAAAAGAGTTTTTACCTGGGACAATCTGTGCTCTTTTTCAATTCAAGGATAAAATTGTTCCCAGGAAAACTAAAATCCAAATGGTCAGGACCATTCATTGTGAAAGAAGTAAGGTCTTATGGGGCCATTGAATTACAAGACCCTAAATCTGAAAGAACCTAGGTTGTAAATGGTCAACGACTCAAACCCTATTTGGGAGGAGAGGTGGAGAAGGTCACCACCATCATTCAACTGAAGGATCCATGATCAAACAAATCAGGTGTCGAGCTAATGACGATAAACAAGCACTTTTGGGAGGCAACCCAATCTTTTGTGTTTTTAATTTTCATTCTACCTATTTTAATTTTAAGAAAATATCATCTCAAGGTTGAAATTTCTTTTCAGGTATCCCACTTATGAAATATGTAAAGAGAAAGGAAAGGTCAATGGGCAAGCTCAAGCGTAATCTGTCACGCTCAAAGCTAAAACTTTATCTCGCTTAAGCAAGGTCATACTTGCTCAAGCGAGAAGGGAAAAATGTGGCTTTATCTTAAATTCGCTCAAGCGAACCTTGTTAAAAGCTCAAGCGAGACAAAGAAAGCATCAGGGGGATCACTATGCTCAAGCGTACTTAAGCTCGCTCAAGCGAGTCAAGGTAAGGCACTCATTGTCTATATTTCATGCTCAAGCGTAAAAATGACGCTTAAAGCGTGGAAACACTACCAGTGAAGGCTATCAAACTCTCAAACCCGATCACGCTTAAGCATAGAATGTTGCGCTTAAGCGAGAAGGACCTTTTCTAAATTAACAAGTGCCACGCTTAAAGCGAAAAAAAAACTTGCGCTCAGCGAGAAAACAAAACTGCATCAGGTCCAAATTCCTTCATGCACGCTTGAGCGAGTGTTGAGAGCGCTTAAGCGCCTGTTCTAAAATTCACTTACGCTTAAGCGTGATTTAGCCAAGCCTAAGCGCAAGTCTCATTTTCTAAGGGAAATCTCGCAAGCCAACCACGCTCAAGTGTCATTCTCCCATGCTTAAGCGTTAAAAGTTTCCTCTGACATACACTCAAGCGAACCTGAATTAGCCAGCTGGTCGATCACGCTTAAGCATGATATACTCACGCTCGAGCGAGAAGTTTGAAAATTGCCCCTAATGCTAATAGATAGAGCGTTTTGTAACTCCGCACTCATGTAACCGCCCATTATCACTCCTGTCTTTCAAAGTTTTATAACTGACAAATTCCATTTGCATTACTTGTCCCATTCTCTCTTAATTTAAATCTAGCATTCTCACTTTATTCTATTCACAATTCACTTTAAGGTCACTACATTTTCCTCTTCTCTACATCCATTTTTGATTCTTCCAGGTAACCACTGAACTCTTCTCTTTTAAATTTTATCATGCTATTACCTTATTAGGAAGAATTAATAACCTCTTTTAGGAATGTATGCGAGTCTTCAAAATTTCTTTCTACTCATTCCTACTGTGTGACCATCAGAATGTAAAAATACTTCATGCTTGATTTTTCTCTCTGGGGTATTTAAAGGGAGGATCGGTGCTACTATTCTTAACTTCTTTGAAGTGCATGTAAACTATTTGTGAAAAGTCCTATAAGAACTTACTTTGCATATTGGTCATCATACATGATAAGTAATGGTATTCGTATGGTCTATAATTTTGTCACAAGATACTGCACTCATGGTTTTTCCTTACCATCCTTATTATATTATCATCATTTGAAGTTATGCTCTTTGCACAGATGGCCAGGACTAAGCAAGTTACACCAACTTCAACTGCAACCACTTCCCCGTAAAGAAGTTTGAGAAGAAATAAAGGAAAACGACCACGAACTGATGTCCAAGACAACGCCTCAATATTCATAAATAAGGATAAAAGTAGGCGTTTTGAGGATATCTCCAACTAGATGTTCATCCCCGAAAGAAAGGTTGATTTGGCCTTGGGAGAATGTGATGCATTTCTGCAGATAGTGAGAAGGAAAAACTGGCTCAAGATCTGTTATCCAAGGGAGAAGTATGACCCAGAGATGGTCAGAGAATTCTATGCCAATGCTTGGCCCAAGGAGGGAGAAGGTGATCGAAGGACTTGGGTAAGAGGTCACTGGCTCTCATATGGCAGGGATGAGATTAACTTCTACTTAGGAAGCATCATGGATCTAGGAGAGGGAGAAATTTGTGAATACACTGCTATGCTTGCAAGAAACCAAATCATTGCCACCAATGATCTTGAGGAGGCCATATGCATTCCAGGTCACCACTTTTAGATGGGTCAAGGAGAAAACCCACTGCGTATTTTAAGGAAAGACATGACCACCATTTCTTAAGTATGGACTTTTTTCATGCTTGCCAACATTGCACCTAATACACATGTTGTAACACCCAAATTTTTAATAAACAATAAATCCAAAAACAGGGAAAATTTTTTTCACAAATCAACCATTGGTCAATCGGCATAGAAAAAGAAGGAAGAAGGCAAGGGAAATAAAAGAGCATCCACACGTATAGCAATCAGCGGAAGGAACAAGGCTGGGACCGACCCATTCGGTTCAGCGAAACACATCAGCGCCTGGGCGAAAACCATCAGCATTACACGCGCACTCGCTCGGGCGAGACTCCACGTCGCTTGAGCGAGGCTACGACAAAAGCCTTCCAACAGTACACATTCGCTGGAGCGGATCCTCCCTTCGCTGAAGCGAGAAGCCTCACACGGCAAATTCTTCACTCGGCATCGGAACATCCATACACTCGGTAAACGACTAAGTCCACTCGGAAGTTCATTCCTAAGTCCATTCGGTATTCCCTAACTTAGCCTTTCCATTTTATCCATACGGCCAGACCTATACTCTACTCGGGCACTGAGGGTTATCCCACTCGGATTCCAAAACTCCTTCTCACTCGGAATATATCCTATTCAGACATCACTCGACGTATTCCATCCTTGATACAATCGGGTCACATTATACTTCTACTACTCGGTATACACTCACACATTCACTCGGGAAGTCAGGTAGTTAAGTCCCTCTCAGACTTATTCAGAACTCAACCACTCGGAATGCAGACCCTCACTCACTCAGATTTTCCATCTTCCACTCGGATTACCGATAGCTTACACTTAGGACCCGGTCCACTCTAAACCACTATTCTAACTCCTCGCTTAGAAGGGAATCACCCAAGGTTTTCACTCGGGAAATACAAACTCTTCCTCACTCGGGATTTACTTAAAAGTTTCACTCGGAGTCACTCAATATGTTTACTCGGTAAAGCCACCCAGAAATCTTCGCTCGGAACCACCAACTTAACGTAATTCCACTCCTCAACGGCCCTCGAGTCATTTAGCAACACTTCCCAGTCGGAAAACGCATCGAATCGGTACGAAGCTCATACATATGAATACATGTTCACAGAAACATAAATCTGCCCGCAAATCCAGTCTACCGACCCGTAGACATGTAACCATATACTCGGAATACCCATTAACTTGATATTATACATTTACCAATACTTGCGATACCATGACTATTCAATCCTTATAAGTGAATATATTTAATCGTTATTTTACATAGGAGCCGGCCAAGGCTACACGGACAGAACATAATAATGCAATACAAGTGCTCAACAGTCGGAGTGCACCACACTCGGACGTGAGACCCTATCATCATTTCCGAGTACGACCTGCACACTGAAAAATGGTGTAGGGGTGAGCATCTTAGATATTAAATGATAAATACCGACTCAGGTTGTCCCATAATTATACAGCAATATACATATACACGCAATTATACATAGCAACGAGTAAAGTCAAGTAATATCAATCAACCAAGACACACATGGAACTCTTACCGATCGGAATTCGTCAGTCACCACTCGGTCAGGTGCAAATACACAGCCAATAACATTAATATAGCAACAATCAGCAACATGATAATACCAATGAATCAGAACGCACGTATTCAACACTTTTCGGTCAGAATCTAACAGTTCTCACTCGGCTATACACGCACAACATTTCAATAACATTAGCACATTCATGGAGCAACTTCATTCAGCATCAATTGCGTATACACACAGAATACTCTCTCGGTTATACCCATTCATCATCTCCTTAACATCATCACACGCATAGTCAAATTCCAGTCAGCATCAGTAATACATATACACAGAGTATTTCACTCGGATATACATATTCATCCTTTCATTAACATTATCACATGCATAATTAATTCCAAACAATATCAATCGGTCAATACACACAGAGTATTTCACTCGGTTATAAACATTCATTATTTCATTAACATCTTTGCATGCATAACCAATTCCAAACAATATCAACAGTTAATAGGCACATAGTATTTCACTCGGTTCCGCATTCGTGTGTATCGGTTTAAACGTTGCAACGTAGGCTCTCAGCCTTTTTTTATACATAGCTCTCAGCTATCAAATCAGCTCCCAGCTGCTTGGCCATTTTACAGGTACCCAACCGTTTGCCCACAGGTGACACCAGCGCTCTCAGCGCCAACGGAGGTGTTCACAGGCAGCCCGAGTCCCACTCAAGGGCTACCTTGAGTCCCACTCAAGGATTTCATAGCGTCCCACGCTTTAAAAACCGATGGTAGTGTCCCACACTACGTGCTCCCAGCATAAACGCATCCCATGCGCCATACGTGGATTCATCACATAACACAGAGTTCATATACACAGCCATACATGCATCTCATATGATCGGCATCATACATCATCAGCATTTAAACAACACATGCATCTCATGCAATCAATGCTGGATATTAATAGAGCTCAACCACATATGCATATCATACAGTCGGTGTTACACATTTTCAGAACTCAATAGCATATGCATCTCATGCAATTCCACAACACATGCATCTCATGCAGCCGGCGTTGTACACCATCAGTATTCAACAATACACGCATCTCATGCGACTGGTATAACACATCATCAGGACTCAAACAACATACATGCAATCGGCATTAAGCAATGTCAGGACTCAGTCGACACATGCAATCGGTATGGTACATTATCAGATTCACTGAGTCGTATTTTATCACATGCACTCGGCATTAACAACTTGCAGGCATATAAAACACACGATAATCGTCAACATCACTTCAACACCTTCCTTTCACACAATCGTTCAACATTCACAGGCCATCAACATGCAACACTCGTCTTTCGCTCGTCATGCAACTGGGCAATACACACTCGTATGTAACACAACACGAAATTAGAACACGGAAACAGCAAGTATCAACACTCGAAACCCGTTCATAACTCATGCATTTAAGATAGAAGACACCCCCTACCTGGACTGAAGCTTTCAGTCGGTCAACACGACGCTCAATTCCAGAGGAACACTGAATCACTCTTAGCACATCTGCATGCAAGAGTAGGGGAGGCCCAAGACGTCCAGCTCTCGGCTCGCTCCCTGGAATGGCTCCATCACAATGCTGTGAATACTCCGACCACCTTGAAGCTCCTCGTAGTGCAGATCTCCACTAGAACTTGGCAGCTTCGAGCAAGGAGAGGAAGAAGGAGGGAAGCCGACGAAGGAATGAAGGAACAAGGAAGGAGACATGTTGCATGCAGAGGGAATGCACACCCTCATCCTCACGAGTTCGTCGAGTAAGGGAGGAGGACCCCAATCCTCAGCTACCATTGCTGCGAGCTCACGGGAACAGAGCGTAGAGGAGGAAGAAGGAGATCGAAGAGGAAAAGAAGAAGAAGAAGAAGAAGAAGAAGAAGAAGAAGAAGAAGAAGAAGAAGAAGAGAGAACGGGGGGAGAGGAGTTTGCAGGGAAGAATCAATGATAGTGTACCCATATATGCATGTATGAAAAGAAGGAAGAGTGGGGTGGGAAAGCGTGCACAGCAGCAGCCCCCACACGCGTCACACATATAATCACATCTAATCAGTCATTGACAGCTAATCACCATTAATCTACCTTTCTTTTCTTAACTTAAATTAATTAAACCAATTATAATTAATAAATAATTCTCCCCACACTTATCGATTTATTATTTTAACGATTTATTTTCATTTGGCAACTAGTTATTAAATTGGGATGTTACACATGTTTCTGATCTCATTTTTAGTAGGTGTTATTTACTATATTGCATTTCACAAAATGACATCTCCATTGATCTAGCACAGATAATCTCTGATGAAATTCACAAATTTGTAAAGGCTGATCAAAAGTACTCCCAAGCAGGGCAAAAGGTTAAAGGAAGTTTAGGTTTCCCTACTTTTATTACTGACTTTTGTGCAGCACATGGGATTGAGGTATACGACCTCAAACCTATCAGGCCTTCTATAGGAAAACGCTTCATTGAATAGTATTGCAATACCCAAGAGTTAATTACACCAAAAGCACCCCCACCACCTGCCTCAGATACACAGCAAGCATCACCAGCAGGATCAGAACTCCATCCTCCACCTCTCAGCTCAGAAACATTGATGCTCTTACAAGGAATGCACTAGATTCAGATCCAGAATAGCCATCTTTTGTTACAGTAAAATTCCAATCATAGAGGTCTGATGCATATACATGATGGTTTATATCATAGCATTCTTGCATGACAACCCAACCCTTGGATGGATCCAGTCCAATTTGAAGCACTCATTGCTTGGCCTGGGGACAGGCCTCCTTTTGTGGGAGGGGGTGAGATTTCACAAGCCAGGCCAGGACCTTCTTCACAAGGACCTCCAGAAAGGGAACAGGAGAAAGAGGATGACTCTTTTGAGGATGAGTGATGAGTTTACTGCTTTAGTCTTTATTTGCTTTAGTTCTACTACTTTAATTTTTCTTTTTTTCTCTGATTGACATTTTATGGTTTTACCTTGAGTGGGTTTTCTTAGTTTGATATTACTGCAGCATACTTTGAAAATTTTTAAATTTTTCATGCTTTTGTGTTATGATTGTTTGGATACAAAGTTACATGTTTGAAACTAAAACAGTTTTGAAAAACCCAACCAGGATTTAAACTTTTTAAGCAAGAAAAGATTCTGAGTTAGCAATTATTTTGAGGCAGTAACATTGGTTTTGAGAAGGCAAATTAACTGATTTAAGAACCATGAAAATGAAGGAAATGAACTATTAAAATTTGTTTACATGCTTGAACCCTTTTAGAATATGGAAGTATGCCTTATAACCCGGTGAGAAGGGAGAAATTTAAACACTGGGAGTCTCATTAGAATTGCTAAGTTTGTATTGCCTAATTTTCTGATTAACATTTTTTCATAAGAAATTAAGCAAGGAAAGGATAAAGGCAATTTTGAAAATAAAATAACCCAGAGCCAAAAAGCTACCCTAAAAAATATGCCCTATTCTTTGGTAGCCCACTTTTGAGCCAAAAATTTTTATTCTATAAAAACACCCTAACCCAAGCATGAGAAATAAAAATCCTACCTTATCAGTATGCTTAAAATTGATAAGAGCATTAAATATATTTCCAAAAGGGTCATGAAAGAAACAGAGGCAGAAAAAGAGAATGCTAAAAATAGTAAGTTCTCCAGAGATTCAAACAGAAATAGAGAACTAGAAAAAAAGAAATAAAGAATTCTATAGCTCAAAAAGGAAGAAACCTCATAAACTTTGAAAAGTTTCATAACTTATACTCTTCCTTATGCATGCATTTGAACTCAAGAAAAACCAAGAATTCTTGTTTAGCCCAGCCTCATTACAACCCTTAAAAGTCCTTTTGATCCTTATTGCTCTTATGATTTGATTTTGATTGGAAATGACTGGCAATGATAATTAGGCAGTTCTCATGATGAATGTGCGACACAGACACCTGGTGAGAAATAATGAGAGTTCCTTATTCTTAATTGGTTACTTGCCTTGTGAAAAATTGAATGGTGCATTGCATTTCAAAGGATTGGTATTAAGGATGTTATTTACCTTAAGTTAAACTCAGAATATTATCTTTTAAAGTTTTGTCTGCAACTGAATCTGATCTTATTGAATGCTTGATTTCCTTTCCAAACTTCTTTTACTTGAGGACAAGCAAAAATCTAGGTTGGGGAGAGTTTGATAAGTGTTATTTTACATTGATTTAATACTTCAATTAAACTTATTTTGGAAAGAATTTAACTGGATTAGTAATTAATTAAGCATGATTTTTGTTGTAAATAACATATTATGTAAAAGCACTTGATTTGTCAAAATCTGTGAAGAAAGGTGCTAAAAGTCCTGAAGAAACCAAGAAGCACCAGCATAAAACAAAAGGGACACTTGAACGTCACATGTTCCACGCTTGAGCGTGAATTAAAGGAAGCAAAATGTATCAGGACCCTTCCACGCTCAAGCGTAAGAAAGGGCCGCTTGAGCGTGAGCCCGAGCTCGCTTGAGCGTGGTTAAGTGTGGAGTGGACCTGTTGAACTAAAAGGCATACTCAAGTGTGACATAGTTTAGCTTGAACAAGGATGAATCAGCATCAGGACCTTCCTCACACTTAAGCAAGAGAAGGAGATGCTCAAGCGTGAGCCCGAGCTCGCTTGAGCGTGGGTTGAGCGTGGGTTAGACATGCTGGACATAAATGGCACGCTTAAGCATGGCTAAACTTGGTTTAAGCATGAGATAAAAAGAGAGCATCAGACCTTCCACGCTTGAGCATGACCTTTGAGCTCAAGCGTGACTCGTGCAGCATGGGATTTTTAATTTAATATTAACCAATGGTGCAATGCCAACTTAACCACTTTGAGGTGTTTCTACATGTCTCGAAATATTCCTTCATGGGCTCGAGTAAGTGGGCAAGGGAAGCTGAAGCATAGCCCCTATAAATCAAGCAGAAAATAGTACATCGAGGACATCAAGCATCCTCTGTATCTCCTGCAAAATCCAACCTCCCCATTATTCCTTTTACCTTCTGTATTCATTTCTAAATTCTCTTGAAGTGAAAATGCAAAGCATGAGTAACTAATTTTCCTTCATTGGGATTGGTTGTAATCAATTCAAACTTGAAGTAATGCTGATGTAAGTTTTTATGTATGTTAATGAGATTTGAGACTTTCTGTATTTCATTCTGCCATTAATGCCTGAAGGTACTTGATCACTATTTTCTTGTTTTAAGTTTTCTTAAGTATACTGGGAAGTAACTTTTGAAAGCAGATCTGAATGAAATACTCGTTGTGAGTAGCTGACCAGGGATGGCATCTAACGCAATGAACGTCAAAACAATCGATCGCTAATGCTGGAATGATTTCAAACTGACTGAGGGATCAGCGGTTTGAAATCATTCTTATGAATTTTGTAGTCGGGGGATCGATACAAATGACTTTAATTGTGATGTAGAAATTATCATTTCAAATTACATACATGTAATTTATTCAGCTTATGAAAGGTAAGATGTGATGAAACCAATCTCTGTTTTCTAAGTTTGATTTTTACCCAAATATTTTACTGTCATTATTTTCATTCAACACTTGCTGTGTCTTTTATATTCAATCTTTTTGCACCATAAAATCAAAACAAAGCTTTTGTCAAAAATCATTTCAAGAACTAAGATCTTCAAACCAACACCTCCTCAGTGGAATGACATCTATACTATACTACAATTACTGTGTTTAAACTTGGCACAAACATTCCATTGAGTTCATATTATACAAACTTGATTCTCTTTCCTTGAACACTTCATTTCCTTGTATGATTTACATAAAAAAAACCATATCATAAGCACAAGAGCTATATTTGTCCCAAGAAGAATTTGAACAATCTAAAGAAAGAGATTAGAGGCCAGGTAGGATGCCCCGCAGGCCATGGAACTGGAGAGTCAGCTGTCAGTGCATCAATTAATAATCTAAGGGTGGAAAATATGAATCGTCAAGACAGTGGTAATGTTCAACAAAGGCTGAGGAACGCTGCAGTAGGCAGAGGTAGAGGCAATGTGATGGTCTTCATGAGGAATGGAGCAAAGGTTACATAAGAAAATGATCTGATATAAGCTACATGCTTTATAAGTGAAGTACTTTTGAGTGTGCTATATGATTCTAGAGCCACTCATTCATTTATATCTAAGAATTGTATGAAGCATCTAAACTTACCTTTGACTCCTTTATCTAGAAAGATGATTGTTGTCACTACTACAATTAAACCTATATACTTTTCTGTTGTATGTATGAAATGCCTTGTCACCATTGATGAAAAGTCCTATCAGGTAGACCTAATCTATTTACCTCTGATTGATTTGGATGTTAGTTTGGAATAGATTGGCTTACAGCCATCGTATTCTGATTGACTATCATAGTAAGTTTATATCCCATGGAGTCCCATCACCTGAACATTTCCAGCCTAGGGAATCTGAGCCTGTTGATGTTAATCAGGAGATGACTCTGTTTCGAGAAGTAGCCCGAGTGTATATGGTCATTGCTAACACCAAGTGCAAAAAAGAGTCAACATGAACGACTTCCAATTGTTTGAGAGTTTCCTGAAGTCTTCCAAGAAGATATACCTGGGATATTGTAATATCCCTGACGATTTTACATTTAAAAGGATAAACAAATGTACAAATGGATATAAATTGTAATAAATTAAAGATGTAAGATGTTAATATGGTCTGAGGATGAATTCTTAAGGGAATGGAGGATCAGCACCTGACGCGTAGCGTGGTATGGGTGCGTAGCATCAGGGTACAATTAGTAACCTGATGCGTAGTGTAATTCTGATATGTAGCATTGGCGTCGTGATAGATTTAAAACATAATAACGACAAAACAGAACGCATACATTAGTTTGGAACTCTTTCTTTCTCCTATTTCTCATTCAAGCTCTAGGAGCTTAATTCAAGCTAATTTTGGTGGATTTGTAGAATCAATTGCAATTTTGGACTTTGGGGAAGCAACGTACATACATGAGAACTACCCATTTGTATTTTCCTTTCCTCTTTCTTCTCTTTCTCTCTTTAACCGCGAGTGCATGTTGCTAGGAGGCTATGATCTTACATTTTTGGGCTTTATGGAGCTTGGGAATGGTTCCTAGGATGATGGGTGCAAAGGAAAACTAATGGTTTTCGTGTTTTGGCAATTGTAGATTTTGAAGCAAGGATCGGAAGGTCGTTGATATCATGGAGCTTGGAAACAAGAGTCGGAAATGGAAATAAGTTTTGGTGGATTTCAAAGGATCTGACAAGTAACTTAAAGATTCGGGAATCTTAGAATCAAGGTAGGGGGTATGCTGGGTTAAGGTTAATATAGAAATGTGATTACGCCAGTGGCGTATAGGAAAAGCGTGTATTCTAGCCAATTTTAGGTGTTTTAAACTAATTTGAATAATATATGCTAAGTTGCTAGAATTATGAGGAATGAAAATAAGATGAAATTATCAAAGTGGGGAAGGTAGGATAGTTAATAGATAGATAAACAATTAAATGATATACTAGTGTTATGATATTAAGAGGATAAAAGTGTATATATGGTAATGTATAACATAGAAAGTAATTCGGAGTGGGCTTGGTATATACAGGAATAAAAGTAAACATAGGTTAGGTAAACAAGAGGTGAAGAATATGTTTATGTGAGGGAGTGTAAAGTTATAATTCATAATGAATGAGGTTGATAAGAAACTTATATGGATAAAACTCGTTAACTATAAATAAAAGGGTGATATTAATATGTATATGCAAGATGTGATGATATAAATGGTAGCTATATTCAGTTAAATTGCATAATAGGTGGTGTGAAGATTAAGGGCGGTGAATAATAGAATTGATATTGATAGCTATAATAGGATTAATGATTAAATAGGAGTAAAATTTGGTGATGATAGATACAATGATATATGTATATATATATGTGTTGGTTTGTATGATTACAACTTATATGTATTAATGAGCACAACAATATAATGTTAGTGATGATGTTGTTAATTAATAATGGATTGAGTTTGTAATAATGTAATGTATCAACGATATAATGTGTGTATGTATGATATGGTGTGATGATTATATTGGTGGAATTATATGGACAAGTGGTATTGTTTATATTGTATGCCTGATGATTGAGATTGGTGGTTATAATTGATTATGTTTAAGATGGTACTTGGTGATACGTGATATTATATCTGGGTCGGGTCTGTGTGGCCACCCTATGGAGATGTATTTGAGGCCTGGTCTGTATGGTCACCCTGGTGGTGATTCGTGGGCCGGGTCTGTGTGGCCGCTCCGGATGAGTGAGACGCGAGACTCATGCCATTTAAGCAGAGAAACTGAGGTAAGTGATTGATGATATGATTATCTAATTATATGGTATGGGATGACCGATGGCATATGTTATCCTCGTTTTTGTCTTTCGTGGTCAAGTCGGACCCAGTTGAGCTATCCAATGGTCAAGTAGGACCCAGTGGTTGAGAGGGAGCCAAGGCGGGCTCGGTGAACCAAGTCAGGTTCACGGGGTGTCAAGTTGGACCCCCAGCTGAAGGTCGATCCTTTTAGTATCTGGATACTAAGGCGTCATATTATCTATTTGAGAGTCAGTTGTGTTTTACACTCCTTGGCTTACACATATATTTATGATGATGCTTGCATTATGTGATGATTGAGTTATTAAGACCTGTATGATGTGTCATGTTGATTTGACTCGATGATGATGAATCTGGTGATTTCGATGTTGTTTGATATGTTGAATTCATGAGATGAAATGAAATAATTGATTAAATGAATGAATGTTAACTATAATAAAAAGGTAGATATAATAGATGATGTTAATACAAGAGCTAAGGTGAGGCTAAGGTGAGGCATGAAAGATGGATATTAATAGATGATGTTTTAGCTAAGAAGGTAGATAGAACACTCTTTTCTAGTGTGTGGTTATTCTTTTTATATTAATTCTTAATTTCGGTCACTCACCCCCTTTTATTGTGGTTTTAGTGACTATTGGCAGGTTGGGAAATGCATACCGTGAAGGCAAGAGCTAAACAAGGTCAGGGAGATATGGAAAACAGAAGAATAAATTTAATTGCATATCTAGCTATTGACTTATAAAAATGTTGATTGATATTAATTTATGATGTGGTGTATGTGAATTTAATCATATTCCTAGGCGTATCAGTAACAAATGGCATGGAACCATTTGAGTATTTGATTTGTTATAATGCATGAGTAGGATTGTATGTGTGTGATGCCCAGGCACTAAATTGTGATGTACGATGATGTGGAATGGTAGCGTGTTATGCTTGAATAGATGTAGGGCACGAAGCCATTGTGTGATTGCATGAAATTGGCAGGTACTGCGATTTGTGAATGATATACTTAATGAGTGTGATTGCGTATTGAATGGTTAACATGAGGATGATTAGTATTGACAATACGTAATTGGTGTGCTTTGGTGTCTATGTTGTAATTGATTCAAATTATGAATGATGGGCATGGAGCAAATATCATGTGTTTGATAAATGTCATGGGCAGGTTTGCAATGTGTTGTTTATGTATGTGAATGGTGTGTGATGTGCTTGAACGATTAGTTAAGGTTTTGATATTCTGTAGCATAATATGCATATAATGGAAATGATAGATTTAAGTAAAAATAAGGAACTAAACAGGTGATTCTGAGATCCGGTGGGTTTTGGGACCCCCAGAAGTGACCAATAGGTTCCCTAGGAGATTTAGAAACTATGCATATAGGCCTTGGGTAATTTGGAGCTCATTTAGGTAGTTTGGTGCATAGGTTTGCATATAAATGATGTAAATACATTTTTGCGCATAACTTGTGTATATGATAGAATTTTGGTAAACGAACTACGCCAACAGTCCCATGATAAGTGTTGATTAAGCATTGATTTCATGACTCATTTGAACTAATTTTGTAAAGACTTGAGCTAAATTGATGAATTATTGAAGGAAGTGAGCATGAATCTTTTAAGTAGTGATGGATAGGTGTATAAAAGAAATATTGTGTTAAAACTCTTGGAAAGTTGCAGGAAATTCAACAGGAAAGCAGGGCAAGCTTAAGCTTGAGCAAGCAAGCTTAAGCGTGAAAAATCAAGCTTAAGCTTGAGCAGGCAAGCTTAAGCGTGAAAAATCAAGCTTAAGCTTGAGCAGGCAAGCTCAAGCGTGAAAAATCAAGCTCAAGCGTGAAAGAGCAAACTCAAGCGTGAAAGAGCAAGCTCAAGCGTGAAAGAGCAAGCTCAAGCGTGATCGGGAGCATTTGAAGACATCAAGCTCAAGCTTGAACAACCAAGCTTAAGCTTGAGCAAGCAAGCTTAAGCTTGAACAAGTTGGAGAGCATCAGGACCCCTCACGCTTGAGCGTGAACACTAGGCGCTTAAGCGTGGAATGATAAAAATGGAAGCCTAAGCGTGGATTAAGCGTGGGCAAGCGTAAAGTTGGACAAGGAAGGCCACGCTTGAGCGTGGCTGCAGTGGTTTAAGCGTGAAACGTTTAAATAGTATCAGGACCCTTCACGCTTGAGCGTGACCATCAAGCTCAAGCGTGACTCATACAACATGGGTCTCTTAATTCTTTATTCACCAATGATGCGATGCCAACTCACCCACTTTCTTGTGTTTCTACAAGTCTCTGAAAGATGCTGCATGGGTTCTAAGCAAGTGGGCATGGGAAGCTAGAGCATAACCTCTATAAATCAAGCTGCATCCATCATCAGATTCAATCCCCTGTATTTCCCTCACAATCCAACCTTTTCCATTATCTTTTGTATTTATATTTTGAGGGTGAAAATGCAAAGCATGAGTAACTAAACTCCCTTATGGGATTGGCTGTAATCCATTCAACACTGAAGTAATGCTGTTGTAAGTTTTTATTTAGTAATGAGATTTGATAAGTTTCTGTATTTCCTTCTGCGTTTAATGCCTGAAAGTACTTGATCACTATTTTCTTGTTTTAAGTTTTCTCAAGTATGCTGGGAAGTGACTTTTGAAAGCAGATCCGAAAGAAATACTGGTTGTGAGTAGGTAGCCAGGGATGGCGTCTAATGCAATAAACGTCAAAACAATCGATCGATAATGCTGGGATGATTTCAAAGTGACTGAGGGATCAGCGGTTTGAAATCATTCTTATGAATTTTGTAGTCGAGGGATCGATACAAATGACTTTGATTGTGACGTAGAAATTATCTTTTTGATTTACTTATATAAAAACTTATGCAGCTTACAGAAGGTGAAGATGTGATGAAGCCAATCCCTGTTTTACAAAACTGATTTTTCCAACACTGTCATCTTTTGCAGATTTCACTCTCTGTTATTTATTACTTTTTCATTCAACATCATTCACAACAAAACAAACTAAAAACCTTCTGCCTAATCAATTCAAAACTAAGATCTTCATTCTAACACCTCCCTAGTGGAACGACAACTATACTGTATTACAACTTCTGTGTTTAAACTTGGCACAAGCATTACATTGAGTTCATATTCTACAAACCTGATTCTCTTTCATTGAACTCTTCAGTCCAAATATCTCAAAAAAAATAACTATCATCCCATAATGGGGAAAACATGTAGCCCGTGAAGTTTCGTGGTAATCAGACCTAAAACGGGCCAATTGGGTAAGTCGGAAGTTGGCTAAATGTCATAAAATGCATAATAGCATCAGGTGCTGTTACTAATAGGCTGACGCTGGGCGCCAACCTGACGGGTAGCGTCAGGGCTGCGATCTGAGTCTCATGCGTAGCGCATCATGCCCCTGTTTCCAAAAATTGGTGTTTTTACGTTTTACGTCTTATTTGGGGTTTAAAATGTTATGTGGGATGTATTTTGGGACCTTTAACTGAAAATGGGTATTTTCATAAATGTGGAATTATTAACCATTAATTTTGTGAAAAATTTAGTATGAAATTTAACTAAACAATTAATTTAAATGAAATTAATTAGTGGACGTCATAGGTGGTATCAGAGCAGTTCTGTTCTGAACCGTATTTGTCAGGGGTCCGGGTAGTGTAAATTGAGAAATAACGACAAATTAGGGAAGGTTGAATAAGAGTTTGGCTACTAAATGTGCTAAAATGGGTAAAAAGGGTGTATTATTAGAATGCTAAATTGGTATGTGATGTAACATATTGTGATGGCTTGTATGTTATCGGGTGTTAATCTCAATGGTGGGAGGTATAACTTGATTGTTGAAGTGGTGTATGACGTGTAAGTATTATAAGTAAAGTTGTAAATGTGGTGTAAGTTAAAAAAAGTTTCTTTAATTCAATGTGAGTAGTGTGATGAAATATGCTGAAAGTTATTCGGAATAAAATAATAAATTGATTTGGAATATGTGTAAATGACATTGTGGTGAGTAGGTAGACGGAGAATTGAATTAAGTGATCAAATTTTGTTGCCTCGAGAGATACGGTACTTGTACCAAAGATACGAATATAATTAATTGACAGGATATAATGGACTAGTGTGTAATTGAATAGTGAATTGATTGAGCCCTTATGGCTAGTTTTCTTATGGTGATTAATTAAGGCGATGCATGAGTGGTGTATAATGTGTTTATGTTGTCTTGTTCTGTGAAAATTTCACAGGTACCCTAGCATTGAACTTTTTTAGTTATTTAGTGGCCCTGTCGGTTATGTCGTTCCTGCTTAGAGGTAAACTTTCAAAATTGTTGCTTTAGAACTTAAAAAATTTATTTGAATAATGAGTATGACTATGTAGTAGCCTCTTAGAGTGATAGATGTTAGATATGAATAACGGGGAAAAAGGTAGTATATGAATGATAGGATGGTGAGGTGATGTGTCTACGGACATTTAGAAACTGTGCATATAGGCCTTAGGTAATTTGGAGCCCATTTAGGTAGTTTGGTGCATAGGTTTGTATATAAATAGTGTATATGTGTTTTAGTGCATAACTTGCACATATGATGGAATTTTGGCAAACGGACTATGCCAACTGTCCCATAATTGGGAAAACATGTAGCCTGTGAAGTTTCGTGGCAATCAGACCTAAAACGGTCCAATTGGGTAGGTCAGAAGTTGGTCAAATATCCTAAAATGCATAATAGATCAGGTGCTGTTACTGATGACACTGGGCGCCAGCTTGACGCGTAGCGTCAGGGCTGCAATGTGAGCCTCACGCGTAGCGCATCAGCCCCTGTTTCCAAAAATTGGTGTTTTTAGGTTTTAAGTCTTATTTGGGGTTTTAAAATGTTATATGGGATGTATTATGTGACCTTTAACTGAAAATGAGTATTTTTTTAAATGTGGAATTATTAACCATTTATTTTGTGAAAAATTTATTGTGAAATTTAACTAAACAATTAATTTAAATGAAATTAATTAGAGGATGTCACAAATATCGCCAGAAAGGGAAATTGAGTTCAGTATCGATATCATACCCGGTACTGGAGCAATATCTATCGCTCTATACCAAATGTTGCGAAAAGAATTAGAGGAGCTTAAGAAACAAATCGAAGAGCTTTCAGAGAAGGGAATAATTCAACCAGTGTTTCACCATGAGGGGCGCCAATGTTATCGGTAAAACAAAAAGATGGTACATCTGTGTATGGACTACCGTCAGCTGAATAAGGTTACAATCAAGAATCAGTATCTTTTTCCACACATCGATGATTTGATGGATCAGCTATGAGGAGCAGTCGTCTTCTCCAAGATCGATTTAAGATCAGGGTATCACTAGATATGAGTGAATAAAGAAAACATTCCTAAGACGGCATTTCAAACTCGCTACGGGCACTATAAGTATCTTGTGATTCCTTTTGGAGTCACGAACGCACTCACTATTTTCATGGACTATATGAACCGTATCTTTCATTTGTATCTCAACAAGTTTGTGGTCGTGTTCATTGACGACATTCTGGTGTACTCCAAGAGTAATGAGGAACATGAAGAGCATCTCAGGATTATTCTAAATACCCTATGTGCGAGTACGTTCTACGCAAAGCTATCCAAGTATGAGTTTTGGTTGCAAGAAGTGTAATTTTTGGGACATGTCATCTCAAAAGAAGGTATAGCAGTGGATACCGCCAAGATCGAAGTAGTGCTGCAGTGGGAAAGACCAAAGAGTGTGATAGAGATTCATAGTTTCTTGGGTCTCACCGGTTACTATCGCTGGTTCATCGAGAATTTTCTCAGATAGCTTCACCGTTGACCAAGCTAACTTGTAAGGACCAACCCTTTTTGTGGAACAATAAGTTTGAAAGTAGTTTTCTGGAGCTCAGAAGGAGGTTGACCAGCGCACCAGTTTAGATTTTGCCTGATCCTTCCAAGTCGTATGAGGTGTATTGTGATGCGTCTGGACAAGGGTTAGGATGCGTTTTGATACAAGAAGGAAAAATTATGGCCTACGCATTACGTCAATTGAGAACTCATAAAGTAAATTATCCGACGCATGATTTCAAACTGGCTGCAGTTGTCATACGCATTATGTATGAAAGTTAATGAATACCAAAGGATGTTATGTAAAGCAATTAATGATAAATTAGAAGCGAATCATGAAGATCAAGCTAATACGAGTCAAAAATTCAAGGATTAAATGCATAAGGATTGATGAACATCAAGTACATATGTTAAAGGATATAAAAAGGCTTAAAACAAGTGAAAAATAAGTCATCAAAGTGCCCAAGGATCAAAGGAATCAAGGTCAAAAAAGGTGAAAAAGTAAGCAAAATATGGAGAATCAGGAGGATGAATCGATTCATCCCCCCTGAATTGATTCAAACGTATGAAATTCACCTACGATGTGCTTTTTGATGGTTTGAATCGATTCACATAGGCATGAATCGATTTATGCGCACCCAGGAGCTACATTTTTGCAATTTTAAGGGCCTGAATTTATTCAAATGAGTCATGAATCCATTCATATGCTATTAAATGTCAAATTACACTAAATGAATCCATCCATGGTGAAAATGAATCCATTTATCTAGTTAAAATTGTTACCCAAAGTTGAAAGTTGAAATCAGAGAAACACCATTACGTAAATCATGGAACCACTACAGAAAGCAAGCCTGAAATCATTGAATCATGGGAGACAAAGTTCAAATTCCATTACACAAACATGGAATCATTGGGAGATAAAGTGGAGAATCCATTTCATGAAACAAGGAACCATGACTTCCATTGCTTAAATCATGGATTAGTGGAGCAATAAATCAAATGGAAAGCATTTGAGCACTTGCTACAAATTGGCTATAAATAGAAGCAGAGAAGTGAACGTTCAAAAATTCAAGTGAGCAAGCAAGTATCATATTTTCTCTTCTTTCTCATAAGCTCTCTGTTCCTATATTTGCTAAGTTTCTCTTGAGAGATTACATTCTGAGCAAAATACTTTTGAGCATTGAATTTGTATATCCACTCTTTTGAGAGTTAACCTTGTAATCATAAAAACCGAAACCATAGAAGCTTGGGTTGGGTTTCAACCTTGTAAAGTGTGGTATTGAGAGATTGGGTGGGTTACCCTTGTACTTGTAAGAATTAAGCTCTTAAGTGTGGGACACTAGGAAGCTTCAATTGCTCAAAGTTGTAATCTCTAATCTTATAGTGAAATCCTTCAAGTGGGTTGCTTGAAGGCGAGACGTACACCGGGGTGGTAGAACTCGTTATATCGGTTTGCAAATCTCTCTATCCCTACACTCTTTTATATTTGCTCATATAAATTGCTTGTGAGACGCCCCGAACCCCCAATTAAAATAGGGAAAATTTTTCGCGTCTTTGAAAATATTAATAAATCAAATAATTAAAGTGGTGAAGTATTTTTCACCAAACCCCTGGACCTATTTTAATAACCTATCTCATATATGAAGATATGAGAAGGTGAACAATTAAGTCAAAGAGTGAACCTTGGATGATCAATCTCATGATCATCAACAAGAAGTAGCGGAAGTGTGCAATTACATTAAGAAAATGAAGGGGAGTGGTAGGAGGTCAAAGGATGGTCCATTGAATTGATAGAATGTATTAATTATGCGCATAGGTCATTGTACCATCATATTATAGTCAAACAATACCAATGATACCCTAAAACAGAGGAAAAGGTGTGAAAATAGGGCCATGAATCGATTCAAACACCCCATGAATCGATTCAAATGATTCTGGAGTGCAAAACAGTGAAAACAGGACCCCTTGAATCGATTCAAGCTCGTATGAATCGATTCAGGCGCTTCTGGAACTCAAATTTATACAAACAGAGGTCCTGGAATCGATTCAAGATCGTATGAATCGATTCAGGCCTTCCTGGAACCAAAAACAGTGAAAACAGCAGCGCTCGAATCGATTCAGAGATCCTCGAATCGATTCGAGACAGCACAGTTGCTGTTTTATGCAGAAAAAGCCTTATTTTTGGACTTCTAACCCCCTAACTTTTTCATATCAACTCCAAACGCTACCAAATTTTGACACCAACTAAAATACACCAATTGTGACGTGTGGCCACCGGCCTCACCCAAAAATTCTCAAAAATGTGAAAGTTATGCAAATAAATGCGTTTTGTCCATTCTTGAGCCTTTTTGAGTAACATAGGGGTCTATTCTCAATGGAATTGACCCGCTCCAGTTCCTATAAGTCACAATTCATGTATTTAAGCTATTGGAACCACCACACACTATCCAAAACTCATAAATCTCATCTTGACCCTATTGGTTGCTCAATTATGCATGAACTCCATATAAGAGCTCTACAAATTAATCAATCAATCAAACATCATGCACACTATTGTCATCAATTGGCCAAGAAATTTCATAATTAATATTCATTCCTCAATATGGTAAGCTGAATCAACATATCCATATCAATATCAACCAATATTGAGTTCATCACCCAAAAATTGGCCTCTCAAAGCACATATCACAAAGGAGCTATAACTCATAAATTTTCATCATCCATACATCAAATTCAACATCATCAAGCATCATGACTTTGTCCTTTACATCATTTAGGTCATGAATGAAAATTGGCCTTACACACACATGTCCAATTTTCTCCCATGACCTTCAAAATTATCAACCATTACAAAAACGAGTATATAAACACCATATACTCTACAAAACAGAATTTATGCCGGCCAAGGCTTACATATTCCTATCCATATTTACCTCTTTCCATACTCAAGCCTCCAAAAGCTGTAGGATTTAAGTCACACCTACATCAACCTTAAAAATGGCAACGGGGAGGTGAGTAACATAATCCAAATGAATTAAAGTCATACATTATGATGAAATACATGTATACTTGCACAATTAGCCATCATTACACCACATCATACATTATACACAATACATATTATAGTTTCAAGTATACATTCACAATATCAATCATTTGGATTGCCAATCACACGTAGGGTTAGTATTCCACTCTTTCCCTTATCAATTCTCATTTATCCGTTGCCACCATGGGCTTTCAACTAGGCATATCTCCAGCTATATGCAAATGCTCTTAAAGCTAATGCATATGCACAAGAATTTCTCATCAAGACAATGCGGATCCGACTGTGGGAAAATATATCAATAAATCAATTGTGGGACAAGCATAGGTGTGCTACTATGCCCCTACTGCAGTAAAAAAATTGTGTACACATATATCTCAATTCAAGCATGCTTATATCTTCATAATTTTACTGGTACCAAACCGCTCTCACCCATCTGTAGCACTAGTCACCCTGTGACTTGCGGATCAACATCGTGGCCTCAAATACCACAAGTGCTACGGGCCCCTCCCAAACACACATCGAGAGAGCCGTGTCCCGTCGGACACTGAGGTAAACTCGCTCACCATTGAGCCGCCCGCCCACTGGGCCCGCCACATAGGGTGCCTCGTCACCAAACTATGGACAGCTTCATGACTCATACACCGAGTCACAGGGGAAAATCATAATACGCTCGTGCACTGAGCCGCCCTCCCACTGGGCCCGCCTAGTGGAACCCCCTAATATTCCACATAGACAGCTATGATATGCCATGGATGCAATGCAAATGCAAATCAAGTGCATCCTCACACTATGCATCCTAGATGCCACTCCACATTCAATCATTCACCATCACCACTTAGTGGATTTCAATATTCTCATCATTCTTATCCAATCCCAATTCTCTTTTAAACTTATTCTCATCAATAGTTAGTGGCACACACATTCCACAACTTATACACACATACTTGGGATATTCACATCACAATCTCAATTCACATATGGTTTCAAACCATCATCTTACTTCATTAATATGGTATCATCACATCATTAATATTATCCCAAACACAATGCCACATAACAATCATTATTCTAAATGCATTCAAATCACACATATCATATCATCCATTCAAACAATTATTAACATAATCACATATACATATTTCCACATCACCAATGGATGAAATCATGCATTTAGAAAAGTTACCCCCTCCTACCTCAAGTGAAGTAGTGATCAACGCGGTTTGATGGTCCCGCTTCGTCAATGGGGTCACTTCCTACATCACAATACATTATACAATCAATTTCCTACTTACTCATTAAGACTTGAATACTTATATATCAATAAATACTTGCTGTTTTTATTATTATAACTCTCAAAACTCTTTTATTTCATTTTATTCACCATAACCACCATGGGTTAGGTGCCACCATTTATTATTATGTACTCAACAACCAACCCTTTCATGGGTTTCTCCATTAATGACTTCCACCAACAAATTACCTTCACTAATGACCTTTATTCATCATACCTCACATTTATTACCAACACTAAATGTTCATCAACCTCCATTATACATTTCCCCCAAATTCATAAGGTTAGGGTTTCTCAAAACCAAACAACTATTATCAAGGGAATTATCATTTTCCATCTTCTTCCAACATAAATGCACTTATCCCCCCTCATTCCACGTAAATCCATGCTTCCACAACAACTCTCTCTAGGGTTTATGCATCAAATGCCTTAAGTGAACACCGTTTCATATGCATGGCTCTCTAAACCCATGTTATCACCTATCTATGGCAAAGACCCAATTAAATAGTAAGTATTTCTTACCTCACTTGAAAACAAAATGGGTTCAAGGAGAAGGGAATGTGCCACACGAAATAAAGAGGAAGAGAAGGAGAAAGCTTCAAGCTTCAATGGTCTCCTTCCAAGCCTTCACCCAACAAAATGAAAAAGGAGGAGAGTTATCACCTTGCTTGAATCCTTTAGAGGAAGATGGAGATATGAAGAGAAGAAGGAAAGTAAGGGGAAGAAGAATGAAGTGTCTTCACAAAAGAAGAAGACATCGTGAAGTAGAAGGGAAAAATTAGGGTTTTGGGTTTATTTTAATTCTATTCATTAAAGCTTCATCGTTTTCTTGTAAACAGGCTCTTCGTTTGGGCTCAATACATCATCTGAAAATTATTCCGAATACATATTCGGATTCCCAATATTATTCTCTACAGCCCTGACCAATATCATCTCATTCCGAGATACTTGGTCCGACACCCATATCTCAACCGGGCTTAATTTCAGTTTAACCGGTCTCCAAAAATTTACCAAAAATTCCCAAAATTATCAATTTAATTATTCTCAATAGTTTGGGACATTAAATACTCCATATACCAATTCCTAATATTTATTCCGGTAATTAATTCTCTATTTTAAAATTCGGGATGTTACAATCCACCCCACCAAAAAGAAAATTTCATCCTCGAAATTTAACTTACCGGATTCGAATGCATCGGGATACCGTTCTCTGATGTCATCTTCGCGTTCCCATGTGAACGTTTCAGTATTTCCATGTTTCCAAGCGACCTCCACCAAAGGTACCAACTTGTTCCGCAATTTCTTCACGGAATGTCCGACAATGCGAACAGAAACAGGAGAGATAGATCATCTCGCACCTCAATCTCGTCCATCGGGATCACGTGTAGTGGATCATAAACATATTTTCTCAACTGCGACATGTGAAACACGTTGTGTAGGTTAGCAAGATGCGGAGGGAGTGCTATCCTATAAGCAACCTCACCAATCCGCTCCAACACCTCGTAAGGTCCGATAAATCTAGGGCTCAATTTCCCACTCTTCAACGCCCTTCCAATGCCTTTGTCACGCAAGACCTTCAAAAACACATGGTCACCCACTTGAAACTCAAGGGGCTTATGTCTCTTGTCATAATAACTTTTCTGCCTATCTTGAGCAATCTTCATATTCTCTTGTATCTTCTTAATTTGCTCTGTAGTTTCCTCAATGATCTCCGGCCCTAAAGCCAAGTTTTCACCAACTTCAAGCCAACACAGGGGAGTTCTACACTTCTTTCCATACAACGCCTCATACGGTGCCATACCTATGCTGGAATGGAAGCTATTATTGTATGTGAATTCGATCAATGGGAGGAATCTCTCCCAACATCCACCGTGCTCAAGAACACAAGCTCTCAATAGATCCTCCAAGCTTTGTATAGTTCTCTCCGATTGTCCATCGGTTTGAGGGTGATAAGCGGAACTAAGCTTCAACTTAGAACCCAACTCATCATGCAAACGTCCCCAAAACTGAGAAGTAAAACGAGGATCACGGTCGGATATAATACTGGACGGAACACCATGTAGTTTAACAATCTCCTTGATGTATATTTGTGCCAATTTCTCCAAAGGACTCTTCATATTAATGGGTAAAAAGTGAGCACATTTTGTCAATCGGTCAACAATCACCCATATAGCATCGTTCCCAGCACGAGTTCTGGGTAGTCCAGAAACAAAATCCATAGCTATGCTATCCCATTTCCAGACAGGGATCTCCAACGGTCTCAAATAACCAGATGGTCTCTGATGTTCGACCTTCGCCTTTTGACACACAAGGCAAGATGCTACAAAATTCGCCACATCACGTTTCATACCGGGCCACCAAAAATTCTTCCTCAAGTCTTGATACATCTTAGTGGAACCAGGATGAATACTCAATATGCTTTTGTGAGCTTCCTCAAGTACACGTTTCCTCACATCATCGCTTGAGGGAACATAAATTCGGCCTCTAACACGCCAAATGCCATCTCGACCTTCTTCTATGAACAAATTCTTCCCTTTTTCTTGGGTCTTTTTCATCTCAATCAAATACTCATCATTGGGTTGTTGCGTCTTCACATATTCAAGAAATTCATTTGCAACCTTCAACATCTCCAACACCATTTTCTTGGAAGTGTAAGTCTCCACGCCCACATTCAAATCTCTAAATTGTTCAATCAACTCCATTTCCTTTGCCATCATCATGGAAACATGCAATGACTTCCTGCTCAATGCATCAGTAACTACATTTGCCTTACCGGGGTGATACTTCAATTCAAATTCGTAGTCTTTTAGGAACTCCATCCACCGTCTTTGGCGCATATTCAATTCCTTCTGGTCAAATAAGTACTTAAGGCTCTTATGATCACTAAAGACCACAAATTTGGAGCCGTACAAGTAGTGTCGCCACAGCTTCAAGGCAAAGACCACCGCCGCCAATTCAAGATCATGTGTGGGGTAATTAACCTCATGCGGTCGCAACTGCCTCGACGCATAGGCTATCACACATTCCTTTTGCATCAATACACACCCAAGACCAAGCTTACATGCATCGCAATATACCACAAATTCATCCATTAAGTCGGGCAATGCCAACACCGGTGCGGTAGTAAGCCTTAACTTCAACTCTTGGAAACTCTCTTCACATTCACGGGTCCACACAAAAGAGTGATTCTTCCGAGTCAACTTCGTTAATGGTAAAGCCAAACGGGAAAACCCTTCAATAAATCTTCGGTAGTAACCGGCAAGACCAAGAAAACTCCTTATCTCCGTCACGGACGTTGGTCTTTCCCAAACCATCACAGCTTCAACTTTAGATCTATCCACCGCGACTCCATCATTTGAAATAACATGTCCAAGAAATTGGACCTCAGACAGCCAAAATTCACACTTAGAGAGCTTCGCATACAACTCCTTTTCGCGAAGGATCGTCAACACAAGACGAAGGTGTCTTTCATGCTCTTCATGACTCCTTGAATACACCAAAATATCATCAATAAACACCACGACGAATTGATCGAGATATTCATGGAAGATGCGATTCATGTAGCTCATGAAAATCGCAGGGGCATTCGTCACACCAAATGGCATCACTACGTACTCATAGTGTCCATATCGCGTTCGAAAAGCAGTTTTGGGAATATCTTCGGCCTTCACCCGAATTTGATGATATCCAGAACGCAAATCAATCTTCGAAAACACAACAGCACCCTTCAATTGATCCAAAAGATCGTCAATACGCGGAAGAGGGTATTTATTTTTAATGGTCAGTTTGTTAAGTTGGCGATAATCAACGCACAATCTCATGCTCCCATCTTTCTTCTTCACTAGCAATACGGGAGCACCCCAAGGAGACACACTTGGGCGAATTAACTCCCGTTCAAGTAATTCTTCCACTTGCTTCTTCAATTCTGTTAACTCTACAGGAGACATTCGATAAGGTGCTCGGGAAACAGGTTCTGCACCCGGAATAAGATCAATAGCAAATTCCACTTCTCGTGGAGGAGGTAATCCGGGAATTTCTTCCGGAAACACATCGGGAAATTCCGAAACAATAGGAATTCCACCAGATTGGGAAACAGCATTCCCATTAACCAAACAGAACATCACGAGAAGTTGAGAGATACCTCGCGCATTAAAGCCTTCAGTATTAGAGGTTGGGAAAATCACTGTCTTGCTATGACAATCCACCAAAACCTTGTTGGCGGACAACCAATCCATGCCTAGAATAACATCCAGGTCTTTCATAGGTAAACACACGAAGGATACAACAAATTTTCTACCCTTCAAGTCCATCTCGACATTATCACATTGAGTCACCGATCTTAAGCAAGCACCAGTCGGTGTAGTCACCAATATTGCACCTTTCATCATACTCACAGGCACTCGCAGGCGCCTCACACATTCTTCAGAAATAAAAGAGTGCGTAGCACCCGAATCAAATATCACATTAACAACATTACCATATATTTGGCACTCACTTTGGACAAGGTCTTCAGCTTGTGCAGCTTCTTCACCGGTCACGGCAAAGACTCTTCCAGCCATTTGTTGATTAACACCACGATTTGGGCCATTCCGACCACCATTAGCATTACCTCGGCCGTTTCCATTACCACGGCCGTTACCACCATTTCGGTTTCCATTTCTTCCACCATTACCGTTTCCACGACCACGGCCTCTAAAAGCACCATAGCCTCCACGGTTTGCATTATCACGTGGCACAACATCTGCAACATTCAAAGGACAATCAGGGCGGATATGCCCCGGTTGGTTGCATCTATAGCACACCACTGTTTCTTCATGATTGCAATCTCTAGCCAAATGATTTCCACCACATTTGAAACAACGAAGTCCTTGGCCATCACCTCGGCCACCAACTGCACCATGCCTTCCACCACCTCGTCCACCTCTAAAAGAAGAGGACCCACGCACAAATCGTCTGTTGTTCTTAAAGTTGCCTTTCTTCTTGAAGCTAGAAGATTGGCCTTTCAGCTTATAATCATGCCCCGAGTAACTCCTTGGAGCAATATCATTCTCTTCGAAAATTCTACACTTATCCACAAGAGTAGGGAAGCTCCTAATCTCTTGGTGACAAATTGCCTTCTTGATTTCTTGGCGTAGTCCATTTTCAAACTTAACACATTTCAAAGTTTCAGTGCCCTCTTGCTGAAAGGGAGGATAAAACACACATAGCTCTTCAAATTTCAGAGCATACTCCTCAACCGACATGCCACCTTGCTTGAGTTCCATGAATTCAAGATCTTTCTTGTTTTTGTAACTTGCAGGAAAATATTTCTTAAGAAATTCAGCTTTAAAATTCTCCCAAGTCAAAGGAGTGTGGGCAGCAGTCATACGCCCACGGGTAAGGATCCACCAAGACTCGGCCTCATGCCGAACCATAAACACCGCATACTCTACTTTCTGAGTTTCGGTGCACTCCATACTAGCAAATATCCGCTCCAAGTCACGGATCCAGACATGAGCATCTTCTGGTTTATAGCCTCCATGAAATTCAGAAGGCTTCCGCTTAAGAAATTGGTCAAGGCCTTGATTCGGTTGACCAACAGGTTGTTGTTGCTGTGCAAGTATGTCAGCAAAGCGATTGAAGGCCTCAATCATAGCAATTGTATCAGGATTGCGCCTATACGCCATCACTCAATCTATATACAACAACATAGACATAATTAGAAACTTAAGGTTCCTTCACTCAGTGTGCATACATATCATTCATCATTAACCTCATTAACATAAGTATCATCATAATGTATTTCACAATTCGAAGGTAAATATGAGAAAGGAATTGCCTGGCCGGGCTTAACAACAATCATTTAATAATCTCATTTCAATAACTACCTTCATAACTCATCCATATAATTCACAAATCAATCAGCCATAAGCAATATATACATGGACAACATCATTCATAATCAGATCAAGAGCAATGAATGCTCTGATACCAGGTTGAGACGCCCCGAACCCCCAATTAAAATAGGGAAAATTTTTCGCGTCTTTGAAAATATTAATAAATCAAATAATTAAAGTGGTGAAGTATTTTTCACCAAACCCCTGGACCTATTTTAATAACCTATCTCATATATGAAGATATGAGAAGGTGAACAATTAAGTCAAAGAGTGAACCTTGGATGATCAATCTCATGATCATCAACAAGAAGTAGCGGAAGTGTGCAATTACATTAAGAAAATGAAGGGGAGTGGTAGGAGGTCAAAGGATGGTCTATTGAATTGATAGAATGTATTAATTATGCGCATAGGTCATTGTACCATCATATTATAGTCAAACAATACCAATGATACCCTAAAACAGAGGAAAAGGTTTGAAAACAGGGCCATGAATCGATTCAAACACCCCATGAATCGATTCAAATGATTCTGGAGTGCAAAATAGTGAAAACAGGACCCCTTGAATCGATTCAAGCTCGTATGAATCGATTCAGGCGCTTCTGGAACTCAAATTTATACAAACAGAGGTCCTGGAATCGATTCAAGATCGTATGAATCGATTCAGGCCTTCCTGGAACCAAAAACAGTGAAAACAGCAGCGCTCGAATCGATTCAGAGATCCTCGAATCGATTCGAGACAGCACAGTTGCTGTTTTATGCAGAAAAAGCCTTATTTTTGGACTTCTAACCCCCCTAACTTTTTGATATCAACTCCAAACGCTACCAAATTTTGATACCAACTAAAATACACCAATTGTGACATGTGGCCACCGGCCTCACCCAAAAATTCTCAAAAATGTGAAAGTTATGCAAATAAATGCGTTTTGTCCATTCTTGAGCCTTTTTGAGTAACATAGGGGTCTATTCTCAATGGAATTGACCCGCTCCAGTTCCTATAAGTCACAATTCATGTATTTAAGCTATTGGAACCACCACACACTATCCAAAACTCATAAATCTCATCTTGACCCTATTGGTTGCTCAATTATGCATGAACTCCATATGAGAGCTCTACAAATTAATCAATCAATCAAACATCATGCACACTATTGTCATCAATTGGCCAAGAAATTTCATAATTAATATTCATTCCTCAATATGGTAAGCTAAATCAACATATCCATATCAATATCAACCAATATTGAGTTCATCACCCAAAAATTGGCCTCTCAAAGCACATATCACAAAGGAGCTATAACTCATAAATTTTCATCATCCATACATCAAATTCAACATCATCAAGCATCATGACTTTGTCCTTTACATCATTTAGGTCATGAATGAAAATTGGCCTTACACACACATGTCCAATTTTCTCCCATGACCTTCAAAATTATCAACCATTACAAAAACGAGTATATAAACACCATATACTCTACAAAACAGAATTTATGCCGGCCAAGGCTTACATATTCCTATCCATATTTACCTCTTTCCATACTCAAGCCTCCAAAAGCTATAGGATTTAAGTCACACCTACATCAACCTTAAAAATGGCAACGGGGAGGTGAGTAACATAATCCAAATGAATTAAAGTCATACATTATGATGAAATACATGTATACTTGCACAATTAGCCATCATTACACCACATCATACATTATACACAATACATATTATAGTTTCAAGTATACATTCACAATATCAATCATTTGGATTGCCAATCACACGTAGGGTTAGTATTCCACTCTTTCCCTTATCAATTCTCATTTATCCGTTGCCACCATGGGCTTTCAACTAGGCATATCTCCAGCTATATGCAAATGCTCTTAAAGCTAATGCATATGCACAAGAATTTCTCATCAAGACAATGCGGATCCGACTGTGGGAAAATATATCAATAAATCAATTGTGGGACAAGCATAGGTGTGCTACTATGCCCCTACTGCAGTAGAAAAATTGTGTACACATATATCTCAATTCAAGCATGCTTATATCTTCATAATTTTACTGGTACCAAACCGCTCTCACCCATCTGTAGCACTAGTCACCCTGTGACTTGCGGATCAACATCGTGGCCTCAAATACCACAAGTGCTACGGGCCCCTCCCGAACACACATCGAGAGAACCGTGTCCCGTCGGACACTGAGGTAAACTCGCTCACCATTGAGCCGCCCGCCCACTGGGCCCGCCACATAGGGTGCCTCGTCACCAAACTATGGACAGCTTCGTGACTCATACACCGAGTCACAGGGGAAAATCACAATACGCTCGTGCACTGAGCCGTCCTCCCACTGGGCCCGCCTAGTGGAACCCCCTAATATTCCACATAGACAGCTATGATATGCCATGGATGCAATGCAAATGCAAATCAAGTGCATCCTCACACTATGCATCCTAGATGCCACTCCACATTCAATCATTCACCATCACCACTTAGTGGATTTCAATATTCTCATCATTCTTATCCAATCCCAATTCTCTTTTAAACTTATTCTCATCAATAGTTAGTGGCACACACATTCCACAACTCATACACACATACTTGGGATATTCACATCACAATCTCAATTCACATATGGTTTCAAACCATCATCTTACTTCATTAATATGGTATCATCACATCATTAATATTATCCCAAACACAATGCCACATAACAATCATCATTCTAAATGCATTCAAATCACACATATCATATCATCCATTCAAACAATTATTAACATAATCACATATACATATTTCCACATCACCAATGGATGAAATCATGCATTTAGAAAAGTTACCCCCTCCTACCTCAAGTGAAGTAGTGATCAACGCGGTTTGATGGTCCCGCTTCGTCAATGGGGTCACTTCCTACATCACAATACATTATACAATCAATTTCCTACTTACTCATTAAGACTTGAATACTTATATATCAATAAATACTTGCTGTTTTTATTATTATAACTCTCAAAACTCTTTTATTTCATTTTATTTACCATAACCACCATGGGTTAGGTGCCACCATTTATTATTATGTACTCAACAACCAACCCTTTCATGGGTTTCTCCATTAATGACTTCCACCAACAAATTACCTTCACTAATGACCTTTATTCATCATACCTCACATTTATTACCAACACTAAATGTTCATCAACCTCCATTATACATTTCCCCCAAATTCATAAGGTTAGGGTTTCTCAAAACCAAACAACTATTATCAAGGGAATTATCATTTTCCATCTTCTTCCAACATAAATGCACTTATCCCCCCTCATTCCACGTAAATCCATGCTTCCACAACAACTCTCTCTAGGGTTTATGCATCAAATGCCTTAAGTGAACACCGTTTCATATGCATGGCTCTCTAAACCCATGTTATCACCTATCTATGGCAAAGACCCAATTAAATAGTAAGTATTTCTTACCTCACTTGAAAACAAAATGGGTTCAAGGAGAAGGGAATGTGCCACACGAAATAGAGAGGAAGAGAAGGAGAAAGCTTCAAGCTTCAATGATCTCCTTCCAAGCCTTCACCCAACAAAATGAAAAAGGAGGAGAGTTATCACCTTGCTTGAATCCTTTAGAGGAAGATGGAGATATGAAGAGAAGAAGGAAAGTAAGGGGAAGAAGAATGAAGTGTCTTCACAAAAGAAGAAGACATCGTGAAGTAGAAGGGAAAAATTAGGGTTTTGGGTTTATTTTAATTCTATTCATTAAAGCTTCATCGTTTTCTTGTAAACAGGCTCTTCGTTTGGGCTCAATACATCATCTGAAAATTATTCCGAATACATATTCGGATTCCCAATATTATTCTCTACAGCCCTGACCAATATCATCTCATTCCGAGATACTTGGTCCGACACCCATATCTCAATCGGGCTTAATTTCAGTTTAACCGGTCTCCAAAAATTTACCAAAAATTCCCAAAATTATCAATTTAATTATTCTCAATAGTTTGGGACATTAAATACTCCATATACCAATTCCTAATATTTATTCCGGTAATTAATTCTCTATTTTAAAATTCGGGATGTTACAATCCACCCCACCAAAAAGAAAATTTCATCCTCGAAATTTAACTTACCGGATTCGAATGCATCGGGATACCGTTCTCTGATGTCATCTTCGTGTTCCCATGTGAACGTTTCAGTATTTCCATGTTTCCAAGCGACCTCCACCAAAGGTACCAACTTGTTCCGCAATTTCTTCACGGAATGTCCGACAATGCGAACAGAAACAGGAGAAACAGATAGATCATCTCGCACCTCAATCTCGTCCATCGGGATCACGTGTAGTGGATCATAAACATATTTTCTCAACTGCGACATGTGAAACACGTTGTGTAGGTTAGCAAGATGCGGAGGGAGTGCTATCCTATAAGCAACCTCACCAATCCGCTCCAACACCTCGTAAGGTCCGATAAATCTAGGGCTCAATTTCCCACTCTTCAACGCCCTTCCAATGCCTTTGTCACGCGAGACCTTCAAAAACACATGGTCACCCACTTGAAACTCAAGGGGCTTATGTCTCTTGTCATAATAACTTTTCTGCCTATCTTGAGCAATCTTCATATTCTCTTGTATCTTCTTAATTTGCTCTGTAGTTTCCTCAATGATCTCCGGCCCTAAAGCCAAGTTTTCACCAACTTCAAGCCAACACAGGGGAGTTCTACACTTCCTTCCATACAACGCCTCATACGGTGCCATACCTATGCTGGAATGGAAGCTATTATTGTATGTGAATTCGATCAATGGGAGGAATCTCTCCCAACATCCACCGTGCTCAAGAACACAAGCTCTCAATAGATCCTCCAAGCTTTGTATAGTTCTCTCCGATTGTCCATCGGTTTGAGGGTGATAAGCGGAACTAAGCTTCAACTTAGAACCCAACTCATCATGCAAACGTCCCCAAAACTGAAAAGTAAAACGAGGATCACGGTCGGATATAATACTGGACGGAACACCATGTAGTTTAACAATCTCCTTGATGTATATTTGTGCCAATTTCTCCAAAGGACTCTTCATATTAATGGGTAAAAAGTGAGCACATTTTGTCAATCGGTCAACAATCACCCATATAGCATCATTCCCAGCACGAGTTCTGGGTAGTCCAGAAACAAAATCCATAGCTATGCTATCCCATTTCCAGACAGGGATCTCCAACGGTCTCAAATAACCAGATGGTCTCTGATGTTCGACCTTCGCCTTTTGACACACAAGGCAAGATGCTACAAAATTCGCCACATCACGTTTCATACCGGGCCACCAAAAATTCTTCCTCAAGTCTTGATACATCTTAGTGGAACCAGGATGAATACTCAATATGCTT
The DNA here is from genome assembly GCA_037962975.1 of Clitoria ternatea. Classification (NCBI taxonomy): domain Eukaryota; kingdom Viridiplantae; phylum Streptophyta; class Magnoliopsida; order Fabales; family Fabaceae; genus Clitoria; species Clitoria ternatea. The sequence goes on along the minus strand of CM075669.1, from coordinate 49,179,611 downwards.
TTGTGAGCTTCCTCAAGTACACGTTTCCTCACATCATCGCTTGAGGGAACATAAATTCGGCCTCTAACACGCCAAATGCCATCTTGACCTTCTTCTATGAACAAATTCTTCCCTTTTTCTTGGGTCTTTTTCATCTCAATCAAATACTCATCATTGGGTTGTTGCGTCTTCACATATTCAAGAAATTCATTTGCAACCTTCAACATCTCCAACACCATTTTCTTGGAAGTGTAAGTCTCCACGCCCACATTCAAATCTCTAAATTGTTCAATCAACTCCATTTTCTTTGCCATCATCATGGAAACATGCAATGACTTCCTGCTCAATGCATCAGTAACTACATTTGCCTTACCGGGGTGATACTTCAATTCAAATTCGTAGTCTTTTAGGAACTCCATCCACCGTCTTTGGCGCATATTCAATTCCTTCTGGTCAAATAAGTACTTAAGGCTCTTATGATCACTAAAGACCACAAATTTGGAGCCGTACAAGTAGTGTCGCCACAGCTTCAAGGCAAAGACCACCGCCGCCAATTCAAGATCATGTGTGGGGTAATTAACCTCATGCGGTCGCAACTGCCTCGACGCATAGGCTATCACACATTCCTTTTGCATCAATACACACCCAAGACCAAGCTTACATGCATCGCAATATACCACAAATTCATCCATTAAGTCGGGCAATGCCAACACCGGTGCGGTAGTAAGCCTTAACTTCAACTCTTGGAAACTCTCTTCACATTCACGGGTCTACACAAAAGAGTGATTCTTCCGAGTCAACTTCGTTAATGGTAAAGCCAAACGGGAAAACCCTTCAATAAATCTCCGGTAGTAACCGGCAAGACCAAGAAAACTCCTTATCTCCGTCACGGACGTTGGTCTTTCCCAAACCATCACAGCTTCAACTTTAGATCTATCCACCGCGACTCCATCATTTGAAATAACATGTCCAAGAAATTGGACCTCAGACAGCCAAAATTCACACTTAGAGAGCTTCGCATACAACTCCTTTTCGCGAAGGATCGTCAACACAAGACGAAGGTGTCTTTCATGCTCTTCATGACTCCTTGAATACACCAAAATATCATCAATAAACACCACGACGAATTGATCGAGATATTCATGGAAGATGCGATTCATGTAGCTCATGAAAATCGCAGGGGCATTCGTCACACCAAATGGCATCACTACGTACTCATAGTGTCCATATCGCGTTCGAAAAGCAGTTTTGGGAATATCTTCGGCCTTCACCCGAATTTGATGATATCCAGAACGCAAATCAATCTTCGAAAACACAACAACACCCTTCAATTGATCCAAAAGATCGTCAATACGCGGAAGAGGGTATTTATTTTTAATGGTCAGTTTGTTAAGTTGGCGATAATCAACGCACAATCTCATGCTCCCATCTTTCTTCTTCACTAGCAATACGGGAGCACCCCAAGGAGACACACTTGGGCGAATTAACTCCCGTTCAAGTAATTCTTCCACTTGCTTCTTCAATTCTGTTAACTCTACAGGAGACATTCGATAAGGTGCTCGGGAAACAGGTTCTGCACCCGGAATAAGATCAATAGCAAATTCCACTTCTCGTGGAGGAGGTAATCCGGGAATTTCTTCCGGAAACACATCGGGAAATTCCGAAACAATAGGAATTCCACCAGATTGGGAAACAGCATTCCCATTAACCAAACAGAACATCACGAGAAGTTGAGAGATACCTCGCGCATTAAAGCCTTCAGTATTAGAGGTTGGGAAAATCACTGTCTTGCTATGACAATCCACCAAAACCTTGTTGGCGGACAACCAATCCATGCCTAGAATAACATCCAGGTCTTTCATAGGTAAACACACGAAGGATACAACAAATTTTCTACCCTTCAAGTCCATCTCGACATTATCACATTGAGTCACCGATCTTAAGCAAGCACCAGTCGGTGTAGTCACCAATATTGCACCTTTCATCATACTCACAGGCACTCGCAGGCGCCTCACACATTCTTCAGAAATAAAAGAGTGCGTAGCACCCGAATCAAATATCACATTAACAACATTACCATATATTTGGCACTCACTTTGGACAAGGTCTTCAGCTTGTGCAGCTTCTTCACCGGTCACGGCAAAGACTCTTCCAGCCATTTGTTGATTAACACCACGATTTGGGCCATTCCGACCACCATTAGCATTACCTCGGCCGTTTCCATTACCACGGCCGTTACCACCATTTCGGTTTCCATTTCTTCCACCATTACCGTTTCCACGACCACGGCCTCTAAAAGCACCATAGCCTCCACGGTTTGCATTATCACGTGGCACAACATCTGCAACATTCAAAGGACAATCAGGGCGGATATGCCCCGGTTGGTTGCATCTATAGCACACCACTGTTTCTTCATGATTGCAATCTCTAGCCAAATGATTTCCACCACATTTGAAACAACGAAGTCCTTGGCCATCACCTCGGCCACCAACTGCACCATGCCTTCCACCACCTCGTCCACCTCTAAAAGAAGAGGACCCACGCACAAATCGTCTGTTGTTCTTAAAGTTGCCTTTCTTCTTGAAGCTAGAAGATTGGCCTTTCAGCTTATAATCATGCCCCGAGTAACTCCTTGGAGCAATATCATTCTCTTCGAAAATTCTACACTTATCCACAAGAGTAGGGAAGCTCCTAATCTCTTGGTGACAAATTGCCTTCTTGATTTCTTGGCGTAGTCCATTTTCAAACTTAACACATTTCAAAGTTTCAGTGCCCTCTTGCTGAAAGGGAGGATAAAACACACATAGCTCTTCAAATTTCAGAGCATACTCCTCAACCGACATGCCACCTTGCTTGAGTTCCATGAATTCAAGCTCTTTCTTGTTTTTGTAACTTGCAGGAAAATATTTCTTAAGAAATTCAGCTTTGAAATTCTCCCAAGTCAAAGGAGTGTGGGCAGCAGTCATACGCCCACGGGTAAGGATCCACCAAGACTCGGCCTCATGCCGAACCATAAACACCGCATACTCTACTTTCTGAGTTTCGGTGCACTCCATACTAGCAAATATCCGCTCCAAGTCACGGATCCAGACATGAGCATCTTCTGGTTTATAGCCTCCATGAAATTCAGAAGGCTTCCGCTTAAGAAATTGGTCAAGGCCTTGATTCGGTTGACCAACAGGTTGTTGTTGCTGTGCAAGTATGTCAGCAAAGCGATTGAAGGCCTCAATCATAGCAATTGTATCAGGATTGCGCCTATACGCCATCACTCAATCTATATACAACAACATAGACATAATTAGAAACTTAAGGTTCCTTCACTCAGTGTGCATACATATCATTCATCATTAACCTCATTAACATAAGTATCATCATAATGTATTTCACAATTCGAAGGTAAATATGAGAAAGGAATTGCCTGGCCGGGCTTAACAACAATCATTTAATAATCTCATTTCAATAACTACCTTCATAACTCATCCATATAATTCACAAATCAATCAGCCATAAGCAATATATACATGGACAACATCATTCATAATCAGATCAAGAGCAATGAATGCTCTGATACCAGGTTGAGACGCCCCGAACCCCCAATTAAAATAGGGAAAATTTTTCGCGTCTTTGAAAATATTAATAAATCAAATAATTAAAGTGGTGAAGTATTTTTCACCAAACCCCTGGACCTATTTTAATAACCTATCTCATATATGAAGATATGAGAAGGTGAACAATTAAGTCAAAGAGTGAACCTTGGATGATCAATCTCATGATCATCAACAAGAAGTAGCGGAAGTGTGCAATTACATTAAGAAAATGAAGGGGAGTGGTAGGAGGTCAAAGGATGGTCTATTGAATTGATAGAATGTATTAATTATGCGCATAGGTCATTGTACCATCATATTATAGTCAAACAATACCAATGATACCCTAAAACAGAGGAAAAGGTGTGAAAACAGGGCCATGAATCGATTCAAACACCCCATGAATCGATTCAAATGATTCTGGAGTGCAAAACAGTGAAAACAGGACCCCTTGAACCGATTCAAGCTCGTATGAATCGATTCAGGCGCTTCTGGAACTCAAATTTATACAAACAGAGGTCCTGGAATCGATTCAAGATCGTATGAATCGATTCAGGCCTTCCTGGAACCAAAAACAGTGAAAACAGCAGCGCTCGAATCGATTCAGAGATCCTCGAATCGATTCGAGACAGCACAGTTGCTGTTTTATGCAGAAAAAGCCTTATTTTTGGACTTCTAACCCCCCTAACTTTTTCATATCAACTCCAAACGCTACCAAATTTTGACACCAACTAAAATACACCAATTGTGACATGTGGCCACCGGCCTCACCCAAAAATTCTCAAAAATGTGAAAGTTATACAAATAAATGCGTTTTGTCCATTCTTGAGCCTTTTTGAGTAACATAGGGGTCTATTCTCAATGGAATTGACCCGCTCCAGTTCCTATAAGTCACAATTCATGTATTTAAGCTATTGGAACCACCACACACTATCCAAAACTCATAAATCTCATCTTGACCCTATTGGTTGCTCAATTATGCATGAACTCCATATGAGAGCTCTACAAATTAATCAATCAATCAAACATCATGCACACTATTGTCATCAATTGGCCAAGAAATTTCATAATTAATATTCATTCCTCAATATGGTAAGCTGAATCAACATATCCATATCAATATCAACCAATATTGAGTTCATCACCCAAAAATTGGCCTCTCAAAGCACATATCACAAAGGAGCTATAACTCATAAATTTTCATCATCCATACATCAAATTCAACATCATCAAGCATCATGACTTTGTCCTTTACATCATTTAGGTCATGAATGAAAATTGGCCTTACACACACATGTCCAATTTTCTCCCATGACCTTCAAAATTATCAACCATTACAAAAACGAGTATATAAACACCATATACTCTACAAAACAGAATTTATGCCGGCCAAGGCTTACATATTCCTATCCATATTTACCTCTTTCCATACTCAAGCCTCCAAAAGCTATAGGATTTAAGTCACACCTCCATCAACCTTAAAAATGGCAACGGGGAGGTGAGTAACATAATCCAAATGAATTAAAGTCATACATTATGATGAAATACATGTATACTTGCACAATTAGCCATCATTACACCACATCATACATTATACACAATACATATTATAGTTTCAAGTATACATTCACAATATCAATCATTTGGATTGCCAATCACACGTAGGGTTAGTATTCCACTCTTTCCCTTATCAATTCTTATTTATCCGTTGCCACCATGGGCTTTCAACTAGGCATATCTCCAGCTATATGCAAATGCTCTTAAAGCTAATGCATATGCACAAGAATTTCTCATCAAGACAATGCGGATCCGACTGTGGGAAAATATATCAATAAATCAATTGTGGGACAAGCATAGGTGTGCTACTATGCCCCTACTGCAGTAGAAAAATTATGTACACATATATCTCAATTCAAGCATGCTTATATCTTCATAATTTTACTGGTACCAAACCGCTCTCACCCATCTGTAGCACTAGTCACCCTGTGACTTGCGGATCAACATCGTGGCCTCAAATACCACAAGTGCTACGGGCCCCTCCCGAACACACATCGAGAGAACCGTGTCCCGTCGGACACTGAGGTAAACTCGCTCACCATTGAGCCGCCCGCCCACTGGGCCCGCCACATAGGGTGCCTCGTCACCAAACTATGGACAGCTTCGTGACTCATACACCGAGTCACAGGGGAAAATCACAATACGCTCGTGCACTGAGCCGTCCTCCCACTGGGCCCGCCTAGTGGAACCCCCTAATATTCCACATAGACAGCTATGATATGCCATGGATGCAATGCAAATGCAAATCAAGTGCATCCTCACACTATGCATCCTAGATGCCACTCCACATTCAATCATTCACCATCACCACTTAGTGGATTTCAATATTCTCATCATTCTTATCCAATCCCAATTCTCTTTTAAACTTATTCTCATCAATAGTTAGTGGCACACACATTCCACAACTCATACACACATACTTGGGATATTCACATCACAATCTCAATTCACATATGGTTTCAAACCATCATCTTACTTCATTAATATGGTATCATCACATCATTAATATTATCCCAAACACAATGCCACATAACAATCATCATTCTAAATGCATTCAAATCACACATATCATATCATCCATTCAAACAATTATTAACATAATCACATATACATATTTCCACATCACCAATGGATGAAATCATGCATTTAGAAAAGTTACCCCCTCCTACCTCAAGTGAAGTAGTGATCAACGCGGTTTGATGGTCCCGCTTCGTCAATGGGGTCACTTCCTACATCACAATACATTATACAATCAATTTCCTACTTACTCATTAAGACTTGAATACTTATATATCAATAAATACTTGCTGTTTTTATTATTATAACTCTCAAAACTCTTTTATTTCATTTTATTTACCATAACCACCATGGGTTAGGTGCCACCATTTATTATTATGTACTCAACAACCAACCCTTTCATGGGTTTCTCCATTAATAACTTCCACCAACAAATTACCTTCACTAATGACCTTTATTCATCATACCTCACATTTATTACCAACACTAAATGTTCATCAACCTCCATTATACATTTCCCCCAAATTCATAAGGTTAGGGTTTCTCAAAACCAAACAACTATTATCAAGGGAATTATCATTTTCCATCTTCTTCCAACATAAATGCACTTATCCCCCCTCATTCCACGTAAATCCATGCTTCCACAACAACTCTCTCTAGGGTTTATGCATCAAATGCCTTAAGTGAACACCGTTTCATATGCATGGCTCTCTAAACCCATGTTATCACCTATCTATGGCAAAGACCCAATTAAATAGTAAGTATTTCTTACCTCACTTGAAAACAAAATGGGTTCAAGGAGAAGGGAATGTGCCACACGAAATAGAGAGGAAGAGAAGGAGAAAGCTTCAAGCTTCAATGGTCTCCTTCCAAGCCTTCACCCAACAAAATGAAAAAGGAGGAGAGTTATCACCTTGCTTGAATCCTTTAGAGGAAGATGGAGATATGAAGAGAAGAAGGAAAGTAAGGGGAAGAAGAATGAAGTGTCTTCACAAAAGAAGAAGACATCGTGAAGTAGAAGGGAAAAATTAGGGTTTTGGGTTTATTTTAATTCTATTCATTAAAGCTTCATCGTTTTCTTGTAAACAGGCTCTTCGTTTGGGCTCAATACATCATCTGAAAATTATTCCGAATACATATTCGGATTCCCAATATTATTCTCTACAGCCCTGACCAATATCATCTCATTCCGAGATACTTGGTCCGACACCCATATCTCAACCGGGCTTAATTTCAGTTTAACCGGTCTCCAAAAATTTACCAAAAATTCCCAAAATTATCAATTTAATTATTCTCAATAGTTTGGGACATTAAATACTCCATATACCAATTCCTAATATTTATTCCGGTAATTAATTCTCTATTTTAAAATTCGGGATGTTACAGCTTGCTTAATTATTTTGTTTATAACTTAATTGTTAGAATTCACTTGAATGATTGCTATATTATTTATCATCTTCTTTAAGCTTAATTATTAAAGAATCAATTTCAAAAGCATTCCAAGAAAGTTTTTTAATACTCAATTCACTACCCCTCTTAAGTAATTGAGGCCACTTGGTTAACAAGTGGTGTCAGAGCTTAACTCTTAATAAATCAAGCTTAACAGCTTCAAGAGAACAAGATGGCCTCTATTTCTCTTAACCTTTTTCCTGAGGGTGGTGCCACAAAGAGACCTCCCGCTTTCAATGGTGAGGGTTACGCATTTTGGAAAGAAAGGATGAAAATCTTTGTTCAATCAATTGATTTGAAAATATAGAATGCTATTAAAAATGGTCCTTTTATACCTATGCATACTGTTGATGGTAGACAAGTTGAAAAACCCATGGATGATTGGACAAGTGATGAGGAAAAAAAAGTTCAATACAATTACAAAGCTAAAAATCTTATTACTCTTGCCCTAGGTCCTGAAAAATTCTTTAGAGTTGTAACATGTAAATCTGCAAAAGAAATGTGGGATGCCCTTCAAGTTACTCATGAAGGAACTAATGATGTTAAAGACTCTAAAATCAGTACCTTGACTAGCCAATATGAAAGCTTTAGAATGAATTTTGGTGAAACTATTTTAGAACTTCAAAACAGATTTACTTTGATTATTAATCATCTTATTACTCTTGGTAAATCTTATACTAATAAGGAGCTCATCCATAAAGTTCTAAAAAGTCTTACTAGGGAATGACAACCTCTTGTCACTGCCATCAAGTAATCTCCCAATATAAATGAGATGTCTCTTGCTACACTATTTGGTAAGCTTCAAGAACAAGAGCAAGAACTAAAAGACTTGAAGATTGCGGAGGAGGAAGAAAGGTCCTCTAAGAAAAAGGGACTAGCTCTTAAAGCCACTTTAATCGAGGAGGATGAATCTGAAAGTGACCTAGACGATGATGATGATGATGAGTTAGGCCTATTTGTAAAGTGTTTTGGAAAATTTATGAGAAACAAACGATTCCAAAAGGAACTTCACTTCCAAAGGTAAGAAATCTACTCCTAAAGATAATAATTCTTCACCTACTTGTTTTGAATGTGGTAAGGAAGGACACTTTAAGGCGGATTGTCTAAATCTTAAAAAGAAAAACAAAAATCGGAAAAGAAAGAGAAGAGCATACATAGCATGGGATGAAAATGATGTAAGTAGCTCGGACGAATCAAAAAATGAAGAAGCCAACCTATGCCTTATGGCCAACCATCAAGATGAAGAAGATGAGGTAAACTTCCATGACTTAGATTGAGAAGAATTACTTGATGCTTTTGAAGAATTGTATGATAAATTTGTTAAAGTTTCAAATAAGCATAAGTTATCAAGAAAAACCATTGACACTCTTGAGATGCATCTTATAGAACTTAGTAAAGAAAATGAAATTTTGAAAAAAGAAGTAGTAAATGTTCAAGCATGCTCTAAGACTAAACCTTGTGAATTTGTAAAGAAATGTGACATTCTAGAAACTAAGGTTTTAGACTTGAATAAAACTTTAGAAAAATTTATAAATGGTAAAGTGATGCTGAAATCCTGAGTCATTAAATTGGTGGTGAAATCTTAGTAAAATGAAATGTGACTCTCGGATTCACACTTATGGCAAGCGCACCAGTCATTAAAATTGTAGTATATTTGATCGTCTCACAGGGATTGTGGTAAGTACCTCAATCTAGGACTAGTACAAGCTGAACCAACAGAAAATACATGAAATTCATTCGGTTTTTATGGTTTTAGAGTTTTATAGTTGTTTTTATATTTTGAGAAACAGAGTTAAAGTGAAATGTGGAAAGTGATTAAAAGAAAACAGGTCAGGATTGCTTCGGCTCACAATCTCCTCAAGAAACATGCAATTAAGTATAATCGAACTTCACAATCTAGAGGACAATCCGCTTGTGGTTATTCCCTAATTCCTTAGGTGAAAAACACTAATCCTTAAGCAATGAACCTTAATTCCTTAAGTGCTCGATTAACCTAAGAATCTAATGCGAAATTGGAGGTTGAACTCTAACTATTCACCTAAATTGATTAGGCCTGAACTAGTTAGAAAGCTGGAAGTTACCTAAGCTTCAGCCATGATTCCTCACTGGTGAAGTTCTTCATCGGTTCTGGATTTGTCAATCCAGCGATTCTGCTCCACTCCTCAGCTAGTTCGCCTCAGGATCTTCGAAGCCGATCTACTTGCTCACAGCTTCAAGACTCAATTGCTCACCTTCACAATCCCAACCTTAGGGATTTAGAACTCCATAGACTTCGGTTCCATCGAAGGATTGTGGAACGTCATGGAAGAGAGATTTTAGAGAGATGAAAATGTAGTGAGAGATAGTTCGAAGTTTAGAATGAAAAGGAATGTGTTCTATGTATTCTCTGTCTCTGTATCTCCACTCACCTCCCCTACAGAGTATGTACATGAATATATATAGACATCTAACTAAACTAACTAACTTAACTAAAAACTTCGGACCACTTTAGCTAACGACTAACACTGCTTAATTACATGGTTTACAAAATAACTAACTAAATACAGCTCAGCTCTTAACAGGATCCAGCTCAACCTTAGCTAATGTACAGCTCAGCACCAGCTAATTGACAGCTCACTTCTTAAGTTAGCTTGAGGTTGCAGTAGTAGAGAAGAAGGCAATGGGAGCGGAACAGTACTGCACCAAGTGTGTTGTTGGAGGGAAGGAACAGTGTTTAAATTACTGCCTTGATGCTTCAGCTGCTGAGTATTCGCTTGAGCGGATTAAACTTCGCTTGGTTGAGTCCGGATTAACACTGCAGTGTTTCTTTCTCACTTGGGCGTTATGGCAAAACTTGGGCGAGGACGGTCTCTTAAAGTAATGCTTGAGTGAGTCCGGATTTTACTAGGACGGATTAAATAATGACTAAGCACATCGGTTTCTTATGTAGCATTCCGATCTTCTTCTCTTTTGTAACCGGTGTCTTGGAAATCTTCTTAAGTAAGCTTACTTAAAGTCTCGCTTGGGCGTAGTCTTGCTTTTCTTGAGCGAACTTGGACCCTCGCTTGAGCGGATTTAACTCCCGCTTGGGCGGATTAATTATTAAATCGGTATTCTGTAGTTGGCACTCGGGTTCTTCATGCAATATTCTGAGTCCTTATTCTCTTTTGGAGTCAGTGTCTTTGAAGTCTCACTCAGTCGGTCTTTGGACTCTTTTCAGTCAGAATTGGGGAAGTCTCACTCGGATTTATCAATTTCCGCTCGGATTTGTAGGATTTCACTTGGAATTTCCTTCTTATCTCGAGTCCACCCTGTTCCTGTACCAATAAACAGCTACTTGCCTAGCATTTATACGCTGGCTGCTTAGTAAATTTGTAAATACTTCAAAATTCCTTATTTAATTAAAAATTTCAATCGGTTTCTTACATAGATAACATACTTTTGAAATAATTAACTACAACATGAATTCTTATCAAATTATTAAATAATAATAATAAAACTAGACAATACTTAGTAAATTATGTTAAATAATCAGTGGAATAATTAAGTCTTTTCAAGACTTATCACATCCCCAAACTTAAAACTTTGCTTGTCCTCAAGCAAATATTCAGATTAATTATCAATCAGCAATTGATCAACACAGTCAACCTTTCCTTAACTTAATTCATACTATAATTATTGAATACCGATCATGCTTTCTTCTCGCAATTTCTAAAAGTATAAAAACTTACACCTCCTTTGGAAGACAAGCTGCTGATGCTTTCCTCACTGGTCGGTGTTTAACTCTTCTCTCGGTGTGTAGGGTAAATAAAATGCACTCAGCACCTGCATACTTGTTAGATCAACATAGGCTTGCAACAGTTCTAAACATCATGAAATATGCCAACTTAATCGGATCAGTAAGGGCTTTTTAAGCTTATAATGGGGCTTGGCTACAGGCTCAATTATTGTTTTTCTGAGTCATAGATAGGTTACAGGATGTGTCCACTGATGCTTCACCTCGATTCTAACTTACTTGCCTTCTACTAATAACTCTCTTAACTTTTTCGACTGGATGCTACTTAATAACTCGTGCTGTTTTGCACTTCCTTTTTCTTTCAGTCCTTCGGACTTTTCTTTTCCTTTTCTTTCTTTTCTTTCCATCTTTTTCGATCGAATTTTTTTCTTTTGGTTCTTTGCACCTCTTTTTCTTTTCAGTACTTTGTTCATTTTTCTCTTGGCTTTGCCTTTCTTCCTTTTATTTTTCTACATATTTATCCATAATCAAGGTCGGAGTGTGTCCTTAATTACTGTTAGGCACACGCTTCATCCCCAAACTTAGAAATTGCTAGTCCCTAGCAATAAGCAAAAACCGAGTAATTCACCAGTGGAACATCGAGGGTACTCTAGTCGGGTTTTTCTTGGATAAATAGGCTTGTAACGTTAGGTGCATAAAACGAATGAAAGGGTCTCAGGCTCAAACATAATTATTGGGTCAAAGGATGATTAATATAATTAGGATGGCTAATTTTTGGCCCTGGCTAAATAATCAAAGAAGGCCTTCATCATTTCCGATTGGTTGACATACGACAATCAGCAAGAACTGAGGCAAATTCTGTCTCACTAACTAGCATGCAAGCTCACTCGGAAAAGATAAAACAAGCTCAAAAGCTCATATAATTATAACAGTTAATCAGCCAGTCTTGTCCCCAAACTTAATGTAAGATCATACATCTAGATTGCTAACTAGCATGCCGAGTAAACATTTTAATTAATGATGAAGAATAGTTAAGGGCAGGGATATTAATGTGAAGTTTCTTAAAGACCTCTAAGAACCTAGCAAACTTCTGCTCCTCTATTTACTTTTTAAACCTGTGCGGAAATGGAGCATTCCTTAGTTTTTCAGGAGTCAGCTTAGAAGCTTCCTCCAGAATCAAATCAACCTTTTTATTTTTCTTTTGATGGACTTTATTTTCTTTTTCTTTTTCTGATTCATTCTTATTTTCTACTTCATCTTTATTGTCCTGCTCGGTTTCTTTTATTATTTCTTTTCCTTTTTCTGAACCTATTTCTTGACCCGGAGATGGAGAAATAATTTTTCCACTCCTAGTAATTATGGCCTTGCAATGTTCCCTTGGATTTACCTCGGTATCTCCAGGGAAATTGCCTGCTTGCCTCACAGCTAATTGTTTAGAAAGCTGTCCTACTTGATTTTCTAAATTCCTTATGGATGCTTCCTGATTCTTAAAACTGGCCTGAGTGGCCTGGATAAACTGAGAAAGTACATTCTCGAGTTCGGATTTTTCTTTAACAGGAGGGTGAGAAGGTTGTTGTGGTCTATTTGTGGGTTGACTCGGTAGGATATTCTGATTCAGATGTGGACCTTTCTGCCAGGAAAAATTGGGGTGGCTCCTGTAATTAGGATTAAAGGAATTAGAAGGATAATTCCTTTGATACTGTTGCTGCCCCATATAATTCACTTGCTCGGAAGGCACAACTGGATCACACATTCCATTTTCATGGTCTCCACCACAAAAATCACAACTGATCATAGAAACTTGACTCGGCTTTTGGAGTTCTAAAATTTGAATGCTTAATTTTTCCAAAGCCTGAGTCATCAATTTACTCTGAGCCAGATAAGCATCTTGTGCTTCTAATTCTAATATTCCTCTCCTAGGGACTTGGTTTCTCTCACTAATCAGGCATTCATTAGAAGCCATCACATCAATCAGCTCTATAGCTTCTTCTACAGTTTTAGTTGTTAATGAGCCTCCAGCCGAGGCATCAATCAAGACTCTGGTAGCTGGCCTGACACTATTATAGAAAATAGTCACCTGCTGTACATCGGAAATCTGATGATGAGGACATCTCCTCAGACTTTCTTTATACCTATCCCACGCTTCCATCAAGGACTCACCTTCCCTTTGCTGGAAACATGTGATTTCATTACGCAGCTTTGCATATTTAGAAGGAGGAAAGTATTTAATCAAAAATTTCCTTTGCAAATCCTCCCAGGTAGAAATACTGCCTCTCGGTTGACTCTGCAACCAGGCTTTTGCTCGGTCCCTTAGAGAAAATGGAAACAACCTTAGTCGGATTGCTTCCTCAGGGACTCCATTCATTTTTACTGTATCACAAATTTGGAGGAAAGTTGCTAGATGTAAATTTGGATCCTCAACCTCACTTCCTCCAAATTGTTCATTTCTTACCAACTGCAGTAAAGCTGGTTTTAGTTCAAAATTGTTAGCTGCAATCGGTGGCCTAAGGATGCTAGCTTGCGATCCTTCTTCATTCGGCCTGGAGTAGTCACCTAGTGTAACTCTCCTCTTCATTGGAATTTCCTTCTTATCTCGAGTCCGCCCTGTTCCTGTACCAATAAACAGCTACTTGCCTAGCATTTATACGCTGGCTGCTTAGTAAATTTGTAAATACTTCAAAATTCCTTATTTAATTAAAAATTTCAATCGGTTTCTTACATAGATAACATACTTTTGAAATAATTAACTACAACATGAATTCTTATCAAATTATTAAATAATAATAATAAAACTAGACAATACTTAGTAAATTATGTTAAATAATCAATGGAATAATTAAGTCTTTTCAAGACTTATCATAAAGACAATTTAAATTTTTTACTTAAAAAACAACGTTGCATGTTTGATAAAACTAGATTAGGTTTTAATGCCTATAAGAAACAAAAGAATTATAAAAATTTCTTTATACCACCTAGTAAAACTGCATCACCTTTCATGAAATATAATCATTGTGGTTTTAAAGGACATAGTGCATCTAATTTTAATGTTAGAAAATTAGGGCTAAAGGTTGTAAGAAAAGTATGGGTTCCTAAAGGAACATTTTCACAAACTAACCTACAAGGACCCAACATAAAATGGGTACTAAGTTCTCTAACTTGACTTGTTTTGTAGGTATGTTTTAAAGCAGGTAACACTCATTGGTACTTGGATAGTGGGTGTTCTAAACACATGACAGGAGATAAAAGTAAGTTTATATCATTTACTCCACGAAATAAAGGATTTGTTATATGTGGAGACAACACGAAGGGAAGAATACTAGGAATTGGAAAAATTGGTAAAAATTCTTCCACTTCTATTAATGATGTGTTATATGTTGAAGGACTTAAACATAACTTGCTTAGTATTAGTCAATTATGTGATAAAGGATATAAAATTGTATTTGAATCAAATTGTTGCATAATTGAAAATAAACTAAACAAGGAAGTAAAATTCGTTGGTCAAAGAGTTGATAACATATACATGATTAATCTTGATTGTCTTGCTTCAAATGATGGGCAATGCTTCATAACTAAAGAGGATGAATCATGGATATGGCATAGAAGAATTGCCCATAATCATATAGACCATTTAAACAAACTTGTTTTGAAGGATTTAGTAATTGGTTTACCAAAATTGAAATTTGAAAATTGATGCATGTCAAAAGGGAAAACAAGTAAAGGCATCTTTTCAAGCAAAAAATGTTATTTCAACAAATAGACCTTTACAACTTTTGCACATGGATTTATTTGGACCTTCAAAAGTTAAAAGTTTTGGTGGAAACTATTATGGTCTTGTGATTGTGGACGATTATTCTAGATATACATGAATGTTATTTCTTACTCATAAAAATGAAGCATATCATGCGTTTAAGAAACTTGCTAAGATTATCCAAAACGAGCAAAATTCAAAAATCGCATCCATTAGAACCAATCATGGGGGAGAATTTAAAAATCAACCTTTTGAAAAGTTTTGTGAAAAATTTGGCATTGAACATAATTTTTTGGCTCCTAGAACTCCACAACAAAATGGAGTAATTGAAAGGAAAAATCGATCTTTAGCGAAGCTCGCAAGAACTATCTTAAATGACAATAATATTGCGAAACATTTTTGGGCCGATGCGGTAAATACCGCTTGTCATGTTATGAATAGATGTCTAATAAGGCCTATATTAAAGAAAACCCCTATGAGGTTTACAAAGAAAGAAAGCCAAACATTTTTTATTTTCATGTGTTTGGATGTAAATGCTTTGTTTTAAACAATAGAAAGGATAATTTTAGTAAATTCGATGTAAAATCTGATGAAGCAATATTCTTAGGTTATTCATCTATCAGTAAAACATATCGACTTTTTAACAAACGAACTTATACAATTGAAGAGTTCATACATGTCAAATTTGATGAACTTAACCAAAATCCTCCGAGAAAGGAAGTTGATGATCTTGTAGGTACCTTCCAAGAAATGAACTTGGATGATAAAGAAAAAGTCAATAATGAAGGAGATACAACACAAAATGAAGAACCTCAACAAAAAGAGTAGATCACCTTAAAGGTGAATTAACCAAAGGTGTAAGTACTCATAACGCCATTAGAAATGCATGTAATCACCTAGCCTTTGTATCACAAATTGAACGCAAAAATATTGATGAAGCTATTATTGATGAATATTGGATGTTGGCTATGCAAGAAGAGTTAAATCAATTTGAAAAAAACCAAATTTGGGAACTTGTGCCAAGACCCAATGATCATCAAATAATAGGTACTAAATGAGTTTTTAGAAATAAGCTAGATGAAAATGGAATAATAACAAGAAATAAAGCTAGGCTAGTTGCAAAAGGCTATAATCAAGAAGAAGGCATTGATTATGAGGAAACATATGCACCCGTAGCTAGGTTAGAAGCAATAAGATTATTATTAGCTTTTGCTTGTTGCATGGATTTTAAACTATATCAAATGGATGTAAAAAGTGCTTTTCTAAACGGATTTATTCAAGAAGAAGTTTATGTAGATCAACCTTCTGGTTTTGAAAATCACAAAATTCTAAACCATGTTTTTAAATTAAGAAAAGCTTTATATGGTTTGAAACAAGCTCCAAAAGCATGGTATGAAAGACTTAGCAAATTTCTTTTAGAAAACAATTTTGAAAGAGGGAAGGTTGATACTACACTATTTATAAAATGTAAAAACAATGACATCCTCTTGGTACAAGTTTATGTCGATGATATAATATTTGGTGTTATTAATGAACTTCTTTGTCAAGAGTTTGCCAAGATTATGCAAGATGAGTTTGAAATGTCCATGATGGGAGAACTCACATTCTTCCTTGGGGTACAAATCAAGTAAACCAAAGAAAGAACATTTATAAATCAATCCAAATATTGCAAAGAACTTCTTAAAAGGTTTGAAATAGGTAAGGCTAACGAAATAGCAACACCTATGAGCACATCATGCCATCTAGACAAAGATGAGAAGGGTAAAGATGTTGAGATCACTAAATACCGAGGTATGATCGGATCCTTACTCTATTTAACTGCTAGTTGGCCTGATATAATGTTTTCCATATGCATGTGTGCTAGATTCCAAGCTTGTCCTAAAGAATCAGATTTAGCTATGAAACATCCAAACTAAATTAAATAAAGTCTGAGACAGGGAAATTTTTTTCCGAATTTAAGAACGTTCCAAACGTTCACACACAACTCAGAATAAGAGTAAGGGTAAAATAGAACAATTAAAGGCAAGGGAAAATAAAACCATTCACAAGAAAGCCCAGCGGAAGAACAAAGCTTAAGCGTGCCCATTACAGTGTTCACTCGCTCAAGCGAGACCCAAATTCGCTTGAGCGAGACAACCCATCTCGCTTGGGTGAAGCACCCATTCGCTTAAGCGAAACTAACCAGAAACCTTCATTCCATTCAAACTCGCTGGAGCGAACCCTTATTCGCTGAGGCGAGTAACTCCACTCGGTATTCCTTCACTCAGAATCAGGGGTTCCATTCACTCGGGATCGACCCCAACACACATGCCTCCCTCGAAAGCTCATACATAATTCTTTATTTTTATCCAGGAAGGTCAGACACAAGATCCACTCAGGAATGATGGCTATTCCACTCGGAATCCATAAACTCTCCTCACTCAGAATAATTCCCAATTAAATACCACTCGGTATATTTCAGCCTTAACACAATTAGAATGTATTACACATTCACCAATCGGTATATCTTCACTTCTCTCACTCAGAGAACACTTAGACCTTCCTTCACTCAGAAGGGGTTTCCACAATTAAATTCTATTCGGGTTTACTCTATCCCTACACCACTCGAAGAATTACCAAGTTAAGTCTCACTTGGACTTATTTAAGTCTTATCCACTCGGAATATACCTTAATCAGAACCATCATAATACTCCTCACCGCGGAGGTGGTTCACTCAGAGTTTCCCACTCGGGAATGTTTACTTAGCTATTTTCACTTGGCATCACATGGACTAGCCTTCCCTCGGAAGTAGTCCACTCGAGTACATCTTACTCGGAACAGTCATATGCCTTTATCACTCAGAAAAGGCCACACAACAATAGCCTCACTAAGACACGGCTCACCCATCAATATTCCACACAGCATATACATTCACTCGGAAATCCACGTTTTCATCGCATACATTACATGCCTTTTAATATAAAAGCCCAACAGGGGTTAACACCACAGTTCTCATATTATGCACTCATCATTGAATATCAGTAACATGCATCCTGTACTTTTAAACACAAAGTCACATACGAAATCAGCATAGCATGCTCACACACTCGGCATCTCAATAGAATCGACATGCATTTAATATATAACATCAACGGATATTATCCACTATCTCCTAGTATAATGGACTCGGTATTTATGACACCACACACATGCATCTGATACAATTATTATAAGTCACACGGATTCAGCAATACATTCGTATATAATACGCTCGTCAATCCTAGTAACTTTCACACGCATTTTGTTATTTTAATTCATAAACAAGAACCGGCATAACAACGTCTCAGTACATGCACTCAGCATTTTAGATGAAATCAACCCATATCAAGTATAATCACACAAAGCAGAGTGATTTCACCCGGAACCCATCCATAAACCGTGCATTTGAGATGTAAGGTAGCCCCCTACCTGGAATGAAGATTCCGGAAGCTCTATTGGCTCACAGCTCCGATCGGCTGCTCTCCGATCGATCCTTCAGTCAACCTCCTTCATCGAACGCTCCCGTCGTTGTATTCTGCACGGCTTGAAGGAATCGGAAGCTGTCTCACATTCTCAAGCAGTTCAGCCACCAAGACACTCCCTGCATGCAAGGACAGTGGAGGTTCCTAAACCTCCGAAACACTCAGCGACCTACTCACTTCTTGAGCAGCTTCGTCTCACCATCAATAAAATATTCCAACAATTCTGGGCACTCAACGCTGTTTACTTCCACTTGAGATCCCATTAGCCTTCGAGTGGAAGAAGAGGGTGAAGAAGAAGAAAAACAGCAGAAAAGAGGAGGCCAGATGCATGCACAAAGAGAAAGATATCCAGCTTTCAAGTTTTTCTCTAGTAGCGTGAATAATGAGGGAGAGAGGGAACCGAAGCCTCTTTATACCACCAGGAGGGCACATGCGACATTTCCTAGTATCATTATCATTATTATTTATTCAGTCACTTCTAACCAATCAGCAATTAGTCTAATCAACCATAAATCTTAATTCTGTAATTAACCCTTAATTAATGGCTTAATCTCAGTCGGTAAAAATCAGGATGTTACAATTCTCCCCCTCTCAAAGAATTTCGTCCTTAAAATTCAACACAATCTTACCTCAACAAACAGCTCGAAATATCGCTGACATGCACTTAACCGATTGCACCCCTTTTGTTTCTCAATGCTTCCGACCGCTTCGTAATTTCCAATCGACATAAATAAAACAATCCTTGACACGATTCAACACATTTAGGATTCAATTCCCCACGTACAGCTACCCCATTCAATTCTTCCCGTTCATCATAATTAATGGCACATTCCTAATTCCTTGGCTGTTCGGCCTTAGATTCTCAACGCCGATCGGTGTATTTCCACCGTCAGCTCCTCTAATTCATAGGAGTTACTCGACACAATTAAGTACCCACACAGAGTATAAGCTCAAAGTTGTGTCACATGAGACACATTAGGAATGTCAATTATCCAGTTGGGAAGGTCCAGTCGGTAGATAACACTACCGATTCCCACCAATACTCACTATTGTCCGATTTATCTCGGATTAAACTCTCGGATATTCAACATCCAACCACTAAAATTCTTCTCCAAATTGTGATGTATCTTGACAATATCGAGATGAACACTCAAAAGGGTTCCTCATGTGCATCAGTTAGCACAACCTGCCTGGATTTACCTCGTACAGGCACCACACTCGGTTCTAAAATCTCAGATTTCTATCCATTCCTTCGGCCAATTCCATGCCTACACCCTGAGAATGTCACTCGGACCTCTCATTCAAAAGGGGTTATTCGGGGTTTAAGGGCAATTCTCACCCAAAAATCTTTCCACTTACAAATTTTTCACTCAAAATAGCCCGATAGGCTCACCATCACCATAAGCAGCTACAGCCTCACCTGCCCGACTCATGAATTGCTGCATCCGACTTATAGGATGATGTCTCATTCCTATAGGGTTACAACAATTACATAGAGTCACTACAAAAGTGTACGCTGCCACAATACCTATGGTATGAAGAGTCATCTCGAAACGGCATACATTACACTCTTCTCACATACACCGACCAACTAACTCAACTAATACTAACTCACAAGAATTAATGGCAAATCACATACATATATAAGCACACATTTACATCAACATCATCATTATGCACCACCTAGGGCACATCACGCAGCAACAATCATGAAATATAATTTACCAATACTGTAAAACAGTATAATGGCAATAGGTTTCCGACCCAACAAATTCACATGGATTCAGCACTGTTTTCACTTATACTCACTCGGCATATCAACAATCGGCTTCCAGCCCTTACCGAGTAAATACTTCTTTATTGGATTTCATCATCATAAAACCATAATCCGTCAGCCTATTAATCCTTCATTTCATCACACCTCACCGACCATAGCTCAATTTAAGCCTAAATGATTCACCGAGCTCACTTAGGTATACCATTCGGATTATAATGTGACTTTCATTCATATAGAAGGTTTCTGCATTGGTAAACCTTTCCATTAATCATAAACACAATACAGTGGAGTACAATCATCATCATCATCATTCTCAGTACCAAAAAGTACTCGGATTTCAACCTTACCACTCGCTATTCATCCGGTATCATATTCATCACTTGCATTTCATCCTAGGACGCTTCAAGCCTCAACAATTTATTACACAATCACATTACTCGGCTCAACAATCCACAAGGGTTATCATATCCTCAGACCCAAAATTCCTGGGATTTCCTAATACCCATCGTGGGGTGCTCCCACAATATCCAAATATCACCGTGCCTAGATAGACCACCATCGGGTCTAATTCCACAAGGTCTGATGGTATAAAATCATACTAAATCCAATCGGGGTTACTACACCTTATGGGTCATAATTCAATCAACTATTCACTCAGTTTTCAACCACAAGACCGAGTCTAACCCAATCCTCAGGTATCCAATTACATCAATTTCTCACCCAGTTTTCGAATCTCTCAGGTATCCATCTCCATATTATCCGATCATACATGATCATTGCCCAATCAACTGGGTCACCACACCTAGTGGCCTAACATCAACCAATCATTCACTCGGTTTTCACACACCAAAAACCGAGACACTACCCCAATCAAACATGCATCAGATTTTACATTTAATCACCTATCACATACCCAGATTTCCAACTTAGGAAACTGCAAGACATCACTGGTATTATATATATCATACAAGGTTCTCGTGCCAAGGATATAAAACTCATCCTTCACAAGTGGCACAACCGATCACTTAAATTCGAGATCACCAAACTAGGGAATTCCTTACAATATTATTCACTTAGTCAACTCAATATGTGAGTTCTATCTCATTCAACAAGCATGCCTCAGCTATGAGCCACTAGTTTGGTTTATACTAAAGACCGAACCAACCAATACAGTTTCAATACACATGGTTGCAACATCTATCATTCTATTTTCTCTTAGCCGACCCAGGCTTAGAAATACCTCTTATCCAATGAATAACCAAACCAGGGTAGTAATAACTCTACTCCCAATTAACACCTTGACAGTAGTACCTTTCACTACTGTCCACAACCAAACACATAGGCATATAATCACATAATTCATAGTTAAACATATATCAAATCCGACAGGATATCATAAGCAATGATGACAACCAGTCATATTCCACACAACCGCCCATTGTGAGTAGGCATACCTTGGCCTTGGACTTTTTAAGTCCGCTCTGATACCAAAATGAAACATCCAAACTAAATTAAATAAAGTCTGAGACAGGGAAAAATTTTTTCTGAATTTAAGAACGTTCCAAACGTTCACACACAACTCAGAATAAGAGTAAGGGTAAAATAGAACAATTAAAGGCAAGGGAAAATAAAACCATTCACAAGAAAGCCCAGCGGAAGAACAAAGCTTAAGCGTGCCCATTACAGTGTTCACTCGCTCAAGCGAGACCCAAATTCGCTTGAGCAAGACAACCCATCTCGCTTGGGAGAAGCACACATTCGCTTAAGCGAAGCTAACCAGAAACCTTCCTTCCATTCACACTCGCTAGAGCGAACCCTTATTCGCTAAGGCGAGTAACTCTACTCGGTATTCCTTCACTCGGAATCAGGGGTTCCATTCACTCGGGATCGACCCCAACACACATGCCTCCCTCGGAAGCTCATACATAATTCCTTATTTTTATCCAGGAAGGTCAGACACAAGATCCACTCGGGAATGATGGCTATTCCACTCGGAATCCATAAACTCTCCTCACTCGGAATAATTCCTAATTAAATACCATTCGGTATATTTCAGCCTCAACACAATTGGAATGTATTACACATTCACCAATCGGTATATCTTTACTTCTCTCACTCAGAGAACACTTAGACCTTCCTTCACTCAGAAGGGGTTTCCACAATTAAATTCTATACGGGTTTACTCTATCCCTACACCACTCGAAGAATTACCAAGTTAAGTCTCACTCGGACTTATTTAAGTCTTATCCACTCGGAATATACCTTAATCAGAACCATCACAAGGCTAAAATGAAACATCCAAACTAAATTAAATAAAGTCTAAGACAGGGAAAATTTTTTTCTGAATTTAAGAACGTTCCAAACGTTCACACACAACTCAGAATAAGAGTAAGGGTAAAATAGAACAATTAAAGGCAAGGGAAAATAAAACCATTCACAAGAAAGCCCAGCGGAAGAACAAAGCTTAAGCGTGCCCATTACAGTGTTCACTCGCTCAAGCGAGACCCAAATTCGCTTGAGCGAGACAACCCATCTCGCTTGGGCGAAGCACCCATTCGCTTAAGCGAAACTAACCAGAAACCTTTCTTCCATTCACACTCACTGGAGTGAACCCTTATTCGCTAAGGCGAGTAACTCTACTCGGTATTCCTTCACTCAGAATCAGGGATTCCATTCACTCGGGATCGACCCCAACACACATGCCTCCCTCGAAAGCTCATACATAATTCCTTATTTTTATCCAGGAAGGTCAGACACAAGATCCACTCGGGAATGATGGCTATTCCACTCGGAATCCATAAACTCTCCTCACTCGGAATAATTCCCAATTAAATACCACTCGGTATATTTCAGCCTCAAAACAATCGGAATGTATTACACATTCACCAATCGGTATATCTTCACTTTTCTCACTCAGAGAACACTTAGACCTTCCTTCACTCAGAAGGGGTTTCCACAATTAAATTCTATTCGAGTTTACTCTATCCCTACACCACTCGAAGAATTACCAAGTTAAGTCTCACTCGGACTTATTTAAGTCTTATCCACTCGGAATATACCTTAATCAGAACCATCACAATGCTAAAATGAAACATCCAAACTAAATTAAATAAAGTCTGAGACAGGGAAAATTTTTTTTTGAATTTAAGAACGTTCCAAACGTTCACACACAACTCAGAATAAGAGTAAGGGTAAAATAGAACAATTAAAGGCAAGGGAAAATAAAACCATTCACAAGAAAGCCCAGCGGAAGAACAAAGCTTAAGCGTGCCCATTACAGTGTTCACTCGCTCAAGCGAGACCCAAATTCGCTTGAGCGAGACAACCCATCTCGCTTGGGCGAAGCACCCATTCGCTTAAGCGAAACTAACCAGAAACCTTCCTTCCATTCACACTCGCTGGAGCGAACCCTTATTCGCTGAGGCGAGTAACTCTACTCGGTATTCCTTCACTCAGAATCAGGGATTCCATTCACTCGGGATCGACCCCAACACACATGCCTCCCTCGGAAGCTCATACATAATTCCTTATTTTTATCCAGGAAGGTCAGACACAAGATCCACTCGGGAATGATGGCTATTCCACTCGGAATCCATAAACTCTTCTCACTCGGAATAATTCCCAATTAAATACCACTCGGTATATTTCAGCCTCAACACAATCGGAATGTATTACACATTCACCAATCGGTATATCTTCACTTTTCTCACTCAGAGAACACTTAGACCTTCCTTCACTCAGAAGGGGTTTCCACAATTAAATTCTATTCGAGTTTACTCTATCCCTACACCTCTCAAAGAATTACCAAGTTAAGTCTCACTCGGACTTATTTAAGTCTTATCCACTCGGAATATACCTTAATCAGAACCATCACAATGCTAAAATGAAACATCCAAACTAAATTAAATAAAGTCTGAGACAGGGAAAATTTTTTTCTGTATTTAAGAACGTTCCAAACGTTCACACACAACTCAGAATAAGAGTAAGGGTAAAATAGAACAATTAAAGGCAAGGGAAAATAAAACCATTCACAAGAAAGCCCAGCGGAAGAACAAAGCTTAAGCGTGCCCATTATAGTGTTCACTCGCTCAAGCGAGACCCAAATTCGCTTGAGCGAGACAACCCATCTCGCTTGGGCGAAGCACCCATTCGCTTAAGCGAAACTAACCAGAAACCTTCCTTCCATTCACACTCGCTGGAGCGAACCCTTATTCGCTGAGGCGAGTAACTCTACTCGGTATTCCTTCACTCAGAATCAGGGATTCCATTCACTCAGGATCGACCCCAACACACATGCCTCCCTCGGAAGCTCATACATGATTCCTTATTTTTATACAGGAAGGTCAGACACAAGATCCACTCGGGAATGATGGCTATTCCACTTGGAATCCATAAACTCTCCTCACTCAGAATAATTCCCAATTAAATAGCACTCGGTATATTTCAGCCTCAACACAATCAGAATGTATTACACATTCACCAATCGGTATATCTTTACTTCTCTCACTCAGAGAACACTTAGACCTTCCTTCACTCAGAAGGGGTTTCCATAATTAAATTCTATTCGGGTTTACTCTATCCCTACACCACTCGAAGAATTACCAAGTTAAGTCTCACTCAGACTTATTTAAGTCTTATCCACTCGGAATATACCTTAATCAGAACCATCACAATACTCCTCACCGCGGAGGTGGTTCACTCGGAGTTTCCCACTCGGGAATGTTTACTTAGCTATTTTCACTTGGCATCACATGGACTAGCCTTCCCTCGGAAGTAGTCCACTCGAGTACATCTTACTCGGAACAGTCATATGCCTTTATCACTCGGAAAAGGCCACACAACAATAACCTCACTCAGACATGGCTCACCCATCAATATTCCATACAGCATATACATTCACTCAGAAATCCATGTTTTCATCGCATACATCACATGCCTTTTAATATAAAAGCCCAACAGGGGTTAACACCACAGTTCTCATATTATGCACTCATCATTGAATGTCAGTAACATGCATACTGTACTTTTAAACACAAAGCCACATACGAAATCAGCATAGCAAGCTCACACACTTGGCATCTCAATAGAATCGACATACATTTAATATATAACATCAACGGATATTATCCACTATCTCCCAGTATAATGGGCTCGGTATTCATGACACCACACACATGCATCTGATACAATTATTATAAGTCACACGGATTCAGCAATACATTCGTATATAATACGCTCGTCAATCCTAGTAACTTTCACACGCATTTTGTTATTTTAATTCATAAACAAGAACCGGCATAACAACGTCTCAGTACATGCACTCAGCATTTTAGATGAAATCAACCCATATCAAGTATAATCACACAAAGCAGAGTGATTTCACTCGGAACCCATCCATAAACCGTGCATTTGAGATGTAAGGTAGCCCTCTAGCTGGAATGAAGATTCTGGAAGCTCCATTGGCTCACAGCTCCGATCGGCTGCTCTCTGATCGATCATTCAGTCAACCTCCTTCATCGAACGCTCCCGTCATTGTATTCTACACGGCTTGAAGGAATCGGAAGCTGTCTCACATTCTGGAGCAGTTCAGCCACCAAGACACTGCCTACATGCAAGGACAGTAGAGGTTCCTAAATCTCTGAAACACTCAGTGACCTACTCACTTCTTGAGCAGCTTTGTCTCACCATCAATAAAACATTCCAATAATTCTGGGCACTCAATGCTGTTCACTTCCACTTGAGATCCCATTAGCCTTCGAGTGGAAGAAGAGGGTGAAGGAGAAGAAAAATAGCAGAAAAGAGGAGGCCAGATGCATGCACGAAGAGAAAGATGTCCAGCTTTTAAGTTTTTCTCTAGCAGCGTGAATAATGAGGGAGAGAGGGAACTGAAGCCTCTTTATACCACCAGGAGGGCACATACGACATTTCCTAGTATCATTATCATTATTATTTATTCAGTCACTTCTAACCAATCAGCAATTAGTCCAATCAACCATAAATCTTAATTCTGTAATTAACCCTTAATTAATGGCTTAATCTCAGTCGGTAAAAATCAGGATGTTACAAACTGCAGTTAAATGAATTATGAAATATTTAGTAGGCACTCAAAATGTTGGATTATGGTACCCAAAAGGTGCCAAATATTGTTTGATTGGTTATTCTGATTCTAATTTTGCGGGTTGTAAATTAGATAGAAAAAGTATAAGCGGTACTTGTCATTTACTTGGTAGTTCCCTTGTGTCTTGGCATAGCAAGAAACAAGTTAGCGTCGCATTATCAACAACTGAGGCAGAATATGTTGCAGCTGGGAGTTGCTGTGCTCAAATCCTATAGAAGAGACAATAACTTCTTGATTTTGGTGTTATCTTAGATCAAATTCCTATTAAGTGCGACAATACTAGCGCAATCAATATCTCTAAAAATCCGGTAATGCATTCTAGAACCAAACACATAGAAATCCATCACCACTTCTTAAGAGACCATGTTTTGAAATGAGATTGTGTTCTTGAATATGTTGACACTTCCAAACAATTAGCGAATAATTTTACAAAACCCCTCGCTAAAGAACAATTTATAAATATTAGGAGGGAGTTAGGAATTTTGGAAATAACTAATCTTAGTTAAATTTTTTATTTTTTGAAATATCTTGGAAATATTTTAGAGTTGTTTTAAAATTTAAAACTTTAAATCTTTGACTCTTAAAATATTGTCTTTGACAAAATATCTTGATAATATCTCTTAAAAAGAATTTTGATCTTGAAAAGTTATTTTCTTGAAAATATATTGATTTTTAAGAAAAGTTGATATTTTGATCCTAAAATCTTTTCTTAAACTCTTTAATACCCTTAAAATCTTTCTTGATACACATTTCTTAAAAGGACTTGATTTAGAGAAATTATTCTTGAAATTTTTTTAAGAATATTAATCAATCACATATTTTGAAAACAAATCTTTAATTGGCATATATTTGATTAAAATCCTCAACAATACTTCAATTGTTATTAAAAAGGATTCTTTTCTCAAATAAACTTGCTTAATCGGAGAAAACATTTGTCTTGTGCCTATCCCCTTCAAAACGAGAATCATTAAATTTATAAGCCATTCACGTGATTAGCTATTCAAGATTCCAATCCTATAACCATCAGAGATAGGATTTTCAAAGCAATGTCTCATGAAGCATTTCCTTGGAACCATAAAAATCTTGAATTCAAAGATTCAATATTCCAAATCATGTGATCCTTCCAAACAAGTGATAAAACATTGTTCCTTGTCCCATTTAAGCTCTCTGCATAAAGCTAAAGATACCCATTCACGTGAACCACTCTTACGCACAACAGGAAGGAAAATCAGCAAAATGAATTGATTCAAGCCACCGCTGAATCGATTCACACGAGCTCCAGCACCAAGAATTCTCACTTCAGTGCATTGAATCGATTCATCCCTCTCTCGAATCGATTCACACGTGTTTTTCCTCTATATATTGGCCCTGTTTCATGCTTTCTTCACCACACTTTCTCACTTCTTCAAAATCTTTGATTCTAATCCTCTCTCATAGCTCCTCTACTCTTATTTAAACCTCTTCAATCATCCATGGCTTCTTCCTCCAACCCAAGAAGAAAAAGAAGAGTTGACATTGTTGGGTCCTCTACTCCTCAAACCACTAATCCTTCTCATTTATTTGACACCCAAAAGGAACTCAATAGGTACTTAGAAAACTTCTCTGAGAAAGCTCTTGTACCTCCCTATTGGCTTGACCTTCAACTCTTTAATGAACATGAATTTTCCTTCTTTGAAATTCTTCAACAACAACGCCTTGTTGAGTTTACCACTCTTCAAGAACCATTCATCTATCCCAAACTTATTCGAGCCTTTTATTCCACTCTTCGAGTTGTCAACGGTTATTTAATAGCTAAAGTAAAAGGGGTCACTGTAACAGCCCTGATTTTTGAGAATAGGAAACCAGATCCTCAAGAGTCTGAGGATACTCTATTGAGCTTCTGGTAAGAAGCTCAAGGCTTATGGCCTGTTCCCTGAGCGGTTTAGAATGAGGAAAATAGTGAAAAGCAGCTTAACGTGAAAGATAAGAATACCGAGAAAATCCAATGAGTGAGAAAAGAAAAATAAGAAAATAATAAATTATATTGTTTAATCAAAAATAATATGTTAACGACGATTATTTTGGGTACAAACTAATTTATCATTATATTTATTTGATAATTATTTTCTGTCGATAATATTTAATATATAAATAATTATAATAACTTATTTTGAAATTATATTTGTTTTAAATTATATATTCATTTATTTGATAATTATATTTAATAATAAAATATTGTCAGGTCCCTTGGATTTGCACTGTGGGACCCAGCTTGAGGTCAGACTCTGACCGTTCGGACCAAGACTAGTGATCCAGTAGGGATACTAGTCCTATTAGAATCTCTCTGTGAAGAATCAAGGGTGTCTGACTTAGCCTGATAAGCTCAATCAAAACCTTTGGCGTCTCTTACGTTTAACCGTTCATATACCTCGGAATATCTGATGGTAACACGGTCAGTCTCTAGTGACTCATTTCGATATTTTGGAAATTTTTCCTGAAGGGACCGAAGCTTGATTTGGACTCTATCATCCCTATTTTTCAATAAGTTGATTTCCTTAGAAATCGCTTTAAAACTTGACCCGGATACCTTTGGTGTTTTGGACCCATATTTTCATACGATCTTAGAATCGAACGATTTTAGTCTCAATCTCTTCGTTTTAAAAAGATCTTCAACCATTGTTTCTAGCCTCTAACTCCAATTCTTACCCTGTCAACCCCAAAATCGAAGATTAAGTATATTCATCTCAAAATTCCAACGTTTGGACGTTTTTCTCTGCGCATGGTTTAGAAATAAATTTCATAACTTTCCCATATGACCTTCAATTTATGCAAACTTGGTGTCAAAATCTCTGTAACAAAATCATCTACGTTTTCCGTGAAGAAATCAAAAGCTAAATCCTTCTAGATTGGTACAGTTTAATACATCTTTGTGACCCCTTGGCTGTTCTGTTTCAATGCTGGCAGCCTTTGATAAAATTTGTGTATATCTCTCTTCCGGTGCTTGAATCACTCCATTCTTTTTTCTATCGATCCTTATCATAGATATCTACAATTTTCATGAAGGGCATGAAATCAAATTCCTAAGGGATAATTAATGGTGAATTTATTTCGAAGGCATTAGCGGATCCGAGAAGCTTCTAGAGCACCCTGTCGTAAATCGGGTATATCTTGAGCTACAAAACTTGGATCATTGCAAATGATATATCAAACTAAAGAGGAAAGGAAGATATAAAACCTTCATTAAGAGCTAAAAATCAAATTCCCACTCCTTAAATCCCAGAATCTAAAAACACAATACAATTCACATTTCTCCAGCAACAGCTTGTACTAGGTGTAGTATTTTCCACATAACTCTCTCATATTGCCATAAAATTGAATGAGGACTTCACCAAACTTTTCTTAACACATTTCTACACAACTTTGATGAAGAAAGAAAAGTCCAATTCGCAACCCATTTGACCCAGAAAATTAATCTATGACAAGGACAAAAATCCCGTCACAGCCCTGCACTCTTTTAGTATTTGGGCTATATCGCACTCAATTCTTAATGGATATTTCTGTGATTTATATTGATTTAAAGAGAACAAAACGTTCTACAACTTTGATGTTCAGCCTATTATGAAATTCATCTCACAAAACCCCTTAAAATCCAGCACAAAATGACATCCCAGGACTAGACGGCTCATCTTCTCCATGCAACTTTGACCAATCACCTCCTCCCACTCATAGGACATTTGTCCAGCTCTAAAAACTCCCTCCTCCATGCATCACCAGCCTTTGCCACCTTATTAGAGAGGTGTCACCACCATATCTTCCCTCTCCACTCAGCCCACTCACCTCCCACTCCATCCAATCAAGTTTCATGCAATGGATCCTACACTTTAATCTACCATTATCTCATCATAATCCATCACTTACTCTCTTCTCACAAAAATTCCAGCAGCTACCTCTTCTCTATTCCAGCCACCACACCTCCCCCTTCACCACCCAAATCAGCCATCACACTTCTCCTCATGGCCTCACGTCACTACACCACCACCAACCACCATGATCTCTTCTCCATTTTTCTTCTCTAACCCGTGGCTGCCACCACCCTAGACAACCCTCTTCCACCACTTTCCAGCCATCGTGAGCCCCTCCATATGCTGCCTTCACCTCCACAAATCCGCCACGCCCCTCCGTTCTTCGATCCGTGGCCACCGTCCTTCGGTTAGTAAGTGATCGGCGACTTTTTTTTCATTCTAATTTCAATTCTCTTTCCGCTTCATTTTTCTCTTAGAATTTTCATGACTGTTTCTTTTTGTTCCTTGCTGTTCGTGACCAGCCCTCCCTCCTTTTGCTCTTGCATGTTTAATTCCTAAGGCTTCGGGGACGATCAAAAGCAATCGGTGCGACGTACCAAGTAATCGGTAAATTTTTGACAACCGGTTCCTTAGCTTTCTTTAATTTTCCATGGTTGATTCCTTTGACTCCCTTTGTGGAGGTGACATGCTCCATTCCTTTTGATGGTTGCATGCTTGATTTTAGATCCCGCAAAGCCATCGGTGGAAATCGACGTTGAAACGGTAAGGAATTTGGACGACGACGTTAAATTAAATGATGAGGTTTTCCCCTTATTTTGGTAAATATCTTTGCTGTTTGGTGGCTGTCCACATCCCTTTAGGTGCCTAAAATTTTTGCATGTCACATTTTAGCAAAACGTAAGGACGAACAACGACGATCGACGGACGTTTCAGAGTACCCGATAAATTTTTGACGAACGGATTACTCTCCTCCTTCGGACAACGAGCGTTCTGTGTGGTAGGGGGTCTTACCTCATTTTGATTTTGTTTTTCATCGTCCTATAATATTGCATAAGTATCTAGGAACCACCGTTTTAATTTTCATCGCGATCCAACGGTAAAATCTCAAACCGCGAAGATTTTCATAACCGACCATTAAAATTATGATGTTTTTAATTTAGTAAGTGTTTTAGAAATTAAATTGGCATAATTTGACGGTCACGTGCTCGGGAGGATTTTATTGCGATTGACCAAGAAAACAAAAAAAAATTTTTTTAGAGAATTTAGCATTTAGGCGGGCTCGGTTTCATTCGATATGGTTGTATTATTTATTTTAAATTTTTGATGTTATCATGTAATTTGTGATTTGTTCCGGTAAGCCCCGCTATTAGGAGTTAAATTATCGACACGTATTGCCGGGAGTATTTTGACGACATTACGCTTTTAAAGAAAATTTACCGAGCAGACGGTTTCGACGTTTCATCTTACTAAGTTTTAAAAGGTGAAGTTATTCTTAATATTATAAAGTTTTATGAAAGATGGTTAGATAAATTGATTTTTGGAAAGTGGAAAATTTTACATAAAAGGGGGTTTATCGACAAATGACCAAGTTATGCCCGATACATTTGGTAGACTAAGAATAAGCAAAATTTTTGGAAGATAATATGTTAGGACTTAGAAAATATTTGTGACTAATTTTAGTGACCAAATTTAGTGATCCATTGAGGTGAATTCTAAAGATGGGATTTTAATAAGTTTTATAGGCCAAGAAGAAGAAAAATAAATAAAAGAAATTTTGATGAAGAAATGGATATTCAAATTTAGAGAAAGTAGTGACCACTTTCGTGACCACTCGTAGTAGAATAAAAGTGACTTTAAGCACAAGATTAAAAGAAATGAATGTGGTAAAAGAAATTAAGTAGGGAATGAATATTTTGGGTTAAACATCTTAATAGCTTAAATAGGCTAAGGATAAAAAGAAATGAATAACTAGAGTCTAACTCGAAGTAAGTTATAGGAAAGGATCTTAATGAATTAATTAGGGGAAAGGGTCATGCACCTAAATAAAATAGATCAAGAAAATTGGAAATTCTAACAAAAATAAAATAATGTTAAAAGTTGGATATCTAGGTAACCATTAAAAAGAGGGACGAAAGAAATAAAGGAGTTTTTATACCTAAAAATATTAATTAACTAAATAAGGAAAGATCTTTAGACTTAGACTTACCATAAAAAGGGACATAACCTATTAATTAAATGGTGACTTCTAGTAACTAAGTAATGATTGACTAAGTAAGCCTAATCTTAGGATATGATATGCATGAAATAAATATTTAAGTTATAGAGCCCAAATCTCTTGTGAGGATAAAGAATGTAGAGAGAGATAATAAGGAAATTTGGGCTTGAACCAGATAATAAAAAAGAAGTAGAAAGATTTATAAATTTGATAGTAAATTTTAGTGGTTAGTTAATGTTTGACTGAGTTCATAATATTAGAATGGATTCTAGAACTCTAAGTAATAGATTAATCTCATAATAACAGTGAACATTAGTTAACTGAAAGAATAGAATTAAGGAAATAAATCTATGAATATAATTAAAAATAGTAGGGGTGTAGGAAAAGTGCAAAAGTTAGTAACTAGAAATGTAGAAAGAATATTACTAAATTGACGATTATACCCAAGGAATTGGTGACCTTTTTAGTGACCTAGGGAAATAAGTTATTCAACCTTAATTGGATCAGTAAAAGGAAAACAACAATAAGACCGCTTGATGATGACTAAAGAGTTCATGATTAGAAATGAGAAAATTAAATTGAGTAAGAAGATGGTCATACATAACTAAGTAAAGAATGCTTAACGAACAAATAATTGAGAGGTACATAAAGAATTAATCAAGTGATAGTATACCTTAATAATGAACTAAATTAAGGAAATGCTAATGACGTAGACTAGATAAACAGTAGAGTAAAATGAGTGGAGTAATATGTAAGAATATAATGTGAGTGTTTACGTCTAGTTTACTTTTAGAGATGTTAAATGTGTAATAACTTGTTAAGTCGTAGTAAATGATGAATGTCGATACATATATCATGTGATATACCTAATAATTATTATGTGATGATTTCTTAGTGCTACGTGCAACACGACATTGTTAATTGGCTGATTATGTGACTGCAGATGAATGTGTGTATATATATATGTATACGCGTTAGTTATGTAATAAACATATGTGATGAGTGAGATACGATGACATACGTATGGAATGTGATATGGTAGAAATACTTAAAGAATATCATGAGTTAGCAAAATGAATGATGTGATGAATGGCACGTGTATAATGCATTGAATGAATATGTTAGAATGAGTAAGAAAAGAATAAGGAGATGTCTCGGTAGGGATACGATAATGACTGAGTTGTGAAAAATGATATGGTGAAATTGAGATCGGATTCGATATGATGATGAGCACTATTATGCCAATATTGCCCCGAGGTTTTATGGATAATCATGATTTATTTCATTCCTAATTATCGAGTGAGCTGTGTTGTGATTTAAGCAAATATGAAAAGAGTAATGATTAAAGAAAAATGTTTAATCGAGGATTTTACAAAACAAATTCGATGTTAGGAATGAAATGGAATCTCTGACAGGACCCTACCGATGACTAATGAATTAATGGAAGGAATGTATGTTACATGCATCATGTGCATATAACTTGATGTGGACTAGAGCTAGTAGTGAGGGGTACGCTGAAGGATATGCGGGTTCGATCCCTGAGGTTGGATCTTGGGAGTGTAACGGGAGGGGACCCCCAATGGCTCGGTGGTAGCTCCCCAATGCCGGGAAAAACCATGCAATCCTGGTGCACTTCGACCCCAATGGAAGGAATGTATATATATATATATATATATATATATTCATTTCTTCTAACCTTAAATGATCTTGCTTGTAAATTTGCACTTTGAATTATGTTTGATTTTGAACTTGTCTTTTCTCTCATTAATAAAATTGTGTGTTTCCTATTTTTTTATGATGCCGAAGGGGGAGAAAAATGGATAAAAAAAAATTATAAGTGGCATAAAGTATCTTACTAAGGGGGAGTATATGCTATAATAACCAAGGGGGAGAAATTACTTTGTATGATATGATCAAATGTTTTTTAACATGTGGTATTTCTTAAATAATGATTATGCATGTTATGATCATATTAACAAGTGGTATAAAAATGCAATTGAAAGAGGGGGTTTTACATTGGACTGTAACTGTTATAATACTAACGCCCCAAGAGATGAACAATTGTTGTCATCATCAAAAAGGGGAAGAATGTATTTATATGTTGGAACAGGTTTTGATAATGATAAACAATTGAAGATTCAAGACCTAACATAATTGATTATGGACAAATTAATTATGTATGAAAGTTAATAAATATCAAAGGATGCTGTGTAAAGCAATTAATGAGAAATTAGAAGCGAATCATGAAGATCAAGCTAATACGAGTCAAAAATTCAAGGATTAAATGCATAAGGATTGATGAACATCAAGGACATATGTTAAAGGATTTAAAGAGGCTTAAAACAAGTTAAAAATAAGTCATCAAAGTGCCTAAGGATCAAAGGAATCCAGGTCAAAAAGGGTGAAAAAGTAAGCAAAATATGGAGAATCAAGAGGATGAATCGATTCATCCCTTCCTGAATCGATTCAAACATATGAAATTCACCTAGGATGTGCTTTTTGATGGTCTAAATCGATTCACATATGCATGAATCAATTCATGCGCACCTAGGAGCTACATTTTTGTAATTTTAAGGCCGTGAATCTATTCAAATGAGTCATGAAACCATTCATATGCTATTAAATGTCAAATTACACTAAATGAATCCATTCATGGTGAAAATGAATCCATTCATCTAGTTAAAATTATTACCCAAAGTTGAAAGTTGAAATCAGAGAAACACCATTATGCAAATTATGGAACCAGTGCAGAAAGCAAGCCTGAAATCATGGAATCATGGAAGACAAAGTTCAAATTCCATTACACAAAACATGGAATCATTGGGAGACAAAGTGGAGAATCCATTTCATGAAACAAGGAACCATGACTTCTATTGCTTAAATCATGGATTAATGGAGCAATAAATCAAATAGAAAGCATCTGAGCACTTGCTACAAATTGGCTATAAATAGAAGCAGAGAAGTGAACGTTCAAAAATTGAAGTGAGCAAGCAAGCATCACATTTTCTCTTCTTTCTCATAAGCTCTTTGTTCCTATATTTGCTCAGTTTCTCTTGAGAGCTTATAATGAGGACATCATAAGGAAGGACCCATACACCATCTTAGCCAAAGGACTAGAGGCTTACAAGGGGCCCCTCACAAGCACCAAGTCCAAGAAAAGCAAGAAGACCATCCATAAAGCTGTATCTTCCTTCATCTCTTTGTTTAATTGGCCCAAGCCCAATGGAGATACTTTGAGGATCTATTTGTATTCATCTTGTAATATAAGTCATAATTAGATTCTCTAGTCATTTAAGCTTTATTTGGGCCTTACTAGGCCAATTGGTTATTTTAGGGCCATGTGCTCTCATATTGGGCCATGTATAGGCCATCCTTCTTTCCTAATTCTTAGATTTGGACCTAGGATCCATTTAGCCAAGCCCATTTCCATGCCTTATCCAAAATCCCCCAAGCCTATATAAAGGTTTCTCCTTTTGTAAAATCACACACATTAATTCATTTTGAGATTTTGACAACTTAAGTGCAAACTTTTAGTGAGAGATTCTCCCCCTTCTCTCTAGGATTTGTGAGGCTCTTGCAAGCTCTTATCCAAGGGGTCTCTCCCTCCTTGGTGGTGAGATTGGAGTTATCTCCCTCTCTTAGAAGTGGCCTCCAACCATCTTTTCCCATTCCCTTGGTTTTCTCCTTCCACTTTCACCTTTTTCCCTTTCATTTCCATCTCTTTCTACTTCCAAATTCCATTCACTTCTCTAGTGTTTCTTTCATTTTGTGTTTAACTTTCCCACTTGAAGAAGAATAATATTACATTGGCTTGAAGGTTGAAGAAGGAAAGATCCTAGATCCACCCCTTCTTAAGGAGATTAGAAGAAACTCCTACATCATTTGGTATCAACTTGAGCTTGGGAGGTTCTTTCTTACTTCTTCTTCCTTGTTTCAATTTCGGTTTTGAATTCTCTTGTTTGGCTAGTTTTCAATTTCGGTATATGCTAGTGAAGTTGTTGATGCCATGATAAAATAGAAAAACCATAAAAAGTTATAGTTCTTTTGAGTTTGTGTGATAGTTTTCTTGTCTTTCAAAATTTTGCATATTGTTCTTTCTAGTTTCAGTTTTGGTATGTCTTGATCTTGTTTTAGGCTTTCAAAATTCTTATTTAGGCACTTGTATGATTCGATTTTGAGTTGTTAGATTTAGTTGTTATTGGTTTGTTGAAAGTTAGAGCCAATTAGGTGTTTGTGTGTGCCATTTGGAACCTTTTTCTAGTGTTCTAGAAATTTTAGTTGCTTCAACCAATTAGAGTACTAAAACCGTGTGGGAGGAGTTAATTCAAGCATCTTTGATTAAATCCCAAAAGGTTCCAACCCTTGTGTATTAGGAGGCCTCACCTTAAGGCCCTCCAAAAATTAGCTCATCTTGTAGGTTATTAGTAATCCAATCTTAGTTTCTTCTAGGGTAATTTTTTTCATTTTCAAGAACATTAGGACACATTGAAGTTTCGGTTTGAATAAAAGAAAATTTGTCAAGTAATCCTTAGCCTTCCATACTTCATTTAGTGGGAGAAGATTGCATGTGTTCTAAACAAGTAGAGTCAAATTGAACTAGTATAACTAGCTAAGTGAATTTTAGTTTTGGTTTGGTGTATTGTTAAGTGCTACAAATTTTATCATCAAAAAGTAAAGGCAACAAAGATACAAAATACAAAAGAGAAAAAGAAATAGAAAAGTACCCATTACAAATACAAAATCAAAAGGGTAGCAAAATAAAGAAATACAAAAGTAAGTCCTCTTTAGCAATATTGAAAAGTGTATGCACTAAGTGAGTTGTTAAGTCACCATCACCTAAAAAGATTTTTTCTAGTCAATCCTTTTTAAAGCTACTTTCATTTTGAATTTTTACTTGTTAATGCAATTCTAGAGTTCTAGGTTATTGATTAAGACTACTTTAGTTCTTGCATTTGTTTTCTTGCTTGTCTAGTTTTGTATTTCCTTCTTTCTAAAATTTGAAATTTCTAAAGTAATGTAGCTTTATTCATTTGAACTTTTTCTTGCTTTGGTCTTGTCATAATCAAAAATCCAAAAAGAATCCATTTGAGTAGCTTCTTTAAATTTACAATTTTTAGTTTATCTTCATTCTTTCTTAAGTTTTGTCATTTGAGTTTTCTTCCCTTCAAAAATCCAAGATAACTTTTCTCAATACCAAAAGAGGGTAGTATCTTGAGACACTTGAGATTGGTGCAGAAATTGCTTGAGTCTCTTGATTCCTAAGAGAAGGGATACACTTGAGAGACACACTTGTGAGGTTTTGAATTTTGTTTCTATTTTACCCTAACCAATTTTGTGTAGAGCTTTGGTTTGTGTTGTTTGTAGGTGTGGTGGAGCTTCTACATCCCAAGTGAAGGCTTTGAAGACCATTGTAAAGGAAGCAAAAGCCTTGTGCTAATTAGAAGCTTAGGAAAATTTGAATTCTTAGAAATTTTGTAGTAGGATTTTTTGTCTTGTATTTTGGACACCCATTCCTCTAGTAATGTTGTCTAGCTTTTAGTGGCATGTGCATTTGAGTGTTTGTTAATTAGTTAGTTGGTTAAAAATAGAAGTAGTTAGTTAGTTGTTGGTCTTAACTAAATTTGATTAGTTAGTTGCTTGTCTTAACTAAGTTAGTTAATTAGTTAGTAGTTAGAACTAATTCTAGTTGTCATAACTAATCCTAACCGAATTCTTAGTTAGCATAACTAATATCATAACCGAAATTAGTTGTTAGTTAGGGTTGTTAGATCTAGTTCAAACTACCATAACCAAATAACTAATTCTAGTTAGGCTTTGTTAGGTGTTAGTTAGTTAGTTGAACTAATTTTGTTAGATAACTACTTTCTTAGCCGAATTTGTTAGCCTTGTCTAGGGTTTGTTACTTGATTAGTTATAACTTAGGATTCTCATAAGGAATATAAGTAAAGACAACCTAGGTCTTGCATAACTAATCATAGTACTACAACCTAGGATCTAACCTAGTACAAGACAACTTAGGTTCTTGTTCCCCTTAGGATAGAAACCTAGTACTTGTATTTTAGGATTGTTGTGTGTTTTCTAATACTTGCCTTGCATCAAGCATCCTCGACTAGATTGTTTACAACTTTGTTTTCATTGTCTCTAATTTCTTTGATAACCTTAAAAGATGTCTTCTAGTGATAGGGAGAACAAAACTATGCTTCATAATATAATGGATAGTTTGAATAACATCAACAATTGGTTAACTAACCTAGAGCATAATGAGAACCCTAGAACTAGACATAGAAATCAAAGAAATCAAAGACATAATAATAGTAATAGTGAGGATGAACCTAGACATAGAAGACACCATGAACATAAAAGAAAAGACTTAGGCTTAAGAGAAGTAAAACTAGAAATTCCCCCTTTAATGGTAAGAGTGATGTTGAGGCTTACCTAGAATAGGAGATGAGGGTTGAGCAATTGTTTAACTCCCATAAAATAAAAGAAGAAAAGAAAGTTAGGATTACAACTCTTTTATTCCAAAATTATGCCTTAGTTTAGTGGACTCAAATATGTAAGGAGAGGAAGAGAGATGACTTTCCACCCATAGATGATTAGGTAGTTTAAAAGCCCTCCTAAGAAAAAGATATGTTCCTAACTATTATCGAGGGGAGCTATTAGCAAAGCTAAATAGACTCACCCAAGGCTCAAAAAGTGTAGAGGATTACTACAAAGCCTTAGAGATAGCCATGATTAGGGCCAATCTAGAAGAAGATGAAGAAACCTTGATGCATAGAGAGCACAACTAATTATTATTGAAGAAGCATTTTCGAGTGGAAGGTGTATAGGGTAGAGATGAAAAAGTTTGAGATGAAAGGGTTTTCGAGTGAGCGTGGGGCAGAGATGAAAAAGCTTGAAAGAGGTTTTTGGGTGAGAGATGTGGGAGGCGTGGGAGATGAAAAGTTTCTAGTAAGTACGAGGGAAAGTTTTGATAGAGCGTCAAAAAGGAAAAGAATTTTAATTTTAACTAAAATAATCTACTAGGTGTTAAATACCACCTTATTAATTAATCAATACCAGTTAAAAAAACCCAATGATAATTATTTTTTTCACATTAGGTATTTTATAATCTGGTGTTATAAATCAACAATTAACACCATTTATTTACAAAATTGTCACGGCTCACTTTTTAACACTGGATTTATTAATATCAGGTGTTAAATTTAGATGTTAAATGTGTTTTTTCATAGTAGTGGCTTCAACGCATGCCTTATTTGACACTTTGTCTTTTAAAGAGCATAGGAATCTAGTGAAACATAAAGAATTGTTGAGTTACATACACATTAATTTTTACAACAAAATTTGGAATGGAAATAAAGTTGTTCTAACGTCTAACCTTTCAAATGGATATATCCAGCGATACTGCATTGGACCACCAACTCTAACCTCGTAAGGTAGATGAATCGGGAGGTGCTTTATAGAATCAAAAAAACTAGAGAGAAAAATCAACTCCGGCTTGTAAATCAACACCGGAATGCTTTCCTCTGTCCTCAAAAGAGTCTCCTCTATAAAGACTATTGCTATCAACTCTTTAAAAATGACTCAACTAAACCAACAGTTTCTATATGGGTTTTAGTAAGGCATGAAATGCATATGGCAATAGTCGTTGCATAAACACATGACAATCATGACTTTTTATGCCAAACACCTTGCCTTCCTTCAAGTTGACGCATCTACTTAAATTTGAAGCAAACCCATCAGGCAAGGTCAACCCAAAGAATAAGCCATTCGATAAAGAGATTCTAAAATTATGGAGTGATTATCAAAAAAATAAAAAAGGTTATGAAAATTCACCCACAAACTGACAGCCATCCATTGAGCTCTTGTTAATGCATATTTGGCTTGCGCTTTAAACATTTTTCAGAATCCCATATCCCTCAACTCCAAATCCTTCCTTGACCATAAACTTGCAAGAACTAATCAACTTTTCTCATTGTCCTTTGTTCTCCCCTTGATGTCCATCATAATGTCAAATATGTTCATGAAAACATTTTGTTTAGTGTACATGACATTTATGTTGTGTCTTAATAATAGGTCTTTCTAATACGATAAATCCCATAATATACTTTGCTTCAGCCAGTGATGTTTCTTCCCATAACCCACAAACTTGTTAACATTCTTATCCTAAATGTACAGATAATCAGACACTCTCTGCCACACCTGTAGGTTGAATAATCTACGGGGTAGAGGTTCATTGCAACCTTGTTCTTCTTAAAAGCAATTTTGTTTCTCCTATATGGGTGATTCAACGGTAGGAATTTGCGATAGTAGTCAAAATAACTTGTCTTGCCACTAATAGGGAGTGATTCCCCCTGGTATATTCCATGCGCATAGGGAAAGCAAGCTTCCCAGACGTTGACCATCCAGAAAGCATATCATAGGTAGAAAAGTCATTATTGGTCCACATTAAAATAGTCGTCATCATGAAATTGCTTTTCAAGGATGCACTGTAGGTCATAACCCCAACATCCCACAATTGTGTCAACTCCTCAACCAATGGTTGCAAAAAGACGTCTATTTTCACCTTTGGATTTTTGGGTCCTGGAACCAGTACATATAGAAACATTACCTCCCTCTTCATACATATCTCGGGAGGAAAATTATATAGGGTCAGTGTGACAGGCCAACAAGAGTATCCTCTTCCATATTGACCAAACGGGTTGAATCCGTCAGTATATAGGCCAAGTCGTACATTGCATGCTCATGTGAAAAGTTTAAGTATAGCTCATTCAAATACTTCCATGCTTTCCCATCAGATGGATGGTATAAAAGACCCTCTTGTGTTTGATTCAGAGCATACCCACATATTCGTTTTACCCTGGATACTAAGGCATATAAATGTTGAAGATGTGGTGTAATAGGAAAGTACCATATTTTCTTTGTAGTAAAACTGTTGCATAGGTAAGCTCAATGGCCTAGGTGGTAACTGTTCACCATGTTTGTACTACCAATAGTATCCTTTCATGAATCATTCCTCATTTAAGTGTGACGTTACTGTCATGGTCCCGTCAAATTAGTACATTAAAATTAATTAATGTAGTACTAGGGTGTCAACCTAGGTCGTTCTCCCAAAGATCAACATAAAAATTTAGGAAAATCAAGTTTTAAAATTAATTTTTAATAAACAATAATTTAATAACTAAAATTTATTTTTACAGACAAAAGTTCAATAAGCATACAATGGGGGGGTTTGTTTGATTGTCACAGAAATTTAAAACAGTATAAATAATGAAACTTAGAAAAATAAATAACAAGCGATTGATTTTCTTGTAGTATTGTAATTAAATTTATCCTTGGTTCACAAAAGGTGGTTAATACACTTTCATTATGTTGATTTCTTAGCTCAATTTGAATTAATCAACTAAGCGTCTTTTTCATTTCACAATTCCTTTACTTTTATTTAAAAATGAATATTTTAATCAAGCATCCTAATTAAGCAAAAGGAGTCAAGATCGTAAAATCTAGGAATTATTGAGCATACATAAGAACATCGCCTACATACATAATCTATTCTCAAATTATGGAATTAAGCAAACCATAATAACTAAAAGTGATTATGAAAATATTCATTAAGCATGTATACTTCCTTAACCAATTTTAATTTAAATCTTATTTTATTCCATTTGTATAATTAAACCGATTAAGCATACAAATTTAATTAAATAGAATGGAATTAAACAAGCAGAGTAAGATTATGAAGAAATCAACGATAATGAAAGTATATTATTTTAGAAACAAGAACCTCAAAATCATTATTACAATAACCTCCAAGAAAATCAATCTAAGGGTTTTAGCCCTCCATAATTAAAACAAACTAAAAACAAGAAAGATCAAACCCGGAATAGAAGAGAAGAATTTCCTCCAGAGAGTTGTACCTCTGTTACTCTGAATGAATATACTGGAGGAATGGTGTGTTTGAAGCCTTTGGCATTGGTCCTATTTATAGTGAAAGCAAAGGTAAAGGTCTCCTGCTGACGCTACGCGTCAGAGTTGCGAATTTGCTTCCACGCTACGCGTAGTTGTGAGGCTACGCGTGAGGTTTCGCTGACTTAGAATACATTATTTTCTCTGATTTTCTCCAATAATTATTCAATAATGCTTAGACACTTGTGCTTCATGTTCCCCACTGAGATAGTGTCGTATGTCTGTAATGGATTGGCCATTATATGTTTAATATAAATAAATCCCCCACTTCTGAAGTTGCACACAGCCTGTTAATGGGATCCTCGTCACTGTTGACGCTACGCGTTAGGTTCTTGAGGTCTCATGCTACGCGTGGTAATGGCGCTACGCGTCATCTCTGATGCTCAATTTCATAATTTCCCAATTGTAACTTCAATTATTCACTACAATATAAGGGAAATCAAGTAAGATTTATTATTTCCATTTAAATATTATCCCCTAATTTATTTTAAGATCTAATATTAAATAAAGCTTAAATTA
Source organism: Clitoria ternatea (assembly GCA_037962975.1). Taxonomy (NCBI): domain Eukaryota; kingdom Viridiplantae; phylum Streptophyta; class Magnoliopsida; order Fabales; family Fabaceae; genus Clitoria; species Clitoria ternatea. Next base: position 49,136,685 of record CM075669.1, on the reverse strand, counting down.
TGAAAATATGTTAAAATGCATAATATTACACAATTAGCAATGGCAAATTATACACATTTGAAGCAAGGAATTAAGGATAAATCATGCATCATTAGATACTCCCACACTTATTCTTTTGCACTCCCGGGCAAAATCAGAATAAAAAAAAGTATCACAATTTATTGTAAACAAGTTGAAAACAATAACACACAGAATTGGCATGCTTGTCATGAAATCTTAGGAATATACAGAGAAGCAAGAGTTATTCAACATGCAAGATACAGAGCATCAAGATATATATGAAAATCATCCAAACACTTAGGCATGTGAGAATCAAATTAAACTGAAAAGAAGATCATAAGTGACAGAACCTCATAAGACATACTCTCAACTTTCAAGTGTTTAGGGTTTGTGTATACTCTCAAAATATTTCCTGAAAAACAGACAGTCTAAAAATTTGGCAAGTTTCTGAATTCCACAATCAACACAAATGCATGTATAGATCAACAGGGCTTTCTAAGGTTGTAATATGGCCAAGGTTAAAATGGGTGGTAAAACTTTAGAATTGTGACAAGTATCAAAAAGAATAAGGAGCAAATAATTTTTGCAGGTAAGCAAAATGTGTTCTAATTTCTTTTGGTTGCAATCATCAAAATATTTCTTGTTATTTATTCATCACTTTTTTTATCTTTTTCTTATGCGATTGCATAACACTTAAAACAAGAGTTACGACTCCTTTTTGCACACCCCCAGACTTATTTAAATGCCTGATTTTGACTTGATTCTAAAGCTCTAATATATTCCTTAAGGTAGGTATATTTTTGGTTTTTCATCCATGCCTTATTTGAGCTACAACAAAGAAATGGTTAAATGGGCTCAAAGTGGCTAGCAAAGGATACTTTATTCATGGTAGGCTTATATGGCTTAGTGGCTCAATTGAACAAAATGCCTGTGTTATTTCAAATACATTCATATGAGTTTCAAGTATCATCAAGAAATAAGACAAAGATTGAGATGTAAGTATTCATGAATAAATCACACATGAAAGAATTCAGATGGTGTAAAGTGATCCATCAAATTTTTAAGGTTTAGAAATCTCACAAGGTATAATTCTATCATATATGATCATCTCTCAATTATCATGTCATTCTCATCATACCAAAATTGCTTGAGTTCAAATTATAACATATCTTTAAGCTTAATCAAACATGAAAGAATTTACCTGCTACTTATGCATATCTTAAAATTCTAATAAAACATGCCTTTTTAAACAAAAGCACACACAGTAACAATATTTTTTTATTTTTTTATATTTATTTTATTTTATTTTATTTTTTAAAACAAAAACTAGTCACACAAAAATAATCACGATATTCACACAACAAAAACAGGAACACAAAAATAATCCCAAAACATCATACAAGAATAATCCCACCCCCACACTTAAATTATACATTGTCCTCAATGTTAGACAGAGCATGCAAAATAGACAACAGAATGAAAAAGTAAAGAGATGGGTAAGAAAAACTCCCTCAAGGGGGATCAAGAAGTGGTTCCCCCAAAGCATGTTCCTCCATTGTTACATCTACAAGTGAAGGATTTTCATGAAATGGCTTCAAACGTTGTCCATTAACCTTGAAGCTTTTGTTGGAGTTCTCACTTTTTATTTCTACAGCTCCATGGGGAAATACATTAGTGACAATAAACGGTCCTTCCCATTTGGAACGTAATTTTTCGGCCATCAGTTTCAACCGGGAATTAAATAGTAGCACTTCTGCCCAACAGCAAACTCCTTCTTAGCTATTGAGCTATCATGGAATTTCCTTGTCTTCTCCTTATAGAATTTTGAGTTCTCATAAGCTGGCAAACGGATCTCATCAAGCACATTTAGTTGTAATTTTCTTTCTTCACCTGCTTGATCAAGTGCTAAGTTGTAAGCTTTTACAGCCCAATAAGCTCAATGCTCAAACTCCACTGGAAGATGACATGCTTTACCAAAAATAATTCTATAGGGAGACATTCCTATAGGTGCCTTAAAAGCTGTTCTATGTGCCCAAAGAGCATCATCCAGTTTCCTGCTCTAATCTTTTCTATTAGGCTGTACTATCTTTTCCAGGATTCTTTTGATTTCTCTGTTAGAGACTTCTGCTTGTTCATTGGTTTGGGGGTGATATGGAGTAGAGACTCTGTGAATAACCCCATACTTCCTGAGCATAGCTTGCATGGTCCTATTGCAAAAGTGTGTTCCTTGATCACTAATGATTGCTCTCGGGATGCCAAACCTGCAAAAAATTTAAGATCTAACAAAATCCACAACAACTCGAGCATCATTAGTTCTGGTGGCTTTAGCTTTCCCCTACTTAGAAACATAATCTACAGCCAATAAAATGTAAGTAAAACCAAAGGATAGAGTGTAACACCCCGAATTTTATAAAAATGAATAATTGATGAGAATAAATCATAATTAATTGCAGGTGAGTTGATTTGTGTCCCAAAAATATGGGAATAATGAAATTGGGATTTATTGTGGATATTTATAATTTATTGAGCTTATGTGAGATAAAATTATACCCGATTAGAAAATGGGTGTCGGACCAAGTATCTCCGATTGAGATGCCGTTGGTCAGGGCTGTTAAGAATATTATTGGGAATCCGAACATGTCTTCGGAATAATTTTTGGATATAGTATTGAGCCCGAACAAAGATCCTGTTTATTATAAAGCGGTGAAGTTTTAGTGAAAGGATTAAAAACTTAAAAAAAAAAAAAAAACCTATTCTTTTCTCTCCTCCTTCTCTATTTTCGTTGGAGTCTCTCCCTCTCCCACTCACTTGGCTTTTCTCTTCTCTCCTTCTCCCTTTCTTGTGCTCAAAATGTGACCATCATTCCCATGGCCATTTCCACCTAAAATCAAGAGGATTCCTTGGGTTTATGAAGCTTGTAATGGACATGGAGGCAAAGCTTGGCTCATCTCCTCTTCTCTCCCTCTCATTTTCATTTTGGAGCTTGAGCTTGGTGGAGAGGTATGATTTTGACCACCCATGGTTGTTATTGATAGTTTTTGAGTTATTGAAGTGTTATGATGTGAGGATAGATGTTGTTTTGATGAATGGTGGTATGTGGAACCAAACCCTAGGTGGGATAACCATTGGGGATTATTATTGTTGTTGATAATGAATGGGATATGTTGTTGTTAGCCTAAGAATGTTGGAAATCATGCATATAAATGGTTGGAATTGATGATTATTGTATGTCTTGACACTCATGCTTGCCTTGCCATATTTATAGTGAAATGATATGAATGGCAAATTGTTGGCTATTGATGATAATGTATGTGTATATATGATGATGGATAACCCATGAGGGGTTGAATTAAATATATGCTAGTGAACCATCCTTGAGGGGATGAAGTGTATGCCTTGAGAGTTGAGGATTTCATATGGATGTTTGGCATTGAATGTGATGGCCATTGTGATGGCATTAATGATAAAATTGAAAGATAACGCATAATTGAGGAACTCATATAGTCAAATAGAGTTTTATATGATTTTGATGGCATGGGATAGTCCCAGTAGCTTCTATGCATAGTTTATGACTTGTAGAAATTGGAATGGGCCAATTCCATTGAGAATTGACCCTTGAGTTGCCCAAAAACATTTTAAATTGGGTAAAACGCATTTATATGCATAAGTCACCCATTTTAAGGAATTTTTGAGTGGGTCCAGTGGCCACGCATCACAAATGATGTGTATTTGTTGTGTTTAAAATTTTGTAGCATTTGGAGTTCATACGAGAAAGTTAGGAGGGTTAGAAGTTGAAAAAAATCTTACGTTTCTGCATAAAAATAGCAGCAGGGCTGTCTTGAATCGATTCAAGACCCTTTGAATCGATTCAAGAGGTGCTGTTTGCACTATTTTGGGCTCCAGGGGCGTTTGAATCGATTCATACGAGTTTGAATCGATTCAAGGCCCTCTGTTTGTCAAAAATTAAGATTTTGGGACGCTTGAATCGATTCATACGAGCCTGAATCGATTCAGAGCCCTGTTATGGCCACTGTTGTGCTGTTTTTCCAACTGGTCTGTTTTCCTTGCTGTTTTTGGCCCGTTTGGGCATCTTAATGACATTTTTCGCCTCCGAGTTCTTCATGAAAGTTGTAGATAATTGTGTTATGGAGGTGTGAGAATTGGTCTCACATTAATTGGAGTTTTCTAACTCACATTAGGTGGAAAATACCAAACCTATTGCATTGAAAAATTCAAGTTTAAGGGGGTTTTGAACCCAACTTTTTTTGGTGGCCAAATTGGGACTAATAGGTGATATTTATGACGTGTCCCTTTATTTTTAAGGCTAAAAATGAACTCTTCCCATGTCCTAATGTTGAAAGTTATCATGGACTCATTGTTGCCCAAAACCTCTATTATTATGGAAAAACGAACGGATTCACTAAAGGTAATATGGATGGCATTATAGATGAGGGATAAATGTGATGCTGTTGTAATTGGGAATGGTTAACCTTTTTAGATCTAGAGGATCTTGGCTTTGGGAAAGGAATTCCCGAAGCCTAATACAGTTGCATGAGTTAGTGTTCATCAAGTCTAGGACTTGATGTTGGGCTTTATGATAAGCTAGCAAATGTTTAAGAATTAAGAGAAATGCCTTGAGATGGCTTATTGATTGTTTGATTGCATATGTATAATATGTAGATCGAATTCCGAATGGTACAAAAGAGCTTCCGGAGCATTGGAATGGTTCGGCTCTTCCCTCGAGGTAGGAGAGGAGTTAACATTCAAATTGCATGAGTTATATATTTGATGATTATCGTATGTGATTGATGCTCATGCTTGCATTGCCATATATATATATATATATGTATTGAATTAGTGAAAATGGAAATTGTTAATTATTGAGAATTATTATGATACTTTTGTATTGGGTTGGAAATCCCCAATGAATATATATAATTATATTGATAGATAAAATAAAATATATGACATTCTAGTGGTTGATACAAGCGTTAGACTTGTATGTGTTCGAGGCAATGATGATTGCCAAATTTGTGAATGATGAATATGCATCGAATGGTTTTATGTGTGGATTATTGTGATTGATACTGTGGCTATTGGATGCCAATTATTTGAATGATGTGCCTTGAGGGGCCTTGTGAATGTTTGTATGCCAATGAATGCTAGTTAAATCGATGATATGCCTTGAGGGGCTTGATAAATGATTTTGTATGATTATTGAAATGCCATTGATGACAAAATATGAAATATATAATATATCCCTAATTGAGAGGGTGAGATGTCCTTGCGAGGTTGTTGAGCACATGCATTATTACATTGTTACGTTCATGGCATAGCATGGCATTGATATGCATTATTATTGAATGAATCACCTTGCGGGGTGCCACGAAGGGTAAATCCCTGAGTGAAGAGGACGTTGTCCTATTGTTGTTGAATAATTATGTGAATATATCACCTTGCGGGGTACCACGACGGGTAAATCCCAGAGTGAAGATGATGTTGATCTTAATGTTGAGTATATCACCTTGCGGGGTGCCACCAGGGGTGTATTCTTGAGTGATGATGGTATTGTGATATTTATTATGAACATATCACCCTACGGGGTGCCACGAAGGGTGTATCCCTAAGTGCTGATGGTACTATGTTATTTATTGTGAAATGAAACACCTTGCGGGGTGCCACGAAGGGCATAGCCCTGCGTGATGATGATATGATATTGTGCCGGTGGTTGCGATCACCTGGATTTGGAAATGTGGAAGGCCCTGCGGGGACCATTATATGATGATGAACCAATGGTTGCGATCACTTGGTATTTGATATGATAAAGGGCTTGCGAGCACCTATGATGCCCATGGTTGCGATCATGAGGCGGGAGTACCCCTTGCGAGGCGGGAAACCTATGTGAATTGTTGAACCAGTGGTTGCGATCACTTGGTATTTGATATGATAAAGGGCTTGCGAGCACCTATGATGCCCATGGTTGCGATCATGAGGCGGGAGTACCCCTTGCGAGGCGGGAAACCTATGTGAATTATTGAACCAGTGGTTGCGATCACTTGGTATTTGATATGATAAAGGGCTTGCGAGCACCTATGATGCCCATGGTTGCGATCATGAGGCGAGAGTACCCCTTGCGAGGCGGGAAACCTATGTGAATTGTTGAACGTGGTTGCGATCACGGGAAAGCTCCTTGCGAGGCTGCTTTAGGGAGTACCCCTTGCGAGGCGGGAAACCAATGATTACGAATGATTGATTATGGTGGTTGCGATCACCTATTATGATTTTGAAGAATTGATTATGGTGGTTGCGATCACCTATTATGATTTTGAAGAATTGATTATGGTGGTTGCGATCACCCATTATGGTTATGAATGTTTGATTATGGTGGTTGCGATCACCTATTATGATTTTGAAGAATTGATTATGGTGGTTGCAATCACCCATTGATATAGAATTAAATTTATTATATATTTGAGATGGGATGACCACGAGTGTTGAGAAACCCCTTACGAGGAGGTATTGTGTGAAACCTTAATGGTGTAATGATGATAATGATTATGAGTGCCCTTGTTGATAAGTGGCAAATTGATTGTGTATATGATTATGTATGAGGCTTGTATGCCTATTATATTAATGATATGATGAATGGATGATAATTTAAATGGTTTTATAGCAAAGCGCACATGATGTTTGTATGCATATACGCTTGATCATAATATATATGTTATTCGTCATTTTGAATGTATAACTCACTCTCCCATGTGGTCTCCTTTTTAGCATTGTGATGCAGGTTGCCATGGGATGATTTTGAAGTTAAAGATCAAGTTTCGGTGAAGGTAAATAGTGGTAGAGGAAATGCCTTGGCCGGCATCATTTATGAATTATTATTTATTAGAATCATGAAATGTATAATTTATCTATAATGATATAGATGTTTTAACGAATTTGTACATGTATATAAATATAGTTATACCTTAGGCTTTGCGTACTCAGGTTGATGATTATCTAATAGGCTCATGATATGTCATTGCATGCTAGCCTAGCCTTTTCTCATATCGTCATATATGGGACTAGGCATGTGCCCGGTATACATATTCTTCCGCTGTAAACTTTATTATTTTCGTATACCACTATGGGCCATTATTTTATTGATCCAGCTTTAGTTTATTAATTGTACACTTCGGTTCTCTATGATTCGAGTTTCGGTGTGACGCTGAACTTAGTTTGGAACGCGAAAAATTTATTCACAATTTTATTAATTATGACGATCACATCGGGATTCGAGTCTGGAAAATCAGGGGTGTTACAAGGTGGTATCAGAGCATATTTTGCTCTGAATTGGAGTTATTAGTTACTATCAGAGCATGGCTGCTCTGTGAGGATTTGCTATTATGGATGATTGGAGCATGATTGCTCAATGGTGAGATACTTATTGTGATTTTTGGAGCGGGATGCTCATTATTGACATATGGTTGCTTTGTATAGATTAAAGGATGATGATTATCTAGAGAATGATGACATGTTAATGTATTGATTGCCCTATATAGAAATGTGAATGATTAATTGTCTAAGGATTATGAATCGAGTTATGAGGGCATAATTACATATTGAGAATGATTGTGAAACATTAGAGTTGAGATGGGATTGATGCCCAAAGAGGACTTTTATGAAATTATGATTCATAAGATGTGGTTATTGACTATGGGAAGTATACTCTTTATCATTGAGGATGTATGATGCACTTGTGGAGCATAGTTGCTCATTGGAAAGCTTAATGAAAATTTTAAGATTGGGTGCATATATATGAATTTCTCAATGTGAATGATATGTTTATTTGTGTAAGTCCAGCCAAATTCCTTACCCTATTACCTTCAAATGACGAATACATTGTTATTGTGTATTGATGTCGATATATGAAATGCAAATTGATTTGATGAAGAATCCATGATTGAATGTTAATCATGGAAATGAAATATTGAAATTGATGAATATAAGATATGAAAGATGAGTTGATGAATATGAAATATGAGGTATGAATTGATATGATGATGATTTTTATGCCATGTGTTGATCATGGATAGAGAATATTGAGAAAGAAATTAAAATGGTAGTAGACCATACCTATTGAGACCTTGATGTGCATATGCACCTTATATATAAATTGTTGGTTGGGTCTCTTATATGCATTATACTTGTGGCGTTTAGCCAAGGAATGCTTGTTAAATGAAATGAAACTCACATGCTTGAGTTGAATGAATGAATAATATTGAGTAATTCCTTAGTATGAGTATGTTTGAATCTAAATGATTGGTTGTGCCATTTGTGAAGGATGGATTTTATATCCTTTGGCACAAGAGCCTTATATATAAAATGATACAAGTGATTTGTTGTATCCCCTAGATTGGGAATTTGAATATGTGATAAATAATTAAATGTGAAATCGAATACATGTTAGATTGGGGTTGTGTCTCGGTTTTTGGTGTGTGAAAACTGAGTGAATAATTGAATTGATTTTGACCCACTAGGTGTGGTAACCCCAGATGACTTGATGCGATCTTGTATGATCGAACCTTTTAGAATTTGACCCTATGGCGGTCTAGACTCTATGTTGTTTGTGTGAGCCATGTCTAATGATGTTGTGTGGTATGAGAGAACTCCACAATGGGTACCAGGTGACCCTTAGACTTCCTAAGTCTATTGATTGATCGAACCATATGAATAGTTAAGCTATAACGAAATTAATTGTGAATTACGTTGTAGAAACTAGAGCTGCTATGTAATGGGATACGAATGATTAATGCAAACCCTGATGATTGATGAATAATAATGTTGAATTTGGGGTATAATTGGAATTGATTATGGTATATGATTTTACGAAGTGATTTTGGGCTAAATTGTGTGCCCTAGAGACTATGATCATTGGAATAATTATGGGTTACATGTGTGAATATGAATTGGTGAATAGAAATTTGATCGGGTCATTACCCCCTTATTTTATTTGAAGAGTGCTATATTGATGATAGAGACCACATAGTGATGTGATATGATGTGAGTTATATGTTTAATTCATGGACTTTAGTTGTGACCAATGAGGAGGATCCCTAATGTGAAGGCTTATTGTACGATTAAGTAGCCTACTTGATACGAGTTTGGTGAATCTTTTAAGGCTCGAATTAATTTATAGCCAACAAATATATAAGCGAGACGAGAATTTTAGGCTATTTGAGCATGGTTTTGGATGGATGAAACCCAAGGATGGGCTATTTACTTTGTGATGACTGAAAATTTATGATCGGTACGCCAAATTAAGATGAATTTGATTGAGATTTGATGATTGGTATGGCATGATGGATGCCAAATTAATTATAGAATGACAATGAAGTATGAATATGTTAGCTGTGGACTGGTGAGGATTGTCACCAAGTCTTATAAGGAATGGTATCGCTTGAATATGTGTGACTGATATGAGCAATGGGAATACGAAGTATTGGTCCTGATACGGCCTTACATGCCATAGGCATCGTGGCAATATACACTTATGCGCCGACTTCATGTGTTTGTGGTAACCACTACAGGATTGGGACGCCTTCCTATATGTCGGATGCAGCAACACATAGGCCGGGCAGGTGTAGGGATTGTAACTGCTTATGGTGAATGTACTAAGCGTATTTGATCATACCGAGTATGAACATGCGAGCTCTATTGGGTGAGATGTAAATAATGATATATGACACACTTGATATGGAAATTTTGTGTTAGAAATGGTGATATGATGATAAACATGTCTTGATGGACCTTGGAAAGTCCAATGTTATTTTATGGTGTTGTTGAACCTCGATGGTGTGGCCTGAGGTATGGCCTTGTGGCATGTATATCGATGCCGAATTTCGAGGACGAAATTCCTTTTAGGTGGGGTGAATTGTAACACCCCGAATTTTATAAAAATGAATAATTGATGAGAATAAATAATAATTAATTGTAGGTGAGTTGATTTGTGTCCCAAAAATATGGGAATAATGAAATTGGGATTTATTGTGGATATTTATAATTTATTGAGCTTATGTGAGATAAAATTATACCCGATTAGAAAATGGGTGTCGGACCAAGTATCTCCAATTGAGATGCCGTTGGTCAGGGCTGTTAAGAATATTATTGGGAATCCGAACATGTCTTCGGAATAATTTTTGGATATAGTATTGAGCCCGAACAAAGATCCTGTTTATTATAAAGCGGTGAAGTTTTAGTGAAACGATTAAAAACTTAAAAAAAAAAAAAAACCTATTCTTTTCTCTCCTCCTTCTCTATTTTCGTTGGAGTCTCTCCCTCTCCCACTCACTTGGCTTTTCTCTTCTCTCCTTCTCCTTTTCTTGTGCTCAAAATGTGACCATCATTCCCATGGCCATTTCCACCCAAAATCAAGAGGATTCCTTGGGTTTATGAAGCTTGTAATGGACATGGAGGCAAAGCTTGGCTCATCTCCTCTTCTCTCCCTCTCATTTTCGTTTTGGAGCTTGAGCTTGGTGGAGAGGTATGATTTTGACCACCCATGGTTGTTATTGATAGTTTTTGAGTTATTGAAGTGTTATGATGTGAGGATAGATGTTGTTTTGATGAATGGTGGTATGTGGAACCAAACCCTAGGTGGGATAACCATTGGGGATTATTATTGTTGTTGATAATGAATGGGATATGTTGTTGTTAGCCTAAGAATGTTGGAAATCATGCATATAAATGGTTGGAATTGATGATTATTGTATGTCTTGACACTCATGCTTGCCTTGCCATATTTATAGTGAAATGATATGAATGGCAAATTGTTGGCTATTGATGATAATGTATGTGTATATATGATGATGGATAACCCATGAGGGGTTGAATTAAATATATGCTAGTGAACCATCCTTGAGGGGATGAAGTGTATGCCTTGAGAGTTGAGGATTTCATATGGATGTTTGGCATTGAATGTGATGGCCATTGTGATGGCATTAATGATAAAATTGAAAGATAACGCATAATTGAGGAACTCATATAGTCAAATAGAGTTTTATATGATTTTGATGGCATGGGATAGTCCCAGTAGCTTCTATGCATAGTTTATGACTTGTAGAAATTGGAATGGGCCAATTCCATTGAGAATTGACCCTTGAGTTGCCCAAAAACATTTTAAATTGGGTAAAACGCATTTATATGCATAAGTCACCCATTTTAAGGAATTTTTGAGTGGGTCCAGTGGCCACGCATCACAAATGATGTGTATTTGTTGTGTTTAAAATTTCGTAGCATTTGGAGTTCATACGAGAAAGTTAGGAGGGTTAGAAGTTGAAAAAAATCTTACGTTTCTGCATAAAAATAGCAGCAGGGCTGTCTTGAATCGATTCAAGACCCTTTGAATCGATTCAAGAGGTGCTGTTTGCACTATTTTGGGCTCCAGGGGCGTTTGAATCGATTCATACGAGTTTGAATCGATTCAAGGCCCTCTGTTTGTCAAAAATTAAGATTTTGGGACGCTTGAATCGATTCATACGAGCCTGAATCGATTCAGAGCCCTGTTATGGCCACTGTTGTGCTGTTTTTCCAACTGGTCTGTTTTCCTTGCTGTTTTTGGCCCGTTTGGGCATCTTAATGACATTTTTCGCCTCCGAGTTCTTCATGAAAGTTGTAGATAATTGTGTTATGGAGCTGTGAGAATTGGTCTCACATTAATTGGAGTTTTCTAACTCACATTAGGTGGAAAATACCAAACCTATTGCATTGAAAAATTCAAGTTTAAGGGGGTTTTGAACCCAACTTTTTTTGGTGGCCAAATTGGGACTAATAGGTGATATTTATGACGTGTCCCTTTATTTTTAAGGCTAAAAATGAACTCTTCCCATGTCCTAATGTTGAAAGTTATCATGGACTCATTGTTGCCCAAAACCTCTATTATTATGGAAAAACGAACGGATTCACTAAAGGTAATATGGATGGCATTATAGATGAGGGATAAATGTGATGCTGTTGTAATTGGGAATGGTTAACCTTTTTAGATCTAGAGGATCTTGGCTTTGGGAAAGGAATTCCCGAAGCCTAATACAGTTGCATGAGTTAGTGTTCATCAAGTCTAGGACTTGATGTTGGGCTTTATGATAAGCTAGCAAATGTTTAAGAATTAAGAGAAATGCCTTGAGATGGCTTATTGATTGTTTGATTGCATATGTATAATATGTAGATCGAATTCCGAATGGTACAAAAGAGCTTCCGGAGCATTGGAATGGTTCGGCTCTTCCCTCGAGGTAGGAGAGGAGTTAACATTCAAATTGCATGAGTTATATATTTGATGATTATCGTATGTGATTGATGCTCATGCTTGCATTGCCATATATATATATATATATGTATTGAATTAGTGAAAATGGAAATTGTTAATTATTGAGAATTATTATGATACTTTTGTATTGGGTTGGAAATCCCCAATGAATATATATAATTATATTGATAGATAAAATAAAATATATGACATTCTAGTGGTTGATACAAGCGTTAGACTTGTATGTGTTCGAGGCAATGATGATTGCCAAATTTGTGAATGATGAATATGCATCGAATGGTTTTATGTGTGGATTATTGTGATTGATACTGTGGCTATTGGATGCCAATTATTTGAATGATGTGCCTTGAGGGGCCTTGTGAATGTTTGTATGCCAATGAATGCTAGTTAAATCGATGATATGCCTTGAGGGGCTTGATAAATGATTTTGTATGATTATTGAAATGCCATTGATGACAAAATATGAAATATATAATATATCCCTAATTGAGAGGGTGAGATGTCCTTGCGAGGTTGTTGAGCACATGCATTATTACATTGTTACGTTCATGGCATAGCATGGCATTGATATGCATTATTATTGAATGAATCACCTTGCGGGGTGCCACGAAGGGTAAATCCCTGAGTGAAGAGGACGTTGTCCTATTGTTGTTGAATAATTATGTGAATATATCACCTTGCGGGGTACCACGACGGGTAAATCCCAGAGTGAAGATGATGTTGATCTTAATGTTGAGTATATCACCTTGCGGGGTGCCACCAGGGGTGTATTCCTGAGTGATGATGGTATTGTGATATTTATTATGAATATATCACCCTACGGGGTGCCACGAAGGGTGTATCCCTAAGTGATGATGGTACTATGTTATTTATTGTGAAATGAAACACCTTGCGGGGTGCCACGAAGGGCATAGCCCTGCGTGATGATGATATGATATTGTGCCGGTGGTTGCGATCACCTGGATTTGGAAATGTGGAAGGCCCTGCGGGGACCATTATATGATGATGAACCAGTGGTTGCGATCACTTGGTATTTGATATGATAAAGGGCTTGCGAGCACCTATGATGCCCATGGTTGCGATCATGAGGCGGGAGTACCCCTTGCAAGGCGGGAAACCTATGTGAATTGTTGAACCAGTGGTTGCGATCACTTGGTATTTGATATGATAAAGGGCTTGCGAGCACCTATGATGCCCATGGTTGCGATCATGAGGCGGGAGTACCCCTTGCGAGGCGAGAAACCTATGTGAATTGTTGAACCAGTGGTTGCGATCACTTGGTATTTGATATGATAAAGGGCTTGCGAGCACCTATGATGCCCATGGTTGCGATCATGAGGCGAGAGTACCCCTTGCGAGGCGGGAAACCTATGTGAATTGTTGAACGTGGTTGCGATCACGGGAAAGCTCCTTGCGAGGCTGCTTTAGGGAGTACCCCTTGCGAGGCGGGAAACCAATGATTACGAATGATTGATTATGGTGGTTGCGATCACCTATTATGATTTTGAAGAATTGATTATGGTGGTTGCGATCACCTATTATGATTTTGAAGAATTGATTATGGTGGTTGCGATCACCCATTATGGTTATGAATGTTTGATTATGGTGGTTGCGATCACCTATTATGATTTTGAAGAATTGATTATGGTGGTTGCGATCACCCATTGATATAGAATTAAATTTATTATATATTTGAGATGGGATGACCACGAGTGTTGAGAAACCCCTTACGAGGAGGTATTGTGTGAAACCTTAATGGTGTAATGATGATAATGATTATGAGTGCCCTTGTTGATAAGTGGCAAATTGATTGTGTATATGATTATGTATGAGGCTTGTATGCCTATTATATTAATGATATGATGAATGGATGATAATTTAAATGGTTTTATAGCAAAGCGCACATGATGTTTGTATGCATATACGCTTGATCATAATATATATGTTATTCGTCATTTTGAATGTATAACTCACTCTCCCATGTGGTCTCCTTTTTAGCATTGTGATACAGGTTGCCATGGGATGATTTTGAAGTTAAAGATCAAGTTTCGGTGAAGGTAAATAGTGGTAGAGGAAATGCCTTGGCCGGCATCATTTATGAATTATTATTTATTAGAATCATGAAATGTATAATTTATCTATAATGATATAGATGTTTTAACGAATTTTTACATGTATATAAATATAGTTATACCTTAGGCTTTGCGTACTCAGGTTGATGATTATCTAATAGGCTCATGATATGTCATTGCATGCTAGCCTAGCCTTTTCTCATATCGTCATATATGGGACTAGGCATGTGCCCGGTATACATATTCTTCCGCTGTAAACTTTATTATTTTCGTATACCACTATGGGCCATTATTTTATCGATCCAGCTTTAGTTTATTAATTGTACACTTCGGTTCTCTATGATTCGAGTTTCGGTGTGACGCTGAACTTAGTTTGGAACGCGAAAAATTTATTCACAATTTTATTAATTATGACGATCACATCGGGATTCGAGTCTGGAAAATCAGGGGTGTTACATAGAGCAAATGGACCCATAAAATAAATGCCCCAAACATCAAATACTTCACAAAACAACATAGGTTGCTGAGGCATCTGTTGTCTCCATGTGATAGCATTACCAGCACTTTGGCATTCCTCACAAGTGTTACAAGTTCTCCATGCATCCTTAAAAATTATAAGCCATTATAAACCAGAGTCCAACACCTTTCTTGCTGTTCTTTGTGGACCAAAATGTCCACCAACTGGTGAAGCATGACAGAAACGAAGAACTGATTCTATCTCATGATCCGGAATGCATCTTTGAATCACCTAATCATTACATAATTTCCACAAATACAGGTCATCCCATATATAATATTTTGCATCACTTTTTAATTTTAAAATTTGGTTTCTGGATGCATATGGTGGAAAACAAGATAATTAACAATGTTATCAAACCAAGGTGTATCAGAAGAGTTAGAAACACTCATGAGTTGTTCATTGGGGAAATGGTCCCGAATAGGTGCTGAATCAGGAGCATTCTCAATTCTGCTTAAATGGTCTGCCACTAAGTTTTGTGTTCCACTTCTGTCACGAATTTCCAAGTCAAACTCTTAGAGCAAAAGCATCCAGTGAATTAATCTTGGCTTGGATTCACCTTTCTTTAATAAGTACTTCAGAGCTGCATGGTTAGTAAAGACAACTACTCAAGAACCAAGTAGGTAAGATCTGAACTTATCTAATGCAAAAACAATGGCCAAGAGCTCTTTTTCAGTAGTGGTGTAATTTACCTGGGCGGCATCTAAAGTTTTAGATGAATAGTAGATGACCCTAGGCTGCTTGTCAATCTTTTGACCAAGGACAGCTCCCAATGCATAATTAGAGGCATCACACATCAACTCAAATGGGGCTATCCAAACAGGTGCTTGGATTATTGGGTAGTGGTCAATGCTTGTTTGAGGCAATTAAAAGCCTCCTTACACTTTTCATCAAACTCAAATGCCACATCCTTTTGAAGCAGACTAGATAGTGGTCTAGCCTTCTTGCTAAAATCCTTTATGAATCTTCTGTAGAAACCTGCATGGCCAAGAAAAGAACGAACCTCTCGAACACAAGAGGGGTAAGGCAAATATGATATAACTTCTATCTTGGCAGGACTACCTCAATTCCTTTCTCAGAGATTACATGTCCTAAAACTATTCCTTGTTTTACCATAAAATGGCATTTTTCATATTTCAAGACAAGGTTAGTTTCAATACACCTGTTTAAAACTTTATCCAAACTATCAAGGCATGCATTAAATGAAGATCCATAAACAGTAAAATCATCCATAAACACCTCTATGCAATTTTCAATGAAATCATGAAAAATACTTATCAGGCATCTTTAAAAGTTTCCAAGAGCATTGCATAGGCCAAATGGCATTCTCCTATAAGCAAATGTGCCAAAGGGACAGGTGAATGTGGTCTTTTCTTGATCCTCAGGTGCAATATGAATATGAAAATATCCAGAGAATCCATCAAGAAAACAGTAGTGAGACTTACCTGCGAGACGCTCAAGCATTTGATCAATGAAGGGTAAAGGAAAATGGTCCTTCTTGGTTGCTTGGTTAAGTCTCCTGTAATCAATACAGACTCTCTAACTATTCTACACTCTAGTTGGGATCAAATCATCCTTCTCATTCTTCACAACTGTGATCCCTGTTTTCTTAGGAATCACTTGAATTGGACTCACCCATTGACTGTCAGAGATAGGATAAATAATTCCTGCTTGTAGAAGCTTGGTAATTTCCTTCTTAACAACATCAAGGATTACAGGGTTAAGTCTCCTTTGAGGCTGTCTTATTGTTTTAGCATTTTCCTCTAGAAATATCCTATGCATGCATATGGATGGGCTAATTCCAGGAATGTCTGCCAATGTCCAGCCTATAGCCTTCTTGTGCCTTTTCAGAACTTACAGTAATTTTAATTCTTGATTTTCATCAAGAAAAGTGGAAATTATTACTGGGAGCTATTCATCATACCCTAAGTATACATACTTGAGGTTCTCAGGTAGAGGCTTCAATTCTAACTTAGGTGCCTGCAAAATAGATGGAACTAACAAAGCAGATTTTGATTATGCTGCTTGCACCTCAACAAAATTGTTAGAGTTTTCTTGAAATCCTGCTTTCAGCTCCTTATGGTTAACAGGTATATCTAAAAACTCTGAATCAGAAGTTATGTATTTATCAATTTCAGCATAAATATCACAGCTTCCAAAATCATTGCATGCAAAACAATTGTTAGAATCATCCATGCATTACAAATCAATATTTTGAGAGATATCAGAAAGATATTCACAAATAAATTCATCCGTAATGTCAATATGAAAAACATAGTGATCTTCAGATGGATATTTCATAGCATCAAGAATATTGAATTGAACTCTAGTATCACCAAATTCCATAGAGAGTGTTCCAGAATGAACATCTATTTTGGTTCGGGCTGTTTTCAAAAATGGTCTTCCTAAAATTATAGGAACAGAAATTTGAGGCATACCTTCTTCCATATCAAGTACAAAAAAGTCAACAGGGAAAATAAGTTGTTCTACCTGAACCAAAACATCCTCTATGACTCTAGCAGGGTAAGTAGTGCTTCTATTGGCTAGCTGAATTACTACACCAGTAGGTTGTAAATTTCCAAGAGACAAAGATTTGAAAACAGACATAGGCATAACATTTATTGAAGCTCCTAAATCTAACATGCAATTTTCAAATTTGTTATTACCTATGATACAGGGTATAGTGAGCGTACCTGGATCTTTGCATTTCTCAGGAATATTTGGAACTTCCTTACCAAGCAATGCAGATACATTTCTTCCCATGCTTATCCTTTCATTGCCTTTGAGTCTCCTCTTGTGAGTACACAACTCTTTCAGAAATTTGGCATACTTGGGAATTTGTTTGATTGCATCAAGAAGAGGTATATTCACTTCCACTTTCCTAAAAGTATCCAAAATTTCTTTGTCCACTTCTTCCATCTTCTTGCTTGGAATTACTTTTGGTGGGAAAGGAAGAGGTGCGTTTTGAATGTGATTACAGGTTCAAGGATTTTGATAATGACAAAGCACTCTTGAAGAATTCCTTGCAAAAACAAAGATATGGAATCAGACCCAGAAAAACTGCGCAGCTAATCGATTAGGGAGTCTCAGCTAATCGATTAGGCAGCTTCTGTTTTGGAACAACTGCATCAGGACAATAAGCTAATCGATTATAACATTTCAGACAATCGATTACAGAGCTACTGGAACTATAATAATCAATTACATACATAGTTTAATCGATTACCAAAACCAAAAATGGCATTAAATGTATCAGGTATAAAAGCTAATCGATTAAGAGAATTCAGCCAATCGATTAGAGGGCTACTGGAATTAATCTAATAGATTACTAAGACTATATAATCAATTACGAAGCTAAGAAGCTAAATTAAATGCATCAGGTATCATTGCTAATCGATTACAAGGCAAAGTTCAATCGATTAACAAGCCTCTGACTTGAATCTAATCGATTAGGCAATGGGAACTAATCGATTACGTAGCGAACAGAGATGAAAAATTCAAAGTATAATCGATTACAGCTTAAGGCATAATCGATTACGATAGTGGGAAAACACATATTAGTGGGAAACCAGCATATTTCTCCACCATTCCTTCAGACACCCACTACATGCAACGGCTAGGAAGACCAAGGCACTCACCAAGCTCTGAAATGACTCTATAAATGCAAGAGGAACTCAAGCACAAAAAATACAACAAGAAGCTATCAATCTTTACTTACTCTTGTGCTTAGTAAGCCCTTATTCTTGTATTTTCTGAGATTTCATTTTCATATTCTCTCTTCTTGAGAGTTATAGATTTGAGAGAACTTTCACTTGCACATCTACTCTATTGAGAGAGTTACTTGCTTGTAAACACTACATCAAAACACCAAAGTTCACTCTAGGTTGAGTGGTTACAAAGGTTGGGGTTCAACCTTTGGGATATTGTGAGATTGAGAGATTGGGTGGGGTTGCCTTATACTTGTGAGGATTAGGTTCTTGAGTATGGGACACTAGGAAGCCGCAATTGCTCAAAGTTGTATCTCTAGTCTACAATAGTGGAAATCCTCTAAGTGGGTTGCTTAGAGGCGAGACGTACACCGGATTGGTGGAACTCGTTAAATTGGTTTGCAAGCTCTTCTCCCTTACTCTTTTACTTTCATATACTACACTTAATTGGCTTGTGTTGATTGATTGTGGCTTGCATACTTGAACTTGTTTAAATTGGTAAATCTTGAATACTGCACACCAAGTGTTTGTTTAATTGTCTCAGCTATATTTACCTTTGTTTTGCATTGCATATTTCACTAAACTTGATTTCACTTATATAATCTAGTAAATTTGTATATAAGAATCAAGTTCAAAGGTATTCCAACTAAAAGTCTTAAAAACTCAATTCACCCCCCCTCTTGAGTATTGAGGCCACTTGAATAACAAGAGGGATATAAGGTGGGATTTGGGGTGGTTGCATCTCAAACTTTCTTGTGCTTGAAGAGGGTACATCATTCTCAACTGATGTGGGCATATCTGTTTGTTTCTTAGGTTCCTTGGGTATGGGTATTTCAAGGTTTCTACCTGATCTTAACTGAATTACACTCACGTTTCTTGGATTTGAAGCTGGTTGAGATGGTAACTTGTCAGATTTTTAAGACTGTAATTGGTTCAATGATGAAGCCAATTGCCCAATTTGGTTACTTAAACTCTGGATGGTGGCATCATTCCTCTATTGATACTCTAAGTTCTGTGCAGCCATTTGTTTCACCAGTTCTTCCAAAGAAGGGCCACTTGTGGATGGTTGAGGTGTAGGTCTTTGGAAGGTTAGTGTATTATTTTGAAATGGGGGTTGAGGATTTTGTTGTTGGTTACCCCATCTCAAGTTTGGATGCTTCCTCCAACCTGGGTTGTATCTGTTGGTGGAAAGGTCATGGTTTTGTTGTTGTTGTGGTGGTGAAGGTCTATCATGGTAGATGTTAGCTGCATAGGCTTGGGGACTATTATTATCCTTTTCTTGTAGAGAAGGACAACAATAAGTGGGATGCTCTTAGGAACAGTAGATTCCAACCACTTTAGCAGTCATGGATTTTTCATTTACTGCTAATTGTGTGACCAAAGTGGTGAGAGCGTCAAGTTTGCTCTCCAGTTTAATGCCAGATGCATTAGAATTTGAATCATATGAACTTTTAAAAGCATCGTTTCTCACACTGAATTGTTGAGAGTTGGATGCCATCTTCTCAATCAAGTTCCTTGCTTCAGCAGCAGTCGTGTCTCCCAAAGCTCCTCCACTTGGCGCATCTAACATGTTGCGATCAACGTGGTGTAGACCTTCATAAAAGTACTGAAGAAGAAGTTGTTTAGAAATTTGGTGGTGAGGGCAACTTGCACAGAGTTTCTCGAATCTCTCCCAATACTCATAAAGACTTTCTCCAGAGAGTTTCCTGATACCAGATATGTCCTTTCGGATTGCAGTTGTTCTAGAGGCAGGAAAGAACTTTTCCAAGAATATTTTCTTTAAGTCATTCTAACTTGTGATTGATCTTGGAGCAAGGTAGTAGAGCCAATCCTTAGCAACACCCTCTAAAGAATGAGGAAATGCTTTAAGATAGACATGGTCTTCTTGAACGTTTTGGGGTTTCATTGTGGAGCACACAATGTGGAATTCTTTGAGGTGTTTGTACGGATCTTCACCCGCAAGACCATGAAACTTAGGCAACAAGTATAAGTCCGGTCTTAAGCATGAAAGGAACATCCTCTTCAGGATATTGAATACACAAACTTTCGTATGTGAATTCGGGTGCAGCTAGTTCTCTAAGAGTTCTCTCGCGAGGTCCAGCCATATCAGAAAAATTTTCAGAATTATTTTCAACAAATTCAGATAAGATACTATCACTATCAATATCAACAAAATTATTATTAAATCTAGCTTCTCTAACTAAGCTATGAAAAGTTCTATCAATTTCAGGATCAAATGAATATAAATGCCCAAAAGTCCTTCTAGTCATACATAGCATACAACAAGATATTTCATGATAATGAGCAATATATCATAAGAATCCTAAATCATGCAAAATAAATAAAACAAACAACCAAGCAAAAAAGATTTTATTTATTTTTTTATATATTTTTTTTAAAAAATAATTTAAAATAACAATTTTCCTAAAGATCGTTGATCCCCGGCTGCGGCGCCAAAATTTGACGTTACTGTTGTGGTCCCGTCAAATTAGTACATTAAAATTAATTACTGTAGTACTAGGGTGTCAACCTAGGTCGTTCTCCCAAACATCAACACAAAAATTTAGGAAAATCAAGTTTTAAAATTAATTTTTAATAAACAATAATTTAATAACTAAAATTTATTTTTACAGACAAAAGTTCAATAAGCATACAATGGGGGGGTTTGTTTGATTGTCACAGAAATTTAAAACAGTATAAATAATGAAACTTAGAAAAATAAATAACAAGCGATTGATTTTCTTGTAGTATTGTAATTAAATTTATCCTTGGTTCACAAAAGGTGGTTAATACACTTTCATTATGTTGATTTCTTAGCTCAATTTGAATTAATCAACTAAGCGTCTTTTTCAATTCACAATTCCTTTACTTTCATTTAAAAATGAATATTTTAATCAAGCATCCTAATTAAGCAAAAGGAGTCAAGATCGTAAAATCTAGGAATTATTGAGCATACATAAGAACATCGCCTACATACATAATCTATTCTCAAATTATGGAATTAAGCAAACCATAATAACTAAAAGTGATTATGAAAATATTCATTAAGCATGTATACTTCCTTAACCAATTTTAATTTAAATCTTATTTTATTCCATTTGTATAATTAAATCGATTAAGCATACAAATTTAATTAAATAGAATGGAATTAAACAAGCAGAGTAAGATTATGAAGAAATCAACGATAATGAAAGTATATTATTTTAGAAACAAGAACCTCAAAATCATTATTACAATAACCTCCAAGAAAATCAATCTAAGGGTTTTAGCCCTCCATAATTAAAACAAACTAAAAACAAGAAAGATCAAACCCGGAATAGAAGAGAAGAATTTCCTCCAGAGAGTTGTACCTCTGTTACTCTGAATGAATATGCTGGAAGAATGGTGTGTTTGAAGCCTTTCGCATTGTGTAACGCCCTAATTTAAACAAATCATAGACAAGAAAAACAGGGAAATTTTTCACCATTAAAAGAAGATCAGAATGCCTTGGCACAAGAAAATGAGAGGAGAAGAAGAACAAGAGAGATAAAACCGATTCAGAGGAGCTGACAGCGGAAGAAAAGGAAATCGCTTAGGTGAATTACGCAACAACGCATACTCGCTCAAGCGAGAGCTTCTCTCGGTATCCGCTCGCTTCACTCGGCATTTCCGCACTCGGATTCCAGCGCCTAGTTCCCTCGGAAGAGTCCGATCTCGGTTCACTCAGATTTGGCTCATGCACTCACTAGTCCCACTCGGAAATGTAATTTATTCCACGGCTTCAACACTCAGAACACATGCACGAATGATACGGGAACGGCCCTCACTATCACTCACTCGGAATCTATAAGAACTCCTCACTCGGAACAACCTTCGCGCCCTTTTTGTCACTCGGAGTATTTTACCTAGTTTTCACTCGGTAACCATAATCTTCCACCTCTCAATACCCTACCAAGTTAAGACTCACTCAGATTCTTTCCTTACCAACAGTCTACTACAGTAGGGTCCCCTAGGGTCTAAGGTGTCACTCTCCAGTCGGAAAACCATCACTCAGCAATCTCTCACTCGGGGATCATTGACTATTCCACGCCCGAGAGGATTCCTAGCAACTAGTCGTTGGGGCAGCCTTCTACGTCAATCCCTACTCGAAGCTATCTAATTTCCCTCACTCAGAACGTCTGAATCTCTTCCACTCGATGACAGAATCGTAAACTCGCCCTCCAGACCATGAATTGGCTTCCTTCATGTTGAGTTATGTTATTTCCTACACATTCGGGAATATGAACGCACATATATTTAAAGATCACCCAGACATTTCACAGCATGAGATAGACATGCAACATGGCATAAGCATAGGCATATATATATATATATATATATATAAGTGTATATCACAATTTTACAACCACGAAGTCATGTTCCCATTCCAAGGAATTCAACTCTGTTTAAAAAGGCTAACAACAAAACACGAGCCGGCCAAGGCTTAACTCAAAACACTTTATGCAGCATATGCACAGTCAAGATATTCCATAGTGCATTAGCACTTCACCCGGCATTTCAGCTCCTCCTCCAATCCTCATTGCGAGAGATGTTCACTGAAAATTGCCATAGCAGGGGTGAGCATCTTAAATTTTAAATGATAGATACTGACTCAGGTTGCCTCACACTTACACAACAATATATATATATGCACAATTATACATGGTAACAATTACAGTCAGGGCAATGTCAATCAACCAGAACACACACAAGATCCTTACCGATCGGGATTCATCAGATATCACTCGGCCTTTCACACGCATCAACTCGATGATATCATCATACAACAATCAGTAGTATTATATTGAGATCCATGAATTAGAATGCATCTTTTGAACATTGTCAATCAGAATCCACAATCCTCACTCGGCTATACATATATATATGCAACTCTCCAATACGTAACATACATTCATGGAATAGATTTCAATCAGCATTAACAGCATATCCACACGAAATAGCACACTCGGTCATGAGTACATATATGTATGTATATATATCATCTCACTAACACTGTCACAAGCATAATTAATTCTACACAACATCAGTAGCAATATAAACATAGATTATTCACTCGGTTATATACATTCATCCTTTCGATAACGTTGTCACCTGCATGATCAATCCCAAACAATATCAACAGTTAAAACAGAGTGATTCACTCAGTTATAAACATTCATTATCTCATTAACACCTTCGCATGCATAACCTATTCCAAACAATATCAACAGTTACTAAACACATAGCATTTCACTCGGTTCCGCATTCGTGTGTATCAGTTTAGACGTTGCAACGTAGGCTCTCAACCTTTTTATACATAGCTCTCAGCTATCAAATCAGCTCCCAGCTGCTTGGCCGTTTTACAGGTACCCAACCGTTTGCCGACAGGTGACACCAACGCTCTCAGCGCCAATGGAGGTGTTCACAGGCAGCCCGATTCATAGCGTCCCACGCTTTATAACCGATGGTAGTGTCCCACACTACGTGCTCCCAGCACAACGCATCCCATGCGCCACACGCGGATTCATCACACAACATAGAATTCATGCACACACCCTTCACTCGATTATACATATTTCACATGCAGTCGGTAATACGCATTTCCAAGATTCCACGTATTAATTTATCACACACATACTTCCATGCAATCATCATCATAGCTCTATTAACAACATATGAGTCCAATGCAACCGGTGTCAATCAATATCAAGCTTCTAACAGCATTCTTATCAACTCCATCATAACATGCACTCGGTATACAGCAGTATCAGAACTTACTCAACACATGCATCCATATGAAATCAACAGGTTCAAACAAACATTCCAATCAGCACAACATAATATGCAGTCGGTATACAACAGTGTCAAGACTTAATCAACGCATGCATACATATGAACATGAACGGATTCAACAAAGCATTCTAGTCAACACAACATAACATGCAATCGGGTTCTGTGATATCAGAACTCAAACAACGCATGCATCTTCAAGGATGAAATAACATGCAACATTCACCCTCACTTATCTTACACTCGGGCATTCCACATGCAAGCATATCATACAACAAGATACAAAACCATCTTTATTAACACTCGAAACCCGTTCATAACCCATGCATTTAACATGTAAGGTACTCCCCCTACCAACTACGAGACTCTGAGGGACTTTTCTGCTTGGGTGTTGATTCTCTTCCTCACTGCTTCACTCAACGCTTCCACTCGCCTAGCCTTTACTTAAACGCTACTGCCCTCCACGAGTGGTGCAGGGCTGTTTCTGCTTCTGCTTCGACGCTCGTTTACTACTCGTGTGAGGGAGCTCTGACTCCTCTACAACACCGTCACTCAGCTTCTGAAACAGGGAATGGAACAGAGAATAGAGAAGGGGAAGAGAAGAAGGAAGAAGAAAAAGAAGAAGAACAAGAAACTCGCAGGGGATTCTGAAGAACGAATGCAAGGAAGGCCATCGTCCACTTATAAACACATGCATGAGGGAAGGAATGGTGGGGTGGGAAAACGTGAGGAGCAGTCTGCTCACGTCACCCAGTCCCATCAGCACCCACTAAAGCCAATCCTCCTTTTAAATCTGTACACCCTTCGATTAATTATTGGTAATTAATAAGCAAATTTCCACTTCTGAAATTATTATTTTAATGGCTTTATTCACCCGATACATTATTAAAATTGGGATGTTACACATTGGTCCTATTTATAGTGAAAGCAAAGGTAAAGGTCTCCTGCTGATGCTACGCGTCAGGGTTATGAATTTGCTTCCACGCTACGCGAAGTTGTGAGGCTACGCGTAAGGTTTCGCTGACTCAGAATATATTATTTTCTCTGATTTTCTCAAATAATTCTTCAATAATGCTTAGATCTTGTGCTTCATGTTCCCCATTGAGATAGTGTCGTATTTCTGTAGTGGATTGGCCATTATATGTTTAATATAAATAAATCCCCTACTTCTAAAGTTGCACACAGCCTGTTAATGGGATCCTCATCACTGTTGACGCTACGTGTTAGGTTCTTGAGGTCTCATGCTACGCGTGGTACTGGCGCTACGTGCCACCTCTGATGCTCAATTTTATAGTTTCCTAATTGCAACTTCAATTATTCAGTACAATATAAGGGAAATCAAGTAAGATTTATTATTTCCATTTAAAGATTATCCCCTAATTTATTTTAAGATCAAATATTAAATAAAGCTTAAATTATGAAAATGTGTTAAAATGCATAATATTACACAATTTGCAATGGCAAATTATACACATTTGAAGCAAGGAATTAAGGATAAATCATGCATTATCAAAGTGGTACATCACATCATCCACATATTCAAAAGTCATGCATCTATACTTAGAGCAAGGATAACAAATCCTGAGTCACTTCAAAATCAAGGGTGTTGGCCGTATAGAATGGATTACACTCACACAACCCTATCAAAAACTCTTTAGTGATTTGCCAATTGTGATCTAGCCGGTTGTACATCTATCGACGATGTGTTGGAACCTCCTTTCAGATACCTAATGATGAAGAGACTGGTTACTTTAATTTAACAAAACATTTTTGACATTCATGAATCACTCTCTATCTATTTGATGTTGTAAGTAGGTGGGTTACATTCAGAATGAAAATATAACCATTTGTAACCCATCTATATGTTTACGTCAAGTTTGTGTATTGAGGTTCAATCAGAATTTTGGCAGCATTTCACATAGGTCCCTAAGTACATAGATACGTGTGGGTTGAAACACCCTACGCAAACATACACCCAAAGACAACATGAAATGTGAAAATTGGAATTCCAATTGCACATCAACAACACAAGATTCACATAAATACCGACATCTATGGGTTTTTCCTACTGATCACAGATTCATCCTAAACTATCCAATTGGGATAATTCAAGATCCAACACAACATGGTGTATCAATCTGTTATGTTGAATCTTGAATGGGAACCTATCGGGTACACACACGGTCTAATGACACCGAGAGCCTACCAAAATTTCTGTAGAGTATCCCCTGTAAACTACACATTTTAAAATTTTATAACCACCTTGTTACATACAGAAAATAACCCACTATAGTTCAAGCTATATAGAGTTCAACACAATTCATGTAGCCAACCTTATCTAGTATATTGAAATCCCTATAATAAACTTTCATAGCATTTAAATGAAGAAAAATATATTTATAATTTTTAGATATTGACAATATAATTTCTTTATACAAACATATATTAAATTCAATTAACAATCAGAAGTATATCTCTTTTCTTTAAAGTTTAATGAGCAAATGAAATAAACCTTATTGCTATTGAGAGTGAGTGTCTGAGCTACCGGGGACGAGAAACAAGGTAAACTATTAACGATTAACCAAAATTAAAAATGACACACATGATCAGTCTAGAGAAGACACTTTTATTTCCATATAAAAGCATGCGCAAACATCTTTACATAATCAATTCTTACATTATACTATAGAGGACAATACTATAGGTGGTTTACTATACTATAGGCTATTTCTTTTGATCATACTATAAGGTACTATACTGCAAGGGATGAATTTTAAGTTATAATTGAATCAATACTAATAAAAATCAACTCAGACCAATTACCTAACTGATTTAAAATTCAGTCTAATCCAATTTTAATAATTCATGCTCATGTCATGGACTTAGTTCAGTAAGCCCTTCACTTGAAATTTATCAATCAAATGTAATTGGTATTAAAACCATAAAATATATTATAAGTCAGGATGCATAAATAATTTTATGTTTATGATTACACCTTTTATTACAAGTGCTCCTAGCTAGAAGATAGCATGAAGTCAGTCATTTAAATGGTGCAAAATTATTTAGTGTCTCTATGATAGCAAAGTTATTATGCTTAGAGTATCAAAGGGGTTTTGGGATATAAATATATGTTCCTATATATATATGACATCATGCTAAACACTTAGTTCCATGAAATTCAATAAAAGCATGTAGCTTTCACAAATAGTTGCTATAGCTAAACATGATGGGTTAAGAGTTAAAAAATCTTGAAAATCAAGAGCAAACATTTGACTCCAAAAAATACCAAATGTGAAGTTGTATGGCAAAAGGATAACAAGAAAACTAATAAAATTGTTCAGAAACTTGATTATTTGATGGGGATCCTACATAGGCATCCTATTCATGCTTTTCATACTTGATAAATCAAATTGGACCTGCCTTACAATTTGATCAAAGTTACTGTTAAGGAAATCAGCGTGTTGCGGAAGCACTGGATCAAATCAATTGGAGATAAAGAGGAGCAAGTATAAGGGCAAGAAAATGAATACACAAGATTTACGTGGAAAACCTCCAAAACTGGAGAAAAAACACTGATGATCACGAGCAAAATAGTTTCACTATATAAGAAGGAGAATACAAGAAGTTCTCAAAAAGAAGAGAATAAAGAGACAATAAGCCCTATAAGTCACAAGGACAAAACTAAAATTATCTCTCAAATTTTCTGACTAAAGTACTCTCTTAGGTGAATATAAAATATAAACTTACTACTAAAACTCTCTCTTGATTATACTAGGAGAGAATTTGATCATCATTGCAAATGTGGTCGCTTGAATCCTTTTATAGGCAATTCTAAGGAATATAATAATATTTCCTTAACCCGAAGACAAAACCAAATTAAATTATTTTTGTGATGAAGTAAAATTCAATTTCAATTTGTATTTGAAGAATTAGAATTCAAATTGAATTTGTATTCTGAAGAAGTAGAATTCAAATTGAATTTGTATTATGAAGAAGTAGAATTTAAATTGAATTTGTATTCTGAAGAAGTAGAATTCAATTTGAATTGCTATTTTAAAGAAGTAAAAACCAAATTAAATTGGTATTATGAAGAAACAAAATTCAATTTGAATTGCTCATAGTAAATGAAGTACCGTATTAACAAAATTTGAGACATGTATTTAACAGTTACATATACCATGGGGGGAAAAGGTGGTAACAAGAATTAACACCTTTTCCTGCCAAGGCATTACACTGGCAAAACAAAAAAAGAGATCCAAAAATTAATAACGCATCATTAAACGACTTTGATTTCCTTGTACTCCACCTTTGTACTTAATATTTAATTTTATTTGAATTCATTAATGAGTAATAGCTTAGCTAAGTAACTAGAACCTTTCTTTGTCTATGCTTTTGGATTTAGGTTTTCTAATTTGATGATTGGTGAGTCCTTGCACAACAATAAAGATGCTGCCTTTATCAAATGGAGTTCAAGGGTTTAATTATGGAAATAGCCTTTTATATAATTAGTCTTCACAACACAAAAGGATCAATGTTGTACATATTTTATTATGTTGGTTTATAATTTGTGAGTGTATGTTGGGCTTTTATTTTATAGAGTGACATATTTGAATTGAAATGCTACTAGGTTTAACATTATTCTTTTGCTTCTTTTAATTTATGAGTTAAAAGTCAGTATCTAATGCATTGTGCTATCTTTTTCTGGAATTCATAACTGATGAGTAGGAAGTTGTTGTTGCTACCATTAGAATATAGAAAGAGATATTTTTGGAGATAACATTGATCATAGTAAATGAAGTACCACATTAACAAAAATTGAGACATGTATTTAACAATCTCCACTTTGGATCAAATTTGAAAAATTTCTCATTATCGAATAAAGCCCAAAGGGGCATTCAAGTGTTGTGTAGACCAACCAAGTCCAAGCAATATTGGAACTTGGTATTAGGAAGTGGCTTAGTAAGCATATCTGCTGGATTATCAAAAGTATGAATCTTCTGCACCATAATTTCACCAATTTTAACAATGTCTCGGATAAAGTAATGCTTTACATCAATGTGTTTGGTCTTGTCATGATAACGACTATTCTTGGTCAAATGAATAGCACTTTGACTATCACAAAACACAGTAAGAATATCTTGTGTAAGACCAAGTTCGTTGACCAAACCACGAATCCAAAGAGCCTCTTTCACACCCTTTGTGGCTAAAATATATTCTGCTTCAGTTGTAGATAATGCAGTAATAGATTGAAGTGAAGCTTTCCAACTGATAGCAGAGTTACAAAGAGTGAAGATGTAACCAGAAAGAGATCTTCTTCTATCAAGATCACCACCATAATTCGAGTCAACAAAACCTGTAATCTGGATTATGCATGTATCGACTCACCATGCTGACAGCATCTGCTAAATCTGGTCTAGTGCATAACATAGCATACATTAAACTACCAACTGCACTAGCATAAGGAACGTGTGACATACGCTCTATTTCTTCATTAGTTTGTGGGCATAGGTCTGAAGATAATGGTAGGAAAGGGTAAAAGTAGTAAGAAGGCCAAGGCAGAACCTACAAGGGAGGACATGCATGTAGTAGTTGTTGATATTCTGAAGGATGAAATAGCTTAGATATTTTGAAATCAATGTCCTTGCAGTACATTCCACAAAGGATGACATAAAGAGGAGTTATCGATTTGCAATCATTGTCTCAATTTGTATTATATGGGCATTTGTTATAAATTTGACTGCAGCCAGTGTATTGTGATTATTAGTTTGTGTACTAAATGTTTGACTTGTGAAAATTCTACATTTTCCTTTGTAATTTTTTTATATTATCTTGTAATTTGACAATTTTTAATCAAATTTATATGATTAGAGTTTTTCTATTTAGATATAGTGTTGCCCTTTCTATTCAACGAAGACATTCATTGTAGCATCAGAAAAAGTACCAAAAATAAAGAAAAAAGCAAACAAATAAAAGTTTTTACACCGGTTGTAGTAACCATTTGGTATTAAAAGTTTACTTTTCATACCGGTTGTTATAGATAGGACCGGTGAGAAATATAATATTTACACCGGTTGTTTCCAACAAAACCGATGTAAAATGTAATACTTACACCGGTTGTAACGAATAGGACCAGTGTAAATATTACATTTTACACCGGTTATAATCTAAATGACCGATGTAAAAATCATTTTTCTCACCAGTTCCAAAATCGGTGTAAAAAGTGTATATTTTTCTCACCTACTGTATCTACACCGGTCCTAAAACCGGTGTAAAAGGCCAAAAAGGACCGGTGTAAAAAGCGTTTTTTCTACTAGTGAGTCAGATTATCATCAATAGTGTATCTGAATAGCCTTTTAATTTGTCTCCTTGGTCTGTCTCGAGCAATAGAATCATCCTCTTCCTGTGGCTAAATAGGAGAAGTGGTACGATCATCACCATGATCGTTAATGCTAGACTCATTGGTAGAGGAAGATGAGACATCAATATTAGCAGATTTTAATTCTAACTCCACCTTCTCGCTAGTACCCTGTAGATTATTAGTACTAGAAGAAGAAATAGAAGATTGTTTTCTAGAAGATAATAATGCATCCTCATTAAAAGTCACATCTCTACTGAGAATTAACTTTCGTGACTTAGGATCAGAACACCGTAGACGATATCCTTTAGACTCAGATGCATAACTAAGAAATATGCACTTAATAGCTCTTGGAGCTAATTTGCCATCATTAACATGTGCATATGCAGGACATCCAAAGATTCTTAAATTAGAATAATTAACAGGATTACCTGACAAAATTTCTTTTGGAATTTTAAAATCAAGTGAAGAGTGTGAAGAGCAATTAATCAAGTAACAAGCAGTAGATGTTACCTCTTCCCATAATTCACGTCGATGCCATAACCCAACATTTGGGAGCATACAACGAGCTCTCTCAAGGATAGTTCTGTTTAGACGTTTTGCAACACCATTCTGCTGGGGTGTACCTGGAATGGTTTTATGTCTAGCAATACCATGATTTACGTAGAACTCATTAAAGTCACCTTCACAGAACTCCAATCCATTATCAGTTCTAAGCTTCTTGACTTTCTTCCCTGTCTGAGTTTCAACAAGAGTTTTCCACTTCTTAAAAGTGTGAAAAGTTTCATTTTTATGTCTTAGAAAGTAGACCCAGACTTTACGAGAATAATCATCAATAATAGTCATCATATAACGTTTTCCTCCATAAGAAGGAACTTTGGAAGGTCCCCAAAGATCTGAATGAATGTAATCAAGAATACCTTTCGTTCGGTAAGTTGTAGTAGAGAAGCTAACTCTTTTCTGCTTCCCAAAAACACAATGTTCACAAAACTCCAACGTACCGATGCCTTGATTACCAAGAAGACCTTTCTTGCTCAGAAGGTGCATGCCTTTTTCACTCATATGGCCCAGGTGCATGTGCCATAATTTGATGACATCAATATCAGGCATAGAAGATGAAACAGCTGCTGAGCCTGTCACCATAGATCCTTATAAGATATACAAACTACCAACACGGGTAGCTTTTAATAGAACAAGGGCACCTTTTGATACCTTTAGAACTCCACCTTCAGCTGAATATTTGCACCCAAGAGATTCTAGGGTGCCAAGAGAAATTAGATTCTGCTTCAAGTCAGGAACAAAGCAAACTTTGGAAAGAATCCTGACAATACCATCATGAGACTTGATCTGAATGGTACCTATTCTTGTAACCTTACATTGGGTATCATTACCCATTAAGACAATACCACTATCAACAGGTTCTAAAGTGGTAAATAAGTCCTTATAAGGACACATGTGAAAAGTACATCCAGAATCAAGAATCCACTTATTTTTGCTCCTCTTATCAGAAGAGACAGAGATCATAATATCACCATCGGAATCAATCTCAATATTAGCAGCTTCAGCTGGTTGTTTATCTTTTTCATGCTTTTCTTGTTTCTTTTTCAAGATAAAGCAATCAGAGATATCATGCCCATATTTCTTGCAATAGCGACAGGTTTTGTTGGATTTACGCCCTCTGGATCTGGATCTACTTTTCTTATTACTGGTACTCCTTTTTTCTTGAGTTCTACCCCTGACACTTAAACCTTCACCCTTGTCCTCGGAATGAATTTCAAGATTAAACTTTTCTTTGGACAATAAATTAGATTTAACATCTTCGAAGGATAAGGTATCGTTCTAACCATACAACATAATTTCTTTAAAGTGTTTATAGGTAGAAGGTAGAGAGATGACCAACAGAACAACTTTATCTTCATCATCTATTTTTACATCAATATTTTCCAGATCCATAATAATAGAATTAAACTCATTAAGATGAGATTGAATAGAAGTACCTTCAACCATACGAATGGTATATAACCGTTCTATGAGACGAAGCTTATTTGCGAGGCTTTCGGTCATGTATAAAGTCTCCAACTTCAACCACAAAGCTGCAGTGGTGGTTTCATTGGCTACTTCACAAAGAACCTCCTTGGACAAGCAAAGTTGGATTGCTGAAAGTGCCTTTTCATCTAACTCATCCCATTGCTCATCCGTAATAGTAGATGGTCTTTTTGTTTTGCCATCTAAAGTTTTCCTTAATCCATTTTGAGTGAGAACAGCTTTCATTTGGACACGCCAAATAGAAAAACTGATCTTGCCATCAAACTTCTCAATGTCAAATTTGGTGACGGTAGACATATTGAACCTCCAATCGAACAAGCGGCTCTAATACCACTTGTTAAGGAAATCAGCGTGTTGCGGAAGCACTAGATCAAATCAATTGGAGATAATGAGAAGCAAGTATAAGGGCAAGAAAATGAATACACAAGATTTACGTGGAAAACCTCTAAAACTGGAGAAAAAAACACTGATGATCACGAGCAAAATAGTTTCACTATATAAGAAGGAGAGTACAAGAAGTTCTCAAAAACAAGATAATAAAGAGACAATAATCCCTATAAGTCACAAGGACAAAACTAAAATTATCTCTCAAATTTTCTGACTAAAGTACTCTCTCAGGTGAAACTAAAAATATAAACTTACTACTAAAACTCTCTCTTGATTATACTAACAGAGAATTTGATCATTATTGCAAATGTGGTACCTTGAATCTTTTTATAGGCAATTCTAAGGAATATAATAATATTTCCTTAACCAGAAGACAAAACTAAATTGAATTGTTTTTGTGACGAAGTAAATTTCAATTTCAATTTGTATTTGAAGAAGTAGAATTCAAATTGAATTTGTATTTTGAAGAAGTAGAATTCAAATTGAATTTGTATTATAAAGAAGTAGAATTCAAATTGAATTTGTATTCTGAAGAAGTAGAATTCAATTTGAATTGCTATTTTAAAGAAGTAAAAACCAAATTGAATTGGTATTATGAAGAAACAAAATTCAATTTGAATTGCTCATAGTAAATGAAGTACCGTATTAACAAAATTTGATACATGTATTTAACAGTTACATATACCATGGGGGGAAAAGGTGGTAACAAGAATTAACACCTTTGCCTGCCAAGGCATTACACTGGCAAAACAAAAAAAGAGATCCAAAAATTAATAACGCATCATTAAACGACTTTGATTTCCTTGTACTCCACCTTTGTACTTAATCTTTAATTTTATTTGAATTCATTAATGAGTAATAGCTTAGCTAAGTAACTAGAACCTTTCTTTGTCTATGCTTTTGGATTTAGGTTTTCTAATTTGATGATTGGTGAGTCCTTGCACAACAATAAAGATGCTGCCTTTATCAAATAGAGTTCAAGGGTTTAATTATGGAAATAGCCTTTTATATAATTAGTCTTCACAACACAAAAGGATCAATGTTGTACACATTTTATTATGTTGGTTTATAATTTGTGAGTGTATGTTGGGCTTTTATTTTATAGAGTGACATATTTGAATTGAAATGCTACTAGGTTTAACATTATTCTTTTGCTTCTTTTAATTTATGAGTTAAAAGTTAGTATCTAATGCATTGTGCTATCTTTTTCTGGAATTCATAACTAATGAGTAGGAAGTTGTTGTTGCTACCATTAGAATATAGAAAGAGATATTTTTGGAGATAACATTGATCATAGTAAATGAAGTACCACATTAACAAAATTTGAGACATGTATTTAAAAATCTCTACTTTGGATCAAATTTGATAAATTACTCATTATCGAATAAAGCCCAAAGGGGCATTCAAGTGTTGTGTAGACCAACCAAGTCCAAGCAATGTTGGAACTTGGTATTAGGAAGTGGCTTAGTAAGCATATCAGCTGGATTATCAGAAGTATGAATCTTCTGCACCATAATTTCACCAATTGTAACAATGTCTCGGATAAAGTGATGCTTTACATCAATGTGTTTGGTCTTGTCATAATAACGACTATTCTTGGTCAAATGAATAGCACTTTGACTATCACAAAACACAGTAAGAATATCTTGTGTAAGACCAAGTTCATTGACCAAACCACGAATCCAAAGAGCCTCTTTCACACCCTCTGTGGCTAAAATATATTCTGCTTCAGTTGTAGATAATGCAGTAATAGATTGAAGTGAAGTTTTCCAACTGATAGCAGAGTTATAAAGAGTGAAGATGTAACCAGAAAGAGATCTTCTTCTATCAAGATCACCACCATAATCCGAGTCAACAAAACCTGCAACATCATTAGTTGTAGCTTTGTTTCTGTCAAATACCAAGCCAATATCAGAAGTACCTTTTAGATACTGAAAAATCCATTTCACATCATTCCAATGATCCTTTCCAGGATTATGTATCTATCGACTCATCATGCTGACAACATATGCTAAATCTGGTCTAGTGCATACCATAGCATACATTAAACTGCCAACTGCACTAGCATAAGAAACGTGTGACATACGCTCTATTTCTTCTTTAGTTTGTGGGCATAGGTCTGAAGATAACTTGAAATATGCAGCAAGTGGAGTAGAAACAGGTTTACAGGTTTTTATATTAAATCTGTCGAGCAATCTCTCAATATATTTTTGTTGAGATAAGAACAATTTACCAGCTTGACGATCCCTATGAATCTCTATGCCAAGAATTTTCTTAGCTGCACCTAATTCTTTCATCTCAAACTCATTATTGAGTTGAGCTTTTAATTTCCTGATCAGAGACTTGTTACGTGATGCAATCAACATATCATCAACATAAAGTAACAAGTAAATGAAAGTTCCATCAGGAAATTATTGGAAATAAATACAGTCATCATATTGACTCCTTGAATACCCTTGCCCAATCATAAAGGAGTCAAACCTTTTGTACCACTGTCTAGGAGCTTGCTTGAGACCATATAAAGATTTTATCAAATGACAAACAAGATGCTCTTTACCAGGAACAATAAATCCCTCTGGCTGATCCATACAAATTTCTTCTTCCAGCTCTCCATGTAGAAAAGCTGTTTTAACATCAAGTTGCTCCAATTCCAAATCAAATAAAGCAACAAAAGCAAGCAAGATATGGATTGAGGTATGACGAATAACTGGTAAGAAAATCTCATTAAAGTCAATACCTTCCTTTTGGTGAAAGCCTTTGACGACTAATCTTGCCTTGCATCTAGGATCTTCAACCCGGGGAATACCATCTTTCTTTTTGTAAACCCATTTACATTGAAGCGGTCGTTTGCCTTTAGGGAGTTCTGTCAAACTCCATGTGTTATTCTTATGAAGACTTTCAATTTCTTCATTCATAGCTAGAAGCCATTTTGAAGAATCCGCACAAGAAACGGCTTCAAAATAACTAGTAGGCTCAATGACATCATTTACCTCTTGTGAAATAGACAATGCATAAACAGTCACTAGTGGAAAAAAGGCTTTTCTCACCGGGCTTTTTACACCGGTTATAAGGTAACCAGTGTAAAAAATAACACGGTGGCAATTTTATAAATAACTTAAGACTTTACACCGGTCTATTTTTTGGACCGGTGAGAAAAATAATATTGATACCTGTCTTAGCTGTGAGCTGGTGAGAAAGGTAATATTTATACCTGCCTTAATTTTAAACCGGTGAGAAATATTTTTAAGATTATAAACCTCTTCATTTGCACCTTTACCCTTGTCTCTCTCTCTCTCTCGAACGTCTCACTCTCGAAGCCCTACCTTTCTCTCGAAGCCCATCTCCCTCTTAAAGCCCTCCCCGTCATCTTCCTTCGCTGCAACACCTACAACTACGGTGATTCTCTCTATTGGGACGCTTGCTACATCCAAGATAGTGGTTTCTTCGACTGGTACCAGCGTTACGCTACTCTCAGACCTTTCATTCATAATTCCATCCCTCTCTCTTCCACTGTTCTCATGGTTAGTTGCAACAATACCGATATTCTTCTTCACCACTCTTCCAACTCTAGGGTTTTTAAATTATCTACCATTTTCATGAATCTAGAATAAAATTAACAGTGATGTTATTATATTGCACATGTATGGATTTAGTTCAGGGCTTTAGTCGTAATGGAGAGAACTTAGATTCTACAGATTTAAGGAGTTTCAAACTTTATTCGTCATTTCGTGGATCTCTAATTCCTTCGCTCAAATTGGAACCTTAATTAAATACGATTCTGTGTTTGGAGGCAATTTTTTGTGTTTGGTGTGTGCCATTCTTCAAATAGTATCACCCTGATTCTTTGATGTTTGCTAGGTGCCATTGTGTGTGGATGCAATTTTTATGCGTACCATGAAAAGAATTTGTTTTGAAATGTAGTTTTAGCTTACAATGATAAGGTTAGGTTTTCTTTTATTTTAATAATGTTGAATTGTCAAAACTCAACCATATATGTTTTCAAATTTGTTATTTTTACAAGTAGTACTCAAATAATTGTAGAAATAGGTGTAAATAATTTCTAGTGTAGAACATAGATTATATGGACTGTTGGTTGAATATAAAGACCAATGGTGTAATTAAAGAACACTAGATTTTATGGAATGTAGATGTACATGTTTATCTTCCCTTGTTACTAAGGCTGATGTTGTGGGTTTAGGAATGAAGGGATGAAGTTTGCTGACTAAAGCATCAAGGTAGAGGTCCTCAATTTAGAAAGTTGGCGATAAATATTCAGGTAGTGACTTGTGTTGTGTTATTAGTAACTTGTGCTTTTCGTTTCTTGTTAGTGACCAGTGATTTTTATCTATTGTTAGTGACTTTTGCTTTTTGTTCTCATAATTTATTCAGTTTTGTTCCCCTGTATGCTCTGATCCTTAGTTATGCCTTTTATGTACGCTAGTGTGGTACTGATGCTCCAATTTGTTTCAGATTACATATGGTGATCCAACAATAAGGATGCCTCATATTAGTAGACGCATGCTTAATTGGAAAATTATGTTGTATAATATCCGTAAGCTTTCATACTTTTCGTATTTACTTAACTGAAAGAAAAATCTTTTGCTTCATCACTGAATATGGATAACACTTCCTGATCTCTGGTAACATTATCCTTTTGAACTTACCTTGGTTCTTGACATTGCATAATGTATTCTAAAATAGAATTAGAAGAAAATTTCTTTTTCAGTACTGTTATTTCTTCTGCCTAATTGTTGTTGTTGTTATCATTCCCTTCTTTTATTTTAAGTCTTGAACGATTAAGAGTTTAGACTATTGAGACCATACTTTCCTTGCAGGTATGTTTACCAAAAACTAATTAATTTGGGATTTTAACTTGTAGTGGCCAGGATCATATTATGACACACAGAGGAGTTGTTGCTATCCAATAACTGATAAACTTGCTACAGATTTGGGCATTCATGGTCTCAACAACAATTTAAAGCAATCTCAGGTACTTCATTCTACACCAATTTTCTAGGTGGATTTACTGAAGAGAAAGTATTTGAGGGGGATTATTTTTGCATGGTAAAGTTGAAACCAAATGACTCATCAATATCGTCTAGCATTTTAAAATCTTGTGACTTGCTTAAATTGGGCTTCTGATTTCATACTCAGGATAGTTCGGCGTCAATTTAGTTTACAGATTGGACAAATATTGGTCCTATAGCAAATCATGTAAATTTTGGGCATATCTCTGATTCTATGCTTAATGAGCGCGTGGCATTTGGATTGATATGTTAAGACTGTTAACATTGCAATATGGATTGACATATAAATCTTAATTTTCTTTCAACAATTCTTCTAGAGAATGTTAAGACTGCAATTCGGTAATGTGCGGGTCCAACTTTACGTGAAAATATGCATGATTCTTGCCATTTTGGAGCCTACTTCTCAAGGTATGTTCTCTTCAATGCTTTGTTATGATTGGTTGCTAATTAATGCCTTTAATTGGGATCCAGGTGTGGTGAAGCAGCATGTCCCTTCTACTGTGATCACAATGGCTACCAGGTATGATTTCAAGGTCATAATAATGAAAAAATCCAGAGCATGATACGTATTAATGAATTCTATTTGTTGCATTTGATGACCGAAATTCAAGATGAGTTGATTTGGGCAGCATCATGGATTTACAAGGCTTCTAAATCAGCTTATTATTGGGATTTTGTAAAAGCAAACATCCAATTCATGGGCGGTAATATTGTTGAATTTGGCTGGGACAGTAAATATGCTGGTATAAATGTCCTTATTTCACAGGTTAGTTAATCATTTTTCATTTTTACCAATCAAATAATGTCACACTATATCTATGTCTCGCGTATG
The DNA here is from genome assembly GCA_037962975.1 of Clitoria ternatea. NCBI lineage: Eukaryota > Viridiplantae > Streptophyta > Magnoliopsida > Fabales > Fabaceae > Clitoria > Clitoria ternatea. Next base: position 49,097,627 of record CM075669.1, on the reverse strand, counting down.
TTTGTTAGTTAAGAAAAATCAAATCAAATCAAATAGTTGTGTTAGCTTTGCCTTTCTCAAATCTCAAACAATGTATATTATATATATCCTTAAGGTAGAGGTCCTCTATTTTTAATTCTAAGAGTCCATACTAAGTTACTAATAACAATATATATTATATATATTATATACTAAAACATCAAGGTAGAGGTCCACTATTTTAATCATGTTTCTTATATATATTAATTTAATCATTTTAATATTCTGCAAGATTCATGTCCATTGTTTTCATATGGAAAAACAAATAAGAAAAAGATGGATAGTGGTTATTAGGGAGAAATAGATGACTTCTATTATAAGAAACATGATTATATTGAATATTGATTATTAACGACTTTTTAACATGTGTTGTACGAAGCATATTACGAAATAAAAGAAAATAGAAAATTTCATTTTAAATTAATATAAACACTGTTCTATCTTATACTTCTAAAATAAATTCAACATAATTTTTAATACAAATCTTATTTCATTAAATCTGGATATAAAAAGTGTTGGGATATAAAGAAGAGTCACAACATTAGAAAAATCACTGCCCACACCAAATATATAAGCTAAGAGAATAAAACTACAATAAAAAATATCATAATATAATCTAAAATTTTAAAATATTAAATGTATAAGTTTATCTGCTTATAAAATTTTCAACTTATTCGGGACTTTCATTCATATTTGATTTTTAAAAAAACATTTATTGTCTACTTCATTCAAATTTCACACCATATATAAATAAAAAAAGTTAACTTATATAAGTTATATTTATATATTCAATGTTTAAATGTGGAGTTTAAAGTAGATCATTATTTCATTAACCAGTTGAAGACATCATCAATGTGCTATATATATTTATATAGTATATTGAGCTAGGACCAAGCACGTCAGGTATAGTGCAAGCACGTCAATTCTCTAATTTAAGAATATCATGGATAATGCAGTAACGAAATGACACTACCATTTGGTGTGTTATTGGTAGCTTTTAACTAATTGCATGTTATGAAAAATTATAAGCATAAGGTGCTAAAGTCAATTCTTTCCCCACAGCTAGTTACCTCTAAAACCCTATGAAAAAGAATAATAGTGATAATAAAATATCCTAAGTATGGTCATTGAACTATTGCATGAAACACGCTTCAAAAATGGGCTAGAAACTTTCACATTCAAAATATTTTCCTATTTTAATAAAATATTTTTAGTTGCTATTAGTAACTTAGTATGGACTCTTAGAATTAGAAATGCAGTGATATACTCAAATTAATTATTGTTATTTGGTAGTTGTTGCTGAGTTAATCATATGGTATTCTGGGTTTACATTAGCAACATATCTTGAATATATTGCAGGATTGACTTATTTTCAATTGTGAATGCAAAGATGCCTTCTCAGCTTTTCTTCCAAGTGATATTTATATTATATTGCAGGATTGACTTAAGTTAGAACCATGAGCCATGTAGATTGTAGTTTATTATTAGTAACATTTTTGCTGGCTTCAAAATTTTTCATTCTAACAATATGATATTAGATCACAAGAAGTGAACCTTTTTTAGTTCGAAAGATTTGATTTTCTTATAACAGATGCTTGTGTCCTCTCTGATATTAATTCTGCTCATCTAATTGTTCTGATGCCAATGGTAGGAAAAGGTAAAAGTAGTAAGAAGGCCAAGGCAAAACCTACAAGGGACGACATGCATGCAGTAGTTGTTGATATTCTGAAGGATGAAATAGCTCAGATATTTTGAAATCAATGTCCTTGCAGTACATTCCATAAAGGATGACATCAAGAGGAGTTATCAATTTGCAATCATTGTCTCAATTTGTATTATATGGGTATTTGTTGTAAATTTGACTACAACCAATGTATTGTGATTATTAGTTTGTGTACTAAATGTTTGACTTATGAAAATTCTGCATTTTTCGTTGTAATTTTTTTATATTATCTTGTAATTTGACAATTTTTAATCAAATTTATATGATTAGAGTTTTTTCTATCTAGATATAGTGTTGCCCTTTCTATTCAACGAAGACATTCATTGTAGCATCAGAGAAAGTACCAAAAATAAAGAAAAAAGCAAAAAAATAAAAGTTTTTACACCGGTTGTAGTAACCATTTGGTGTTAAAAGTTTACTTTTCATACCGGTTGTTATAGATAGGACCGGTGAGAATGACGAATAGGACCAGTGTAAATATTACATTTTACACCGGTTATAATCCAAATGACCGATGTAAAAATCATTTTTCTCACCGATTCCAAAATGGGTGTAAAAAGTGCATATTTTTCCCACCTACTGTATCTACACCGGTCCTAAAACCGGTGTAAAAGGGCAAAAAGGACCGGTGTAAAAAGCGTTTTTTCTACTAGTGAGTAAGATTATCATCAACAGTGTATCTGAATGGCCTATTAATTTGTCTCCTTGGTCTGTCTCGAGCAATAGAATAATCCTCTTCCTGTGGCTGAATAGGAGAAGTGGTACGATCATCACCATGATCATTAATGCTAGACTCATTGGTAGAGGAAGATGAGACATCAACATTAACAGATTTTAATTCTAAATCCACCTTCTCGCTAGAACCCTGTAGATTATTAGTACTAGAAGAAGAAATATAAGATTGTTTTCCAGAAGATAATAATGTATCCTCATTAAAAGTCACATCTCTACTAAGAATTAACTTTCGTGACTTTGGGTCAGAACACCATAGACGATATCCTTTAGACTCAGATGCATAACCAAGAAATATGCGCTTAATAGCTCTTGGAGCTAATTTTCCATCATTAACATATGCATATGCAGGACATCTAAAGATTCTTAAATTAGAATAATTAACAGGATTACCTGACCAAATTTCTTTTGGAATTTTAAAATCAAGTGAAGAGTGTGAAGAGAGATTAATCAAGTAACAAGAGTAGATGTTGCCTCTGCCCATAATTCACGTCGATGCCATAACCCAGCATTTGAGAGCATACAACAAGCTCTCTCAAGGATAGCTCTGTTTAAACGTTCTGTAACACCATTCTGCTGGGGTTTACCTGGAATGGTTTTATGTCTAGCAATACCATGATTTGCACAGAACTCATTAAAGTCACCTTCACAGAACTCCAATCCATTATCAGTTCTAAGCTTCTTGACTTTCTTCCCTGTCTGAGTTTCAAAAAGAGTTTTCCACTTCTTAAAAGTGGGAAAAGTTTCAATTTTATGTCTTAGAAAGTAGACCCAGACTTTACGAGAATAATCATCAATAATCATCCCCCAAACACAATGTTCACAAAACTCCAATGTACCGATGCCTTGATTACCAAGAAGACCTTGCTTGCTCAGAAGGTGCATGCCTTTTTCACTCATATGGCCCAAGAGCATGTGCCATAATTTGATGACATCAATATCAGGCATAGAAGATGAAACAGCTGCTGAGCCTGTCACCATAGATCCTTACAAGATATATAAACTACCAACATGGGTAGCTTTTAATAAAACAAAGGCACCTTTTGATACCTTTTGAACTCCACCTTCAGCTGAATATTTGCACCCAAGAGATTCTAGGGTGCCAAGAGAAATTAGATTCTGCTTCAAGTCAGGAACAAAGCAAACTTTGGAAAGAGTCCTGACAATACCATCATGAGACTTGATCTGAATGGTACCTATTCTTGTAACCTTACATTGGGTATCATTACCCATTAAGACAACACCACTATCAACAGGTTCTAAAGTGGTAAATAAGTCCTTATAAGGATACATGTGAAAAGTACATCCAGAATCAAGAATCCACTTATTTTTGCTCCTCTTATCAGAAGAGACAGCGATCATAAAATCAGTCTTAATATTAGCAGCTTCAGCTGGTTGTTTATCTTTTTCATGCTTTTCTTGTTTCTTTTTCAAGATAAAGCAATCAGAGATATCATGCCCATATTTCTTGCAATAGCGACAGGTTTTGTTGCATTTACGCCCTCTGGATTTGGATCTACTTTTCTTATTACTGGTACTCCTTTTTCTTGAGTTCTACCCCTGACACTCAAACCTTCACCCTTGTCCTCGGAATGAATTTCAAGATCAAACTTTTCTTTGGACAATAAATTAGATTTTTACATCTTCAAAGGATAAGGTATCGTTGTTACCATACAACATAATTTCTTTAAAGTGTTTATAGGTAGAAGGTAGAGAGACGACCAACAGAACAACTTTATCTTCATCATCTATTTTTACATCAATATTTTCCAGATCCATAATAATAGAATTAAACTCATTAAGATGAGATTGAATAGAAGTACCTTCAACCATACGAATGGTATATAACCGTTATATGAGACGAAGCTTATTTGCGAGGCTTTTGGTTATGTATAAAGTCTCCAACTTCAACCACAGAGCCACAGTAGTGGTTTCATTGGCTACTTTACAAAGAACCTCCTTGGACAAGCAAAGTTGGATTGCTGAAAATGCCTTTTCATCCAACTCATCCCATTGCTCATCAGTCATAATAGATGGTCTTTTTGTTTTTCCATCTAAAGTTTTCCTTAATCCATTTTGAGTGAGAACAGCTTTCATTTAGACACGCCAAATAGAAAAATTGATCTTGCCATCAAACTTCTCAATGTCAAATTTGGTGACGGTAGACATATTGAACCTCCAATCGAACAAACGGCTCTGATACCACTTAGTAACGAAAATAGCATGTTGCGAAAGCACTGGATCAAATCAATTGGAGATAAAGAGAAGCAAGTATAAGGGAAAGAAAATGAATACACAAGATTTACGTGGAAAACCTCCAAAATTGGAGAAAAAAACACTGATGATCACGAGCAAAATTGTTTCACTATATAAGAAGGAGAGTACAAGAAGTTCTTAAAAAGAAGAGAATAAAGACACAATAATCCCTATAAGTCACAAGGACAAAACTAAAATTATCTCTCAAATTTTCTGACTAAAGTACTCTCTCAGGTGAAACTAAAAATATAAACTTACTACTAAAACTCTCTCTTGATTATACTAAGAGAGAATTTGATCATCATTGCAAATGTGGTACCTTGAATCTTTTTATAGGTAATTCTAAGGAATATAATAATATTTCCTTAACCAGAAGACAAAACCAAATTGAATTGTTTTTGTGACGAAGTAAAATTCAATTTCAATTTGTATTTGAAGAAGTAGAATTCAAATTGAATTTGTATTCTGAAGAAGTAGAATTCAAATTGAATTTGTATTATGAAGAAGTAGAATTCAAATTGAATTTGTATTCTGAAGAAGTAGAATTCAATTTGAATTGCTATTTTAAAGAAGTAAAAACCAAATTGAATCAGTATTATAAAGAAACAAAATTCAATTTGAATTGCTCATAGTAAATGAAGTACCATATTAACAAAATTGGATACATGTATTTAACAGTTACATATACCATGAGGGAAAAGGTGGTAACAAGAATTAACACCTTTGCCTGCCAAGGCATTACACTGGCAAAACAAAAAAAGAGATTCAAAAAATTAATAACCCATCATTAAACGACTTTGATTTCCTTGTACTGCACCTTTGTATTTAATCTTTAATTTCATTTGAATTCATTAATGAGTTATAGCTTACCTAAGTAACTAGAACCTTTCTTTGTCTATGCTTTTGGATTTAGGTTTCCTAATTTGATGATTGGTGAGTCCATGCACAGCAATAAAGATGTTGCCTTTATCAAATGGAGTTCAAGGGTTTAATTATGGATATAGCCTTTTATATAATTAGTCTTCACAACACAAAAGGATCAATGTTGTACACATTTTATTATGTTGGTTTATAATTTGTGAGTGTATGTTGGGCTTTTATTTTATAGAGTGACATATTTGAATTGAAATGCTACTAGGTTTAACATTATTCTTTTGCATCTTTAAATTTATGAGTTAAAAGTCAGTATCTAATGCATTGTGCTATCTTTTTCTGGAATTCATAACTGATGAGCAGGAAGTTGTTGTTGTTACCACTAGAATACAGAAAGAGATATTTTTGGAGATGGGTATTGGTATGTCTGTTGTAGTGTGATATCTTAGTTATTTATGTGCTTTATATTATTGGTTACTTGGTGCCTTATTTTTCATATCATTAATTTGTATCATCATGATGTGCAGAATGCAAAATTTATTTGGGATAGTTTTTTTGAGCATGTGTAGAATCTATTTTATCATATGACCAAACTTATTTATGTTAAGAAGAAGTTGACTAGAACAGTAGGTTGCAATTTATATATTTATAGTGTTATCAATGGTACGGTCCTGGTTAGTGAGTTAAGAAAAGGAGCAGACTATAAGCTTGAAATGTGGAGAAAAGCTTGAAAGTAGGAGTAAGAAGCATATGGTATGAAAGAAAGTTAAGCAAAATGTTACTAATGTTTTGTAACCATCATAAAAGAAAATGAAGAAATGCAAGGAGCTAACATTTGTAATCACAAGGTTCATATTAAACTAGAAGAAAAATTCTACCAGAATCAGTGTTATTAACTAGAGGTCGCAAGTTATCGTAGCGAGCTAGAAAAACTTTATAAATGTTATTACAGACACTATGACAGGGTGTGACACACACATGGTGGACATAATAAAACTGCACAAATTAATATGATGAACAATTAAACTGCATAATGTTATAAATAACTTAAAAAAGCATACTATATTAGCAAAATGCCATCCAAAAGTATTAAAATCAACAAAGTAAGATGTGAATGCATGATTGAAGGACTAATAGCACTAATGTTTTTATATAAAAACTAGAGAAATAGTAATAATATAAAATTAGAGAAATGAATATAAAAAGTAGAGAAAACAAAAACTAAGAAAGGACTAAGATCAAAAATAGAGAAAACTACCCAAAGTAACAGTATAAAAAATTAGAGTATGAATATAAAAAATAAAGAGTGTGGATATAAAGTCAATCGCCAGAGTATGAATATAAACAATAGAGACTATGGATATAAAAAACCAGAGAGTATGAAGAGTTTTTAATCAACTTAGCTTTTTTTAAAAAAAATAAACAAGAGTAGGAATAATATAACCAAAAAAGACAAAGAAGCATTAAGAAGGCTTAATAAAGGACAAAAAACCAGAGAAGAGGACTGAAGAAGAAGAACCTCACTAGAAAGCACAGAGAAGAAGGTTTCTTGAAAAAACTAGAAATACAGTCACTGGAGTAGTCGTCGAAGACTTTAAAGCTATCATTGCCAATTTGCCTCACCTGAGAAGGTCACATTAGGTGAAGTTCAACTGACACAGGAGTGAGTGGAAATGAAACAGAGAGGGACGTGAGAGACATATGGTGCAGGGTGAGGGAGAGTTAGAAAATAGTGGGAAAACCTAAATTCTTTGGGCTTGAAAAAACTAGCAATGATTTATGTAGTGGATATTGGTGAAATGCCAATAAAGACCATTGAGACAAAGGATATTCTAATTAAAAGGATATCGGAACCTAAGACAACTTGAGGAAAAAACGCTAGAAAATATCTTTACACTAAATTGATTTTTAGGTTTTAGGTAGAGTCCAATGGTGTAGTTTAATCCATATGGCTAACAACACGACATATAAAGGGTTAAGATTTGATTGCTCTTATTGCTATTAGAAAGCATATTTTACTAAACATAGTAATTGTCATTTGCCACAAAGAGAAATGAAGTTACAAAACCTGTAGTATCATGCTTGTTTGGTATACTATAGAGTAGGTTCAACTAAGTTTGTAATTTAAGAGAAAATCAACAGTTGTTATGAAACAAAGACACCATTCAGAGCTCATTGAATGGGTTAAAACAAAAATTTCCTTCTACTCAATGTTGTTCAACTATATTTACACTCCTTACCAAATAAGCATGAAATCCAACAATCTCCACTAGTTACTTATGTAATCATCACATAAATTCCACTAATGTAATTTACTGTTTCAGTTAATAGGCAACCAGAAATAACATCTAAGACTCTTAGAACAGTTGGTGAAAGCCACTAAATTTACAAAACCAAAAAATATTGGCTTTTCAAGCAGCCCACATGTCATTCCTTAAAGCTCTGGCTGGTTGTTCATCGTTAACACACATAACTCTGCCCCAAGTTTGGTAAACCATGAATTACTTTACTAGTTTAGTTATTGAGATTTGAGCTTAAATTCATAATACTTACATATCCTAACTCCTAACAAATTTTACTTATCAGATTCAACTAATTACATATCTTCCTAAGATTAAAGGTCTAAAGCAACTCATCAGCCTAACAAATGCTACCTTTTTTGTGTTCCTTTGGACTTATACCATAAACCCATACATTCCTTATCCAATTTTCTTTCGTATATTTTACCATTATGTCTCTTATAAACTTTGCAATGTTATTTTAATCCTTTAAATTTTTAATTTGTCAACCAATACAACATCAAAGTTTCACATCATAAAAAGTCTTTATGGTATATTGTTTTAATTTACCAAAAAAATCAATTCCACTAAGAGATAAAAGTCATAAGGAAGGAGCAAAGGGGAAAATAGGGAAGGAATAACAAATTTCACTTGGATGATCAACGAGCATAAAGTCACAAGAAGAGAACAGACCTGAGGGAATGGGAGACGATGGAGACAAGGGACGATTGTGGCTCGCAAACACTGCTTGACCAGAGACGATAGAGATGAAGGAGTGGGTAAGCCACCGGTGAGGGAAATCATAGAGACGAGAGAGAGAAACGAGGATTGTGAAGGGAAACAAGATGAGAGAATAACGAGTGATGGGACAACGTTATCGTGGGAGGTCATCGCCGAAAGAGGGGAAGAGAAGCTGAGATAGGGGAAGAGGGTTTAGGTTTTCCACAATGTAAAAACAAGATTCAACGACAGATAAAACCCGTCACTGTGTTGGTTTTAAAAATTGGAACAACAACATTTAATTTAGTGACGGCCTCAGATACAAAGGTTCTTTATTTTAACTTAGCAACGCACAGTTTCCGTCGCTACCTTGGCTCAATGTAGCGATAAACGTACCCCGTCACTAAATGATTACGATGACCAACAATATTTAATTTAGCGATGGACTTGGCGACCAAGGTTCTTTATTTTTACTTAGCGACACATGATTTTTGTCGCTATCTTGGCTGAATAAAGGGACGTCTTAAGGTCGTCGCTATGTTGAAGAAAAAGAAAAAATAATTGGAGGACGGGGAAACCTTAGCAACCGTTGGACTTCGTCGCTAGTATGGGCGCAAACCAAAAAAGTTGGAGGGGAACCAAAAAATGAAGGGAGGGTAATATAGCAACGAATTTCACGACGACTCGAGTTTTTGGCGTTGGTAGCGATGACAGAACTCCGTCGCTGCCGTAATAAAAAATATAGGGGAAAGCTAGAACTTAAAGTGAAACCAAAAAATTTTTAGCAATGATTTGTAGTCCGTCATTGTCGTGTCTGTCTAACATTTGCGATGAGCTTAGCGACGAGTTTTTGGTAATATTTAGTGACGGATCTCTTAACATCACGGACTAGGTACCTAATTCTCTTCCCGAGTGTTTTTTGGTCGTTATTTCATGGTCGTCGCTAATTCGATCACTAATTAGCGACGACCGCCTATGATCGTAAAATTTTAGTAGCTTCTAGTGACTTAAGTTTTCAATAAAATCAGTGAGACAAAAGTTCTAAGGCTTAAATGTTATTAAAAATTGGTACTATTGCTTATTTTAAGGATTGAAATAATTTTCTAGATGTAACATCCTGAATATTTTACAATTGGAAAAATAAAGAAATGGATATTTTATCTTAAAATGATAATAATTAGAAGGTATGAAATGAATAAAGTGATTTAGAAGTGAATTTTAAAGGGAATGATGGTTTTTGCCTAACGCGTACCATAAAACTGGCACGTTGCGTCAGGGTGAAATTTTAAAGTTGATCCGTAGCGCCATTATAACGCGTAGCGTCAGCGTCATGATCAATTTTAAATGAAGGACATGCAAAACAAAATAAAAACACTTTCTTTCTTCTCTTTTCCTCCTCCTTACGAATTGTGACCGAGATTTTGTGGATTTGTGGTGTGGACTTGCAATCCCTTGCATTTTTGGACTTTGGGGACTAAGGTAAACCATGAAGAACCCTCGATTTCTAAGTCTCTTTCTCTCATCTTCCTTCCCCTCTCTAAACCGAATTTGCATATGGTAATGGGAGTTTAAATTTTGCATTTTACGGACATAGAAAGCTTGGGTCTTGAGTTTTGCATGGCAAGGATGACAATATACTAATGAATGTTGCGTTTCGGTGACCGTAGGTGGCGAAACGAGTGCTGGAGGATCAATTGTCAAAGCGGGTGTTGAGTTTGGAAGCCAGGAACGGAATCAACTAATCGTAGGACGCGACTGACACCAAGAGTAAATTATCGAAGCTTGGAATCTAGGTAAGGGGGTGTTCGGGTCGTAATTAATTAGAATTGGTATGTGTTCTAGGTTTGGGAAGGTTATAAAATAGCGATAGGATACGAGAAATTTAGGAAATTGAGTAGAGGACAAATATGTATGTATATGTATGTATGCATGTGTGATTATATGAATATTATGACAAATATATGTTGAATTTGTTGATTAATTGATAGGAAGTGGGTTAAATAAATTATGACGATTATAAATATATGTAGTATGTTACGAATGGTGAATTAAAATGAATATTATTGATGTTTCGTATTGTGTATGTCAGTGTAAGCATGGATAACTTTTAGGAATTGAGGAAATGATAATAAATAAGATACTATAGCATGGTGATTAGGGGTCGGGTCTATGTGGGCGCCCTGTGTGATTGTTATATGTCAGTTTCTGATAATTATAAAGGAGTTTGATGAGGTTAAGCCATGTATGATATGTCTATGTATATGATTATATGGTGTGGGACGGCCAATGGTATGTGTTACCCCTTGTTTTCGGCTCCCGTGGTCCTTTGAGGCCTAGTTGAGCTACCCAATGGTCAAGTAGAACCCAGTGGTTGAGGTGGATGGCCAAGTAGGGTCCACGGGGTGTCAAGTAGGACCCCCAGCTGAAGGTCGATCCTTTAGTATCCGGCTACTAGGAGTCAGATATATATATATATATATACGAGTCAATTGTGACAATATGGATTGATGCTAGTGATAATTTATGTTGAATTCAATGATTGATTGAAAGTACAATATGGGTTAAGGATATTGATGCAATATGTATGTGATTTATGTTGTTTTGGAAATCATATTGAGGTTTAGGTGAATATGAATAATCATGAATGGTAGAGGTAAGTATATGAATACATGAAATCAGTCAGTAAGATAACAAATAAAATACTAAGTATTAAATGGGTATATTTATTTATAAGTGTCGTTCTATATTAATTACGATATTCCAAACACCCACTCTTTCTGTGGTTTTCCTTTTTAGTAACCAATGACAGGGAAGACGCAAATGCCCCGAAGGGATCACCAAGCGGATAGCTGATGCCAAGGAATTAAAAATATTGAAGTTTATATAATAAATTGATGATGATGTGTAATTTGATGTATGTGATCATATATTATGCTTTATGTGATTGTTGGAATAGCTAGCATATTAATGATATATGACTATGATTACCTGATGACTTGATAATGGATTGATGGTATGAATAATTGGAGTTGTGTGATAATTTAGAATATAACAATCTTGATGGTAGTTATATGGAATTTGATGTAAATTGTAGATTATTAGCCCAGAGCCAAGTTAAGGTGTTTGACTATTAGTATGGGTAGATTCATAATGTGTTTGTTTATGTGTGTGAATGTTGTGTAACGTGATTGAAAGATTGGTTAAGGTCTTGGTGATTTGTGGTATAATATGCATATATTGGAAATAGGAGGAATAAGGTGAAATTTAGAACTAAATAGGTGAATTTGTGATTTGATGGGTTTTAGGACCCCTGAAAGGGACCAATAGATTCCCTACAATGATTGGAAACAATGCATATAGGCCTCGAGTGATTTGGAGCCCATTTAGGTAATTTGGCACATAGGTTTTTGTCTATTAGTGATTAAATGCATTTTCACACATAGCATGCGCATATGATGGAATTTCGGTGAACAAACTGCGTTAGCAGCCCCAGAGGGGTGGTAATATAGTACCTATGAAGTTTGGTGAAGTTTAGAGTTGAAACGGTCAATTTAAGACCCTTCAAGTTAGCCAAATGGCCTAAGATGCATGACAACATCAGGTGTTGCCACTGTCATACATGCTAGCCTGATGCGTAGCGTTAGGGCTATGACACCCTCGATTAACTAGGACAAATTCCCACACTAGAACGTCCTATTTAATTAAGGAGTCACTAAAAATAGGAGTTTTTTTTATTGGTGATCATCAGCACACGAATTTAATATAAATACATTATATAGATCGATTCTTTTAACATAAGAGTACGTGAAAGAGTACGGGGCACACAGGCTCCCAACAGCTACTGCAAAATAACAACAGAAATAAAATATTGAGTCTATAATGATCTTGATGTAAATACAAAATATACACCCATGATGCTTCCAAACTGACGTTTCCTACTACAGGTATTCCAAGTCCTGCCCACGCTTACCTTGTCCTTCAACTGATGATCACAGAAAAGGAAAAATAGCACACACAACAAAAGGGGTGAATACCAAGCTCTCAACCCATAACATATACATATAAGGGTGGATTAGTATTTTAAACTACAGAGAATTTACATACAGCACACCTTTGATGAAGGTGAATTTTGTAAATAAAACGAGAAATTCCTTCAGTCATGTATCCCCGATTAATGCAGCCTCGTATACTTCAATTTTAGGTTCACAGTATTAAGATAGTATTAAGCGAAAGGTTATACCTATACTTATGGGGTTAGGTCAACTATACTCCACTAGTACCAATAGGCAGCATGGAGGAAGAATCACTACGCTCAGGAATCAACAACATGAACACTTTGTAAAAAAATCCTTCCTTGTATTATCGAGATAGGAACTAACAAGAATGGTTAGGACAATAAACATCCATCTCGTTTGTATTTTGGATACCCATATAACCATGGAAGATTGTTGTAGTGACTAATTCCGAGAAATTAAGCAACGATAAGGACAAAGAAATTGTTGGAGTTACTATTTTCTTTATTCAGTACCAACATATTTAATGTTAAGAAAAAATCTTTTACAGGAAGGTTAGCTAGATATTTGGTATAAAAACACTAGCCTTGCTCAGTTAATAATGAGAATACTACAAATTCTTCTTTAATCTATATAATTGTTGTGTTTATATGTTGACACGGGTTTTGATTATGACAAACAAAGTGTTCAAGGAATCAAGAAATATATCAATGTAATTGAAGAATGATGTTAAGGATCAAAAGAATAAAGAATCATGAAAAACATAATTAGAAAAGGGTCAAAATGCAAGAAGATTCATGATCGGGGTCAAAAACATGAAAAATAATATCAGGAGGGCCAAAACGCAATTATTCTACAAGAAACAACATGAGGAATCGATTCATGGTGCAAAAACTAATGTGGGAATCGATTCATTAAGAAAGGAATCGATTCATGCTTCTGAACTCACTTGGGAATCAATTCATCAGTGCAAGTACTCGATTCATCTGCAAGGAAAAACCTGGGAATCGATTAATCTATCTAAGGAATCGATTCATGCTAATAAAAATCCCTGGGAATCGATTCACAACTAGAGAAATCGATTCATTGCTTTGTAAACATGAAGGAATCGATTCACCAACTTAAAGAATTGATTCATATGCTGTGTCGGGACCAAAATAACGCTGGGAATCCATTCAAATTGAAGATGAATCAATTTATTTAGTTTAAATGATTCTGGAATGTGAATTTGAAGTGCAGCCAACCTTGTATCGCATTAACGAATTAACAAATGCATTGTCCATTATGCACCAAGCCAACAAACGCTCCATTGCTCCATTATGTCCATGCTGCACCACAACGAAGGGAATTAATTAAGTGCACAAGCCATGTTGTTGAAGGCCTATAAATAGAAGAAACCGAGCTTGCAATTCACACCAACGGAGAAACAGTTCCTCTGTTCCTTTCTTATTCCTATCTTCATTGCAATTTCTCTTAGTTCATAATTTGTATATTTCTCCTTTAAGAATTATTTAAGAGTTAGAGAGAAAAATATTTGAGTGTTCTTAAATTTGCATATCCTCTCTGTGAGAGTTATTACTATTTTGTGAGAGCTTCAAGTTGTATATCTACTCTAGTGAGAGAGAAAAATCTTGTAAACCAAACACAAAACACTAAGGTTTCACTCTAGGTTGAGTGGTCACAAAGGTCGGGGTTCAACCTTTGGGTATTGAGAGTTTGAGAGATTGGGTGGGTTGCCCTTGTGCTAGTAAGGATTGAGTTCTTGAATGTGGGACACTAGGAAGCTGCAATTGCTTATAGCTTGTATCTCTAAACTTCAATAGTGGAATCCTTCAAGTGGGTTGCTTGAAGGTGAGACGTACACCGAGGTGGTAGAACTCGTTATATCGGTTTACAAATTTTCTCTTCCCTTAAGCTCCTTTATTATTGTGAATTTAAATTGCATGCTAAAATATTTATATCTAATTGGTATGTTAAAATTGCTTAAATTAAATCCGTGAATTAATTGACTTAAATCTTGTTGGATTTAATTATTACATAAGTGAGTTGAATATTATTGTCAATAACTTGGTAAATTAATCATGCTTAATTAATTGGTTAGAAATTGTTTAAGTTAAATTTATATTGGAATTAATTATAGCATGCCAAGTATTTCAAGAATTGCCTAAACTAATAACTTGCCTTGTTTATCAAAATCAATTCTTGAATATTGTATCTTCAACTCAAAGTATCTTAGTATGATATGTGCTTCATAATTATTATCTCTTTTATATTGCATCATTTGTGTACTACTAACTGTTTTGAAAGGGATTCCGCGCGAAAAGTTACAATACTCAATTCACCCCCGTCTTGAGTATTGAGGCCTTGGCTAACATTTGTATCATTATACATAAAAAGGAGTAGTCGTATGAGATGAAAATCTCACGTACGGTTCTGGAACGGAGATTCTTTGAAGCGAATGATGACCGTAACGAATGTTGGCTCAATCTGAAGGAAATTATACGGAAGCTTTACAGAATTATTATGAGGCTATGCGACTGGAAATTAATCCCTATGATAGAAGTTATATACTTTATAACATAGGTCTTATTCACATAAGTAACGGAAAACATACTAAAACTTTGGAATATTATTTTCGGGCACTCGAACGAAACCCGTTCTTACCCCAAGCTTTTAATAATATGGCCATGATTTGACATTACGTGCGACTATATCGACTATAGAATAAAAAATAGGCTTTTACATATATATCATCCAAAACAACGATTTTTATCAGCTGTAGTAAAGCAACTTCATAGAAATTGAAATATAAAGAAATAGATATGCCTAGATATTTTTAATCCTATGGATAAAAGATCTAATTGATAGAAGAAGCACCGCAAGGATCATTTTTAAGCCGATACAACAATAAAAACTGCTTACTTATAGACATATAAAGCTTCGTATACACAAATATCAACAACAATCAGAGGGTTAGTCATATAATGATGGCGTGCTATGCATGTGTTAGATTCAATTACTATGAGTGATAATTCATTGCCAATATGCAATAGGGCCCAACTTCCATTCCTCAATCTCATATATCAATAATCATGTGCATAATCTGCCACCCTTATCTCCCCTGCCCAACTAGAGCGACCGGAGCTCTCCTCGTTCCGGTTTTCATAAATGGGTAAGAACTCTCAGTCCCAACATACTGTCAAGACTTGATCCCGTAACACATGGGAAAGAAACAAAGAGTCTTACCACTAAGCTACTTAACACATTTAAAAATTATGACGCAACTATATAGTTATATTATATTTGTAGAATGTATATCTGTTAATAAAATTTATTAACAAAATAAATATTTTTGTCTTTTTTCATTTAGTATAACAATTAAAATTAAAATTAATGAACAAAAAAATATAGGAATATTTATTTTGCAAATAGATTTTATTAACGAATATACATTTTACGAATATAATATAACAATATATGGTTATATTACATATCTAAAATGTAACCTAGTGGTGAGCTTACTCTTCCATCTCCTGCTCAAATCGAACGCTTCAAATATTATCTTAGAATTCAAACAAAAATGATGACTTGGAAAAATATGTGACATAGATTGAGTTGACACATGGCTAGAGACTAATACATGTGACATAAATTCAATTGACACATGACTAGGAGGCTAGGAGCATTAGATCCCTCAATTAATGCGCTTAGCAACTGGTCAAACTAGTCACTTATAAATAGTCAATATTTTAAAATATTTATATTTCAAAATTTAAGTGTAACAAGGTTTGATCCCCTGACGTATATATAAAAGATGGAAGATGAGCCTTAGCAAATTAAAGGCATACATCATTAGTTTTTTTAGGAATAGATGCCTATAGTCACGTGTGTGAAGCAACTGGAATTGATGTCTATAGCCACATGTCAACTAAATTTATGCCACATGTATTAGTCTCTAGCCACATGTTAACTCTGTCTATGCCACATATTTTTTAAAAACATCATTTTTGTTTAGATTTTAAGATAACATGTGAAGTGTTTGATTTGAGTAGGAGATAGAAGAAAAACCTCACCACTAGGTTAGATTTAAGAGATGTAATATAACCATATATTGTTATATTATATTTATAGAATGTATATATATTAATAATATTTATTTGCAAAATAAATATTCCCGCCCTTTTTTTCATTAATTTTACTTTTTATACAAAATGAAAAAAGACAAAAATGTTTATTTCATAGATAGATTTTATTAACGGATATACATTCTACAGATATAATATAACTATATATAGTTGCATCATACTTTTTAAATGTGTCAGATAGTTTAGTGGTAAGGTTCTTATTTTCTCTCTAATGTGTTGCGGGATCAAGCCTTGTTATATTCAAAATTTAGCATATAAAATGTTTTAATGCGTTGACTATTTATGAGTGATTGATTACTAGACACAATCATGTCCATCCATCCTAGTTACTTAAATCACACATGATTTCGACATGTGGCATGACACGTGGATAAGGGCATTAATTCTAATTATATAAATCACACACAATTTTCACATGTGGCATGACACATGGCTAGGGGTATTGAAACCCTCAATTTAGAGAGGGTATCCAAGAATTTCTCTTATTCCAACATCCCTCCTCAACTTCAAATGCAAAATGTCATGTACTTATCTCAATTACTAGGGTGCCCGAGGTCTAGACAGAACCTAACTCACATAGCATATTTGTCCTTAAAGCATGTGAAGTATCTAAGCCATAAACCATTTTGTGTAGTAGGTGCTAAATCTTAAAGATTCAATACTCCAAAAATTCATTTCATTGGTAATTTCAAGGTTCACATAACATAATTTTAATTATGTTTCTTAAAATATAACTTAAGAAAATCTAAACCTTTCTTCTAAGATAAAGTTAAGAATAAGGTATAAAATTTTATTCTTGACTTTTTTTTAATTACTAAAGTCATTTCGTCGTATTTACTTATAATGAATTGGTTAATTTGATTTTGTCTTTCTAAAAATTTTTCATAAAATAATAAATTAAATACTTCCTTATTTATAAGGTAATCCTCCTAATTCTATATTGAAAATAAAATACTCCTCTTTTCCTAAAGTAAGATACAAGATAGTAAATTTTTCATTTCTTTGTCCAAAACATTGTTTTCGTCGTATTTTATCTAGAAAATTCCGATTTGAGTGATTCCAAAGCCAAAAGTGTTTAACTTTAAAAATAATAATTGAATATAGTAAAATTAAAAATGAATTCTATCTATAAAATAGACCCTAGAAGAAAATTCACCAATTGCCAAAGTTCATTGTTCCAACATTCATAAAAATACGTTTTAAGGACAAATCGCGCGTCAAAAATTCTTCCAACCAATTTTCTGTATTTTTCTTATGCTCAAAATTCACTTCTAATACCACCAAATACTTCTCCAAAACAGTTTTGTCAATTTCATCTGTTTACTCGCAAAAATGCATTTTATATCGTTTCCAACGTACCGTTCATGCCTAAATTCGGGTCCCTTTTAATTCTTTTTATTATTTACCACATTCATAACATTTTCATGATCAAAAATATTTCTTAAATTCTTAAATATACAACAGCACCAATAATCTCAAATATCCATCAAGATTTACTTTCTAAAATTCTTATAAATTACTTTCTTAATTTCATAAACATATTATTTAATTACTACCACTAAAAATCACTTGTTCTTATTTTTAATAAAAATTCCAGAATTAAACTTTCATATTAAAATTTATTTTTCTTATCACATGATTTCAAGAATCAAGTTACGTTACCAATTCCAACCACAAAATTTATTTTTCAAGTTTATAGTTAGGATCTAAAATCATTAAGTTATTTACTAATCATTAAAAAAATTCCAGCAGCAATATTAGTTCACTATTATTAAAAAAAATTCATTTTTAAAAGATTTCATATTTTCTAACAAGTCACTAACACCACAAGTCATCAATTAAGCCAAGTAACATATAATTAACAATTCATCACATACAATAGAATTTCAACAAAAAATCTGCAGCAATAAAATTCAAGTGTTAGTGACCTTCATAATTAAAACTTTAAATTTTAAAGGATTTAACAAGAACCATGGTGCAGCCATAATACTCCTTAAAGATCTTAATTTTTTTCCAAGGATCTTCAAGATTAAACCATAAAAATTTAGATTTTTGAGTTAGTGTTAGGATATAAGTGCTAAGGAACACTTATATCCCACCATGCATGTATTGAATCATGGATCTTAAATAAGCAAGTACTCCCCCCTTACCACTAAAAGTTTCGCCCTTCAAGAGAAAGATGACAAAACTTCAAGTGCTTTCTCCTAGGACTCCATTATATGCTTCATCAAGAGAAGAAAAATGGGTGCATGGATGGTGAGGATTGACGTGAATTTGATGGTGAAAAGAGAAGGAAAATGTTGTTGTTGGAAAAATTCAAGGAGAAAATATAGTGTTTAGAAGTGGTGTTACTTGCATGAAGGCTAGAAAGGATGGTGGAGTGGCTTAGGCTTGATGTGGTTGGGTAGATGATGGTGATTTGAATGAATGAAACATTAGAGATTGAAGAGGAAGTGGATGGATTTTTTTCCAAGTTTGGAAGAAGAAAGAAAAGCAAAGCAAGAACAATGGAAGGAAAGAATTTTTCATGTGGTGCCTTGTTTCCCCTAGGAGTCACACGACCATGCAAGTGAGTGGGGCAAGTGTCAAGCTTGTTTTATGCACTTGCTAGGTGTCCATTGCAGCTGGTAGTGAGGTGTTGAAGTGTGTTGCATGGCTGGGACAAGTGGCCAAGTGATGGAGTGATCTTATTGGTTCATGGTGCATGCAAGCTTTGGTGCCAAGTGCATGGCAGCAGCTTGCTTGTGGGTTTAAGGGGTCTTATGGCCGATTTTGCAAATAAGATGAACACAAAAGTTATATAACTTTTTGTTCTCTTTAAATTGATATAGAGCATAAAAAAATCCATTACGAATTGAGAAAGTTATCGCCCAAAAGGTGTGCAGGGCTGTGATGGGATTTTTGTTCATTGTATAGATTATTTTTCTGGGACAAATAGGTAGGGATTTGGGCTTTGTGTTCTTCATCAAATTTGTGTATAATTGAGCTAAGAAAAATGTGGTGATGGCCTCATTCAATTTCATGGTTATATGAGAGAGATATGAGGACAATACTGCACCTAGTGCAAACTGTTGCTAGAAAAATGTGAATTAGTGTAGTGTTTTAATTTCTGGGATTTATTGGATAAGAACAGGTCTTTTTGATCAGCATAAAAGTCGTATGTAAATTTGGTACGGAGATTTTGGGATAAGAACAACTCAAATCCAATATCAGGAGAAGAAATTACGCCTAAAATACGTACAGATGCGCATTTTGGCTTACCCGGGTAACTTAAAATCAACGTTTTTAGGCTTGGTTGTTTAAAATTGGGTATTGGGCTCTTGACAAAAGTTGTTAGGAATCATATATATGAGGGATGTTTTGGGATAGAAATAATTTACTCAAGTCCCATGGATTATTTATGGGCTCAAACCGGGGAGTTACACAATTTAATAACTTCAAATAAATACTTAATTATTTATATTAAATCACTTAATGCCTTATTTTATAAATCTTCGTTATTACAAATATTATTAGACACATTATTATTATTATTATTATTATTATTATTATCCTAATTATCTCTATTACACACATAATTAAAATCAGAACCTCTACTTCATACTCACAAAATCTCTTTAAAACAGATATATAAGCAAGTCGGTCATAGCCCATATTCATCAGTACACATAAAAATTATCACAAAATACAGACAACTGGTCTCAAGGACCTAACACAAAAGTGAGGGCTGTTACAAGGGCTATGATTCTGGTCTCACGGGTAGCATGTGTCTGAAGTTATTT
Organism: Clitoria ternatea; assembly: GCA_037962975.1. NCBI lineage: Eukaryota > Viridiplantae > Streptophyta > Magnoliopsida > Fabales > Fabaceae > Clitoria > Clitoria ternatea. Next base: position 49,077,086 of record CM075669.1, on the reverse strand, counting down.
TCCAAAACTTATATTCTACATTGTAAATGGTTTTTAGGTCTTAAAAATGTAATATAGGGATGATTTTGAAGTTGTTAATGAAAAATAAATATTTTGATTTGAAAATAGATTATTAATTAACTATTTTGCATAAAATTTCTTAGTGATTCTAATTAAATGATTAAAACTAAATGTAGTTAAATTGAGGATCTCACACTAAATATTAAGGATGAGTTGTAAAATGGATTTTATTTTTTTATATACCGAAGGAAACAAAGCTCGTCACCGAAACCATGACGAAGTAACGTGTCTAACGAGTCGGTAAAAAGATCAAGCTGTGTAGGATTTTATGACCCCGAATATATTATCAGAGCTTTCATAATAACTCTAAATAATAATTTGAATATGTTATCTAATTAAATTAAGAGTTTGAACCATATACTAATGATCTCTCATTACACTAAGTTGAAAGGCGTTATGATCGTCAAAAGCTATTTCTTTAGTATTTTTTCCAAAACTATAGTAAAGTTTTTATTTCCTTAATTGTTTTAAACCACTTAAGTCCTTACTATTAAATACTATTACTCCCCTTAATGTTTCTGCTATATTCTTATAAAGGCTAAGTATTTTTTCTAGAATCAAGTTTTAGTATTTTGAAGTAACAAGTAAGTTATTCAAGGTCTTTCCTAGTGAAACTTCTTTAAACCCCTGTGGGCTAATCCTATGGTAAAATTCATAAGTTTAATTATGGTATGTTTTTACCTGAGGCGTTAAGGATAAAGGGAACAACGTGTAAGAACCCCACCTGACAAGAAGTTAAAAGAGTAAAGAATCACTACTAGAAAAACCTTTGATAGCTACTCCTAGTTAGCGACCAAAATGTGACCGTCGCTAATTAGTGACTGAAATAGCGACCACAATCTAAAAGGGACTTAAAAAAGAAAAATGATTGACCATATCAGCGACCAACAAAACCCTATCGCTACCACAGGCAAACAACCGTCACTAAACCTGTCGCTAAATAATACACCGTCACTAAGTCGGTCGCTAACTTAATTTCCCGCCATTTTTTTGTTTCCCTTCAACATTTTTTGTTGGCGAGAAACCTTAGCAACGGGTCTTAACAGTCGCTAGATCTTTGGATGCATCAGCGATGAACTCATATCGTCGCTACTATGATTTATCAACTTTATAAGCGACCGTCTTAGCGACCATCACTACTAAAAAACCTCTGATAGCTGCTTCAGGTTAGCGACCGAATTAGCGACACAATGACAAAAGGGACCTTAAAATAAAAGTTAGTCACCCACTCAGCGACCACCGAAACCCTGTCGCTAAAAATTGACCAAATACCATCGCTACATTTGTCGCTACACCTGTCGCTACAATACACACCGTCACCGCGGTGGTCACTAACTATTCCTACCATCTTTTTTGTTTTCCCTTTATAGTTTTTTGTTGGCGCAAAGGTTAGCGACAGTGATACTACCATCGCTAAAGTTTGGCACTAATCAAAAAAATTGGAGGGAACCCAAAAATTGGAGAGAATTAAACAGATTGCGATCGCAAGATGCCATCGCTAACAAAAAGATTTAGATATATAGCGAGGGTGCCTAGGCAATGAGATTCGTGCTATATTGGGATATGTAGCGACGACATCAGGCCGTCCCTAATTTAAAAAACATCAAGCCCTAAATCATTTCTCCCAATCATCAAGCCCTAAATCGAACCTTCCAATCCTTTACCCTAATTTAAACCTCTCACCCTCCCTCCTCCTCTGTCCCTCTTTCTCCCTCTGTCCATCGGTCCCTTATTGTCCCTTTGTCTGTCTCCATCTCTCCTTCTGTATTTGCATGTTGTAGACAGGTTTTGATAATAACAAGTATCCAATAACAAAAACAACATCATCCATGGATCAAAAACAAGTGAAGTAAACAAAACAAAACAACACATTGGATGTACCCAAATCAAAGGTTCAAGAAATCATGAAGACAACGCTCCCAAATAATCAAAAGAATCAAGAAAGAAATGCATGAAGATCAAGGAAAGGAACCATGACTTAAAATACATCAAGGAAATATCAAAGAGCATAGAAAAGCACCAAACAACAATGCATGAATCGATTCTTACACGTATGAATCGATTCAAAGGCCTGGAAGTCTCAAAAACTCAAAACAGCAAGTTATGAATCGATTCACACCAAGCATGAATCGATTCACATGTGGTTGAAATTCAAAATGCCAAAAACAAAACTATGTGAATCGATTCACATACTAATGAATTGATTCAAGTAGTTGAAAACATCACTAAAAAGACAGATTTAAGTGGGAAATAAAGACCCATAACCCACTATACGCAGAGACAAGCTGGAACCATGATGCACAACGGCTATGAGGACCTTCGAGGCTCTATAAATGGATCCCCAACTCAAGCACAAGAGACAACAACAAGAGGCAATCAATCTTTACTTACATTTGTGCTTAGTGAGTTCATTTTATTTGTATATTCTGAATCCTTGAGCTTAGAACTTGTATATCCTCTCTTGTTGAGAGTTAGAAATCGTGAGAGCTCTTCATTTGCTTATCCACTCTATTGAGAGAGTATATTGCTTGTAAACACAAACATCAAACACCAAAGTTCACTCTAGGTTGAGTGGTTACAAAGGTTGGGGTTTAACCTTTGGGATATTAAGAGATTATGAGATTGGGTAGGTTGCCCTTTGCTTGTGAGAATTGGGTTCTTGAGTGTGGGACACTAGGAGATAATTGCTCAAAACTTGTATCTCAAATATTCAATAGTGGAATCCTTCAAGTGGGTTGCTTGAAGGGGAGACGTACACCGGGTTAGTGGAACTCGTTAAATTGGTTTGCAAGCTCTTCTCCCTTATCCTATTACACTTACATATTGCATCTGGCTGGATTGTTAATATTGATTGTGTTTTCACTCTTAAACTTGCTTGAATAACTAGTTTTGAAGTACTGCATACCAAGTGTTTGACAAATTGCCTTAATAACATTTATCCTTTGTCTAGCACTATTTCTTGCATTATACTCACTATCTCTTACACCAACACTTAACTTGTGAAAAAGGAACAAATTTCAAAGGCATTCCAAGAAAAGTTTTAAAACTCAATTCACCCCCCCCCCTCTTGAGTATTGAGGCCACTTGATTAACAAGTGGTAATAGAGCTTGACTCTTGGTAGATCAAGCTTAACAGCTTCAAGAGAACAATGGCCTTAAATTCTCTAAATCTTTTTCATGAGGGTGGTGCCACAAATAGACCTCCCGCTTTCAATGGTGAGGGTTACGCTTTTTGGAAAGGAAGAATGAAAATCTTTGTGAAATCTATAGACTTGAAAGTTTGGAATGCCATTGAAAATGGTCATTTTGTACCAATGCATACTGTAGATGGTAAGTAAGTAGAAACGTTGATGGATGATTGGACTAGCGAAGAAGAAAAGAAAGTCCAATATAACTATAAAGCCAAAAATCTAATCATTTTAGCTTTAGGCCCTGATGAATTCTTTAGAGTAGTAACACGTAAATCTGCCAAGGATATGTGGGATACCTTACAAATAACTCATGAAGGTACAAGTGATGTCAAAGACTCTAAGATTAATACCTTAACTAGTCAATATGAAAGCTTTAGATTAAATTCTAGAGAAATAATTGTTGATATGCAAAAGAGGTTCACACTTATTATAAATTATCTCATTACTTTTGGGAAGACTTACACTAACAAAGAACTTATTCATAAAGTGTTAAAAAGTCTCACCAGGGAATGGCAACCTCTAGTCACCGCCATCAAACAATCTCCTAGCATCAATAAAATGTCTCTCGCTACACTATTCGGTAAGTTACAAGAACAGAAACAAGAATTGAAAGAATTAAGAATGGCGGAAGAGGAAGAAAAATCTTCCAAGAAGAAAGGTCTAGCTCTCAAGGCCACTTCTATCAATGAAGAAGAATCCGGTAGTGAGCTTGATGAAGAAGAAGAATTTGGATTGTTTGTGAAACGTTTGCGGAAATTCATGAGGAACAAACGATTCCAAAAGGGCTTCAAATCTCAAGGTAAGAAACCTACCTCTAATGAAAACTCTTCTTCACTAAACTATTTTGAATGTGGAAAGGAAGGACACTTCAAGATAGATTGTCCAAACCTAAAGAAGATAAACAAAGATAGAAAGGGAAAGAGAAGAGCATATATTGCATGGGATGACAACGAAGTAAGTAGCTCAGACGAGTCGGAAAATGAAGAAGCAAACCTTTACCTCATGGCTAATCACCAAGATGAAGACAATGAGGTAAATTTTCATGACTTAGATAAAGAAGAACTACTTGATGCTCTTGAAGAATTGTATGATAAATTTATAAAGGTTTCTAATAAACATAAATTATCTAGAAAGACTATTGATACTCTTGAAATGCATCTAGTAGAACTTAATAAAGAAAATGAATTTTTGAAAAAGGAAGTTGAAAATGTTCAAGCATGCTCCAAGAATAATCCTTGTAATTTTGTAAAGAAATGTGACATCCTAGAAACCAAGGTCTTAGACTTAAATAAAACCTTAGAGAAGTTTACTAATGGTAGAGATAATTTGAATGTATTACTTGGAAATCAAAGATGCATGTTTGATAAAACTGGATTAGGTTTCAATGGCTATAAGAAACAAAAGAACTATAAGAACTTCTTCATACCATCTAGTAAAAATGCATCACCTTTCATGAAATGTAATTATTGTGGTTTTAAAGGACACAATGCTTCTAATTGTAATGTTAGAAAACTAGGGCCAAAGGTTGTGAGAAAAGTATAGGTTCCTAAAGGAATATTACCTCAAACTAACCTACAAGGACCTAACATAAAATGGGTACCAAGTTCTCTAACTTAACATGTTTCTTAGGTATGCTTTAAAGCAAGTAACACCCATTGGTACTTGGATAGTGGGTGTTCAAAACACATGACCGGAGATAAAAGTAAGTTCATATCATTTACTCCACGAAGTAAAGGATTTGTCACCTATGGAGATAACACAAAGGGAAGAATACTAGGAATCAGAAATGTTGGTAAAAATTCTTCCACTTCTATAAATGATGTTTTGTATCTTGAGGGACTTAAACATAATTTGCTTAGCATTAATCAATTATGTGATAAGGGCTATAAAATTGTTTTTGAATCAAACTGTTGCATAATTGAAAACAAATTAAACAAGGAAATAAAGTTCATTGGTCAAAGAGTTGATAATATCTATATGATTAATCTAGATTGTCTTGCTTCAAATGATGTGCAATGCTTCTTAACTAAAGAAGATGAATCATGGCTATGGCATAGAAGAATTGCTCACATTTATATAGACCATTTAAACAAACTTGTTTTAAAAGATTTAGTGATTGGTTTACCAAAGCTGAAATTTGAAAACAAATTTTGTGATGCTTGCCAAAAAGGAAAACAAGTAAAGGTTTCTTTTCAAGCTAAAAATATTGTTTCAACAACTAGACCTTTACAACTTTTACACATGGATTTATTTGGACCCTCAAAAATCAAAAGTTTTGGTGGAAACTATTATGGTATTGTGATTGTGGATGATTACTCTAGGTATACATGGACATTGTTTCTTACTCATAAACATGAAGCATATCATGCATTTAAGAAACTTGCCAAGCTCATCCAAAATAAACAAAACTTAAAGATAGCATCCATTCGAACGGATCATGGGGGAGAATTTGAAAATCAATCTTTTGAAAAGTTTTGTGAAAAATTTGGCATTGAACATAATTTTTCGGCTCCAAGAACTCCACAACAAAATGGGGTTGTTGAAAGGAAAAATCGATCTTTACCGAAGCTCACAAGAACTATGCTAAATCAAAGTAATATTGCGAAACATTTTTGGGCCGATGCGGTAAATACCGCTTGCCATGTTATGAACTGATGTTTGATAAGGCATATTTTAAAGAAAACCCCCTATGAGCTTTACAAAGGACGAAAACCAAACATTTCTTATTTTCATGTATTTGGATGCAAATGTTTTGTTTTAAACAATGGAAAGGAAAATCTTGGCAAATTCGATGCAAAATCTGATGAAGCAATATTCTTAGGTTATTCATCCACTAGTAAAGCATATCGACTCTTTAACAAACGAACATGTACAATTAAAGAATCTATACATGTCAAATTTAATAAACTTAACCAAAATCCTCTGAGAAAGGAAATTGATGATCTTGTAGGCACCTTCCAAGAAATGAACTTGGAAGATAAAGGAGAAAACAAAAGTGAAGGAGAAAACAAAAGTGAAGGAGAAAACAAAAATGAAGGAGAAACAACACAAAATGACGAATCTCAACAAAAGGAGTGGATCACCGTAAAGAATCACCCCTTGGACAATATCATAGGTGAAATAACAAAAGGTGTAAGTACTCGAAACGCTATTAGAAATGCATGCAATCACTTAGCTTTTGTATCACAAATAGAACCCAAAGATATAAATGAGGCTATTATTGATGAACATTGGATGTTGGCCATGCAAGAAGAATTAAACTAATTTGAAAGAAATAAAGTTTGGGAACTAGTGCCAAGACCCAATGATCACCAAATAATAGGTACTACATGGGTATTTAGGAACAAGTTAGATGAAAATGGAATAATCACTAGAAACAAAGCTAGGTTAGTTGCTAAGGGTTACAATCAAGAAGAGGGCATAGACTATGAAGAAACGTATGCTCCCGTAGCTAGGTTAGAAGCTATTAGACTATTGTTAGCCTTTGCATGTTGTAGAGATTTCAAATTGTACCAAATGGATGTCAAGAGTGCTTTCTTGAATGGATACATTCAAGAAGAAGTATATGTTGATCAACCTCCTAGTTTTGAAAACTATCAATTTCCAAATCATGTTTTCAAACTAAGAAAAGCTTTATATGGTTTGAAACAAGCTCCAAGAGCTTGGTATGAAAGACTAAGCAAATTTCTTTTAGAAAACAATTTTAAAAGAGGAAAGGTTGACACAACACTATTCATCAAGCACAAAAAGAATGACATGCTATTGGTCCAAGTATATGTGGATGACATTATCTTTGGTTCCACTAATGAAATACTTTGCAAAGAGTTTGCTAAGTTAATGCAGGACAAATTTGAAATGTCCATGATGGGAGAGCTTACATTCTTCCTTAGGCTACAAATTAAGCAAACAAAAGAAGGTACATTCATTAGTCAATCTAAATACTGCAAGGAATTGCTTAGGAAATTCAATATGGACAAGGCAAATGAAATTGCCACCCCTATGAGCACATCTTGCTACTTGGACAAAGACGAGAAAGGTAAAGATATGGAAATTACCAAATATCGAGGTATGATTGGATCTTTGCTCTATCTTACTGTGAGTAGACCGGACATAATGTTTGTCGTATGTATGTGTGCAAGATATCAAGCATGTCCAAAAGAATCACATTTGACTGTTGTAAAACGAATAATGAAATACTTGGTTGGATCTTAAGATGTTGGTTTATGGTACCCCAAAGGGGTTGAATGCACTCTTGTTGGTTACTCTGATTCTAACTTTATAGGATGTAAACTTGATAGGAAAAGCACTAGTGGTACTTGTCACTTGCTCGGTAGTTCTCTTGTATCTTGGCATAGCAAGAAACAAGTGAGTGTTGTACTGTCCACAGCTGAGGCAGAATATGTTGCAGCTGGTAGTTGTTGTGCTCAAATTCTTTGGATGAGGCAACAACTTATAGATTTTGGTGTTATATTAGACCATGTGCCTCTTAAATGTGATAATACAAGTGCTATAAATATTTCAAAGAATCCTATGATGCATTCTAGAACCAAACATATTGAGGTTAGACACCATTTCATTAGAGATCATGTGTTAAAGGGTGATTGTATGCTTGAACATGTTGAAAGCAATTAGCTGACATATTCACAAAACCTCTTGCAAAAGAACAATTCATAAACATTATGAGAGAATTAGGAATTTTAAAGATGTCCAATATTTACTAGTGAGATATTTGACTACCCTTGTAATTAGATAAATTCCTATTCTTAAGCATGAGATTTGAATAAAGTGTGAAATTTGATTGAATGCATAATGAAGCTTATAATTCTTGAGTATGAATATTTGATTGAGTGAGAAGGCCAATAGAATCCCAAAATTGAAGATTTCAATGACCAAATATGTTACCTAGAATAAATGAATCGATTCATGCCCCTGGAACCCAAAAATCTTCAAGACAGCAAGTCTTGAATCGATTCACACGAATGGGTGAATCGATTCATACCCCTGGAACCAGAAAATCCTTCAAAACAGCAAGTTATGAATCGATTCATGCATATTTATGGATCGATTCATGCATGAAAAATTGCTTAAATTTGACAGTTTTTGGTTCAGTTTCCAGATTCTTCAAATCTCTCAACTTCCTTTTTCTCCTCCTTCTCTCTAAAAACTCCCTTCTCTCTCTAAACTCATCTCTAATAACCCACCCAAATCTCATGGCTTTATCATCCCACCCAAGGAAGAAACAAAGGGCCAACATTGCAGGGTCCTTCGTGCCTCAACATTCAGATCTTATCAGACTTTTCTCCACCCAAAAGGAATTGGAAACTTACTTGGAGACTTTTTCTGAAAAACTTCTCATTCCTTCACACTGGTTAGATCTTCCTTACTTTGAATCCTCTAACCTTCCTCTGCTTGATATTCTCAATCAACAACAACTTATTGGATTTCTCACACTTGAGTCCACCTATATCTATCCTGAATTGATCTGGGCTTTCTATTCAACTTTGCGCCTACAAGATGATCGATACTATGCCAAAGTGAAAGGTGTCACCATGGTTCTTGATAATGAAGTCATGAATCAAGTTGGAAAGCTTCCCTTTAACAATGCCCACTTCTTTGGCAAAGAACCATCTCTATCATCGAACTTCAATCCTCTTGAAGCAAGAACATTCTTCAATCTTCCCTCTTCTACCACAAGCACCGTTGGCACACTTCGAGTTGACCATCGTTTGCTTCACTACTTCATTGTGAAGATCCTTCTACCATTAGGAAGCAACAATGCAAGAGTCAGTGAGACTCAAATTATTCTCATGTGGGCAATCATAAACAACAAGGAAATCAACTGGATAAATATGATAAGACATCACATACTTGAAGCAAGGAATCTCACTCGCCTCCTATATGCCGTTTTCGTGACCAAACTCCTTCGTCACTTCAAGGTAAATCTTAACAATGAATTCAAAGAATCTGTTGGAAGCAAAGGACTACTCGGCAAAACCCATCTCAACAAAATGGGAATCATTGAAAGGTTTGGAATATGGGAAATTCTTCACCGCCCACACCTAGCTGCTAATGAAGAAGATGCTGATGCTCCTCCTCCTCCTCCTACACCTGCTGCACCTTCTGATGACTTGTTTGCATGACTCACTACTTATATGGATCGTCGTCTTGATGCTATGGAAGCCAATATCAATACCAGGATTGACAAACTCGAAGCAAACATGGAGGAACGCTACACAGAACTTGCTACCCAAATCTCCAGCCTCCAATTCCATCAGCCTTAGTTGACCTTCTTTTCTATATTTTGCTTGACATTGTTATGCTTTATGGTTATCTTGTTTAGACTTTGTTTCCCTTCTGAGGCTTTTTCTCATTGTTATGGTTTTGATTGAATTTTAGCACATTGTTATTAATTCTCATGATTGCGTTTGCTGGTTATTACTCTTTAATTATGCAATGTTTATTTCCTTTTCTTTCCTAGAGCTTATATTGTTTTTGATAATGACAAAGGGAGAGAGATATTAGACATTGAATACTTTTCTAAAGGGGAGAGTAATAAGAGTAATGTATGATCAGATGAATATAATTAAATGTATGATCAGATGAATATAATTAAATGCAATGATTCAATAACAAAGGGGGAGACACACTCTGTTCTAAAAACTTGAAATTTTTCAACAAGTGGTTCTTTCTCATTGTTACTTAAATATAAATGCTAACACCCCAAGAGATGGCCATTGGCTGTCATCATCAAAAAGGGGGAGAATGTATTTGCATGTTGTAGACAGGTTTTGATAATGACAAGTATCTAATAACAAAAAGAACATCATCCATAGATCAAAAACAAGTGAAGTAAACAAAACAAAACAACACATTGGATGTACCCAAATCAAAGGTTCAAGAAATCATGAAGACAACGCTCCCAAATGATCAAAAGAATCAAGAAAGCAATGCATGAAGATCAAGGAAAGGAACCATGACTTAAAATACATCAAGGAAATATCAAAGAGCATGGAAAAGCACCAAACAACAATGCATGAATCGATTCTTACACGTATGAATCGATTCAAAGGCCTGGAAGTCTCAAAAACTCAAAACAGCAAGTTATGAATCGATTCACACCAAGCATGAATCGATTCACACGTGGTTGAAATTCAAAATGCCTAAAACAAAACTATGTGAATCGATTCACATACTAATGAATCGATTCAAGTAGTGGAAAACATCACTAAAAAGACATATTTAAGTGGGAAATAAAGACCCATAACCCACTATACGCAGAGACAAGCTGGAACCATGATGCATAACGGCTATGAGGACCTTCAAGGCTCTATAAATGGATCCCCAACTCAAGTATAAGAGACAACAATAAGAGGCAATCAATCTTTACTTACATTTGTGCTTTGTGAGTTCATTTTATTTGTATATTCTGAATCCTTGAGCTTAGAACTTGTATATCCTCTCTTGTTGAGAGTTAGAAATTGTGAGAGCTCTTCATTTGCTTATCCACTCTATTGAGAGAGTATATTGCTTATAAACATAAACATCAAACGCCAAAGTTCACTCTAGGTTGAGTGGTTACAAAGGTTGGGGTTTAACCTTTGGGATATTGAGAGATTATGAGATTGGGTGGGTTGCCCTTTGCTTTTAAGAATTTGGTTCTTGAGTGTGGGATAGTAGGAGACAATTGCTCAAAGCTTGTATCTCAAATCTTCAATAGTAGAATCCTTCAAGTGGGTTGCTTGAAGGCGAGACGTACACCGGGTTTGTGGAACTCGTTAAATTGGTTTGCAAGCTCTTCTCCCTTATCCTCTTGCACTTACATATTGCATCTGGCTGGATTGTTAATATTGATTGTGTTTTCACTCTTAAACTTGCTTGAATAACTAGTTTTGAAGTACTGCATACCAAGTGTTTGACAAATTACCTTAATAAAATTTATCCTTTGTCTAGCACTATTTCTTGCATTATACTCACTATCTCTTGCACCAACACTTAACTTATGAAAAAGGAACAAATTTCAAAGGCATTCCAAGAAAAGTTTTAAAACTCAATTCAGCCTCCCTCTTGAGTATTGAGGCCACTTGATTAACACCTTCGTTTGTAGCTCTACCATTGTCTCCCTTCCTCTGTCTCCTTCTCCGTGACTACGAAAACGAAGCTGCATCCGATCGACGGCCACCCATTCCATCACCGATGGATACACACTCCTTCCGTGCTCAGGTTCATTTTATTTCTCCTTTCTCCTTTTCCTGAATGTTGTCATTTGTCAGCAGTGTCATTACTGAGCACTCTCTTAAGAAAGGGGAGTATGGAGCTTTCGTTTTAATTGTATTTACAAATATGTTTCCTTTGCTTGCGTGTGAAACATATTGAATATGCTGTCAATAGTTTATCAATGTTCAATATAACCTTGCTTTTTTAGCAGGCTTATGTTTAAAATTGGAATAATTGCATTTGGGTTGGTGAAATGAAAAAATCCAAGTTCAAACCCCCATGATTAGTGCACACAGTGATCAATAATAGCGTGTTATATAGAGTGGGTTTCAGTAGTGGCTCTCCCTTCATTTTCTAATGAATTTTTTGCTTCAAAAACATTATAAGTTCAAAATCCTTCTTCCCTTGTCCTTCACGCAAAACTATTTACTGTTTGACCTATTTTCCTTCACATTTTATAGGTCTGTGTTTTTTTAAGTGTTCTGTTCCCTCAGGCTTCACAGTTCAAATTCCCCTAATTATATGTAATGTATTGTGGTTTTTCCTCTATAATCCTTATTAATTTAACCATCATCTATCTTGTTATTGACTTCATTCCTGTGTTCTTACTGCTTTTAGATTGATAGTGACTGTGTGTGTGAAGTGTGAATTTCTTTGTAGACTTTTTGTGCTTTTTGACTATTTATATGTGTGGTATAAGTTACTTAATTTTATTATAATGTTTAAAGCTAGCAACCATCCTACTTTCCGTTATCCCACTGAAGTCTTTTTTTTGAGCTGGCTGTTATCCGATACTATCAGAGATAGATAAATATAATTAGATTTTGGTTGTAGTATCAAACACAATTTGAGTGCGAAGAGTATTTTTTTCAAAATGAAAAAGGTTACTGATTGAGTATATTTCTGTATTTTCTGTATATTTATCTCATATTCTAATAGCCCATCCAGATATTACAAGGTTGGTTGAGCCATTTTCCTAATAAATTCTTGCTGGCAATAGCTTGTATTCCAAATAAAAGAATGACCTACATCTAGAAAAGAATGATCTAACTATGAGTTTGACAACTAGGGATCTATCACATTATTTTGAATGTAATATATTTGTTGAGAATATTGTAATGATGAAATAGATGTGAACTTGAAAATGATAAGTTGATAACAATGAGAAGAAGAATGAGATGGTTAATATTAGGTTAAAAGTTGGGGAACAAGTCTTTTGCACTTCGTTTTAAATTAATATTAAAGTTCAAATCACTTTAAACGATTAATGAAATGCAATCTCTACATTTTAAAATTGGCCTCAGTAAACATGTTTTTAGATTAGATTAAAAAATCTCAATTACTAAAGGTTTCACAAGGATTTATGTTGTCCTTGGTAGATCCCAGGAAACACTAGGTGCATTGCTAGAACATGTGTACACTGTAGTTAGACTACACTGTAGTTGGACTACTTTTAGGCTAAGTTTGTTTTTTAAATTCTATGGCACTGATTTGTGTTCAGTGATTCTACATATTTATACCTAAAGCTATGCCTCAACTTATTCTATCAGTCAACCAATTGTTACTTATTTTAAAATTGAAAGAGCATAGTATTGCAAAACACATGCATTCATGAAGAAGTAAATTAAGCTTTCTTTCCTATTGCATAACTTTTTCCACATAAAAGGTCTTACCTTTCTGAACCTGCATTAGAGTGGAATCAAAAAGCATTATTCTGTAGGGTAACAACATATACCTTTGTGATCCATGGTCTTGACTCAGATTTTGATATGGTTGTTTTCCAATTTTGGTTATAGTTAATGAATATATTAATTAATTAGTTAAATTGAATTTTCTAGATTAATATTACTTTAGTTTTTAAGCAATATACTCAATATTAAGATTGAACTATTAAGAGAACATAACTTATTTTGTTAAGGAAAATATGAGTGACAAAAGTTATATAATAAATACAATTATATATAAATATATGTTGGTTCAAAATTGATTCAATTAGTTCTAAAATATAGAAATTTAATCTAATTCAAAATAGTTTTTTGGTTTTCATGGTTGTGAGACATAATCATGTAAAAATCCAATCCATTCAAGGGTAAACTGAAAATCAATCCAATATCAATGAAAACAATATTTTTGTTTGACAGGAATGTCTTGCTATGTTTGCATTTACTTGAGTTTTAAATCTCTTCAAAGGATTGCTAGTGGCTTACGTTGTTTTGTATCAGTTTTATGATCTGGTTTCATTAGTTCCTATTACTTGTATGATTTGTTTTAGTGAATGAAAATAATACCTTTCATTTATCTACTCTCTTGTTATTTTCCTTTGTTTAAGTTGAGCAGATGCCAGAGTTGTAACTTGTTACTAATTATTTGAAAACTTGAGTTTTATGATATAGTTTAAGTTTAACCCTACATATAATATTCTTTTACAACTCTCTCTTCATTTTCCTCTGTGTATAAGGCTATACACTGATGTTGTGGCTATTCTTTGGCTAATTTTGAGAAAGTATGAGAGGATTTTATTTGGTTTATTTGATTCTTTCATATGAACAGGTGGTGGGCCGCTTCGAAATTTGACCCTGTGAAGTCAAGTCTATCTCTCAACTCAGACAGATCTGTCTCTCACGCTTACTCTGTTTGTGTATGGTGGGAAATGTTTACATAACAAAAGGCCCTTCTTGTAGTTTGTCATGGAATTATTGTTAGGCTTACAATTCTTGTTGCTTGCTTAAGTTTTTGGTTTGAAACTGGCTTCAAATAGATTTTTCAACATTTTTTAGTGAATGTTATTTATTTATTTAGTGAAAAAATTCTCATGTTGATGATTATATTGTATCTTTTTAATTCATTCAGTATTGTATCCTAATACTTCATTACTTTATGTTTATGTTAAAATAGAAGCTGAACTAATGATTTTAGGGACCTTATTCATGCTATGTTCATTCTTTCTGTACATTTTTTTTGGTTAACTAGGATGTATCTTAAAATTGAATAAAAATACGAGGCTTTCTAGGAAATTACTTTAGTACCTTCTCTTCGGTGTAAAACTAATTGGAAGATCATTAATTAAATATAGTTTTGTTAATGCTTGAAGATTGAGACTTGAATCTTAAAGCTAAAATCTGAGTTTTGTTTCTCAGAACTCATAGACATAGGTGTAGTTAGCAAAATACTCTTCAGGGTTCTAAACTTTTGTATGACATTTGTCTTCTTCTTGAATTTGGTTGGTTCAAAATAGCTCTTTAACTTTTCTAGATAGTTCTCAAACACCTTCGTGTCTTGTTGCCTTTTACCATCAAGTAAATTTTTGGCTTATCTAATTACAGCTTTAATTTTCAACTGATGCTCCAGTGGTAAAATCTTAGAACTACTACCACTATCCTTCATAACATTCCTCTTCCTGTAAACATAATCGTCCAAAGTATTCACTGCTTTAACCTTTTGCTCAAATTTCTTATCATCATCTTTGTATATCTTGGCTTCTTTAATCATTCTCCCCATATCTTTACCAGACAATCTCACTCCCTCATTTGTTATGGTGATTTTATTCTTATTGTTTTTATCCTTTGCAGAAATAACAAGAATACCATTCTCATCTATTCCAAAGAAATCTTGTGCTATTTTCCTTTGTGGTTAAGAACATGAATGTCAACAATAGATACTCTTAAAAATTAAACAAATTTAAGTCAAAAATAGATACTCTTAAAAATAAATCTTAAAAACATAAATCGATTTGGTAAAAAAAATCAATCAAAAGGGGAGAAACATGGAACGTGAACAAGATCAATTTTCCTTAGCATAACACAAACACTATATGACATAGACTTCACTGATCAAATAATGTTAAGTAATTAGTAATCAATTTTTCAATGAAACGTTTTATCCAATGCCACCTTAGTTGTAATCTGCTTTGCGTGTCTCTCTTTGTTTAGTTTCCTTACTACTTCTATGTGCTCATTTCTCTCCTTCAAGGTTATGTCAACCTCCAACGTACTTGTCTTTAGATCACCAAGATGAGTCTCGATCTTCAACATCTCTAACTCATAAGATTTTAATTGAGTTTCCTTTTCATGGAGCATTGCCTTGAGATTAGAGACCTCTTCACAAATTTCTTATCTATGTTGATTTGATGCTTCAAGTAAAGCCTTGGTGTTGACATAGTCATCTTGGAGTTGAGCGAGTCTTATTTTTTCCTCATCCATGACTTTGTTGTGTTCCTCTAGAGTAAAGGCATTTTCTGTGGACTTGTCTATTGCTGTAATTGATGTAACAAAATTGATATAGGCCAAGACATAATCAGAAGGAAAAATTAGTGTTGGACAAAATACCTTCTCCAGCATTTTAAAGTATAGTTAGGATATATTAGTCTTGGATTCATTAAAGGAAAATTTATAACATGAATTTATAACATGTCAGGATCAGTTGCCTTTTCAATTTTGCTTTTGAAAACAAAAAATTTATAACATGTAAACCTCTTTTTTGTTTTCCATGTAAATCTACACATTGTGTAGTCTCTGTTCGTGTCTCTTCAACTTTATCTCTATAGTTATGTCACTTTTCCAGGTAATCCCCTTATGCTAATTTTTTCATGATCTATAACCTATGATGATTGTGTATGCATGTTGATTGTTGTTTGTTAGTGGACAGCAAAGCTCATTAGGCATTGCTTATGTGTGCTGATAACATGTTTTAAAAGTGTGCATGTGTATTATTATTTTTTAGTGGAGAGAAGAGCTCATTAGGCATTGGTTTTGTGTACTAATAACATGATGTTTTTATGCATGTATATTGTTGTTTGTTAGTGGAGAGTAGAGCTCACTAGGTTATGGTGAATACTTCTCTCATTTCATATACAATACATAGCATATATATTGAACTATACTAGGAAATCTTTTGTGTCTAACAGGGAGTTGTAAAAACTTTAGAAATGTCTAGTTTACAGGGGAGACTCTACCAAAATTTTAGTGGGCTCCCTATTTTAGGGTACATAAAAAAGTAAACTAAAGTTTAACAATGTAGGGTTTAGTCGTATGTGTATCTATTAGGTTCCCGTTCAAGATTCAAGACAACCGGCTAACATACAGTGTTGTGTTGGATCTTGAATTGTCCTGATTGGATAGTTTGGGATAAATTTATAACCAGTAGGGCGTAACCCCTCAATGTTGTATGTGCTCTATCTTGTGTCGTTGATGTTCATTTGAAATTTTGGCTATGGTGTTCCATATTGTCTCTGGGTGCATGTCTGCATGCAGTGTTTCATACCACATGTATCTTTGTGTACTCGGGGACCAATGTGAAATGCTGCTGAAATTCCAAATGAACATCAACAATACAAGATAGACCATAAACAACATCGATGGGCTACGGATGGTTGTATATTCATCCCGAATAGGATAGGGCCCCACCCACTTGCAACATCAAAGAGATAAAGAGTGATTCACGAACTATAGTCACATAATGTTTAAATTAAAGTAACAAAAATTGTGCTTGTTAGATATTGTGAATGGAGGTACCGGCAAATCAGCGATGAATGTACAACCGGCTAGATCGCAGTCAGCGAGTGACTGACGACTTTATGATGGGGCTGTTGGAGTTTATTCCATTCACTACGGCAAACACGCCTAGATTTAAAGTGACTCAGAAGATTCGTTGTCCGTGCTCAAGGTGCAAATGCATGAGTTTTGAATACGCGGATGATGTCATGTGCCACCTAACTGAGAAGGGGTTCATGTAAATATACCACTGCTGGTACAACAATGGTGAGCAGTTACCGCCTAGGCCATCAGGCGTAACCGTGCAACAGTCTTACTACGAGGTCAAAGGAAATAGGGATACATACAACAACATGGAGCAGATGGTGATGGATCATGTTGGACCCTCTATCGGGCGTATGCTAGAACATGATGACCAAGCAGGGAATGACGATGACAATGTAGAGGAGGATCCCAATCCGGAGGTGAAGAGTTTTACGACTTGTTGGCGGCGGCTCAGACTCCATTGTGGGACGGGTGCGAGAGTCACACTGAATTATCCGTCTCCCTAGCTGCTTTAAGCCTAAAGGCAGATTATAATCTTTCAGGAGGTTATTTTAATAGGATGATCAATCTGATGCATTCCACCATGCCTAATAATCATCGAATGCCATCAAACCTGTACTATGCTAAGAAAAGAGTGGTAAACCTGGGGTTGGGTTGTGTAAAGATAGAGTGTTGTGTTGGTGGGTGTATGCTATTCAGAAATGACTTTGCAGACAAGAGTGTCACAAAATATGTACATTGTAATGAGGAACGCTACAAAATCATTAAAAGGAGAGGGAAGGTAACGAGGACGGCCAGGAAGAAAATGTGGTACTTTCCCATAACACCGCGTCTTCAACGCCTGTACGCCTCATTGTCCACTACAAAACACATACGTTGGTATGCTCTAAACCGAACACAGGAGGGTCTTCTGTGCCATCTTTCTGACGGGAAAGCATGGAAGTATTTGGATGAGCTATATCCAGACTTTTCAGGCGAGCCGCACAATGTACGACTTTGGTTATGTACTGATGGGTTCAACCCGTTTGGTCAATACAGAAGAGCATACTCTTGTTGGCCAGTCATACTAACCCCATACAATCTGCCTCTTGATATGTGTATGAAGAGGGAGGTCATGTTTCTCACTATACTGGTTCCAGGACCCAAAATTCCAAAGGCCAAAATAGACGTGTTTTTGCAACCATTGGTTGAGGAGTTATCATAATTGTGGGATATCAGGGTGATGATATATGATGCGTCCTTGAAAAATAATTTCATGATACGGGCTATTTTGATGTGGACCATTAACGACTTCCCGATGTATGGTATGCTTTCTGGATGGTCAACGTCTAGGAAGCTTGCTTGCCCTATATGCATGGAACATACCTAAGAGGAATCACTCCCTGTTAGTGGCAAGACAAGTTTTTTTGAATGTCATAGAAAGTTTCTACCATTGGATCACCCGTTCAGGAGAAACAAAACCGCTTTTAAGAAGAACAAGGTTGTCAATGAACCTCCACCCCTAGGTTATCTGGTGCACGGGTTTGGCAAAGAGTCGAAGAGTATCCGTACATCTGGGACAAGAATGTTAAGGAGTTTGCGGGTTATGGGAAGGAACACCACTAGGTGAAGCAGAGTATCTTGTGCGATTTGCCATATTGGAAAGACTTATTATTAAGACACAAAATTGATGTCATGCGCACTGAACGAAAATTTTCATGAATATTTTTGACACTATGATGGACATCAAAGGGAGAACAAAGGACAACAAGAAGAGTCGTCTAGACTTTCTGATTTGGTATTCTAGGAAGGAGTTGGAATTGAGGGATACGGGATGTGGAAGAATGTTTAAACCCTATGCAAAATATGTTTTAACTAGACCTCAACAGATTGTTGTGTGTGTGGATAAATGGGTTGACCCTTCCTGACGGATTCGCTTCTAACTTGAGTAGATGTGTCGACGTGAAGGAGGGCAGGGTGTTTGGCATGAAAAGTCATGATTACCATGTGTTTATACAACAACTACTGTCGTACGCATTTCATGCCTTACCAAAACCTATTTGGAAACCACTATTTAAGTTAAGTCACTTCTTTAAGGAGTTGACGGCAACTTTGTTGACTAAGGAGAAACTTGTGAAGATGAAGGAAAGTATCCCGATCTTGATTTATAAGTTGGAATAGATTTTTCTGCTAAGTTTTTTTCTGACTCGATGGAGCATCTCCCTATTCATCTACTGTACGGGGCCTTAGTGGGTGGCCCAATGCAGTACCGTTGGATGTATCCATTCAAAAGATAAACGCCACAACTATTTAATTTTGTTGCAAATTGTTCCTAACTATAATAGTGTTATGTAATTTAACATCTATTTATGTTATTCTAGATTCTTACGCTCTTTAAAGGATAAAGTGTCAAACAAAACGTGCGTTGAAGCATCAATTTATGAGGCATACTTAGTGGAAGAAATAACCACTTTTGCTTCTTTCTATTTTCCGATGAAGATAGAAACAAGGATGAGTAGAATTCCCCGCAATCTTGGGGTGGCAACGCGCATAGGGTTAGATGATCAAATTTCAATTTTTAACTATCCCGGTCGTCTAGGGGGCAAGGTCACAAAATGTTACATTGATGAGAAAGATCGAAAGGCAGCTCACTTGTACATTCTTCTAAATTGCCCAGAAGTGGAACCCTATCTTGGGTAAGTCACAAACTTATATTTTACATTCTAAACTAGCTTTTATTGTATCTAGATTTTTGTTCCGTTAATAGCTTATATGCAGATATGCTAAAACTTGAGCAAAATGATATAACTGATGACCAAATTCATAGTGAGGTATCATCCAAATTCATCGGTTGGTTTGCACAACACGTAAGACCCGTGTACCATGTGTTGTTTAGTTGTACTTCTAACATTAGGTATCTAACGATGACTTATGTGTTATGTTGTACATAGATTCAAGACCCTAACAACCATATTGAAGATCCCTTACTCTAAGTCCTTTCTTGGGGGCCGGTGAAAACTGTTAAAAATGGCCCATTTACTATGTAAACGGCTATAAATTTAACATTTTTCAATGGAGTGAATGGATGAGTACCCATAACTACGGGGTTTGTGTTAAAGGCAAAGCCGGACAGTTAGAGGAATACTTTTATGGAGTGCTGACAGAGATTTTTGAAGTTTCTTTCTTTGGATGACTAAGAAGAGATATCGTTCTATTCAAGTATGATTGGTACGATAACACAATTGGTGTAGGAACCAAGGTTGACAACAACTATGGCTTGGTTGAGGTAAAGAAAAATGGTAGATATAAAGGGTTTGATCCCTTCATTTTTGACCAACAAGCCGAGCAGGTTTATTACACGGACTTCCCGGGAGGGCATCGGGACTGGTACGCAGTAATCAAGGCCAAAGCCCGATGTCAGATCACTGATAACGTCTCCAAAGAGGTTGATAATGCTTATTAGCTTGCACCGAACAAGCTCAACGATAGTCATCCGTTGTTCAACATTGATCCAGTGATAATGGATAGGACACTCGCCACTACGGGGGGTGAACACATTGACAAAAATGTTGTCTCCCAATCAAAATGGTCTAGGGACGATTTGGAGACTGAGGAACCTATTGAAACAGATAGCCATAGTAACACTGAAACTGAAAGGGAATTTCAAACTGAAACAGACATAGAGTATATAGTTATTAAACATATATACATATCTTTACATTCTGAGACTAACATTTCTTTTAATGTCCTTATCCACAGATGACAGGACGTCGACTGCCTTTCAGTCGGGGTGGTGGCTCAAGGACCCCAGCATCCTGTCTGCAGACTTCCACCCCACAACAGGCCACCACTACAGTAGACCACACCTTCACCACCATAGCAGACTACTCCTTCACCACTACAGCAGACCATACCACAGTAGACCACCCCACAGCAGACTCCTCCACTTGGTGGTTTGGAGGACCCTGGCCTCGAGCCAACCCCACCTCCAGCATCCCCCTACCTATGTTGGTCCCACTGTCAGCCGGAGACGAGTAAGTATTTAATAATTTATTTTAACTTTCTTAGTTAGTAACTTGTTTTCATGTTTTGTATGTTACTTGTATGGTAGTTTATTTAGTACTTGTATAAATTAAATTGTACTGGAAACTCTTCTATTTGTAATAGGGCAATTGTTCAAAGTTGGAAATGTTACATTTATAGGGGAGACTCTGCCAAAAATTTCATAGCCTCCCTATTTTTCATGGTTTTATTTATTTATAATTATTGCCTATTATAGCTTTGTTGATAGTAGTCACACTACCAAAGTGATTACTAAGGTTTTGACGACCCAGTGGGATGGTCCATACATCTCTTGGACAGATGCTGGGAAGGTTGTCCAGGATAGGTGGTTTGACACCTTCTTGGTAAGTTGACACTTCCCTTTGTTGTGAATTTATGGCTAATATACACATGTTATTAATTTTGAAATCTCATTTCATTTTATAGTGTGATTATCAGTGGGTAGAGGGTATATTGATGAGATTAGGAAGGTCTTTGCTACAAAGACCTCCAAAATCATTAAGAGTACCCTTTGGAAAGTGAGGGACAAGGGCGAGTGCCCTTGTTAGATCCCCGAGGACCATTGAGACGGGATGGTCCAGAAGTGGGGGAATGGAACAAGGCAAACAGAGCGGCTAATGCTGCAGCCTCTGTCTATACTGGGGGCAGCATTTCGGTCCTTGAGCACAAGAAGAGATTTGTGAGTTTATATTTTTTTACCATTTCTTAATGAATGAGTTAATATGATCTATTAATAATTATAATTTCATTGTCAACAATAGGAGTAGAAGGAGCACTGGGAGCCATCTTTGTTTGAGGTCATGCAAATGACCAAGAAAAACAAAGTCGGGGTTTGGGCTAACCAGAAATCCATAGCTATGGCGGTAATTTAATTTAACTTATGCATAATTAAACTTACAAGTTATATATTACTAATTTTTATCATCTATTTCTGTTTTGCAGGAGGCTTATCTTGCCATGAGGGATGAGAAGGAGGCAGAGTTGGTGGCCACCACACCTGAGGGGGAGGTACCTCCCACCTTTTCTTGTTCCGACGACAACGCCATCTATATGGAAGCTGTTGGCGGTGTGAACAAGAAAGGGAGGGTATTTGGATTGGGCGGCGTCGGCACACAGTTGGTGAAAAAGGGGAAGACCTTTTTCCTCTTTCTCTTCCTCTGGCCTTCTGACCGAAGTTGTTCAAGTTATTCAAAACCTGACAACGAGCTACAGGAGGAGCGACGTTAGAGGCAGCTTTTGGAGGAACGGGCCGAGGTGGACTGACAATGGGCCAAGGATGATCGGCGGTGGGCCGAGGAGTAGCACACCGAGACTCATCGACAACTTGCTCAGCAGCAGGAGCTACTGATGTAGTTGATGGCGATGCTACCTCCCCTTACTTCCCAGTCGCCACCACCACCACCACAGGATCCCCCACCACCATGATTACTTTTTTATACTTTTTTATTATGTATACACATTGTATATTTGATTTATACTTTTTATATTATATTTCATTTAGTATTTATTTTATCATTTTCCATTTATTATTTTATTATGTCAATATTTGATATTTGTAATTAAATTCAAAGAAAAATATCTTATTGTGATTATTCATAATAATTCAATCTATTTGATAATTAAATTTAAACCTTTATTTTTAATAACAATTAAATATTAAAATAAATAAAATTAAAAAACAAATAAAAGTATTAGCGACGGAATAATATGGTTGCTGACTACATACTTTTAGCGGCAGCATTGTGTGGTCGCTGAAGGCATACTTTTAGCGATGACGGATAGTGGTTGCTAAAGGCATTCTTTTAGCGACGACGGATTATAGTCGCTGATGGCATTCTTTTAGCGATGATGGATTATGGTCGCTGATGGCATTCTTTTAGCGACGGCAGTGCATGGTCGCTGAAGGCATACTTTTAGCGACGCCAGACTGTGGTCGCTATTTGTAGGAGTAGCGACGGGATTATGTGGTCGCTGATGGCCACCCGTAGCGATGGTGTTGGTCACCAACATAGGGACCGAGTTAGCGACGACGTAACGCCGTCGACAAAATAGTGACGGGGTCCTTTAGCGTCACTATTATGTCAGCAACTAAAGATATAGCAACAGGTATATGTCCGTCATAAATGTCATCACTAGTGGTGTTAGCGACTCCAGAAGCAGTTGTTAGCAACCATATTTTCCCGTCGCTAATAAGTTTTTTTAGTTGTGAATAAACTGCTACATCATACTCATCATGTGCATGAATTTATGATTGGAAACTAGAGCCATAATGATGGGTACATTGAAGAACATGTTCGTCCGATCCATGAACGGGGATCTTGGGAGTATGAATAGGTCGGGCACCTAATGGCTCGGCATAGCAACCAAGGCCGAGCAGTTTGTGGCAAACCTATTGTACTTTGACTAAAGACAAGTGTTTTTGAAACCATAGAGAGTTAGTTCCAGTTTGAATATGATCATGAATAATGTAATGGTCATGGATCCATGTGATTTTTAGACATGCGTGTCCCTTACCCGGAGGTTGTGAAATAGAGTGAATTGTGTCACCCAATAGACATATTATGGCAGGGTGATTATGATGAAGTTGATGAATTATGGGCCCCATTCGTATCATGAAATGTTAAGTAATAAGACAACCATAAAACACCTAACTTATGCATAACATATTAAGTGATTAACCCTATTATGAATTTTGATTATGCTCTGTGTATTAATACTGAATGATATGATAAGTGTTCTGTGTTGGCTTATGTTATGACAGTGGATGATGTCTGGTATGATAATGATTGTGTATTAGTTATGTCATGAAGCTGGATTAGTAATGATGAAATAGTCATTGAATATTATTAATATGCTAATTATAGGATAATAGGTTATACAATATTGAATACCTAATGTTAAGATATACATTAATTCATAGGTCTGAGTGTGATGATCCCTATTGATTGTTGTGATGAAAAACATACTCATAATGGATAATAGGTTGTGTGATGTTGTACCTTTGGCAAATTAGATATATGTGTATTTGATAGTATAGGTTTGAGTGTGAAGATGTCTATCGAGTATGTGATGAGAAATGTACTAGAAATATAAATTGGTTGAAGTTGGTTGTGTGAACCATCACATGTGACAGGGCACCCTTATATGTATAACCAACAAGGCTGGAGTGAGATATACCGACCCCTCTTATTTGAGGTTTCTTTATCTGTATGGTTCTTTAAAGTAATGAACATGAGTTCAAAAGGGAAAGTCATTGTCGAAGAATGCACTTGGAGACCTTGTCGAGGAAACGCATTAGTAGCGTTTGTGGGAAGACCGTCGTCAAGGAAGAAGTCCCTATGGAGCCTTTTCCCGTATTCCAAGAGGTAGACGTACAACCTAGCGAGCCAACTAGTGAAAAGAGTTCTGAGACCTCCTTCTCTGATAAGGATTAAAGTTAGGATTTTATCTTTTGTAGTTTCATGTATAGAATGTTTTATTAGGATATGTAATTGCAGGAGCATGCATGTCGCTTTTTCCTTTCAAAGTATGTATGCACTATTGAAAACCATGTTACAATTTGATTTACATGGAAATGTTTTGATCCACTATGTTTTTAGGATCCAAAGATCCTAACTTCACCTATCCTTGTGTCCTCCATAAAACATAATTTTCTCGTGTTTTTTAGTAAGAACCCACGCCGACACTTAGTAAATTTTTCTTTCAATACTCAAATAGCCACAATACTCAAATTTATGCACTTTTCTAGAGGCAACACAAGAGTTTGGCATCACAACTCATTTCACACAATACTCTAAAAGCATGCAAAAATCTTTTTCTTTTTTTCCATGGATCTCCAAGCAAGCTTTACGAACAACTAAGAGCTTCTTCATATCTTTTCTAAGAATGATATTCAGCCACATTTTACACATCAAATTCTACTCAGAAACTCAGATTACATACATGCACACAAGGATTTTGAGCATAAACACCAATTACTTCACATGCAAGGTAAAAGGATAGCATTTTCTACTATAGAACTTTGCATGCAAAAGGATTAAACCCACCATTTAGTATTCAGCATTCTAGGCACAAAATATCATATTCTTAACATCACAAGTTCATACATTCAATCAAACATAAGTCATAAAATTAACATGCAAAACTGTTTTCTTCATTAAGGGTCAAAATGAAACTTTTCCTCTAAGTGTTTCTCAAAGTCTTGCTAAAAAATACTCTTTTTTAGAACTGAAGTGAAGTTTAAATCTAAAGATGAAAACCTTAGGGTGATTTTCATCACTCATGCATACATAAAAATCCTAAGAGAAACAAGGAAAATTTCCCCCACCTCTTAGTATTTGCATGCTGAAATGAAGTGGAAGGGAAAGAAATTTGAGCTTTCCTTTTCTTGATTCCTTGCTCCAAAGAATGGTCTTGAAATAGCTTAAGATAGTGGCTAAACTTGGATGATGGAAAAGAGAAGGAGAATAATTTTTTTGATGGGAGAAAGTGGAGGAGAATGTCATGGAAAAAGGGGAAAAGAAATTATGCAAAGCCTTTCTTCATTTCCCCTTATGGGTTCACATATATATAGGCAAGGGAAATGTGCTTGAATCAAGGAAAAAATGATTTAAAAGGTAATTAGGTGTAATGATGTGAAGTGATTTGGTATGTAACCTTAGAAAGACACATGGCCATGCAATTTGATAAATTTTCATGAAATTTAATAGCTAAAACATGGTGGTGGGCATGTGGCATCTTGACATAAGAAAATGGCTTTCAATCATAATTAAATCATAAAAGGTATTTAAGCCTCGTTTATAAAGTTTCAAGACTTTCTGGGTGATGAATTGTCGAGGAATTTTTAACCAGTTTTTGACGTAGAATTTATTTGTTATTTGCATGGTCATTCAACTCATTTGGTTCAGCCCCCATCACTCTACACAAAATCAAAAACTTGATAATTATTTTAGGGCTCAAAGTGCAAAGTACGACACTCCGCGTGATCAGGTAATTGATTCGCCACATCGATATAATTTAATACTAATATTTTTACCATAAAAATTACTACCATAAAATTATTTAAAAATCAATAATTTCCCCAAGGTTATTGATTTATCTTAATCATTAAAAGACATGCACACAGAATAAAACACGCATAATGGTCGAAGCCCGAACTTTCTTTATTTCACATAAATAGGAAAACTCGCATAATGACATCGTCGTTGCAGACATCTTAACTGTGTCTATGTCTTTTTTTAAATTAGTTTTAAAAAAATTAATAGCTACAACCTTAATACTTATCGCTAGATATACTACATGATATCGTCACTGCAAATGTCACTGTTGTATCCATGTTGTTTTTTTGATTAAGTTTAAATAAAAGAAAATAAAAGAAAAACTAATAGGGACAGGCTAAATTCCTTGTTGAAAATTTAAGTAGACTTTCAAAAGAAAGGTGGGAATATTCTTTAATGGTTTCAAAAATGACATCATTGTCGCCATCACTACTGGTAACTGTTGAAGCCTAAACATTGTCATGGCTAACGACGTTGCTATGGTGTACCCACCAATTTAGGGACGGGGACAGAGCTACATCACTAGTATTGTACATGTTGATATTTTAAACTTAAATAGTCATGGGCATAGCGACATAATAACTAATGCATCCATGTCTTTTATGAAATTAATTTAAAAGAAGAAAAACTAATAGCGACGGGATAAATTCCATGTCATTAATTTACGCAGGCTTTCAAAAATAAAGAGTGGCAATATTCTTTGGTCAGCGACTAAAACATCGAGGGGTCGCTAACAATCTCAAAGACAGCATCGTTGTAGCCATTGTCGAGATGGTCGCTACAGGTATCTATTAAAGCCTAAACATCGTCGTTGCTAACAATGTCGCTATGGTATACTTATGTAGCGATGGGAACGAGGCTACATTGCTAGTATTGTACACATTGATATTTTTAACTAAATAGTCATGGACGTAGTGATAGAATCATGATCTATCACTAATCGTAAAGACTTAATAAAGGGTAACAACCCCTTCCTTTTTCAATGTCAATTTACTCTGTTCCAAACTGTAAACCATTTTCCTCCCTCTTTCTCCCCCTTCTTCCTTATTCAGGTTCTCAATGACCTGCACATGGTATGGCGTAGGAGTTGATAAGGAAGGGCATTGAAAAGCAAACACAAATACAAGGAATGGGGATTTTGACAAACCCTCTAACCCATGAATACAAGTTCAAAGAAGAGGAAGTCATTTTTCAAACACAAATAAAAGTAGTGGACAAGAAGAAGAAAACGAAGGAAAAACTAAAAGAGGAAGAGGGTCACTAACCTCTCTGAAAATAAAAAGCCAAGGAAGCAAAAAGCTTAGGATGTTTTGGTAAAGGAAAAAGGCAAAAGACGCAATAAACAATAGTAGCAAAGATAGAAAATAAGGAAGAAAATAACTATATATAGGCATAGGAAGTAACCCCTAAGTGATAGATCTAACGATTAGGAGAAATCTAGTCATCTCTACGGCCACGATGCCATGATGACTCTTCAATGAGCAGTTATCTTCAACATGTGGCACTGAAATTTGTCATTTTCAAAGCAACACGTTTGAACCCAAGAATGCGCCTAGGGATACAGAAATACCCCATTATTACTAAAATAGCTAGGTTCAGACAACGTGCAAAAAAAGAAACAACAGCTATCCATAATGTGACATGTGTCTTCCATTGAGGTTTCTCTTCGTGATCACTCAGATTTATCCTATCACTTAGAGTATTTCCTCACTTGGAGCATTTCCTCACTTGGAATACTTCTCTCACTTGAGGGTCGTGTGACGATAATCACCTAGGAATACTTCAGCTTGACACTTAATCACTCGGCTCAGCTCTATGCCTAAGGCTCGTGACTGTGGGGCTCCTGGTCCCCCCGGGTTGAAGGGCACCCACGATACCCCTTCTTTAGGTAGGAATTAAGGGGAATTTGATCCCTCTCTAATCCTAACAAAATATAGTTACACCCACATCATTTTGGACTTGAGTAAAAGACCATTTTTTTACTATTGTATAAATTGTTGTAATTAGTTGTTTTTACTATTTCTAGTTTTCTATTATTAGGGACGTGTAAATAGAAGTTGATTTCCTTATCAGGTAGTTACCCACATTGTAGGCCATGTAAATCGTAGGTTAGTAATTGTTTCTGTTATATATGTAGAAGTTCAATTTTATCAATAATATTCTCTCTCAAAAGTATGTAAGAATGTTCTACTTTAACAATCGGTATCAGAGCTCCATTACCGGGGCCTGATCTTAAGCATGTGTGAGGAAAACAGTGAGTGTATGAGGGAAATAGTGAGTGTGAGTCAAGAAAGAAACTGCAGTTTTCTTTCAGGTAAAAAGAGTTGAGAAGAATGGTAAAAGGTGGTAGTAGTAGTTTCTTGCAACCTGCTATTCCAAGGTTTGATGGTCGCTATGATCACTGGGCAATGTTGATGGAGAATTTTCTCCGCTCTAAAGAATATTGGGATCTTGTTGAGAATGGAATATTGGTGATGGCAGATGGAGTAAAGCCTACAGAGGCACAACGCAAGCTGATTGAGGAACGAAAGTTGAAGGACTTAAAGGTAAAGAATTACCTTTTTCAAGCAATAGATCATGAAGTTCTGGAGATAATCCTTAAAAGGGACACATCAAAAAATATTTAGGATTCAATGAAGCAAAAATTTGAAGGTTCAACCAGGGTCAAAAAAGCACAGTTGCAAGCACTACGCAAAGATTTTGAGATTCTTCACATGAAGGAAGGAGAGACAGTGAATGCATATTTTTCTCGTACACTAGCCATAGCCAACAAAATGAAGGCTTATGGTGAAAGTATGAATGAAACGGTCATTACTGCAAAGATTTTGAGATCAATGGTTTCAAATTTTGATTATGTGGTATGCTCAATTGAAGAATCTAACAACTTAGACATGAAGACTATTGATGAGCTTCAAAGTAGTCTGCTCATTCATGAACAAAGAATGAGAAATCGTGGAGAAGAAGAGCAAGTTTTAAAGATCTCTCATGAAGGCAAAGCCAGCAGAGGTCGAGGTCGAGGTAGTAGCAGTGGTGTATACAGAGGAGGACGAGGCAGAGGAAGGGGAAGAAAATTCTTCAATAAAGCTGTTATCGAGTGTTTCAAATGTCACAAGATAGGACACTTTCAATATGAATGTCCTGATTGGGAGAAAAAGGCTAACTATGCTGAATTGGCAAAGGAATGATGATGAGTTGTTATTAATGTCTTACATTGAACTCAAGCAAGCTAAGATAGAAAAGGTGTGGTTCCTTGATTCAGGTTGCAGCAATCATATAACTGGAAACAAAGAGTGGTTCTCAGAGTTTGATAAAAGCTTTAGCTAAACTGTAAAACTTGGCAATAACACTAGAATGACTGTTGTGGGAAAAGGCAACATTCATATGCAAGTGAATGGATTTACATAGGTGATTTCTGGTGTTTACTATGTTCCTAAGCTTAAGAATAATCTATTGAGCATAGGGCAGCTTCAAGAAAAAGGCTTGGCCATTTTGATTCAGAATGGGAAGTGTAGTGTATATCATCCTAAAAAAGGATTAATTATGCAGACTGATATGAGTGGAAATAGAATGTTCTCTCTGTTGGCTACCATGATACCAAAAGCTTATTCATGTTTTCAGAAAGTATCAGAAAATGAATCTCTTCTTTGGCATTGTCGATTTGGTCACTTAAGCTACAACGGATTAAGGACACTTTTTGATAAAAAGATGGTAAATAGGTTGCCTTCACCTAAGATTCCAGAGAAACTCTATGTCTAAGAAGAGTTTATGGAGAGCATCAAACAAGTTACAACTTGTGCATGCAGATATATGCAGGCCTATTAAACTAGAATCAAACAACCACAAAAGGTACATCCTAAGTTTCATTGATGATTTCACTCGTAAAACTTAGATTCACCTTTTACATGAAAAATCAAAGGCTTTGGCCATGTTTAGAAATTTTAAAGCTTGTGTTGAAAAGGAAAGTGATGCATATATTGCTTCTTTGAGGACAGATAGAGGTGGGGAATTTACCTCAAATGAGTTTGAAAATTTTTGCAAAGATCAAGGCATTAGTAAACAATTGACTGCAGCCTATACTCCTTAACAAAACGGAGTTGCAGAGAGGAAAAATAGAACGATAATGAACATGGTGCGCTCTATGTTGACGGAGAAGCAGGTTCCTAAAATGTTTTGGCCAGAAGCTATAAAATAGAGTGTGCATATTCTTAATAGATGTCCTACTATTGTTGTGCAGAACAAAACCCCAGAGGAGGCATGGAGTGGTGTGAAGCCAATGGTTGCTTACTTTAGAGTTTTTGGATATGTAGCTCATGTACATATTCCAGACCAGAAAAGAAGCAAGTTAGATGACAAGAGTAAGAGATATGTTTTCTTGGGATTAAGTGATGAATCAAAGGCGTACAGATTATATGATCCATATTCTAAGAAAATTATCATTAGTAAGGATGTGATATTTCAAGAAGATGAATGCTGGAATTGGGGTAGAAGCAAAGAAGAATGCAGATTGGATGTTTTAAAGTGGAAAGATAATGATGAAAGTGACATTAAAGAGGAAGTAGAATGTAATGAAGAAGGCAGTGATATTGATACAAGAAACTCAAGTAAAAATAGTTCTCCTCCTAATGAATCAAATGAGGATGATTCACCAGAAAGTGGTTCTCGTGGTTCTCGTTCAAGTGAATCAAATGAGGAGGATTTACCAATACTGAATGAAAGGAGGGTAAGAAGAGCACAATCTTGGATGATAGACTATGAAACAGGTGAAGGTTTATCAGATGAAGATAATCTGAATACTATGATAATGCTCACTGAAGATGACCCACTTACATTTAAAGAAGCTATCAAGAGCAAGAAGTGGAGGGATGCGATGATGGTAGAGATTGAGTCCATAGAAAAAACAAGACCTGGGAGCTAACTGTTCTACCAGAAGGAGGGAAACCAATTGGAGTTAAGTGGGTTTTCAAGAATAAACTTAATGAGAATGGAGAGGTAGACAAGTACAAGGCAAGACTTATGGCGAAGAGGTATGCACAATAGTACGAAGTTGATTATACCAAAGTTCTTGCTTTGGTTGCTAGGCTTGACACCATCCGATTAATACTTGCTCTGGCAGCACAAAATAGTTGGGATGTTTTTCAGCTAGATGTAAAGAGCGCATTCCTTCATGGTAAACTCAGTGAAGAAATCTTTGTGCAACAACCATTGGGACATGAGAAGAAAGATGAAGAAAGCAAAGTTTACAAGTTAAGAAAGGCATTGTATGGCTTGAAGCAAGCACCAAGGGCATGGTATAGTAAGATGGAGGCTTATTTTGTCCAAGAAGGTTTTGAAAGGTATGTATGTGAACACACTATTTACAAAATTGAAAGAAGGAGGTAAAATTTTAATAGTAAGCCTTTATGTTGATGATTTAATATATACTGGAAATGATAAAAGTATGTGTTATGATTTTAAGAATTCAATGATGTTGGAGTTTGACATGTCTAATTTGGGGAGAATGAGGTACTTTCTCATAGTTGAGGTGGTACAAAATTCAGATGGGATTTTTGTGTGTCAGAGAAAGTATGCTCCTGAAATTCTAGCAAGGTTTGGCATGGATAAAAGCAATTCAATGAAGAATCTTATGGTCCCAGGCACAAAGTTGACAAAGGATGAAGCTGGAACTAAAGTTGATGAAACTTTGTTTAAACAGGTGGTTGGTAGTCTGATGTACTTGACTATAACTCGACCCGGTCGGATGTACGGAGTGAGTCTTATTAGTAAATTCATGTCTTATCCAACTGAATCTCATTGGCTTGCAGCAAAAAGACTGTTAAGGTATTTGAAAGGTACAACTGAGCTTGGAATTTTCTACAAAAAGGGTGCTTGCACTAATCTGATAGCTTACACTGACAGTGATTTTACTGGTGATTTGGATGATCGGAAGAGTACTTCTGGCTTTTTTTTCTTACTTGGTTCTGGAGCTATATTGTGGTCTTCTAAGAAACAGCCTGTAGTGACATTGTCTACTACTGAGGCTGAATACATAATAGCTGCGTTTTGTGCTTGTCAGTGTGTTTGGCTGAGAAGGGTGTTAGAGAAACTTTGTCACAAAGAGGAAAAGAGTACCCTGATTCAGTGTGATAATAACTCTACCATAAAGTTGTCTAAGAATCCAATTTTTCATCGCAGAAGCAAACATATCGATATAGGTTCCACTTTCTTAGAGATTTAACAAGAGACAAAGTTATGAAGTTGAGCTATTGTAATTCTCAAGATCAGGTTACAGACATAATGACAAAGCCTCTCAAGTTAGAACAGTTCTTGAAATTACGGAGTATGCTGGGAATGGTTGATGCTTCAGTAGTAAACTAAATGCTTTTAGCATATAGTTTAAGGGAGGGAATGTTGTAAGTAGTTACTTTTACTGTTTCTAGTTTTCTATTATTAGGGACGTGTAAATAGAAGTTGATTTCCTTATCAGGTAGTTACCCACGTTGTAGGCCATGTAGATCGTGGGTTAGTAATTGTTTCTGTTATATATGTAAAGGTTCAATTAATATTCTCTCTCAAAAGTGTGTAACAATGTTCTACTTTAACATAAATATGGCATGGAAGCCCCCTTTGTAATTCAAGTGACACATTATTAAGTAAAATACAACCTTAATTTTCTTAAAATAATTCTCTAAAATTTTTTATGTATTATAAAACTCTCATTATAAACATAACATATGTATGGAATAGAGCTCCTATTTACCATGATGAAACTCACCGTCAATTATCATAGAAAGCAAAAATAATTATTGCATATACATAAAACATTGCCTGCTTTAAATATTAATTTCTACGCTTTTATCTCATCCTTTTTTTGCTTATATTCTAAATGATAAAAGTAAATCTCATTGTCAACTCCGCATATTTTATTTGTTGGGTTACAATACAAGTTGAAGCTTGAATTAATATCTCATGCTAAACCTAAACACAGGTTTAAAAAATTAATCATTTCGATTTTAAATATAAATAAAAATAATTAATTTTATATATATTTAAAATAATAATTATGAATAATTATTATTAATATTATTAAATATTTGATTTAATTTTTTAAAATATCTTAATATTATTTATTACATAAAATATTAGTTATCTTATGAATATATAAAAATATATTTAGTAGATAAATATTTAATAATATTCAAAATGTATAATTTTATTTATAGTATAAAACCAAAAAGTTTTCACTAAGAAACGTGAGGGAGTATTATTTTAATTTTAATAAATAGATTGTGATATCACACTTTTACTTCACCATTCATTTTTTTTTTTTGCATTTTCAAAATTTTACTATATTATCTATGTTTTCTTTGTTGCGTTGATTCAAAATTAAAATAAATAAGATAGCAATCTCAAAATTGAAATAATAATTTCTAAAAATGTAAAATTAAAAAGCCCAACGACAATACAAGTTTCATGTAGTGCTCTTGAATCGTATCACCACTTGACATATACAAGAGTTGGGAATGCATAGCTTGGAAAAAATGGGTGCACATGTGCAATGAGGGGTGTCACTTTGCCATCCATTCATTCTATCTATCACCTTCATCATAATTTTCTAAGAGAGTAGAGTAAGTCTGTTGGAAAATTAAAGGGGGCCCATCACTTTTGCACAAAACATGGAAAGGCGGCTTGGAGGTGCAGGAACCACTTTTACACAAAACAAGGAGCGGGAACATTTGCATAAAACAAGGAGGTTTTTGCGGGAAGCATTGAACAATTTTTTAATGCCATATAGTACCCAAATTTTTTGCTATAAAATGGCTCATTTGGAGCAAGCTAAAATACAATCCATCAACGAGCATCCTCAACAAAGCCAGCAAGAAAAATAGAAATTAGTTTAGCTTCTGGGTGTATTTGGGTTGTGGGTTGTGAGTGAGTTTGAGAGTGTTTTCTCGTAAACACTAGTATACTTCCCCTCCTAGTAATAAATATATGCAGTAGTCCGGAGACGTAGACATTATTGGCCGAACTCCGTTATCAATTTAGTGTGTCCAATTATTTTATTTTCACCTTTCACAGATCTGACTTCATGGGAACATTCGGCGTATTTTTACCAATAACTGGTATCAAAGCTGGTTGTTAATTCTGTAATTTTTGTGGTGTTACTATTCATATGAATAGTAAAGTACTATTCCATGAATAGTGAAAATGTGAATAGTGCAAATTGGCTGGTGTTACCAATTTGTCCATAGTGGTTCGCAGAAGTTATCAGAAGCGATCCAAGAAGTCAGAATCAAGTGGGAGCTATGGCGGCAGGCAAAGGAAAGGTGAAAAATGAGAAATTCGATGGTGCAGATTTCGGCTTTTGGAAGATGCAAATAGAGGACTATTTGTATCAAAAAGGCATGCATGAACCTCTCACAGGCAAGAAACCAAAGTCTATGAAGGAAGAAGACTGGAAACTTCTAGACAAAAAAGCTCTTGGAGTCATCCGATTAACATTATGCCGTAATGTTGCTTTCAATATAGCAAAAGAAAAGACTACGGCGGATCTTATGAAGGCTCTTGAAAGCATGTACGAAAAGCCGTCAGCCTCAAACAAAGTTCATTTGATGAGGCGGTTGTTCAACTTACGGATGGCAGAAGGCGCCTCAACGGTGCAACATCTAAATGAACTCAACACTGTCACAACCCAATTGAGTTCAGTTGGAATCGATTTTGACGATGAAGTACGGGCTTTAATTCTCTTATCTTCCTTGCCTGAGAGTTGGAATGCTACTGTCACAGCTGTGAGTAGCTCATCTGGAAGTAATAGGTTGAAATTTGATAATGTTCGTAATTTGGTTCTCAGTGAAGAGATCCGGCGTAAAGAGTCAGGTGAACCATTAACCTCTTCAGTATTGCATACAGAGTCAAGAGACAAAAGTTCAACCACAAGAAAAGGACACAGTAAATCAAAGGTGAGGCGTTCCAAGTCCATAAATCATCATAGCTCCAACAACTTGAAGACTATTGAGTGTTGGAATTGCGGGAAGACGGGACACTAAAAAAACCAGTGCAGGAGTGCACCGAAGAATCAGGAGAAGGAAAAGGCAAATGTTGCTTCAACCTCAGGAGGAGATGTGCTGATATGCTCTTTGGAGAACAAGGAAGAGTCTTGGGTGTTAGACTCTAGAGCATCCTTTCACGCAACTTCACAAAGAGAATTCTTCGAGAACTATGTCACTGGAAACCTTGGTAAAGTCTACCTTGGTAATAAACAATCTTGTGAGATTGTGGGAAAAGGTGTAGTAAAGATCAAGTTGAACAGATTTGTATGGGAACTGAAGAATGTCAAACACGTTCCTGACCTAACGAAGAACTTAATCTCAGTAGGCCAGTTAGCCGATGAAGGCTACACAACAACCTTCCATGGAGGTCAGTGGAAAATCTCAAAGGGTGCAATGATGATCGCTCGTGGCAAAAAGAGTGGTACTCTTTATAAAACAGTAGAAGCATGTCATTTGATTGCAGTTGCATCAAATGAAAATCCTAATCTGTGGCACCAAAGACTTGGCCATATGAGTGAGAAAGGGATGAAGTTCATGCATTCAAAAGGAAAACTTCCAAATCTTCAGTCAGCAAAAATTAACATGTATGAAGACTGCATATTTGGAAAGCAAAAGAGAGTTAACTTTCAGACAAGTGGAAGAACCCCAAAGAAGGAAAAACTTAAGCTTGTTCACTCTAATGTTTGGGGTCCAACAATCGTCCCATCCATTAGTGGAAAACGATACTTTGTGACTTTTATTGACGACCATTCTAGAAAGGTATGGGTATACTTTATAAAACAAAAGTCTGAAGTATTTGAGGCTTTCAAGATGTGGAAGGCCGTGGTGGAAAATGACACAGGATTGAAGGTCAAAAAGCTTAGAACCGACAATGGTTGTGAATATGTAGACACCAGATTCAAGAAGTTTTGCTATGAGCATGGGATCAAAATGGAGAGAACTGTTCCAGGTACGCCTCAACACAATGGTGTAGCTGAGCGTATGAACCGAACATTGACAGAGAGAGCCAGAAGTATATGTGTGCAATCAGGCCTACCAAAGTAATTCTGGATAGAAGCAGTCAACACAGCAGCTTACCTGATCAACCGAGGCCCATCGATACCATTGAAGAATAGAATACCAGAAGTGGTATGGAACGGAAAAGAGGTAAAACTCTCATATCTCAGAGTTTTTGGATGTGTAGCATATGTGCATATTAGTGATCAAAACAAAAACAAACTTGATCCAAAATCAAAGAAGTGCACTTTCATCGGTTATGGTGAAGATGAGTTTGGCTACCGCCTTTGGGATGATGAAAACAAAAAGATGATCCATAGTAAAGATGTGATCTTCAACGAAAAAGTGATGTACAAGGTCAAGCAAAATACAAGTGCCAGTAAATCAGAATCGAGTGGGCTAATTTATGCAGAGGTGGACGATGTCCTAGAAAATCCTATAATTGAGAGTCCTCAATTAGAGGAAACAACTGAACCAGGCAGTGGGTAGCAGTCTGACAAAATAGAGCATCATACTCCAACCCCTGAATTAAGGAGGTCTTCTCGAATTCCTGTGCCTAACAGGAAATACATAAATTACATGTTGTTGACAGATGGAGGAAAGACTGAAGACTATACAGAAGCATGTCAGACCACATATGCGAGCAAGTGGGAGCTTGCCATGAACAATGAGATGAAGTCTTTGATCTCAAATCAGACATGGGAACTAGTCAAGTTACCTATGGGAAAGAAAGCACTTCACAACAAATGGGTGTATCGGATGAAGGAAGACCATGATGGTTCCAGGAGATACAAAGCCCGACTGGTTGTCAAAGGATTTCAGCAGAAAGAAGGAGTTGACTATACTGAAATCTTTGCTCCAGTTGTAAAGCTCAATACTATCAGGACCGTGTTAAGTATTGTGGCTAATGAAGAGCTCTACCTAGAGCAATTAGACGTGAAGACTACATTTCTTCATGGAGACCTAGATGAGGAGATCTACATGCACCAGCCTGAAGGTTTTTCAGAAGAAAAGAAGGATATGGTGTACAAATTGAAGAAGAGCTTGTACGGCCTAAAACAAGATCCAAGACAATGGTATAGGAAGTTTAAAAGCTTCATGCACAAGGAAGGTTTCCAGAAGTGCAATGTTAATCATTGTTGTTTCTTCAAGAGGTATAAGTCCAGCTATATCATATTGCTACTTTATGTTGATGGCATGTTAGTAGCAGGATTAGATATGAAAGACATCATAAATTTAAAGATGCAGTTGTCAAAAGAATTTGACAAGAAAGACTTAGGCCCAGCAAAGAAGATTCTTGGAATGCAAATCACGAGAGATAACCAAAAGGGAGTTTTGTAGTTATCTCAGGCGGAGTACATCAACCTGTTTTGCAGAGATTTAACATCGATAAGGCCAAGCCAGTTAGTACACCTTTGGCCAG
This sequence comes from Clitoria ternatea, assembly GCA_037962975.1. Taxonomy (NCBI): domain Eukaryota; kingdom Viridiplantae; phylum Streptophyta; class Magnoliopsida; order Fabales; family Fabaceae; genus Clitoria; species Clitoria ternatea. The sequence goes on along the minus strand of CM075669.1, from coordinate 49,039,544 downwards.
CCATTTTCGTCTATCCAAGAATCAGTCTCCTCAAACAAAGGAAGAAGAAGAGTTTATGGCTAAGATTCCTTATGCTTCAGCCATTGGAAGTTTGATGTACGCAATGGTCTGTACGAGGCCAGACATTGGCCATGCAGTAGGAGTTGTAAGCAGATTTATGGCAAATCCAGGAAAAGCTCATTAGGAAGCAGTCAAATGGATTTTAAGGTATCTATGGGGAACAACAAAAAAATGTCTGTATTTTAGAAAAGGAGATCTAAAGTTACAGGGCTACATAGATGTAGATTTTGGAGGTGAAGTTGATCACCGAAGAAGCACCACCGGTTATGTTTTCACTGTTGGAACTACAGCTGTTAGTTGGATGTCGCGGATACAAAAAATTGTTGCTTTATCCACTACAGAGGCTGAGTATGTAGCAGTGACAGAAGCCAGTAAAGAATTAATATGGCTTCATGGATTGTTAGCAGAGTTGGGTTTCACTCAAGAAAGGAGTATCTTACACAGTGATAGTCAGAGTGCAATACATCTGGCAAAGAACTAAGCATTTCACTCCAGAACTAAGCACATTGATATACGTTATCATTTCATCAGATCTCTGCTTGAGGATGAAGTGTTGACATTGAAGAAGATTGTAGGAAGCAAGAACCCAGCAGATATGCTAACGAAGGTGGTGACCATTGACAAGCTGAAGTTGTGCTCAACTTCAGTTGGCTTGAAAGAATAGCAGACCAGAGAAGACTACTGCATTGATCAAGGTGTGAGAACAGATTAAAACCAGTCCTCAAGTGGGAGATTGTTGGAAAATTAAAGGGGGCCCACCACTTTTGCACAAAACATGGAAAGGCAGCTTGAAGGTGCAGGAACCACTTTTGCACAAAACAAGGAGTGGGAACATTTGCACAAAATAAGGAGGTTTTTGCGGGAAGCATTGAACAATTTTTTAATGCCATACAGTACCCAAATTTTTTGCTATAAAATGGCTCATTTGGAGCAAGCTGAAATGCAATCCATCAACGAGCATCCTCAACAAAGCTAGCAAGAAAAATAGAAATTAGTTTAGCTTCTGGGTGTATTTGGGTTGTGGGTTGTGAGTGAGTTTGAGAGTGTTTTTTCGTAAACACTAGTATACTTCCCCTCCTAGTAATAAATATATGCAGTAGTCCGGAGACGTAGGCATTATTGGCCGAACTCCGTTATCAATTTGGTGTGTCCAATTATTTTATTTTCACCTTTCACAGATCTGACTTCATGGTAACATTCGGCGTATTTTTCCCAACAAAGTCAACTTTTGAATAGTTTTAAATTAATAAATTAAGAATGATGAATCGTGGAAGAGCAATTGTAGGCATATGAGAAAATGGAAGAAAGCAAAGGAAGAGTGTGTGTTACTGGAGGCACAGGCTTTATTGGTTCATGGATTATTAAGACCCTCCTTCAACACGCTTATGCTATTAACACCACCATCAGACCCCATCCAGGTAAATAAAAGTAACTCCTACTAAATAAATATGTAACCTTTTGGTGTATACTACTTGTAGAAGGTGTTTTCTTTTCAGGAGGAGGAAGATGAAACGAAAAGAAAATAAAGAAAGAAAGAGTATATTTTAAATTTAGAATTTTAAAGGATAGTTAAATCTTATCTTAATTATACGTATTTTTCATGTTTAAGACATTCAAAATATATATATATATATATATATATAGAAAGGACAGTTAAAAATAAACACTCTAAGGCTCTAGTATCATAATAAAAACATAGAGAAAAGTGAATTTATAAGTATTGGATAGGTCATTGTTCTTATAAACTACATCCTTAACTCACTTATTTGACAAAAACTGAGACACACTTGAATTCTTTAATAATTCTCTTTGTTATTTTTATAAGCTCATATTTTAAAAATACATAGTTTTATGAGAGTAATTATTGTATTGATTTTATAATAAATAGTTTATCCACTAAATATTAATATAATAATATTGATCCTAAATCTCCATTTTTTAGTCTCATATAAGAAGAGTTGTTGCCCAAGATATTGTCCCAACACTGGCCGAGAGCCCCCTTAACATAAATATAAACACCAAAACATAATGCATTTCGGCAACCTCAAGCCAACTCTTGCAAATATAGTCACCAATTTTGGCATTTAAATCTTTGCTAAGAAGGATTGTAGCATGGATCTTTTCTGACATACTTTTGATACACAGGATCCTTAAATAAGGCTAATGTAGAGCATACTCTATGTCTATGATTATTATATCTCTTGATCGGAACAGTGCTTATAGCATAATACTACCGCTTCAAGTTTTCAAAAGAAAGGAAGGAAATTTAGAAACTCATACTTGGAAAACACACTTTTATTTATCAAAGGCTTTGTTCTCTCGAACTTTGGCCATTAAGTTACAAGAAGATTCCTTTTATAGGCAAGGAATCAATAAGCAAAACACTATTCAAGATAACACGATAATATTACATTACATATTATAATGAGGCGTGGCATAAGGGATAAGCTGATAAGATTACAAGCTGATAAGGTTATGTCTTTTAGTGGATATGATTCTTGCCAGGACCTTATCTTGACACATTTCCCACGTTCTTCAATCCTTGTAGATAGGCTCGTGACTTGGTCCACTATTCTCAATTGGATCCTCGTCATCTAAAAGATCATCTTGAGACTTGTAATAAGCAATGCTATCATTATAAGATTGTTCATTATTAACTATTATTATTGGTAATTATGATAAGGACTGAGAACTTTCTGGACCTTCTTGATTTCTTCTTCAGGAGCTGCCATGGGTTGATTATGAAACTTTATCCAAAACTTTCAGGAGGGCATATTACATCTATATGGCTTAAACTGGTACATGTTGAATTTCTTTCTCTGAGACTTACACTTGACATGTTGATCTCATGAAGATAGATCATTAGTTCTTCTTATGCAAGATATGGTGTCTTGTAGTCATTCACAAAATCTATAAATTTGGAATAGGTCCTCCAAATTTTCACTTGATTATGCGTATACAACCTCTTAGTTTATGGATTTTTAAACTATGGCCGATGGAGTAAAGCTACTGTATAAAAACTGTAACTTAATCGAACTATTTTATCTTTCATCAATTCAATTTCTCTTTTTAAATCAGTTATCCATTTTTCAAGAGGTTGATACCATCCCATGAAGGTCTTAATAAGAGAAGAACTATGATCGGGATCCATGTAGGAAATATGATAGGATAATTATAGAGTACTATCGCACTCCATAAATACCACATGTCTTCTTCTTGAAAAAGTTTACCCAGAAAAAGTCTAAAGATATTCAGGAAAGGTTTATCGGGGTTAAACCAGGTAGAGTTTGGAAGAATTTTGTGTTTTTATAGGGAGATGGCTAGGTAATGGAAGATATGAGTTTTGGCAAAGAGCTTTATTTTTACGGGTCTCACTCATTTCATATACTTGAATTCAGGAGGAATCTGAGGGAACTTGGATGGAGAGGATGATGAGGAAGATGGCATCTCAGTGTTCATCATAATGAGGAGATAAGAATGAGAGGATGAGATGATTGGGATTGGTTTTTTAAAGGATTGTTTCCTGGACAGATAATCTGGGATCAAATTATTTTTTCCTTATTTGTTTCACTGTAAAATCATACCTTGAAAACTACTCTTTAAGTCTGAGGATTTGAGGGCTAGGAGGAGTTTTGTTTTTGAATTCTAACATTTTTAGAAATAAAGAATTGTCAAGTTATACCTCAAATTGATGTCCTCTAAGATGGAAATCAAATTTTTTGATTCAATATTTGACCGTAAGAGTTTCTTTGTAGGTGGTATGATAATGAAGCTCTCCATTTATGAATTGCCCACTGACATGTCCATAATAGAGTTGTTGTCCTCCAATTTCTTCGATCAGAACGACTCCCTAGTGATAGTTACTTGTATCTGTTTACAATATCTTTTTCCTTTCTCCAGGGATCTTCAATGATGGAGGATTTTTTACGGCCTCCTTTAGAAACTTCACGGCTTCAGTTTGTTCTTTTCCCCATGGTGGTGCATTTTTTCTAAGCATCTTTGAAAGCTTAGAAGTATGATGAGAAATATGAGGAATGAAGTCTCTAATATAATTTAGGATTCCTAAGAATTGCTAAATTTGTTTGGTGTAGGGATTTTCATCAGAGAAGTTTGGAAGGTCTACTGTAAGATGAGGCTGAGAAAGATACTTTTCTTGAGAGAATCGCATCCCTAGAAAGTCAACTTCCTTAGTTCCGATCTCAAATTTTCTCGCAGAAAGCATGACTCCATAATTGTTATAGATAGAGTAAATTGTTGAAGAAGCTGGTTGTGGCTAGTTTCATCAGGAGAGAACAACAGGATGTCATCAAATTTAGACGAGAGCACTGTGTAAGATGGGTTCAAATACCCGAACCATGGCCTTTTGAAATAGTGATGGGGAAACTTTAAGCCCAAAAGGCAAAACATGTCAAGTGTAAGTCTCAGAGAAAGAAATTCAACATGTGCCAATTTAAGCCATATAGATGTAATATGCCCTCCTAAAAGTGATTGGATAAAGTTTCATGATCAACCCATGGCAGTTCCTAAAGAAGAAATCAAAAAGGTCCAGAAAGTACCCAGTCCTTATCAGAATTAACAAATAATAATGGTTAATGATGAACAATCTTATTATGATTGCTTTGCTTATTACAAGTCTAAAGATGATCTTTCAGATGACGAGGATACAATTGAGAATAGTGGACCAAGTCACGAGCCTATCTGCAAGGATTGAAGAACGTGGGAAATGTGTCAAGATAAAGTCCTGACAAGAATCTTATCCACTAAAAGACATAACCTTATCAGCTTGTAATCTTAATAGCTTATCCCTTATGCCACGCGTCATTATAATATGTAATGTAATCTTATCGTGTTATCTTGAATAGTGTTTTGCTTATCGATTCCTTTCCTATAAAAGGAATCTTCTCGTAACTTAATAGCCATAGTTCGAGAGAACAAAGCCTTTGATAAATAAAAGTTTGTGTTTTCCAAGTATGAGTTTCTAAATTTCCTTCCTTTCTTCTGAAAACTCGAGGCAGCAGTATTATTCTATAAGCATTGTTCCGATCAAGAGATACAATAATCATAGACATAGAGTATGCTTTACACTTGCCTTATTTAAGGATCCTATGTATCAGAAATATGTCAGAAAAGATTCATGCTACGATCCTTCTTAGTTAGATTTAAATGCCAAAATTGGTGACCATATTTGCAAAAGTAGGCTTGAGGTTGCCGAAATGCATTGTCTATATGTTTCGGTGTTTATATTTATGTTAAGGGGGCTCTCGGCTAAGGCCTTATAAAAAATAAGGTCATTTTTATTTTAAGGGTTTATAAAAAGTAACGGGGGAAGTATTTTACACATATGATTATTATGGACAATAAAATTTTCCTACCAAGATTTAATTATTTTGACATTTCCTATGATAGATGTGACATATAAAAACAAGATGGATTAATATGTTTATGTATGTTTTAATCAATTTTTAATTTTAGTCTCTTAATTTTTTTATTAGTTTCAGTTCTTATATTGTTATATATTGAAACTAATCCTTGGAAATCGACAGAGAAAAAGATAAGGTCTATTTTAAGAAGTCAAATAATGAATTAAGTTATAGAAACTAAATATGAGACATGTAACATTTTTGTTCGCTGAGTTAATAGTTATATTAATGATATTATGTGTTATGACCAAATTCAATATATTTAAATAATTTTATCATATTAAATAATATAAAAACTAAAATCAATAAATAAGAGAAATCAAAATAAAAACTAATTAAAATACATAAAAAACATATTTAGTAGAAAACAAAATAGATAAAATAAAGGGTAACTAAATTATAATCCCCTGGATAAGCTTTACAACCTGATGGTCTTTCCAATAGAAGAGACATTTAGTGATAAGTTTGTGCTTGTTTGGAGGAATTGTCATAAATAATTAAAATGAAATGGCCTGCGGATTATGTAAATTACACAAAACATATTCCGCTCCATTTTTACTGACTGATGTCAATGGTAATGGAAAATTTGAACAGCATATTCATTTAAATCTATCTATAAAATATAAATGAGACCCTCAATGTAACGTTGCCACTTTAAGAGAAGCCTAAACTTTTGCCACATTTAACCTATTGTTCTAGGTGTCAACTTGGCTTCTCAAATTCCATAACTTACAAAACTCATGTCTACACACATTTTCTTTATCACATTTATCTCCAATTAATTACACCAAGTTTAGTAACGGTCGAGGATTTCCACTTCAAAATGTCAATTAATATTAATATTTATATTTATATTTATATTTATTTGTTCCCACTCCATAGACAAAACTAGCATCACCCCTTACCCTTTCACATTAACCTTCTCAATTTTTTAGTTTTCCACCGCAGCAGTAGCAATACTCTATTCTTGACACACACATTAACCTTCTCAAGAGCCTTTGTGAAGGTGCCCGCCAATTGGTCTTTTGTCTTGTAATAATCTAACAAAACTCCACCTTCTTTTTGAACTTCTCTAAGAAAATACAACTTGATATTAACGTGTTTGGTCTTCCCATGAGAAACTGAATTATTAGAAATTACAATTGTTGCTTGATTATCAACAAATACGTTAGTTGAATCTGTCTGAATCACTTGTAGATAAACTAAATTCATGTCTACAGTAGTAGCTATGAACTCTGCTTTTGTAGTTGATTGTGCCATAACATCTTGTTTCTTTGAAGCCCAAGAAAACACTCCAGAGCCAAATGTAAAACAATAACCAGAAGTGTCTTTCATACCATCCATTGAACCTCCCCAATCACTATCACAGAATCCATGAAGATTAAATTCCTCATTAGGCTTGAACCAAATTCCATAATCAAGAGTTCTTTTGACATATCTCAACACATGTTTAGCAGCTTGAAGATGTACTTCACTTTCACAGTGTAAGAATCTTGAAAGAATACTCACTGCTTGCAAAAATTAGGGTTTCTTGTTGTAAGGTACATGAGGCAGCCAACAAAACTTCTAAAATAAATCTCGTTAACTTTTTCTACACTATCTTCTTTGCAAAGCTTCACTTCTGAAACATAAACATAGGAGTACTCATAGGCTTAGAGATCTCCATTTAAAACTTCATAATTTCCTTTGCATATTTCTTCTGATAAAGAAAAATTCCTTCCTTACCCTGTCTAATTTCCATGCCAGAAAAAATTCCATTTCTACACAATCTGTCATCTCAAAGACTTTCATCATATTTTGCTTGAACTCTATAATAAAAGCAATATTGCTTCCTGTCACCGAGAGACCATCCTCATGCAAAAAAACAATTAAAATCTCAGAATTCAGGCATTGCACATAGAGAGTTGACTCACTGAGACTTTTTGTGAAGCCAATACTGAGCAAATAGTCATCAATCCTACTATACCAGGCCCTTGGAGGTTGTTGTAAAAAAGGCCTTTTTCAGTAAATAAACCTTGTCATCATGTTCTTTGAGAACAAATCCCTCAGGTTGCTCAACAAAAATCTCCTCCTGCATATAACCATTGATTAAAAGCAGATTTCACATCTAGCTAAAACACCTTCCAACCTTTTCGTGCTGCAAAAGCAAAAAAGAATCTAATTGTATCAAGTAACAGGAGTAAATGTTTCGGAGAAATCAACTCCAAATACTTGAGCATATCCCTTCATTACAAGTCTGGCTTTGTGCTTATTAATGGAACCATCTGCATTGAGTTTGGTCCTAAACACCCATTTGACACCAATAACGTTTTCGTGTTGGGGTCTAGGAACCAATTCTCAGGTCTGGCTCTTATCAATCATGCTAAGCTTCTCCTGCACCACAACAATCCACTTTGAATCTTTTTTTTGCTTCAGAAAAATCTGCAGGTTCTAAAACAGCAACTTTACACCTTTCATAAATATCAGAAATTAATTTGGTTCCTCTAATAGGTGGATCATCAACATTCTTATCTTCATCTATATCTTCATTTTCTTTAAAGGAAAAATTAGGAACCTATTTGCATTCATTTTTCTCCCAGTTCCATTGTTTATCTTTAATAAAATGGACATCTCTACTTTTTAGAACATTACCAGTTTGTGGTTGAAAGACTCTATAAGCCTTTGATGTTGTACTGTAGCCAACAAAGATTCCCGCTTCTTCCTTTACATCCAACTCATCTCTTTTCACCTTTGGCACACAAGTAAAACAAATACAACCAAAACCTTTGAAGTTTTGAACAAAAGGTTTATAGCCATACCATGCTTCAAAAGGAGTTTTTCCTTGCACTGCTTTTGTAGGAAGCCTATTTAGCAGAAACACAGTTGTATTCGCAGCTTCAGCCCAACACTTTTTTGGAAGTCCTTTCTCATGCATCATACACCTAGCCATCTCCATTATTGTTCTGTTCTTCCTCTCACTCACTCCATTTTGTTACAGAGCGTCAGAAGTAGTAAGTTGGTGCTTTATCCCAGCCTTTTCATTGAAGGAATCAAATTGATTTGATATGTACTCTTTCCTATTATCAGACCTTAGAACCTGAATTTTACAGGCAGATTGACTTTCAACTCAAGCCTTGAACCCCAAAAAAACTCCTGCAATTTCAGACTGGAATTTCAAGAAGTAAATCCAACACATTCTTGTAAAATCATCAATAAAGACAATATAATATTTAGTTCCTTTTAAAGATAATTTAGGTTGAGGTCCTTCAAGATCTGTATGAACCAATTGCAACTTTTGTGATGCTCTCTAATTTGCTTGTGGAAATGGCTACCTGGATTGCTTCCCATATTGGCATGCACTACAGCTACTTAAGTGATCTTCCAAAGATGGCAAACCTTCCACAATATGATGTTTCTTCATGTTCAGCAATGCAATATGATTAACAAGACCCATTTTCTTATACCAAAGCTCAGTGACACTAATGGGGCTTGAAACAGCAACTTGCACAGCCTCTATTAGATCCAAAGAGAAGTTTTTTCCCTTCATTTTAACCTTGAACAGGTCCTGCCCATTTACATCTTTGATCAAACACATCAAATCTTCAAACAAAGCTTTGTAGCTTTTTTCAAGAAACTGGCCAACACTCAACAAATTTTGATTAATATCAAGCACATAAAGCACATCAATGATTATTTTTGTACCTGTGCAGCTTTCAATTGCAAGTGTTCCTTTTCCTTTCACAACTATGCACTCTCCATTCCCAATTTTGACTTTTGAAATAGTTGTCATATCCAACTCCTTGAACAACTCTTCATCATATATCATATGATGTGTGCATCCACTGTCAATCAACCAGCTTTCACCATTATTGCTTGTAGCAAAGCAGGATGCTACAAATAATTGCTCATCCTCTTGCTGACCAGCCACTTGAGCCTTAATTTGAGGATGTTTTCTATTTTTGCAAATTTTGGCAATATGACCAAACTGATTACATTTGTTGCATTGTACATTAGGCCTCTTCCAACATGTTGGCATGGTGGATGATTTGGCTTTTTATCATCTCGTTGGCTCCTTTTATTTGAAATCTCCCTTTCTAAAAGATGCTTCCATGGGCCTTCTTTTTCTTTCCTTTGTGACCAAAATTGAGTTTCAATTTGGCTTGTAAAGCGTCTTCAATAACACCTTCCTCCCTCATAACTCTCCTTTGTTCATGGGCTGGCATAGCATATAACAATTCTGGCAAAGTAATTTTTGATAGGTTTTCAGAATTTTTCCAGAGAGAACATAATGGATTCAAACCTCTTGAAAACAGTCACAAGAATTTTTTGAATTATTTTTATATCAGGAAGCCCTGTCCCAAGCAATCTCACATTGTTCACGATGCTTAGAAGTCTGTCAAAATATTCTTTCACTGTTTCTGATTCCTTCATTCGCTGCATCTCAAACTCCCTGATCAAATTTATCACTTGCATCCCTTTGACTTTCTCATTTCCTTCATACTCCTGCTTGAGAAAATCCTAGGTGGCCTTTGCTGACTTTAGAGTTACAACTTTGGTAAAACTTACAAGAGAAACAACAAAAAATAGACAAGACTTTGCCTTTGATTTTCGCTGCTTTCTTTCTTTATGAAACCAGATTTGATTAAGCGTTGGATTTTCTGGTAAAGGACCAACCTTATAATCCTCCTCAACAACCAGCCACAGATCACTTGCATCAAGAAAAGCCTCCATTCTAATTGCCCATAGATGATAATTCTCACCCGTAAAAACAGGTAGTGTTAGGACTAAGTTATCAGATTGTATTTTCAACTCTTGGTGTAAGTGTTTGGGTGTTTAATGGAACTCTCAACCTTACCAGGTCCTTTAAGAACAAATGAGTTTTGATACCAATTGTTGGAACTAAAGGAGAATTTAGAAGGCTTCAACTCACACATTTTCATTCATACTAACAATCATTAAATACAAGAAAAAACATAACTGAAAATGAATCAAACATAAAACTACTCAAATTTGTAACAGCCCATTAACTCCTATAATTCCTATTATTAATCTCATAACAACAAACTCGTAATAGTAAAAATAAACTGTAATTAATTCTAATAATACTAAGGCATATTCTCAACAATAATTGCTACAAATATGTCCATAACATACTTAAATGGACTAACAGATGTGTTAACTTTATCAAAGACTGAAGAGAAGATAGAAGTGGGTGGGCATCCAAACCTGCATGTATAAATGTATCAATTGTTGATCTTGGATGAATGAACATTAGAGTCACATGTATGACAGCATAATGCTTCTAGCACCCTGTGAGAATTATTGAATCATTATCCTAGGCAATTGTGAATCACAAAGCTTGGTATGACAAAATATATATAGAGAGAGAGGGGATGCACTAATGAGAAAAATTGTCCAAAATGACAGTGAGATGAGTTTAGACTGAGTATATGGATTCAAATGCACAAACATAAGTAAGTGAATATAGTTGCTACTCAGTTATCAATTATCTTGACCTTTGTGGACTGCTGGACCATATATGCTGCTGGTGCAGGCCCCTGACCACCCATGTTGGGTTTTTGACGGTAATAGGGTAGAAAAAAAAAAAATTTAGAATGGGGGTGGTCCAAAAAATATTTGTTTGTCTGGGTAAATTCTGTCACATCATTCTTACATTTTGCATTTTGGGGGACGAAACCGGTATTTTGCATCATCAGAATACGAAATGTCATGGGTGACAAGTGGCCACCATTACGCACCTTGGGCCTGCGAAATAACTGACACGGTCTGACACATACCAGGCCCATTTCGCATCTTGGACCTGCGAAATAAGCTGCACACCTATCAATATATAATTGTTAATAAAAATTGCATCTAACAAGACTCGAACCTGTAACCCGTTAATCACCACAAACCATAACAACCATTGAGACACTTGTTTGTTTAGTTTAACTAAGGAAACTTATTATATATCAAGCCTTCTATTTTGTTGCAAGTATGTTATATATAAAAAATTATATAGATTTTTTATAATTAAAAATATAATTCATATTATACCTTTTTAATTATATTAATAATATATTTAATTATATTAAAAATAATGATAATATTTTTATTTAATATTAAATATTTCATAAAAATTATCATTGTTAATCTTTAATATAATATAATTAAATAAATTATTAATAATATAAATCAAATTACTAATGTAAATATTTAATATATTTAATTAAAGGTTGACATTATTACTATATTTAATAAATTTTCAATTTTTTATTAATATGAGATTTATTAAAATTTAAATATATTTAATAATTAATAATTTTTATTAAAATATATTTATAAATATATAATACAATATATATGATAAAAATATATTTAAATTCATTATGATTATTATATGTAAAAAGTTATAATATGAATTATATTTTTAATTATCAAAAATCTATATAATTTTTTATATATAACATACTTGCAACAAAATAGAAGGCTTGATATATAATAAGTTTCCTTAGTTAAACTAAACAAACAAGTGTCCCAATGGTTGTTATGGTTTGTGGTGACTAACGGGGTCAGACAAACAAATATTTTTTGGACCACCCCATTCTAAAAAATATTTTTTTTTCTACCCTATTACCGTCAAAAACCCCACCCATGTTTGTGGTCGGAATTGTATTTTGTAGTAATGTACACAAACCCTCCTTGAGGTAGAAGGTAGTGTTAAATTATATGCGATATAATTAGTGCAAGAGTATTATTATTGTTTTAGTTGTTTTCTGCACTTAATTTGATCAACTAGGTCCAATATTTTAATGTATTGTGTTCGTAGGATTAATTATTTATTTATTTTTAATAATTAAAACATGAATAGAACACAAGAAGGATGTTAGCTTTCTTACCAGCCTACCCGGAGCATCCGAAAAGCTTCAAATTCTGAGTGCTGATCTATGCAACCCAGAAAGTTTCAATGCTGCAATTGAAGGGTGCATTGGAGTTTTCCATGTTGCTACCCCACTAGACTTTGAACTAAGGGAACCAGAAGAAGTGGTGACCAAAAGAGCCGTTGATGGTGCACTAGACATTCTGAGGGCATGCCTCAATTCCAAGACTGTGACGAGAGTTGTTTACACTTGTAGTGCCTCTGCAGTGGTCTTCAATGGCAAAGAAGGAGAAGAACAAGTGATGGATGAAAGCTTTTGGAGTGATGTAGATTATCTCAGAGCTTCAAAGACGTTTGGTTGGTCATATGCAGTTTCCAAGACATTGACAGAAAAGGCAGTGCTTGAATTTGGAGAACAGAACGGATTGGATGTTGTCACAGTGGTTCCACCTTTGGTTGCTGGACCCTTCATTTGTTCAAAGTTTCCTGGCTCAGTTGAAGGGGGATTGGGTTTTGCGTTTGGTCAGTCATGCAATTTGCTTCTTTTGTTTTCTACTCTCTCCCCTGTCCTTTTTATTAGACAGAATTAGCCAAATCATTAAGATTAGAATTAACCGAAATTAATTTCTTATAATATAATATGACATTTTAATTTATACTTGTGAATTTAATTTAATGTTCTTGAAAATGGTAAAAAATATATATATATGACACAGTCTGGGTATATAGGAGTGTTGTTCAAAATATGACAAAAGACAATATTATGTAACAATTCTCTTTCAGACAGAATTTAGAAATGATAGAAGAACATACATGAGGACCATGTTGTGTGTACTTGCTTCAGTTTAAATAGTAATGTTGACTTTTTCTGTATTGGCTGAGATTGTGCTTGTCCTTAAGATTTTAAATGGGTAAAAGGATATTTTATGCAGGAGGAAAAAAAAAACTTTGCTTCCACTGTTCAGACACCTATGGTGCATGTGGATGATTTGGCTAGAACACATATATTTCTGCTTGAACATCCTAATTCCAAAGGGAGGTATATATGTTCATCATGTTTTGTAACTGTTGAAAGGGTATTCGAATTGTTTCTGCCAAATACCCTGAATTTCAACAACGAACAGAAGAGTGAGTTTCTGTATATTTCACTTCTTCGTGTTGTGTATACACTTGACATTTTTTACTTATGTTAATAGCTTTTCTATGATCTCATTGCAACTAATATTTTTTAATTTCATATTGTAGCTCATTAAAACAAAGTGAAGGTATGAAGATACCAGATTTATCGTCAAAGAAGCTAATAGATGCTGGATTTGCATACAAGTATGGACTTGAGGAAATACTTGCTGACGCAATTCAATGCTGCAAAAAAAGGGGTTACTTGTGAGTTAGCAATGTACACTTTTAGATGTCATAATAATGGTTATAAATCTATGTAATGAAACAATATAGTTATCTGTTAAAAGGTGGTTATGGACAAAAGAAGATACCGGCTGTACTGCTATTTTTTTGAGAAGCAAAATCAACACTAAAAACGTTTGAGCATAAGATACAGGGTCTTTTTATTCCTAGTTGGGTTGGTGAAATATTATTTTCTTTCAATAATTTATTTTTATAATTGATTATCAAACGAGGAAGTTTGCTGCATTACCGTACTGCAATCGGTCTCGAACATTGATACCTGTGCCACCTAATTACATTTGCATCTAATATCAACCTAAGCCACACGTGATTCTGATACAGCAGCTGGTTCTAGCAGGCCCAAAAGGACACCAAAAAGTCCCACTTGGCTCAATGACTTTGTTTAGTTAATTCTGGTTTTCTGGCCCATTCTTAATTAGGGCAACTTCTGTATGTTTCTCCTATATATGGGGAGACTTCTTAAATTTTAAAGGCAATGAATGAACTTCTTGATTTTCTGCATTTTTTAGTAATAGATCTTTAGTACCTCCAGTAGCTAAGAAATTGTGGAATTGGAACCTATCATACTTGGTGCTTTCATTGACCTCATGCCTCCTAAACCCTCCTCTTCCTCCTCCAAAGATTTGGAAGATGTTCTCTCCAGCATTGCAGAAAAGCTAGGATCTTTACAATCCCAGCTTGAGGACCATCGTACCCTTCAAGATGCTAGACTACACACCCACCAACAAACTATGGACTCCCGTCATGATGCCATGACCCAGTTTATGGGAGGGTTACTTGAGCAGGTTGCTTCCCTCCAAATGGGTTCCCAAACCCAGGGTCCTCATTCTTCTTCAACCACCCCTATTTCTCCAACTATGACAACCGCCTACCTTGCTTCCACTCATAGCCCTATTGTTATTCCCTATTCCATACCCCTAACTACTGCTTCGTCTACCCCACCCAATTTTACAACTTCACCAGTGTTTTCCACTTCACCTACCATAATGCCTGGACCATCTGTTAGTAGACCCAACCCCACTGCCCTTGGTCCTACTTACTCCACCCACACCACAACCTCAGCTTTTCCCCACTCGGGTTTGCCATACTCCCCATTTTCCCCTGCCTTTCCACTCAATACAGCCCACATTGCAACACCATTACGTCCCCCTAAACTTGACCTGGCACCTTTTGATGGATCAGACTGGCTTTTCCAGGCTGACCAATTCTTTACCTTTTACCAGGTTCCTCCAGACCTGCGTCTTCCTATGGTTGCATTTTATATGCGGGGCGACGCTTTAAGTTGGTTCAAATGGATGTACCATAACAGGCAATTGACTGATTAGGCCACTTTTGTTAGAGCCCTGGAGCTACGTTTTGGCCCTTCCTCCTATGAAAATCACCAGGCAGAACTCTTTAAGCTCCGCCAACATGGTACTGTTTTAGATTATCAGGCTCAATTTGAAAAACTTTCTAATAGGGTTGTTGGTTTACCACCAGATATGCTACTTAATTGTTTTATTTCTGGTTTACACACTGGTATTAGAAGGGAATTGGCCATATTGCAACCCACCAATATTACCCAGGCTATCGGATTAGCCAAACTTGTTGAGTCAAAACTTAAAGACAACAAGCCTTCTTTTACCCGTCAGCCATCCCCACTCAATTTTCCCTCTAACCCACCTTCTAAACCTCCCCAAGCCATTCCTCCTAACAGCTTCCAAAAACACCAACAACCACATATTTCCCCCCACTCCCTATTAAACGCCTCACACCAACTCAGATGCAAGAACGTCAAGCCCTTGGTCTTTGTTACAATTGCGATGAGAAATTCACCCCCGGCCATAAATGCACTACCAGCCGCTTCCTCTTACTCCTTACTGATGAGGACTCACCAACTATGGAAACCTCTCACCCTGCCGAAGAAATACTCTCATCCGACACCTCCCTAGATTCTGAAGCAATCAACTTTCAATTGTCCCCTCAAGCCCTTACTGGCCAACCTTCCCCTCAAACCTTAAAATTTCAGGGTTATATCTCTGGCCTCCCTGTCCGTGTATTAATTGACTCAGGGACCTCCCATAATATTTTACAGCCTAGAATTGCATCCCACCTTAAACTCCTGACTCAACCAGTCCCAGCCTTTCCAGTCATGGTAGGGAACGGGGCCCATATTGTATGTTCTGGTCTCTGCCCTAATGTTCTTATTGCTATTCAAGGTAATGACTTTGCTATCTCCTTCTATTTACTACCTATAGAAGGGGCAGATGTTGTTTTGGGTATTGAATGGCTTCGCACATTAGGACCCATCACTGCTGATTTTGTTGTGCCTAGTATGTCCTTCAATCATCAAGAACAACCAATCACACTCTCTGGTGAAGCTAACACCTCCATCCTACCATCTACCTATACTCAATTTTGTCATCTCCTACACACTGACTCTGTCGCCTCTTGCCATTTACTTACCTTTTCCCCCCAACCTCCAAACCCTCCCACTAGTGATCCAATTGATGCCTCTCACCCGTCCCTGGTCTCTTTACCCCCTACCATCTCTCAAGTCATTCTATCCTACCCACATATTTTCAGTAAACCAAGTGACCTTCCCCCTCAAAGAACCCATGATCACCACATTCCTCTGAAACCCAACTCTACCCCAGTTAATGTTAAGCCCTACAGATACCCACATTTCCAAAAATCCGCCATGACTCAACTTATTCAGGAAATGTTGCAACAGGGAATCATTACACCCAGGAAGAGCCCTTTTTCTTCCCCTGTCCTATTGATAAAAAAAAAGATGGCACCTGGCGTTTTTGTGTTGACTATCGCGCACTTAATACCATTACCATAAAAGACAGGTTCCCTATTCCTACCATTGATGAACTACTGGATGAGATATGATCTGCTACTATATTTTCAAAACTTGATCTTCACTCAGGATACCATCAACTTTGGGTTCACCCCCCAAACACCCATAAGACCACTTTCAGAACTTGGGATGGACACTACGAATTCCTAGTCATGCCTTTTGGCTTGGCTAATGCTCCCTCAACATTTCAGGCAGCCATGACAGACCTTCTTAGACCCTTTTTACGTCAGTTTGTTTTAGTTTTCTTTGATGACATTCTTGTATATAGTTCCTCTCTCTCAGATCATGTTCATCATTTAGATTCAGTTTTAAATTTATTAGCTACTCACCAGTTTTTTGTTAAGTTATCTAAGTGTTCATTTGCTCAACCTAAGGTGACTTACTTAGGACACATCATTTCTGCTGAAGGAGTGGCCCCAGATCCAGAACAAATTCAGGCAATACTCGAGTGGCCACAACCTCGTTTTCTCACGGCATTACGGGGATTTCTCGGTCTTACCGGGTTCTATCGACGATTTATTCGTCACTACGCCTCTCTCGCCGCTCCTCTCACCGATTTGCTATGTCAATCAGAAATTACATGGACTACAGCAGCCACTGAGGCGTTTGCAAATTTAAAGAACAAAATTACAAGCACGCCTATTCTGGTTCTACCCAATTTCTCCAAGCTCTTCGTGGTTGAAACCGATGCATCTACTGTTGCAGTTGGTGCTGTCCTCATGCAAGAGGGTCACCCCCTGGCTTTCTTCAGCAAGAAGTTAGGACCTCGAATGGCCAGTGCATCCACCTATGTCCGAGAAATGTATGCTGTAACAGAGGTAGTAAAAAAATGGCGTCAATATTTGATGGGTCATCACTTTCATATCATAGCAGACCAACAGAGCCTTAAACACCTTTTATCTCAATCTTTTCAGACCCCAGAACAATAAAAATGGGCAATCAAATTACAGGGATACAGTTTCGAGATTTTTTACAGACCTAGTTCCTCTAATTGTGTGGCTGATGCCCTCTCTAGGCCACCATCCGAGACTTCTCTTTTACTTTTGACAACCTCTTCCGTGATCCCCACTCTCATCTCCACCCTGCAGACATATTACACTCAAGACCCCAGGGGAAAATCATTAGTTCAGAACACCAAGGATCTAACCACTGTTTTTCAAATGAATCAAGGGCTACTATTAACCCATGGGAAGATCTACATACCTGATTTGCAAGATCTTCGACAGAAACTTCTGACTGAGTTCCACTCCATCCCCACAGCTGGTCACTCAGGCCCAAAACCCACTCTTGCCAGACTAGCAGCTTCCTTCTCATGGCCCGGTATACAGCGTGATGTCAAACAGTTTGTCAAGCACTGCACAATCTGTCAAGCCTCCAAGTACGAACCTTCAAAAAAAAAAAGGGTTACTACAACCACTGCCGATTCCCATAAAAGTTTGGAAAGATTTAAGTATGGACTTTGTAACTCACTTACCTAACTCTTGGGGCCACATGGTTATCTGGGTTGTCTGCGATCGTTTTACAAAGTCAGCATATTTTATGGCTCTTCCCACCCACTTCACTGCTTCTGACTTGGGTCATTGATTCTCTGTTGAAATCTGCCGCCTGCATGGCATCCCAGCCACCATTGTCTCAGATCGGGATCCCCTTTTCCTTAGTACCTTTTGGATGCAACTATTCAAATCACAAGGAACTACTTATAAATACAGCACAGCATACCACCCAGAAATAGATGGGCAAACAGAGGTTCTAAACCGTACCTTAGAAGCTTATCTCCGCTGCTTCTGTGGAGACCATCCGAAGTCATGGTTCAAGTTCTTACACCTGGCAGAATTGTGGTACAATACCTCCTATCACTCTGCCATCAACATGTCACCATTTAGAGTGTTGTATGGTCGTTCGCCTCCATCAGTTCCAGATTTTTTGCCAGAGACAGTCACCGAACCTTCACTTTCAGAAACACTCCTCGAACGATGTCTGGTTCTCCGATCTTCTCGTGAAAGTTTGCAAAGAACGTGACAGAGGATGCTTGTCCAGGCCAACCGGCATCGACAAGATATTCACTTTAACCCGGGGGATTATGTCTGGCTCCGCCTCAAACAGTATCGTCAAGGATCCCTGGTTCAGAAGCCCTTTCCCAAGCTGGCCCGACGCTTCCATGGCCCCTTTCCCATAAAAAAACGCATTGGCAAGGTTGCCTATGAACTCGACCTCCCTTCACACTCAAAGTTACATCTGGTGTTTCATGTCTCTCTCCTTCGTTCATATTTTGGTGAGAAGCCCAAAAGTAACCAAACCTCTTCCCCACCAGTTACTCTAGAAAACTCAACTCTTGTCCCTTCTGTTCCTGAGGCAGTTCCCGAAATTATGCCACTTAACTCATCACTTCCGCATTCCAAGGATCTGGTTTCTCTCTCCACGTCTGCACCGTGTGATCAAATCACACTTCATGATGTGTGCATCCCACCATCCGTTCCAACCACTTCACTGACGCATGTCCCCCCCGATTTGAAAGTTCCTCGCACACCGTGTAATGGCTTCCAGCCTGGCGTAATTGAAAAGCCAATCCTTCCACAGCCGTCAGATCCCACCGTCCCAATTCATCCGTCGGATCATGCTACCCATTCAGAACCTTCACTGCTTACTTCTCCAATTTCAGGCTTTGATCCTTCACTGTTGGCTTCTCCAATTTCGGGCCTTGAGGACAAGGCCCAATCTCCACCAGTGGGCAATGATACAGCAGCTGGTTCTAGCAGGCCCAAAAGGACACCAAAAAGTCCCACTTGGCTCAATGACTTTGTTTAGTTAATTCTGGTTTTCTGGCCCATTCTTAATTAGGGCAACTTCTGTATGTTTCTTCTATATATGGGGAGACTTCTTAAATTTTAAAGGCAATGAATGAACTTCTTGATTTTCTACATTTTTTAGTAGTAGATCTTTAGTACCTCCAGTAGCTAAGAAATTGTGGAATTGAAACCTATCAGATTCCCATCTCAAAATGAAATAATTTACATTTAACAGAATAAAGCACAACAATCCCTTGTATTATATGTACTCAATTCCGAACCAACCTCTGCACTGTAGCAACAACATGACCCACCTAGAGTAATTGGAACTAGCTATTAGCAATCAAAATTACCTATTGCAACTTTAAAGTGTACTTAGCTTTGTTTCTTCTAGATGGGACTTTGTTTCTTATGCATCTTGTCATGGTTATTACACATGAATGGACCAACAAAATTATATTTTAGCTTGAAATCATTCCGAGAATGTAAATTCATTGTGAAGCGGAAACATATCAACAAAAATGAAATCAGAGGAAATTCCAATACATGAAGCTTCAAAGAAATCAAGTTCATTTATCCGTATTGATAGATGCAAAATAGCAACCTACCAAAATAATGCTAACAGGGAGAGAGAGAAGGATATCTATAACTGAATTTCATTCATTGGATGATTCATATAACAGAAAGGTGGATACATATATAGTGTTCAGACTAGGGAAAAGACATAAAATATCATATCAAATAAATTCTAATGGGCTGGACTATTTTATTTATTTGGATGAAAAATCCCTTAACCAGCGAGGTTTCTTTTTGTTGCGTATAGGCCTATCAATACCCGGCTCATTCAAAACGACCTTGCCCTCAAGGTCTTTGTTGGAAAACTGCACGGAACAGCTATTCCTAGGGTTGCCTCGTTGGAAGTCAGAAGTTGAGTGGCAAAGGCACATGGGCCAGTCTTGGAAAGTGAAGAGTTGCCTTGAAATTGTGAGAGGTCATTAGATGGGATTATAGTCTTGGGGTTTTCATTATTCATAGAGAGAGGAACTCCCTGGGACAAAGGTGGTTCTTGAGAAATAGAGGGAGAGTGAACATGGTTAGGGGAAAGAACATCAAGGTCTACAGAGAAAGATGTTGGTGCTGGCGGGGCATCATCTTCTGATAAAAGAATGTCGTCGAGTAACGGTGAGTAGAAAGCCTGAGGGTCCCCATGGCAACGACGAAGCAGAGACACGTGAAACACGTTGTGTATTCACGAACCCGAAGGAAGCTGAAGGACATATGTGACTTCCCCCACCCGCTTCAAGACTTTGAAAGGCCCGTAATATCATTTAGCAAGTTTCTGGGAAGATCGAAGTTGGAGTAAAACTGAGTCACCAGGTTGAAAGGTGATGTCCTATCGATGTCTATTATCTTGAGATAACATGTATTGCCTGGTACTAATAACATTTTTCTTAAGCTGAGCCAGTATATTTTGCCTTTGTTGCAGGGATGATGTCACTAGAGTTAGATTTGTGCTTTGCAGAATGAAATCAGGAATGGCGGGCGAAGGTCTCCCGTAGACGGTTTGCTATCTGTAGGGTCGAAGCTGGAGTAAAACCGAGTCACCAGGTTGAAAGGTGATGTCCTATCGATGTCTATTAGCTTGAGATAACATGCATTGCCTAGTACTAATAACATTTTTCTTAAGCTGAGCCAGTATATTTTGCCTTTGTTGCAGGGATGATGTCACTAGAGTTAGATTCGTGCTTTGCAGAATAAAATCAGGAATGGCGGGCGAAGGTCTCCCGTAGACGGTTTGCTGTCTGTAGGGTCGAAGCTGGAGTAAAACTGAGTCACCAGGTTGAAAGGTGATGTCCTATCGATGTCTATTAGCTTGAGATAACATGCATTGCCTAGTACTAATAACATTTTTCTTAAGCTGAGCCAGTATATTTTGCCTTTGTTGCAGGGATGATGTCACTAGAGTTAGATTCATGCTTCGCAGAATGAAATCAGGAATGGCGGGCGGAGGTCTCCCGTAGACGGCCTAGTACGGTGTCATACCAATCGCAGAGTGGACAGTAGTATTATACCAGTATTCACAGAGGTGAAGGAACCGAAACCATGACTTGGGATGATCACTGGTAAAACATCATAAGTATGCTTCACGAAATGAAATCAGGAATGGCGGGCGGAGGTCTCTCGTAGACGGCCTGGTACGGTGTCATACCAATCATAGAGTGGACAGTAGTATTGTACCAGTATTTGCAGAGGTGAAGGAACCGAAACCATGACTTGGCATAATCACTGGTAAAACATCGTAAGTATGCTTCGTAGAATAAAATTAGGAATGGCGGGCGGAGATCTCCCGTAGATGGCCTGGTACGGTGTCATACCAATCGCAGAGTGGACAGTAGTATTGTACCAGTATTCGCAGAGGTGAAGGAACCGAAACCATGACTTGGGATAATCATTGGTAAAACATCGTAAGTAAGCTTCAATACCCCTATTTAGAACCTCTGTCTAGCCATCCGTTTTCAGGTGATAAGCACTGATAAATTTTAACTTGGTTCCTTGCAGCTTGAAGATCGTAATCCAGAAATTACTCAGAAATATTTTATCTCTGTCGAAGACAATCGAGCAGAGCATGCCATAGAGCCAGTGAATCTCTACCATAAAGCGATGAGCCAAAGTAGAAGTTGAGAAGGACGCAGGTAGTCCGAAGAAGTGTGCATACTTTGCCAGGCGGTCCACTACAACCCATATGACTATGTGTCCGTATGAGGTATGTAAGCAAATGATAAAATCCATAGTTAGGTCTTCCCACACTTTTTTTGGAATTGGCAATAGTTGCAACAAGCCATATTTTTTTGAAGGTCTATATTTGTTCTGCTGACAGGTGATGCAAGACTAAATTAAGGACTAAACATCCTTACAGATAGAGGGCCAAAAAAAAGAAGATGCGATCCTGGCTACGGTGGGCTTGACCCTAGAATGCCCCGAAAAGGGGGAGGAGTGGAATTCCTCCAAAAGTTTATTTCTCCATTATTCAGGTATGTACAGCTTATTCGTAAAATAAAGAAGGCCATTTTTTGTGATAGTCTGATGAGGATTCAATTAGCTGATTTGTTGTTTTGAGACCCTCGGGAGTGAAATAAAATTGGAGCAGTTCAGTGCAGATAGTGGGGACCGAAGAGGAGAGACTGAACAATGTATCCTCGGTTTGAGCTAAGATTCTGGATAAAGTATTTGTAGTGCCATTTTCCTTCCTAGGGCGATACAAGATGGAAAAGGTAAGCCCTTGTAATTTAAGAGCCCACCTCTGTTGTTCTAGGGTATGAATGCTTTGAGTTAACAAGTCCTTAAGACTTTTTTTATCAGTGATGATTCTAAAAGAATTGCCAATAAGATACTGTCTCCATTTTTTTACTACTTCGGTAACTGCTAACATTTCCCTTAAATAAGCAGAAATTTGTTGTTGGCGAGGGGAGAGCTTTTTACTAAAGAAAGCCAGAGGATGCCCATTTTGAGAGAGGACGACACCCAAAGCTACAGAGGATGCATCAGTCTCAAGATCAAAAGGTGTAGATAAATCTGGTAGGATTAGTGTAGGAAGTTGACACAATTTTTCTTTGACTGTTGTAAAGGCCAATGGAGCCACTTGAGTCCATGTAAAAGACTGTGATCTCAATAAATCCGTGAGAGGAGAGACGAGTATGGCGTAATGTCGAACAAAATGGCGGTAAAATCCAGTGAGGCCTAAAAACCTCTGAAAGAACGTGGCTCCGGCCAATTGATTATTGCTTCTATTTTATTTGGGTCAAGATGGACCCCCTAGTTACTAAGGATGTGGGCCAAGTACTCAACCCGAGTCGTGGCAAAAACACACTTGGAAATTTTTGCATAGTAAGAATGTGTAGATAGAAGTTGTAAAATCAACCTTAAATGTTCACAATGAGTAGCTAGGTTAGGGATATAAACTAAAATATCATCAAAAAATAGAATAAACCGATGCAAGTAGGGATGACAGAGGTGGTTCATAGCTGCCTGAAAGGAGAAAGGGCATTAGTGATCCCAAAAGGCATGACCAAAAACTCATAGTGGCCATCATAGGTTTGAAAAGTTGTTTTGTGAATGTCCTTTGGGGCCACACGAATCTGGTTAAAACCTAAACACAAATCAAGTTTAGTAAAAATAGTAGCAGAACCAATTCATCAAATAACTCTTCAATAGTAGGGATAGGAAATTTGTCTTTGATGGTTACTACATTTAAAGCCCGGTAGTCTACACAGAGCCGCCATGAGCTATCCTTTTTTCGTACCAAGAGGAATGGTGACGAAAAGGGGCTAGTACTAGGCTTAATGTGCCCCTCCTAAAGTAGGTCAAGGATGAGGAAGGCCATGGCTTCTTTCTGAGTGTGGGGGTAACGATAGGGTTTTCACGTTTACTGGTGGTGTATTAGGTAATATGGTGGTTGTGGGCACTAAAGGGAGGTAGGCCTTTAGGTTTGGAAAAAATGGATATAAATTCCTAGATGAGGGTTACAATACATGTGGGAAGGTTGGGGGGTATGGTATTGGGTTTCGAATGAGCTAGGTCAGGATCGGGTGAAGTGGGAGTGATGATGTAGATCTGAGCAATGGAGTTAGTATGGGCAAATCTAATTAGTTGGTGGAATGTGGCAAGGTGTGGGGTAGTAGAGTCTCCGGTAAGGGTAAAAGGGTTAGAATTAACAGAGAAGGTCTTGCATGGTATTCGAAAGTAATTGGGCCTAAAGAGCTTAGCCACTTAATGCCAAGGACACAATCTGCACCCTTAATTGGGAGAAGATAAAATGGAATATCAAATGTATGGCCCTGTATTTTGAGGGGGTATAGGGACATAGGCTTGAACAGTGAATATAGGCTCCATTACCCACCATAATAGGAAATTAGGGAATAGTATAAATGGGTAGTGAGAGGAAATGGGAAAGTCTGGGTTGGATAACATTATGAGAACTTTCTGTGTCTACTAGAACAGTGACCTTATGGCCATGGATGGATCCTATGAAATGGAGGGTTTTGGGGGAGCCAGACCTAGTGAAGGCCAAATGAGATAATTGAAAATGAACGTTATCCAGGTCCGAATCAAAATGATCCAAGTTAGGGTTGGAGGTAATAGGTTCAGTGTCAACAGGAGGGTCATCTTCCAAGAGTAAAAGGAATAGTTTAGGCTAACATTTATGACCAAAGACGTATTTGGCATTGTAATTATAGCAGAGCCCCTGGGCGCGACGCTCCTGTATTTAGGCTGGTGTAAGTCTTTTGACTGGTAATTTTAGGGTGGACAGAATGCCAGACTATGGTGGATTTGAAGGTTATGGTCGATGTAGGGAGAAGGAAGTGGTAAGGGTTGGTGGGGGTCTAGAAGGTCTGGAAAATCAAGAAGAAGGGTTTCTAATGTCCATAGTCTTGCTTTCAACTAGCTTGGCAAGGCCTATGGCGTGGGAGATTGAATAAGGTTTTAAGATGCTTAGCTTATGATGTATTTCAGGTTTTAGGCTAGATGAGAAGCAATTAAGGATTATTTCAAGAGTCAGGCCCACAATTTGATTGCAAAAATGCTCAAAAACCTGTTGATAGGCAGTTATTTTGGTGGTTTGCTTAAGCTTGAACAAAGTTGTCTGGTGGTTTTCATAAGAGGAGGGGCCAAAGTGGACCTCCAAGGCTCTGATAAAGTTTTCCCAAGTAGATAATTAGTGATTTGAATGCATCCATTTATACCAACCCAGAGCATCTCATTTCATGTAAAAAGGGATAAGTTCCAATCGCTAAGGGAGGGTATGTAGTGAAGGGTAAAAGACTGATCGGCTTGGAAAAGCCAATCAAAAGGATCAGAGCCATCAAAAGGGAGGAGTTGAAGTTTTGGGAGTCGTATAAGGGTTGGTGGAGGCTGAGGAAATTCAGTTTAGGCAGTAAAGACAAGGTTGGTTTGTGTGTAAATGGTATGGAATGGGATTTGTGACATAGGTTGGGATAGAGGTTGGGTAAAGGGAATATATGATGGCCGAGGAATAAGCTGTGAGAGAGGCTAGGCAAACGGTTGGGAGGATGGGATAAAAGTTTCAGGGGCGGTGGAGGAGGGTAGCTAGTACCCTAGAGACAGCATCATGGCGAGCTTCCATGACGGCTACCAGTCTTTCATGCTGGGCCTCCTGAGAAGCTTGGAGTGCTTGCATACGCTCAGTAAGGAGGAGGAGGGCAACCTCCAGGGATGTTTTGGGAGGCATAGAGAAAGGCAGATGAAAGCACTAATTGATAGGTGCAAAATAATAACCTACCAAAATAATGCTGACGGGGAGAGAGAAAAGGATATCTATAACTGAATTTCATTCATTGGATGATTCATATAACAGAAAGGTGGATACATATATAGTATTCAGACTAGGGAAAAGGCATAAAATATCATATCAAATAAATTCTAATGGGCTAGACTATTTTATTATTTTGGATGAAAAATCCCTTAACCAGCCAAGTTTCTTTTTGTTGCGTATGGGCCTATCACATATCTTCTCTCTTTGTTTATTCATATTTAACCTTAAGATTCTTTATCTAAGAGCGACTAGTTAAATTCACTGAGTAGAATATACAAGTTATTGTAAGTTCTATCGAAACCAAAGATATATATATAACTTTTAGGCTACATTTCTCATACTTTGAGTTAGAAAATTTAGTGAAATAAACACTACCTCTATCCCTAAATATAAAACTAATGTAAATAACTTAGTTAAAATCATTAATTTGTTTGAAATTTATTATAGTTTTCAAAAATTGCTATGACTCATCATTCAATTCTCTCACTTAATCTCTCTCCACTTGATACTCAATTATCATAGGAGACATAAATAATGTAATTTATTTATTGTTATATTGATTACAAAAAAATTATATATTAACAAAGATATTTTAGTAAAAAATAATTAATAGTATGAAAATTTTTTAAAAAAATCTTATACAATTTTTTAAAAATGATCTTATATTTAATTTAGAAATAGAAATAATAATTTTTTTTGTTTGTTTGTTTTTTAAATCTGGACATTGTCTTTAAAATCCATATAGTGATGTTGTTCTTGTTCTCAAGGATACATATTTTTTCACCAAAAAAACAGGATATATCATTTTGATTTTGATTTTCAAACACTTTCTATGTGTTACGTTCCTAGAGATATGGTTAAACTAGACGTTCAGGGGAAGATGCAAAGTAGTAATTTCTTGGACAACCAATGATGAATTCAGTTTCATAAGTTACCTTGATTTCATTTTTGCTGATCTGTCATGTCAAGCAGTTGATTTCTTCAACAATGAATTTGCATCATCATAATGATTTCGAGCATAAGCTCGTTGGTCATGTCTTGTCCAACTGCTACGTAATCATATTATGCAAATGAAACCAAGCTTCATATGAAAGGAACACAGCTTATAAATATTGATTTGTAGCATTTGGTTTGAGACAAGCAATTTGGTTTGAGACAAGCAATCCTTTACTAATGAATATGGTAAAATAGGTTTCGATACTACCAAGTAACAAATCATGATGCTACCAAGTAACAAATCATATTGCATAGAGTAGTGATTACAAATATTAAAATTGAATGTTCTATAGACACATCTCCAGAAGCCTTTTGAAAATACAAAACTCTCGCAACTATACTACTTTAATAAATGACATGAAAGTAAATTTGCTATTGCTACGACCAACACAACACATGTTATTTGATTTAACACAAGCCATATCCGAATTTCAAATTGCAACAACTACAAAGTACAAACTATGTATGTCTCTATAATCTCATTACATAACATTATGAAATTAAAAAGGGTACATGTTAGATATCAAAATATATATAAAAAATATTTACAAATAAAATAGAGTTGAGAAATACTCGAACTAAACTTTTACTATATAGAAAAAAGTACAAGTTCTATTCAATCACAAGGAAAGAATAATAATAATTTTGAAATGTTCGGTATGTGGTGTATTTTGGTACATGCTTAATTGGTATATAATCTCTTTATCACTCTTATTTTACACCAGTTCAGTGGGAATCCGGTATTATCAAGCAGTGGTCCATTGGGAACTCAGTGCCCTTCAACTTTGGGATCCGGGGTCTTATGAACTCGAGTTAGGATCAGGTGGTGGTTGTACCTGCAAAGATTCTCTGATGATTAAGTCAGTACGGATTTTATAAATACTGGAGCATTAGCTGTAATAGAAAGGACTTGGATGCTTGATTTATAGTGAATGATGGTATTTATAGTTCAATGGAGGTTCAACTCATGATTTAACATTTAACAGGTTTAGACTGCTGTTTTTAGGCAAGTTGCAAACTTTTGTTCAGAAATTGACTTCTAGTAGGCTTTTAACCAGGGATCGTCCAGTAAGCATACTAGTTTTTTGTTTAATCAACCGTGCCTTTGCTCTCGTTGACCTTCATTCTTTCTAGTTTAGGGGCTGGTATTGATGCCGGATCATTTTCCCCTTAGCTTGTCATAGTGACGATGCTTTTGTGATAAGATCGGAATGCTCATTTCATACCATAATACAATACATTTGGTCGGGGTGACTTTTGAAAAATAAATAATGAGAATAATTTAAAATCAAATTATCTTGATTATTATTCAAGGGATGATGACAGTGGCATTTTTTCATTGGCGCGACACCTAACATTCCAAGTGTTAGTGCAGTTACATCGTTTTGGAATTTAAACGTCGTGCCTCTTTTAGGTCATGTCATTTCATATTCTATTCGTCCATGGGCCGCGTCTCTTGGCCTTCAGCCCGTTGCCTTTTGGCTTCTCTATAGAAAGGGGTTGGTGACATCAGCTTCCTCACTTATGCTTTCACCTCTCGAGAGATCTTGCTACTCTGGTGTTTCCCTGATTCTATCCCAGTAAAATCATGGCCCACACCAAAAAAAACCACTAGAATAATCCATATTCATAGCTTGTATTTTTTTGAACAATGTCAAACCGGGATTTGGAGGACGGCTATGCAAAGGATGATTTATGGAAATCCTTTTCAAACAAACCTCGTGGCCGTCTGTGGGACCCTGGCACGAGCCGTAGGTTGCACAAACAAATATATGTTGGTGGGTTAGGATGGGCTCAAGGGAGGCTACCTCTTCTAATCTGAGGTTGGAAAATCTTGAGGGCTCTGTCCCCTCAAAAGAATCAATGTCCGCCTCCTTTGATCCAATAACGGCTTGATCTCTTCTTCTAGAATCTTTGCCAGCTCATGACAAAGACTCTAGTGTAGTTTACTACTATGCTGACGATGTTAATCTTTTTGAAAATGTTTTTTTTCTGTAACATACAATTTCTGCTATGGCGGTTGGAGAACCTATCTAAAAAATGACCCTGATGACACCACCATGTTAGTGGACGGTATAGACTAGGTGGCTCGCAAAGCTCAAGACCTTTACTTATGGGTCCAACAAGAGATCCTTATATTCCTAGCCACCATTCTGAAGGCAATGACGACGTTGAATTAGATACCGCCCGGATCTGGCAATCCAACAAGTACAAAGACCATTTTTCCACTATTATACCGCTTTACAGTGACCAGGCTTGTCACGTGCCCCGTGATCATTTTTTCTTCATGTACAAGATCCTTTTCACTAAGGTGGCGTTGCGGCTCTCTTTCAACAATTTTGAAATAGGGGTGATTAAATATTTGGACATCACCCCCAGGCAGCTACATCCCAACAGATGGGACTTGGTCTTTTCCTTAGAGTTCCTAGCCAAGCATCTGGGATTTACTCCCACTGTTGCCTTATTCTTCCGGTATGCTTGCGTTCTTCATCATGGAAACCCCGAGGGAGGTCTAGGTTTTGTTAACCTTCAATGTTAGAGCAACATCGTTAACTTTGAGGCTTACATGGAATCGGCCAAGACCACCAGTGTCTCGTTTAAGCACTCGTTTTTTAAAATTTTTACCAATGGTGATCAAACCCCATTCTGGAAGGATAAGGATAGGAGGTTTTTGATTCACACCAGCTGGACACACCAGCACTTCCTGATGCAGAGCTCGGCCTATGCGATAGATAAAGACAAGTTGAGTGAGGGATCCCGGGCAACCATAGATGCCCTTTATGAAATGTCTCGGGCCGCTCCTTTGAAATGTCATTCTCTACTAGGGACCAAGGAGACGAGGATAGAGTACATCATCTTCCTAGGTATATATATATATATATATATATATATATATATATATATATAACTTGTTTTATTTTACTGTCATCTAGTTATTTTAACTTGATTCTAACTATTATAATTTTTGCTTTTTTAATGTAAAGAGCATGGGGAAGCGCTTTGGACCAGCTTCATAATATTATGTCTAGGGTTAACACTAACCCAGACCAAAAGAACCGCGTAACCCCCCAACTCTAGAAGGCCAAATAGATCTCTCTCCCTCAAGGGGACACTTCAACCCCTCAAGAGCTTGAGAAGAGGAAGAAATTTGCTATCGAGAGACAGTGAAAAAAATCAAAAACAGCCAAAGGGAAAAGGCCTATGAACCCCAACACCGTCCCCACGGAGACCCCGGTCGACATGTCTAGTGGGGAAGACTACTCGTATTTGTTGAATCGGGTTGGTTTTCCTGAGTCAGAATTTGTCATTCCATTCTAGCCTAAGGATGGATTAAATTCTCAGGATTTGAACCATGCCCTCGACTCAGTAGTATGGTCTACCCTGAAGGGTTTGTCTGTCCTCCACTCGTTCGCGGTGGAAGGGCCAGTCAGGGAGATCGAGCGTCTTCAGGAAAGGAAAGCCTGTCTTTTGGAAGACCAAGGTCAAGTTCATAGTCGTATTCAGGACTTGAATGAGAAGAACTCGGCCCTTCTAAAATCCAAAGAAAAGCTTAAAGGTGAAGTAGAGCAGTTTCGTCAAGAAGCTAAAGAGCTAAAAGATAAAAATGGCGATTTGTAAGGGGAGAAGAAGATCCTCTCCACCAAGGTCTAAGAGGAATAAGCTAAGTATCAACAAGATATGAGGCTTTTCGGGCAGGCTGTAGTGGAATCCTTTAGCCCTACGATTCAGTAGGTGGTATACCGGAGCTGCGGTTACACCCTTAACTTGAATGGGATTGGTTTTTGCAACAAATTCCAGAACGGTGAACTGGTCACCGTGGTCAAAGGTGAAGGCTACGAGCCTTCTGATGTTCCATTCAAATTTGTCCTTTTTCCCAAAGATGAAGACAACACCATTCTTGATGAGGATAATTATGGGGTAGAGGGAACAAGTCGCCTTTAAATTTCTTTATGCATTTTTTATAAGCTCCTTGTTGACGGGATGAGCTTCATCTTAGTAATTTTTGCTACTCTTTTATTGCGGTTGTGCCCTTTTATTTTTTGTACTTTGGGCATTACCTATTTAATTAATGAAATATAATTTTACTTATGCTTTTATGTTTGTAAATGATACTAGTTATTCCGCTTTTTATTTCCTCTAAATTTTTAATTTTGTTTGAGAATTGTTTAAGTTAGATCACGGTTCTTCTAATAGTTATACTAACTTTATTACTGCTTCGAAGTCTGGCCTATATAGGCTTAACCACTTCAGAGTTTGACTTGTATAGCCTTAACCATTCCAAGCTTCACCCACCTCTTTAGAACTTAGTTGATAACCTTAATTGCTCTAAGTTAGATAACCTATTCATGGTTGTTGGCATTTTAATTGCTCTAGGACTTGATAGCCACCTCGAGTTTAAATAATAACTTTAACCACTCTGTTGATAACCACTCCAGGGTTAAATAAATTTTAACCGCTCTGGGGTTTGATAACCACTCCGGGGTGAAAATAAATTTTAACTGCTCTGGGGTTTGATAACCACTCCAGAATAAATAAATTTTAGCCACTATAGGGTTTAATAACCACTCCTGAGTATATGCCCTTCTTGTGAGGTCTTAAACTTAAAATAAGAGAAATGATCAAAACCACTTTTATTATCGATTTACACTGAGCTTCCCGACTATGTGCCTTGTTAAAAACCTCCAAGGCGAAACCCTATGGGAAAAAACCTTGGTAGGAAAAAAGAGTGAACATCTTGTGATGTTGGTCAACTATAATAATTCTTAGATTCTTTACATTCCATTTGTTTTTTAAAACCTTACCTTGCAAAGTCTCCAGCAAATATGCCTCTCCTATTTTTAGATCATGGACCCGATATGGTCCCTCCCAAGTTCGGGCCAATTTGCCTTAACAAGCAAACTATTTTCCTACCGATGCTCTTCTTAAGACTAGGTGTCCTATGTTGATTTTTCTATTCTAAACCTTCTTATTCTACCAGAGAATAGCTTTGGCCTTGACAGCTTGGTCCCTGACGAAAGTGGCATCCTGGATTTCTTGGAGGGTATCCATCTCACTTCTGATCCTTACATCATTATTCTCTTCTCAAATGGTTGAAGTCTAGGAGAAATTTGATTTATCTCTACCGGGATATAATATTTTCATAAACAAAGCAAAGCGTTCTGGAAGACGTTATGTGCACTATGGCCTCCGCTTCAATCCATGTAGTAAAATAGTCAACACCAACGATTAAATACTTGACCCCGCCTGGTGCTTTTGGGAAAGGCCCTAAAATATCTAAACCCACTAAAAGAAAGGCCATAGGGCAGTTGATGTGAATAATTCCCCAGCAGGGGCGTGATGTAGGATACTGTTCTTTTGACACGGATCACATTTCCTGACATATTCCATGGTATTCATCATTATTATGGGCCACCAATGACTTGCTTACAAAATTTTTCTAGCCAAACGTTTTCCTCTGGAATGATGTCCGCATGTCCTTTCATGAACCTCGGTTATGACATCAGGGATTTTTGCTTCATTAAGGCATTTGAGGTACAAGGTTAAAAAACCCCTCCAAAATAGTTGCCCATCAATTAGAACAAAATTTGGAAGATCTTTTTTTAACTTCTTCTTTTCCTTAGGCTCCGTTTAGAGTTGCCCATTGACGATATACTGTATGATCGGTACTACCCATGAATTATTAGCAAAGGCTTTGGCGTGTATGGCACATACTTTGATTGGCGTGGTAATGCTTGGAGCTACCAAGGTACTTTGAATGACAGTGGTAGTTGATCCAACTTTCTTCGTACTAGTCATCTTGGATAGTATATCGACCCGAATATTTTCTTCTCTTGGAACATGCTTAAACTCTATTCGTTTAAAGTTTTCTTCTAACTCCTTGACCTTGGCTAAATATTATTGTAACAACAGTTCCTTGCCCTGATAACTCACATTGATTTGAGAGAAGTCCAGTTGAGAATCCCTACACAGGACCACAGACTTAGCACCAACATTTAAGGCTACTCGGGGTCCGTCTTTATAGGCTTCATATTTTACTTGATTATTAGATGTTTTGAAATCGAACCTTAGAGAGATCTTGACATGTACTTCATCTTCATTTTTAATTATAACTTTGGCTCCACAACCCTTCATATTCGACAAACCATTAACATATACAATCCAATGCTCCCGCATTGGGGATGGTACCCCTCTTATTAACTGCGTCACGAAGTCAACTAACACCTAGGATTTTATAGTCATTCTTGGTTCATAAGAAATATCAAATTCTGAAAGCTCAATTACTCATTTAATCATTCAACCGACTAAATCTGGTTTGTGAAGAATTGTTCATAATGGCAAGTCGATACATACTACAATAGGATGGGCATGCGAGTTTTGCCGAAGTATTCGTGATGTCCATACTAAGGCCATAACAGCTTTTTCTAGCTTTTGAAATTGGTGTTCAGCCCCTTAGAGTGCTTTGCTGATAAAATACACAGGTTGTTGTCCCTCAAGAGTCTCTTTAATCCGAACCGCTCCCAACGCTTCATCTGATACAAATAGGTATACATAAAGATGCTCTCCTAGGTCCGATTTGACCAATATTGGTGGATTGGCTAAAATGTCCTTCAAGATTTAGAGTGTTTTCTCAAGTTCTTCACCCCATTCAAACGTTTTGTTCTTCTTTAAAACCTTATATAGAGGGAGTGACCGGTGTGCCATTTTAGGCATGAACCAGGATAGGGCTGACACTTTTCCATTCAAGGATTGCACCCCCTTGAATTAGTTAGACTCTAGAGCTCCCTTATTACCCAGAATTTGTCTGACTTTGCCTCGATTCCCCTCTATGTTAGCATGAAACCTATGAACCTTCCGGCCAATATTGCAAAAGTATATTTTAACGGATTCAAATGCATATTATATGCTTGAAAACGTTGAAAGATCGTTTTAAGGTCCTCTATGTGATCTTCCCTTGCCAGGGTCTTCGCAATAATATCATCTATATACACTTCTATAATCTTTGAGTATATTCCCTCAAAAACCTTATTCATCATACATTAATAGGTTGCCCCAACGTTCTTGAGTCTGGATGGAATTACGGTATAATATAACACACCTTTGTCATTAACAAAAGCTGTCTTTTCTTTGTCATCTCTCCACATCAGGATCCGGTGATACCTAGAGTATGCATCTAAATAAATGAAAGGAACTGGTATCTCAAAGAATCATCTACTATCTAGTCAATACTGGGCAATGGGTATGGATCTTTTTGGACTACATTTGTTTAAATTGGTAAAGTTTATACACATACGTCATTTCCCATTAGTTGTTTTAATCATGAACATGTTGGACACCCAGGAAGGATATTGAATTTCCCAAATGAAGCTGGATTTTAACAGCTCATCAATTTTCTCACATGCTGCTTATTATTTTTCAGGACCTAACTTCATTTTCTTCTTTGGTATGGCTTTTGACTCTGGGTACACTGCCAGTTTGTCACAGCAGAAGTTAGGTTCTATATCTGGCATGTTGGTTGCGGTCCAGGAAAAAGTGTTTAAATTCTTTTAGTAATATAATCAATTACTCCTCCATATCGGCTTCCAACTTATTATTTATACTTGTAGTTTTGGTTGGGTCATCACCTAAGATGATAGCCTTCCCACCCCTTCTAATGTAGGTTTAACTGGGTTCAAAGGATTAAAAACTAGCTTTTCTCTGGGATCCAAGTCCATCAAATTTACTGATCTTGGGACCGATCCACCATCTTTTAGTTTCCTCTTCTTGATACCATCATCACTTTTCACCATTTAAAGGCTCAGGTTATAACAATATTGGGTCGTGTGTTGGTCTCCCCTAACTAAAAAGACTTGATTATCTGTATCAATGAACTTAATCAATAAGTTTAGGGTGGATACTATCGCCTCTAATGCATTTAACGAAGGTCTTCCCAAGATTCCATTAAATGGTGATTTAACATCAATGACTAGTATCCTTGTCTGGACCGTTCTTGACTATTGTTCACCTTTAAATGTCAAGCGAGTGTCAAGGTATCCTTTTGTGGGCTGCTTAGCTCCATTGAAAGTAGTCAAGTCTTGGGTATAAGGTTATAAGTCCATATCGGACAAACCTATTTTCTTGAAACACTCATAGAAAATCACATAACAGGAGCTCTCCTTATCAACAAGCAACTTCCATATGGTTTAATTCATGATCACAGCCTCAATCACTACTACATCATCCCCCTAGGAATTGTAGGGCTGAAATCATCGTCAGTAAAAGTTATGGGTGGGGTTTGAATTTTATCTCAAAATAGTCTATTGTCCGGATTTTCCTATACCGACATGATCATGTAGAGATGATTTTTCCTTGTTGAGTTTGAAACTTCTCCCATAAATCTTCCTGCTATCATATTGATAACCTCTTTTTCCTTTGGATGGGGGAATTTCGAAGTCTTTATCCTCATTCACAGTGTTGTCCACTACCAATTTCCCTTTATCAGCTGGGGATGGCCTTTTCATACTTCTTCCTTCATTTGTATCTAGAGAGTGGTCATGACGTTGGGGTCTTTCATGTTCCGGCTTATCTGATAATTTTAGTCTGAAGAGATATTACTTTAGTTTTCCTTTCTGAATCAATACATTGATAGCGTCTTTTAATTGTTTGTATTCATCAATATTGTGCCCAGCCTATTCATGGAATTCATAATATTTACTCGTGTTTCCTGGACGCTTCATGGGCATTGGCTTTTTGACTCCTAATAGCACCCGTAAGCGTACGGGTTTTGTCACATAATATAAAAGATTTATCATTCTCCACAGGGACTGTGTGCTAAAAAACTAATGATTTGGATGCTCAATTATTTAGACTAGCAAGACTTTAAAGTCGAATCAGTAACAAGAATTCATGGACTTAAAAATAGAGCAAACTTAAAAGTAACAAACGTAAAATGGGAAACCAGACCCAGACCGTAGCAAAAACAACTTAGAAGGAAAATAAATATGGTAAAACTTGGGATTTAAGGGATTCAATTATTTTGCATTGATTTATATCAGTGTTCTTATTTATAAAACCTTTATTCTCAAGATGAATTTTTATGTTTTATAGCTTTCTCTTCTCAGAGCTCCACTAAGTGCCTAATTTTATGGAGAACCACATTTAATCCATAGATTAAACCCATTACGCTCAGTGAAAATTCTTGAGGTCTTTAAAAGATTTAAAAAGGTTCACCTCTCAGTCCTACCTTGATTAACTCATAGGTTCAGTTTATGTTTATTGAATAAAAAGGTCATCTCTCGATCCTTCCCAATTTATTTAGAAATCAATTTAATCCTATCTCTAGGTCTTAAAAGCGTAATCCCAAAACTTAAAAAGAAGAGAATGAAATATTTATAAACAAGGAACAAAAAATGTATAATGAACGTATCATAAAAAACCCTTAAATCCCAAAGGACAAACTTAGCCACTCATTGAAAGAGGTTTGCTACGCATAATGATGTTCAGAGTTATATACAAAAAATGTATAAAATACATTAAACTACTCAAAAGAGAACATTGCTCTCGTTGTCTTCTTCTTAACGTAATTCTCTTCTCCTCTGCTTTTTTGCTTGCAAAAACTACATCTAGATTATCTTTCGTCACCGCTTTGAGGTTTTAGAACTAGGTTAAAGTAAAAGATAAGAAAGTTATCAAGAGTTCATCTTTTTTCAGATTCTTGCGCCTTATAAGTTTCTATTCACCCTAAAACGTAAACCTAAAAAGCATTTAAAGTTATGGGTCAATCAGGCTCAATTATAAAAATTAAGTACGTAACATGCTTCAGTAGATCTGCTTAACTTCAGGTGCTAGTGTATGGTATTAAAGTGACACCAGCGTGGGTCTATCAAGTCTAGTATCGCACATCTGCTGGCTCGTGCGTTAAGTCTTGGTGCTTTCAAATTTTTAAGGCCTTTAGACTCTGCAACAAAGACTTAGCTGTTAGAAAACATAAGGATCAGAGAGTCTGGGTCTGTAACTGTTTCTTACATAACTTTCATTCATTTTGTTCTTCAAAACACTACAGACTAAGCAAAAGTGCCTTTTTATCCTTGGAATCTAAATCTTACTAATTTATTTACAAATATTTATTAACTTACAAAGAAAAAGACTATTTCTAAGATAATATTATACTACAAACTAGGTAAAATCTAGACTTATCAACTTCGTACACCATGAGTCCCGACATTCCAATCTCACAGAGGATCTGACCAGGCTAGACTCTTAACAAAGCGTAGTGTGTAAAATTGATGCCTTTTCTAACTTTTTATTGAGGTGCTGAATCCCGAATATGGTTTCTTCTGGGTTCGTTCTTCATACTTCTTTGAACCAAAATCAAAACTTTGGTTTCTGCAGACGCAATTTTGTTCTTGGCAGTGACAAGGTGCATTTCTCTGCCAACATACTTCGCAGCCTTCCTCCTAAACTCCTCAAATTTTTAGGGTACTCCTTTTGCTAAAGACAGGGCGAAAAGGGATTGCAGTTGCAAAGCTTCAATGATTATGTGTAGTTGGATTTGCTCCACCAACCCCGAGACTTATGCAGTCTCGTTGTAAAATCTTTTTAAGAAATATCTCAAACTTTTCTCCTCACCCTGCTTGATCTGTGCTAACATATGAGATGTTTTTGGCATATCCTGTGATATGATGAAATGATACAAAAGGCTTGGGCTATATCCTCCCATGAGTCTATTGACCCTGAAGGAAGCCCTTTGAACCATGCTAGAGCTTTCGCAACTAGAGTTTTAGGTAACATTCTACATATAATGTCCTCCTCCGTACCTAGAAACAAGGATTCATTTATATAAGCATCTAGATACCATCATGGGTCAGTTTTCCTGGTGTACTTCCCAATTGATAATGGCTGGGGTGTTTAAAGATGTTTTAGTATAAGGACATTCATAAATATTTTGGAGAAAGGTATATTGAAACGGTATTCACCGGAGCCCCCAACAGTGTGTAATCCTCTTATTTGACTATTGGGGTGATCCATTCTTAAGGTAGACTCCTGATTGTCTTCATATGTCAGGATCTACGAATAATCTAACAATGCCAAAATCTCTAACAACTGTCTTCAGGGCGTAGCAACGGTCTTCTCTTTCACTTCCCTAGCCTTAATTTTCCTAAGCTCTTGGAGCTCAGCCTAGAGCTGCCGGATTGACTCATCCCTTAGGTCTAAATGGATAATAGTTTCTCTCCCCTGAGGTGGTCTATGAACTTGGTATTGTATTCTAATATACGTGGTTCTACCCTAGTCTCTTGTACATGATCTTTCAGAGTAACATGTCATCTTGATGGCTCCATTTGTTATTACTTACTTTAAATTATGGGACTTAATTTATAAGTCCCACCGGGCATGCCAATGAAATATCTGGTATACGGGGGGTATTCTAGTATATACATAACCGATATATAATCTTGCTATCACTCTTATTTTATACCAGTTCAATGGGAATCCGATATTACCAAACACTGGTTAAATAGGAACTTAGTGCCCTTTAACTTTGGGATTTGGGGTCTTCTGAACTCGAGTTAGGAACAAGTGGTGGTTATACCTGTAAAGATTCTCTAATGATTAAGTCAGCATGAATTTTATAAATACCAAAGCATTAGCTATAATAGAAAGGACTTATGATACTTGATTTATTATGAATGATGGTATTTACGGTTCAATGGAGGTCCAACTCATGATTTGATATTTGACAAGTCTAGACTGTTGTTTTTAAGCAAGTTGCAAACTTTTGTTTAGAAGTTCTAACCTGCTAGCAGGCTTTCAACCGGGGTTCGTCCAGTAAGCATACCGATTTTTTGTTTTATCAACCATGTCTTTGCTCTCTTCAACCCTTGTTCTTTCTAGTTTAGAGGACGGTATGGATACCGGGTCAACTCTCTTAATAATATAGGAGAAAACAACACTAAGAGAACCTCAAAAGAGAAACTCTAATTTTTCTTTCTCTATGCCTAGGACGTCTATCATAAAATTGGATACATACAAAATTATTAACATGCTTGTATTTATAATGCAATGGAAAAGTTATTATCCTTTCATTATTACCATAAGAATAAGATCTTTTCCTCGACTTTAATATTAATAAGAAACTAAGAACACCATTTATTTCTCCTTTTTATTATTTTTGACTTTTTCATTTGCACAAAAAATGGTTTAAGATTTCAACAATCTTCCACTTAAAGTCACTTTTGGTGGGCCTTGAAATATTTCTCTTCTTACTAGTTCTTGGCTGCTTACGTCTTTGATAAACCATATTAGGATCGACACCATATAAACTTGTAAGTGTTGATGGGCTTCGTCATAACATCTGCTAGGTTCTCTTCTATATGGATCTTCTACATGTCTACATTTCCTTCTTCTACTACTTCTTGAACAAAATCATACTGAACACCTATGTACTTTATCCTGAAATGAAAGGTTCCTGAAATGAAAGGTTGAATTCCTTGTGAAATGCAAGGCACTCTGACTATCACAATACATAGTAATTTTCATTTCTTGTGCCCAAGTTCTTCCATTAACCTTTGAATCTAAATTGCTTCCTTACATGCTTGCATAGTTTCCATGCATTCAGCTTCTGTTATAGACAAA
This sequence comes from Clitoria ternatea, assembly GCA_037962975.1. NCBI lineage: Eukaryota > Viridiplantae > Streptophyta > Magnoliopsida > Fabales > Fabaceae > Clitoria > Clitoria ternatea. Next base: position 49,000,216 of record CM075669.1, on the reverse strand, counting down.
GCTACAACAATCTGTAACTTTGATAACCAGCTTACTACTCCTCATGTAAGTGTGAACATATAGCCTGTAGTAGATTTTCTTTTATCAATATCACCTATAAAATCTGAACAACATATCCCCTGAAAATAAACCCTCATCCTCCAAAACATAATGTAGCATCTGAGGTTCCTTTAATGTAGGATCCTCTTAATAGCATTCCAGTGCTCTCTACTAGGATCTACCATAGAACGACTAACATTCCTAATTGCTTGTGCAATATTTGGTCTAGTACAATTAGGTTTCCCACTACTGATGCATATGATACTCAAGATATTTCCATCCTTTCTGCTTCATTGGTAGGAAATATACTTGAGGATAATTTAAAATTGATAAGAAGTGGGGTAGAGATTGACTTACAGTTTTGTATGTTGAAGCGCCATAAGAATTTCCTTAAATAGTTTTTTTAAGAAAGCTAAATCTTCCTATCTTTCACATCTCGGTGAATTTTCATCCCTAAAATCTTATTTGTTGGTCCTAAGTCCTTCATATCAAACTCCCTCGCCAACTCTGCCATCAACTCTTGGACTCAATCTTTGTTAGGGCCTATAACCAACATGTCATCCATATACAATAATAAAATGATGAAATCATTACCACCAAACCTTTTGTAATATGTACAATGGTCAGAACTTAGTTTATTATGTACAATGGTCTTGATCTGATCCTGATACCGGCCTATGGAAAATATGGTAATTTGACCGCAATCCCTCATTCAGGATCGGTATCCTACATAGTTTAGTGTGACAACACCAGTATGCCAGTATTACATGAAAGATCCCAGAACTAACTCTGGTATGAGTTATTCCCTCAATACTAAAAAATCACAGTTGACCTATGTCTCAACATGTTGAACAAGTAATCTGTAAAGTGACTGTTTGGTAGGTAGAGTCATTTGGACATATCTCTTTCAAGTGTCAACTTTTCTGTAAGGGATCAGAAAAGTAATGACATAGTGTACGGGAAACTTGGTGAGCAAGAAGACTCTTCCACTACCTCCAGGTATAAATACCTATGCATCAACGTAACAAAGATAGAACGTTCTCTTTAGAACTTACACTTAAGCTTTGATATTCCTTTGAATATTCATTGACTTGAACGTCGGAGTATCCTTGCAGTTAACACCCCCTTTTCCCCACAATGCATAAGGCTGGTGATTTGGTACCAGGAATCATTCCAATACCTTTATTTCCTACTAAAATAGAGGATATAATATCGAATCCTCAATGGACTGACATAAAACATGTATCTAAAATCAAGTATTAGGGACTGCCCCGAGGCCGGCTCTTGCACACCGGCCTAGACTAGTTTAGGTCTAAACTCAATCTGTTGTATTTGAGGCTAATAAGGAATCAAATCTCTTGTACCAACATCTTGGTGTCTAATTTAGGTTGTACAGAGATTTGGTCAACCTGTAAACCAAGTTTTCTTTTCCTTTTTCTTTAAAGCCTTTGAGTTGAAGCATATATATTTCTTCTTCAAGTTCTCCATGAAAAACAGTGGTCTTTACATCTAATGTTCAAGATGTAAGCCGAATGAAGCACACATAGCCAGGACTACTATAATAGTGGTAAGTCTGACCACTGAGAGAATACCTCATTGAAATCAATACCTTCTTTCTGAGCATATCCCTTAACCACCAATCTTGCATGATATCATTCCACTTGATCATTGTCATCTCGTTTGATCTTATAGACCCATTTGTTTCCAATGGCTTTTCAACCTTATAGGAATATAACAAGTTCCCATGTCTCATTTCTATATAAGTTCTCCATTTCTTCATACATTGTTGTCAATTATAGAGAAGCATTTGAACTGTTCACGACCTCTTGAAAGGTGGATGGTTCACCTTCTTCTATAAGAAGAGAATATGCATCGCGAATTACCATCACATAGTTTGAGAATCAGGATGATATATGAGTTTGTCATGTACTTCTTCAAACATTTACACTCAGGTTCAGCTTCAGAAAAATCATCATCTTTAGATTTTCCATCTATATGTACAATAGCAGTCTTAGTAATACTATTACTTTCTTATTCCTTTTGTAATTAATTATCTATAAATATCATATCTTTGTTGATAAAAACCTTGTGTGTAGTGGGATCCCACAAGTGATACCCCTTAACATTATCAGCACACCCCAAGAATATACATTTCCTAGATTTTAGATCTAGTTTTTTTCTTTCTTGGGAGTTGTACATCACGTATACAGGACATTCAAACACATGTAAAGAAGAATAATCTATTGGTTTCCTTTTCCATATTTCCATAGGTGTCTTTAAATCAATTGTAGTTGATGGTGAATGGTGAACGATTTATCACGTAAGAGGCAAATACCCTGAATTTCAACAACGAACAGAAGAGTGAGTTTCTGTATATTTCACTTCTTCGTGTTGTGTATACACTTGACATTTTTTACTTATGTTAATAGCTTTTCTATGATCTCATTGCAACTAATATTTTTTAATTTCATATTGTAGCTCATTAAAACAAAGTGAAGGTATGAAGATACCAGATTTATCGTCAAAGAAGCTAATAGATGCTGGATTTGCATACAAGTATGGACTTGAGGAAATACTTGCTGACGCAATTCAATGCTGCAAAAAAAGGGGTTACTTGTGAGTTAGCAATGTACACTTTTAGATGTCATAATAATGGTTATAAATCTATGTAATGAAACAATATAGTTATCTGTTAAAAGGTGGTTATGAACAAAAGAAGATACCGGCTGTACTGCTATTTTTTTGAGAAGCAAAATCAACACTAAAAACGTTTGAGCATAAGATACAGGGTCTTTTTATTCCTAGTTGGGTTGGTGAAATATTATTTTCTTTCAATAATTTATTTTTATAATTGATTATCAAACGAGGAAGTTTGCTGCATTACCGTACTGCAATCGGTCTCGAACATTGATACCTGTGCCACCTAATTACATTTGCATCTAATATCAACCTAAGCCACACGTGATTCTGATACAGCAGCTGGTTCTAGCAGGCCCAAAAGGACACCAAAAAGTCCCACTTGGCTCAATGACTTTGTTTAGTTAATTCTGGTTTTCTGGCCCATTCTTAATTAGGGCAACTTCTGTATGTTTCTCCTATATATGGGGAGACTTCTTAAATTTTAAAGGCAATGAATGAACTTCTTGATTTTCTGCATTTTTTAGTAATAGATCTTTAGTACCTCCAGTAGCTAAGAAATTGTGGAATTGGAACCTATCATACTTGGTGCTTTCATTGACCTCATGCCTCCTAAACCCTCCTCTTCCTCCTCCAAAGATTTGGAAGATGTTCTCTCCAGCATTGCAGAAAAGCTAGGATCTTTACAATCCCAGCTTGAGGACCATCGTACCCTTCAAGATGCTAGACTACACACCCACCAACAAACTATGGACTCCCGTCATGATGCCATGACCCAGTTTATGGGAGGGTTACTTGAGCAGGTTGCTTCCCTCCAAATGGGTTCCCAAACCCAGGGTCCTCATTCTTCTTCAACCACCCCTATTTCTCCAACTATGACAACCGCCTACCTTGCTTCCACTCATAGCCCTATTGTTATTCCCTATTCCATACCCCTAACTACTGCTTCGTCTACCCCACCCAATTTTACAACTTCACCAGTGTTTTCCACTTCACCTACCATAATGCCTGGACCATCTGTTAGTAGACCCAACCCCACTGCCCTTGGTCCTACTTACTCCACCCACACCACAACCTCAGCTTTTCCCCACTCGGGTTTGCCATACTCCCCATTTTCCCCTGCCTTTCCACTCAATACAGCCCACATTGCAACACCATTACGTCCCCCTAAACTTGACCTGGCACCTTTTGATGGATCAGACTGGCTTTTCCAGGCTGACCAATTCTTTACCTTTTACCAGGTTCCTCCAGACCTGCGTCTTCCTATGGTTGCATTTTATATGCGGGGCGACGCTTTAAGTTGGTTCAAATGGATGTACCATAACAGGCAATTGACTGATTAGGCCACTTTTGTTAGAGCCCTGGAGCTACGTTTTGGCCCTTCCTCCTATGAAAATCACCAGGCAGAACTCTTTAAGCTCCGCCAACATGGTACTGTTTTAGATTATCAGGCTCAATTTGAAAAACTTTCTAATAGGGTTGTTGGTTTACCACCAGATATGCTACTTAATTGTTTTATTTCTGGTTTACACACTGGTATTAGAAGGGAATTGGCCATATTGCAACCCACCAATATTACCCAGGCTATCGGATTAGCCAAACTTGTTGAGTCAAAACTTAAAGACAACAAGCCTTCTTTTACCCGTCAGCCATCCCCACTCAATTTTCCCTCTAACCCACCTTCTAAACCTCCCCAAGCCATTCCTCCTAACAGCTTCCAAAAACACCAACAACCACATATTTCCCCCCACTCCCTATTAAACGCCTCACACTAACTCAGATGCAAGAACGTCGAGCCCTTGGTCTTTGTTACAATTGCGATGAGAAATTCACCCCCGGCCATAAATGCACTACCAGCCGCTTCCTCTTACTCCTTACTGATGAGGACTCACCAACTATGGAAACCTCTCACCCTGCCGAAGAAATACTCTCATCCGACACCTCCCTAGATTCTGAAGCAATCAACTTTCAATTGTCCCCTCAAGCCCTTACTGGCCAACCTTCCCCTCAAACCTTAAAATTTCAGGGTTATATCTCTGGCCTCCCTGTCCGTGTATTAATTGACTCAGGGACCTCCCATAATATTTTACAGCCTAGAATTGCATCCCACCTTAAACTCCTGACTCAACCAGTCCCAGCCTTTCCAGTCATGGTAGGGAACGGGGCCCATATTGTATGTTCTGGTCTCTGCCCTAATGTTCTTATTGCTATTCAAGGTAATGACTTTGCTATCTCCTTCTATTTACTACCTATAGAAGGGGCAGATGTTGTTTTGGGTATTGAATGGCTTCGCACATTAGGACCCATCACTGCTGATTTTGTTGTGCCTAGTATGTCCTTCAATCATCAAGAACAACCAATCACACTCTCTGGTGAAGCTAACACCTCCATCCTACCATCTACCTATACTCAATTTTGTCATCTCCTACACACTGACTCTGTCGCCTCTTGCCATTTACTTACCTTTTCCCCCCAACCTCCAAACCCTCCCACTAGTGATCCAATTGATGCCTCTCACCCGTCCCTGGTCTCTTTACCCCCTACCATCTCTCAAGTCATTCTATCCTACCCACATATTTTCAGTAAACCAAGTGACCTTCCCCCTCAAAGAACCCATGATCACCACATTCCTCTGAAACCCAACTCTACCCCAGTTAATGTTAAGCCCTACAGATACCCACATTTCCAAAAATCCGCCATGACTCAACTTATTCAGGAAATGTTGCAACAGGGAATCATTACACCCAGGAAGAGCCCTTTTTCTTCCCCTGTCCTATTGATAAAAAAAAAGATGGCACCTGGCGTTTTTGTGTTGACTATCGCGCACTTAATACCATTACCATAAAAGACAGGTTCCCTATTCCTACCATTGATGAACTACTGGATGAGATATGATCTGCTACTATATTTTCAAAACTTGATCTTCACTCAGGATACCATCAACTTTGGGTTCACCCCCCAGACACCCATAAGACCACTTTCAGAACTTGGGATGGACACTACGAATTCCTAGTCATGCCTTTTGGCTTGGCTAATGCTCCCTCAACATTTCAGGAAGCCATGACAGACCTTCTTAGACCCTTTTTACGTCAGTTTGTTTTAGTTTTCTTTGATGACATTCTTGTATATAGTTCCTCTCTCTCAGATCATGTTCATCATTTAGATTCAGTTTTAAATTTATTAGCTACTCACCAGTTTTTTGTTAAGTTATCTAAGTGTTCATTTGCTCAACCTAAGGTGACTTACTTAGGACACATCATTTCTGCTGAAGGAGTGGCCCCAGATCCAGAACAAATTCAGGCAATACTCGAGTGGCCACAACCTCGTTCTCTCACGGCATTACGGGGATTTCTCGGTCTTACCGGGTTCTATCGACGATTTATTCGTCACTACGCCTCTCTCGCCGCTCCTCTCACCGATTTGCTATGTCAATCAGAAATTACATGGACTACAGCAGCCACTGAGGCGTTTGCAAATTTAAAGAACAAAATTACAAGCACGCCTATTTTGGTTCTACCCAATTTCTCCAAGCTCTTCGTGGTTGAAACCGATGCATCTACTGTTGCAGTTGGTGCTGTCCTCATGCAAGAGGGTCACCCCCTGGCTTTCTTCAGCAAGAAGTTAGGACCTCGAATGGCCAGTGCATCCACCTATGTCCGAGAAATGTATGCTGTAACAGAGGTAGTAAAAAAATGGCGTCAATATTTGATGGGTCATCACTTTCATATCATAGCAGACCAACAGAGCCTTAAACACCTTTTATCTCAATCTTTTCAGACCCCAGAACAATAAAAATGGGCAATCAAATTACAGGGATACAGTTTCAAGATTTTTTACAGACCTAGTTCCTCTAATTGTGTGGCTGATGCCCTCTCTAGGCCACCATCCGAGACTTCTCTTTTACTTTTGACAACCTCTTCCGTGATCCCCACTCTCATCTCCACCCTGCAGACATATTACACTCAAGACCCCAGGGGAAAATCATTAGTTCAGAACACCAAGGATCTAACCACTGTTTTTCAAATGAATCAAGGGCTACTATTAACCCATGGGAAGATCTACATACCTGATTTGCAAGATCTTCGACAGAAACTTCTGACTGAGTTCCACTCCATCCCCACAGCTGGTCACTCAGGCCCAAAACCCACTCTTGCCAGACTAGCAGCTTCCTTCTCATGGCCCGGTATACAGCGTGATGTCAAACAGTTTGTCAAGCACTGCACAATCTGTCAAGCCTCCAAGTACGAACCTTCAAAAAAAAAAAGGGTTACTACAACCACTGCCGATTCCCACAAAAGTTTGGAAAGATTTAAGTATGGACTTTGTAACTCACTTACCTAACTCTTGGGGCCACATGGTTATCTGGGTTGTCTGCGATCGTTTTACAAAGTCAGCATATTTTATGGCTCTTCCCACCCACTTCACTGCTTCTGACTTGGGTCATTGATTCTCTGTTGAAATCTGCCGCCTGCATGGCATCCCAGCCACCATTATCTCAGATCGGGATCCCCTTTTCCTTAGTACCTTTTGGATGCAACTATTCAAATCACAAGGAACTACTTATAAATACAGCACAGCATACCACCCAGAAATAGATGGGCAAACAGAGGTTCTAAACCGTACCTTAGAAGCTTATCTCCGCTGCTTCTGTGGAGACCATCCGAAGTCATGGTTCAAGTTCTTACACCTGGCAGAATTGTGGTACAATACCTCCTATCACTCTGCCATCAACATGTCACCATTTAGAGTGTTGTATGGTCGTTCGCCTCCATCAGTTCCAGATTTTTTGCCAGAGACAGTCACCGAACCTTCACTTTCAGAAACACTCCTCGAACGACGTCTGGTTCTCCGATCTGCTCGTGAAAGTTTGCAAAGAACGTGACAGAGGATGCTTGTCCAGGCCAACCGGCATCGACAAGATATTCACTTTAACCCGGGGGATTATGTCTGGCTCCGCCTCAAACAGTATCGTCAAGGATCCCTGGTTCAGAAGCCCTTTCCCAAGCTGGCCCGACGCTTCCATGGCCCCTTTCCCATAAAAAAACGCATTGGCAAGGTTGCCTATGAACTCGACCTCCCTTCACACTCAAAGTTACATCTGGTGTTTCATGTCTCTCTCCTTCGTTCATATTTTGGTGAGAAGTCCAAAAGTAACCAAACCTCTTCCCCACCAGTTACTCTAGAAAACTCAACTCTTGTCCCTTCTGTTCCTGAGGCAGTTCCCGAAATTATGCCACTTAACTCATCACTTCCGCATTCTAAGGATCTGGTTTCTCTCTCCACGTCTGCACCGTGTGATCAAATCACACTTCATGATGTGTGCATCCCACCATCCGTTCCAACCACTTCACTGACGCATGTCCCCCCCGATTTGAAAGTTCCTCGTACACCGTGTAATGGCTTCCAGCCTGGCGTAATTGAAAAGCCAATCCTTCCACAGCCGTCAGATCCCACCGTCCCAATTCATCCATCGGATCATGCTACCCATTCAGAACCTTCACTGCTTACTTCTCCAATTTCAGGCTTTGATCCTTCACTGTTGGCTTCTCCAATTTCGGGCCTTGAGGACAAGGCCCAATCTCCACCAGTGGGCAATGATACAGCAGCTGGTTCTAGCAGGCCCAAAAGGACACCAAAAAGTCCCACTTGGCTCAATGACTTTGTTTAGTTAATTCTGGTTTTCTGGCCCATTCTTAATTAGGGCAACTTCTGTATGTTTCTTCTATATATGGGGAGACTTCTTAAATTTTAAAGGCAATGAATGAACTTCTTGATTTTCTACATTTTTTAGTAGTAGATCTTTAGTACCTCCAGTAGCTAAGAAATTGTGGAATTGAAACCTATCAGATTCCCATCTCAAAATGAAATAATTTACATTTAACAGAATAAAGCACAACAATCCCTTGTATTATATGTACTCAATTCCGAACCAACCTCTGCACTGTAGCAACAACATGACCCACCTAGAGTAATTGGAACTAGCTATTAGCAATCAAAATTACCTATTGCAACTTTAAAGTGTACTTAGCTTTGTTTCTTCTAGATGGGACTTTGTTTCTTATGCATCTTGTCATGGTTATTACACATGAATGGACCAACAAAATTATATTTTAGCTTGAAATCATTCCGAGAATGTAAATTCATTGTGAAGCGGAAACATATCAACAAAAATGAAATCAGAGGAAATTCCAATACATGAAGCTTCAAAGAAATCAAGTTCATTTATCCGTATTGATAGATGCAAAATAGCAACCTACCAAAATAATGCTAACAGGGAGAGAGAGAAGGATATCTATAACTGAATTTCATTCATTGGATGATTCATATAACAGAAAGGTGGATACATATATAGTGTTCAGACTAGGGAAAAGACATAAAATATCATATCAAATAAATTCTAATGGGCTGGACTATTTTATTTATTTGGATGAAAAATCCCTTAACCAGCGAGGTTTCTTTTTGTTGCGTATAGGCCTATCAATACCCGGCTCATTCAAAACGACCTTGCCCTCAAGGTCTTTGTTGGAAAACTGCACGGAACAGCTATTCCTAGGGTTGCCTCGTTGGAAGTCAGAAGTTGAGTGGCAAAGGCACATGGGCCTGTCTTGGAAAGTGAAGAGTTGCCTTGAAATTGTGAGAGGTCATTAGATGGGATTATAGTCTTGGGGTTTTCATTATTCATAGAGAGAGGAACTCCCTGGGACAAAGGTGGTTCTTGAGAAATAGAGGGAGAGTGAACATGGTTAGGGGAAAGAACATCAAGGTCTACAGAGAAAGATGTTGGTGCTGGCGGGGCATCATCTTCTGATAAAAGAATGTCGTCGAGTAACGGTGAGTAGAAAGCCTGAGGGTCCCCATGGCAACGACGAAGCAGAGACACGTGAAACACGTTGTGTATTCACGAACCCGAAGGAAGCTGAAGGACATATGTGACTTCCCCCACCCGCTTCAAGACTTTGAAAGGCCCGTAATATCATTTAGCAAGTTTCTGGGAAGATCGAAGTTGGAGTAAAACTGAGTCACCAGGTTGAAAGGTGATGTCCTATCGATGTCTATTATCTTGAGATAACATGTATTGCCTGGTACTAATAACATTTTTCTTAAGCTGAGCCAGTATATTTTGCCTTTGTTGCAGGGATGATGTCACTAGAGTTAGATTCGTGCTTTACAGAATAAAATCAGGAATGGCGGGCGAAGGTCTCCCGTAGACGGTTTGCTGTCTGTAGGGTCGAAGCTGGAGTAAAACTGAGTCACCAGGTTGAAAGGTGATGTCCTATCGATGTCTATTAGCTTGAGATAACATGCATTGCCTAGTACTAATAACATTTTTCTTAAGCTGAGCCAGTATATTTTGCCTTTGTTGCAGGGATGATGTCACTAGAGTTAGATTCATGCTTCGCAGAATGAAATCAGGAATGGCGGGCGGAGGTCTCCCGTAGACAGCCTAGTACGGTGTCATACCAATCGCAGAGTGGACAGTAGTATTATACCAGTATTCACAGAGGTGAAGGAACCGAAACCATGACTTGGGATGATCACTGGTAAAACATCATAAGTATGCTTCACGAAATGAAATCAGGAATGGCGGGCGGAGGTCTCTCGTAGACGGCCTGGTACGGTGTCATACCAATCATAGAGTGGACAGTAGTATTGTACCAGTATTTGCAGAGGTGAAGGAACCGAAACCATGACTTGGCATAATCACTGGTAAAACATCGTAAGTATGCTTCGTAGAATAAAATTAGGAATGGCGGGCGGAGATCTCCCGTAGATGGCCTGGTACGGTGTCATACCAATCGCAGAGTGGACAGTAGTATTGTACCAGTATTCACAGAGGTGAAGGAACCGAAACCATGACTTGGGATAATCATTGGTAAAACATCGTAAGTAAGCTTCAATACCCCTATTTAGAACCTCTGTCTAGCCATCCGTTTTCGGGTGATAAGCACTGATAAATTTTAACTTGGTTCCTTGCAGCTTGAAGATCGTAATCCAGAAATTACTCAGAAATATTTTATCTCTGTCGAAGACAATCGAGCAGAGCATGCCATAGAGCCAGTGAATCTCTACCATAAAGCGATGAGCCAAAGTAGAAGTTGAGAAGGACGCAGGTAGTCCGAAGAAGTGTGCATACTTTGCCAGGCGGTCCACTACAACCCATATGACTATGTGTCCGTATGAGGTATGTAAGCAAATGATAAAATCCATAGTTAGGTCTTCCCACACTTTTTTTGGAATTGGCAATAGTTGCAACAAGCCATATTTTTTTGAAGGTCTATATTTGTTCTGCTGACAGGTGATGCAAGACTAAATTAAGGACTAAACATCCTTACAGATAGAGGGCCAAAAAAAAGAAGATGCGATCCTGGCTACGGTGGGCTTGACCCTAGAATGCCCCGAAAAGGGGGAGGAGTGGAATTCCTCCAAAAGTTTATTTCTCCATTATTCAGGTATGTACAGCTTATTCGTAAAATAAAGAAGGCCATTTTTTATGATAGTCTGATGAGGATTCAATTAGCTGATTTGTTGTTTTGAGACCCTCGGGAGTGAAATAAAATTGGAGCAGTTCAGTGCAGATAGTGGGGACCGAAGAGGAGAGACTGAACAATGTATCCTCGGTTTGAGCTAAGATTCTGGATAAAGTATTTGTAGTGCCATTTTCCTTCCTAGGGCGATACAAGATGGAAAAGGTAAGCCCTTGTAATTTAAGAGCCCACCTCTGTTGTTCTAGGGTATGAATGCTTTGAGTTAACAAGTCCTTAAGACTTTTTTTATCAGTGATGATTCTAAAAGAATTGCCAATAAGATACTGTCTCCATTTTTTTACTACTTCGGTAACTGCTAACATTTCCCTTAAATAAGCAGAAATTTGTTGTTGGCGAGGGGAGAGCTTTTTACTAAAGAAAGCCAGAGGATGCCCATTTTGAGAGAGGACGACACCCAAAGCTACAGAGGATGCATCAGTCTCAAGATCAAAAGGTGTAGATAAATCTGGTAGGATTAGTGTAGGAAGTTGACACAATTTTTCTTTGACTGTTGTAAAGGCCAATGGAGCCACTTGAGTCCATGTAAAAGACTGTGATCTCAATAAATCCGTGAGAGGAGAGACGAGTATGGCGTAATGTCGAACAAAATGGCGGTAAAATCCAGTGAGGCCTAAAAACCTCTGAAAGAACGTGGCTCCGGCCAATTGATTATTGCTTCTATTTTATTTGGGTCAAGATGGACCCCCTAGTTACTAAGGATGTGGGCCAAGTACTCAACCCGAGTCGTGGCAAAAACACACTTGGAAATTTTTGCATAGTAAGAATGTGTAGATAGAAGTTGTAAAATCAACCTTAAATGTTCACAATGAGTAGCTAGGTTAGGGATATAAACTAAAATATCATCAAAAAATAGAATAAACCGATGCAAGTAGGGATGACAGAGGTGGTTCATAGCTGCCTGAAAGGAGAAAGGGCATTAGTGATCCCAAAAGGCATGACCAAAAACTCATAGTGGCCATCATAGGTTTGAAAAGTTGTTTTGTGAATGTCCTTTGGGGCCACACGAATCTGGTTAAAACCTAAACACAAATCAAGTTTAGTAAAAATAGTAGCAGAACCAATTCATCAAATAACTCTTCAATAGTAGGGATAGGAAATTTGTCTTTGATGGTTACTACATTTAAAGCCCGGTAGTCTACACAGAGCCGCCATGAGCTATCCTTTTTTCGTACCAAGAGGAATGGTGACGAAAAGGGGCTAGTACTAGGCTTAATGTGCCCCTCCTAAAGTAGGTCAAGGATGAGGAAGGCCATGGCTTCTTTCTGAGTGTGGGGGTAACGATAGGGTTTTCACGTTTACTGGTGGTGTATTAGGTAATATGGTGGTTGTGGGCACTAAAGGGAGGTAGGCCTTTAGGTTTGGAAAAAATGGATATAAATTCCTAGATGAGGGTTACAATACATGTGGGAAGGTTGGGGGGTATGGTATTGGGTTTCGAATGAGCTAGGTCAGGATCGGGTGAAGTGGGAGTGATGATGTAGATCTGAGCAATGGAGTTAGTATGGGCAAATCTAATTAGTTGGTGGAATGTGGCAAGGTGTGGGGTAGTAGAGTCTCCGGTAAGGGTAAAAGGGTTAGAATTAACAGAGAAGGTCTTGCATGGTATTCGAAAGTAATTGGGCCTAAAGAGCTTAGCCACTTAATGCCAAGGACACAATCTGCACCCTTAATTGGGAGAAGATAAAATGGAATATCAAATGTATGGCCCTGTATTTTGAGGGGGTATAGGGACATAGGCTTGAACAGTGAATATAGGCTCCATTACCCACCATAATAGGAAATTAGGGAATAGTATAAATGGGTAGTGAGAGGAAATGGGAAAGTCTGGGTTGGATAACATTATGAGAACTTTCTGTGTCTACTAGAACAGTGACCTTATGGCCATGGATGGATCCTATGAAATGGAGGGTTTTGGGGGAGCCAGACCTAGTGAAGGCCAAATGAGATAATTGAAAATGAACGTTATCCAGGTCCGACTCAAAATGATCCAAGTTAGGGTTGGAGGTAATAGGTTCAGTGTCAACAGGAGGGTCATCTTCCAAGAGTAAAAGGAATAGTTTAGGCTAACATTTATGACCAAAGACGTATTTGGCATTGTAATTATAGCAGAGCCCCTGGGCGCGACGCTCCTGTATTTAGGCTGGTGTAAGTCTTTTGACTGGTAATTTTAGGGTGGACAGAATGCCAGACTATGGTGGATTTGAAGGTTATGGTCGATGTAGGGAGGAGGAAGTGGTAAGGGTTGGTGGGGGTCTAGAAGGTCTGGAAAATCAAGAAGAAGGGTTTGTAATGTCCATAGTCTTGCTTTCAACTAGCTTGGCAAGGCCTATGGCGTGGGAGATTGAATAAGGTTTTAGGATGCTTAGCTTATGATGTATTTCAGGTTTTAGGCTAGATGAGAAGCAATTAAGGATTATTTCAAGAGTCAGGCCCACAATTTGATTGCAAAAACGCTCAAAAACCTGTTGATAGGCAGTTATTTTGGTGGTTTGCTTAAGCTTGAACAAAGTTGTCTGGTGGTTTTCATAAGAGGAGGGGCCAAAGTGGACCTCCAAGGCTCTGATAAAGTTTTCCCAAGTAGATAATTAGTGATTTGAATGCATCCATTTATACCAACCCAGAGCATCTCATTTCATGTAAAAAGGGATAAGTTCCAATCGCTAAGGGAGGGTATGTAGTGAAGGGTAAAAGACTGATCGGCTTGGAAAAGCCAATCAAAAGGATCAGAGCCATCAAAAGGGAGGAGTTGAAGTTTTGGGAGTCGTATAAGGGTTGGTGGAGGCTGAGGAAATTCAGTTTAGGCAGTAAAGACAAGGTTGGTTTGTGTGTAAATGGTATGGAATGGGATTTGTGACATAGGTTGGGATAGAGGTTGGGTAAAGGGAATATATGATGGCCGAGGAATAAGCTGTGAGAGAGGCTAGGCAAACGGTTGGGAGGATGGGATAAAAGTTTTAGGGGCGGTGGAGGAGGGTAGCTAGTACCCTAGAGACAGCATCATGGCGAGCTTCCATGACGGCTACCAGTCTTTCATGCTGGGCCTCCTGAGAAGCTTGGAGTGCTTGCATACGCTCAGTAAGGAGGAGGAGGGCAACCTCCAGGGATGTTTTGGGAGGCATAGAGAAAGGCAGATGAAAGCACTAATTGATAGGTGCAAAATAATAACCTACCAAAATAATGCTGACGGGGAGAGAGAAAAGGATATCTATAACTGAATTTCATTCATTGGATGATTCATATAACAGAAAGGTGGATACATATATAGTATTCAGACTAGGGAAAAGGCATAAAATATCATATCAAATAAATTCTAATGGGCTAGACTATTTTATTATTTTGGATGAAAAATCCCTTAACCAGCCAAGTTTCTTTTTGTTGCGTATGGGCCTATCACATATCTTCTCTCTTTGTTTATTCATATTTAACCTTAAGATTCTTTATCTAAGAGCGACTAGTTAAATTCACTGAGTAGAATATACAAGTTATTGTAAGTTCTATCGAAACCAAAGATATATATATAACTTTTAGGCTACATTTCTCATACTTTGAGTTAGAAAATTTAGTGAAATAAACACTACCTCTATCCCTAAATATAAAACTAATGTAAATAACTTAGTTAAAATCATTAATTTGTTTGAAATTTATTATAGTTTTCAAAAATTGCTATGACTCATCATTCAATTCTCTCACTTAATCTCTCTCCACTTGATACTCAATTATCATAGGAGACATAAATAATGTAATTTATTTATTGTTATATTGATTACAAAAAAATTATATATTAACAAAGATATTTTAGTAAAAAATAATTAATAGTATGAAAATTTTTTAAAAAAATCTTATACAATTTTTTAAAAATGATCTTATATTTAATTTAGAAATAGAAATAATAATTTTTTTTGTTTGTTTGTTTTTTAAATCTGGACATTGTCTTTAAAATCCATATAGTGATGTTGTTCTTGTTCTCAAGGATACATATTTTTTCACCAAAAAAACAGGATATATCATTTTGATTTTGATTTTCAAACACTTTCTATGTGTTACGTTCCTAGAGATATGGTTAAACTAGACGTTCAGGGGAAGATGCAAAGTAGTAATTTCTTGGACAACCAATGATGAATTCAGTTTCATAAGTTACCTTGATTTCATTTTTGCTGATCTGTCATGTCAAGCAGTTGATTTCTTCAACAATGAATTTGCATCATCATAATGATTTCGAGCATAAGCTCGTTGGTCATGTCTTGTCCAACTGCTACGTAATCATATTATGCAAATGAAACCAAGCTTCATATGAAAGGAACACAACTTATAAATATTGATTTGTAGCATTTGGTTTGAGACAAGCAATTTGGTTTGAGACAAGCAATCCTTTACTAATGAATATGGTAAAATAGGTTTCGATACTACCAAGTAACAAATCATGATGCTACCAAGTAACAAATCATATTGCATAGAGTAGTGATTACAAATATTAAAATTGAATGTTCTATAGACACATCTCCAGAAGCCTTTTGAAAATACAAAACTCTCGCAACTATACTACTTTAATAAATGACATGAAAGTAAATTTGCTATTGCTACGACCAACACAACACATGTTATTTGATTTAACACAAGCCATATCCGAATTTCAAATTGCAACAACTACAAAGTACAAACTATGTATGTCTCTATAATCTCATTACATAACATTATGAAATTAAAAAGGGTACATGTTAGATATCAAAATATATATAAAAAATATTTACAAATAAAATAGAGTTGAGAAATACTCGAACTAAACTTTTACTATATAGAAAAAAGTACAAGTTCTATTCAATCACAAGGAAAGAATAATAATAATTTTGAAATGTTCGGTATGTGGGGTATTTTGGTACATGCTTAATTGGTATATAATCTCTTTATCACTCTTATTTTACACCAGTTTAGTGGGAATCCGGTATTATCAAGCAGTGGTCCATTGGGAACTCAGTGCCCTTCAACTTTGGGATCCGGGGTCTTATGAACTCGAGTTAGGATCAGGTGGTGGTTGTACCTGCAAAGATTCTCTGATGATTAAGTCAGTACGGATTTTATAAATACTGGAGCATTAGCTGTAATAGAAAGGACTTGGATGCTTGATTTATAGTGAATGATGGTATTTATAGTTCAATGGAGGTTCAACTCATGATTTAACATTTAACAGGTTTAGACTGCTGTTTTTAGGCAAGTTGCAAACTTTTGTTCAGAAATTGACTTCTAGTAGGCTTTTAACCAGGGATCGTCCAGTAAGCATACTAGTTTTTTGTTTAATCAACCGTGCCTTTGCTCTCGTTGACCTTCATTCTTTCTAGTTTAGGGGCTGGTATTGATGCCGGATCATTTTCCCCTTAGCTTGTCATAGTGACGATGCTTTTGTGATAAGATCGGAATGCTCATTTCATACCATAATACAATACATTTGGTCGGGGTGACTTTTGAAAAATAAATAATGAGAATAATTTAAAATCAAATTATCTTGATTATTATTCAAGGGATGATGACAGTGGCATTTTTTCATTGGCGCGACACCTAACATTCCAAGTGTTAGTGCAGTTACATCGTTTTGGAATTTAAACGTCGTGCCTCTTTTAGGTCATGTCATTTCATATTCCATTCGTCCATGGGCCGCGTCTCTTGGCCTTCAGCCCGTTGCCTTTTGGCTTCTCTATAGAAAGGGGTTGGTGACATCAGCTTCCTCACTTATGCTTTCACCTCTCGAGAGATCTTGCTACTCTGGTGTTTCCCTGATTCTATCCCAGTAAAATCATGGCCCACACCAAAAAAAACCACTAGAATAATCCATATTCATAGCCTGTATTTTTTTGAACAATGTCAAACCGGGATTTGGAGGACGGCTATGCAAGGGATGATTTATGGAAATCCTTTTCAAACAAACCTCGTGGCCGTCTGTGGGACCCTGGCACGAGCCGTAGGTTGCACAAACAAATATATGTTGGTGGGTTAGGATGGGCTCAAGGGAGGCTACCTCTTCTAATCTGAGGTTGGAAAATCTTGAGGGCTCTGTCCCCTCAAAAGAATCAATGTCCGCCTCCTTTGATCCAATAACGGCTTGATCTCTTCTTCTAGAATCTTTGCCAGCTCATGACAAAGACTCTAGTGTAGTTTACTACTATGCTGACGATGTTAATCTTTTTGAAAATGTTTTTTTTCTGTAACATACAATTTCTGCTATGGCGGTTGGAGAACCTATCTAAAAAATGACCCTGATGACACCACCATGTTAGTGGACGGTATAGACTGGGTGGCTCGCAAAGCTCAAGACCTTTACTTATGGGTCCAACAAGAGATCCTTATATTCCTAGCCACCATTCTGAAGGCAATGACGGCGTTGAATTAGATACCGCCCGGATCTGGCAATCCAACAAGTACAAAGACCATTTTTCCACTATTATACCGCTTTACAGTGACCAGGCTTGTCACGTGCCCCGTGATCATTTTTTCTTCATGTACAAGATCCTTTTCACTAAGGTGGCGTTGCGGCTCTCTTTCAACAATTTTGAAATAGGGGTGATTAAATTTTTGGACATCACCCCCAGGCAGCTACATCCCAACAGATGGGACTTGGTCTTTTCCTTTGAGTTCCTAGCCAAGCATCTGGGATTTACTCCCACTGTTGCCTTATTCTTCCGGTATGCTTGCGTTCTTCATCATGGAAACCCCGAGGGAGGTCTAGGTTTTGTTAACCTTCAATGTTAGAGCAACATCGTTAACTTTGAGGCTTACATGGAATCGGCCAAGACCACCAGTGTCTCGTTTAAGCACTCGTTTTTTAAAATTTTTGCCAATGGTGATCAAACCCCATTCTGGAAGGATAAGGATAGGAGGTTTTTGATTCACACCAGCTGGACACACCAGCACTTCCTGATGCAGAGCTCGGCCTATGCGATAGATAAAGACAAGTTGAGTGAGGGATCCCGGGCAACCATAGATGCCCTTTATGAAATGTCTCGGGCCGCTCCTTTGAAATGTCATTCTCTACTAGGGACCAAGGAGACGAGGATAGAGTACATCATCTTCCTAGGTATATATATATATATATATATATATATATATAACTTGTTTTATTTTACTGTCATCTAGTTATTTTAACTTGATTCTAACTATTATAATTTTTGCTTTTTTAATGTAAAGAGCATGGGGAAGCGCTTTGGACCAGCTTCATAATATTATGTCTAGGGTTAACACTAACCCAGACCAAAAGAACCGCGTAACCCCCTAACTCTAGAAGGCCAAATAGATCTCTCTCCCTCAAGGGGACACTTCAACCCCTCAAGAGCTTGAGAAGAGGAAGAAATTTGCTATCGAGAGACAGTGAAAAAAATCAAAAACAGCCAAAGGGAAAAGGCCTATGAACCCCAACACCGTCCCCACGGAGACCCCGGTCGACATGTCTAGTGGGGAAGACTACTCGTATTTGTTGAATCGGGTTGGTTTTCCTGAGTCAGAATTTGTCATTCCATTCTAGCCTAAGGATGGATTAAATTCTCAGGATTTGAACCATGCCCTCGACTCAGTGGTATGGTCTACCCTGAAGGGTTTGTCTGTCCTCCACTCGTTCGCGGTGGAAGGGCCAGTCAGGGAGATCGAGCGTCTTCAGGAAAGGAAAGCCTGTCTTTTGGAAGACCAAGGTCAAGTTCATAGTCGTATTCAGGACTTGAATGAGAAGAACTCGGCCCTTCTAAAATCCAAAGAAAAGCTTAAAGGTGAAGTAGAGCAGTTTCGTCAAGAAGCTAAAGAGCTAAAAGATAAAAATGGCGATTTGTAAGGGGAGAAGAAGATCCTCTCCACCAAGGTCTAAGAGGAATAAGCTAAGTATCAACAAGATATGAGGCTTTTCGGGCAGGCTGTAGTGGAATCCTTTAGCCCTACGATTCAGTAGGTGGTATACCGGAGCTGCGGTTACACCCTTAACTTGAATGGGATTGGTTTTTGCAACAAATTCCAGAACGGTGAACTGGTCACCGTGGTCAAAGGTGAAGGCTACGAGCCTTCTGATGTTCCATTCAAATTTGTCCTTTTTCCCAAAGATGAAGACAACACCATTCTTGATGAGGATAATTATGGGGTAGAGGGAACAAGTCGCCTTTAAATTTCTTTATGCATTTTTTATAAGCTCCTTGTTGACGGGATGAGCTTCATCTTAGTAATTTTTGCTACTCTTTTATTGCGGTTGTGCCCTTTTATTTTTTGTACTTTGGGCATTACCTATTTAATTAATGAAATATAATTTTACTTATGCTTTTATGTTTGTAAATGATACTAGTTATTCCGCTTTTTATTTCCTCTAAATTTTTAATTTTGTTTGAGAATTGTTTAAGTTAGATCACGGTTCTTCTAATAGTTATACTAACTTTATTACTGCTTCGAAGTCTGGCCTATATAGGCTTAACCACTTCAGAGTTTGACTTGTATAGCCTTAACCATTCCAAGCTTCACCCACCTCTTTAGAACTTAGTTGATAACCTTAATTGCTCTAAGTTAGATAACCTATTCATGGTTGTTGGCATTTTAATTGCTCTAGGACTTGATAGCCACCTCGAGTTTAAATAATAACTTTAACCACTCTGTTGATAACCACTCCAGGGTTAAATAAATTTTAACCGCTCTGGGGTTTGATAACCACTCCGGGGTGAAAATAAATTTTAACTGCTCTAGGGTTTGATAACCACTCCAGAATAAATAAATTTTAGCCACTATAGGGTTTAATAACCACTCCTGAGTATATGCCCTTCTTGTGAGGTCTTAAACTTAAAATAAGAGAAATGATCAAAACCACTTTTATTATCGATTTACACTGAGCTTCCCGACTATGTGCCTTGTTAAAAACCTCCAAGGCGAAACCCTATGGGAAAAAACCTTGGTAGGAAAAAAGAGTGAACATCTTGTGATGTTGGTCAACTATAATAATTCTTAGATTCTTTACATTCCATTTGTTTTTTAAAACCTTACCTTGCAAAGTCTCCAGCAAATATGCCTCTCCTATTTTTAGATCATGGACCCGATATGGTCCCTCCCAAGTTCGGGCCAATTTGCCTTAACAAGCAAACTATTTTCCTACCGATGCTCTTCTTAAGACTAGGTGTCCTATGTTGATTTTTCTATTCTAAACCTTCTTATTCTACCAGAGAATAGCTTTGGCCTTGACAGCTTGGTCCCTGACGAAAGTGGCATCCTGGATTTCTTGGAGGGTATCCATCTCACTTCTGATCCTTACATCATTATTCTCTTCTCAAATGGTTGAAGTCTAGGAGAAATTTGATTTATCTCTACCGGGATATAATATTTTCATAAACAAAGCAAAGCGTTCTGGAAGACGTTATGTGCACTATGGCCTCCGCTTCAATCCATGTAGTAAAATAGTCAACACCAACGATTAAATACTTGACCCCGCCTGGTGCTTTTGGGAAAGGCCCTAAAATATCTAAACCCACTAAAAGAAAGGCCATAGGGCAGTTGATGTGAATAATTCCCCAGCAGGGGCGTGATGTAGGATACTGTTCTTTTGACACGGATCACATTTCCTGACATATTCCATGGTATTCATCATTATTATGGGCCACCAATGACTTGCTTACAAAATTTTTCTAGCCAAACGTTTTCCTCTGGAATGATGTCCGCATGTCCTTTCATGAACCTCGGTTATGACATCAGGGATTTTTGCTTCATTAAGGCATTTGAGGTACAAGGTTAAAAAACCCCTCCAAAATAGTTGCCCATCAATTAGAACAAAATTTGGAAGATCTTTTTTTAACTTCTTCTTTTCCTTAGGCTCCGTTTAGAGTTGCCCATTGACGATATACTGTATGATCGGTACTACCCATGAATTATTAGCAAAGGCTTTGGCGTGTATGGCACATACTTTGATTGGCGTGGTAATGCTTGGAGCTACCAAGGTACTTTGAATGACAGTGGTAGTTGATCCAACTTTCTTCGTACTAGTCATCTTGGATAGTATATCGACCCGAATATTTTCTTCTCTTGGAACATGCTTAAACTCTATTCGTTTAAAGTTTTCTTCTAACTCCTTGACCTTGGCTAAATATTATTGTAACAACAGTTCCTTGCCCTGATAACTCACATTGATTTGAGAGAAGTCCAGTTGAGAATCCCTACACAGGACCACAGACTTAGCACCAACATTTAAGGCTACTCGGGGTCCGTCTTTATAGGCTTCATATTTTACTTGATTATTAGATGTTTTGAAATCGAACCTTAGAGAGATCTTGACATGTACTTCATCTTCATTTTTAATTATAACTTTGGCTCCACAACCCTTCATATTCGACAAACCATTAACATATACAATCCAATGCTCCCGCATTGGGGATGGTACCCCTCTTATTAACTGCGTCACGAAGTCAACTAACACCTAGGATTTTATAGTCATTCTTGGTTCATAAGAAATATCAAATTCTGAAAGCTCAATTACTCATTTAATCATTCAACCGACTAAATCTGGTTTGTGAAGAATTGTTCATAATGGCAAGTCGATACATACTACAATAGGATGGGCATGCGAGTTTTGCCGAAGTATTCGTGATGTCCATACTAAGGCCATAACAGCTTTTTCTAGCTTTTGAAATTGGTGTTCAGCCCCTTAGAGTGCTTTGCTGATAAAATACACAGGCTGTTGTCCCTCAAGAGTCTCTTTAATCCGAACCGCTCCCAACGCTTCATCTGATACAAATAGGTATACATAAAGATGCTCTCCTAGGTCCGATTTGACCAATATTGGTGGATTGGCTAAAATGTCCTTCAAGATTTAGAGTGTTTTCTCAAGTTCTTCACCCCATTCAAACATTTTGTTCTTCTTTAAAACCTTATATAGAGGGAGTGACCGGTGTGCCATTTTAGGCATGAACCAGGATAGGGCTGACACTTTTCCATTCAAGGATTGCACCCCCTTGAATTAGTTAGACTCTAGAGCTCCCTTATTACCCAGAATTTGTCTGACTTTGCCTCGATTCCCCTCTATGTTAGCATGAAACCTATGAACCTTCCGGCCAATATTGCAAAAGTATATTTTAACGGATTCAAATGCATATTATATGCTTGAAAACGTTGAAAGATCGTTTTAAGGTCCTCTATGTGATCTTCCCTTGCCAGGGTCTTCGCAATAATATCATCTATATACACTTCTATAATCTTTGAGTATATTCCCTCAAAAACCTTATTCATCATACATTAATAGGTTGCCCCAACGTTCTTGAGTCTGGATGGAATTACGGTATAATATAACACACCTTTGTCATTAACAAAAGCTGTCTTTTCTTTGTCATCTCTCCACATCAGGATCCGGTGATACCTAGAGTATGCATCTAAATAAATGAAAGGAACTGGTATCTCAAAGAATCATCTACTATCTAGTCAATACTGGGCAATGGGTATGGATCTTTTTGGACTACATTTGTTTAAATTGGTAAAGTTTATACACATACGTCATTTCCCATTAGTTGTTTTAATCATGAACATGTTGGACACCCAGGAAGGATATTGAATTTCCCAAATGAAGCTGGATTTTAACAGCTCATCAATTTTCTCACATGCTGCTTATTATTTTTCAGGACCTAACTTCATTTTCTTCTTTGGTATGGCTTTTGACTCTGGGTACACTGCCAGTTTGTCACAGCAGAAGTTAGGTTCTATATCTGGCATGTTGGTTGCGGTCCAGGAAAAAGTGTTTAAATTCTTTTAGTAATATAATCAATTACTCCTCCATATCGGCTTCCAACTTATTATTTATACTTGTAGTTTTGGTTGGGTCATCACCTAAGATGATAGCCTTCCCACCCCTTCTAATGTAGGTTTAACTGGGTTCAAAGGATTAAAAACTAGCTTTTCTCTGGGATCCAAGTCCATCAAATTTACTGATCTTGGGACCGATCCACCATCTTTTAGTTTCCTCTTCTTGATACCATCATCACTTTTCACCATTTAAAGGCTCAGGTTATAACAATATTGGGTCGTGTGTTGGTCTCCCCTAACTGAAAAGACTTGATTATCTGTATCAATGAACTTAATCAATAAGTTTAGGGTGGATACTATCGCCTCTAATGCATTTAACGAAGGTCTTCCCAAGATTCCATTAAATGGTGATTTAACATCAATGACTAGTATCCTTGTCTGGACCGTTCTTGACTATTGTTCACCTTTAAATGTCAAGCGAGTGTCAAGGTATCCTTTTGTGGGCTGCTTAGCTCCATTGAAAGTAGTCAAGTCTTGGGTATAAGGTTATAAGTCCATATCGGACAAACCTATTTTCTTGAAACACTCATAGAAAATCACATAACAGGAGCTCTCCTTATCAACAAGCAACTTCCATATGGTTTAATTCATGATCACAGCCTCAATCACTACTACATCCTCCCCCTAGGAATTGTAGGGCTGAAATCATCGTCAGTAAAAGTTATGGGTGGGGTTTGAATTTTATCTTAAAATAGTCTATTGTCCGGATTTTCCTATACCGACATGATCATGTAGAGATGATTTTTCCTTGTTGAGTTTGAAACTTCTCCCATAAATCTTCCTGCTATCATATTGATAACCTCTTTTTCCTTTGGATGGGGGAATTTCGAAGTCTTTATCCTCATTCACAGTGTTGTCCACTACCAATTTCCCTTTATCAGCTGGGGATGGCCTTTTCATACTTCTTCCTTCATTTGTATCTAGAGAGTGGTCATGACGTTGGGGTCTTTCATGTTCCGGCTTATCTGATAATTTTAGTCTGAAGAGATATTACTTTAGTTTTCCTTTCTGAATCAATACATTGATAGCGTCTTTTAATTGTTTGTATTCATCAATATTGTGCCCAGCCTATTCATGGAATTCATAATATTTACTCGTGTTTCCTGGACGCTTCATGGGCATTGGCTTTTTGACTCCTAATAGCACCCGTAAGCGTACGGGTTTTGTCACATAATATAAAAGATTTATCATTCTCCACAGGGACTGTGTGCTAAAAAACTAATGATTTGGATGCTCAATTATTTAGACTAGCAAGACTTTAAAGTCGAATCAGTAACAAGAATTCATGGACTTAAAAATAGAGCAAACTTAAAAGTAACAAACGTAAAATGGGAAACCAGACCCAGACCGTAGCAAAAACAACTTAGAAGGAAAATAAATATGGTAAAACTTGGGATTTAAGGGATTCAATTATTTTGCATTGATTTATATCAGTGTTCTTATTTATAAAACCTTTATTCTCAAGATGAATTTTTATGTTTTATAGCTTTCTCTTCTCAGAGCTCCACTAAGTGCCTAATTTTATGGAGAACCACATTTAATCCATAGATTAAACCCATTACGCTCAGTGAAAATTCTTGAGGTCTTTAAAAGATTTAAAAAGGTTCACCTCTCAGTCCTACCTTGATTAACTCATAGGTTCAGTTTATGTTTATTGAATAAAAAGGTCATCTCTCGATCCTTCCCAATTTATTTAGAAATCAATTTAATCCTATCTCTAGGTCTTAAAAGCGTAATCCCAAAACTTAAAAAGAAGAGAATGAAATATTTATAAACAAGGAACAAAAAATGTATAATGAACGTATCATAAAAAACCCTTAAATCCCAAAGGACAAACTTAGCCACTCATTGAAAGAGGTTTGCTACGCATAATGATGTTCAGAGTTATATACAAAAAATGTATGAAATAGATTAAACTACTCAAAAGAGAACATTGCTCTCGTTGTCTTCTTCTTAACGTAATTCTCTTCTCCTCTGCTTTTTTGCTTGCAAAAACTACATCTAGATTATCTTTCGTCACCGCTTTGAGGTTTTAGAACTAGGTTAAAGTAAAAGATAAGAAAGTTATCAAGAGTTCATCTTTTTTCAGATTCTTGCGCCTTATAAGTTTCTATTCACCCTAAAACGTAAACCTAAAAAGCATTTAAAGTTATGGGTCAATCAGGCTCAATTATAAAAATTAAGTACGTAACATGCTTCAGTAGATCTGCTTAACTTCAGGTGCTAGTGTATGGTATTAAAGTGACACCAGCGTGGGTCTATCAAGTCTAGTATCGCACATCTGCTGGCTCGTGCGTTAAGTCTTGGTGCTTCCAAATTTTTAAGGCCTTTAGACTCTGCAACAAAGACTTAGCTGTTAGAAAACATAAGGATCAGAGAGTCTGGGTCTGTAACTGTTTCTTACATAACTTTCATTCATTTTGTTCTTCAAAACACTACAGACTAAGCAAAAGTGCCTTTTTATCCTTGGAATCTAAATCTTACTAATTTATTTACAAATATTTATTAACTTACAAAGAAAAAGACTATTTCTAAGATAATATTATACTACAAACTAGGTAAAATCTAGACTTATCAACTTCGTACACCATGAGTCCCGACATTCCAATCTCACAGAGGATCTGACCAGGCTAGACTCTTAACAAAGCGTAGTGTGTAAAATTGATGCCTTTTCTAACTTTTTATTGAGGTGCTGAATCCCGAATATGGTTTCTTCTGGGTTCGTTCTTCATACTTCTTTGAACCAAAATCAAAACTTTGGTTTCTGCAGACGCAATTTTGTTCTTGGCAACGACAAGGTGCATTTCTCTGCCAACATACTTCGCAGCCTTCCTCCTAAACTCCTCAAATTTTTAGGGTACTCCTTTTGCTAAAGACAGGGCGAAAAGGGATTGCAGTTGCAAAGCTTCAATGATTATGTGTAGTTGGATTTGCTCCACCAACCCCGAGACTTATGCAGTCTCGTTGTAAAATCTTTTTAAGAAATATCTCAAACTTTTCTCCTCACCCTGCTTGATCTGTGCTAACATATGAGATGTTTTTGGCATATCCTGTGATATGATGAAATGATACAAAAGGCTTGGGCTATATCCTCCCATGAGTCTATTGACCCTGAAGGAAGCCCTTTGAACCATGCTAGAGCTTTCGCAACTAGAGTTTTAGGTAACATTCTACATATAATGTCCTCCTCCGTACCTAGAAACAAGGATTCATTTATATAAGCATCTAGATACCATCATGGGTCAGTTTTCCTGGTGTACTTCCCAATTGATAATGGCTGGGGTGTTTAAAGATGTTTTAGTATAAGGACATTCATAAATATTTTGGAGAAAGGTATATTGAAACGGTATTCACCGGAGCCCCCAACAGTGTGTAATCCTCTTATTTGACTATTGGGGTGATCCATTCTTAAGGTAGACTCCTGATTGTCTTCATATGTCAGGATCTACGAATAATCTAACAATGCCAAAATCTCTAACAACTGTCTTCAGGGCGTAGCAACGGTCTTCTCTTTCACTTCCCTAGCCTTAATTTTCCTAAGCTCTTGGAGCTCAGCCTAGAGCTGCCGGATTGACTCATCCCTTAGGTCTAAATGGATAATAGTTTCTCTCCCCTGAGGTGGTCTATGAACTTGGTATTGTATTCTAATATACGTGGTTCTACCCTAGTCTCTTGTACATGATCTTTCAGAGTAACATGTCATCTTGATGGCTCCATTTGTTATTACTTACTTTAAATTATGGGACTTAATTTATAAGTCCCACCGGGCATGCCAATGAAATATCTGGTATACGGGGGGTATTCTAGTATATACATAACCGGTATATAATCTTGCTATCACTCTTATTTTATACCAGTTCAATGGGAATCCGATATTACCAAACACTGGTTGAATAGGAACTTAGTGCCCTTTAACTTTGGGATTTGGGGTCTTCTGAACTCGAGTCAGGAACAAGTGGTGGTTATACCTATAAAGATTCTCTAATGATTAAGTCAGCATGAATTTTATAAATACCAAAGCATTAGCTATAATAGAAAGGACTTATGATACTTGATTTATTATGAATGATGGTATTTACGGTTCAATGGAGGTCCAACTCATGATTTGATATTTGACAAGTCTAGACTGTTGTTTTTAAGCAAGTTGCAAACTTTTGTTTAGAAGTTCTAACCTGCTAGCAGGCTTTCAACCGGGGTTCGTCCAGTAAGCATACCGATTTTTTGTTTTATCAACCATGTCTTTGCTCTCTTCAACCCTTGTTCTTTCTAGTTTAGAGGACGGTATGGATACCGGGTCAACTCTCTTAATAATATAGGAGAAAACAACACTAAGAGAACCTCAAAAGAGAAACTCTAATTTTTCTTTCTCTATGCCTAGGACGTCTATCATAAAATTGGATACATACAAAATTATTAACATGCTTGTATTTATAATGCAATGGAAAAGTTATTATCCTTTCATTATTACCATAAGAATAAGATCTTTTCCTCGACTTTAATATTAATAAGAAACTAAGAACACCATTTATTTCTCCTTTTTATTATTTTTGACTTTTTCATTTGCACAAAAAATGGTTTAAGATTTCAACAATCTTCCACTTAAAGTCACTTTTGGTGGGCCTTGAAATATTTCTCTTCTTACTAGTTCTTGGCTGCTTACGTCTTTGATAAACCATATTAGGATCGACACCATATAAACTTGTAAGTGTTGATGGGCTTCGTCATAACATCTGCTAGGTTCTCTTCTATATGGATCTTCTACATGTCTACATTTCCTTCTTCTACTACTTCTTGAACAAAATCATACTGAACACCTATGTACTTTATCCTGAAATGAAAGGTTCCTGAAATGAAAGGTTGAATTCCTTGTGAAATGCAAGGCACTCTGACTATCACAATACATAGTAATTTTCATTTCTTGTGCCCAAGTTCTTCCATTAACCTTTGAATCTAAATTGCTTCCTTACATGCTTGCATAGTTTCCATGCATTCAGCTTCTGTTATAGACAAAGCTACAACAATCTGTAACTTTGATAACCAACTTACTACTCCTCATGTAAGTGTGAACATATAGCCTGTAGTAGATTTTCTTTTATCAATATCACCTATAAAATCTGAACAACATATCCCCTGAAAATAAACCCTCATCCTCCAAAACATAATGTAGCATCTGAGGTTCCTTTAATGTAGGATCCTCTTAATAGCATTCCAGTGCTCTCTACTAGGATCTACCATAGAACGACTAACATTCCTAATTGCTTGTGCAATATTTGGTCTAGTACAATTAGGTTTCCCACTACTGATGCATATGATACTCAAGATATTTCCATCCTTTCTGCTTCATTGGTAGGAAATATACTTGAGGATAATTTAAAATTGATAAGAAGTGGGGTAGAGATTGACTTACAGTTTTGTATGTTGAAGCGCCATAAGAATTTCCTTAAATAGTTTTTTTAAGAAAGCTAAATCTTCCTATCTTTCACATCTCGGTGAATTTTCATCCCTAAAATCTTATTTGTTGGTCCTAAGTCCTTCATATCAAACTCCCTCGCCAACTCTGCCATCAACTCTTGGACTCAATCTTTGTTAGGGCCTATAACCAACATGTCATCCATATACAATAATAAAATGATGAAATCATTACCACCAAACCTTTTGTAATATGTACAATGGTCAGAACTTAGTTTATTATGTACAATGGTCTTGATCTGATCCTGATACCGGCCTATGGAAAATATGGTAATTTGACTGCAATCCCTCATTCAGGATCGGTATCCTACATAGTTTAGTGTGACAACACCAGTATGCCAGTATTACATGAAAGATCCCAGAACTAACTCTGGTATGAGTTATTCCCTCAATACTAAAAAATCACAGTTGACCTATGTCTCAACATGTTGAACAAGTAATCTGTAAAGTGACTGTTTGGTAGGTAGAGTCATTTGGACATATCTCTTTCAAGTGTCAACTTTTCTGTAAGGGATCAGAAAAGTAATGACATAGTGTACGGGAAACTTGGTGAGCAAGAAGACTCTTCCACTACCTCCAGGTATAAATACCTATGCATCAACGTAACAAAGATAGAACGTTCTCTTTAGAACTTACACTTAAGCTTTGATATTCCTTTGAATATTCATTGACTTGAACGTCGGAGTATCCTTGCAGTTAACACCCCCTTTTCCCCATAATGCATAAGGCTGGTGATTTGGTACCAGGAATCATTCCAATACCTTTATTTCCTACTAAAATAGAGGATATAATATCGAATCCTCAATGGACTGACATAAAACATGTATCTAAAATCAAGTATTAGGGACTGCCCCGAGGCCGGCTCTTGCACACCGGCCTAGACTAGTTTAGGTCTAAACTCAATCTGTTGTATTTGAGGCTAATAAGGAATCAAATCTCTTGTACCAACATCTTGGTGTCTAATTTAGGTTGTACAGAGATTTGGTCAACCTGTAAACCAAGTTTTCTTTTCCTTTTTCTTTAAAGCCTTTGAGTTGAAGCATATATATTTCTTCTTCAAGTTCTCCATGAAAAACAGTGGTCTTTACATCTAATGTTCAAGATGTAAGCCGAATGAAGCACACATAGCCAGGACTACTATAATAGTGGTAAGTCTGACCACTGAGAGAATACCTCATTGAAATCAATACCTTCTTTCTGAGCATATCCCTTAACCACCAATCTTGCATGATATCATTCCACTTGATCATTGTCATCTCGTTTGATCTTATAGACCCATTTGTTTCCAATGGCTTTTCAACCTTATAGGAATATAACAAGTTCCCATGTCTCATTTCTATATAAGTTCTCCATTTCTTCATACATTGTTGTCAATTATAGAGAAGCATTTGAACTGTTCACGACCTCTTGAAAGGTGGATGGTTCACCTTCTTCTATAAGAAGAGAATATGCATCGCGAATTACCATTACATAGTTTGAGAATCAGGATGATATATGAGTTTGTCATGTACTTCTTCAAACATTTACACTCAGGTTCAGCTTCAGAAAAATCATCATCTGTAGATTTTCCATCTATATGTACAATAGCAGTCTTAGTAATACTATTACTTTCTTATTCCTTTTGTAATTAATTATCTATAAATATCATATCTTTGTTGATAAAAACCTTGTGTGTAGTGGGATCCCACAAGTGATACCCCTTAACATTATCAGCACACCCCAAGAATATACATTTCCTAGATTTTAGATCTAGTTTTTTTCTTTCTTGGGAGTTGTACATCACGTATACAGGACATTCAAACACATGTAAAGAAGAATAATCTATTGGTTTCCTTTTCCATATTTCCATAGGTGTCTTTAAATCAATTGTAGTTGATGGTGAATGGTGAATGATTTATCACGTAAGAGGCAGTTTTCACTACTTCTACCTAGAAAGACTTAGCCAACTTGTTATTCTTAACATAACTCTTATCCTTTCTAACAGAGTTTTATTCCTCTACTCTGCTACACTATTTTGCTGAGGTGTATGAGAAACTGATAATTACCTCTAAATACCCTTTATTCTATAAAATACCAAAAACTCACCATTTACATATTCTCCTTCATTATTTGTCCTTAAGAACTTAATTGTTGTTCCAGTTTCAAGCTCGATCCGTGCTTTGAACTCTTTGAATATTGGAAAGACATCTAATTTCTTCTTGATTGAGTACACCTATAATCTCGTAGAATAGTCATAAATGAAAGACACAAAATATTTTGCTCCTCCGAGGGACCTTTCTAGTGACACCCATACATCATAATGAATCATATCTAGTATATGGTTACTTCTAGCAATCGATCTATCAAATGTTAATCTATGTTGCTTACTTATCACACAGTACTCATAAACATAAACTTACTGATTTTAGCCCGGGTAAGAGATTACATTCAACAAGGACCTTCAAGCCTCGTTTTGACATATGGCCTTATTTGAGATGCCACATCATCTTTGTTTCTTATAGACTAGTAGTTGTAATTGATTCACCTATCTCTTGTAACGTATCTCCATGAAGCATGTATAGATTAGCTGTGATTTTCTTTGCTTTTATCACTACGAGATTGCCTTTAACCACCTTTATGATCCTTTCTTCAGTATGAATCTTGCATTTAAGGTCATCCAATTTCCCAATAGACAATAAACTCTTCTTCAAACCCTTAACATGTCATACCCCTTGAATCATGCGAATAGTATCAGCTTACATGAAACGCCCTAAATTTAATTAATAAAAATAGGGGTAAATTTTTCGTGAGTTAAACCAAAATAATTGAAGAGTGAAGTGTGAGGTGAATTATAGTTTCAATAATCATTCCCCGGATCATTTAAAAATCCTAACTCATATATGAAGATATGAGAAGGTTAGAAATTTTAATTTAAAAATAATCCTAGGACACATCATCATCATATACCCCTAATACAACCTCTTATTTCACTAGTGCAAAAATTGGATATAACAACGGGATATATTCACGGGTTGTAGTGGATCAGTGATAAAAACATGCGCGGTGGCATTTTTGAAATTATAAGGTGAACGTTATAATCAGAGAAAACTATATATCCACGGTTAACATCATAACCGTCATCATACACGTCAATATATATTCACGGTTGAGAAGTCAACCGTGGATATATAGTATCTGAAATATATATTCACGGTTGACTTCTCAACCGTGAATATATATTGACGTGTACGATGACGGTTATGATGTTAACCGTGGATATATATTGATGTCTATAATGACGGTTGTATTTCTAACCGTGGATATATAGTTCAGGTCTTAGGTTTAATCTCTGGGTTCTGTATGTCCACGGTTGTTTCTACAACTGTGATTATAGATTTAATATTTATCCACGGTTATGGTCGTAACCGTGGATAAATAGTTAACATTTATCCACAGTTTTTTATTTAACCGTGAATATATGTGTAATATATTCACGGTTTCAAGGGGAACCATGAATATACATCCTTTCTAAAACTTCAAAAGCCGCGCCTCTCAGGCTTTTTTCACTTTCTCCTTACTTTCGCGCTGGTTATCGTTGTCTTCCTCGTCCTCCTCTTTGCTGGTCGAAGGCTTCTGGGTTCCCTTCCTTCTTCTTTCGCGTGCCCTTCTTCTTCTTCGTTCACCATTGTCAGGTAAGTGCTTCGTTGCCCTTCTTCTTTCATTCACAGAGAAAGCTTCATTGTCTGAGAGTTTATGTTTTTATATTTGACGTGAACTCTGTCTCTGGTATTTTGACATTGCCTGTGACACTATGTATGTAACAATGTTGTATGCCTGTGACATTTTGACATTGCCTGTGACACTGTGTTTGTAACAATGTTGTATGCCTGTGACATTGTCTCTGTTAAAGCTTGTATCTGTGTCTCTGTTCCTTTTACACTTGCTAGTAATATTTCTGGGTCACTTTTATTTTTGTGTAATGAAGGTTGGATATTGTGTTTGGTGTTGGTTGCTGAGGTAGACATTCAATTTTTATTAGACATTTAATTTTTATTAGACATTCAATTTTTATTGGTGTTGGATGAGGGACTTGCTGAAAAAGTTGAGGTGTATAAGTTGATTTTGTGTCAGTTTCATAATCAGTTGGCGAAACATGGTTGTGAAAATGGAGATTGCAGATGTAGTTGATATATTTTGATGGGATGTTGGCTGCATAGGCAGATTTATAGGGACTATATTGGTCTGGTTCTATGTTGGTTACTGATATTCTAAGAGCTGTGATGCATGAGATAAATTAAAATATGAATAAAGATGGGATGCTAAATTACTAATGGATATAGTTGTTGAAATTTGGTGAACTATAAAGCATGAGGTGAATCATAATATTAATAGAGAATAAATGCTAAATTTTTAATAGATTATGGATGAGTTAGGGGTTGAGTCGGACATATATAATTAAACCAAATTCCTAAACAACGGTTGTTTCACCCAGGAACACAACCGACTGAAAAATCACAGAAACAACCAATTGAATACAGAATTCTAATACGTCATGCATGCACCCTACTTGACCCGATTTCTTTATTAGAGTTTAGCAACAACATCAAGTATCAACCTTGTGTGCAAGCTCAACCTTCATTTACTTTTATTGCTGTTGTTGTTGGTTGCTCGTATATAATGTTATTTCTGTCTATTGTATGTATGTGGTTTTGCAATCTTGCAAACTCGTAGGCTCATACTAGTTAACTAGTTAACTAGTATGGAAGTTGTTGTGCATATGAGTGAACCTTAGTTCCCCGTTTGAGATTCGATACAAATGGTCATTAAATTAATTAATGTCATCGTTTGTGTTGAATCTTGAATTGTCCGTTTGGACAGTTTGGGATGAACAATTATTTTTTATACGTCATTGTTAGTATGTACAAGTTAGGAGTTATTTTAAAATTTGATAAACTTTTGGTAACTTGCATTTTGTGTTGTTCTCTGGGTGCATATTTGGTTGTGGTTGAATTTGATTTGACCACTCTCATTTTGTGTACTTAGAGACCAATGCGAAATGCTGCCGAAATTTCATCAAATTTTAGAATAACTCATAACCTGTATATATGAATGACATATAAAAACAATTGTCATCCTGAATGGGTATAGGACCACCACCTTTGAAGAAAAAGTGAGGTTGATCATAGCACCTTGTAAATAGTTGGCATGGATCGGAGTTGGATAACTGCATCACGCCTAAGTTTAGAGTACGAGGGGGGAGTTGAATCATTTCTAGAATTCGTAGCGAGGAATGCAGTGGAGGTGAACGGAAAGTATTTTTGCCCTTGTGTGAGATGCTTGAACCTGCGTCGGGTAGACTTGGAAGAGGTGCGAGAGCATCTACTGTGTGACGGTTTTCTGCGTAGTTATACGCGTTGGATATGGCATGGTGAAGATGTGGTGGTGCCAAGTAACAGCTCTCAAACTTAAAATCGAAGTTCGATGCATGACACCGATGTCGACAAGGATGACCGACTCGAGGATATGATCCGTGATGTGGGGGTAGAAGGTTTTAAGAAAGCTCATATATATACGACTCTGTGTGAGGACTCTGAGCAGCCGTTGTATCCAAACTGCGTCAATTTCACGAGGATATCAGCAGTTTTGTGATTGTTTAATTTGAAGGCCATAAACGGGTGGACGGATAAAAGTTTCACTGACTTACTGAAGTTGTTGAAAGAAATGCTTCCAGCTGGAAACAGCTTGCCGAATCGTAACTATGAGGCCAAAAAGGTGTTGTGTCCTATGGGTTTAGAGTATGAGAAAATACATGCATGCCCAAATGATTGTGTATTATTCCGGGGTGAGTTAGAAATGCTGCATCGATGTCCTAGGTGTGGGGTGTCACGGTATAAGAAGAAAGAGGCGGATTCTGATGAGGTATGCACTAAAGGGTCTCCTGCAAAGGTGTTGTGGTATCTACCTATAGTTCCAAGACTAAAGCGTCTGTTTGCCAATGCAGATGATGCAAAACTTATGAGATGGCATGCTGATGAGAGGGTTGTTGATGGACTACTTAGGCATCCGGCCGATGGATCGCAATGGAAGAAAATGGATACGATTTTTCCGGAATTTGCCCATGAACCAAGAAATGTTAGGCTTGCACTAGCCACAGACGGAATGAACCCGTTTGGGAACCTGAGCACAAACCATAGTTCGTGGCCTGTTTTGTTGTTTGTTTACAACTTGCCGCCATGGTTGTGCATGAAGCGAAAATATGTGATGTTATCAATGATGATTTCTGGTCCACGACAACCGGGGAACGACATTGATGTATATTTAACTCCATTGGTTGAAGACCTCAAAAGGTTGTAGGAAGATGGGGTTGAAGTGTTTGATGGGTTTATCGGGCAATCATTCAAATTGCGTGCCATGCTATTTTGCACGATCAATGACTTTCCAGCGTATGGTAACTTATCCGGGTACAGCGTGAAGGGTCATAAAGCTTGTCCAGTATGTGAGGAGGGGACTAGTTCTGTGCGGTTGCATCATGGTAGGAAAAATGTTTATCTTCGACATCGAAGGTTTCTTAAAGCGAATCATCCATTTCGGAGGTTGAAGAAGTCGTTTAACGGTGCCCAAGACTTTGAAATGGCTCCTCCACCACTATCTGGTCGCCAGACATATGAAAAGGTGAAAGACGTCAACGTGCAGTTTGGTAAGTGTGAAAAACAGCACCCGACACAAAACAACTGGAAGAAAAAGTCAGTGTTTTTTGACCTGCCATATTGGAGGGAGCTTGATGTAAGACACTGCATTGATGTAATGCATGTGGAGAAGAATGTGTGCGACAGTTTAGTTGGTACACTCTTAAACATACCCGGGAAGACTAAGGATGGCCTAAACTCGCGTATAGACTTAGAGTTGATGGGTATACGCCAGGATTTGCATCCACAATCAAAGGGCAAAAGAATATATTTGCCTCCAGCATGTCATACGTTATCCAGAAAAGAAAAGGAAAGTCTGTGTGAATCGTTACGAAGTGTGAAAGTTCCGTCTGGTTATGGCTCCAACATCAACTCTTGTGTTTCCATGAAAGATTTGAAGTTAGTTGGGTTGAAGTCTCACGATTGTCACATGTTGATGCAGCAGTTTCTGCCTATCGCCATTCATGACATTCTTCCTAAAAATGTGAGAAATGTCATAACAAGGTTGTGTATGTTTTTCAATGCCATATGTTGCAACGTAATCGTGCCCGGCGAATTGGATGTGTTGGAACAGGAAGCATCACTTATATTATGTCAGCTTGAAATGTATTTCCCGCCCTCTTTTTTTGACATAATGGTCCACTTAATCATCCATTTGGTGAGAGAGGTCCGTTGGTGTGGTCCAGTGTTCTTACGGTGGATGTATCCTGTTGAGCAATATATGAAGATATTGAAAGGGTATATGAAGAACCAATGTCGTCCCGAAGCTTCAATTGTGGAAACATATATTGTAGAGGAAGCAACGGAGTTTTGCACTGAATACATGTCACATGCTGCAAGCATTGGTATTCCAACGACTCGTCATGAAGGGAGATTGGATGGGAAAGGAACGATTGGAAAAAAAATGAAGAGCATGCCACGTGCTGATGTCCTTCAGGCACACTTGTATATTTTAAACAACACGGACGACGTGCAACCGTATCTAGCCACACACAAGGAGCTAGTCAAGAAAACCAACCCTAAAATGACTGAAAAGTGGTTGTTGAATGAATACAACAAGAGTTTCATGCAGTGGTTCCAAAAGACCGTCCTGAAAGATGTATCTGCATCCTCGACATTACATCGACTAGCACAGGGCCCGAACTTTGATGTCCTCACCTTTTGTGGGTATGACATAAACAACTATTCATTTTATACAAGGACACAGGATAAAAAGAGTACAAATCAAAACAGTGGAGTGATGGTTGTGGCTCAGTCATTGCATTTCTCAACTTCAAAGGACAACAACCCTGTGATGGTCGAGTCATGCTACTTTGGTGTGATTGAAGATATATGGGAAGTTGATTACGGTCCCTTCACCGTTCCTGTGTTTAAATGCAAATGGGTTGACAATAACAACGGTGTCAAAACTGATGATTTAGGAGTTACGTTGGTGGACCTCAACAAGATAGGGCATAAGGACGAACCATTCATAATGGCAACGCAGGTGAAGTAAGTTTTTTATGTTGCTGACCCAACTGACAAATGGTGGTCAATTGTTATCCAAGGTAGACACATTGGAGACCCCAATCTTGATATTGTGGAAATTCTATCAACTACAACACGTATTCCAACATCTATCATGGAACATGACATAGATGATGTAGTTGCCAGTCGTCATGACCACCATGAAGGCTTGTGGGAAAATATTTCATCTTAATAGGGTATTAATCTTGTTAGTGATTCATTGAATTACATGTTATATTAGTTATTCGTTGTTTTAAATGTTATATTAAATATTTGACAGTTTTGTTTCCTTGTTTGGACAGATACTCATGGCTGACCAGGATGGACGATCCAGGTCTGACTCATAGGCCAGTGGTTCCTCTGCTCGAAAGAGCAGAGGTGTTACCCAGATGCCAGACGTTGCACTTAGGCGTCACCGGGGAGAGAGGCTACTTGTTGACATGGACGTCAACACCGGTAGATTTAGTGGACTGAATGCCACGAAGTTTAGCAGTTATTTGGGGGTTGTGGCTCGGTCGAAGGTGTCCATCATTATCCCCGACTGGGATAGTGTCGAGGAGGTGGTGAAGAACCAGCTATGGAGTGATGTTCTGGTAACTTAGATATTATTTAAGTTTTATTTTAGTGTATTATTTCATGTAACTCTTAATAAGGACTCCTTTATGGACTAACTCCTTTCATGTAGGATTCTTTTGACATACCATCTTCTGAAATAGCGAGGAGGAAGGTACTCGGTATTATGGCTGAGTGATGAAGGTTGTTCAAATCCATACTCACCACGAGGTATATTGAACTTTAAATTCTTAATCAACGCTTCACCAAATTGTACCAATCCTTAGTTTAAATGTACCTGAATTATAGGTATGTATTCGGGGACGACCAAGGAAAGTTCCCTGGAGAGAAATATCCCTTTATCGATCAGGAGACCTGGGATGCTTTTGTTGCATCTAGACATTCTGCCGAGTTTCAGGTACATTGGTTTTTAGATGATTAAATTATGTATAATTTAAACGGCTAACTCTGAATATTTTTTTTCTTGTTGTAGGAGACCAGAAAGAAAGCCCGGGAGACTAGGAAGCTAAATGACTGCCCACACACACTGTCACGTGGGGGTTACCGTAGGTTGGAAGAGCGGCTGGCATAGGAGAGGCTGAGTCAGTGTCAGACTGACACTGGTGTTGTGGATCCCCCTTCTCCACCTACACGCCACGACAAATGGAAGCGGGCTAGGATCAAGAAGAGTGGGGAATACACTTCCTCACAAGCTCAGGAGGTTGCCTCACGGATAGTAAGTATTCCCCTTTGTATCAGTGTCTATTTTTTGGTTTACGTGAACGAAGTGAATACTAACTTGTTTGGTTTCAGGATTCCTTGGTTGAGCAATCAACCCAAGGGTCTTTCGTAGCCCATGGACGGGAGGATATTTTGACTACCGCCATCGGCAGGCCAGAGCACTCAGGAAGAGTGCGTGCTGTTGGTCGAGGTGTAGGTAAGTGGTAAATAACTCTATGCTTTCATTTTGTTATCTGTTAAACAATTATGGGCTAATCATTCATATTTCACAGGCCTCCGCTCCTATTACGGTGCTCCCGACCCTACCCCCTCCCTTGAGAAAATGGTGGAGCAGAAGGTGGCTGTTGTGAAGGCCGAGTACCAGGAGGAGATATCCAGGCTCCACCGGGAGATGGCCCGATTCAGGGAGGAGATGAAGGCCTCACTCAGCCGCCACCAGGAGACTACTACACCAGCTAGCGACCCACAGGTTAGATTCTTTATTTAATTTCCTCGGTTTTTATTGTTTGTAATCACTTTATTTCATTGTTGAATAAATTCTGCTTGATGTGTAAATATGTAGATACGGAAGGTTAGCACTAAGGGGTCGTGCGCTGCGGCTGACCCTGACGATGATGGGGTCGAGCCACCAGACACCCGTCAGTGTGACCTGTTCGTTGACGGGTCGGAGG
The DNA here is from genome assembly GCA_037962975.1 of Clitoria ternatea. Taxonomy (NCBI): domain Eukaryota; kingdom Viridiplantae; phylum Streptophyta; class Magnoliopsida; order Fabales; family Fabaceae; genus Clitoria; species Clitoria ternatea. The sequence goes on along the minus strand of CM075669.1, from coordinate 48,961,603 downwards.
AGCCAGCTTCCACTAGTATGGTGTACAACTTAGGCCCTGTGGTTCACCATCAGACATTACCTGATGGTATGTCAAGGGTCTCTGTTGTGCTCGTCCTCGAGGAGGAGGATGCTGCTGTGCCAGTGGCAACTCCGGAGGTGAAGACCGTCGGTCAGGCGATGGGCCACTTTCTGATGTGGCCCAACAGACTTCTAGTGATTGCCCCTGGACAGGTAAAAACCCTAAACACTAACTAATTTGGTTATATTATCAATTATGGTACAAAATGTGATGGTTGTCAATTGTTCAATAGGAACAGACATTGAAGAAGCCAGACCCGGCCAAGGATCCCATCCGGATACTATGGCGCATCGGGTATGAGCAAGGAGAGGACACTGTTCAGATCCCATGGCAGCCACTAGTGTTCGGCCGTCCCAGTGATTTTCCAGTTTACGTTACACATTCTGACATGTGTGACATTATTTCGGGGACGTCGATGCTGAACGGCTCCATCTTTCAGTTATGGGAGCTGTAAGTATATCCTTGTTTTGTCCAATTTTTTCATTATACAAGTTATTTGTCACTAACCATGTCTTAACTTGTTTAGGTTTCTGGCAAAACTCTGTGTGGACTTGGGTTTCCAAGGAACTTATGGTTTCTTAGAGCCCTCGCTCATACAGAAGCAAGGAAATACCCCGCAGGGCACCTAGGCATACATCCAGAATTGGATGTTTGAGTCTGGGAAGCCTGTATACATGGGCCCCTATCATAAAGGGTAATATTCTATTCCATAATTATTGTCATGAATTTTTGCATTTTGAAGTCTCACTTATCACTGGAAACTGCAGGGCTCACTAGACGCTTGTGGTGATCTGTTCGAAGGACTATCTTGCTCTGCATTTTGATACTTTGCATCGGACAGTTCCACAAGACCTGAAAGATATAGTAGAGCGGTAAGTTAATCCCTAAAAAATAAGTACAAATTCGATTACATCATTTTTAGAACTATACGATTCTAACTTATCTTGTGTTTTGTTTGACGTAGGGCGGTGGTTGGATACAATCTACTGATTGGAAACAAGTCCAACGGAAGAAAAGTTGCATGGGTGCACCCAAAAGTAAGTCAATCGTATTCATTCAAATCTTCAATACATATTTTTTAAGTTGCGAATTCACTTATTCTATACTATATGTCCATTGTAGTCTTACAGGCAGCAGGGTACCTACGAGTGTGGCTATTTCGTCATGCACACTATGCTGACCATTGTCCAACAACATTTAGTAGATGGATGGACAGATGTAAGTCTCATCATTTGGACTACTTTTCTACCAATTTCATCAATTTCATGTAATAAATAAAGCTTTTGTTCTAATTGTTTTGTGCATTGTTTGCAGTACTTTAAGGACCGGTCATATTTCCCAAAGGCACTTGTAGATGATGTTAGAAAGCAATGGGCCTCACACTTCATTGAAGTTAGGCGAAGCTAGATATAGGATCTTTATTCTTTTATGTATCTAGTAGGATTTAGGGTTTACTTTTATTATATTACATTCAACTTAATTGTATATACTTTCATTTTTTAGGTTGTTATGAATTGATATAGAAAATAAATTGTTATATACATACCATTCTTTTGATATAGTGTTGTTGTGGCATACTGTATGTTGTACTGGTTGTCTGAATGCAGGTTTGGGAAACGATAAAACAGAAACCATATTAAAAAAAAACTCAGTATTTATTCACGGTTATGGCAACAACCGTGAATATAGACTATATTTATCCACGGTTACTACCATAACCGTGAATATAGATTCTATTTATCCACGGTTGTCCATCATAACCGTGAATATAAGTACTAAAAGGTTTCAGTTACAAACTACTTATATTCACGGTTATGATGGACAACCGTGGATATAGATACATTTTATCCACGGTTAGTAGCATAACCGTGAATATAAGTAGTTTGTAACTGAAACCTTTTAGTACTTATATTCACGGTTATGATGGACAACCGTGGATACATAGAATCTATATTCACGGTTATACTAGACAACCGTGAATATAGATACTCTTTATCCACGATTATTAGCATAACGGTGAATATAAGTAGTTTGTAACTGAAACCTTTTAGTTCTTATATTCACGGTTATGCTCGATAACCGTTAATATAAATAGTAAGTTATATTCACGGTTGTTCTTAACCGTGGTCAGATGTGATTTATTACCACGGTTGTTAACCGTGGTTAAAGGCCATCATCTACTACCACAGCTGCAACAACCACGGTTCTTTAACTGTGAATAAAGGCCTTTTTTAACCGTGATTATATCCATTTTTTCCACTAGTGTTTTTACATAAAAGGGGTTTCGAGTAATAATAAGCTCATGAAAATTTTCAATATTAAGACATGAGAACAGCTCACTTTTAGTCTTAAAAATAGTGGGACATGTCATAAATATCACCTATTAATCTCAATTTGACAACCATAAAAAGTTAGGTTCAAAACCCTCTTAAATTTGAATTTTACAAAGCAGTGAGTCTGGTATTTTACACCTAATGAGAGTTAGAAAACTCTAATTAAGGTGAGACCAATTCTAACAGCTCCTTAACATAATTATCTACAACTTTCATTGAGAAGCCAAGGGCCAATTATGCCCCGAAGATTTCCTAATTTTCCAATTTATGAAATCAGCCCTGTTGAAATTTTCAGCCTGAACACCCTTTAGTATTTTGGGCATAACTCTGGCTACCAAACTCCGATGGATGCAAATTGGGTATAAAAACAACGAGGATAAAATTCTCTATAACTTTTATGAAGAATGAAAAGGCCAAATCAGCTCTTTTAAGCGCAATTTGGGGCGTTTAAGTGTGACTGTCGCTCAAGCCCTCGCTTGAGTGAGAATTTGACAGCATGAGACCTTAATCCTCAAGCTTAAGCGAGAATGCTCAAGCTTAAGCAAAAATTGGGCAGAATCAGACCCTAGTAAGCTTGCTTGAGCAAGAATGCTCAAGCTTGAATGAAATTTGGACAAAAACTACTCCTTGACACTCACTTGAGCAAGAATTACCCATCTTAAGCGAGATTCACAGCTCCTAACATATAAATCAACTTCCAACCTACCTATTTTGCCTGTTTCAACTCCGATTACAACAAAACTTCATGGGCACTATATTTTCACCTTTCCAGAGCTGTTGGCGCTATCCGTTCACCAAAATTCTTACATATGACTAAGATATGTACATAATTGTAGTTCACTAGTTTAAGACAAAGATGAGCAACACAAAGGCCATTTCTCATTAGATTTGGCCCATTCTAATTTCCACAAGTCATAAACCATACATAGAAGCTATTGGGACCATCACCTACTATCCAAGACTCATAAAACTCATTTTGACCCTATTGGTTCCTCAATTATGCATAAATTTAATGTACCACCTTCATAATTGAATCAATTCATCAAACAACATGCACATCAATGCCATCAATTGGCTATGGAAATTCATCAACAACATTCATTCTTCAATATGGCAAACAAAGCCATTGTATCCTAATTAGTATCAACCAATATTAAGGTCATTACCAAAAATTGGCCTTTCAAAACATATAAGGCTCAATTTTCACAAGTGACCCTCAAAAGAATACATGTCATCATTCAATATTCATGAAACCAAAATAAACATATACAAGTATCAAGTGTTTTACAAAAGGACATGCCAGCCAAGGCTTACAAGCTTCCATTTCCATATTTACCTCCTCCATGATTCAATCCTCCAAAAGAGTAGGATATCCAACATACCTACATCAAACTTTAAAATGGCAACTAGGAGATGAGTAACATGCACCAAATGAATCAAGTCATACATTATGATGATATGTATGCATGTGTGTATAACATCCATTTCTCAAGAAATGATATAAGTCTATTCACATGTCATGCTATTCCATTTCAACGTCATACATATCCAATTCAATGGATATATATATATGTTCCCAACATTCATGACTCAAAGAGCATCATAAACCTCATTCTCATATCATATCATCTCATCTTAACATGACACATACTCAAGACAATATATTCATAACATACACTTCAAAAATCATTGGCATTCTCAATAAAAGTCATCACACACTCAATGTTAGTACCAACTCTCTTTCCTCTTTATTTATCAATTATCCATGGCCACCACGGGCCATCAACTAGACATATCTCCAGCTATATGTAAATGCTCTTATGGCTAATGCATATGCACAAATGAATCAGTAACAATTTGTGGATCTGACTGACGGAAAACAACATCATATTAAGTGTGGGTCAAGCATAGGTGTGCTACTAATGCCTCTACTACAGTAGTAAAAGTCTACAATTATATCTCAAATCTTGTATCCAATACATTATCCTTTTTACTGGTACCAAACCGTTATCGTCCATATATAGCACTAGTCACCCCGTGACTTGCGGATTCAATAACTTGGCCTCACTTGCCATAAGTGCTACGGGCCCCTCCCGAACACACATCGGAAGAGCCATGCCCCATAGGGACACTGAGGTTACTCGCTCACCATAGAGCCGCCCACCCACTAGGCCCACCACATAGGGTGCCTCGTCACCAAACTAAGGGTAGCTTTGTGATTCCAAGAATCACTAGGGAATAAATATATGATTTTACCCGTGTATTGGGTCACCCTCCCACTGGGCCGCCTATTGGAACCCCTAACATTCCACATAGACAGCGAATGATATGCCATGGATACAATGCAATGCAATTCAAATGCATTCTCCCACTATGCATCCTAAATGCCACTCCACATTCACACTTTACTACCAACACTTAGAGAAACTCCATATGCTTGTTATTCTCAACCATCACTAACATTCATCGGGTTTCATACACATAATTAGTTAGTGGCAATCACGATTGATCAATCCATATTTCATGGGATGTTCAAAAGCATTGAGATCAATACAATCATGGTTCTAAGCCACTAACAACAACTCTCATTATTCATGAGTCAATTTAATATCATAATCATCATTTCACAAACATAAGTCACACAACACTATTCTCTCTAAAAGCATTCCAATCAAGTAATCATTAGTCATTCATCCAAGTCAAATAGCATAACACAATCATATACACACATCACTAATAGATGAAATCAAGCATTTAGAGATGTTACCCCCTCCTACCTCAAGAGAAGTAGAAATCAACGCGGTCCGATGGTCCTGCCTTGTCAATAGGGTTGTCTCCTACATTACACATACATGCAAATTTCAATCAATTGACCTTCCAAGGCATATTTTTAAGTCCTAATCACTCATTATTACATTTAAAATTTTCAAACATGTATTAAACATGTCATAAACATCACTTTCCTTATTTTGTTAGGTTTGGGAATTCCTTCCCACTAATCCATACTCTCTATATTCAAAGGTTACAAGACAATCTTAAGCCCAACATTCACAAATACCACATAATGGTTTCCAACTCAAATTCACCAAGACTTTTATATAGTCTAAGTTAATACTTAGTGCATTCAATATTTTCACTATAAAACTATTTCTATTTCATTAATTTCACCATAACCACCATGGGCTAGGCATTCCAGTATTATTATTATGCATTTATAATCTCCACCCATTAAAGGGTTCAAGCACCAATGGCCACCAATCACCATTAATGGTCATCCACCATCATTAATACTCTCTAACACTATCAATAAATAGCATTCTAGCATATTTTCTTATACCCATCATTCAAATATCATATATCCCCTCTTAAAACATATTCTTGAATCCATATTTATCATTTTCCCTAATTTATAAAGTTAGGGGTTTCATCAAAACCCAACAACCATCATCAATGTCTATCATTTTCCATCATCTTTTAGTGTCATTTTCGCATACCCATATATCCCCTCATAAAGCTCATATTAAAAGCACCCCACCTAAGGTTTTCCCATCATAAATGCTTTCCCATTAATAACCCATATGCATTAATCACTTACCCAACACCCAAAACCCATAACCAAGGGTTCAAGCTCTAGAAAAATGACAAGAAGCTTACCTCAAGAGAAGAAAAGAATGGGTTTCCAAGAGAGGGGTGGAACCACATAAATATGGGAGAGAAGAGGGGAAGAGACGTCAAACTTCAAGCCCTTCCTTTGCCAATGGAGAAAACGAAAATGGTGGGAGGAGATGGGTCCAACACTTTGCCTTAGTTTAGAGAGGGAGAAGAGATGAAGAGAATGAGAGAAGAAGAAGAAAGTGTGTGTTTGCCAAAGGGACCAGAGAACCAACGTGAAAGTGAAAGGAATTAAGTGGTTTTATGATTTAATTTGATTCCCTCTCATTAAAACCTACCATTTTACAACAAACAGGATCTCTGTTCGGGCTTAATACTTCATCTAAAAATTATTCCGAATATATATCCAGACTCTTAATAATATTCTTAATAGCCCTGACCGACGGTACCTCAATCGAAGATACTTGATCCGACACTCATATTCTAATCGGGCATTATTTTCAACTGTTTAAGCCATAATAAATTAGGAATAATCCCTAAAAATCTTAATTTAATTATGTCCAACATTTTGGGACATTAATTAACTCACTTATAATTATTTAGTATTTATTCCATATACTTAATCATTTATTTTTAAATTTGGGATGTTACAATACATTTTTAATTTGATAGTACTAACTCCAACATTCTCCAAGGCATGATCATTTCCCATGAACACAGATCCTTCGAGATAGGTTGATAGGTACAAAACCAATCTTGGCGAGGAGTCATGTGCCATGTTGCACCAGAATCCATGATCCAAACATCACTAAGTTGTTTTCACCTTTAGAACCAATTGCTGCTTCACTATATAGTATTTCTTCATCACCAGAGGTTCTTGACCTAACCTTTTGATGTTGCTTTTGAGCTCCTTTCTATTCCTTTCTTATTATACCAATAATCTTTCTTCAACCGCTCTCTCATACCACAATGGCAGCACTTGACATTCTTCCTTCTTTGGGATTTCAATCTACCATGATTTTGACTTCCACTATAGCCATACTCCATCGATCTCCCCCTTGTCATTGTTAAAGCTTTTGTAAGCTTTGCACTTTCCACTCTATCTTCCTTACTTTTACGTCTACATTCTTCTTTAAGGATGGTATTGACCACATCATCAAAGGATAGAGAATCGACAATATTATTATTTTTAATATTGATGACAAGTTAATCGTATGAATTTGGGTAGGCTTTGAAGGAGAAATTCTACACACTTATTTTCTACTATTCCGAAATTTAATGTCGTGAGTTAGAAAAAGAACGTGTTTAGATTGTTGATATGGTCAGTCACAGATGACGTTTCATTCACTCAAGAGTATAAAGTCTCCTCTTTAAGAAAATTTTATTGTGAAGGGACTTGATCTCGTAAAATTTAACAAGAGCATCCCAAATCTCATTTGTACTTTTCTTCTTTGCAATACTTGTAATAGCATTTGAACTGGTCTAGGTTGGGGTACACAATCCGATATGGTAACCAACCCTCAAATTGTATTTGTTTATATCTATTTTATACCGGTTGTGGCACCCTTAATCCAGTAAATAAGTTATAAATATTAATAATTAGGATAATAAAAGTGAGGGTAACTTTTTCACGTTTTTAATACATGAACAGTGGATGAAGAACACCACGAATATATTCTTAAATGACTAACCCCGGACCTATACAAAATCCTAACTCATATATGAAGATATGAGAAGGTATATGGTTTAATGAACATCGGAGAGTGCATATTTTAATTCAAGGATATGAATTGATCAAAGAAAAGTGTCAAGGATGCATAAAAGATTGCTAAGTTATATTAGAAGAATGTTTAAATCAATTGCATAAAGGTACCATGCCACATTAATGCCCAGCCGCATCTAAAATATAGATTTCTCATGGGAACAGAGCTATGAATCGATTCAAAGTGTTCTAGAAGTATGAACAGTAAAAACAGTGATGATTGAATCGATTCATGGACTATTCTGAATCGATTCACATCACTAATTATGTAGAAAAATCCAATCTTTTAACTTCCAAACCCCCTAACTTTTTCTCATGAAGTCCAATTGCTACCAAATTTTAACACCAATTAAAATACACCATTTGTGACACGTAGCAACTGGCCGAACTCAAAAATTCCTAAAAATGCTGGATTTATGCGCATAAATGCGACTAGCCTATTTTGAGGCATTTTTATGCAATTCTAGGGTCAATTCTTAATGGAATCGACCCATTCCAGTTTCTACAAGCCACAAATCATGCATTGGTACCATTCAAACTGTCTCATGCATTCCAACCCTAATAAATCTCTACTTGACCCTATTGGTTCCTCATTCAAGCATGAAAATCACATAAATTTCAACCTATTTAGATTTCATCATTTAACCAATCCTTCCAACACATAATTTGACTCAATCATCATGCATTAATCATTAAATGGAAAGTCAACAAAGGTTATAATTCATTATCCATGCATTGTCTTTCAATATAGACATCAAGATCAATACCATGGGTTATAAAATGGTTGTCTACTAAATCCAAAAAATTCTATAGCTTTCATTTCCATTGTAGGATCTCAAATATTAACAACCCATCATCAATACTCATTTGTCGTCATTCACACAAGTTACTTAAGTTGTATTATGGCCATACAAGGTAATAACATATATACATCTCAAAAGAATATACAAAGCCATAAACACAAAACTATGCTGGCCAAGGCATATTTACCAAAAAGAACCTTCTTCACACAATTCCTGCTCACATGAAGTGCCTCACTCCATAGTCATACCCTACAACGTAAAAGCTAAAAAGATAGACCACATGGAGAGTGAGTATACTTTCTCAATGATGAAAATCCAATAATTATGATAATATAAATACGAATGCAAATCAACATCTTCTCCTATCAAGGAGTTTAATTAACAATGAAACCAACCAATCCATAGAATCCATTGAACATACATGTTCACATACAAATATGTGGTAAGTCCATTATCAAGGACATATCAAATAAGACCATATCACCAAGTTATGATATCATAGGGGTCACATCACTCAACAACATAAGCATAGTTAATGACCAAAGTGGATTTCACATTTATCTCATAATAATCCCAATAGGGTCTTTCTCGATTTACTTCACTCAAATGCCATGTTCCTATGGTTAATGTACATGTTGTGTTTAAAATGCATATGCAACGGATCCGATTTTCATTTCATCGAGTAATCGCAACCATTATACTCATTCAATTCATATCGGTTTCCCGCCACGCATGGGGTACTCCCTTCTCATAACCCCACAAGGCTTTATTCATGATCGCAACCACGTTTCATTTCAATTCATATTGGTTTCCCGCCAAGCATGGGGTACTCCCTTCTCATGGATTCCCGCAAGATCCTTACTTTGTGATCGCAACCACACATATTTCATCCTCATTGGTCCCGCAGGGCCTTTTCATTCCATCTGCCAGGTGATCGCAACCACCGGCTCAATTTCACCAAAACCCGCAGGTTCTTTTCATTTCAAAGTACCAAGTGATCACAACCACTATTCAATATCATCATACTAGTCCCACAAGACTTTCCTTTATGATCGCAACCACATTCAAATGATATGCCATGCATGCTATGTATGAAATGATGCTAATGTAAGCTTGAACCTCGAAAGGATACTCTCCCACATACTTAGGGATATAGTTTTCATTCACTTTCATAATTAGTAACACACAATCGCATATATCACATTCTCCAAGGCATACCATCTCAATTCATCAAGATCATACTAGCCAAGTATTATATCAAGTCAATCTACACATGGAATACGGGTACATATCAACAATGATTCTCTAATCTCATACTCTCATCAATTATATCATATCATCATCAATTCATCAATAGGAATCAATATCCATTCATAATCACACACAAGGGATAACTTTCCCATTCAAGGAAGAATATGAAAATGTGCATCTATACATACATTATCATCACATAAACATTTATACATTTAGAAAATACACCCCTCTCCTACCTTAAGAAAAGTATTCTTCCGGGTTTGATGATCCCGCTTCACAAGTGTTATCAAATCCTACATCAATCAATTGTAGGATCACATCAATCATCCACTCAAGCATTATTATCAATTCTTATAATACAAATACATAGGTATACACATGTGACTCTCATCATGTAATAATTGTTTATGAACTTCATTCTTTTACTTCATTAGGCTTCAGGAATTCATTTCCTTAAATCAAGACTCATTATGAATAAAAAGGGTCACAACATAAATTACCCATACATATCACTTCTACACCCAACTCCTCAAGTGGGTTTTTCTTATTAGTGTTTCCCAACCACCATCATAAATCATCATCTATGGCAATCTCTCATCATTAATGACATTCTCACCATCATTTAATGTCTTTCCCATCCACATTACACATTTTACCCAAATTCATAGGTTAGGGTTTTATTAAAAACCCAACAAACATCATAAATGCATATGGTTCATCATCTTCCATCCCACATTTTTGTGTACTCCATCCAAGGCTCATAAAAACTCATATTCACATCACCCCACCTTAGGGTTTTTATACTTAAAGCTTCTCCCAACAACCCCTATACAAGAAGAGTAAAGTGTGTTTTGCCAAGAGGGAAGGAGGTCACGAGAAACTAAGAGTGAAATGGTAAGGTTTTTAGCTTTAATTTAACCCATCATTAAAACTTCTCCATTTTTCAATAAACAGGATCTCTGTTCGGGCTCAATACATTATCTAAAAATTATTCCGAATACATATTCGGATTCCAATAATATTCTCTACAGCCCTAACCAACGCCATCTCAATCAGAGATACTCGGTCTGACACTCATATTTTAACCGGGTATAAATTTTAGCTCATGAAGCTTAGTAATTTATGAAAAATCATAATAAACTTAAATTAATTTATTTCTATATTTTTAGGCATTACTCTTTCCATATCTAAATGATTGTCACTTATTTCCCTTATTTGGACATTTATATAAAAGTTGGGATGTTACACTGGTCCAATGAGGATCTGGTATTATATCTCTTATACCAACGAGGTAATAAGAGTCTTGGAGTAATTCCTCGATCAAATATCACCAACCTTACGTGTTATGGGGCGAAGGGGTGTTACCTGTAAGGACACTCCGATGCTCAAGTCAATGGGATATTCAAAGAGAATAAGAAAGCTTGAGCATAAGTTTTTAGTAAGAATGTTCTACCTTTCTTTCATTGATTCATAAGTTTATATAGTTTAGAGCAGTTAAATAATCATTTCGGGTAGGTGTATCAAATGTCAGCGTGATTCTAATCATCTATAGAAATGCTAACACGCAACAGTGACACTATCTACCGACTGTACCTTTCCATCAGTCACTTTGCAGGTTACTTCCTCAACATGTGATTCCATAAGTCAACTCTTACCTTCCAGTATTGAGAGAATATCTCATACCGGTGTTATGTCTTGAGTCTCATGCATGGTGTTTGGAACCAATGTTGAATTTCAATAATCATGCGATGTTGGTCTTGCATGATGACTTTTAGGTTGAATGACCTTTTTACCTATAGGTCGGTCCCGAGACCGGATTAACATTATTATCGATCTCATCCATTTATCATTAGTTATATTTATGAGTCTTCCTTCAATTGTCATTGAGCAATTATCCTTCCTTAAAATTGCTTTCATCTTCAATTTCTATAATAAGAAATTATTCTTATTAAATTTCTCAATCTCAAATTTTGCTGCCATTTTTTTCTTTAACTAATATTGTAACACCCCTATTTTTATTTTTATATTAAAATTTTGAAGGAATTGGTTCTTCAGAACTTTTTAATCTACATATTATTTATGATTTTTTGGAATTTTTTGGAATTTTGAAAATATTTTAATAAAATAATATATTTTAAATAATTTTAAATTCATATAAAGTGACTTAAAATTAAAAATATTTAAAAGAAAATGAAGTTAAATTATAAGAAAATTTTCTAAAATCCATTTCAAGTAGACTTATCTAAAAATGATCGGTTTGAGAAAAATCTTGATTTTTACCAATCGTAAAAAAATTGGAAACGTATCAATAAATTTTTATTAACAGAAAATTTTAGATTTTTAAAATTTAAACTTTATATTACTTATTATAAAATTAGTGAGGACTGATATAATATCGCTAAATTTCAAAAAGGACTAATTTTGAATATTTAAAAATATACCGAGTGAAAGGTTACTATTTGGCTTAATAATTCAGCCGAAATTTACTATGCAAAACACTGTGCATGTACGAAATTTTCAAAAGGTGCACAATAACCAGGATTGAATTTTCAAAAAATGCACAGTATTTTTATATTAAAATAATGGAATGCATAGTAATTTTCCTTCCTATAAATACCAAAGGAATTCTTCTTTAGAATTCACAATTTCAGATTAAGTTTTCTTAATATAGTAGTGCTAGTGAGATAGTGGTGGAAGTAAGAGAGAGAAATAAATTTTTTTGGAAGAAGGTTCTGCTAAAATCCTAAGGTAAGAATACCTCTCTTTTATATTTTTAGGGTTATTTTTATATCGTTTTTAGAAATCTATTATTATACTGGAAATAATATTATTTTAAGTTACTATTCTGAATAGTAAAATACTATTTCAATAGTAAATTACTATTTCAATAGTAAATTACTATTTCAATAGTAAATTACTATTCAAAAGTAAATTACTATTCAAATACTAAATTACTATTTACTGTTACTATTTACCTTTATTATTTACCATTACTATTCATGTTTTACTATTATCGTTACTATTCATGATTTACTATTTACTGTTACTATTCACGTTTTACTATTTACTGTTACTATTCATGATTCACTATTCACTATTCAAAATTTACCATTTCTGCTTTAAGTAGTAATCTTAATTTTCATCTTGTAACTATATTAAAATAAAATTGGTATGTTTTAGAACTCAGAGATGAGGCGCGCACAGATTTTTAATAACGAATCAGTATACAAGAGGTAAGGGGGAGTGAGATAGGAATATAATATGAAAAGACATAAGAATAATGGGAGGAGTCCCCTACTCCTTTTAAATTTAATAATATTATTATTTTAAAATATTAACTTTAACTTAAAATTTATAATAAATTTTAAATTAAATATCTGGTGTAACTAACTCTAATAAACATGTGACGACCCAAGTCGATTTACCTTTATTTACACCTGGTTAATCATTTTCGCAATAGATTTTTCACGTTTTAATAAAAATTTAGGTCTTAATATAAAATAATATTTACTTTTCTTAAACATACTGAAAGTAATAACCGATCGAAAATGATTTAACTCGGTCTTAATATAAAATAATATTCACTTAAGTACATACAAAATAATAAAAGCGTACGCAAAATAATATCCAATCGGAAAGGCATCCATTAATAAAGTGGATTTAGAAACAGCGGAAAGAGAAGAAGAAGACAGGGGGTCATTCGCTTGAGCGAGACCCTGATGCGCTTAGGCGAAATCCGAGGGAGTCGTTTAAGCGAGTCCGACTCGCTTGAGCGAATGCTACCTGGGCGAACCACTTACCAGGAAAATTCACAAGTCGGGGTTTCACTCGGTAAAAAGGTCCACTCGGTCTTCTCCCCCTCGGTAACAGCTTAACCTCACATCACTCAGAAAAGGTTCACTCGGAGAACTCTTAACTTTCATTCACTCGGGTATACCACACCTGACTCATTCCTAACCTTTACTCAGGAATAGTTCGCTCGGCCATATCTCACTCGGGAACAATCTAACCTTCCTCGAAAAAGGTTCTCTCAGCCATGTACCACTCGGAAAATGCCCTAACCTTACCTTACTCGGAAGAGGCTCTCTCAGGCATAACTCACTCGGAAACATTCTCACCGTCACTCGGAAGCACTCTAATCTTCACTCGGAGACATTTTACTCTTTCTTCACTCGAAAATATTCTACTCTTTCTTCACTCAGAAATATTCTACTCTTGCTTCACTCGGAAATATTCTACTCTTTCTTCACTTAGAAATAGACGAGGGATACACAGGAACGAACCGACACCAAACCAACTGACCCTCGCTCGGACAAGAATGAATTCGCTCAGGAAATATTCGCCCGGTAATCGACTCTGCTACAACAAACACTCGAAAATTTAATACCAATCATCATAAAACATAAATTCACATCCGACTCAAACTTGGTTCAGCACACAACATGTAGCTTCTCATATACGGAAAACTCAGTATATATATATATTACACAAAATTCATTCAAAATCACTCGGGCCTTGACATCGATTCTCCGCTTGGCGCACCTCTAAGGCTCCAACCTCTTCCCTGTCACTGGTTACTAAATTGAAAAGCACAGCAAGGGTGAGTGTTTGACATCATAATTAATCTAGAACGGAAATTAACAATTTACATGCATATAACTCCGTCCAATTACTTTATCATCAAATTGCAAGTCCCACTCGGCAAATACAAAAATTTATACTCGGCAATTATAGCAATTCACATTCGGCAACATAGATAATCATACTCGGCAGATATAGTGAATCACACTCAGAAATTACAACAAATCACACTCGACAAACATCATATTGCACTCGGCAAATATATCAGATCATACTCGGAAAACATAATAATTCACACTCGGCAAATATAACAAATCGTACTCGGTAGATACAGTAAATCATACTCAGCAAATATAACAAATTGAACTTAGCAAATATAGCAGCTCATTCAGCAAATATAACAAATTACACTCGGCAAATACATCAAGTTGCACTCGGCAAATATAATTAATCACACAACTAATAATTCAATTGTCACCACTGACTCTCATACAAAATTGACGCCTAGTATCTGGATACTAAAGGATCAGCCTTCAGCTGGGGGTCCTACTTGACACCCCGTGAACCCTGCTTGGTTCACCGAGTCCTGCTTGACTCTCCACCTCGACCACTGGGTCCTACTTGACCACTGGGTCCTACTTGACCACTAGATAGCTCAACTGGGCACAAAAACCACAGGAGCCGGAAATAAGGAGCTATACATACCGTCGGCCGTCCCATACCACAAAATCATACATATTCACATTTCTCATGTTATAAGTGGCCATCAACAACAAATACTCATCACTCGGGTGACCTGCTTGTCAAGCCCGGTATCACATTGCCACTACACCGATTATCACAGCATCAAATATTTCAAACTCATCATTATCTTAAGCCACACACACACACAATCCTCAACCGATCGGTGTCCATACCCACACATGCATAAACATACACAACTTTCATTCAATAATATTTTCTTACCATGTTCACACAGTTCAACGACTCGAACACGAAGTATGTCCTATTCTAATTAATCATAACCTAAACACCCCCTTACCTCGGTTCTAAGCTTCGATAATTTGCTCCTGGTGTCGATTACGTCCTCTGAGCACTGGGTTCACTATCTCACTTCCGAATCCAGTACCAGCTCCGTCAATCAGCCTTTCGTTGTTCGATCTGCTGCCTACGGGGTCGGAATGCAAAACTCGTTAGCTTTACACCATCCTCAGCTCTAAGGACCATTTTTGAGCTCACACTCACCAGGGGAGTGGAGAACAGACTCACACACAGCCATGCATGGCCACTCGATTAACAGAGAAAATGAAAGGGGGCAAGGAAACACGAATGTAAACGGATTAATGGACTCACCTTGAGACCACGGTCACGGAAATGGGCTTATCACACGATTTTGATACGAACAGAGTCCTCCTCTGGACCATGCAACTCACAGCAATAGAGGAAGAAGAAGAAGATGAACAGAAACCGAAGCAGATGAAGAAGAAGAAACAAGCAGTGGTTCGCGTGAATGTGAGTGAAAGAGAGAAGAGAGAGAGAAACCACCTTTATTTAAGGCCCAGGGGCAACCGGTAACCTCACCAGCCGGTTACCCCCCATTCCATTACCATTTCATTTAAACGGTTTAATCAAACTCTTCTCTCCTCCTAATCGCTCCTCATTTATTATTAACCAATCAAATAACTTTATTTACATTCATAACATTTAACTATTTATAATTTCCTAATAATTCATAAAAATATCAAATAAATTCCTAAAACAATTTTTTAATATTTTCCACTACACATAATTTCTCTCAAATATCCGAGATGTCACAAAACCTATGTAAGGACTTGGACTATTATGACCTATACGGACTAAATTAAACCTATGCAAGGACTTAGACTATTATGACCTATACAGACTGAATTAAACCTATGCAAAGACTTGGACTATTATTGACTGAACTAAACCTATGTAAGGAAGGCATGATAAGGACTCAAATTGACTATATTAATAACCATTAGACTTAGAATTATAATATTTATAAATGATGCTTTATTGACTTGATTTTGATTGATTATTTTTGTGATTGTTAATTATTTATGATTGTTAATTGTGATGGATGATCTTGTGATGTGGAGTTTGAGCATATAGCAGCATGACGGAAAGCTAAAACTCAATAAGAATTTTCTTACCTTACTCTTTAAATTTTTATTCTAAGAAAAAATATTATTTTATTTTTTTTAGTCTTTTGTTTCTTCTTGGAAATTATTTTCATTGATTTTACTTTTAATCTTTAAAAATCTAGTATTTATTTCAAAAGAAGTCATTTTATGAAAATTAATTTATAAAAAACTTGAATTAATTAATTCTTGAATTAAAGAAAAATTTTATAATTTTAAGTATTTTTTTAATAAGTTAAGAATTATTATCTTTAAGTAAAATAAAATTTTCAAAAGTAAATTATTTTGTTCCAACCTAATAACTAAAGATATTTGGAAATAATTGAGATTTCTAAATTCGATATTGTTTAAATACAATTTGAGAAGAAAAAATATGTAAAGTTTTCTATGATAAGTTTTGAGATATTTAAGGCTTAGAAACTCAATTTTGGTGAGAATTGAAAACTGTACTAAATTTTTTTCTGTATAACAGAAATTCAGAGAACTGAGGAAATATACAGTTTATTGAGATAATATTGTAAACCTTTAAGGTATTTAATAATTGAGTTTCTAAAAGCCTTAACCAACTAAATACGCGAGTAGTTCATGCATCATGAATCATTAAAGTGAAATAAAATTATATTGTCTGGGGACGGATTATAGAAACCGAGGATACATTAGAGGAGGCTTAATTACGAGCCTTGGGATGAAAGGGTGTGGAAGGGTGCTTCAGGGGACTTGGGGTAGCTCCCTAGTGTCGGGTACTTTCACAATAAAAACCTTCTCAATCTGACTAGTCTCTAAGTGTTTCCATACCAGTTGAGCTGTTCATATTATTATTATCCAGACTTATGGAATAGTGTAAACTCCTGGTTGGCCTAGTGCAAATTAAAATTTAAGGGCCCACATATATAGGTAAGTTATGATGAAGATATTGCATAACATTCATGCATTCACAATTGATTGTGTATGTGATTGTGACTGATATTATTATGTATTGGTTTGTGAAAAACCTTTGTTGCTTATGTCTTATTCGAGAATATTATATTCTATTTCTCACTCCTTTCTCTGTGTTTTTGTTTCATATATTTTAAATTGATGGTTCAGAGGGAAGGATCGAAGAATCTTGGCAGTAAATATAGCACGTTCTAGAAAGGGAGCTTGGTATTAATACTGTGATCCAATGAATAAATAATGTTATTAAGTAACTGCTTCTAGACCATGGAGTTTCCTCTCTTTCTTATAATGTTTAATGTTTATTTTCTTCGGATGAATGTACAATTACTTTATAAAGTTTTAATAATATTTATGAGGTACTTCAGAAATAATGTATGTAATTTATTCTGATAGTTTCTTTTTAACAATCATATCTTTAAAAAAAATTATGAATTTTTCTAGAATTTATTAAGGTGTAACAGAGGGTTTTACAAAGTGGTATCAGAGTAGTTAATCCAATAGGCCTGGGAAAAGGTCTATCTTGCTTTGTCTATAAACTTTGTGTAGGTAATAGAAAATAGAATATCTGACTTAGTAGTAACTGTGATTGATGTGACAAATCTCAGATACTATGAAACAAGAAACTAATGGTTGGAAACGATCTTGCTGGAGTTATAGAACTCTTAATCAATGCAATGGGAGCACGTGAAGGTTAAGGTAATGATGCCTTGAGAAGGTTAGACCTTTTTGAAAAGCGTAATCCACCTCGTTTCAAGGAAGGATATAACCCCGATGGAGCGCAAATCTGGATTCGAGATATAGAAAAGATCTTTCGAGCATTGCAATGTAATGAAGCTGATAAGGTAGTCTTCGCTACTTATGCCTTATTTAAGGATGTCGAACATTGGTGGGATAGCATGCATAGACAATTCGAAGTCAACCAAGTGGAGATCACCTGGGATCATTTCAAGGATATGTTCCTGGAAAATACTTTCCAGCTGATGTTAAGGAGAAAAGGCAATTCAAATTCCTATCGCTGACCGAAGGAAACATGACCATAGGAGAGTATGCATCCAGGTTTGAAGAGTTATCTCATTTTCATTCTCATTATAATGATGCTACTAATGAAGGTAATCGGTGTGCAAAGTTTGTAAATGGATTGTGGCCAGAAATTAAAGAAGCTATACGAATGCAGGAAATCTGTGAATTTTCTGTATTGGTCAATCGTTGCAGGATCTTTGAAGAGGATCATAAGGATAAAATGACCAAAAGTCGTGAGCCCATTCACAAGGTGGGAGAAATGAGAAGTGGAGGACCTCACCATCACCAAAGAAGAGACTTCAGGAGAAATAAGCCTTACCAAGCGCCATTTCGTTGGTTTGGAGCAGCATCTGTTCCTAACAGACCCCAAGCTTCAACTGGAAGCTATTACCCGACATCTGCACCAAATGTTAAATGTTTTATCTGTGGAGGACCCATTTGAAAAAGGATTGTCCTAAAAACACTTATGTTTTCTTTAAGTGAAACAAACCAGGTCATCACATCAAGGATTGTCCAGAGATGAAGAGGGAAAACCCTGAAGGTGCGAGTACAAGCATAAACACTCAGGGAGGTGCACACAATGCAGTCGAAAGGCCAAAGGTGAAAGGAAATGTTTTTGCAATCACTGGAGAAGAAGCATCTCATTCTGATTCCATGGTGGAAGGTAAGTGTATCATTAATAAGATTCCCTTAATTGTTATGTATGACTCAGGTGCATCATATTCTTTTATTGCCAATGACTGTGTAGAAAAACTAAAATTACCTGTGATAGAACTATTATTTGACTTATCTGTACATACTCCTGGAAATAATCCCATTGTCACTTCTAAAGCCTGTGGGAAATGCCCTATTGTTATAGATGGTAGGGACTTTAAGGCTAATCTTTTTTGTTTACCCCTCTCTGGCTTAGAAGTTATTATTGGCTAGATTGGTTGTCTGATAATCATGTTCTAATAGATTGTATTAATAAAACCATAATGTTTAAAGAACCAATGAATTTGAATCCTGAGAATTCGAGATTTCTAACCGCCAACCAAGTGAGTGCCTCTTTAAAAGGAGGGGCTCAAAGATTCATGCTACTGCTTTCTACGAAAGGAGAGCAAGAATCAAAAAAAAAAATCTTCCGGTTGTGTGTGAATTTCCTGATGTTTTTCTAGAAGATATCCCTGGTTCACCCCTAGAAAGAGATGTGGAATTCGCCATTGATCTAGTACCTGGAGTTGGACCCATTTCAATTGCACCATACTAAATGTCACCTCTAGAATTAGCAGAGTTGAAGAAACAACTTGAAGAGATTATAGAGAAATAGTTTATATGACCCAGTGTATCCCCCTGGGGTGCACCAGTGTTATTGGTTAAGAAAAAGGATGGTAGCATGAGGTTATGTGTAGATTATCGACAACTGAACAAAGTGACGATCAAGAACAGATATCCTCTGTCAAGGATTGATGACTTGATGGATCAACTGCGTGGTACCACAGTGTTCTCCAAAATTGATTTGAGGTCTGGATACCATCAAATAAGAGTGAAGAAAGAAGATGTACCAAAAACTGCTTTTAGAACATGCTATGGCCATTACGAATATCTAGTGATGCCTTTTAGTGTAAATAATGCACCAGCCGTATTCATGGATTACATGAATAGGATTTTTCATCCATATCTAGATAAATTTGTAGTGGTGTTCATTGATGATATATTAGTATACTCTAAAAGTAGAGAAGAACATGTTGAACACTTGAAGGTTGTGTTGGAAATCCTAAAAAAGAAACAACTGTATGCAAAGCTATTGAAATGTGAATTCTGGTTGGAAGAAGTGAACTTTTTAGGACATATAATTAGTCAAGGAGGAATAGCGATAGACCCTTCCAAGGTGGAAGCAGTTTTGAAATGGGAGAGACCAACCACAATTACTGAGATCAAAAGTTTTTTGGGCTTGGCTGGATACTATAGGAGATTCATTGAAGGATTTTCAAAGCTAGGATACCCACTGACCAAGTTAACACGGAAAGGACAACCTTTTGTATGGACGACACAATGCGAGAATAGTTTCCAAGAGCTAAAAGATCGACTTACTTCTGCGCTGGTATTAGTACTCCTTGATCCACATCGAAGTTTTAAAGTTTATTGTGATACGTCTAAACAAGGACTAGGAAGTGTACTCATGCAAGATAAGAAGGTTGTAGCCTATGTGTCGCGCCAATTAAGGCAACATGAGATTAACTACACTACCCATGACTTAGAGTTAGCCGCTGTAGTTTTTTCCTTAAAGATTTGGAGGCATTATCTATACGGTGCAACATTCGATGTGTTTAGCAATCATAAGAGTCTTAAGTATTTATTCGATCAAAAGGAGTTAAACATGAGGCAACGGAGATGGATAGAATTCTTAAAGGATTACGACTTTGAGTTACAGTACCATCCTGGAAAAGTGGACGTAGTAACTGATGCTTTGAGTTGAAAGTCTCTACATGCATCCACAATGATGATTAAAGAGTTGGAATTGATAAAGAACTTCAGAGATCTTAACCTAGCAGTAAAGGTTAATGCTAACACCTACAAATTAGGAGCGTTGCAAGTGACAAGTGAATTCTTGAGGCAAGTTTTAGAGGCTCAATGAGAGGATGAATTCCTGCAAGAAAAGAAAGAACTCTTGAAACAAGGAAAAGAAGTCGAGTTCAATGTGGGAAACGACCAATTGTTAAGGTATAAGGATCGAGTGTGTATTCCTGATCAAGAGGAGTTGAGGAAAGAAATTCTAGAAGAAGGTCACAAAAGTTATATGAGCATTCATCCCAGAGCTACTAAAATCTATCAAGATTTGAAGAAGTTATTTTGGTGGCCTGGAATGAAGAAAGCGGTGGCAGAGTACGTGGCTGCATGTCTAATTTGCCAGTAGGTTAAAGTGGAACATCAAAAGCCCCCTGGAATGCCACAATCAATGGAAATACCAGAATGGAAATGGGATAGCATTACCATGGATTTTGTGACTTCTTTACCCAAAACTCTATTAGGACATGATTCAATATGGGTAATAGTTGATAGATTAACCAAATCTGCCCACTTTATTCCCATTAATATTCGTTACTCTATGGAGAAGCTGGCGAAGTTATACATCGAAGAGATTATGAGATTGCATGGAATTCCATCAAGTATCATTTCTGATCGAGACCTTCGTTTTACATCATAATTCTAGAAGAGCTTGCACAAGGCTTTGGGAATAAGACTGCGTCTGAGTTCAGCATATCATCCTCAGAAGGATGGACAATCAGAAAGAACAATTCAATCTCTAGAGGACTTGTTACGAGCTTGTGTGTTGGAGCATAAAGGAAGTTGGAATCAATTCTTACCATATGTGGAGTTTACCTACAACAACAGTTTTCATACTAGCATTGGCATGGCACATTTTGAAGCATTATATGGAAGAAAATGTAGGACCCCGCTATGTTGGTTTGAGAGTGTGAAAACTTGATGCTAGGACCAGAGTTGGTACAATAAACCACGCATAAAATCAAAATGGTTCAGGAAAAGATGAAGGCAGCACAAAGCAGGCAGAAAAGTTACTATGACAAAAGAAGGAAGCCACTCGAATTTCAAGAAGGCGATCATGTATTCTTGAAAGTCACACCTACGACTAGGGTCGGTCGGGCAATGAAATCCCGAAAACTAACTCCTAGATTTATTGGTCCATATCAAATAATTGATAAAGTTAGTCCTCTTGCCTACCAAATAGCATTACCACCTTTTCTTTCTAATATCCATAACGTTTTTCATGTGTCAAACTTACGAAAGTATATATCTGATCCTACACATGTTACTGAACCTAATGTCATACAAGTTAAAGATAATCTTATATATGATGCACCACTTGTCAGAATAGCTGACAGAAGAATAAAAAAGCTAAGGGACAAGACAATTCCACTCGTAAAGGTTATTTGGAGTGAAACGAGAGGAGAAGATGCTACATGGAAACTAGAAACTGAGATGAAAGAGTCTCATCCCCATTTGTTTTACTAAATAATGTAAATTTTGAGGACGAAATTTTTCTAAGGGGAGTAGAGTTGTAACACCCCGATTTTTATTTTTATATTAAAATTTTGAAGGAATTAGATTGTGGTTCTTTAGAACTTTTTAATCTACGTATTATTTATGATTTTTTGGAATTTTTTGGAATTTTGGAAATATTTTAATAAAATAATATATTTTAAATAATTTTGAATTCATATAAAGTGACTTAAAATTAAAAATATTTATAAGAAAGTGAAGTTAAATTATAAGAAAATTTTCTAAAATCCATTTCAAGTAGACTTATCTAAAAATGATCGGTTTGAGAAAAATCTTAATTTTTACCAATCGTAAAAAAATTGGAAACATATCAATAAATTTTTATTAACAGAAAATTTTAGATTTTTAAAATTTAAACCTTATATTACTTATTATAAAAATTAGTGAGGACTGATATAATATCCCTAAATTTCAAAAAGGACTGATTTTGAATATTTAAAATATACCGAGTGAAAGGATACTATTTGGCTTAATAATGCAGCCGACATTACTATGCAAAACACTGTGCATGTACGAAAATTTCAAAAGGTGCACAGTAACTAGGATTGAATTTTTAAAAAATGTAAGTACTTTTATATTAAAATAATGGAATACATAGTAATTTTCCTTCCTATAAATACCAAAGGAATTCTTCTTTAGAATTCACAATTTCATATTAAGTTTTCTTAATATAGTAGTGCTAGTGAGATAGTGGTGGAAGAGAGAGAAATAATTTTTTTTGGAAGAAGGTTCTGCTAAAATCCTAAGGTAAGAATACCTCTCTTTTATATTTTTTAGGGTTATTTTCATATCGTTTTTAGAAATCTATTATTATACTGGAAATAATATTATTTTAAGTTACTATTCTGAGTAGTAAAATACTATTTCAATAGTAAATTACTATTCAAATAGTAAATTACTATTTACTGTTACTATTTACCTTTACTATTCACGTTTTACTATTTACTGTTACTATTCATAATTTACTATTTACCATTACTATTCATGATTTACTATTTATCGTTACTATTCACGTTTTACTATTTACTGTTACTATTCATGATTCACTATTCACTATTCAAAATTTACCATTTTTGCTTTAAGTAGTAATCTTAATTTTCATCTTGTAACTATATTAAAATGAAATTGGTATGTTCTAGAACTTGGAGACGAGTCGCGCACGGATTTTCAATAATGAATCAGTATACAAGAGGAAAGGGGGAGTGAGATAGGAATATAATATGAAAAGACATAAGAATAATGGGAGGAGTCCTCTACTCCTTTTAAATTTAATAATATTATTATTTTAAACTATTAACTTCCTAACTTAAAATTTATAATAAATTTTAAATTAAATATCTAGTGTAACTAACTCTGATAAACCTATGCAAGGACTTGGACTATTATTGACTGAACTAAACCTATGCAATGAATGGATAATAAGGACTCAAATTGACTATATTAATAACCATTAGACTTTGAATTATAATATTTATAAATAATACTTTATTGACTTGATTTTGATTGATTATTTTTATGATTGTTAATTATTTATGATTGTTAATTATGATGGATGATCTTGTGATGTGGAGTTTGAGCATATAGCAAGCATGACGGAAAGCTAAAACTCAGTAAGAATTTTCTTACCTTACTCTTTAAATTTTTATTCTAAGAAAAAGTATTATTTTATTTTTTTAGTCTTTTATTTCTTCTTGGAAATTATTTTCGTTGATTTTACTTTTAATCTTTAAAAATCTAGTATTTATTTCAAAAGAAGTCATTTTAAGATAATTAATTTATAAAAAACTTGAATTAATTAATTCTTGAATGAAAGACAAATTTTATAATTTTAAGTATTTTTTAAAATAAATTAAGAATTATTATCTTTAAGTAAAATAAAATTTTCAAAAGTAAATTATTTTGTTCCAACCTAATAACTAAAGATATTTAGAAATAATTGAGATTTCTAAATTCGATATTGTTTAGATTCAATTTGAGAAAAAAAAATATGTAAAGTTTTCTATGATAAGTTTTGAGATATTTAAGGCTTGGAAACTCAATTTTGGTGAGAATTGAAAACTGTACCAAATTTATTTCTGTATAACAAATTCAGAGAATTGAGGAAATATACAGTTTATTGAGATAATGTTGTAAACCTTTAAGGTATTTAACAATTGAGTTTCTAAAAGTCTTAACCAACTAAATACGTGAGTAGTTCATGCATCATGAATCATTAAAGTAAAATAAAATGATATTGTCTGGGGACGGATTATAGAAACCGAGGATACATTAGAGGAGGCTTAATTACGAGCCTTGGGATGGAAGGGTTTGGAAGGGTGCTTCAGGGGACCTGGGGTAGCTCCCTAGTGTCGGGTACTTTCACAATAAAAACCTTCTCAATTTGACTAGTCTCTAAGTGTTTCCCTACCAGTTGAGTTGTTCATATTATTATTATCCAGACTTATGAAACAGTGTAAACTCCTGGTTGGCCCAGTGCAAATTAAAATTGAAGGACCCACATATATAGGTAAGTTATGATGAAGATATTGCATAACATTCATACATTCATAATTGATTGTGTATGTGATTGTGACTGATATTATTATGTATTGGTTTGTGAAAACCCTTTGTTGCTTATATCTTATTCGAGAATATTATATTCTGTTTCTCACTTCTTTCTCCGTGTTTTTGTTTCATATGTTTTAAATTGTTGGTTCAGAGGGAAGGATTGAAGAATCTCGGCAGTAAATATAGCACGTTCTAGAAAGGAAGCTCGGTATAAATACCGTGGTCCAATGAATGAATAATGTTATTAAGTAACTCCTTCTGGACCATGGAGTTTCCTCTCTTTCTTATAATGTTTAATGTTTATTTTCTTCAGATGAATGTACAATTCCTTTATAAAGTTTTAATAATATTTATGAGGTACTTTAGAAATAATGTATGTAATTTATTCCGATAGTTTTTTTTTAACAATCATATCTTTAAAAAAAATTATGAATTTTTCTAGAATTTATTATGGTGTAACAGAGGGTTTTACAAATATCAACATGCACAACGGTAAATAATATTTGTAGTGTGAGCCAACAACCTTTGGCTCTTATAACACTGCTAGGTACTAAAGTATATATAATAAATATTTGCCACTAAAATAAAGTCAAAAAATACTGAAACAAAACTTTTACTATATGGATGAAAAGTACAAGTTCTATTTGATTACAAGGAAAGAACAATGATACTTCCTTTTAATCATACAAGAGAAAACAACACTAGGAGAACCTCACAACCTTACAGGAGAAACTCTAATTTTTCTTTCTCTCTGCATTACACGCTCTAAGCCTAAGATGTCTCTCATAAAATGGGATACATACAAAATGTACAACATGCTTGTTGTTCCCCCATGAGATCAGGGGGTGGTCCCCACCACCTCCAGATATGCCTCCACGTCATTGGGAAATTAACTAGCGTAGGATATAGCCTAATGGGCCAAGCCCATCTTGTAACCTAAGTATAAAGGTATCTAACGTACGTATGTTGTAACACCCCCTTATATACACGAGATATAAAAAAAAATTTTAGAAAGATATACATATTTATCACTCTTTATCTCGTGTATACAAGGATGTATGTACATCTGATTTCCTTTGAATATTGAAAGTAAAAAAAAACATTGTCTTTCAATATTTATCCATAATGATAAAATATTTTATAGAAATCATAAGTGATAAATCATTACATATCCTTCCATCTATTGCAAATGTGACCAATCATTTTCTACTACAAATGTGACCAATCATTTCCTAGTCTTTGAATCATCGAGTTTTGGAATCCTACTCTTGTCATATCTCTTCATCTATCTGATTGAGGATGAGACCACTTTACCCTCTTGTAATTACATATCCTTCCATCTTGAACCGCTAGCTATATATCATATAACATATATTTTGGACACAAAATTCAAACAAGAAGGAGTGAGAAACAGAATATAATACTTTACAAATAAGACATAAGCATAAGGGTTTTCACAAACTAATAAATTAATATCATTCAAAATTTCATACACAATTAATTATAGATATAGGGTTCTCAGACACATAACAATCATACTTTCATTCACAATCATCCATACAGAATATCACAATCACATGTATGACATGTAATGCTTTTAATACTATCTCATTGAGTTTATGCATGTGGGCCCTTAAAGTTTTAATTTGCACTGGGCCAACCAGGAGTTTACACTGTTCCATAATTTCGGATAATAACATAAATGCCTTTGTAGCATATGAACAGCTCAACTGGCGTGGAAACACTTAGAGACTAGTCAGACTGAGAAAGTTTTTATTGTGAAAGTACCCGACACTAGGGAGCGACCCCAGGTCACCTGAAGCACCCTTTCACACCCTCTCATCCCAAGGCTCGCAATTAAGCCTCCTCTAATGTATCCTCGGTTTCTATAATCCGTCCCCAGGCAATATCACATCTCATTTCTCTTTAATGATTCATGATGCATGAACTACTCGCATATTTAGTTGGTTAAGACTTTTAGAAACTCAATTATTAAATACCACAAATGTTCACAAAATCATCTCAATAAACTGTACATTCCCATAAGTTCTTCTTTGAACTTCTGTTATATGGAAACAAATTTAGTACAGTCTTCAAATTCAGATCTCACCAAAATTGAGTTTCCAAGCCTTAAATATCTCAAAACTTTCTCTTAAAAAACTTCACATATTTACATAATCTTTCTAAATTTGAATCTTAACTAGATTGAGTTTAGAAATCTCAACTATAACAAAATATCCTTCAGTTATTTCATTAGGGGAAAACCAATTTAAATTTCTGATTTCTAAAAGAATATATATATATATATATATATATTTAAAATCATTAACTAAGAATACTTAAAACTATAAAAATTTTCTTTAATTCAAGAATTAATTATCTCAACTTTTAATTTTCATAAAATAGCTTCTTTCTAATACTAGATTTTATTCTAGAGATTAAAAATAAAGTCAATGAAAATTATTTCTAAGAAGAAATAAAAGACTAAAATAATGATAAAATATTTTCTCTTAGAATAAAATTTTAAAGAGTAAGGTAAGAAAATTCTTACTGAGTTTTAACTGTCTGTCATGTTTGCTATATGCTCAAACTACATATCACAAGGTCATCAATCATTCATCATTCACAATCAAGTATTGTAATATCATCAATCACAATCAAATATTATCAAATCAAAAATATTATTAATCATAGTGTAGTATTATAAATCACAATATCATTAATCAAAATCAAATATTATTAATTATAATCAAATTAAATCAACTAAATATCAGTCATAAATATAATTCAAATTTTAATAGTTATTTAGATTAATAAGATTAATTTTAAGTCTTTATAGTCCATTCCTCGCATAGGTCTATGTAGCTCCATATAGTCCAATCCTCGCATAGGTATAGTTCAGTCCATACAGGTCATAATAGTCCAAGTCCTTGCATAGGTTTAGTCCAGTTCGCATAGGTTATCCAGGTATTTGCATAGGTATTCAGATAAGTTACACAAGATACTCAATTTAAAATTTATTATAAATTTTTTAAAGTTAAACAGTTATTATTTAAAATAATATTATTATTAAATTTTAAAGGAGTAAGGGACTCCTCTCATTATTCTTATGTCTTTTCATATTATATTCCTATCTCACTCCCCCTTACCTCTTGTATCTTGGTTCGTTATGGAAATTTCATGCGCGCCTCGTCTCCGAGTTCTAAAATATACCAATTTTACTTTAATATAGTTATAAGATGAAAATTAAGATTTCTACTTAAAACAGAAATGGTAAATTTTGAATAGTAAATAGTGAATAGTAAATCGTGAATAGTAACAGTAAATAGTAAAACGTGAATAGTAATGGTAAATAGTAAATCGTGAATAGTAACAATAAATAGCAAATCGTAAATAGTAATGGTAAATAGTAAAATGTGAATAATAAAGGTCAATAGTAACAGTAGACAGTAATTTACTATTTGAATAGTAATTTACTATTGAAATAGTAACTTATTATTGAAATAGTATTTTAATATTCAGAATAGTAACTTAAAATAATATTCTTTCCAGTATAATAATAGATTTCTAAAAACGATATAAAAATAACCCTAAAAAATATAAAAGAGATGTATTCTTACCTTAGGATTTTAGCAGAACCTCCTTCCAAAAAAATTTATTTCTCTCTCTTACTTCCACCACTATCTCACTAGCACTACTATATTAAGAAAACTTAATCTAAAACTGTAAATTCTAAAGAAGAATTCCTTTGGTATTTATAGGAAGGAAAATTACTATGCATTCTACTATTTTAATATAAAAGTACTGTACATTTTTTAAAAATTCAATCCTGGTTACTGTGTATCTTTTAAGAATTTCGTACATGCATAGTGTTTTACATAGTAAATGTCGGCAGAATTATTAAGTCAAATAGTAACCTTTCACTCGGTATATTTTAAATATTCAAAATCAGTCCTTTTTGAAATTTAGCGATATTATATCAATCCTAACTAATTTTATAATAAGTAATATAAAGTTTAAATTTTAGAAATCCAAAATTTTCTATTAATTAAAATTTATTGTTACGTTTTTCAATTTTTTTACGATTGGTAAAAATCAAGATTTTACTCAAACCGATAATTTTTAGATAAGTCTACTTGAAATGGATTTTAAAAATTTTTCTTATAATTTAAATTCACTTTCTTGTAAATATTTTTAATTTTAAGTAACTTTATATGAATTTAAAATTATTTAAAATATTATTTTATTAAAATATTTCAAAAAATTCATAAAAATTCAAGAAAATCATAAATATTATGTATATCAAAAAGTTCTAAAGAACCATAGTCTAATTCCTTCAAAATTTTATTTTAAAATTCTAATAAGAGTTAAATCACAAATATGTAAAAAAATAAATATAAAAACATAAAATAAAAGTTGTGAATAATAAATATATTTAAAATTCTTAATATAATTTCATTAATAAATGAATACTAATTAAGTCATTTTAAAATTCTCATTCAAAATGCATAAATATTATTATTATTATTATTATTATTATTATTATTATTATTATTATTATTATTATTTTAAAAAAACAAATAATTAAATATAAATACCAAAATTTCATAAAAAAATGATAATAATAAACTAACTAATAGTAAGTATTTCTCATTAAAGATATATTAATATCTATTTTCTATTTGTGTTGAAAATGAGATGTTACATATGTGAGGACTAAGTGACACATATTGAGAAATAATAACCTAATCCCTAGAAGAATTCTCTAGGGTTTTGTGCTTTACGCTCTTTGTGTGAATATTTTGGCGCCCATCGTGGGACCCAGTAAAACGGATCATACACCACCTTTTCTCCAACCCTAATCCTTATTCTAGCGATGGTGAACACACGGAACACGCAACGTGAAGAAGGCAGCAGACACCAGGATTCATCCGGTCACGATGATCAGGTACAACATCTTATTAACCTGGTAGAAACTTTGCAAAAGTCGCCAACCTGCAGCAGGAGAATGCAGAACTCAGAGGTCAGAGGGGAGGTGAGCGTGAGGCCTCCAGTCACAATACTGGGCAACCTACTCGTCAGAAGGCCGCTGGCCAAACCTTGTACCAGACGGAGACCACCAAACATGAGCCTGACCTAACATTCGCTACACATCCTTGGACTGACTCAATCATGGAGACTCCCACTCCCCTCAATTACAAACCCCCGTCAATCGAGAAGTACGATGGTAGAAGTGACCCCGAAGACCACCTCACCATATACACCAACACCATGTTGGTGACAGGGGCGTTCGATTCCCTCCTCTATCGGATCTTTCCCACAACGTTGACCAAGTCGGCGCTTCGTTAGTTCTCTCACCTTCCTCCAAAGAGCATTGCTAATTTTTCTGATCTGAGTAAGAAATTCCTCAGTCAGTTTTCCACAAGTAGGGTTGTACAACAAACGTCTCACAGCCTGGTAGAGCTACGCCAGCTCCCAAGGGAAACCCTAAAATAATACATGGCCCGTTTCTTTGAACAAGCCATCCAAATTCGGGACCTTAGCCCAGAGGTGGTGCTGCACACCATTCAAACTGGTTTACGCCCAGGGAAATTTGCCGACTCCCTGACCAAGAAACCACCGCTGGATATGGATGACTTCCGAGCCAAAGCCTTCCGATATATTGTTGTCGATGAGCGTGAAGCCGATCAGACGAATCCCACCGATTGAGCCAACTGTCGCCTCGAGCCAAAAATAAGAAGTCCTAGAAGAAACCGAGACAGACCTGTTGAGGTTTATCCTGCGCCCATTTATAAAAGCTTTACACCATTGAAGGATTCTGCATAAAGTTTATAACACAAGGCTCCTCGCGCTCCCATCCTCGGGAGAGGGTACCAAGGGGTCAGACACATCTAAGTTTTGTGAATTCCACATGGCCTATGGCCATGGGACTGAAAACTGTCGATCCCTCTGAAACTAGGTAGAGCACCTAATCCGACAAGGATATCTGTCAAGATTTATCGCCCGGAAAGATGAAGGACCCTGAGAAGGATTCCCAAGGAGAGACAGAGGACGCCCTGATCAAGTGGAGCTCCAGACTCAAAACCGGTCACGAGCCCCCCATTCCCGATCCCCAAGACCCGTAGAGGAAAGAGGCGACGCACGGCAAGTCATACATACCATCTCAGGAGGTTTCCTAGGAGTCTACACACGTCAGTCACGTCAAACAGAATAGGTAAATTTGTTGCAGGAACACTCGAAATCGACAATCATCACATTTGACAGATCATACTTTCCCGAAGGAGGACCAAATCGAGGTGAGCCAATGGTGGTCACCATAGGGGTGGAAGACTTCATGATAGAACGAGTGCTTATAGACCAGGGGAGCTCAGCGGATATCCTACACTGGAAAGCATACCAAAAATGGGCCTTCTTGCCCGTCGGTTGAACAGGTATGATGGGTTTCTTTTTAGTTTTTTTGGTGATTCTGTGCAGGTCCTAGGATGCATCGACTTGAGGACAAATTTTGGAGTCGGAAAGGACAGCCGTGTAATTATAGTTAGGTTCCTAGTGGTGGATTTCCCCAGCTCTTACAACACACTATTGGGGCGACCCTTACTCAATGCCTTAGGTGCGGTTGTTTCCACCATGCACCTAACCATGAAGTTTTTGCTCGAAGATGGCCGAGTAGGAGTCGTCAGGGCAGATCCAGAGGTGGCTCAAGAGTGTTACTATGAGAGCCTTCGCCCTAAATAGACGTTTATAATCAAAGAAGATGTAAAGACCAGCTTTGATCCTCGTGACCACCGAAAGTACGAGAGACCTCAACTGGTGGAGTCACTCAAGCTTATCCAAGTAGGATCCTCTCCCGGCCAATTTATGCGGATCAGTGCTATCCTCGACCCGGGCCTAGAATAAACCCTGGTCAGCTTGCTGAAGGCAAACACGGACCTATTTGCTTGGAGACCTACCGACATGCCCAGAATTGACCCTGTTGTAATCTGTCACTCCCTCAACATCGAGCCGGATGCCAGACCTGTATCCCAAAGCCTCGAAATATGGGCCCTGGCTAAAAGCACGCAGTCAAGGAAGAGACGGACAAGCTAGTGTCCACCAATTTCATCAGAGAAGTCAAGTACCAGACCTGGCTGTCAATTATCGTCATGGTAAAAAAATCAAGTGGAAAATGACGGATGTGCGTGGATTTCACTGATCTAAATATGGTATGCCCCAAAGATCCCTATCCTTCGCCTAGCATTGACCATTTGCTGGATGGAACATCAAGATACAGAATTTTGAGTTTCATGGATGGCTACTCGGGGTACAATCAGATCTAAATGGACCCCAAAGACAGAAAAGACAGCATTCATCACAGGCAGGCTAAATTATTGTTGTTGAGTGATGCCCTTCAACCTTAAAAACGCAGGGGCCACTTACCAAAGGTTAGTGGACAAAATCTTCACCAAACAGATTGGGCGAAACGTGGAAGTATATGTTGATGATATGGTGGTAAAAACTAGGAAGACAGACTTACATGTAAAAGACTTGGAGGAGACGTTCGCTGAGTTACGTAGACACAACATGCGATATAACCCCGAGAAGTGCTCTTTCGGGGTCCAAGGGGGAAGTTTCTGGGGTATATGCTCACTTACAGAGGTATTGAAGCAAACCCAAACCAATGCCGAGCAATACTGGATATGCGGAGTCCTCTGAGTATTAAGGAAGTACAGCGCCTCACCGGGCGGATCGTAGCTCTATCCCGATTTCTCTCAACATTTGCTGAGAAATCAATGCCATTTTACAAAGTGCTAAAAAAGACAGATTTATTTGAATGGACCCCCGAGTGTAAAGAGGCATTCCAGGATTTAAAGGCTTACCTTGCATCCCTATCAATCCTGACACGGCCAGAAGCAGGGTCAGAATTAATTCTATACCTTTCCGTGGGAACTGAGGTGGTTAGCTCGGTTTTAGTCCAAGAAGACGGCCCAATCCAGAGACCAGTTTACTTCACTAGCAAAATGTTGCAAGAAGCTGAAGCCCGATACTAGAGGGTCAAAAAATTTGCATACAGCCTTGTCGTAGCCGCAAGACGACTCCGCCCCTATTTCCATAGCCACCAGGTGATAGTGCGGACTGACCAACCACTCGAAAAAATTCTCTAGAAACCAAAACTTGCAAGGCAAATGGTTGCCTGGGCCGTGGAGTTATCCGAGTATGGTATTCAGTATGAGTCTCGAGGGCCCATTAAATCCCAAGTACTTGCAAACTTTTTAGTAGAGCTGGGGGAAGACAAGGATGAGTATGACACAAAGCACGAATTATGGATGCTTTCGGTAAATGGATCCTCTAACACAAAAGGCAGCGGAGCAAGTGTTGTGTTGGAATCTCTGACCGGCCTAGTGGTCGAAGAGTCACTAAGGTTCCAATATAAAGCTAGCAATAACCAGGCGGAGTATGAACCCCTCATCGTTGGGTTACAAACTGCTATTGACTTAGGCGCCCGATTCATACATGCTAAGACCGACTCTTAGGTGGTAGCCCGGCAGATTGAAGGGTCGTACCAAGCTAAAGGCCCGACCTTGGCGAAATACCTGACCCGGGTAAACGAAATAATCAAGGACTTGAAGCTTTTTCGGATCTTACACGTCCCCTGACTAATGAACGAACGTGCAGACTTACTCTCCAAGCTGGCTAGCACAGTAAAGCCAGGTAACCTCAAGATGATCGTCCAGTCACCCTAGAGGAGCCCATGATCCAGGAGGCCCAGCACATTCACTAGGTAAGTGAAACTCTGATTACAAATACATGGATTACCCTCATTGTTAATTTTCTGAAACAGGGAATCCTCCCAGCAGACCACCAGCAGGCCAAGAAGCTACAGGCCCAAGCAGCCAATTATACCTTGCTAGACGGACAACTATATACAAAAGAGGCTTTACAATGCCCCTCTTGAAGTGTCTAAATGAAGAGCAAGCCGACTATGTCATGCGGGAATTGCATTCGAGAATCTGTGGCCTCCATGGAGGGGTTCACCCTTTAGCTGCTTGAGTCCTCCGAGCAGGTTACTTCTGGCCAACTCTACAGGTAGACTGTTCTAAGCTTGTCAAAAAGTGTGACTCATGCCAGTGTAACGCCAATAGGATCCATAGTCACCCTGAGCCGTTGCATGGAATTTTATCTTCTTGACCCTTCAACACCTGGGGGATAGACATCCTAGGGCCCTTTCCCCCCAGGAAAAGGACAACTTAAGTTTCTCCTGGTGGCAATAGATTTCTTCACTAAATGAATTGAGGTCGAGGCCTTGGCAACTATCATGGCAGCAAAGATGCAAACTTTTACTTGGAAGCACATTATTTGCAGACACGGGCTTCCCCACACTATCTTCTCAGTAATGGGCGGCAATTTATGGATAAAGGCTTTGTCGCATTCTATGAAAATCTGGGCATAAAAAGAAAGTTCTCCTCAATAGAACACCCGCAGACCAATGGTCAGACTGAGGCAGCGAACAAAATCATCCTGCAGCAACTCAAAAGACGGCTCAGACAAGCCAAGGGCTGGTGGGAAGAAGAATTACATGGGGCTCTATGGGCTTATCACACCACCCCACATTCATTGACTCACGAAACCCCATTTCGACTCACATACAAGGCTGATGCTATGATACCTGTTGAACTAGGTAAACCTACATTACGACGCCTAGCTTATGATGAAGACGTAAACGACGATAGGAGACGAGAAGACCTGGATCTCAGTCTGGAGGAGCGAGATGTGGCATATGTAAAGATACATACGGCTAAACAAAAGTCTGCTCAACGGTGGAACTCCCTTCTCTGACCCTGACCCATTTGGAAGGGCGGTCTTGTCCTACGCACGGCAGACAAAAACAGAAGACCACAAGAAAAAGGTAAACTCGTTTCCTCTTGGGAAGGCCCATATCGAGTCAAAGAAGCACTAGGAAAAGGCGCATACCAGTTGAAAGAATTATCGGGGAAGAAGCTACCAAGAACATGGAATGCGACTCACTCAAAGTATTATTTTAACTAAATCATTGTACTTTAGGGCACTCTTTTTCCTACCCGGGAGATTTTTCCCACAGGTTTTTCTCTCAGGAGGTTTTAACAAGGCCCCCGTCACCTTTCAATAAAAAGTTTTCTGCATTAATCAGTCATGAGACAGAGCCTAACTCAAAGTCTGAGCGCGGAATTGATCTCTCGACAAATATCTTGTGAAACGTGAAATACGTTCAAGTACTCAAAGTCTGAGCGTAGAATCGATCCCTCGACAAATACGTTGTGAAACATGAAATACGTTCAAGTACTCAAAGTCCGAGCATAGAATAGATCCCTCGGCAAATATGTTATGAAACTTGAAATACGTTCAAGTACTCAAAGTCCGAGCGCGAAATCGATCCCTCGACAAATACGTTGTGAAACTTGAAATACGTTCAAGTACTCAAAGTCCGAGCGCGAAATCGATCCCTCGACAAATACGTTGTGAAACTTGAAATACGTTCAAGTACTCAAAGTCCGAGCGCGGAATCGATCCCTCGGCAAATATGTTGTGAAACTCGAAATACATCCAAGTACTCGAAGTCCGAGTGCGGAATCGACCCCTCAGTAAATATGTTATAAACCATTTAAATGCTAAAAATCCAAGCACGGAATCAGTCTTCTTGGTACAAGCGTTATAGAATGTAAAATATTCGAGTAAGAGTTCACAGCCTTTTACAAAGTATTTATATACAAGAAGCAACAGTAAAGTCCAAAATTCCCATTCATAAAATTAAGCCTACGACAGAAAAAGCAAAGTAAAAAGAAACAAGCAAGGAATACATTCAAACACCAGTAACCGAGGAATCAACAACTGGGGCGTCAACAGAAAGAGTCTCAGTAGCTGAGGCATCCGAGGCGGGAGGGTCTACAACTGGATTATCATCTTGAGGAGCTCCAGGACCCATGTGAGCCTCCAATCTGACCCCAACAATAGCTTTGGCAGCTACCTCCTCTTACCCTTCGGAATCAGAGAGGTCCACAATCTTGCCATCCATGATAATGAGGAAGAGATGGACACCTTCCAGATTGAGCTCCAAAGAGGGATTCAGTACTTGTATTTGCTGCTGACAAAGGTCGAACATGGCCACATACTTCTCTGACAGCTCTTCCTCCATAAAAGCATGTAAGCTTCTTTTTTCTTTCTCTTCTTCTCCAGCGCAGACTCCGCCTTCTTCATCTTTTCCTCGACCTCTCTCTTGCCCACACAAACCAGACTGTGAGCTTCCTCGGCAGAACCCAGCCACCTCCCAAGATTGGAACACTGTTCCGTGGCAGTACCCAGCTTCGCCTCAGCAAGCTCTTACTCCTTCTAGGCCTCTATTAGCTCAGCCTTAGCCTATTTCAACTCGTCGGCCATTCCCCCAATCTTTTTCAAGGCATTACCAAGCTGCATCATGGTAAAGTCACAGGACTACTGTAGCTGGTCTTTCTCCTGCTGAAGGGTAGTCCTCTGCGCCTTCAGGGTGGCCAACTCCTTCTCCTGTTCAGAAAACCTCTTCTCCAAGAATCGAGTCATCAAGGTAGCTCAGAGGTTGAACATCTCTATCGCCCGATAAATAGATGTCGCGTTCGAACCTTCAAACTTCCTTTCATCCTCCTTGAAGACCACCGTCCGGTCCACGAAGCTCGAAACGGGAAAATGGACGTCCCATAGTGAATGAGCAGGGTTATGGGTGCCACGCAGTGACCCATCAGCAAAACTCTCCCACCGCCTTCCCTCGATGTCCATCTCACTCGGGAAAGCCACGACAATCCGTTTAGCCGACACCTTTCCAACAGAATTAACCTCCACCAACCTCTGGCTCACCCGACTCCGAAGCTCAACAGACCCTCCCTCCTTCTCATGACTGTCGGATATCATAATTCGAGGAATCCCAGCCTGTCCCTCAGAGTGCCATGGAGAGTTGGGAAGACCTACTCCGCGGGCCTCTGACCTCGCCTCGCTCCCTTGAGCAAGCTCCTCAAAACGCTGTCTTTTGGAAGATCGCCCTGCCTCTCTCTCTCCAACTGCAAGGTGGTGGGAACCACAGAGATGGGAACGACAGTAGTAATGACCTGTGGAGAACCCGCAGGAGCAGCCGAGGGAACAGTCGAACTCTCCCCTTTCTGGGTCACCCCTTTCCTTTCTTCTGCTCGAGTGCCTTTCCCGGGGTAGTCGCACATGTAAAACAACAGGAACTACTCTCACTTATCCAAGCATCAAGAGAACTCAAATGAGGGGATAGGGCAATCAATGCTTAAGAGCTAAAGAAGATCCCCAAGTCGTTAGACAAAAAATTAGCATCCGCCCTCTCGAATAGAGATAAATCATCCAAGGATACTCAGAATTAGACTAGGGTATGGGTCTAGTAAAGTGGAAAGCGGGGTTGAGCGTCGGGATAATGCAAGAAATCCTCCCCAGGGGGATCCAACCCAACTCGGATCTTGAAGAATCCCATCTTAAAATTCTTATAAGATTGATCGAAGGCCCTAATCAGATTGCAATGAGCTACACCATTAAGGGAAACCCACCCCACGGGTGTCCCTGCCTTAGGAATTTTGACATTGAAAAAGTAAAAGAATAAGGGCACAGAAGGGCTGCGACCGAAGTGCTCGCACAGTATTTCGAATGCTTGCACAAATGCCTAACGGTTCGAATATAGATGAGTAGGGGCGATGTTCAATGTGCATAAAACCCCAATTTGAAACTCAGAGAAGGGAAAAGAAAGGTTGAGTGGGGAAAAAGGGTCTCATACACGAAGGTAAAATCTAGTTCACTCAGATCCCTACGCTCATGGCAAACCCAATCAGACGCAGAACAGCAGACGGATTCTACATTGCGAGCCAGGGTAGAGTGATTAAAGGTCCCTACTTCCCATAATTGAGCCACCGATTCTTCGATCTAGAGGGAAGAAGAGATGAGCAACACCTCGTCCCTTACCTAGTCATAAGTCCCCTCCATAGGTACACCCACAATAGTTCCCAAAGTAAATAAAGGGGTTAAAGAATGAAGAAAGCCTGAAGCAGGGATAAGCACTGACCTGATGAGAAGAAATGCTAACGAGAAGAGAAGACAAGGGATGAAATAAGTGCAGCAGCTGTAACACCCCGGTTTTCCAGACTCGAATTCCGATGTGATCAAGATAATAGTTAATAAAATGCGAGTAACTTTTTCGCGTTCCAAAGTAAGTCCGATGTCACACCGAAACCCGAATCACAGAAAATCGAAGAGTACGAATTAATAAGATATGACTGGATCGATAACTAAATTGCCCATAACGGTATACAAAAATAGTAGAGTTTACAGCGGAAGAGAAATATGTATACCGGGCAAACGCCTAGTCCCATATATGACGATATGAGAAAAGGCTCGGCAAAGCATGCAAATACCTGACATAGACCTAATAGAACAAAGCCCGTCTAATTCACTCACGACATACACATGCATTGCCTAAGACACAATTATATATATATATATACATATACATCCGGGGATCTTCTCCCAACTATCACAATCATCAATGTACATCATTCAATTTCAATCCTTCTAGTACACATTAATCATCTCTTACATACTACTTATATATATTCACCATTCCTAAATATGAAGGATTATTTATACATGACTAAATTCACTAAATCATCTATATCATCATAAACAATTTATTCATTACATAAGAACTCATAATGATGCCGACCAAGGCACTTCCATTACCACTATTTACCTTCGCCAAAACTTCAATTCAAAAATCCCATCTCATCCCATGGCAACCCTGCATCACAATGCTAAAAAGGAGACCACATAGGAGAGTGAGTTATACATTCAAAATGACGAATATAAATATATTGTGATTATGTGTACATGCATACAATCATCATGTGTGCTTTGCTATAAAATCATCAGTTCATCATTCAATCATCATCACATTGATATAATAGGTATACAACCCTCATGAAACGCATTTCACAATATAAGCAAGCACAAGCACATACATAATCACATTGCCACTTATCAACAAGGGCATTCACAATCATTATCATCATTTTATTAATTCTTCATTCACTTCCTCCTCGCAAGGGGTTTCTCATCTCTCGTGGTCATCCCATCTCAAATGCCATGCATCTATGGCTAATGCATATGTCAACTGTTTAATGCATATGCAATGGATCCGATTTCATAACAATGGGTGATCGCAACCACCATAATCATTCATTCATATTCATGGGTTTCCCGCCTCGCAAGGGGTACTCCCACTAGCAGCCTCGCAAGGTGCTTTCTCGTGATCGCAACCACGTTCAACAATTCTCATAGGTTTCCCGCCTCGCAAGGGGTACTCCCGCCTCGTGATCGCAACCATGGGCATAATAGGAACTCGCAAGCCCTTTTGCATTTCAAATACCAAGTGATCGTAACCACTGGCTCATCATCATACAATGGTCCTCGCAGGGCCTTTCACTTTCCACAACCAGGTGATCGCAACCACCGGCTCAATATCATATCATCATCAAGTTGGTTTCCCGCCTCGCAAGGGGTACTCCCTTCATAGAATCCTGCAGGATCTTTCATCATTATGATCGCAACCACATATTCAATGTTATGCCATGCCATGAATGTAAAATGCAATAATGTATATGCCCATCAACCTCGCAAGGATATCTCACCCTCTCAATTAGGGGTATATTTTATATTTGATTTTTGTTATCATTGGCATACAATCAATCATAAGGCCCCTCAAGGCACAACACTCACATTTTCATAAATCCCCACATGGCAATCATAGCATATCAATCATCATAGCATTTATCCACATATGGAAACCAATAAGATATCCCAAAACATAATTTCAACAATCATCATTGCATATTATACATACAAGTCAATACTTGTATTAATCATATTAGCACCACACTAATCAAAAATAGCAAACACTGCTGATTCAAGGGCGTGTTCAACAACAACGTCCCTTTTCATTCAATAACCTCATTTATCATTCAATATATGCAGTATCCTTAACTTTTAATCATTATCGACACTATTTCAAATCCATTGATTTATACACTCATTGCCATTCAACTGTTCTCTCATTAATTTCGTCATCACACAAGGTGTGTCATATAACCATATCACTTACTTTCCATCAAGATTCACAATATATCCATAGTGGTGAAGCATATATGTATTCATAACATAGCATAGGCATACACACACCTCACCAAGACCTTAAGCCATTCCCCAATCACCACTAAGACAAACCACACATGTTCCCCTAGTAGATTCGCTCGTAATTACTCTAAAAGTATACATGGGATTGGAAGAAGGTTTTAGAATACTCCATTTAATTGTCAAGTAGGCCTAAAAGTCCAAGGGAGACAAGATAAGTACCCAAAAGAAGTAAAGATGCAAATTCTAAGCTGATTTAATCAATTTAGCTAGTGATAATCGATTATGGGGTAGGAGCTAATCGATTACAATGCTTCTGTAGGTGGTATAATGTATCAGATGTTGTTCATAATCGATTATGAGATTAGGGTATTCGATTACCTTGTTTCTGTTTTAGTACATAATCGA
Source organism: Clitoria ternatea (assembly GCA_037962975.1). Lineage (NCBI taxonomy): Eukaryota > Viridiplantae > Streptophyta > Magnoliopsida > Fabales > Fabaceae > Clitoria > Clitoria ternatea. Next base: position 48,920,889 of record CM075669.1, on the reverse strand, counting down.
TTACACCTTCGAATGCAATCGATTACATTGGTTCAAGACGGTCCATAATCGATTACAGTATGATTCCTAATCGATTAGATGAAGGACAGAGGCCTGGTAATCGATTATACCTTAGAGGCTAATTGATTACGCCCTGTCATTCTGCAGAAATTATGCAGATTTTGCACCAAAAATGAACTTCTCAACTACCAAAACCCATGCAAACGATATCGGAATGTCACTAAATTTTGACACAGGCTAAAACACATTATTTGTGACGTGTGGCCACCGGCCCTACTAAAAAATTCCTAAAAATAAGGGACTTATGCGCATAAATGTGTTTTACCCATTTTGAGGCACTTTTGTGCAACTCAAGGGCCTATTCTCAATGGAATTGGCCCATTCCAATTTCTACAAGTCATAAACTACATATAAAGGCTATTGGAACTATCACATGCCATCAAAATCACATAACACACAATTTGACTCTATGAGTTCCTCGATTATGAATTATCTTTCAACCTTATCATCAATACCATCACAATGGCTATCACATTTATTACCAAACACCCATATAAATTCTCAATTCTCAAACATATGCTTCATCCCCTCAAGGATGGTTTATCAACAACACATCATTCCCTCCAAGGGATAGCTAACCATTCATCATCATCACATATACATACATATATATCATCATCAATAGCCAATAATTGTCATTCATATCATTTTACTCTAAACATGGCAAGGCAAGCATGAGTATCATAATATACAATAATCATCAATTATATAACTCATGCAGTTTGAATGTAAACTCCTCTTCTACCTCGAGGGAAGAGCCGAAATCCGAATCCACGCTCCAAAAGCTCTGCCATATAGTCCGGAACACAATCTACACGATATATGTAACATCCCTGTTTTTAGTAGTAGTCTTATTTAGTAAAAATTGAAGTTTAGAAGGTCTGTAAGTGGTAATAAGTGAATAAATGCCCTGTAGATGGTCTGTAATGTTGCAAGAATTTTATTTTTATATGTAATTATGGAATTTATATGGACCATTAGTGAAATTATGCAAATTCTGAGTGAAAAGGGCTCTGTTCCGAGTAACAGAGAGAAATTCCGAGTGAATAATTAGAAATTCCGAGTGAAGGATGGAATTCCGAGTCAGTGTCATGTTTTCCGAGTAAAACATGACTGAGAGGGCTACCACCGAGTGGAGTCCTAACCTGAGAAGCAATTCTGAGTGAAGTGTTTTCAAGAGAACCACTTCTTGGTGAAATTCCGAGTTAAAACACCCTAGAAAGGCTCATTTCCGAGTCATACCTTGCCAAATGCTTCCTTTTCCGAAGGAAACTCCTCTGATTGAAGTATTCCGAGTGAAAGAGTACATATATACTTATGTTTATGTTGATTTGATGCTTCCTACCGACTGGAATGTGTTGTGGAATTATTTGGGAAGGATTCTGAATGGTTTCGTATGTGTATGATTAGGAAACCGAGTGGAAAATGGTAGAGGGAGCCCATTCCGAGAGAAATATAGGAGGCTGAACCATTTCCGAGTGAGTCTATGGGTATGACTCCTCTCCCGAGTGAGATATACTCTACTGGACTACTTCCGAGTGGAGATTGGTTAATTGTGCTTGAGAACTTTACTGTCTTAAGTATATAAGCCAATTCCGAGTGAGACTGACTGAGATGACTCGGATTTAGTTTGAAATTACCGAGTGAGACTGGCTAAGAGTAGACACGGTTTTAGGAGGATTGAAACAAGTGGGAATCTGAGAGACTTTGGATCGGTTTGAATCAGATCGGATTAAGTCTCTCCAAGGAAAGGAAGCAGTAGGAATTGTTGAGTTCTCCACAGCCAGACTCGGAAATAGGATTCCAGTCGGCTAAGAGACTAACCGAGTGTAATTTCACTCGGTATTCAGTGTCAGAATGGACGTGTTGACTCCAATTTTGTCTTTCAGTGCCTATTTTTACTTATTTAATTCAATCATGCGCACTATAGCTTGTAGGCGGCCAGAAATGGGCACTAAGATAGCCTACCTCCTTATTTAATTGTCCATTATCTCCACTCGAAGCACCCTTTATATATATTAATATATCCTTCTCCTCCATCATGCAAAGCTGACTCAAAAGGCTCCATTAATCCCACCTACTCCTCCAATCACACAGAAAGCTGTCTCCCACTTGCTTTCTTATTATACCACTCATTGACTCACTCTCAGAACACACACACACTGAAACTAACACAAATGTCCCTTCCTTCTTCTCCTTCTTCAAACAAGCTTTCTCTCTCAATTCCCTTCCTCTCTCACTCGGATTTGAAGCAGGACAGCGAAGGGAACCTTTTTCTTTCCATCCAAGAACTCCATTAAGGTAAGGGGGTATATTCTTGGGTGCTCTGTGGGAAAACCGTGTGAAGGAAAGGGTTAAGGAATCTTATTCCTCACCTTTCCAGGACAGGTTCATGAATTGTTGATTTACATGCTTTGATTTTATGTATGTTTATATACATTTTTATTACTATGAACATGATCAATTGGTTGTATAATTCATGATTCAATGAAAATGTTTGATTATCTGTATTGATTATGATAATTTTGATGATGAGTGAATATGTTTAATGCTGGACTGTGAAAATATTAAATATCATGGGTATTATGTGAATTCCAGTGGAGTTATAAACAGATGTCGGATTCTATGATAATGAGCTCGGTGTTGTACAAACCAACCAGATCATTTAAGAATACACAAAGTCACTTAGATATTTATATCAATCCGACCAGTTTTATATCAATCCGATCGGTTACCTGAAAAATGCAAATACCTCGTTTAAACTTTCAAACAGAAACATATTTCACTCGGTAAACACCTTAATTTCACTCAGAAAACCTCATCAGTGTGATTCTACTCGGATTTATAATCATTTCATGTATAAAACTCCTTTTTAGTCAGAATTTACTCAGGAAATAATTATTTCACTCAGAAAACTCTTTCTTCATTATGTTTCACTCGGAAAACATTTTTAACTTCACTGAGAAAACTCTTCTCAGTGATTTCACTCGGAAAATACTTTGATTTTCACTCAGAAAAATTCTCTCAGTCGGATTTCACTCAGAATTTAAGTTATTTCACTCAGAAAATCCTTTTCAGTATCTGTTTCACTCGGAAAATAGCTTTCCAGTACAATTTCACTCGGATTTTTAGCCAGTTCATTTAGAAAACTCTTCTCAGTATGATTCCACTTGGAATCATACTTATTTCACTCGGAATTACTTTTGTTTCACTCGGAAAATCTTGATTTTAATGTTTTTCACTTGGATTTTCATTTAGAAACTCTTCTTTAATTTTTTTTAAAATTATTGGGATGTTACAATTATTATTATCGTTCTTATTTCTATCATTATAATTATTCTTATTATCATTATTCTTATTATTGTTATTATTATTGTTAGTTTTATTGTTATTGACATTATCAATGTTTTAATTATGAGTAATTACATAAAGAATGTATTATTTTACTCTTTATACAAAATATAATTTTAACCAAGATATATCCGATATATTTTCTGGAATAAGAACAAATATCTTACAACGTTTTAATAATTGATGAGATTCAAGAACTTATGAGGATGTATGATGAGACTGGAAACACATGAATACCCAAGGATCTAATGATAAAAATAATGCATTTCGCATCATGAAAATATTTTTGAAGGAGAAAAATATCTAGAGCATACACTTGGTACAGTGGAGGACACTCACGTTCGATCTCCATGAAGAATCTTGGGAGTACAACTAGAACGGAAACCCAATGGCATCAGAGTCGCGCCTGATAGCCGGGTGAGACGATGCAATTCTAGTGTACTTTGACTAAATGACGGAGTGTAACTATGATCGTAGGGATCCAAGTCTCAAAAATGAAATATATATTGATAAGAACCAATGAGTTCATTTGTACCTTATGAAAATGAGAGCTTGGGCGGACCCTGATCGCTCTAGAAAATTGGAATGGAGATATTCCAAAAATGAGATGAAGAAATGATTTATTGGGCCCACATGCATCATAAGACATAACCAAAGATAAATCATAATAAATTCAACTCATGCATTCCATGACAACATGCTTGATTTTTATAATTGTGAATATGCTAATTGTATGATGTATGTGATATTGTATGTTAACTGGATTATGTCTGCACCGGATTAACCAATCAGGGTCTTGGGTTATACTCACCCTTACTGTTGACCATTTTTTAGAGGAATTAGGAAATCAAGAACCCGAGTATGATGAACAGCAATATGCTGAACCAAATAAGAGCGCTCCTTAAATAGAATATTTGTAGTTAAATAATTATGGATGACTGTATAATATCTAAGGGTGCCTGCGTGCCCCATTCTGTTATGAGTACAATTATTTTTAAGTTTATGAATGACTATGTGATATATCTACTATTTGCTTCCACTGATCTGCCACTTATTTAAAAAAAAAATTCACTTTTTATGAAAACTTGTGACCTCTCAGCTAAATAGGATGATCCTATAGAAGGGTTTGTCTTATCTAACCGAGGGTGTTACATTGGGGGTATCAGAGCATAGTCGATTCATTAAGCTTGGGGAGTGGACCATTAAGTTGCCACGTACTCTGATAGAAATATTAAACAGTCCATCAAACACCTAAGACTAAATTTCCTATGTGGAATTCTCCACATAACATATACCCTAAACCCTTTTGTTGATATTCTTTCAACAATTTCCTAATGACTCGTCGAAACAATGATCATGATATGGAGGAACTTCTTACTCAAATCATGGAGACGATAAGACAACGAGAATTATCCCATACTCTACTAGGCAGAGCCAAGGACTAGCTAACTTTCAGCGGAACGATCTTACACAATTCAAAGAAGAGATACGACAAGAAATCCGTCAAATATTATTGGGACTTGAAGAGTTAAAATAATATCCGGTGAGAATCTGGGTGTTAGATCAAGTATCTTTGACTGAAATACCATTGGTCAGGGCTATTAAGAATATTAATGGGAACACGAATCTACATTCAGAATAATCTTTGGAGTCAGTATTAAGCCCAAACAGAGGTCCTATTTGTTATAAAGCAGGAAACGTTTCAATGATGGTCCAAGATATAACTTATTTCCTTTCTTTCTTTCCCTCCATTTTCGTGTACATGCTAGGACTTGAGATAGCTTGGAGCTTGAGGTAAATTTCTCTACTCGTTTGATATTTGTGGCCTAGGTTTTGATTTCTATGTGGTTAGAAAAATGCCTTATGAATGGATTTAGAAATAGGAACCATTTTCATGCGAAACCCAAAAGGTGGGATATACTTATGTGTGTCTTAGGATGGATGTGAAGTAGTATACGAAAATTTTAAAATTTGAGATGGAAGATGATGGTTGCTAATAGTAATTATTTGATTTTAGTGGAACCCTAACTCCAGGATTTGAGAAAATGAGTAATAATGTTAGGAAAGATAATTTTTAGTAAAAACCCATGATAATGTGTGAATGGGTGTTGTTAATGATAAAAATCGGTGATTATTAAAAATGATCGTTGGATTTTGATGAAAAACCCTAAGTTTAGTGAGTTTAGGATTTTGACTAAGTTGATGGTTTTGATGACTTTGAATACTCTAGAATGATTATATATGAGGAAATTAATATTTGAGGCATTAGGTGTTGATTGTTGAGGATTGGGAAAGGAGTGTATATAAGTAAGTATGTAGTTGGAGGAATTAATTTAGACTATTGATGTTTATGATGATAGTTACAAGACATTGACAGTGGATTAAGAAAGTAATTGATCGTGGATTAAGATACTTGAGTTAATAAATAGGTATGCCATTTTGAAATAGTTGAATTAATGATGATCTTAGACGAAACCAAGAGGCTTATAATAAGTTTGACTAAATTTTAGAGATGGTTAAATGATTAATGTGATGATTTGGAGGTCTTAAGGCTAAGGAATCATAGTATTGTTGTTGTTAGGTGTGGTTAGCATTTTAAGATTTAAAGAATTTTGGTTTTGGGAGAGGAATTCCCGAAGCCTAATACAAACGTGTAAATTGGATTTAGACAAGTCTAGGACTTGACAATGAATTTTGGGGAATGATGCCTTATAATGGTATATTAGTAGCAAGTATTTCTCGAAGTTACCCCTACCACTGGGATAGGAAGAGCTATAAAGACCAAGAAGTTAAGTCCCAGATACGTAGAACCTATCAGATTCTGCAAAAGATAGGAAACAATGTGTGCCATATTGCTCTACCAAACCTTCATAATGTCTTTCATGTTTCCCCAACTCCGTGAATATGTACTAGGCCCTAATCATGTTCTAAGTCCTGGTCAGTTTGTTCTATAAGAAAATCTTACCTTTGAAGCATCACCGGTTAAGATTGTTAACCGACGTCTAAAATAGTTAAGGGGCAAGGAAATCTCTTTGGTCAAAGTAGTTTGGAGTCAGTTAAATGATAGGGACGCTACTTGGGAAGTTGAGGAAAAGATTAGAGGATTGTACTCTCAATTATTCCAACCATGAATTTCGGGACGAAATTCCCAAAAGGGTAGGAGAGTGTAACATCCCTGTTTTTAGTAGCAGTCTTATTCAGTAAAAATTGAAGTTTAGAAGGTCTGTAAGTGGTAATAAGTGAATAAATGCCCTGTAGATGGTCTGTAATGTTGCAAGAATTTCATTTTTATATGTAATTATGGAATTTATATGGACCATTAGTGAAATTATGCAAATTCCCAGTGAAAAGGGCTCTGTTCCGAGTAACAGAGAGAAATTCCGAGTGAATAATTAGAAATTCCGAGTGAAGGATGGAATTCCGAGTCAGTGTCATGTTTTCCGAGTAAAACATGACTGAGAGGGCTACCACCGAGTGGAGTCCTGACCTGAGAAGCAATTCTGAGTGAAGTGTTTTCAAGAGAACCACTTCTGGGTGAAATTCCGAGTCAAAACACCCTAGAAAGGCTCATTTCCGAGTCATACCTTGCCAAATGCTTCCTTTTCCGAAGGAAACTCCTCTGATTGAAGTATTCCGAGTGAAAGAGTACATATATACTTATGCTTATGTTGATTTGATGCTTCCTACCGACTGGAATGTGTTGTGGAATTATTTGGGAAGGATTCCGAATGGTTTCGTATGTGTATGATTAGGAAACCGAGTGGAAAATGGTAGAAGGAGCCCATTCCGAGAGAAATATAGGAGGCTGAACCATTTCCGAGTGAGTCTATGGGTATGACTCCTCTCCCGAGTGAGATATACTCTACTGGACTACTTTCGAGTGGAGATTGGTTAATTGTGGTTGAGAACCTTACTGTCTTAAGTATATAAGCCAATTTCGAGTGAGACTGACTGAGATGACTCGGATTTAGTTTGAAATTACCGAGTGAGACTGGCTAAGAGTAGACACGGTTTTAGGAGGATTGAAACGAGTGGGAATCTGAGAGACTTTGGATCGGTTTGAATCAGATCAGATTAAGTCTCTCCAAGGAAAGGAAGCAGTAGGAATTGCTGAGTTCTCCACAGCCAGACTCGGAAATAGGATTCCAGTCGGCTAAGAGACTAACCGAGTGTAATTTCACTCGGTATTCAGTGTCAGAATGGACGTGTTGACTCCAATTTTGTCTTTCAGTGCCTATTTTTACTTATTTAATTCAATCATGCGCACTATAGCTTGTAGGCGGCCAGAAATGGGCACTAAGATAGCCTACCTCCTTATTTAATTGTCCATTATCTCCACTCGAAGCACCCTTTATATATATTAATATATCCTTCTCCTCCATCATGCAAAGCTGACTCAAAAGGCTCCATTAATCCCACCTACTTCTCCAATCACACAGAAAGCTGTCTTCCACTTGCTTTCTTATTATACCGCTCATTGACTCACTCTCAGAACACACACACACTGAAACTAACGCAAATGTCCATTCCTTCTTCTCCTTCTACAAACAAGCTTTCTCTCTCAATTCCCTTCCTCTCTCACTCGGATTTAAAGCAGGACAGCGAAGGGAACCTTTTTCTTTCCATCCAAGAACTCCATTAAGGTAAGGGGGTATATTCTTGGGTGCTCTGTGGGAAAACCGTGTGAAGGAAAGGGTTAAGGAATCTTATTCCTCACCTTTCCAGGACAGGTTCAGGAATTGTTGATTTACATGCTTTGATTTTATGTATGTTTATATACATTTTTATTACTATGAACATGATCAATTGGTTGTATAATTCATGATTCAATGAATACGTTTGATTATCTGTATTGATTATGATAATTTTGATGATGAGTGAATATGTTTAATGCTGGACTGTGAAAATATTAAATATCATGGGTATTATGTGAATTCCAGTGGAGTTATAAACAGATGTCGGATTCTATGATAATGAGCTCGGTGTTGTACAAACCAACCAGATCATTTAAGAATACACAAAGTCACTTAGATATTTATATCAATCCGACCAGTTTTATATCAATCCGATCGGTTACCTGAAAAATGCAAATACCTCGTTTAAACTTTCAAACAGAAACATATTTCACTCGGTAAACACCTTAATTTCACTCAGAAAACCTCATCAGTGTGATTCTACTCGGATTTATAATCATTTCATGTATAAAACTCCTTTTTAGTCAGAATTTACTCAGGAAATAATTATTTCACTCAGAAAACTCTTTCTTCATTATGTTTCACTCGGAAAACATTTTTAACTTCACTGAGAAAACTCTTCTCAGTGATTTCACTCGGAAAATACTTTGATTTTCACTCAGAAAATTCTCTCAGTCGGATTTCACTCAGAATTTAAGTTATTTCACTCAGAAAATCCTTTTCAGTATCTATTTCACTCGGAAAACAGCTTTCCAGTACAATTTCACTCGGATTTTTAGCCAGTTCATTTAGAAAACTCTTCTCAGTATGATTCCACTCGGAATCATACTTATTTCACTCGGAATTACTTTTGTTTCACTCGGAAAATCTTGATTTTAATGTTTTTCACTTGGATTTTCATTTAGAAACTCTTCTTTAATTTTTTTTAAAATTATTGGGACGTTACAATTATTATTATCGTTCTTATTTCTATCATTATAATTATTCTTATTATCATTATTCTTATTATTGTTATTATTATTGTTAGCTTTATTGTTATTGACATTATCAATGTTTTAATTATGAGTAATTACATAAAGAATGTATTATTTTACTCTTTATACAAAATATAATTTTAACCAAGATATATCCGATATATTTTCTGGAATAAGAACAAATATCTTACAACGTTTTAATAATTGATGAGATTCAAGAACTTATGAGGATGTATGATGAGACTGGAAACACATGAATAACCAAGGATCTAATGATAAAAATAATGCATTTCGCATCATGAAAATATTTTTGAAGGAGAAAAATATCTAGAGCATACACTTGGTACAGTGGAGGACACTCACGTTCGATCTCCATGAAGAATCTTGGGAGTACAACTGGAACGGAAACCCAATGGCATCAGAGTCGCGCCTGATAGCCGGGTGAGACGATGCAATTCTAGTGTACTTTGACTAAATGACGGAGTGTAACTATGATCGTAGGGATCCAAGTCTCAAAAATGAAATATATATTGATAAGAACCAATGAGTTCATTTGTACCTTATGAAAATGAGAGCTTGGGCGGACCCTGATCGCTCTAGAAAATTGGAATGGAGATATTCCAAAAATGAGATGAAGAAATGATTTATTGGGCCCACATGCATCATAAGACTTAACCAAAGATAAATCATAATAAATTCAACTCATGCATTCCATGACAACATGCTTGATTGTTATAATTGTGAATATGCTAATTGTATGATGTATGTGATATTGTATGTTAACTGGATTATGTCCGCACTGGATTAACCAATCAGGGTCTTGGGTTATACTCACCCTTACTGTTGACCATTTTTCAGAGGAATTAGGAAATCAAGAACCCGAGTATGATGAACAGCAATATGCTGAACCAAATGAGAGCGCTCCTTAAATAGAATATTTGTAGTTAAATAATTATGGATGACTGTATAATATCTAAGGGTGCCTGCGTGCCCCATTCTGTTATCAGTACAATTATTTTTAAGTTTGTGAATGACTATGTGATATATCTACTATTTGCTTCCACTGATCTGCCACTTATTTAAAAAAAAAATTCACTTTTTATGAAAACTTGTGACCTCTCAGCTAAATAGGATGATCCTATAGAAGGGTTTGTCTTATCTAACCGAGGGTGTTACAACATACATATGCATTCATACAATTAATAAGCCATCTCAAGGCATTCCTCATAATTCTAAACATTTGCTAGCTTATCATAAGCCCAATATCAAGTCCTAGACTTGCTAAAACACCAATCCATACCATTGTGTTAGGCTTCGGGAATTCCTTTCCCAAAGCCAAGATCCTCTAGATCTTAAAGACCAACTAAACCCAACAACATCATTATCTCATCCATTACATAATGTAATCTCAAATCACCTCAATCCTTCAAACATCATCATTATCACTCAACATTCAACTTAGCTCTCATATCCTTCAATAACCATAATTAATTAATCAAATTTAAATGGCACACCACAAATGATCTAGAACCTCACATTCCACATTCATAACAACACTTATCTATAGATTTCACCATAAATGGTCCTCTACCATTTCAAGTAACCTTCAACCTTAAATATCACCTATCCACATTCAACTAACCTCCCAAATTACAATATATTCATTTTCCCCAATATATTAAAGTTAGGGTTCCATCAAAACCCAACCATCACCATAAATAATCAATTCCAATCTTCCCAAGACCCATTCTAAAGCATAAATCATTAATACCTATCAATTGGCCAAAAGCCCCAAATTCCTAAACCTAGGGTTTTCACCAATAATCAACAATCATCAATTTCACCCATTTATATGCATCATCTCAAGCACTCATGAGCTAACAACATATCACTCAAACCCTTAACAACCATAACAACAATCCCCAATGGTTTCATAAGCTAGGGTTTGGTTCCCCAAGCCATTTTCCATCAAAACAACACCTAATCTCCCATCACAATACTTAAATAGGCTCAAAACCATAAACTAAAGCCATGGGTGTTCAAGATCATACCTCTTTCTCCAAGCTCAAACCCCAAAACGAAAATGAGATGAAGAGAAGAAGAGATGAGCCAAGCTTTTCTCCAAGTGCCTTCCTTGCCTCATGATTCCGTTAGATCCCAAGCTTTTTGGATGAAAAATGATTTATGGAGGGAGAGAGGGAGTGAACGGTTTTGGAGAAGAATAATGGAGGGAGAGGAAGAAAAGGAAAGTGAATGAAAGAGAGGGAGAGAGGCCAACGTGAGAAATGAGAGAAAAGAGAGGTTTTGTGTTTTAATTTTAATTCACCACTTAAAATTCTCCGTTTCAAATCAAACAGGATCTCCGTTCAGGCTCAATACTAAATCCAAAAATTATTCCGAATATAGATTCGGATTCCCAATAATATTCTTAATAGCCCTGACCAATGGCATCTCAATCGGAGATACTTGGTCTGACACTTATATCTTCACCGGGTATAATTTAACTCTTAAAGCCCCAATAAATTATAAATAATCCTCATAAATCTCAATTTAATTATTTCAATATTTTTGGGACACTTATTAACCCATTTATAATTATTTAATATTTATTCCTCCTATTTAATCATTTTTATAAAATTCAGGATGTTACAGCAGCAGAAGTCACAGAGAAGTATAAAGTTACTAAGCAAAAGGGGTAGAAGAACGAAGAAAGCCTGAAAAATTTGAAATGGAGAAGGAAAACAAATATATAGTAGAGAGACACCTTTTGGCCAATCCCCTGATCTAACAGTGAGAATAGAAGGGGGCGTGAAGAAGCAACGAATGCGATGTATCCAAGAACTGACACCTCTGAAGGAAGCCACGTAATCCACGATCTAACGGTCGGGGGTATGAGAACCCTAAATCGACGAATGTGACGCTTCAAGACAGCCTTTAGGCAAAACGATGCGCTCTTAAATGACCTCGAGACATGGGAAGGGCACAATCATGACAGACACATCTCCCCATCTTCTCATAATTAGAAATGACGGTTAATGATCCCTTGCCACGTGGCAGAGGAACCAAAGAGTTGTCCTTAACACAAAACTTCAGTCACGTGAATCGGATTCTCCACTCGGAAATACCCATTCGGAGTTGGTATTTTTAGCGCTTGGAAATAGATAATCCTACACTCGGCAGTCAGGGAAATCGACTCAAAGATGAAGGTTCTTAACTCACACTTAACCACCTCGCCCGACCTTACACCCAAGGCTCGTGGCTAAGGGGCTCCTATTCCCCCATGAGATCGGGGGTGGTCCCCACCACCTCCAGATATGTCTCCACGTCATTGGGAAGTTAACTAGCGTAGGATATAGCCTAATGGGCCAAGCCTATCTTGTAACCTAAGTATAAAGGTATCTGACATACGTATGTGAGGACTAAGTGACACATATTGAGAAATAATAACCTAATTCCTAGAAGAATTCTCTAGGGTTTTGTGTTTTATGCTCTTTGTGTGAACACTTGTGTAATGCAAGGGAAAAGTTATTATTCTCACTATTACAATAAGAATAGGATCCTTTCCTCGACTTCAATATTAACAAGAAACTAAGAATGCCATTTATCTTTTCTTTATTATTTTTGACTTTTTCATTTGCCATAAAAAATGGCTTTACGATTCCATCAGTACACCACTTCCTCACAGGTAACCCTTTTCTTTGCAGCATTGAATTGCATCATCAACCATTTCCTCAAGTCCATACTTGAACTTGAATCCCGCATCTATCAATTTCTTTGAGGACAAACCTTGGAACTTCATACCTTCAGTTTGCTTGAGCGAGCTACAAGAAGAAATAATAATATATTTGTTACAGTGATATCAAACAAATATCATTAACTGAAATTAGAGTGTCAATTGTGTAAAAAGATGGAGGACTACATATTAATAGAAACTCACTCTGCTGTTTGAGGTTGAAATTCTGGGTATTTGGCAGAAACAAGTGCAGATATATTTTCATAAGTTACTAAACATCGTGAGCAGTTATACCTCCCTTTTGGGTTAGGGTGTTGCAGCAAAAATATATGTGCTCTAGCCACGTCATCCACATGTACCATAGGAGTCTGATGAATGAAACCAAATGTATCCTCTTTTCCTGCGTAAATTTCCTTTATCATATTTATAATCTTATAAAAAATTGAAAAATCAGATTTACTATCTAACTTCAGCAAGTAACACAAAAACATAGTTCTAATGTTTGGCCCATCCTCTGATACCACTGTTGGTACTTAAAAGAGAGGTACCACCCTAAGCAGCAAGCAAAAAAAGCAAACACATGTGTTACACACCAAAATACAGCCTTAAACCATAAACCATAAGGCACTAAAAATATGTACTACTATAAATCACTCAACTTGCTCATTTCTGCTCAATGTGAGACTATTCCATACTTGAACTCCAATTCTTACGAAGTTTGTGAAGTAACATTAGGGATGAATAAGATCTACTTATACATTGTCACATATTAAGTGGTAGAAAACAGGAAAAGTAAATTGCATAACATACCCAATGCAAAATTCAGTGAGGACTGAACTGAGCCAGGGAGCTTTGGACAAATGAAGGGTCCAAAAACAAAAGTTGGAATTACTGTGACAACATCCAATCCATTCTGTTCTCCAAATTCAAGCACTGCCTTTTCTGTCAATGTCTTAGAAACTGCATATGACCAACCAAATTGCTTAGAATTTCTAAGATAATCCACATTGCTCCAAATGCTTTCATCCAACATTTGTTCTTCTTCTTTGCCATTGAAAGTCACAGCAGCAGCACTGGAAGTGTAAACAACTCGCTTCACTGTATTGGAATTGAGGCATGCCCTCAAAATTCCTAGTGCACCATCAATTGATCTTTTTGTTACTACTTCTTCAGGTTCCCTTAATTGAAAGTCAACTGGGGTAGCAACATGGAAAACTCCAATGCACCCTTCAATTGCAGCACTGAAACTTTCTGGATTGCTTAGATCAGCTCTCAGAATTTGTAGCTTTTGGGATGCTCCAGGTAAGCTGGTAAGATAGCTAACATCTATCCTGTGTTCTGCTTCATTTTAAAATTAAAAAAAAAAATCAATTTTGGTTTTATGAAACATGATCATACTATTGATTATGATGAATATTGTATGAAGAATGTTGTCCTTTTTTTGCAGGGTAACAGAGAAAAGGAACATGTTACAAGTGTGCTTGGATTCTCTACTAATTCTCTACTGAGCTTACAAATAAATGATAGAAATTTAGTATGTTAATTTAAGATAAATGAACCCCTGCAGAGAAAGGGAATGCTCTTGTAAACATGCACCAGCCATTTGAGTATTATTTTAACCAAACAACATATAAAATATTGGATATGGTGGTCAAGTTAAGTGAAATAAAATAAACATGCTTAGCATGTGCAGTCTTTGATTTCATATGCTAGATGGAAAGAATGACACTGCACAATATATTTATGTAGCAAAGAGGTTGCTTTTACTACCTGAGTCAGGTCTCACAGTGGTATTAACAGAGTAACCATCTTCAAGGAGCTTTTTGACAATCCATGAACCAATAAATCCTGTACCTCCAGTAACACAAACTCTTCCTTTGCTTTCTTCCATTTTTTAATGCCTTCTCTCTTGTTCTAATGTCTGGTTTATAGGCACTTTTTTTTGTGACTGTGAGCAGGGAAGAATGATTGGAAATTGGAAAGTGAAACATGTGGTGTTTGTTCTCTTGGACTACATTGCTTGCTTTAGTGCTTTTTATGTTTTTGTCTTTCTTCACTTTTTTGTAGTTACTTCGCAAAATAATTCACTCCTCTGCCACACTAGTTTCTATACTTTGATTTGGATTTTGACAAATACCCGTGAGCAAACTAGATCACTTCTTATTTGTGCAAGTGATAAGATTAGAATACAAGTGTACAGAAAATTATACTATTAAATTAATTATAATCAGATGAGACATGTTATTGAAGATTAAAAGGGGTGGTTGTGTGTTTGTTTAACATTACTTTTAATATTTACTATTTATGGATCATTCCAGTTTACAAAATTAGTGATTGAACATTTAAAGAAGTACATATTTGTGGTTTTTTACTCTCTCCATTCTCTTCTTCCCTGCAGCATGCACAATTCCACAGGAAAATACAATATATGGTGGCGAATAATGAAGAAAATAATATAAAATTATTATTTTTTATTTAAATGGAGGAGAAAAATACAAAGTAAACCCGACGAACTTTTTTTTGGTAATGATCCATATTCTTTACTAACTCTTAAAATAACTTATCTTTAAGTTTACCATGATACTAAACAAGATTTCAACTCTAATTCTCAGACTCCAAAAGAAAATAGAGTGAAACATATGATATTACAGAATGACTAAGACCTTCTTTTCTAAGACCTTCTTTTCTTTGTAACAAAATAAAGAATGACTTAGACCCAAATTATTTACCTGTCTCTTTCAATACGTATTTACAATTTAATAAAAATTAATAGTTTTTATTAGTAAATAAAAGAATATTCGTGTCAGTATACTCAAATAAAGTGTATATATTAGCTAGAGATGTAGCGGAAGAAACTCATCTTCGCTTAATAAGTGTTGAAGGTTTAATGGTCATCTTAGATATGAAATAGTTTTAAAATTTTGAGTCATTATCTCACTTATGGAGGTGCTTACAAATCAATAAGAAAATTAGTTATTATAATAAATAATGGATATTCTAAATTTCACCTATACCCGAAATTTAAAAAGTATAAATTGAATATCACACCAAAAATAACCAAATGATAGGAAGTTTGCACTTAACCTATGAGCATTTGATATAACTAATCTTTTTATTTTTAGATAAGTTACTAGTAATGAGTAAGATTTTAAAAAAAATTAAAAATATGTCTCATATTTTCTTAGAAATAAGACTTTTATTTGTGTGTTTAGTCCAAGTAAAATGTTTAAGAAAATAAGGTAAATTTATAAAATTACCCTTACTTCAATTATAAAGTAAATAGATTATGAGGATATTTTAATAAGTTTATATCAAATTTAGTTGAAAATATTTTATTCCCGAATAACATGGAAGGAACAGAAATTTAATATTTCTTCATAAAAAATTTCCAATAATCTTTTATTCCTAAGAAATAATTTTATTATTTTTACCAAATATAAAGATCTTTTTTCCATCTAATCTATCCGAGAATATAAAAACTTACCGCATACCAAATACCTGTAGGTTATAAATCCAAATCTCATATTCCATTTTAAATGAAAAAATAAAGTATATTATTGAATGAAAAAAGAAGTGTATCTTTTACTTAAATTCAAATGCTTAAAAAAATTATTAAAATTTCAAAATTAATTTAAAAAATAATCACACGTGGTTGGAAAGTTAAAAAGCTAACTGAACTATTAAACCATAAATACCATAAATTGACTATATTATTGGTTTAATTTTACCCTTTACTATTATAGACCCGATCATGATTCAACCTCAAATTTGATTGAATCAATGGTCTGTTTTAATGTTTAGTCCAACTTTATAAATATTGATTTTATTCTTCCAACATTTAATTATCATATTTTATTCACCATTTATAGAATTATTTGATTTTAGTCTCTATATGAATTTTATATCAAATTTTTACCTTGAGTTGTGTAGGAGGATCACTGCAACTGACAAAAGACACGATTATCTTCTCAAAGCTCAAACTGTAGATCAATGGATAACCTAGAGTAACCGCGTTGCTAATTTTCTTATACCTTTTTTTTCATTCTTTTGTTAATTTTGTTTTTTTTCCTCAGGATATGAAATTGAATTGTCGCAATGATTTCAAGCTTAAACTATGGTTCATGTCCACTAACTGTTAAAATTATGTTATGAAAATCAAAACCAAGCTTTATCCCAAAACTTAAAAAGAACAGCTTTAAGAAGATTTGAAGCATTAATTAATTTTGTTGTTACTTAATATAAAAGGGGTACCAATCATTTATAAATCAACCTTCAAGTGGTACTGTAAAACCTCTTAGCTGCTACCAAATATTGTGTAGAGAATTTAACTTCTGGCTATAAACATGAGTAATGAACAAACAGGAATAATGGCAATGAAGAGGCCATTTGACCCGAATAATATTTTTTTGTTTCAGCAATTCAACTCTCTTCACATCAGCCAGCCTTAAATTCATAAGTTGGTCCTTCATGCATGTTAACAAAAAATAAAATGAATGTTCTACGAAGATCTACAAAGTGAGTGTGGGTTTGCAACAACCCACACAACAACCATTATTAGATTTAACAAAATTATAGAAGATTTTGCCTTGCAATAGCACTTTTTATATATATATATATATATTATCAACCCTGTATGTCCCAATTGCTAGCATTAACAAACATTTCTTATATAGATAAATAGTCCCATTATATATGGTTAAGAATTCTATGACATAAAAAAGGGGTACACAGCTACCTCAAAGGTAACCCTTTCTTTGGCAGCATTCAATTGCATCATCAACCATTTCCTCAAGTCCATACTTGAACACAAATCCAGCATCTATGAGCTTCTTTGATGATAAATCCTGTAACTTGACACCTTCAATTTGTTTTAATGAGCTACAAAAAGAAACTTCAATTATTATTGTTGGAATGAGATCAAAGAAATATCATTTATTTAAATCAAGAATATCATTATCAAGTGTGTAACAGCATTAAGTAGAATAGAAACTCACTCTGCTGTTGGTGGTTGAAATTTTGGGTAGTTAGCATAAACAAGTTGAGATATTCTTTCAACAGTTCCTAAACATTGTGAACAAATATACCTCCCTTTTGGATTTGGATGTTCCAAAATATATGAGCTCTAGCCACATCATCCACATGCGCCATTGGTGTCTGAAGTACCAAACCAAATGGACCTTTGTCCCCTGCATGAAATTCCTTTTATTAAGAATCTTAAGCACAAGAACGTAGCCAAAATGAGGAGAGAAGTCCTAACCTAACAACACATTCTCTAACACTCCATTTCAAACATATACTCTCTCATTGGCTGCAATGTATAGTAAAATGCGAAATTACGAGAGAAATTCTTTAGATGACAAATTGAGTCCACATGATTTCACATTTTTCTATAAATTTCAACCAATGACAGTATATTTGATAGTGTTAGATAGTGTCTTGTTAACCTTTCTTAAATGGAAATGTTAACAATATATACATTGAAGCAAGCATATAAGATATACCAATTGCTAAAATAAGATACGATGCTATGTCAATTTTAAATTCTGATATTATTAAAGAGATTGATTAGTTGATATAAAATTTCTTCTTAGTTATCTATAAAACTCAATTTAAGAATTCGACATTTTTATGTTTGCTATGTCTTGTTTTTTAAATAAAATATTATCAGGAAACTAAAATTGTTAGGTAAGATTTTTAAGTTATATTTTATGAAGTTTTTCAACAAAACATTTTTAAATGAAAGGTGAGAATTTTAGGGGTTGTTTAATTTACGTTTCTATTTTTTTGTTTTTTATTTTTTGTTTAGTTTTAATTATAAAACTATCATTTTATTTCCTATTTTTAAAAATGTGTATTGGAAATAATGAAAGCAACTATTTTCTGTTTTCTTTTTTCTTCTTGTTTTCACTTTTGAAGAAAGAAAACGTGATGATAGCTTTATAATTAAATCTGGAAACCAGATAAAAAAACACAAATCAAACAGCCCCTTAATTTCCCAAATAGTAGGAAAATTTTAGATATAACATTTTAAAGAAACTTTTAAACATATCAAATACATTTTGATATTCCTGGTAATTCTAATCTTTGATAAACAAGATTCCCATGAAAAATTATTATCAAGAATTTAAAAGTATTCCAGATACCAAATGCCCCACCAGGAAAAAAAAAACTTGGCAGTAAAAAATCAAATTCATTATATAAATAAAAGGAAATTTGACATCATCTGTGAATTTAATCCCAAATATTACTTAATCAATTTGATGATAGTGTTAGGGACATACCAAATGCGATATTCAATGTAGCACCAATTGAGCTGGGAAGCTTTGGACAAATGAAGGGTCCAAAAACAAAAGGTGGAATTAGTGTCACAACATCCAATCCATTCTTTTCTCCAAATTCAAGCACTGCCTTTTCTGTCAATGTCTTAGAAACTGCATATCACCAACCAAATTGCTTATACTGTGTTTAGTTCATAAATTTTCTTAGAAAAATAAAAAATTATTCTTAGAAAAATTTAAAAAATAGAAAAACTATTTATTTACAAATTATTTAAAATTTTTTAGAGAAAAATAGAAAACTGATTTTCTATTTTTTAAGAAAATCAAAAAACTCTTTAAAAAGGTTTTCTAAGAAAAGTGAAAAAAATAGAAAAGACGGTAACTGAATTACAAGATAAGGCAATTGAATTATAAGATAAGGTAACTGAATTACAAGATAGAGACTATTGTAACCAAATAAGAATATGAAACAAACTGCTACTAATTCAAAAAGTTCTACTGCTACTATTTTGAAATATATTTAAACACAAACTCATTTGCACTTATTTTAATATTACTTAAATTTTTGTCTTAATTTTTATGTGATGCATATACTATACAATATTATTATAAATAATACATATAAGACATATCTCAATTAATTTGAATTAAAGAATGTTTCAAAAAAATTTGGAAACCTGAGCACAGTTGACTAACTTTTTAAGTTTTTTAGTTTTCCAAATTAAAAAACTGTCATATTATCTAAACGAATTTTTAAAATTTTTCTAGCTATTCTAGGAAATGAAAATTTTGGAAAACAAGCGGAAAACTTTTCCTAGAAAACTAGAATAATTTTTTGGAACTAAACGCAGCCTTAGAATTTCTAAGATAATCCACATTGCTCCAAAGGCTTTCATCCATCACTTGTTCTTTGGTGCCATTGTAATGCACAGCAGAGGCACTAGAAGTGTAAACAACTCGCTTAACAGTGTTAGAATTGAGGCATGCCTTCAAAATGCCTAGTGCACCATCAATGCATCTTTTGGTCACCACTTCTTCTGGTTCCCTTAATTCAAAGTCAACTGGGGTAGCAACATGGAAAACTCCAATGCATCCTTCGATGGCATCACTAAACTTTCTGGATTGTTGAGATCGGCACTCATAATTTGTAACCTTTCAGATGCTCCAGGTAAGCTGGTAAGAAAGCTAACATCCTTCTTGTGTTCTATAAAAATAATCATAAAAATCTTCATGTGAATCATATCATATCATATAAAGAAGGTTATTTTTTCATGAGAAATTATCATACGTTTATTTATCACTATTTCAGTTTATAATCTAGTCAATAATTCCTTAACTTATATATCAAACTTTAATTTAATAGATGCAACTTGTATCTATTTAATATTTTTACACTGGTTATTTTAGTAATTGGTGTAAAAAATTAATTTTTTATATACTAATTATTTTTATAATTAATGTAAAAAATTTACATCAAGTATTAATTTTTTAATGATTTTATAACGATTGTTTCAATAACTAATGTAAACCGGCACAATTCCTACCGACTCAATTCATAAAATTTTCTGTGTTTCGGGTGTTTAAAATATGCGAGGAATTATGACTATGAAGCATAAAAAAAAAAGAAGTTAACATAGATTTCAAATCTCTATTTATATAGAATTAAATAATTCTCTAGAGTGTCAGATTTCAGATCATATCTACACTCCAAAAAGATAATAAGTGGGGAAAATGTAAAAAGAAATATTGTAAATATTAATTTAACGTTTCTAGTACCTGGGTCGGGTCTGATGGTGGTGTTAACAGCATAAGCCTCTTGAAGGAGGGTCTTAATAATCCATGAACCAATAAAGCCTGTGCCTCCAGTGACACACACTCTTCCTTTGCTTTCTTCCATTTTCTCATATGCCCTCAATCGCTCTTGCAGGATTCATCATTCTTAATTTATTAATTCAAACTATTCAAAAGTTGACTTACTCTACTCTCTTAGAAAAGAGGTGGTCCTCCTGCATATATATTAAATTAGTTTTTGTTTTTCTGTGAGTAGAAATAAAGGACAACTACAACCTCATAAAATAAAAGTGGTTCACGCTTATCCGCTAAAAGAAACAAAGAAAGATCACCAGGTTAACAATTTTTAATACCATTATTTAATAATTGAATTTGTATGTTTAAATTTCATCTATGTATGTAGAGATTTTATTAGTTTGTTACGTTTGCATTTCTCAAGTTTTGAGTTTCAGTCAGTCTTCGAAAATCAAAAATCAACTTACTCAAACTTTAATTAAGCAAAATATATATAATCATAAAAAATCAAAAGTAAAATTTATTTATTTAATAAAACTTATGTAAAAATTGCTTTAAAATTAATAGGTAAGTGTGTATTGTGAGTATTAATAATGTTTAAAATGAAATATTATCTTTTTTTATTCTCTATAATGTGTAAAATTACACTAAACCAAAAAAGATAAATATCTATGGTTACACATGTTTGGTCATCATTTTAGTAATTAAAAATTCTTTAATAAGGGGTGAAATATATATATTTTAATCATCTTTTACTATTCATGATTCTTAAACATTATAAAATTAATACAAACGACTTAACATCATTAATGTCCATCTACATTTACTTTTAAACACGTAATTTTTAATAAAAAATTATTTTTAATAACTTACTCCATGTGAGGTTGTACAAGTTGAACAAAATGTATATCATCTCAATGATGATTTCTATAATTTACTTTACTTAAAAAAATAACAAAATCATGTACTATAGATGCATTTGTTGTATGTATTTCCTTGGTTGGTTAAACATTTTATGGTGAAGTTTTTAGCAACGACAACATGAGTATAAATCTTAACAGAGTTTTTGATTGATACTAGGCATGGCAACGGGGCGGTTTGAGGATGGGTTTGACCCCCACCATCCCCGTCCCCGTAATCCCAAACCCTAACCGTCCCCGTCCCCAATCCCCGCCAGGCAAGATAAAATAACTCCCATACCCATCCCCGATCAAGATCGAGGAAACTCGTCCCCGTCCAATATTTGCCCATTGATTGCTTTTTTATGTTAATGATGGGGAAAACCCGTCTCGGCTACAAAAAAAACCGGCCCCGTCCCCATCCCCGTCCCCGTTTTTTAAAAATTTTCTCCTTATCAAAAGTATTAAAGTTGTTGTATCTACAAAGTTTTTAAATATTTTACATACAACTATAGTAAAAGAGTCCTAAAAACAATAATAAATCACCTTAGACACAATTATTAAACATTGTCCAATCATCGCTACAATTAAATCTATGAAATTTAATCATAAATTATACATTTCATCACAATAATAAAAATTTTCATTGAACTTCTAGAAAGTGAAAATTTCATCCCATCACACAAAGGTCACTAGTTCAACAATAGAAATTTAAACATCATCCTACTACAAGCTAAATATCAAGTAACAAAGTTTTGGAAAATTTATTAAAGTTCAACATGATAAAGTTAAAGTAACAACCAACTAGTAAAAACCATCCTAAAATCAAGCATAATAAAACCCTAAACATAATAAAACCATCCTAAAATCAAGCATCTTCATTTGTCACTTGCACGTCCAACTTCTAATGGTCTTGCAAAGGATAAGTAAAACAACTCGTAGATAATCCATCTCAACATGACAAAACATAGTTATAATGTTATTTTAGCACATGAAATAATCAAAATTCATAATTATGAAAAAGAATATTACCTAGTTCATCAATTAAGTCATGAACTTCAATTGGTGTAGCATTTGGGTGATCTTGTCCTGAAAGCATAAAATTATATGTTTAGTGTAAAATTATTTATAAAAAACGTAGATTCATAAGATTTTAAGAATAGAAAAATTTACCAAATTCCCCATCCATCCATAGCCAACTCCTACAACACATCAAAGCCTCCACAGTAGACCAATGCAATCTACTACGATTTGGACTAAGCAAATTACCTCAAACACTAAATGTAGACTCTGAAGCCATAGTGGAGATTGGAATTACTAACACATCCCTTGCAATTTCCCGTAAAGTAGGATATTGGATCCCTTGTAACTTCCACCAACACAAGATATCAAAATCTCCTACTTCCTTTCTTGGTAAACAATCCTCCTCCAAATAAAGATCTAATTTTGTTTTTGTAGATGCTATTCTAGCTCTTTTTTTCTAGAAAGAAACATGTCAAAGTTATTCAATTCATCATCATCATCATCATTAATTTCATGGTTAACCAAAGGAGAATTACAACCAACTTGAGCCTTCATTTTGAATTGATAATCAAGAAGCAAATCATAACACAGTTGCTTGATGCCTTGAATTTGTGACTCAAAATCATGAGGATACAACTTGGCATAATAAAACTGAAGAAGGGCCATCTTGTACCTTGGGTCCAAAACAATAGCAACCCCCATTATTTGGTGAATAACACTCCAATAATTATTAAACTTGTCCCTCATCTTTGCTGCCATACTTTTAATAACCTCACAAGAAGAACTTTCCTATTGAGATATTGCCAACTTAACCTCACAAATCTTAGAAAAATAAATATTAGCAGTTGGATATTTTGTCCCAGAAACCAACTCAGTGATGTTGTTAAACAATTTTATCCTCTTAGAGATATCTTTAGCAAATTCCCATTGTGACTCCGATGGTGTACTTGTGTATTGAGACTCACATTGTTTCTACCTTTCAAAGACATTTTTATAGACTATAGCAGTTTCTAACATCTTGTAAGTTGAATTCCATCTAGTTGGACAATCTAGAATCAACTTTTTGGTTACATTAACACGCAACTGCTTAGCTGTCTCCTCAAATTTTTCCTTCCTTTTAGGAGTTGAAGTCCAAAAAGCAACACTATCATGAATATTCTCTATCCCATCTTTTACTACCTCTAATCCATCTTTCACAATCAAATTAAGGATATGTGCAACACAAGGCATATGAAGCAAGTCACCATCTTTCCACAATGTGTTTAACCTTAATTTATCCTTTATTTTTCTAATCATTGAATCATTTGTGCTACAATTATCTAGGGTGATTGTAGACAACTTTGAATCAATATTCCAATCTAATAAACATTTAACCAAAACATCGCAAAGTCTTTCACTTGTGTGAGGCACAGGAACATAGACAAACCTAATTAACAATAAAATACCTAAATTATATCACTAGGACAACTTATAAACTATAACCAATTAATAATTAAATAAAGTATATATAAACAACAATAATAATTAAATATTTTTACCTCAAAAGTCGATTCTTTAAAGTCCATGAACTATCAATGTAATGAGCAGTGATTACCTAGTATCCTATCTTTTGACTACTTGCTGTCCACATATTTATTGTGATTGCCACTCTTCCTTCAATTGTGTCTATGAGTTTTAAACCTATCAACCTTTCCTCTTCATACATATTCAATATCTCTTTCTTGATGGTGTTTCTTGTAGGCACATGAAACGAAGGTTGTAGTGAATTTGAATACCTTCTAAACCCACGATGATCCACAATTGTAAGTGGATACTCATGCATGACAATTGCACGTGTAAGCTTTTTTCTTGAATTCTCTTCCTCATAAGTCACAGCTGTTATTTCTTGCTTCCCCTTCACAACCTTAGGAAGTAGAACCTTTTGTCCTCTCATTTTGATCTTGCGTTGAACGCAACTCTCCATGTGCGCACGTAAATGTGTAGTTCCATTCTTTGCTTTTCCTCCAAGCTTTTTCCCACAATAATTACATTGAGCCTTGTCTTCTCCATCAAATGTGATCTTCTTGAAGTGCTCCCACACTACACTTTTACGTCTCGTTTTCTCTACTTGTGTTGAGTCTCCATTATCTTCAACATCAGTTGGTGTTTATGTTGTTGACCCAATTTCATTTGTGGAAGGATTGAGAATAGGAGCTATTGGAGTAACACGATGAGAACTACCATCTGTAGCAGGTTGGCTAGCATCTGTAGTGAAAGGTTGGCCTTGAGAATTTTCATTGCTCGTCAATTGTGCCTAAAAAAATATAAACCATAAATAAAATGGACATAATTATAAGCATAATTCCCATTTATAAGCATAATTATAAGCATACTGATGCACTATGTGTTATAACATACTACTAATGCACCATGTGAACATAATTACAAGCATAATTCCCATTATAACATACTGATGTGCCATGAGTTATAAGATAATTACAAGCATAATATAAAATGAACATAATTATAAGCATAATTATAAGCAAAAGTACTGATGCGCAATATAACATAACTAAAGAAGCTTTTATTGGCTTATGAGTCATCAGCAACAAAAATAAGTATACAAATATTTTGGCAATGTAGGATGATTAATTTTGTTTCATACTATTTTCAACAATTTTGTTTGATATACATATATACTATACTTAGATTATATTGGACAAAATCCAAAATCCAATACAAAATGCAGCACCAAGGACTCTTTTTCTACCTGTTTATATTATCCACTTTATTGACTTCTAGTGGCAAAAATTTTTAGAACAATTTTTTAGTCTTTTTCTTCTTAAAGTTTGCAATTAATTGAAACACATAAAAAAACTCCATGAATAAAAGTCCCAAAACAACAGTTAATGAAAGCATTAAATAAGAAAAATCTCGAAATTATGGTTTTTCATAGGCCCTTTACACAACCCGTAAGTGACTTCTTGAGACATGAAATTTTCAAAATCTAAATCATACAAGTTTGTATATTTATAGTTTGACTACATAAGGAACTTCTAGGTGTGAGAAAAAGCTTTAGTATATCTATTGTTGGAGTTAGAACAGGGGGCAAATTGTAAAGAGCAATCAACTAATTTTTTAAAAATATCATTACTTAATTATTGTTTCATTCTAGAAAAAATCCACTAAAAGGAATAGGAAATTTGATCTATTATTTAATTGAATATTTTTTAAAATGGAAAGGTATATTATAGAATGTGATTAACACAAAATGTAAAAGGACAAAAATTTTAAATCATTAATTTGGGTTAATTAAATAATGAGTAGAAACATGAGCAATGCAACAGGGGAGGTGCGTGAAAGTATAACAGGGGGTATTAAATCAAGAGACAGGAAAACATTTGAATATAAATCAAGAGAAACAAAAGCGAAGAGAAACATGTATTGGAAATACAGATTGGATAGGAGCGGTGCGTGAAGAAGAATAGGGGAGGGATTGCATTGCGGCTAAAGAAATTAGAAAGAAGACATTGATATGTAAAAAATGAAACCCTAACAATATATATATAGTAAGGGTATTTAAGTAATTTAAGTCTATCGGGCGGGGACGGGACGGATACTAATTTTACCATCCTCGTCCGCGTCCCCGACTTTTACATATCGGGTAAAAACCATCCCCGTCCTCGAAACCAAAAAAAGGGGAAAACTCACTCAAATCGGGGAGGTTCAGTGCGGTTACCCGCGGGGATGGATTTTTTTGCCATGCCTAATTGATACAATTTGTTCTTCAGATATATTTATCACATATTTTCAACCCATCAAATTTTAAGTGTTGAATGGTGAGGGAGTTAAAAGTAGAATATAAGCTAGACTTTGCTACATTTTTTGAGACAAAAGTTAGCTAATATTTTTGGTGGGGTGGTTAACTCAATATAGGTGGGTTCAGAAAGTGGTTGGGTGGTGACATCAATGGCTTGTAATGTATGTAGTGTAAGGATATATTTCAATTGCAACATTTGATAGAGGGATGTGGCTTTCTTGGGGTCAAGGGGAGATGGAAAGGAAACGAAGGAGTGTGCACCGTCATAAATATTTATTCACCTTGTTTGATGGTGGAGAAAAAATGATTGTAAGGAGACTTAATTCAAATAAAACTTGGTCATGTGGGTTGTAAATTATGGTGCTTGTTTAGTGATTTTAATTTGGTAAGAAATATTGACGAAAAAAGGGGACGTGTGGTGGTGTATATGGAAGGTATTATTAAGATAGAGGAATTTAATAATCTTATTAGTCAAATGGAGTTGGTAGATGTTTCACTAAACAAGAAGCGGTACACTTGGTATAGAGGTAAGGGTAAAATGAGTAATATATTAGATAGGTTTTTGTTCTTGCCAAATTGGTTTGGAGTGTTGCAAAATTCTATACAGGTTGGGCTTAAAAAAAAACATCATCTAACCATTGTATTTTATTGCTCAAGTCATTGGAGGTTGATTGAGGGCAAGTCATTTAGCGTCTTTAATTGTTAGCTGTGGGAGCCTAGCTTTAGTAAATTTGTTGAGGAAATATGGGGTGTTTTGCAAATTCATGGATAAGGTGTTTATATCCTTAAGGAAACATTAAAGTTTCTAAAAAATTAATTGATGTTGTGGAATAATGAGATATTTAGGATGCTAAAGGATAAATAATATGGTGGAGGAGCAAATTAATCATATTGGTAGGTTTAGAAAAGTCTATTAGGTTATAAGTTTTTAATTGATCGTCTCTGCCTTGTAAGTGTTTTGGGTCTTGTATTTTAACCACATTTTTTAGTTTTTCTTAGTTTTAATGTTTTTGGGCTTAGGAGAGAGTAAAGCTCATTAGGTTAGAGCAAAATGTTGCTCCCCTTAGCCTATATAAGATATGTTCTCCTTTGTAATACACACACCTTGAATTAGATAATACAATTGTTCCTTTGGTGAGAAGTGAATTGAATTTTCCTTCTTCTTGTTAGCTAGAGTTTTTTAACTTAGGCAAGCTCTTATCCTAGGGTTTCTTCCCCTTAGGTGGCAAGTTTTTGAGGTTTATCATCTTAAGGTGGTGCCCCCACTTTCCCTTTTTACCCAATCCTTATTTTTCACCATAATCCTTGTTTTTCCTTCCATCCTTTCATAACCCTTTCCCTTATTTCCCCATTTTCCTTTTTCTTTTCTTTACCCACTTTCCTTATTTTCATAATCCTTATTTTCGTTTTCTCCATATTACTTTTGTTGCCATTATTAAACAAGAAGAGAAACACATCAAAGAAAAAGAAGAATGAAAACTAGATCCTCTTTTCTACATCAAGTGATATCAAGAGTCTAGAAGTTCTTTTTCTTCCATTTTCTCTTGCAATTTATGTTTTTCTTGGGCTGTTTGGTTGTTATAAATTCTGATTTTGTTTTGTTTATTCAAAGTTTATATGTCTTCTTATTAAGAAATTACAAAAATAACCAAAAAGATGCATATTTTTTTACCTTCCTTCTTAGTTTCTTTCAAATTTCTTCTTGCATATTGTTAGTATCTTTTCAAATTCAAAATTGGTATTTTGTTTTGTATGCTTTAGAATTCAGTTTTGGCACCATTAAGTTTTGGTATTAAGGTCTTTAATTTTGTTCTTGCAAGCTTTAAAATTTGTAGAGTCAAATTTAGGTCTTGTTGTATCTTTGGAGTCTTATCTTTGTTTCTAAGTTTCTTTTGCTTGAATATGTGAATAGAATGCTAAAATTCTAGACCATTAAAATTCATTTGTTTTAATTGGCTTAAGACTCCAACTCAATTGTTAAATCGTCTCCTCTTTAAGTGGTTGTTTGTGTGCTCAATTTTAAGTATTGTTAATTTCTTTTCCATAGTTTCTTCTAGGTTTAATATTTGAGTTTTTGGTCTAGCACTTTATTTATATATATAGAGAGTGAGAAATTTCTTTATTCAGTTTTATAGTATTAAATATCATTTATATAATTATTTATTTGTAAGGTTTTTTGTTATCTTTTTTTAATTATTTCCTTGCACTTCTTTAATCATGCAAGCATAATATTATATCTGATTTCTTTTTTATCTGTTTGATAAATGAGTATTAGTCTTTTACTTTTAGACTTTTAGGCGGCTAGACTAGATGAGCACGATAATAATGCTGTTCCCACTGTTCCAGGTCATAAAATTCAACTGCGTTTTATAATAATACATTGTTTTTTATTTTTAAATGTATAATGTATAATTAATTGATTACTTTTGTACCGGGAATTCAGAATTAACATCCATTTAGTCTTAATGCTACTAAATCATAATTATAATCATGTTAGTCTATAAAGGTGTAAAGAAAAAAGATATTTCCCGTATTTTGTTGTTAATGTACTAATAAGATTCCATTATTTTTTTTTTGTTAATCAACGATATTTTTTAAGTAATTATTGATATTTTATTAGAAAACAAAAATTTTTGTTCAAAGCAGAATACCATGATAGATAAAGTTAAGATTTTTTAAAACAATATCTTTTATAGTGCACAATAAGAAGATCTTGAAGCAGTAATAATATCGCCTTTAAGGAATCCATGCAAGCACTCCCACAAGATTCTACACATATAAATGCTAATTTGTCAAAGGGCAGTCTCTTATGGAATTTTATGAATCACAAAAGTACAACCTATGAACATCTCATGTTTTATTTATAAGTTCATGTTTGACTTGACGAACACTCTTT
Organism: Clitoria ternatea; assembly: GCA_037962975.1. Taxonomy (NCBI): domain Eukaryota; kingdom Viridiplantae; phylum Streptophyta; class Magnoliopsida; order Fabales; family Fabaceae; genus Clitoria; species Clitoria ternatea. The sequence continues at coordinate 48,891,376 of CM075669.1, read as the reverse complement.
AATGATTGGGTTATCTACTTATTTCAAATGAGTTAGGATTAATAGTTTTAATTTTAGTCTAATTAAAATAAAAATCATCCTCTGATGGGCTTACTCTATATGTGTATATTTTGTTTATATTAAATATAAACATCATTATCCAAATATAAATATCAAATTAATATAACAAAAAGTGATAATTATTTTATATGTTTGTAATTCCTTTGTCACAATATCTTATTAGGAAAACATGGTCATTGTCATCCTTGTATGACCTAATTTGTTTTACTTGATACTTTGAATAAATATCTAATACTTATTCTTCCTAACATGATTATGTATTTTCTTAGTCTCACTAGCCCATAGATATCACTCGTTACATAGGAGACACAATTGTAGTGACTTAAAGTCGAAGGACTACATATACTATTACCACATTGAGAAATCATTTATAGCACTCGTGTAACGATCCATGATGAGTTTGTCCACTACACCATCACTCTTTAACTAGAGACACTTTATGGATAGATCTCATATTGACCTATTATTTCAAGGACTAGTGAAGATTGTTAAACTATTTACCCAAAATACCTTTTCAAATAAAACGATACGTCTTAAACATATATTTGAGATGTATTCATTGTGTACGAGCGTCCCATAGTATTAATGTTGACTTTTTATATATAGTTGTTACAATACTAATGTTGACTTTATACTATAAAAAAGAGTTATATTTTATAAAAAATATTAAATTTTAACTTTCTACTATTTAAATTTAATTCAAACAAAAATGGTTATATATAATAGACTCGTTTGTTTAAGCTTATTTTTAAGTGTTTTTTAAAAAATACTTTTTTTTATAAGTGTTTTTTTAATAAGCAGTGTTTTTTTAATAAGCAGATTAGAGTTGCTTCTTAAAATAAGCTGAAATTATCTTATTTTTTAGCAAGTATTTTTTTAATTAAAAAAACACTTATCTCTTAAAATAAGTTTAAACAAATATATTGGTACAATACTAATGTTGATTTTATACTATAAAAAAGAGTTATATTCTATAAAAAAATATTGAATACTAACTTTCTACTATTTAAATTTAATTCAAATAAAAATGGTTGTATCCAATATAAAGATTACCTTTACTAAATAAAGGATTTAGTTGGTTTAATAGTTATTGATTTCATAATGACATAGGTGTTTGGGGTTTAAATCCCACATCCGGTTTAGATATAATGGATCAAGTTTTCACAACCTGCATGTTACCTGCGATACTAAATGGACATGTATTAACATTAATTTTTATTAAATATACTTCAATATTTAAATTTGTTATTATTTTATAATAAATATTTTAATGATTAAACTTTTTATATAATACAATAATTTATATTATATTATATTATACTAAAATAAATATTATATTTAATACGTTCTCCCATACTTTTTTTATTATTAATATTTTTACTTTTGTCCTCTACCCACGAGTTACATGCACCCACCACGCCTTTTGCCATCCCTTAAAACCTACGAAACATTTATCTAAATAGAAATACAAATTTTAACAAACAACTAATTTTATAACCTCATTTAAAAACAATTATTTTTAGTTAAACAATTTGTCGATGGTATTTTTTAAAATGAGTCCTTCTCTCTTTCTCCGACGAGAAAAATGAAATTAAAAGCCTCTAACGTCACAAAAAAATCAAAACACAAAATCCATTAAAAAAGAAACTAAATAATTAAGAAAGCATACATAAACAAAAAGGTGAAAATGCTATCTATATACAATAATAATAATAATAATAATAATAATAATAATAATAATAATAATAATAATAATAATGTATGAAGACAAATAAAATATCTCTTATTTATTCTTCTAACACCTGCAACAAATAATAATTCTCTCTAAATAAAAAATAAATAAAGAATAATATACGGAGATATATCTATATATATAACGTGACCATAATAAACACTGATCCCACAAAAGAAAGCCAAACAGAGGCTTAGACCTTAAACACCGCCATCATAGATAACACCAGCGAGGCGCAAATCATGGCGGCGGAGGCGAAAACAGATCCGGCGGCACCGGCTTCCGGAGCCGGAGACGGCGCCGAGGAGGGAGCGAACTCTTGGGCAGATGCAGCGAGGGAGAAGAGTGAAACGAGGAGGACGAAGGGAAAGAAGTTGAATGCCATAGATTGAGAAAGAAACCGAAGAAGAAAGATCAATGAGTGTACTGTAATTGGTTGAAAGGTGAAATGAGAATGAATTGGGGAAAGGGAAGGGTTTATTTATAGTTGAGGTAAGCGCGGACAGCTGGCAACAGAGAAAAGGAAGAATATGGTGTTGTGTTGTTTTTACGGAGAAACCGTTGGCGTCAAGAGTTCGTTACATATACATTTATTATTACTCTATTCTCTTCTTCAGAACTAGAACCATGTGCTCCTTAATGCTGCTCTTCTATTTTCTTTGTTTCCGTCTTCACTGTGTCCTTACCAACACTCTAGAAGTCATGCCGTGTCCACTTCGTAATCGAAGGTTAAGCAAATTAGATTAATTTCTGGTGTTTTCTACCATATTTTTTCTCCATCTGACTCTATTTTCTTTCTTAAAACAATATCAAATTTAGAGTTTCAAAAAAAATTTGGTTTAATTTTTCATTTTTTGCTAATTGAAGGGTTTAAATTATAACATACCTACTAATAGGAGCATCACATACAATACCCCGATCATTGTATTTTAAATAAATCTAGGGCATGATACTTTCATGATACATTTATGTCTATATATATATATATAGTATGTATTATAGAGAAAAATTACCTTATCTAAAAGTGAAATGGGCGAATTTGTACTGTACAACTATATAATAAATGGATGTATTTTTTAAAAAGTCATGTGATTTTAAAAAACTTTAATCTCAGTTATCCATTGTATGGTTATACAGCTTAGATATGCTCGTATAAGATACATCTCTTATATATATATATATATATATATAATTCACAAAATATAATAATTATTGGTATAATTTTCAACTCAAATTGTAAATTAATCCTTAACAATCCAAGAAAAAAAAGCACTATAACATACTATTGTACTATTGTCCATGTGGTATGCTTATTTCAACAATGATGGAATGTAAAATCGAACAATTAACCGGAGAAGAAGAAGTGGAAGTGAGTATCGATAGATGAAACAATGCATATTAATAACCATGCAATGATAATGTATTTTAAAATTAATGAACCTCCTTAATAGTTGAAGAGGCTAAGTTTTTAAGTTAGGTGCATTCAAAATTGGCAAGTTTGATGAATCTAGACTAATCTAACGTATATCATTTTTTAAAAATAAATAAATAATTATATCTAAAGATCTTTAGATATGTATCCATTGAGTATATTTGACTTGTCTATGAATCTGACTTATATGAGACACTAATACGTAAACAATTTCACTTATAAACATCATAATCCATTTGAACATTAATGGAGTTTTATTCAATGCTTTTAAGATATGCATTAGCTTTTTCACAACAAGTGAGTTGAAATTTCATTTTTTTTTTGGCAAAATTCCAGTCTTCCAACTTAACATGTATTAGTAAAAATGAAAAAATAAACTCAATTTTTTTCAAGTTCTAAATTTTATATTGATTTAGGGGAGATGTATAAGTGCAAACTCAAGTAGAAAACACCTTTCTTTAGTCAAAGGAAAGAATAAGAGAGGTTAATAACTTAGAAAGAAAAAAGTTTATATTGTTTATTTATTTGGGTTCATTGGAAATTAATTTCATTCTTAAATAGAAGGATTTAAGAGAAAATGTATTAAGATTTTTGTTTATTAAATACTCCCTCTAATTTTTTTATAAGGCATAGTTGTGAAGTTTTTTTGGTCGTTTTTAGAATGTATAGTTCCAATTTCTATGAAACATTTATTGATGTTTCCTTATTAATTACAAGAAGTAATAAACTGTTTGAGGTGATGACGATATAAACCAACCAATCAAAAGATGATAGATGTTAATATCTTTATCATTACCAAATGCGTTAATTAAGTTTAAAGGGGTAAACCTGGAATGCTATATTACTTTTTAATAAATTATGAATGGTCAAACTGAAGTCGCCAACAACGTGATCCTACAAGAGTTGAAACAAAACTTGGGACAGCCAAAAGGAAGATGGAAGAAAGAGCTACTCGGAGCCTTATGGGTTTATCACACAACTCCTCACTTGGCAACCTAAGAAACACCATTCTGACTCATATGGAGAAGACCTAATGATTCCCATAGAACTAGGAGAACCCTCCCTTAGAAGAATCTCTTATTATAAGGAAGGAAACGACAATAGAAGAAGAGAAGACCTAGATCTTAGTCTGGGAGAATGATACATATCGTATATAAAAGTACAGACTTCCAAACAAAAATTCGCTCAAAAATTGAACATCATGCTCAAGCCATGACCTTTTTAGAAATGAGACTCAATCTTAAAAACGATAGACAACAATAGGAGAGCTAGAGAATATGGAAAGCTAGCAGCTAATTGGGAGGGCCCATACAGGGTAAAGGAAGTAGTAGACAAAGAGGCATACTGACTAGAAGAATTAGAAGGAAAAAGCATCCCTTGGACAAAAAATACCACACATTTAAAGATGTATCATAATTGAATGTAACAAGGGTACTCTTTTTCCTACTCGGGGAGGTTTTCCCATTGAGTTTTTCTCCTGAGAGGTTTTAACGAGGCCTATCCAAACTTCAATAATACGAATACGATTCAGCTCAATAGTTTTCTTTAAATTATTATTATGTTAAGTCCTAAAACCCTGAGCGAAGGGGTATAGGCAAATTATTCTTACGTGAAGTCCTAAAACCCTAATCGAGGGGGTAAGGACAAATCATTATTACAGTAAGTCCAAAAACCTCGAGCGAGGAGGTAACAACAAATCATTATTACGTTAAGTCCTAAATTTCAAGTGAGGGGGTAACAACAAATCATTATTACATTAAGTCCTAAAACCCCGACTGAGGGGAAAATGACAAATTATTATTATGTTAAGTCTTAAAACTCCGAACGAGGAGGTAACAACAAATTTTTATTATGTTAAGTCCTAAAACCCTAAACGAGGGGGTAACAATAAATTATTCTTACGATAAGTCCTAAAACCCCAAGAAAGGGGTAACGGAGGCAACATTAAACTTTCTCACAAAACCCGAGTAATAGAGCATCGACAAGTTTCTTACACAAGGAAGCAAAAGTAAAATTCTTAGAAATACTAAACACTCCGAGTGGAAAAATCACAAAACTACAAATCACAACAGAGGTAACAACAAAGTCATTTTTCATTTCATTCTTAAAGAAAAAGATTACATCAATAAAAAAGAAGTATAAGCCAAAAACTAAAAGTTAACTAGGAGGAGGGATGGAAGAGTCATCTTGAGGAACTTAAGCTTCATTAAAAAGAGGGAAACTGGAGGGTCAACAACAATATCTTCTCTATCAGACTCAGGAGGATCCACTACCTTCTCATCCACCACTACTTTGAAGGGATCTACTCCCTCCCAAGAAATAGCAAGAAGAGGATTCAGGGTCGAGACCTACGCATGACAGAGATTAAACCCTGACACGAACTTTTCTGTCACCTCTCCCCTTAATGTTTTGACCTACTCATTCCACTCCAAGCACTCCTGATGAGCCCTAGATTTTAGCTTCCAAGGAAGTTTGTCAAGCAGGTTCCAAAGCATCACGCGCCTTCTTCAGAAACGCATAAACTTCAATAGCCTTCAAAGTGAGTTCCCTATGGGCCTCCTTGGAACTCACTAGTTTCATTTCAGTATATTTTAATGAGACCCCATCCTTCTCCAATGTCGCCTCCTTAACTTTCAGGTGCTTTTCTAACTCTGCCATCTTTTTTAGAGCCTTATCAGCTTCTCAAATCTTATTATCTGAGGCTTCTTTCTCCTTGGTCAGCGCCGCCATAGCCTTATCTGGGGAAGTAACATACTTATCCAGGTAACGCCTTATCGATGCTTCCCGGAGGGAAAACATCTCCATGGCTCGACACATAGCTAAGGGGTTGGAACCCATATACTTAGACAAATCCTTCTTAAGCACCAAGGCATGGTCAATAAATTAAGGAATGGGAAATTAAGAATCCCATAATGAGGTCGCGGGATTCCCAGTAGAAGAGTCTTGAAGCATAAAGCGCTCCCACTCCCAGGAGGTGGTGTCGGATTTGAGAGGAACCGCCAAACACTTGGCAAACATGCGCTTCTGAGTGATAAGGGAACTTCAAGGGACTCCCTCACTTGGCTTATAGGCGATCTCGAAGGTACGAAGACCCAAAATCTCCTTGAGCGGGTCCCTGCTTAAGTCGTTGCCTTTTAGTAGCCTGAGCCATGAACTCAGAGCCAAAAACACACAAGGAGGGCCTAGGGAAGTAGCAAATACAGAGACGGTGGATACGGCAACAGGAACGACCATAGCAATCAGAGTCGGAATCAATGAAGACTCGCCCCTAGTCGGTCCTCTTTTTTATAGGCTTTCTTTAAATCTGGAGCGGTCATCTTACGGGGAGGGGGCATATCACTTGAAGAAAATGAGCAAAAGTCAGTACAAAAGCCAAGCAGTTAAGACAAAAAGCCTACAGAAATCTATACTTATACATCCAGGAGTCTAGAGCACCTGAGTTGATGAACAGTGAGATTAATGCTTAGGAACTAAAGTAGTGTCCATGTCCGTTGCAAAGAACTTCACATCATCGCGCTCGACACGAGACAGACTCTCCCAATTTTATCTGGTATTGAATTGGTATTTGAATCTAATACAACGAAAAAGAAGGATGCCCATCGAGGTAATAAAGAAAATCCTCCCTAACCACATCTGGACTCACCCGGATTTTGAAAAAAGATCCCTTAAAATTCTTATAGGACTGCTCAAACGCCTCTATTAGACAACGACTAGGGACACCGCTTAGGGAAATCCACCCGATAGGAACCCCCGGTTTAAAAATCTTAGCCTTGAAAAATAAAAGAAGATAAGGACCAAAGGAATATCCCCAAAATAGTCACAAAGGACCTCAAAGGCCTTTACAAAGGCCCACTCATTCGGGTAAAGCTGAGTCAGGGCAACATTCAAAGCATTCAAAACACCCCTTTCGAAATTGGAAAGTGGAAAAGATAAATGGAGATAGGAGAAGAAAGTTTTATATACATAGTTGTAATCTAACTCCTCAGGGTTTGTGCTAGCCTGGAAAACCTTCACCTCTGGAGAATAACTCAGGAACTCCATATTGGAGGCTAGCACAGAACCATTAAAAGTCCCCTTTTGCCACAACCAAGCAACGATATCCTTATCCCTAATGAAGGAGGGGAAAGACAAAACCTTCTCCCTAACTCATGAAAATATATTTAAAGAAGAAACCATTTTTCTTAAGAGTAAAAGAAAACAGAAAAACAAGAGCTACTGAAACCACAACCCAACGAGTAAGGAAGAAAGAGGAAGAAGAACTAACCTCTGGAAGAAAATACAACCCAAGGACGAAGAAAACAAGACCAAGAGACTGGAAAATGGAAAGAAGAAAGCACAACAGAGAGGCATAGAGGAAATCATAGTGAAAAAGTAAAAAAATAGAAGAGACTTTAGGCTATATATACGCGAGAAAAAGGTAACCCCTAGGCTAGAGATCTAACGGTTAGGAACAACATCACCAAATGCACGACCACAATGCCACGATGACCCCTTGAAGGAAAACTGCCCTCGACACATGGCGAAAAGCTCACTCACATTTTGAAACGATGCGTATAAACCCAATGGGCTTATTTAAGAGGCTTGAGATACAAAACGCCTCATCATTACGAAAACGACTTCGTCCAGGCATCACCTTGAGAAATGAAATGACAACTATTCATTACCAAAAACATGTTCTTCTTTGAATTCCGCTTAGAAAACATTACAAAGTCTCCCCAACACTAACAGATAAACGAAAGATATAACATCCTTAATTTTTAAATTAATTTTCAATAAATCAAGTAAATTTTTCGTAAATAATTTAAATTTCCAAACAAAGATCAGGTTCAGCCATTAAAATATCGACTTTGCATCAATCTGACCGACCCATTAGAGTGCAATTTAAATATAAATAGATTTCTCATAAATAATTTCATAATTAAAATGAAACCTGTATTAATAATATCATTGTCACTTTACAAAAGCCGACCGGCCATTTCATAATACAAAAATATATCACTCGGTAATCAGTATATCACTCGGTAAACGTAAGAACCGGCCAAGGCTTCTACTCAATTTACTATGTACACTATGTATTGTGCATACTAATACATAATGCTCCAATCGGTCGAGTGACTTCAAGTGCCATCGCTGTGTCCTCTATCCACTGCAAAAATAATGAGTAAGGGGTGAGCATAAACATATCAAATAATAGTTATTGAATTGGATTGAAGGTCCAATCCATAACTATGCACAAACCGAGTCATATAACACAATATGAACAACATTTTCTATCAATAATCAGGGCGTACACACAAAATTAGTGCAAACACATGCTCAAGCAATTGGATCTATTAAGACTGTTAGTTTTGTGTTGCAACACTGGCTCCCCGAGTCATAATTCAGCACTCGGCTGATTCGGCCGTTTTACAGGTACCAAACCGCTCTACGCCCATAATGTAACACCGAGTACCACTCCCAGAGTGATAGCGGTCCTCTACTCAGTGTTACAGGCCAAACCCCGAGCCCTGCTCAAGAGGTTGCCTTGAGTCCCACCCAAGGTCTTTTGTGAAAGTCATAACATACCTTACACTCATACATTTCACGCATATACTCATCATGAATCTCATATCACTGTCGGTATTAATATCAAAAATGTGAATGGTATATATATATATATATATATATATATAAACATAAAGCATCATACAAGCGGGGTATCAAAGCACATAACACACATATACAACATAATAGTATCACCCCACATCCATTCATAAACTATCTATTTGAAATGGAATGCTACCCCTACCTGGAATAAAGAGTTTCTGCAGCTCCTAAAGTTATATTCCAATTCACAGCTTGTAAATTCCGACTGGAATTACAGTTTCAGAAGCTTCAAACGCTCACGCGAAAGAGAAGAAAAGAAGATTTACTTGTTCTTTGTAAATAGATTTTTAGCAAGAGTTTGAAGAGAAAGATTATGGATGATGTTTTTCACTTTTCAAAAGTCTTTAATTGATCTAAGAGTAGTTGATATTTATATTGTCCATGCAAAAGAGACGTGAACAATAAAAAGATCTCTGCTGTACTTTTCTGTAGATGATGAATAAGGAGTGAGCATTTAATAAAAAGGAACAGCACATTAGAAAGGGTCCCATACTTAGAAAAATATCAGAAAAAGACTTTACTAGAAGGTAGAAGAACAGATTGACGTGGAAAGCATCAGACCTGATTCTCGCTTGAGCGGACCACTCTCGCTCAAGCGAGAACTGCCCAGTAACCATTTTCCATGCTTTCGCTCGAGCGAGGCTCCCTCCTAATAGCCACTCGCTCGGGCGAGAAATGTCCAGTAACGAATTCCACTGGCATTCGCTTGAGCGAGGCACCTACTCGTTTAGGCGAAATCCGACCAGAGGCTGTCCTTCAATTCTGCACTCGCCCGCTCGGTTAGGCTTCCCAGCACTCGGGTTTTCATTCGGCAGTTCAATCAAAACCGACTCATCTTGCTCGGTTATACCTCTTTCTGAGTCAGAGTTTTACTCTCTCGTTACTCAGAAATCTTCCACACGAAGTTCACTCGGAATTTGAGAACAATCCTTCTCTCGGAAATCTTTTTCATTCGGAATAGTCTCACTCGGTATCATTCCACTCGGAAATATCGTGCTCGGAAATATTTCACTTGAAACGTTTCAATTCAGAGATACTCCACCCGGAACCGTTTCACTGGGATTTCCTTATTCGAAAGTGTCTCATTCGGACACTATTTTCTTAACTTAGAAATAATTTGCTTAATGATGTTTCACTCGGAAACATCTTAATTCCATTCGGAGATAGGTTCCTCGGTCTTACTTCACTCGGTATCGCACCATATTCACTCGGAATATCATATTTCAAACAACATTCACTTGGAATTTCATTCAGAATTTCTTCATTAATCCTTCATAAATGAATTTGCTAAATATTACAAAACTTGGGATGTTACATTTCTCCCCCCTACAAAAATTTCGTCCTCAAAATTTAAATACAAGAATTATACATCAATGAAATAACTCGGGATATTGTTCCCTCATAGCATCTTCTCGTTCCCAAGTATACATGATACTCTGGTCTTGCTGCCATGTAACCTTGACCAATTGGACATTCCTGTTTCTCAATCGTTTCACCGATCGGTCCACTATACCAGTGGGCTCGGCTATAGTGGTCAGGTTTTCTTGAATTTCAACATCATCATCGACATTTCTTGAGTAGGATCTGGCAAGTACTTCTTCAATTGAGAAACGTGAAATACACTATGTAAATTTGCTAAATGAGAAGGCAATGCAATTTGATAGGCTACAGGTCCGACTCTCTTCAATATTTCATACGGACCAATATATTTTGGACTCAACTTCTTGCTTTTCAATGCCCTTCCAATGCCTTTGCTTGGAGAGACTTTCAAAAAGACTTTATCACCGATCTGAAATTCAATCGGCTTTGTCTGATTATCATAATAGCTCTTTTGACGGTCTTGGGATGCTTTCATTTTGTTCTTGATCATTTGGATTTGCTCAGAGGTCTGCTGCACAATCTCTAGTCCTAACATCAGATTCTCACCCGATTCCGACCAGCAAAGAGGAGTTCGGCATTTCCTTCCATATAAAGCTTTATAGGGAGCCATACCTATGCTACTATGATAGTTATTATTATAAGTAAATTCGACCAGTGGAAGATATTGTTCCCAACTCCTACCATGCTCTAGCACACAGGACCTTAACAAGTCCTCCAAACTCTGAATAGTCCGCTCAGATTGCCCATCTGTTTGAGGGTGATAGGTTGAACTCAATCGGAGCTTTGAACCTAATTCCTGATGCAGACTTCCCCAAAATCAGGAAGTAAACCTCGGATCTCTATCCGACACAATCAAAGATGGAACACCATGCAATCGGACTATTTCGCTAATGTACAATTGTGCTAGCCTTGGCAAGGAAGAACTCATGTTAATCGGCAAAAAGTGTGCAGACTTTGCCAATCGGTCCACGATAACCCAAATAGCATCATGACCATTCCGAGTCCTTGGTAATCCCATTACAAAATCCATAGCTATAGCATCCCACTTCCACACGGGAATTTCCAAAGGTTGTAAACCACCGGTCGGTTTTTGATGCTCAACCTTTGCTTTTTGACAAATTATGCAATGGGCCACAAAGTCGACTACATCCTTCTTCATTCCGGGCCACCAAAAATGTAATTTCAAATCATGATACATCTTAGTAATACCCGGATGAATACTTAGTATGCTTTTATGTGCCTCATTAAGCACCGATTGTCATAAATTTTCTGAGTCAGGTACATAAATCCGACCCTTCACTCGGTAAATACCGTCTGAGCCCTCAGTCAGAAATAAATCTTTACCTTTAGCCTGAGTTTCTTTCATCTCGGCTAAATAAGAATCGGTCATTTGCTGTACATAAACAATCTTCAAAAATTCATTAGCTATCTTTAATGTACCGAGAGTCACTTTCCGAGACGAAAACATATCCACTTGCAAATTCATGTCTCGGAATTGTTCAAGCAACTCCATCTCTTTAACCATCATTGTCGCCATATGAATGGACTTTCGACTCAAAGCGTCGGCTACCACATTGGCCTTTCCTGGGTGGTATTTTAAATCGAACTCATAATCTTTCAAGAATTCAATCCATCTCCTCTGCCTCATATTTAATTCCTTTTGATCAAACAGATATTTCAGACTCTTGTGGTCACTATACACTTCAAACTTAGAGCCATAAAGATAGTGCCTCCAAATTTTCAGTGCAAAGACCACTGCTGCCAATTCCAGATCATGAGCTGGGTAGTTTTGCTTGTGCGGTCGTAATTGTCGTGAAGCGTAAGCAATCACTTGGCCATTCTGCATCAGCACACATCCTAGGCCAAGTCCGGATGCATCACAGAAAACTATAAAGCTTTCCTGCAAATTTGGCAAAGCCAATACAGGAGTAGAAGTCAATCGGATTTTCAATTCTTGAAAACTCTGCTCGCACTCGGAGGACCACACAAAAGGAACATCTTTCCGGGTTAGCTTAGTCAATGGTAAAGCGATTTTGGAGAACCCCTCAATGAATCTCCGGTAGTATCCGGCTAAACCCAGAAAGCTTCTGACCTCAGTAATTGACTTAGGCCTCTCCCAAATCATTACAGCTTCGACCTTTGAAGGATCTACCGAGACACCTTCTCTGGAAATGACGTGACCCAGGAATTGAATTCTATCCACCCAGAATTCACACTTAGACAATTTGGCAAACAATTTCTTCTCCTTCAACACTTGGAGTACCAATCGAAGATGCTCTTTATGTTCTTCATAAGACTTTGAGTAAATTAATATATCATCAATAAATACCACCATAAACCTATCCAAGTAAGAATGAAAAATATTGTTCATATAATTCATGAACACAGCCGAAGCATTTGTCACTCCGAACGGCATTACCATGTATTCATAGTGTCCATACCGGGTCCAGAATGCCATTTTAGGAATATCAGTAGCTTTCACTCGGATCTAGTGGTATCCCGACCGTAAGTTAATTTTTGAAAAGACCGACGCACCACGTAGCTGATCAATTAAATCGTCGATCCTAGGCAATGGGTATTTATTTTTGATGGTCAGCTTATTCAATTGGCGGTAATCAATACATAACCGTATGCTACCATCCTTCTTCTTGACGAGTAACACCGGAGCACCCCACGGTGATACACTCGGTCGGATAAATTGTTTTTCGAGCAGTTCATCAACTTGCTTCTTTAGTTCAGCCAGCTCAATCGGGGAAATTCTATAAGGAGCTCTAGAAACTGGCTCGGCTCCAGGGATTAAATCAATAGAGAATTCAATCTCTCTATCGGGAGGAATACCGGGTACATCCTCCGGAAATAACTCGGGAAAGTCACAAACAATAGGGATATCTCAGATTTGAGACTCACTCTTCCCATCAACCATACAAAATAGCATAAGCAGTTGGGATATACCTTTGCTTTCATATTCATCGGCTTTTTGTTTAGGAAAAATCACTTGTCGATTCTGACAGTCAACCAGGACTTTGTTGGCTGATAGCCAATCCATACCGAGAACGATGTCAAGACCTCTTAAAGGTAGACATATTAAATTAACAGTAAAATCCCTATCACCGAGAGTGAAAGATACGTTCTCACACATCATGGAAGTCCACAATTTTGCACCAGTCGGATTAGACACATTTAATGGCCGATTCACAGTAACAACAGGTAATCTCATTTGCATGACACAATCATTAGAAATAAACGAGTGAGTTGCACCCGAGTCAAACACCACGTCAAGAGTAGTATTGCTAAATAAACACTTACTTTGAACCAAGTCATAGGCTTGAGCAGCTTCTTCCATAGTGGTAGCATACACTCGGCCTGCCGCCGGTGAACTAGAACTCCCAGCCCGATCGTTCCTCGGCATCATAGAATTGTTGCCATGTTCTCCATTGCCTCTTCTTCCTCTGTTACCGTTTCCATGACCTCGTCCTCTGAAGCCTCCACGGTTTACACTGGCATGTGATTTAGTTGATTGGAGAAAAGGACAGTTAGGACGGACATGTCCTTTCTCGTTGCAATGGTAACAAATGACGTCCTCATCTTTGTCACAGTTCCAAGCATAGTGACTGCCCCCACATCTAAAGTATTTGATGTCTCTCGGTTTATTCACCAGTCGGCCACCAGCATTTCCCCGACCTCTAGATTTAGAGGAAGATTCTCCTCTCACAGACTTTCCTTGCTTCTTAAAGATGATTGGTGGTAACCTTGAAGAACTATCTGACTTGCTACTCGAGCCGGTTGAAGCTTTATCGTCCTCCTTGTAACATCCCTGTTTTTAGTAGCAGTCTTATTTAGTAAAAATTGAAGTTTAGAAGGTCTGTAAGTGGTAATAAGTGAATAAATGCCCTGTAGATGGTCTGTAATGTTGCAAGAATTTCATTTTTATATGTAATTATGAAATTTAAATGGACCATTAGGGAAATTATGCAAATTCCGAGTGAAAAGGGCTCTGTTCCGAGTAACAGAGAGAAATTCTGAGTGAATAATTAGAAATTCTGAGTGAAGGATGGAATTCCGAGTCAGTGTCATGTTTTCCGAGTAAAACATGACTGAGAGGGCTACCACCGAGTGGAGTCCTGACCTGAGAAGCAATTCTGAGTGAAGTGTTTTCAAGAGAACCACTTCTGGGTGAAATTCCGAGTCAAAACACCCTAGAAAGGCTTATTTCCGAGTCATACCTTGCCAAATGCTTCTTTTTCTGAAGGAAACTCCTCTGATTGAAGTATTCCGAGTGAAAGAGTACATATATACTTATGTTTATGTAAAGAGTACATATATACTTATGTTTATATTGATTTGATGCTTCCTACCGACTGGAATATGTTGTGGAATTATTTGGGAAGGATTCCGAATGGTTTCGTATGTGTATGATTAGGAAACCGAGTGGAAAATGGTAGAGGGAGCCCATTCCGAGAGAAATATAGGAGGCTGAACCATTTCTGAGTGAGTCTATGGGTATGACTCCTCTCCCGAGTGAGATATACTTTACTGGACTACTTCCGAGTGGAGATTGGTTAATTGTGGTTGAGAACCTTACTGTCTTAAGTATATAAGCCAATTCCGAGTGAGACTGACTGAGATGACTCAGATTTAGTTTGAAATTACCGTGAGATTGGCTAAGAGTAGACACGGTTTTAGGAGGATTGAAACGAGTGGGAATCTGAGAGACTTTGGATCAGTTTGAATCAGATCGGATTAAGTCTCTCCAAGGAAAGAAAGCAGTAGGAATTGCTGAGTTCTCCACAGCCAGACTCGGAAATAGGATTCCAGTCGGCTAAGAGACTAACCGAGTGTAATTTCACTCGGTATTCAGTGTCAGAATGGACGTGTTGACTCCAATTTTGTCTTTCAGTGCCTATTTTTACTTATTTAATTCAATCATGCGCACTATAGCTTGTAGGCGGCCAGAAATGGGCACTAAGATAGCCTACCTCCTTATTTAATTGTCCATTATCTCCGCTCGAAGCACCCTTTATATATATTAATATATCCTTCTCCTCCATCATGCAAAGCTGACTCAAAAGGCTCCATTAATCCCACCTACTCCTCCAATCACACAGAAAGCTGTCTCCCACTTGCTTTCTTATTATACCACTCATTGACTCACTCTCAGAACACACACACACTGAAACTAACGCAAATGTCCCTTCTTTCTTCTCCTTCTACAAACAAGCTTTCTCTCTCAATTCCCTTCCTCTCTCACTCGGATTTGAAGTAGGACAGCGAAGGGAACCTTTTTCTTTCCATCCAAGAACTCCATTAAGGTAAGGGGGTATATTCTTGGGTGCTCTGTGGGAAAACCGTGTGAAGGAAAGGGTTAAGGAATCTTATTCCTCACCTTTCCAGGACAGGTTCAGGAATTGTTGATTTACATGCTTTGATTTTATGTATGTTTATATACATTTTTATTACTATGAACATGATCAATTGGTTGTATAATTCATGATTCAATGAATACGTTTGATTATCTGTATTGATTATGATAATTTTGATGATGAGTGAATATGTTTAATGCTGGACTGTGAAAATATTAAATATCATGGGTATTATGTGAATTCCAGTGGAGTTATAAACAGATGTCGGATTCTATGATAATGAGCTCGGTGTTGTACAAACCAACCAGATCATTTAAGAATACACAAATTCACTTAGATATTTACATCAATCCGACCAGTTTTATATCAATCCGATCGGTTACCTGAAAAATGCAAATACCTCGTTTAAACTTTCAAACAGAAACATATTTCACTCAGTAAATACCTTAATTTCACTCAGAAAACCTCATCAGTGTGATTCTACTCGGATTTATAATCATTTCATGTATAAAACTCCTTTTTAGTCAGAATTTACTCAGGAAATAATTATTTCACTCAGAAAACTCTTTCTTCATTATGTTTCACTCGGAAAACATTTTTAACTTCACTGAGAAAACTCTTCTCAGTGATTTCACTCGGAAAATACTTTGATTTTCACTCAGAAAAATTCTCTCAGTCGGATTTCACTCAGAATTTAAGTTATTTCACTTAGAAAATCCTTTTCAGTATCTGTTTCACTCGGAAAACAGCTTTCCAGTACAATTTCACTCGGATTTTTAGCCAGTTCATTTAGAAAACTCTTCTCAGTATGATTCCACTCGGAATCATACTTATTTCACTCGGAATTACTTTTGTTTCACTCGGAAAATCTTGATTTTAATGTTTTTCACTTGGATTTTCATTTAGAAACTCTTCTTTAATTTTTTTAAATTATTGGGACGTTACAATTATTATTATCGTTCTTATTTCTATCATTATAATTATTCTTATTATCATTATTCTTATTATTGTTATTATTATTGTTAGCTTTATTGTTATTGACATTATCAATGTTTTAATTATGAGTAATTACATAAAGAATGTATTATTTTACTCTTTATACAAAATATAATTTTAACCAAGATATATCCGATATATTTTCTGGAATAAGAACAAATATCTTACAATGTTTTAATAATTCATGAGATTCAAGAACTTATGAGGATGTATGATGAGACTGGAAACACATGAATACCCAAGGATCTAATGATAAAAATAATGCATTTCGCATCATGAAAATATTTTTGAAGGAGAAAAATATCTAGAGCATACACTTGGTACAGTGGAGGACACTCACGTTCGATCTCCATGAAGAATCTTGGGAGTACAACTGGAACGGAAACCCAATGGCATCAGAGTCGCGCCTGATAGCCGGGTGAGACGATGCAATTCTAGTGTACTTTGACTAAATGACGGAGTGTAACTATGATCGTAGGGATCCAAGTCTCAAAAATGAAATATATATTGATAAGAACCAATGAGTTCATTTGTGCCTTATGAAAATGAGAGCTTGGGCGGACCCTGATCGCTTTAGAAAATTGGAATGGAGATATTCCAAAAATGAGATGAAGAAATGATTTATTGGGCCCACATGCATCATGAGACTTAACCAAAGATAAATCATAATAAATTCAACTCATGCATTCCATGACAACATGCTTGATTGTTATAATTGTGAATATGCTAATTGTATGATGTATGTGATATTGTATGTTAACTGGATTATGTCCGCACCAGATTAACCAATCAGGGTCTTGGGTTATACTCACCCTTTCTGTTGACCATTTTTCAGAGGAATTAGGAAATCAAGAACCCGAGTATGATGAACAGCAATATGCTAAATCAAATGAGAGCGCTCCTTAAATAGAATATTTGTAGTTAAATAATTATGGATGACTGTATAATATCTAAGGGTGCCTGCGTGCCCCATTCTGTTATGAGTACAATTATTTTTAAGTTTGTGAATGACTATGTGATATATCTACTATTTGCTTCCACTGATCTGCCACTTATTTTAAAAAAAATCACTTTTTATGAAAACTTGTGACCTCTCAACTAAATAGGATGATCCTATAGAAGGGTTTGTCTTATCTAACCGAGGGTGTTACATTGGTGGTATCAGAGCATAGTCGATTCATTAAGCTTGGGGAGTGGACCATTAAGTTTCCACGTACTCTGATAGAAATATTAAACAGTCCATCAAACACCTAAGACTAAATTTCCTATATGGAATTCTCCACATAACATATACCCTGAACCCTTTTGTTGATATTCTTTCAACAATTTCCTAATGACTCCTCGAAACAATGATCATGATATGGAGGAACTTCTTACTCAAATCGTGGAGACGATAAGACAACGAGAATTATCCCATACTCTACTAGGCATAGCCAAGGACTAGCTAACTTTCAGCGGAACGATCTTACACAATTCAAAGGAGAGCTACGACAGGAAATCCGTCAAATATTATTGGGACTTGAAGAGTTAAAATAATATCCGGTGAGAATCTGGGTGTCAGATCAAGTATCTTCGACTGAAATACCATTGGTCAGGGCTATTAAGAATATTAATGGGAACACGAATCTACATTCAGAATAATCTTTGGAGTCAGTATTAAGCCCAAACAGAGGTCCTGTTTGTTATAAAGCAGGAAACGTTTCAATGATGGTCCAAGATATAACTTATTTCCTTTCTTTCTTTCCCTTCATTTTCGTGTACATGCTAGGACTTGAGATACCTTGGAGCTTGAGGTAAATTTCTCTACTCGTTTGATGTTTGTGGCCTAGGTTTTGATTTCTATGTGGTTAGAAAAATGCCTTATGAATGGATTTAGAAATAGGAACCATTTTCATGCGAAACCCAAAAGGTGGGATATACTTATGTGTGTCTTAGGATGGATGTGAAGTAGTATACGAAAATTTTAAAATTTGAGATGGAAGATGATGGTTGCTAATAGTAATTATTTGATTTTAGTGGAACCCTAACTCCAGGATTTAAGAAAATGAGTAATAATGTTAGGAAAGATGATTTTTAGTAAAAACCCATGATAATGTGTGAATGGGTGTTGTTAATGATAAAAATCGGTGATTATTAAAAATGATCGTTGGATTTTGATGAAAAACCCCGAGTTTAGTGAGTTTAGGATTTTGACTAAGTTGATGGTTTTGATGACTTTGAATACTCTAGAATGATTATATATGAGGAAATTAATATTTGAGGCATTAGGTGTTGATTGTTGAGGATTAGGAAAGGAGTGTATATAAGTAAGTATATAGTTGGAGGAATTAATTTAGACTATTGATGTTTATGATGATAGTTACAAGACATTGACAATGGATTAAGGAAGTAATTGATCGTGGATTAAGATACTTGAGTTAATAAATAGGTATGCCATTTTGAAATAGTTGAATTAATGATGATCTTAGACGAAACCAAGAGGCTTATAATAAGTTTGACTAAATTTTAGAGATGGTTAAATGATTAATGTGATGATTTGGAGGTCTTAAGGCTAAGGAATCATAGTATTGTTGTTGTTAGGTGTGGTTAGCATTTTAAGATTTAAAGAATTTTGGTTTTGGGAGAGGAATTCCCGAAGCCTAATACAAACGTGTAAATTGGATTTAGACAAGTCTAGGACTTGACAATGAATTTTGGGGAATGATGCCTTATAATGGTATATTAGAAGCAAGTATTTCTCGAAGTTACCCCTACCACTGGGATAGGAAGAGCTATAAAGACCAAGAAGTTAAGTCCCAGATACGTAGAACCTATCAGATTCTGCAAAAGATAGGAAACAATATGTGCCGTATTGCTCTACCAAACCTTCATAATGTCTTTCATGTTTCCCCAACTCCGTGAATATGTACTAGGCCCTAATCATGTTCTAAGTCCTGGTCAGTTTGTTCTATAAGAAAATCTTACCTTTGAAGCATCACCGGTCAAGATTGTTAACCGACGTCTAAAATAGTTAAGGGGCAAGGAAATCTCTTTGGTCAAAGTAGTTTGGAGTCAGTTAAATGATAGGGACGCTACTTGGGAAGTTGAGGAAAAGATTAGAGGATTGTACTCTCAATTATTCCAACCATGAATTTCAGGACGAAATTCCCAAAAGGGCAGGAGAGTGTAACATCCCTGTTTTTAGTAGCAGTCTTATTTAGTAAAAATTGAAGTTTAGAAGGTCTGTAAGTGGTAATAAGTGAATAAATGCCCTGTAGATGGTATGTAATGTTGCAAGAATTTCATTTTTATATGTAATTATGGAATTTATATGGACCATTAGTGAAATTATGCAAATTCCGAGTGAAAAGGGCTCTGTTTCGAGTAACAGAGAAAAATTCCAAGTGAATAATTAGAAATTCCGAGTGAAGGATGGAATTCTGAGTCAGTGTCATGTTTTCCGAGTAAAACATGACTGAGAGGGCTACCACCGAGTGGAGTCCTGACCTGAGAAGCAATTCTGAGTGAAGTGTTTTCAAGAGAACCACTTCTGGGTGAAATTCCGAGTCAAAACACCCTAGAAAGGCTCATTTCTGAGTCATACCTTGCCAAATGCTTCCTTTTCCGAAGGAAACTCCTCTGATTGAAGTATTCCGAGTGAAAGAGTACATATATACTTATGTTTATGTTGATTTGATGCTTTCTACCGACTGAAATGTGTTGTGGAATTATTTGGGAAGGATTCCGAATGGTTTCGTATGTGTATGATTAGGAAACCGAGTGGAAAATGGTAGAAGGAGCCCATTCCGAGAGAAATATAGGAGGCTGAACCATTTCCGAGTGAGTCTATGGGTATGACTCCTCTCCCGAGTGAGATATACTCTACTGGACTACTTCCGAGTGGAGATTGGTTAATTGTGGTTGAGAACCTTACTGTCTTAAGTATATAAGCCAATTCCGAGTGAGACTGACTGAGATGACTCGGATTTAGTTTGAAATTACCGAGTGAGACTGGCTAAGAGTAGACACGGTTTTAGGAGGATTGAAACGAGTGGGAATCTGAGAGACTTTGGATCGGTTTGAATTAGATCGGATTAAGTCTCTCCAAGGAAAGGAAGCAGTAGGAATTGCTGAGTTCTCCACAGCCAGACTCGGAAATAGGATTCCAGTCGGCTAAGAGACTAACCGAGTGTAATTTCACTCGGTATTCAGTGTCAGAATGGACGTGTTGACTCCAATTTTGTCTTTCAGTGCCTATTTTTACTTATTTAATTCAATCATGCGCACTATAGCTTGTAGGCGGCCAGAAATGGGCACTAAGATAGCCTACCTCCTTATTTAATTGTCCATTATCTCCACTCGAAGCACCCTTTATATATATTAATATATCCTTCTCCTCCATCATGCAAAGCTGACTCAAAAGGCTCCATTAATCCCACCTACTCCTCCAATCACACAGAAAGCTGTCTCCCACTTGCTTTCTTATTATACCACTCATTGACTCACTCTCAGAACACACACACACTGAAACTAACGCAAATGTCCCTTCCTTCTTCTCCTTCTACAAACAAGCTTTCTCTCTCAATTCCCTTCCTCTCTCACTCGGATTTGAAGTAGGACAGCGAAGGGAACCTTTTTCTTTCCATCCAAAAACTCCATTAAGGTAAGGGGGTATATTCTTGGGTGCTCTGTGGGAAAACCGTGTGAAGGAAAGGGTTAAGGAATCTTATTCCTCACCTTTCCAGGACAGGTTCAGGAATTGTTGATTTACATGCTTTGATTTTATGTATGTTTATATACATTTTTATTACTATGAACATGATCAATTGGTTGTATAATTCATGATTCAATGAATACGTTTGATTATCTGTATTGATTATGATAATTTTGATGATGAGTGAATATGTTTAATGCTGCACAGTGAAAATATTAAATACCATGGGTATTATGTGAATTCCAGTGGAGTTATAAACAGATGTCGGATTCTATGATAATGAGCTCGGTGTTGTACAAACCAACCAGATCATTTAAGAATACACAAATTCTGTAACACCCTAATTTTTAACAAATAATAATTCCAAAACAATGAGGAAATTTTTCACAAAAGCAGCCACGGGTCACTTGGCATAGAAGGAAGAAAAAGACAAGAGAAATAGAAGAGCATTCACACGCACATGGCAAGCAGCAGAGGAATTAGGACTGGAACCGATCCATTCGGTTCAGTGTGACACACCAGCGCCTGGGCGGATTCGATGACATCGTTGTCTCGCTCAGGCGAGGTCCGATACCGCGTAGGCGGGGTATGGCAATGCAACAGCGGATGGAGGGGGTTCACAAATGAAACCCAACACCAGCCCCCACTCGTTTTCTCAAAAGGATCAACAGGGAGAACTTTTCCACAAGCAAACGCTAGTCAATCAGTATAAGGAAATAGGCAAGGGAAAGAGAAGAAAGACTCCCATGCGTGGTAACCTGAGGAAGGAATGGGACCTAAACCCACTCCGTCCAGTTCAGCAAAGCATGACAACGCCTGGGCGGACTCCACCACGACGCCCATCCGTTCAAGCAGGGGTCAACACCGTCGAGTGAGACACATTAATGCAACAATAGAAGAGGAAGGTATTTGGGTGGAGTTACACACTGACACCTACTCGCTTCAGCGCGGTTCCACACGTTTGGGTGAGCCGTCCTAGTCGCTCGGGCGAGGTATGACTCCGCCTAAGCGAGGCCAACACAAGCCTTCCCAAACCCGCACTCGCTGGAGCGAGTACATTGCTCACTGGAGCGAGGAGTCTCACTCGGCTAAATAGACGCTCGGACCCAGAGTCATCCTTCACTCATTCACTCGGGAATTAGGTAGAGAAGTCCCATTCAGACTTATCCAATTCACCTTTCTTATTACAGATCCTCATTCACTCAGGTTATAATTATCTAGTACTCGGAATCCATTTCATTCTGACTCACTGCCTTAACTCCTTCCTCAGAAGGGATTCGCTCAGGTTTTCGCTTATTCCTCACTCGACGCATATTTAGACTCTTTATTTCATCCTTCCAAACCTCAACTTAGCTCCACTTCTACCCTTAGCCATACTGGCCTCCTACGCTCGGAAGGTATACTTATGCGTCCATGTTTATCATTCGGACATCTTCTACAGCACAATATAACACGCAATATATATATACATATGTTTAGGAAACATCTGAATAATTACAAACGCAACATGTTCCTTCTACCCGAAGGTGTTCAAGTTTCAAAAGTAAGGACTAAGATCAAAACACGAGCCGGCCAAGTCTTAACGAGACCTTATACACAGTATATACATATACACACATATTCCATGGTACTCGACTGCTCTGCTCTACACTCGGCTCCTCCTTCATTCTTCATTCCGAGAGATATTCACTGAAAATATAGCCACTGCAGGGGTGAGCTTTTACATGTAAAATTATAATCAAAGACTCGGTATCAGCGTCAGTACACGCACCTACTTTCATTCAATCTTTCTCAGGTTAACTAAGTTCATGCAATGTAAGATAACGTCTATAACATACATGATACATATAGTTCATCTCCACACACACACACATGCATCCATGCACTCGGAAATCATACACACACCCCACACATGCTATGTGCACTACCACAATCAGCCTCATATCTATATGCATGCCTGCGGATCCGACTCGGATAATGACTTTCAGTTACGGTTTCCCTTCGTCTGGCCCCTCGTCCTTCAGCTCTTACCAGGTGGTACTGGCCTTCCATGGGCGTCTCGAGACTCTTCTCTAGCTCCTACGGCTACCACGAGCACTATCAGGATCTAGCCAAGGTCTGTAGCTGGAAGTCATTCCCTCGGGGTTCATGACCCTCCATGGGTCACCCCACTCTTGCACATGCAGCTAATGCATTTACCAGTACGTATCATCGCACCATCGATACCTCCCTCGTAGCCATTAAGTAAGAACAGATTCAACACAGCCTTTATATTTGTTTCATCAGTCATACCAATGCATACAACAATCGGCAATCAAAATAATATCATCGGGCAGTTCAACTAACACGCACACACTCATAGTCTCACAGAGATAAGAAGGATAGAACCATGCATTTCATTCGTCATTATCAATTACTAACAGACTATGTCACCACCATCTAGATTACATGCGATCACTGCATACCCACTGTAAAACACACACAGAATCCAGAATCATGCATAAGATCTAGTCGTCATACACACATGCACACACACTCATGCAGTACATTCCTCTGGTACCGTTCGTGGACCATGCATTCGACATGCAAGCGCCCCCTACCTACAGAAGAACCTCAAGAAACTTTTCTGCTCTCGTCGTTAGGTCTGATGCCCTTCTCCTAGTTCATTCAGTCTCCCTTGGCTCCGTCGTATCCTGCGCTTGGTTCTGGGATGGAGCGTGGTCCTTCCTCCAGTACTGTCGTCACGATCTCCAGGAGCGAAGAGCAAGACAGGGAGAAAATAAGATGGAGACGAAGAGGGAAAAAGAGAGAATGAAGTGATGGAGGAAAAAGAATCTGAAGGAACAGTGAGTGTTTGTGACCATAGGCTTACGTTCATATATATATTCGCACGAGGAAGAGAAGAGTGGGGTGGGAGAGCGTGAGCCCAACAGCCACGCGCACTCCGCCCCATCACCTGGCCATCACCATCCTTTATATTTTAATTAGTTTATTGTTTTCTGATTTTCAGGGTAGTTGGGCTGCTAAATTCCTCAAATCATTTTAATCATTTTAATGGCTTAAATCCACTTGATAGTTATATACAATTAACGGTTGTTTTCTATTTGAAATCGAGTCTTGATGGTTTATTTTTCATTCGGCATTTAGCTTCAAAACTAGGATGTTACAGTTCTTCCCCACTCGAAAAGAATTTCGTCCTCGAAATTCAGTCGGTAACCTGTGCGAAATTCAGTCGGTACTCACCTGAGCAAACAACTCGGGGTATTGCTGTCTCATGGTGTCTTCGCGCTCCCAGGTACAAGAGGTAGTCTTGCCTTGTTGCCACTCTACTTCGACTAGTTGTACGTTCTTGCTCCTCAACTTCTTTACCGATCGGCCCACGATTCTGATCGGTATAGTCGTAGTGGTCAGGTCTTCCTTGATTTCCACTTCATCATCAGGCATTGCGTGGCTAGGATCATGTAGATACTTCCTTAATTGAGACACATGAAATACGTTGTGCAATCGGGACAAGTGGGTCGGTAATGTTATTCGGTATGCCACGGTGCCGACTCGTTCTAACACCTCATAAGGTCCAATGTATCGAGGGCTTAACTTTCCACTTTTTAAAGCTCGTCCGACTCCTTTACTCGGAGAAGTCTTCAAAAACACTCTGTCTCCGACTGAAAACTCCAATGGTTTGGTGCGTTTGTCATGGTAGCTCTTTTGTCGATCCTGAGACGCCTTCATCCTATTCCTTATCACTCGGATCTGCTCTGATGTCTGCCTTACAATGTCTGGTCCCAATAGCAGACTCTCACCTGTTTCCGACCAGCAGAGCGGGGTTCAGCATCTTCGTCCATATAGTGCCTCGTAGGGTGCCATGCCAATGCTGTGATGATGGCTGTTATTGTATGTAAACTCGATCAAGGGAAGGTACTGTTCACAATCCCCACCGTGTTCTAACACACACGCCCTTAATAAGTCTTCTAAACTTTGAATCGTCAGCTCGGATTGTCCATCCGATTGGGGGTGGTAGGCAGAACTTAGCCAAAGTTTTGTCCCCAATTCCTGGTGCATGCTGGTCCAAAACCAGGACGTGAGCCTAGGATCCCTATCTGATACGATAGAAGTGGGTATACCATGCAGTCGGACAATCTCATGAATATAAATCCGAGCCAATTTATGCAATGGGTACTTCATATTTACAGGTAGGAAGTGTGCACTCTTCGTCAGTCGGTCAACAACGACCCAAATCGCATCATGGCCCACTCGGTTTTTGGGTAATCCCATGATAAAATCCATAGCAACTGAGTCCCATTTCCACACGGGAATCTCCAGGGGCTGCATTGCACCGTACGGTTTCTGGTGTTCCACTTTTGATTTTTGACAAGTAATACACCGAGCCACGTATTCTGCTACATCCTTCTTTAGTCCGGGCCACCAAAACTGTTTCTTCAGGTCATGGTACATCTTCGTGGTACCCGGGTGAATACTGAGTGGGCTTTTGTGGGCTTCATCAAGCACCATTCTCCTTAACTCTCCTCCACTCGGTATGTATATTCTGTTTTTCACTCGGAAAATCCCGTCTGATCCTTCAGTCAAGGACAAATCCTTTCCTTTGGCCTGCGTCTCCTTCATTTCAGCCAAGTAGGAATCAGTCTGTTGTTGTTCGTACACGGATTTCAAGAAATCATTGGCGATTCTCAGCGTACCGATTGTCATTTTCCGAGAGGAGGGGGTGTCAACATGTAAGTTCAGGTCTCGGAACCGTTCCAACAACTCCACTTCTCTCACCATCATTGCTGCCATGTGGAGGGATTTCCGACTCAACGCGTCGGCCACGACATTTGCCTTACCCGGATGGTATTTTAGCTCGAAATCGTAATCTTTTAAAAACTCTATCCATCTTCTCTGCCTCATGTTCAATTCTTTTTGGTCGAATAGGTATTTGAGGCTTTTGTGATCACTGTATACTTCGAATCTGGACCCGTACAAGTAATGCCTCCAAATTTTCAATGCGAAAACCACTGCTGCCAGCTCCAAGTCATGGGTCGGGTAATGCTGTTCGTGAGGTCTCAGTTGCCGAGAGGCATATGCTATCACTCGGTCTCTCTGCATGAGTACACATCCTAATCCGAGTCCTGACGCGTCACAGTAAACCACGAAGCTCACTTGTAAATCGGGTAATGCCAGCACTGGAGCAGTCGTCAACTTGTTCTTTAGCTCTCGGAAGCTGCTCTCGCACTCGGGACTCCACACGAAGGGAATGTTTTTCCGAGTCAATTTAGTTAGTGGTAACGCCAGTTTAGAAAAACCTTCGATGAACCTTCTATAATAACCTGCCAAGCCCATAAAACTCTTTATCTCCGAGACCGACCTGGGCTTCTCCCATGCCATTACAGCTGTTACCTTTGAAGGGTCCACCGAGACACCTCGCTCGGAAATCACATGTCCGAGGAAGTGAATCTCATCCATCCAGAATTCGCACTTTGAAAGCTTCGTAAACAACTGTTTCTCCTTCAACACTTGAAGTACCACTCGGAGATGTCCTTCATGCTCCTCGGAAGTCTTAGAATAGACTAAGATGTCATCGATGAAAACAACTACGAACCAGTCTAAATAGGAGTGGAATATGCTGTTCATGTAATTCATGAAGACAGCAGGGGCGTTTGTTACGCCGAACGGCATCACCACATACTCGTAGTGGCCATACCGAGTCCTAAAGGCAGTTTTAGGAATGTCCGAGTCCTTCACTCGGATTTGGTGATATCCCGATCGTAGGTCGATTTTCGAGAAGACTGAGGCTCCACGTAGTTGGTCAATTAAATCATCAATTCTGGGCAATGGGTATCGATTCTTAATTGTGAGTTTGTTAAGCTGTCGGTAATCTATGCAAAGTCTCATGCTGCCGTCCTTCTTCTTAACAAGCAGTACAGGTGCGCCCCATGGTGATACACTCGGTCTAATGAACTGTTTTCCGAGTAACTCATCCACTTGCTTCTTCAACTCGGCTAATTCAGTTGAGGACATTCTATAGGGTGCACTGGAGACTGGCTCGGCTCCAGGGATCAAGTCTATAGAGAATTCGACTTCTCTATTGGGAGGGACACTCGGTACGTCTTTAGGGAACACTTCTGGGAATTTACAGACAATCGGAATTTCGTTCACTCGGATTTTACTCTCACCCTCGGTTAGACAAAGCATCATAAGCAGTTGGGTTATACCTGGTGCCGTGTCATCCTCATTGTGCTGTCTCGGAAAGATTATCCTTCGGTTTCTGCAATCTACTAACACTTTATTGGCTGAAAGCCAATCTATTCCAAGCACGATGTCAAGACCCTTTAGAGGCATGCAAACCAGATCGAAGGTGAAACTCCGATCATACAATACAAACGTTACATCCTTACACATTGACGATGTTAACACATTAGTGCCAGTCGGGCTGGCCACTTCCAAAGTCCGATTCATAGACACAGTCGGTAACTTCAAACGTTTTACACACTCATTAGCTATAAAAGAATGGGTGGCTCCCGAATCGAAAACAACATTAAGCGTATTCATACCGAGTGAGCACTTACATTGTACTAGGTCGTTTGCTGGTGCAACATCCTCTGCGTTGATGGTGTAGATCCTTCCTGCTGCTGGTTGGTCGGTATTTCTCTCTCGGTTGTTTGGGGCACGCATCACGTTTCCTCTGGCTCCGTTGCCCCTGCCACCAGGTCGTTGGTTATCATTCACTCGGTCTCTCTCTTGGAATCCTCCTTGACGTACACTTGTGTTCACTTGGCGGAGTTGGGGGCAGTCAGGGCGAACGTGCCCCTTCTCCCCGCAGTGATAACATTTAACATTTGCACCATTGCAATCCTTAGCAAAGTGGTCGCCATCGCATTTAAAGCATCTGCCATGTCTTGGTCGTCCACTCATCTGTCCCCCTTGGTCACTGCGATCCTGGTATTTAGTAAAGGGTCCTGTTCTCCCCATATTACCTGGCCTCTTGAAGCGTGACTGTTGAGGCCTCAGATACTGGTTGGTTCTGTTGTTCTGGTCCGAGTGGGCCTTGTCATCTTCTTCAAATATTCTACATTTATTTACCAATGCAGGGAAACTCCGTATCTCTTGGTATCTACAGGCTTTCTTGATATCTGATCTTAATCCGTTCTCAAACTTAAGACACTTGGAGCTCTCCGTCCCAGGCTGTTGGAAGGGTGGGTAGAATAGGCACAATTCCTCGAATCTTGTCGCGTATTCTTCCACAGTCATGGAGCCCTGCTTTAACTCCATGAACTCCAGCTCCTTCCGACTCCTCACTGTGTCGGGGAAGTACTTTTCTAAGAAGCATGTCTTAAAATCGTTCCACGTCAACTGAGTATCATCCTCAGGGAATCGGCTTCTGGCTATCTTCCACCAGTTCTCCGCCTCATCTCGCAGCATATACACTGCACATTCCACCTTTTGGGCCTCGGTACAATGAAGACCCCCAAAAATCCTCTCCAACTCCCGAGTCCATTTGAACGCTGCCTCAGGGTTCCGCCCTCCTAGAAATTCACTCGGCTTCCTCTTCAAGAAGCGGTCCAGCACTTGGCCCTTCTCAGCTCGAGGCTGGCCCTGTCTCTCAAACACGTCTGCAAAGCGTTGGAATGCTGTGGCTATAGCTTCCATGCTTTGGCGATGCGTCATCCCTTATCCTGAAATCAACATTCAAGGATAAGTATACCCAGCCACTTACTACTGATCGGTTTTCAGTCTAATATTCATTAGCTTAGCACATTATGTATTCTCGTATGTTACACAATCAGTCGGATCAGGAGGAGTAACCTCCTACCCATAATTCAATGTCAGAGTATCAATCAGGTTCAATTCACATCACAACAATTATGACCACTCAGTCAGGAATCACACAACCGCTTACACTCAGTAAGCTTACCTTAGCCTTGGACCTTTCGGTCTGCTCTGATACCAAAATGTAACACCCTAATTTTTAACAAATAATAATTCCAAAACAATGAGGAAATTTTTCACAAAAGCAGCCACGGGTCACTTGGCATAGAAGGAAGAAAAAGACAAGAGAAATAGAAGAGCATTCACACGCACATGGCAAGCAGCAGAGGAATTAGGACTGGAACCGATCCATTCGGTTCAGTGTGACACACCAGCGCCTGGGCGGATTCGATGACATCGTTGTCTCGCTCAGGCGAGGTCCGATACCGCCTAGGCAGGGTATGGCAATGCAACAGCGGATGGAGGGGGTTCACAAATGAAACCCAACACCAGCCCCCACTCGTTTTCTCAAGAGGATCAACAGGGAGAACTTTTCCACAAGCAAACGCTAGTTAATCAGTATAAGGAAATAGGCAAGGGAAAGAGAAGAAAGACTCCCATGCGTGGTAACCTGTGGAAGGAATGGGACCTACACCCACTCCGTCCAGTTCAGCAAAGCATGACAACGCCTGGGCGGACTCCACCACGACGCCCATCCGTTCAAGCAGGGGTCAACACCGTCGAGTGAGACACGTTAATGCAACAATAGAAGAGAAAGGTATTTGGGTGGAGTTACACACTGACACCTACTCGCTTCAGCGCGGTTCCACACGCTTGGGCGAGCCGTCCTAGTCGCTCGGGCGAGGTATGACTCCGCCTAAGCGAGGCCAACATAAGCCTTCCCAAACCCGCACTCGCTGGAGCGAGTACATTGCTCGCTGGAGCGAGGAGTCTCACTCGGCTAAATAGACGCTCGGACCCAGAGTCATCCTTCACTCATTCACTCGAGAATTAGGTAGAGAAGTCCCATTCAGACTTATCCAATTCACCTTTCTTGTTACAGATCCTCATTCACTCAGGTTATAATTATCTAGTACTCGGAATCCATTTCATTCTGACTCACTGCCTTAACTCCTTCCTTAGAAGGGATTCGCTCAGGTTTTCACTTATTCCTCACTCGACGCATATTTAGACTCTTTATTTCATCCTTCCAAACCTCAACTTAGCTCCACTTCTACCCTTAGCCATACTAGCCTCCTACGCTCGGAAGGTATACTTACGCGTCCATGTTTA
Organism: Clitoria ternatea; assembly: GCA_037962975.1. Taxonomy (NCBI): domain Eukaryota; kingdom Viridiplantae; phylum Streptophyta; class Magnoliopsida; order Fabales; family Fabaceae; genus Clitoria; species Clitoria ternatea. Next base: position 48,861,044 of record CM075669.1, on the reverse strand, counting down.
TCATTCGGACATCTTCTACAGCACAATATAACACGCAATATATATATACATATGTTTAGGAACCATCTGAATAATTACAAACGCAACATGTTCCTTCTACCCGAAGGTGTTCAAGTTTCAGAAGTAAGGACTAAGATCAAAACATGAGCCGGCCAAGGCTTAACGAGACCTTATACACAGTATATACATATACACACATATTCCATGGTACTCGACTGCTCTGCTCTACACTCGGCTCCTCCTTCATTCTTCATTCCGAGAGATATTCACTGAAAATATAGCCACTGCAGGGGTGAGCTTTTACATGTAAAATGATAATCAAAGACTCGGTATCAGCGTCAATACACGCACCTACTTTCATTCAATCTTTCTCAGGTTAACTAAGTTCATGCAATGTAAGATAACGTCTATAACATACATGCTACATATAGTTCATCTCCACACACACACACATGCATCCATGCACTCGGAAATCATACACACACCCCACACATGCTATGTGCACTACCATAATCAGCCTCATATCTATATGCATGCCTGCGGATCCGACTCAGATAATGAATTTCAGTTACGGTTTCCCTTCATCTGGCCCCTCGTCCTTCAGCTCTTACCAGGTCGTACCGGCCTCCCATGGGCGTCTCGAGACTCTTCTCTAGCTCCTACGGCTACCACGAGCACTATCAGGATCTAGCCAAGGTCTGTAGCTGGAAGTCATTCCCTCGGGGTTCATGACCCTCCATGGGTCACCCCACTCTTGCACATGCAGCTAATGCATTTACCAGTACGTATCATCGCACCACCGATACCTCCCTCGTAGCCATTAAGTAAGAACAGATTCAACACAGCCTTTATATTTGTTTTATCAGTCATACCAATGCATACAACAATCGGCAATCAAAATAATATCATCGGGCAGTTCAAGTAACACGCACACACTTATAGTCTCACAGAGATAAGAGGGATAGAACCATGCATTTCATTCGTCATTATCAATTACTAACAGACTATGTCACCACCATCTAGATTACATGCGATCACTGCATACCCACTGTAAAACACACACAGAATCCAGAATCATGCATAAGATCTAGTCGTCATACACACATGCACACACACTCATGCAGTACATTCCTCCGGTACCGTTCGTGGACCATGCATTCGACATGCAAGCGCCCCCTACCTACAGAAGAACCTCAAGAAACTTTTCTGCTCTCGTCGTTAGGTCTGATGCCCTTCTCCTAGTTCATTCAGTCTCCCTTGGCTCCGTCGTATCCTGCGCTTGGTTCTGGGATGGAGCGTGGTCCTTCCTCCAGTACTGTTGTCACGATCTCCAGGAGCGAAGAGCAAGACAGGGAGAAAATAAGATGGAGACGAAGAGGGAAAAAGAGAGAATGAAGTGATGGAGGAAAAAGAATCTGAAGGAACAGTGAGTGTTTGTGACCATAGGCTTACGTTCATATATATATTCGCACGAGGAAGAGAAGAGTGGGGTGGGAGAGCGTGAGCCCAGCAGCCACGCGCTCTCCGCCCCATCACCTGGCCATCACCATCCTTTATATTTTAATTAGTTTATTGTTTTCTGATTTTCAGGGTAGTTGGGCTGCTAAATTCCTCAAATCATTTTAATCATTTTAATGGCTTAAATCCACTTGATAGTTATATACAATTAACGGTTGTTTTCTATTTGAAATCGAGTCTTGATGGTTTATTTTTCATTCGGCATTTAGCTTCAAAACTGGGATATTACAAATTCACTTAGATATTTACATCAATCCGACCAGTTTTATATCAATCCGATCGGTTACCTGAAAAATGCAAATACCTCGTTTAAACTTTCAAACAGAAACATATTTCACTCGGTAAATACCTTAATTTCACTCAAAAAACCTCATCAGTGTGATTCTACTCGGATTTATAATCATTTCATGTATAAAACTCCTTTGTAGTCAGAATTTACTCAGGAAATAATTATTTCACTCAGAAAACTCTTTCTTCATTATGTTTCACTCGAAAAACATTTTTAACTTCACTGAGAAAACTCTTCTTAGTGATTTCACTCGGAAAATACTTTGATTTTCACTCAGAAAAATTCTCTCAGTCGGATTTCACTCAGAATTTAAGTTATTTCACTCAGAAAATCCTTTTCAGTATCTGTTTCACTCAGAAAACAGCTTTCCAGTACAATTTCACTCGGATTTTTAGCCAGTTCATTTAGAAAACTCTTCTCAGTATGATTCCACTTATTTCACTCGGAATTACTTTTGTTTCACTCGGAAAATCTTGATTTTAATGTTTTTCACTTGGATTTTCATTTAGAAACTCTTCTTTAATTTTTTTTAAATTATTGGGACGTTACAATTATTATTATCGTTCTTATTTCTATCATTATAATTATTCTTATTATCATTATTCTTATTATTGTTATTATTATTGTTAGCTTTATTGTTATTGACATTATCAATGTTTTAATTATGAGTAATTACATAAAGAATGTATTATTTTACTCTTTATACAAAATATAATTTTAACCAAGATATATCCGATATATTTTCTGGAATAAGAACAAATATCTTACAACGTTTTAATAATTCATGAGATTCAAGAACTTATGAGGATGAATGATGAGACTGGAAACACATGAATACCCAAGGATCTAATGATAAAAATAATGCATTTCGCATCATGAAAATATTTTTGAAGGAGAAAAATATCTAGAGCATACACTTGGTACAGTGGAGGACACTCACGTTCGATCTCCATGAAGAATCTTGGGAGTACAACTGGAACGGAAACCCAATGGCATCAGAGTCACGCCTGATAGCCGGGTGAGACGATGCAATTCTAGTGTACTTTGACTAAATGACGGAGTGTAACTATGATCGTAGGGATCCAAGTCTCAAAAATGAAATATATATTGATAAGAACCAATGAGTTCATTTGTACCTTATGAAAATGAGAGCTTGGGCGGACCCTGATCGCTCTAGAAAATTGGAATGGAGATATTCCAAAAATGAGATGAAGAAATGATTTATTGGGCCCACATGCATCATGAGACTTAACCAAAGATGAATCATAATAAATTCAACTCATGCATTCCATGACAACATGCTTGATTGTTATAATTGTGAATATGCTAATTGTATGATGTATGTGATATTGTATGTTAACTGCATTATGTCCGCACCGGATTGACCAATCAGGGTCTTGGGTTATACTCACCCTTACTGTTGACCATTTTTCAGAGGAATTAGGAAATCAAGAACCCGAGTATGATGAACAGCAATATGCTGAACCAAATGAGAGCGCTCCTTAAATAGAATATTTGTAGTTAAATAATTATGGATGACTGTATAATATCTAAGGGTGCCTGCGTGCCCCATTCAGTTATGAGTACAATTATTTTTAAGTTTGTGAATGACTATGTGATATATCTACTATTTGCTTCCACTGATCTGCCACTTATTTAAAAAAAAAATATTCACTTTTTATGAAAACTTGTGACCTCTCAGCTAAATAGGATGATCCTATAGAAGGGTTTGTCTTATCTAACCGAGGGTGTTACACTCCTCATATATTCTACATTTATTAACAAGGATCGGAAAGCTTCTAATCTCCTGGTGTCGGAAAGCTTTCTTAATCTTTGGGTTCAAACCACTCTCAAATTTGATGCATTTTGAACCTTCTGTACCCGGCATCTGGAAAGGAGGATAGAACAGGCAAAGCTCCTTAAATTTTGCTGCATATTCTTCAACGTTCATATTGCCCTGTCGGAGTTCCATGAATTCCAACTCCTTCTAACTCCTAACAGTATTTGGGAAATACTTTTCAAGGAAGCATTCCTTGAAATTTTCCCAATTCAGTTCGGTCTCCATGGCAACCAATCGGCTTTTTGTCATTCTCCACCAGTTTTCAGCTTCTTTCCGAAGCATGAAAACAGCATACTCCACCTTCTGTGCTTCAGAACACTACAAACTACCAAAGATTCGTTCAAGGTTCTGAATCCAAGCATAGGCTTGATCAGGTTGAAATCCTCCATGGAATTCAGCCGGTTTTCATTTCAAGAAACAATCAATGCTTTGATTGTTACTCGGCTGGGGCTAATTCTGCCTTTCTAGAATATCAGCCACACGCTGAAAGGCAACATCCATTGCGTCTATACCATGAGGGTCCATTCTTATCCTGAAATAATCATCATACTTTAGTACCACTCATGGATATGAAAGCAATTCATTTATAGTTGATTTCCTTAACTACATTACACAACAATAGTGATATGGCTTCACTCGATCATAGCATTTAGTAGCTTAACCTTGGCCTTGGACTTTTCAAGTCTGCTCTGATACCAAAATATAACATCCTTAATTTTTAAATTAATTTTCAATAAATCAAGTAAATTTTTCATAAATAATTTAAATTTCCAAACAAAGATCAGGTTCAGCCATTAAAATATCGACTTTGCATCAATCCGACCGACCCATTAGAGTGCAATTTAAATATAAATAGATTTCTCATAAATAATTTCATAATTAAAATAAAACCTGTATTAATAATATCATTGTCACTTTACAAAAGCCGACCGGCCATTTCATAATACAAAAATATATCACTCGGTAATCAGTATATCACTCGGTAAACGTAAGAACCGGCCAAGGCTTCTACTCAATTTACTATGCACACTATGTATTGTGCATACTAATACATAATGCTCCAATCGGTCGAGTGACTTCAAGTGCCATCACTGTGTCCTCTATCCACTGCAAAAATAATGAGTAAGGGGTGAGCATAAACATATCAAATAATAGTTATTGAATTGGATTGAAGGTCCAATCCATAACTATGCACAAACCGAGTCATATAACAGAATATGAACAGCATTTTCTATCAATAATCAGGGCGTACACACAAAATTAGTGCAAACACATGCTCAAGCAATTGGATCCATTAAGACTGTTAGTTTTGTGTTGCAACACTGGCTCCCCGAGTCATAATTCAGCACTCGGCTGATTCGGCCGTTTTACAGGTACCAAACCGCTCTACGCCCATAATGTAACACCGAGTACCACTCCCAGAGTGATAGCGGTCCTCTACTCAGTGTTACGGGCCAAACCCCGAGCCCTGCTCAAGAGGTTGCCTTGAGTCCCACCCAAGGTCTTTTGTGAAAGTCATAACATACCTTACACTCATACATTTCACGCATATACTCATCATGAATCTCATATCACTGTCGGTATTAATATCGGAAATGTGAATGGTATATATATATATATATATATATATATATATAAAAAACGTAAAGCATCAAACAAACGGGGTATCAAAGCACATAACACACATATACAACATAATAGTATCACCCCACATCCATTCATAAACTATCTATTTGAAATGGAATGTTCCCCCTACCTGGAATAAAGAGTTTCTGCAGCTCCTAAAGTTATATTCCAATTCACAGCTTGTAAATTCCGACTGGAATTACAGTTTCAGAAGTTTCGAACGTTCACGCGAAAGAGAAGAAAAGAAGATTTACTTGTTCTTTATAAATAGCTTTTTAGCAAGAGTTTGAAGAGAAAGATTATGGATGATGTTTTTCACTTTTCAAAAGTCTTTAATTGATCTAACAGTAGTTGATATTTATATTGTCCATGCAAAAGAGACGTGAACAATAAAAAGATCTCTGCTGTATTTTTCTGCAGATGATGAATAAGGAGTGAGCATTTAATGAAAAGGAACAGCACATTAGAGAGGGTCCCATACTTAGAAAAATATCAGAAAAAGACTTTACTAGAAGGTAGAAGAACAGATTGACGTGGAAAGCATCAGACCTGATTTTCGCTTGAGCGGTTCGCTCGAGCGAGAACTGCCCAGTAACCATTTTCCATGCTTTCGCTCGAGCGAGGCTCCCTCCTAATAGCCACTCGCTCGGGCGAGAAATGTCCAGTAACGAATTCCACTAGCATTCGCTTGAGCGAGGCACCTACTCGTTTAGGCGAAATCCGACCAGAGGCTGTCCTTCAATTCTACACTCGCCCGCTCAGTTAGGCTTCCCAGCACTCAGGTTTTCATTCGGCAATTCAATCAAAACCGACTTATCTTGCTCGGTTATACCTCTTTCCGAGTCAGAGTTTTACTCTCTCGTCACTCGGAAATCTTCCACACGAAGTTCACTCGAAATTTGAGAACAATCCTTCTTTCGGAAATCTTTTTCATTCGGAATAGTCTCACTCGGTATCATTCCACTCGGAAATGTCGTGCTCGGAAACATTTCACTTGAAAAGTTTCAATTCAGAGATACTCCACCGGAACCGTTTCACTCGGATTTCCTTATTCGAAAGTGTCTTATTCGGACACTATTTTCTTAACTTAGAAATAATTTGCTTAATGATGTTTCACTCGGAAACATCTTAATTCCATTTGGAGATAGGTTCCTCGGTCTTACTTCACTCGGTATCGCACCATATTCACTCGGAATATCATATTTCAAGCAGCATTCACTCGAAATTTCATTCAGAATTTCTTCATTAATCCTTCATAAATGAATTTGCTAAATATTACAAAACTTGGGATGTTACAAAAGACCCATTAGCCTGCCCCAATGTCAAATTGCTAGGAATCGAGCCCCTTAGAATCCTTCGCTTGGAATCGAGTCACTCAGAATCCTTAACTCGAAATTGAGCCACTCAGTATCCCTCACTCGAAATATCTTCACTCGGTACCAATACTCCCAAAGGCATCTCCACTTGGTATATAATCACTCGGCCCGACCTTTGGTTAGGAACTCATGACTGGGGGCCTCTTGTTCCCCCTAGATCGGGAGAGGCCCCGTAGGACCCCCCTTCTCCCCCTATTTTAGGGAAAATATCCTTAATATTTTTATTTCCCTCATTATTAGTAGATGATTATTATCTCTTAGTAGTTGGGTCAAAGTTAAGGCCTTCTTTTTTCCTATTGTATAAATAAGGCCTCTTAACCTCATTGTAAATGAAGTGACATGTCTTTGAGTAATACACCCTAATTCTCCTACAGTAATTCTATAGGGTTTAGCCTTTACACACTCAAGAGTAAACAAAACCAAAATGATAGACAAAAGTTTTTTATTTGGATTTCACAACTTGGTTTTAAGATAATATCTAGAACAAGTTTATTAGGAATATCTTCCTGGGCATCTCCTGTTTGGAATTACTTTAGGCCTGTTATGAATAGGAGAAATAAATTTATCTTTTAAGGAGCTTGGACGAGCAATGAGTGTTTGATTTGGAATCTAGCTTGGCCTGGACTATGAAAGCCTTGAAGTTAGACAAGATTAATACTAATAACACTAGCTATTCTAAACTTAATTTCACGTGAACCTCCAAATATTTACTAGATTAAGGTTAATAGTCATGAATCCTGCTTTGCTTCATATAATGGTGATGCCTTGAAATTCAATTATAGTAAATGATATATTTTTGACCAAATAGTTTAAAGAAATAATTGAGAAGGTGAGTGATAAGTTAAAAGTTGATCATCATAAGGAAATCCGATAATATCAATTTGATAGTCAAAAGACAATCGACAACTTGTTTTAATAAAATCAAACTACATTCTTTACTAAATAACCAATAAACCTCATACAATGAAGAAGAGAATAAAGATTTACTCAAGACTTAAGTTAGATTTCTTTTATATTATAAATAGTTCTATTTATAAGTTGTGATCATTAAAATTCTAAAGATGTAAATTTTTACTAATTAGCACTAGTAACCTAGTAACAATTTATTAATTTGTTTCCAACTAACATGAATATTAAAATCAAACTCACACAATGGAAAGAATAAAGAATTTTATTTTAAACTCATTAATTTCTTTTGCATTACAAAGGGTCTTATTTATAGGTTCCTGACCACTAAAATTCTAAGGATATAAATTTTCATTAATTAGCACTAATAAATCATTAACAATTTTATTTCTCACCATCTATTATAATAGTAAAAAAAACTCAAAATATTAAAAACTCAATTAAAAAAATCTAAAAGACATAAAATATGACAAAAAATAATAGATAAATTAGTAATAAAATAAAAAAAACATAAAGTTTGATTGTGTATCATCAAATATCATAAGGAGCCATCATAAAAGAGAATGGTGGCTTTGTATGTGGTGTTTCTTATGGTCTAATAGATGTTGAATTAGGCAAGGTGAAATTTGGGGCATCCTTCATGGGATTAGGTTAAGGTTTTCAGGAAGATAACTTTGGAGGTCGATTCCTTTTCAGCTATCAAGTTTCTTGATGATGATCCCTTAGCTACTCACTCTGTAGCTGGGCTGAAAAATCAAATTAAGGAGGAAATGCAGGGAGTAGAAGTTAAATGGAGATATGTGTTCATGTAAGCAAATATGGTGGTTGATTGTTATGCTGGAAATGGTCTTTCCATCCGTGAAGGATTAGTTGTTTATGATATAGCCCCCTTCATTTCTTAGTTGATTCAATGTTTGTAGATTATATTAGATAGTTTCATCTGTTCTTTTTCTAAAAAAAACGAATAAATGATTTCATACTACTCAATAAAATTTATTGCTTATTATAACATGTTAGATTTTTTTTTTCAAAATTTATTTGTTTGGTTATGATTATGCACATGACAACATATCACTTTGTGAGTTGCTTAAAATCTTTTGCTTTTTGTAGATTTAGATGATTAACAATTTGCTCGTAATTGGGGCAATATACTAGAATTTTTTATTAAAATCTTTATACATTAATTTTTAATATTAAAATACAAAACATTTTAATATGTAATGGGAACTACTTACTGTCAATTTGAAGTAAGGATGTGAAAAATATCTGAACCCGTGGATACCCACGGATAAAAATTTGTTACGGGGTATAAAAACCCGCAGGTATGGTTACCCGTGAAAGGAGGACGGATTTTATACTACCCATTAAGAAATTGACACGGGTACAAATATAATAATGTCTGTATTCACAGGTATCTATATATATGAAATTACATTGGTACTCTTTCTTATTATTAATATATAATTATATTTAATAGGTCTTTTTAAAACTCATTCTATGTTGTTGCGCCCCCCTTCCCCTTCCCCGTGCTGCTGTGTGTGCATGTTCCCCCTCCCGTGCGTCGTTGTGCTTGTGCATCTCCACTCCATTCCATTTTATTTTTGTTTCCACCATTTCTATACTCCTGGTTTGCTCCAAAGTTTCAACATCAGCAACTGCAAAAAAAAGACTACGAGTTCACTTTTAACTTGCCTTCTTGAATCTTGATCTAATATATTTTTACAAAATTTACCGATTTGGGACGAATTGTTACTGCCTCTAGATCTAATTGATGCTGTCAATTTTTTAATTTAACATTATTTTGATAATCCCAAATAAACTATTTAGGTACTATGAGAATTAGTGGTTTATATCTAATTTTAAATCGAATTTCAAATACTTGGTAACTTGAGCAAAGAACCAATCTTTGGTGTAGTCACTAAACTAATTGTGTAGATTAATCAAGTCTTAGTCACGCTATAATTCTATATATCCATTCCACTGCTCATATTGCCTAAAACTACCAATTACAATTCACTATAACAATTATATATAAATACTCCTGGTCAATTCATGAGCATTATAAGTTAATCTTACCTAGTAGAATCAATATGTGTTTTGAAAATAAGCCCATAATACGTCTATGAGTTTTGATTCTTTATGCATAGTATTGATGGTAGAGACTCTTCTATCCATCAATGAATTACAAGCACAAAGAAAAGAATAAATTTTTATATTTTTATTTTATATTTTCTATTTTAATTAGGTATTTATGGATGTTCATGGATATCTACGAAGAGTGGTTATCCAAAAAAAACCCCGTAAAACAGGTACATCCGCCCCTTGACATCCCTAATTTGAAGTGAATTATGTTCACAAAATATTTTAATTTTAATTAATAATAAAATATTTTTTTAATTTAGTCATTTAAAATTAATTATATTCAACATTATCTTATTGCTTTTAAATATTTACAATTTAAGCATCTTTTAATTTTTTTATCTCAAGCTTTTTATTAAAAATCTTAAAATAGATCCCATATTCATATTTATTAATTTTATTTAATTTAAAAAAACTGATTTTCAACCCACATAAATCAATTAAGTAACAATAACGTGTTTAGAATTTAATATTTATTAGGAATCTTGAGTCGACACTCCTTAATGATTACATAAAATTAAGAATCAATAGATAAAGATGCTCTATAGTATTTCTTTTTCTTGGGCCTCGCAGTGAAATCCTAATTTCTAACAATAATTGCGAGAAAGAAAGTGGTCGGAACACCAAATCAATTAAAATAAAACCAGAAAAGCCCAAATTAAAATGCAAAGCTGGAAAAAGCCTAAACACAGTTTCTGGACTGTGCTGCTACTACAGCTAATATGTAATACTGTTATGGACCCAAAAAGAAAAACCCCAAGTATCATTCATTATTGTTCTCTTATGTGTTTTGATCAGTTCTCATGTTTGTGTCAAGTTAGGAACACACAACACAAACATTTTTCCGTTTTCCCCCTTCCATCTAATGGCCGCCACAATCATTTTACGAAGGTTAAGGTTAACCACTTCGCAGCTAAAACCATCTTCTTCTTCTTCAACCAATTTCTTACTCAATAATCCCCAAACCCCTACCTTGGAACCCTTCTACCACCACCCATCTTCCTCCTCTTTCAAATTTTCACACTTTTTCTCCCAATCAACAACCCCTTCAAACCCCAACTCCCATGTTTTCCCTTCCTTACATTCCACGAACCCCTTCATCCCGCTGCCACCACCCTCCAGGTTCTTCTCAGATTCAACATCGCCTCCAGACCCTGAAAAGGCTCAACATCCCGGACCAGGCCCAAGCCCATACCCGAGCCAGAACCCGAATTTCAAGCACCAGGACATTGAAGGACCGACAGTGGAGCGAGATCTATCATCGCTGGCGAACGAGACACGGGATGTTCTAGAAGGTGTGATGAAGAGCATGTACGGGTTGAGCAGGGTTGTGGCGGTTTTGGGCCTGGTTCAACTTGGGCTTGGGGCCTGGATCACGTACGTAACTAAATCGGGCCCAATAACGGAGGTTTCGGTTCAGAGCCTTTTGGCCTTCGCGTTCCCTTTCTCGTTGGCGTTTATGTTGCGGCGGTCGCTGAAGCCAATGCATTTCTTCAAGAAGATGGAGGAGCAAGGGAGGTTGCAGATTCTCACACTCACGCTTCAAGTTGCTAAGCAATTGGATACGTTTTTCGTTAGGCTTCGTGGGGTTTCCGTTCTTTGCGTTGTGGGGGTTGTTGTTGGAGTCGTGTTAGCGACGGTTTCGAGGTAGGAGCTTGTTTGCAAAAAAACATTACAAATAACCATGTTCACTATTGGATGTGATTTTTCTTGAATTTTTTGGATATTAGTATATGCTTAAAATCTTTTATTGAATTATATTTCGGCTATCTTGTTTTTTCATATCTTGATTTGGATGTTGATCAACAGAAGATACACATATTTTATGCATTTGACTTTAAATAAGCGTGTTTGGTTTCAGGCAGAGATATATTTCAGTATTTTATTTTAAATAAATTAGATAGTATACTTCATTGAGAGCGTCTACAAAATAATCTACAATCATCTATTTATTGATTGTATAATTGTTTTTGACACGTCTCAAGATTTTAAATTTTTTATTATAAAAAAAAAGGAATACTAAGGCTATGTTTAGTAAAAATGAGTTATAATTTATTTTACTAGTTTATTTCATTTTTTATATTTTTATTATTATTGATATATTTTTTAAACAACCACTTATATTTATATTTTAAATATATATATTTATTATGTCATTTTATATTTAATATATTTTAATTTAATTAATTATAAATTTTCAACTAATTTATTAATTTTAAATTAGTTTTTTAATTTTCTATTAGTTTTACCAATCGGACACTAAATAATTGATCCGGTCTAGATACCGGCCCCCATACTTGTGACGTCAGACTGACCTCATATAAGGAAAACCGGTGTCCAGGTTCAACGTTACCACACCGGATATCCGTTGTCTGGTCATCCGCCCTCACTCCATGACAGCATCATTCATTTTCGCTGTAACGGTTCTATGTTCATTGATACGGGATATTTATATAATTGTTAGCTTTTCCCTCATAGCAAGAGAAGAGCCTTTTGATAACTTATCAACGAAGACACTGTTTGTAGCAAAATACGTCACATCAATGGCTTCAGAAAGTAAGTGGGCGTGTCAGCAGATTATGCGGAAAAGGTGATTATCCTCTCCTCTCTCTGGAGGATTGTACTCTGATAATTGACCTACCCTCCTGACATATTCTGAAAGTCGAGCCACTTTGATTGACACAATATACACGCAATCAGAGATAAGGGACCCACCTGCATCCAACGTCTCATTTTTTTTTTTTTTTCTCTTACGTTCAACTATAAGAGGCCATATCAACACACATGCATGGTATCGTTATTCTATCTCACATTTTACTGTTATCACGCTTGAGTATTCATTCAGTTTATACACCCTTCTAACTTGAGCGTCGGAGAATCTTCGCAGGTGGCACCACCTTTCGCCCTCCTACAACGCGAATCGTTGGTGTGAAGGATCTCCAGGACAACAAGACCGGCCTCTCCCACTGAGAGACCGGATTAATACATCGGATATACACAGTTCCGGTGTGCAAACCCTAAAAACACCTGCATCCTTGTGGCTGGTCCCATACCGGATCCTAGACCCCGGTCCAGACCAGTTCAATAATAATTGTTATTTTTGTTGAAAGTAACATTCTTACCGAATTACCACCCGGTGTGTGTATGTCTGTGTATATATATATATATATATATATATAATAAAGTTGTAAGTCACTGGAAACATGTTGGTTGTGTAGTTTTGCTTTTTTAAAATTTCACAAGGATTTTATTTTTAGAGTAATTCTATTCTTCATGTGTTTACGTATCTAAATATATATGAGACTTTCAAGGAGTTAAATGTAATTGGCTTATACATAAATATCTTTTAAGTAATTAGAGTTAATACTACCCGGAAATTAGAAATTGCTTATATAAGTTTAGATAGCTCATAGGTAGTTTATAAACTTATATTAATAAAGGAGATTAATTTTATTTACGTAAAGAGATGTTAAAATTAAATATTAACAAAAAACATATATTAGAGTTTTTTCTTTTCAAATCATGCAATCAAGTTATATGGATTTGGTTTAATTTGGATTAAATTTATAAATTCAATCTAATTAACTTTTGAAAAATCAAGTAGTTTTTTTTTTATAATAAAAATCAAGTAGTTGACCGATCCCTACGACATATTTCATATCAAGCTTTTAAAAAAATCAAGCACCTCATGTTTTATTATTCTGTTATTTGTTCTTTATATACTTTAAGTACTTTTACTTAAAGAGTGAACTCTTTTTAATTTTTTACATTGCATTGATGAAATATTTTAATTTCTTTTATAAGAAAATATACTATTTTTAATATTTAAAAATTCCTTCCAGTTTTTAACTTTATAAAGATTGATTTATTTTAGTTTTTAACTTTGTAAAATTTTTCATAAATAACTTAATATTCATTTTGAAAATCAAGGACTAATAGAAAAGACGTTCAAAACATGTGAATAATTTTAATTTTACTTAAAATCTAATCATATTTATCAAAACAAATAAAGGACTCGTGTTCTGTAGTATACTCTTCCTTAATTGATTTACTTTTAGTATTAATTTAATAATAACTTGCTACTTATATTCTATTCTTTTAATTTTTCTCCAAAAATTATTAATTTTTTCTTATATAAAATTATATATATTAATTTGTCCTCGCTACTTAAATTTTCTAGGTTCGTCACTAGTCCAAACCGTAATACTACAGGCATTCCATATTTATATTTATATATTTGAATTTCATAAATTTGATTTGTGATATTCTATATGAAAGTAATTACTTATTTTTAAAAGTTTCTTTTAATAATTAAATATAGTTAATAAAAAAATTTACCATGTCTCGTGAATTATTAAAAGAGAAATAAGGTTTGAGAACATCGCGGAGGTGATTACTCAAGCGGGTACCAAGTACAATATACGGAGGGGTGGCGGGAGAAAGGTTCACAAGAATTTATAATAACGGATTTTTATGGTATAAAATTCAAGCGCTTTCACTTTCTCTGAACTGCACTTCACACACCAAGAATTTAATTTTTTTTAAGTACATTTTAACAGAAATATGTGGTGGTACCAAATAAGAAGTGTAAAAAGATAATGCAATATGATTGAAAATGAGGGTAGGAAGAATGAAGTGATGCCATAACCTTAATATTTTGATTTTAAATATAAGTAAAAGTAATTACTTTATATATATTAAAAATAACAGTTAGAAGTAGTTATTTGTATTAATGCTATTAAATATTTGATGTAATATCCTATAAGATTTCTAATATCATTTATTACACAAAATATAAGTTGTTTTGAGAATATATATATATATATATATATATATATATATATATATATATATATATAAAGAAGACATATTTAGTAGATAAACATATAGTAACATTGGAGAAGTATAATTTTGCTTATATTATGAGACCAAAAAACTCTATTAAAATTTGCTTATATTTAAAACAAGAAATAATATCTTACTTTCAAGTGGTGGTGAATGGTCAGCCTTCCAAGATGCAATGGCGTGAAAAGACACATCGAGAGGAAAGCTTTCCTCGTGGAAGGAAAGGAGGTATGTTGGGGACATCATATAGATGTTATGGTTTTGCAACATGAACATCATATTTTAAAAAGATCTTAACCATAAACCAAGTTTTCACATCCACAAATAAATGCACCCGTTAGGGTAGTACGAGAATTGTTTTAAACCCTAAGTATTGAACCCCAAAATAGTATAATCGCAAGCACTCGCTACCAATGCTCTTTGAATGTTAAAAGAGTTGGATTTTGAGAGTAGATAATTAGACAACAATAAGAATAAAGAAGAGAAAAAGAATAGAATGTAACATGAGTAGTGTTGATATGAATTGCAAACTGAAGTTTTGAATCCTACTATGACTTCCCCTTATTGTTCCCTTTTATTTCATTAATCATAAGCACCAAAATTATGTTGTCAACCACTCATGTCAATATTATTAATGTCGTTTGTTCCTTCATCACTAACAATCTACTTTATAACAAACCACCCAAAGGTCACATAGGATGGTTATGTTAAAGAATACTTTAAGAACTAACCGAGCTTACGAATCCAATAACTGATTAGAGGCATAAATGATAGTACTAAGTACCTATCATTACCCTTTCAACGCATAATTTTATTCCTAGATCTATCAATTAGTACAAGGTTTAGCTGTCATAGTGCTAAGTGATTAGGTTAAATTAAAGAGTAGCTAATTCTATATCGGTTAAATATTTTTACCATTTCCTTTCTTCTTCTCCATGTGCGCCAAGTGAGAAAAAAAAATAAAGAGAAGCTTCGAGCTCCTGCCATGGTCGTACGTGAGCTAGCTTGATTAGTGTGGCACACTGATTTCCCAGACCCAAATCCTAATGCAAGTATAATTAATTAGTAAAATTGCAAGTAAATTTTTCACGGAGAACTCGAGGCAACAGTAAGATAAAACAATAATAAACTAATCGATAATCTAAAACCTTCAAAGTATACACAGAGATACAAAAGCAGCGGAATAAGGAATATGTATAAATAGTACCCATCCCTTGCCATATATGAAGATATGATAAGAGATCCAAGAGAAAACAAGACTCATGCTAAAGTTTAGCGGAAACATGATAATTAGGTTACGCATTCGAGCCGAAAAGCATAAAGATGGAATCATTAATCAAAGGGATACAAATGGACAAGCAAAGGATGTAAAAACTCAACATTTTTGGGCCACCTGGTAGTGTGTTCCATGGCCTGGCCATGGTTCCCACTTTGGTCGTGGTTTAAACTGCCTGCCAGGGGAAAAACAGGCAAATTTTGGGTTTCTGTGGCAGAGAGTTCCGCGATCGTGGTTCTCTCTGCTAGACGTTGTTTCTGACACGAAATTAACATGCTTTTGAGAACCCTAGCCTATACATTTCCTAGGACCTTTTTGGAATATATTAACCACCTAATTCATGGCATTTTGACATGGAAATTAATCCAACCCTTTGAGGTCTTTGCACCTTAACTCATGCACTAATTTAGTCATTAACAATACGCGTAAATCATGGAACCATCAATCAAATATGCATACATAAAAGGTTCTCCTCACTTATCCTACAATCCATGCTTACATTCATCAAGGTACTCACAAGTATGACATTCCAAACCTTAACAATCATAAATTGTTCATCAACATGAAATGTTATTGTCATCACATTGACAACCAAATTCATATGTCCAAATGTCATACATTGTTATATACAAAAGAATTTGTCACTTTATACTATCAAAAGAATAAGGATCCCATTTATAAAATTAATGAGGCCACTATAAACATCATCACATATCATTTACATTGTCGGTCAAGGTATTCCATTACCAATATTTTACCTTTACACAAAAGCATTATTTCCCAAAATAAGTTCATCTCATCCATGTGAGGTCCTGCATCATAATGCCAAAAAAAGAAACAACATATATAGGAGAATGAGCATTACATTTGAAATGATGAACTTAAACACTTATGATTATGTGTATATGCATATAAATCACTTATGTGTTTTACAACATAAGTACCAACATCATCAACTCATTCATTTTTCTCATCACAGACATGTATAAGGATTATAAATCAATCTTATATCAAGCACGTACATAATCACAATTCATTTTCCTTCATCACAACGGGCTATCACAAGTATTTTCATAGTTTTCACCTTACTATTCCTTTAAGTTATTTATTTTTCAATTTGAGGTTTTTAACCTTCAATCATCCATTACCTTTCTAGGTCTTAAATCTCACACTGGCATATCTCTGGACTATATGCAAATGCTCTTAAACTAATACATATGCACAAAAAATCATACTCAACAATTACGAATCCGACTGCGGGAATTAAATCACCAATATGGGTATATACTGCAGTATCATCTCGACATAATGTGTACATACACATACGTGTGTGTATGTATATATATCATTTGACATTTTTATTGGTACCAAACCACATCGCCCAACAACGTAACATTGGTCACTTCACTATAACTGTGGTAAATAATATACAAGATATTATGAAAATGGTGTTGCGGGTGAACCATGATTCCTCACCATGGTAGCTGTGAATCAATGGAACTATTAGGGTAATCCTCCTCCTTAAAGACCACCCCCATTGGGTCAACCACATGCAATCCCACGAGATTAAACATGTGCAACTTCATGATTCAACCACGGAATCACTAGGGTAATAAATATGCCCATGCGTTGAGCCGTCCTCCCACTGAGCCAATTCATTGAACCCCTAACATTCCAAACTGGGAAGTTGTACAAATATGCCATGGATGCAAATGCAAATACAAAACAAATGCATTCTCACACTAATACATCCTACCATGCCACTCATCAATCATTAATCATTATTCTCATATTTACCGCCACCTTTTTCTCTGTGGATTTTAGTTATATATAGTCTTGCCATTGTTTCAATGTTCAATTGTAGCATTTACTTTCCCTTTTACCAATTTAATTTCAACATCATTACAAGCATATAAATTACACCATTCACAATGGCATCAGCACATTTATCAATTTTCATAACCACTTATAGGTGTGCTATACAACAATTCATCCAATTTCTTTTATGAATCATCAACATTTAATACTAGTGGGGAAACATGCACATTTTTCACAATAATGCATAGGCACACATTTGCCTAAATTTTCATAACATTATCAATCACAACAAGAGACACACCACATATTCTACATGCATCAAACATATTTGCCAAATAATAGACAACAACAAGGTCATACATTCCAGCCAGTCACAACAATCATGGCAAGGAAAATATGATTTATCATACTATACAACAATCATCAAGTTATTCAATTCATATATTTAGAATATAGAACTCTTCTCCTACCTCAAGAGAAGAAGTCCAGGCGATTCGATGGTCCCGCATCATCTATCGGATTAGGTCCTACATTCAATACATGTTTAACACAATCAATTACAATTAATCACCATTCTCCATTTTAATTTCTTAAGTAATTATATTCATGATTTCCAATATGTTTCAAATATTTTCTAGGCCTTAGTTTCACATTTTATTAGGTTTTGGGAATTCTTTTATTAGTTTCACACTTAATTAGTGACACATAATGTTCTTAAAATACCAAATCAACATCATTCTCTTCACTCATCATCCATAATGTAAACTTAATGTTCCATTATGCATCATTATGATCGTCCATGTTATCCATATAAGACCTCAAATATGACTTCCTTTATGGGGAAGTTATTGTTATACTACTGGAGGATCCTTCATTCTTGGCACGGTCCCTCTAATTTGTGTTGTTAAAATTGGAAGAACTTCTTCTCTTGGCCTTTTTTATTTTGAGTTATTTTTCTACTTGTAAAGCTTTATGCAACAATTACTCCAACTCAACAAATTCCTACAACTCAATAATATCTCAAAAGTCCCTATTCAAACCACTCAAAAATCAAGCCACAGTTACCTCATTGTCTCAGTTGACTCTAGCCCTCATCTTCATGTCTTTGTAGTACTCCTCAACACTTCGACTGGCTTGAGTCAATTTATGAAGCTTAAGTTGCAAATCCTTTTTGAAACTAGCTGAGACATATTTCCTCCCTATGATGGTTCGTATCTTAGCCCAAGTATCCACTAATGGAGCCCAATTGTCCACTAATGGTTATTCATTTCCTAACCTATCTCTTTGATACTTATTCCACCGAACAAAAGCATAGTTAGAAAATTCAGTTACTATTATCTTAACTTTTTTTTCCTTAGTGTAATTTTTAGAAGAAAAGACATGCTTAATTTTTATCTCCCACTCCAAGTGTGCTTTAGGGTCTCCTCATTTTCCTTTAAATGGTGGGATGTTAAGCTTGACTCTCTTAATTCTTTTTTTCCTTGGTTCAACTGTCCTATCACCATCATGGTTGTCTCTATTGTTAATTTGATCTAACCTTTTAATGAGGACATACTAAGGGAGGACCCTCACACTACCCTAGAGAAAGGACTTGAAGCTTACAAAGGTCTTCTCACAAGGGCCAAGGCCAAAAAGGCCAATGAGAACATCCATCGGGCCTTATCTTCCTTCCTAGCCTTGAGTGGGCCCAAGCCCAATGAAGAATCCTTGAGGGTCTATTCATACTTTACTTGTAATATACTTCTTAGGTAGATTCTCTAGGCTTATAGGGTCTATTTGGGCCTTGTAAGGTCAATTGGGCCACTTTTGGACCATGTACTCTCACTTTGGGCCATGTATAGGCCATACTCTTCTCTAGAAACTATTTTGGGCCTAGGAATCATGGAGAGGCCCATTTAGGAGGCACTTGGCCTAAATCCTTTTAGCTCTATATAAAGAGCTCTCCCTTTGTAATTTGACACATATTAATGCCATTGGAGTTTTTACACTTTCAAAGTGAGTTTTAGTGAGATAAGCTCTCCCTTCTCTCTAGGTTAGAGTGAGCTCTAGCAAGCTCTCATCCAAGGGGTTTTCCTCCCTCTTGGTGGCGAGTTCTAGGGAGTTATCTCCCCTTGGAGTGGCCTCCCCTTCACTTCCTCCATTCCATCCTTCATCCTCCTCCTTTCTCCCTTCCATTTCCACCTTTTCTTTCTCATTTTCACTTCCAAATCCGTGTAGTCTTGAGTCATTTTCTTAAATTTCCATTTTGGTTTTCTTATTGTAAGACTCTTCAACAAAGGCTTATGAAGGATAGAAGAAGAAAAGAGCCCTAGATCCACCCTTCTTCAAGAAGCTAGAAGAAGATCCTACATCACCTTTCATGGAGCACTTCAGTTTGTTGCTGCATTAACCTTTCAAAATGTTGAGTTAATGTTTACATTTGTAATAGGGTCAAACCAAGTTGCCCTTCACCTGTTATTCTTAAAAAAAAAGATCAATAATAGTAATAATTTTTCATCACTACTCTCTTTCACGTGTTTATACTCACGCTTAAGTGTTTGCACTCAAATTAGGCTTTTTCTATAATATACTCTCTTTCCTTTTACCTGTCTTCTGTTTTCCTTGAGTTCTTAACATAATCAAATAAGACTTTCTCAAGTGTACTAGAGTAATAATAACAAACAGGTACTAGGCGAGTTCTCAATATCACAAATAACCACTGCAGATATAGTTCCAAACAGAAAAAAATTCCAACAAGTTTTAATTAACATGAGGTGCAATAATAATCCTTTACAATAACAACCAATATATCATCTAAAAGTTGATTGAAAATGTGTCCTGATAACATGAACCATTCAGCCATAATTTTATTCTTTTTCTTTTTATTTTTTTGAAATTAACACTGGCTTAACTTTTGCAATGATTTGAACACAATGATTAACACTAATAGATGATATAATTGATAATTAAGTGAAAGGAAAGATGTTAACAATTTCTCTAAGTGTAGCATAAATAATTTTGAGTTGTATCTCACATTATAGAGGTCTAAATTTGGCATTTCCAAAATGGGGTAGAAGTTCACGTTTTGGAACGTAAATTAGGCTCAAGAATCACCTAATTAGAGTTGTAGAACTTAACTTATGATTAAGGGATACACATTGTCTCTTCAACTTCTAAACAACAATAAGAATTGACCCTGGCAGTTAGCTTTGATACCAATTGATGTGAATCTATTTGCCATTAATTATGAACGGACCCACTAGGACTAAGGCATTGTATTCACGCATAAACAATAACAATGGGGTTTAAATTTTTTAGTGGTTATTGTTGTTTTAGAATTGGGATTAGGGGGAAATAGTAATGTATAGAGAATAGCACGAATGGAAAAAAAGGTAAAGGTAAGGTGTATAACGCTATTTTCGAAAGGAAGATAAGTCACAAGATGCCATAAAAGGGATGGAAAACCATTGATAAGTCAAGATATGGTTCAGCCAAGAACCTAGGAGAATACACCTCTCAGAAAATATGTTTAATTCCAAAATCAAGTCTCCTTACATTAATTTTCTTAATAAGGATATATAGAAAATAAAGTAAAAGGTACCAATTACTAATAATGATTATTAGGTTTATGGATTTCATAAGCTCTTTATGTATCAATGTAGTCCCTAACCATGGTCGTGTTGTGGTTCTCTCTACCTTCTTCAAAAACTCTCCAATTCCAAGTTAGAATGTTCCACGACCAAGCAGTGGTTCCCACCATGGCCATAGAACCCTAAAGCACTGCACTAAATTAACTTTGGTTCCAAGTCCCTTTCATTAAATGTATTCTCAAAAATTGTTGTTACCACTTATTGTAGAACCTTCTTTGCTTTCCTAGTTCTTTCTCTTGTCCTTGGTCCCCCAAGCCCTCCAAATGTCTTGTTGTCCTTATTTGTAGTCATGTTTTCATCACAAGTAGAGGCTAAGGAACGTGATGAAGGCATACCGAATGAAGACTTGCAAAGGTGTTAGGAATGTTTTCACCTGTATCAACTTTCCCCATTTTTTATAGGAAAGTACTGATATGAGGTACAACAGGGATGGTCCTTACTCATCCCCTATAAATGTTACTCATTTACTACAATACAAGATACGTTCACCAACCCATCTCTCAAACTCTAATATTAATTATCTAGTACTAACTTGAGGAGTAGAGTGTCTTTGCAGGCGATACTCTATTTCACCCCACAATGCAATGTGTTGGTGGGTTGTTGGACAATATCACATCAAGACCTTAAAACTCCATTGGACCTAAGGATATAATATCGGTTCCTCACTAGGCTAATGTAAAAGATAAGAGGCAAAATGCCCAGTATTCACACCAGCAATCTTTCCCCCATACTAAATAGAACAAATTATACATGAGAAGTTAAAAGGTCGTCACGAAAAATTAAAAAGTTTTTTCAAAAGTTCAAACTTAACTTATTTAATTATAAAAAACGTAAAGCTAAGTTTTTTTTATTAAATATATTGTGTCAAACTAAGACTTAATTATGCTATGTCATAAATTACATTAAATTAGGGTCGATCACCAGACGATTACGGCCAGTTTCGGATCATAAACGCCTTATCCGACCACACCGACCAAGGTGAAAAAATGACCCTCTATCATCCGAATAATGCTTTGGGGAAGGTGGGTTTCGGGCACAATGGTTGCGGATTTGTCGGCCGGTTAAGATTGGGTTATGTAATGTAATAAAAAAATTAAAAAGTACAGATCTAAGATTTGGAGAGGAGAAATTGCATGTTCATAAATTTTCCCCTATTAGAACTATGCCAAAATCGATGGTGGTTCAGTCTCCATTGTTCTTCTCATTGGTGTAGTCATAATCGCAACATGCGCATTATTAGAAATGAAGGTGTGCCGCCGCAGGGAAAAAGAGATGTAACGGTTATGAGCTTGTTTGAAAAGGGAGGTGTAAGGGTTAGGAGCTTACTAGAAAAATGAGGTGCGTCGCTGCAGGGAGAAAGAGAGAAATGAACGGGGCTGTGCTGCACATTTATTAGATTTAGAGTTTTAAATAAAAGATGTTGGATTAGGGTTTTAAATGGGCCTAAACTATTGGGCTTCATATTATGCATTTTTTTATGTTTATGGAAAGGGTCGGTTATGTATGGGTATGTATGGGTAGTCATGGATTTTAAATTTTCATCCGCAATCGTCTGTGTATACCCTTTGAAGACTGATTTTTTATGTTTTTATCATCCAATCCCGTTCATAATTCCGTTCGTTCATAATTTTTTCTTTCGGAATATCGGTTATGTGTAGGTAATTCGCATGTTGCCCAGTCCTACATTAGATGACCCGGTGAATTTATATGTTTTACATAAAATTTACTAAAAAATAAAGATATTATATCCTCAAACAACAGGTATAACTTATTTTCATCTTATAGAGAAAAACAATCACGTTCTGTGGGTAACAAGCGTGCGAAACACACGTGTCGGTCACAATAGGGACGAAAATGACCTCTATAGAAAATGAGAGAAGGAATCGTAGTCAGTTTGTGCGGCCAGGTACTTGTTCCATGTTGACACGGCTCGCCACTTTTTACCCCTTCATTTTTTCCACTTTACCCTTCAACTCAGAGAATCATATAATAATAATAATCACTTTCCCATTATACTTTACAAGAAAAGTAAAACAAATATATCTATTATTTAACTTTGTGAATGATTGCCATTTGCCAACCCGCCCCTAACAATATCACTTTGATGTAAAGTCAGATTGATTTCTTTCCTCTTTTGTTTTGTTCTTCAAATATTCAACTTCATGTCTCAATGTTTTGATCAATTCATATTCGAAATTTGTTGCTCCATTTGCCTCCACATATAACTTATTTGGTTTTTTATTTGTAGCATAGTGGTAAAAAAACAAACTTTATGAACAGGCTAAGGAAATGAGAAATGTTAAATTATGTATTTGGTGTGAAGTATGTTTATTCAACAAAATACATGATCTGTTGACCAAAAAACAAAAAACATGTCTTAATATTTAATAATAAAAGAATGGGAATCATTATACTTTGTCTTCCTTAATTATACTACTTTTTAACCACGTACATGCGAAGATGGAGAGAGAATTGTTACAACAAACATCTTCATTTCACGGGTTTTTGACCCATTTAGGGTTATTTTTTTAAAAAAATTACAAACAACGGGTAGGAACAAAAATATTTTTTGGTCTGGGGTTGTTTCTGTCTTGTCAATAATTAAATTTCAGACTCTCTTTTAATTTCACACATGTAGAAGATGAATTTCTGTATGCTTGACATGCAGAGAAATCAGATGATGATGGGACGAATTCCTGCATGAATTCGCTGGCCCAAGGGATGAAATTGACCTGTCAGGGACCAGGGGAGCAGGCCTACAAAATCGGCTGGTTAAAGGACGAAACTGTGACTTGAATTCGCAGGCCCAAGGGATAAAATTGACCTGCCAGGGACAGGGGGAGCAGGCCTAAAAATCATTTGGTTGAAGGACGAAAATCTGAGGAAGATGGATCAATTTAAACGTGGTCTACCAGGGGAAAAGCTCTCACTCAAAATTCTCAGGCAAAAACTTTCACATCCTACCTTCGTGGTTTACCGTTTCCAGGGGTGGGTGGTCCATCTGAAAGGCAAAGCAAGCATTTGTGTCCCCTTAAATAAAGGTATGTTTTATATTAAATTAATTTATTTTGAAAGTTATTTATGTTGATAGTGATTTGTTTTATGTTGTTAGTGATATGTTTATTAAAATAATTTTTTTGATGAAAATAAAATATTTTTTTAGTGTAGTTTATTGATAGTGTGATAGTAATATATATAGTTTAGGGTTTAGGGTGTAATATTATATTTTGTTTATAGTTCTTGATGAATATTTCTTGTTGATTATATGAAAATAAATATATTTTTTTAACGTTATTTTTTGTATGTTATTTATTGGTAGTGTGATATATGTGATTGATAGTGTTATAATATTTTGTTGTTGATAGTGTGATTATTGTGTAAAGTTAAAATAATTATATTTTAAAATGTTAATGGTATTTTTTATTGGATTAATTGGTAATATGTGAAGGTATTGTATTTTTGTAATATTTAATTGTATTTATACCATTAAATAAATTTTTTATCATTGTTGTGTTTGTGAAAAAATATGTATTTTGTATAGTGTTGTATATTGATGGTGTGATAATTTGTTGACAATGTGTGATTTGTTGATAGTGTGAAGATAAAATGATTGTATTTTAAATTATTGATGTTTTGTTTTATATTGGAGTATTTGACAGTAAGTGAAAGTATGATACTCTTTATAATATTATTTTTTTGATTATAGTGTTATTTGTTAATGAAATAGAAAAAAATGTATGTTAGTTATTCATATTATGTGAAAATATATTATTTATTATTTAAAGCATTTTTATGTTAAAGTAATTTTTTATTGTCTTACTGTAGTGCAAACCTGGCCCTGAAAATCCATCACTCTTGAGATTTCAAAATGTGCATGTATCTAAATATATATTGAATGGAAAATCAGACAGGATTTTAAAATATAGACGTGCCTTACTTTTCCGGGGTGGGAGAGATTCTGTTCCAAACAAATTATGCCATTGTTACGGAGAGCTGGTTTCCTTGGGATAGCTTAACTTCATTTTTTTTCAGGTGGAGCCTGCTTTGGTCTCTGCACTTGTGGAGAGGTGGAGACCTGAGACACATACATTTCATATGCCACCTGGCGAGTGTACGATTACCCTCTAGGATGTGGCAGTGCAAATTGGTTTACGAGTTGATGGTCGACCACTTATAACAGATACAACAGATCGAGATTGGTCAGTGACTGTGCAAAATTTATTTAGTTTGTATCCACCTGATGATGCATTTCATTGTGGTTGTCTGAAAATAAAATGGCTTTCGGATAACTTTGCCAACATTGATGACCACGTTGGGACTCCATTGCAATTGTTGAGATACACCAGGGCCTATATTATGCGTTTGATTGGTGGGGTTATATTCTCTGATCAATCCAGTAGCAGGGTCTCATTGAAGTACCTGCCATTACTAGAAGATCTTGATACATACGGTGAGTACAGCTGGGGTTCTGCTGTGTTGAGTTATTTATACCGTGAGTTGTGTAAGTCCACGAATTATGGTCGGTCATCAATTTCTGGATTACATCTACTCCTTCATGTATGGGCTTGGGATAGGTTTCCTAGCATTGCACCCTCAACGGGTCAGGGATTAACATCCAAACATCATCATTCGGAAAGAGGTCATCATCATTACCCATTGGATACCATTGACCAGAGTACGCCTTGATGACATTGTCTTGGGTGTACGCCAGATGAATGAATTGAAAGTAGTCTAGGCTCACTACCTGACACGCTGCAATTAAGTACGAATATGGAAATTGATATGCCATGAATCTACCACAGGTACAAGATGGATTAGTTGACAATGTGATCGTGTATTTTCTCCCACCATGTTGTGTGATTGGGTTGAACCTTTCCTCAACTTTGAACCGCTTCCCATGCACATCATAACGTTGAACCTTGTGGCTGTAAGCAGTGGCTTAATTTTTCCCTATTTGTTCCATAACCTTTTTTGTGGACCTCATCCCATCCCCAAATTCAGATCTGGCATGTGTACCACGACACATAAAATATTCAACCATCCGGGCATACGTGCACTTCGCCAATGTTGTAATGGGCATGTTTCACGCACCTTTTAGGACTTTGTTTACACACTCAGAAAGGTTGGTTGTCATATGACCAAATCTACGCCCACCCTCATCATATGCCAGACTCCACTGTTCTTTGGGGATTCCATCTATCCACGCCGCAATCTCTCGCCCCTCTTCCCGAAATTTAATTAACTTTCTATCAAAGACATTATTGTTTGTAGTGTACCCTACAAAAATTCAAACATAACAATTAGTATGTGACAAACAAAAAGAGATTATAGAATGATCGTTTAGGGTTTAGATTAATAGATAGCTTCAACAACTCCTGTTTAAGTCGAGCATTCTTAAACTTGTTGTTAAAATTACTGGCGATATGCCTTATACGGAAAACATGGTATGCATTTGGCGGTTGCTAACCAATTTAGGGATTTGAGACCGCCAACTTGATGCTTTGGTGTTGATCAGATATTAGACAAATGCATGTTTTAGTAGTCACATGAATCCTTATCTGGGCCAAAAACCACGTCCATGCCTGTAACGTTTCCCCTTCTACTATTGCAAACGCAACAGGTAAGACATTATTGTTGCTATCCTGGGTGGTTGCAATCAACAACATGTGACGGTATTTTCCATACAGAAACATCCCGTCCACTTGGATGATAGGCTTGCAAAATGCAAATGCATCAACACATTGTTTAAAACTTCAAAACACTCGTTTGAAAGTCCGAAAATCTAGTAATCAGATGTCGTCAAGTGGTACGCTGAACCCGGTGCAACCTGGAGCATACGAGACATCCACCGTGGCAAGATAGCGTATGACTCATCCCAATAACCAAAAGCACGCACTATAGCCTTTTGTTTTGCCTTCCAAGCTTTGTTGTATGAGATTTTGAATCCGCATTCAGCTAATATCCTCTCTTGGATCATGGCAATGGAAACTGACGGGTCTTGATTCACCATCCCTGGTTATAACATGTCAAAAATGATCAACAACTTTACAATTTGAGTTGGACATATACACAACATGGACATACCTAGTATACACGAGCAGATGAACCCAGAATCCAGCTTCGGATGGTCCTGTGACAGCCCAACATTAACACAAGTGTGACTC
The DNA here is from genome assembly GCA_037962975.1 of Clitoria ternatea. Classification (NCBI taxonomy): domain Eukaryota; kingdom Viridiplantae; phylum Streptophyta; class Magnoliopsida; order Fabales; family Fabaceae; genus Clitoria; species Clitoria ternatea. The sequence goes on along the minus strand of CM075669.1, from coordinate 48,833,618 downwards.
CTACCCCATTTACTAACCACCCATGCCTTTGTTTTTTTGGATAGTATTGCTCTCATCCTCCACAGACAACCATCTACTTAATTTGGATATTTCACTGTTAAATGTGTTGATTTAGATTCACCCACAATATACGTTTGGTGCTTCTTCATGGCATATTGTTTTAAGGTAGTTTGTAGTTCAGCCTTTGATGCAAAATAAAGTCCAACATACAAATCATCACCTATCCTCCAATCAGGTTCATTGTCTAACCCAATTGGCATTTCTTCTTCGTCTGGATGATCCCAATTTATGTTGGTATAATGCAGTGATGATGTCCAAAATGGTGTACACACATTTCCTGTTAATGCGTAGTGTTCATCAACATTCCAAATAAAACATGAACTAACCAAAGATAATGAAATTTAATATCACCGACCTGTCACCGTTGACCCTGTTGGAGCACTTTCATCGGGTAAAACGGTCATGAGATGAACTGCTACGAAATCAAAGTCCCCTTCAACATCAGTATCCACATCACTATAGTTGGGGATATTTTGCTCATCAGCTTCATCCTCCTCACCACTCAAATATTCCTCATCAACGCTAAAATCAGGCACATCATCGTCTAATAAACTCATCACATTATCACCTATCAAAGGTCCAAACAAAAATATTACTACCAAATATTAACTATAAATAAAAGTTTAAAGTGTGCTTACCCCCTATCAATGTAACACATTGTGATAAACCTCCTTGTGTGTCCCGGAATGAACTTCCATCTCGGTTTAAATCAACGTATATCTCCAGCGCAACCATCTCAGATTGTAACTGAAACATTCTCAATGCAACATCAATCGTCTCATCATCAATTAATTGAAAAGCATCAAATTTATTTTTCCTTTTATTCACTACCAACCGACTAGTTAACTTCGTAATCACTGTTGTATTTTCAAGTTCTAACTTAGTAACTATTTTTTCTTTTAGTTGCTCAATAGTAATACCTCACAGGATATACATTAACTTCCTGTCACCGTCAAACGTATACCCCTTAGGGCCTTCATATTTTCGGCCATTAGTGAATAAGACCACAGGAGAAGAGATTTTTACAGTCCTTAAATAAAAACATGATCAATTGATTAACATGTAATAACATAAATTTAATTGAACAAAAATTGTTTTCCAAATACTTATTTGACATAATTTCTTAAATAATTGTTTTCATAGTAATAAAATAATCAAACTTATTATTACTTCCTATTAGAAATGTAAAAATAACTATTAACCAGTAACAAACAATGAAGCTTAATACTTACCTACACAACAAATCTCAACCAGCAATCACGGAACAACAAGATGCAAACACAAATGAAAGGAAAAGATGTTCACTATGTGAATGAGGAAGGATATAAATAAGGTTAAAATCGTAGGAGGGAACGAATTTTAATTAAATTTGTCTTTTAACTCTCAACCAGCAATCACGGAACAACAAAATGTTTACACACGGATGAAAGGAAAAGATGTTCAGCAAGTGAAGGGAAGGAGAAGAAATAAATAAGGTTAGATTTGTAGAGGAAGGGGACAAATTTTAATTAAATTCGTAGAAGGAGGTTTAACATGACGGAAACTGACACCTGTGAATTCGTCTTTTAACCCTACGAATGGAGTTGTGACACCTGCATATTTCGTCTCCCAAACAAGTGATTTTGACTAGTCAATTTCGTCTTGCCAGAAGACGAAGTCACCTGTGTAACATCCAAAATTTGAAAATTTTAGAAAATAATTCATTAAGGCTCGGTGGTTTATTATTTTCTTTTGTGTCTTTAGCATTTTGGGTATAATTTTCTCAAATGATGCTTGATTGAAATGATTCTAGTCTCGTTCACTTTGTTTCGAAGAGATCTTCAATCTCTATTTCTAGGCTTTATCCCAAATTCTCACTCTGTCATGCTCAAACTCAAGGATTAAGTAAATCCATATTAGAATCATGATTATTCACATTTTTATCTTGTGCATGGTTCATTCAGAAATTCATAACTTTCTCATATGATCTCCTTTTCTTGTAAACTTGGTGTCAAAATCACCATAACACAATTATCTACATTTTCCGTGAATACATCAAGAGCTATATCTTCCCAGATCGGTACAGTTTTGGAGATCTTTGAGGAACCATATTTATCACATCACTATGGTGACAGGTCTCAGAAAAATGGAAAAATCTCCATTGTCCGTTATTCAAATCACTTCATTCTTTTTTATATAGATCCATATCAAAAATATATACAATTGTTGTGAAGGGCAGAAACCCAATTCTCAAAGGAGAATTTTTGGTGAATTTATTTCTAAGCATCTACCTGATTCAAAGACGACTAGAGTATCTTGTCGTATTTTGATCATAACTTGGGCTACCGATATCGAATCATCGCAAATGATATATCAAATCAAAGGGAAAAAGAAGATTTATAAGTTTTATGTTGAACATTTTTCCAGATTCTGCTTTCATAAATTATCATATATTTAATTGCAACGTTCCTAATTTTCATTTCCTAAAAATCATGCATATGCCATGACATTTCATGCTAACCATACCATATTATACACCTGCCTATCTATATTCACGTTACTATCAGTGGTAAGCAAATTCTTCACTCCAAACTCTGATCCAACTGCCCCCACTAGCTGCACATAAATTGACAATAATATTAAAATAATCCCTTCCTATCATGTCATATGCATATGTGTTCCTTTGATCATTTTCCACACTACACACACGTCACTTTACTTCTCTTCTTCTAAACTCTAGTAGACTTTCTTTTGTCCTACTCTCTTTCTTTTATTTTCATATAATAACTATCACCTCTTCTCCCATCACACTACTTCTGCGTGCCCCTTTTTCCTCTTACCACCATCAGGTTGTTTTTTTTTATTATTATTATTTGCTCTATGTCCTCTAATTCCTTATTCATGCGTACTTCCATCAATGATCTCTGTTAATTAAACCGTTGGATCGGCCTAACAATTTGAGAGTGTATTCTTAACATCCTCCTCTATGTTCTCACCGTTCAGATTTTCATTTTGACATCTGTAGGTGGAGAAATCGTGTTCAAACCGAGACCCTGTTCCAGTTTGTAGGAATTCTGACCAGCTTCGGAAAAACTGCGATATCCGATTCGTTAACCATTGGATCGGGCTGCAATTTTGGTATGAGGTTTTTGGGATGTGTTTCTACGTACTGACCGTTGGGATCTTGGTTTAGAGGTATAGACTCGGAGATATTGTGTTCGAACAGTAGCACAAATTTAAATCAACAATTGACTCAGATTGTTCGGGAGCGTTCAGGTTTTAAAATCAAGGATTCCAGGTAGGGGGAGCATTTACATTTTAAATGTATAGTTTATGAATGGGTTCGGGATAGTATTGTTATTATTAGTGAGAAATCCCGAATATATAATATGTGTGATATAATTGTGTTATGATATTTTCTGTTCATATATTATTGATATTGAATTTGGCATGAGATATATATGTTGTATTTGTGAAATTGTTATGATTCCTATGCATGATATGTAGTAGGATATGTAATGATAATATGAGTATATGCATGAGATGCAAATTGATATAGCATGAGATGCTTAAATTGATGAATAAATATGAAATATGATTGTGGTTTTGAGGATTCCACAAAAGACCTTGGGTGGGACTCAAGGCAAAACCTCTTGAGCGGGGCTCGGGGTTTAGCCCGTGACACTACCGTTGTCACTGGGAGTGATTGTGTCACGTGAGAGGGCAAACAGTTTGGTACCAGTAAAACGGCCGGATCAGCTGAGAGCTGAGTTATGGCTGGGAGCCAATGTTGCAACACAAATTAAAAGACTTAATAATGGATCCATTTGATTGAGCATATGAATACATTGATATATGTTATTGAGAATAACATGATGTTATATGATGAAATTATGTGATATGAATTTGATTTATATGTGGTTATGAATTGGACATTTAATCTGATTCAATAACTATCATTTGATATGTTTATGCTCACCCCCTATTGTTATTTTTACAGTGGATGTAGGACGCAGCGATGATGTATGAGGTCACTCAGCCTACTCGGAGCATTATGTATTTATATGTATAGTACATAATATACATAGTTATTTTGTAGTAGCCTTGGCCGGCTCCTGTGTATACTGGATTTTATTATGTATATGTATAAATAAATGAGCCGGTTGATATAATATTGACAATAATATTATGTTAATCCAAATCCTGTTTCTAACGTTTAAATTATTTGCGAAAAATTTATTTGGATTTTAGAAATTTAATTTTAAAAGTTTGGGACGTTATATTTTGGTATCAGAGCAGACTTGAAAAGGTCCAAGGCCAAGGATAAGCTACTAAATCCTATGAATTGAGTGAACTCATATGCTAGTTGTCAATTATTGAATTGATAAATGTTATCCACTGTAAAAATGTTGTATTCTTATCCATTAGGAATACTAAAGTGCGATGTTATTTCAGGATAAGAATGGCTGATCATCCAGATATGGATGCAATGGCTGCTGCCTTCCAGCGTTTTGCTGACATTTTAGAAAGGCAGAACCAACCCCAAACATCTGACAATCATAGTATAAATTGTTTTCTGAAGCATAAGCCGACTGAATTCCATGGAGGCTTTCAACCTGATCAAGCTTATGCATGGATACAGAATCTGGAAAGGATCTTTGATAGTTTACAGTGCACTGAGGTACAAAAAGTCGAATATGCTGTGTTTATGCTCCGTAAAGAAGCTGAAAATTGGTGGAAAATGACCAAGGCTCGAATGGTAGCTACGGGCACTGAGTTGATTTGGGAGAATTTCAAGGGATGTTTCCTTGAAAAATACTTTCCAGACACTGTAAAAAGCAGAAAAGAACTAGAATTTATGGAGCTCAGACAGGGCAATCTTAGTGTGGAAGAATATGCAGTAAAATTTGAGGAACTCTGTTTGTTTTATCCTCCTTTTCAGTTGTCGGGTACAGAAGGTTCGAAATGTATTAAATTTGAGAGTGGTCTGAGACCTGAAATTAAGAAGGCTTTTAGACACCAAGAAATCAGGAGCTTCCCTGTTCTTGTTAATAAATGTCGAATCTATGAAGAAGATGACAAAGCTTCTACTGGATCAAGCAATAGGTCTGATAGTTCTTCAAAGTTACCACCTATCAGTTTCAAAAAGCAAGGGAAGTTTGTTAGAGGTGGATCATCCTCTAAATCCAGAGGTCGAGGAAACTCTGATGGTCATTTTGTGAGCTGTCTGAGGGAAATCAAATGCTTCAAATGTGGTGGAGACCATTATGCTAGGAACTGTGATAAAGAAGAAGAGGTTATCTGTTATAATTGCAATGAAAAAGGACATATTCGTCCTAACTGTCCTCTTTTGCAACAAACTGATTTTAATGCTAGTGTAAACCGTGGAGGCTTTCAAGGACGAGGCCATGGAAACGGTAATAGAGGAGGCAGAGGAAATGGTGGACGTGGTAATAATTCTATGATGCCTAGAAATGATCAAGCTAGAACTTCTAATTCACCAGCTGCGGGCAGAGTTTATGCCATTACTGCTGAGGAGGCTGCCCAGGCTAATGATCTGGTTCAGAGTAAGTGTTTAATTGGTGATTTTATTCTCAATGTTGTGTTTGATTCTGGAGCAACTCATTCTTTTATCTCTAATGATTGTGTAATGCGTTTAAGATTACCTATTATTGCTATGAATCGAGCATTGAATGTGTCTAACCCGACTGGTGCGAAACTATGGACTTCTATGATGTGTGAAAATGTATCCTTCACTTTAGGTGATAGTAGTTTTATGGCTGATCTGATATATCTACCTTTGAGAGGTCTTGACATTATTCTTGGTATGGATTGGCTATCAGCTAATAGAGTCCTAGTTGATTGTCATCACCGCTGGGTGATCTTTCCTAATCAGAATACCAATGATTATAAAATTCAAGGTATATCTCAATTGTTTATGTTATTCCTTATGATTGATGGAAAGAATGGGTCTAGAATCCATGATATCCCTGTTGTGTGTGATTTCTCTGAGGTGTTTCCAGACGATGTGCCTGGTGCTCCTCCTTATAGAGAAATTGAGTTCTCTATTGATCCTATTCCTGGAGCTGAACCAATCTCCAGAGCTCCCTATAGAATGTCTCTTATTGAATTAACAGAATTAAAGAAGCAGGTCGATGAATTACTTGAAAAATAGTTTATTCAACCTAGTATATCACTGTAGGGTGCTCCGGTGTTACTTGTTAAAAAGAAAGATGGTAGTATGCGGCTATGTGTTGATTACCGTCAATTGAATAAGCTTACAATCAAGAATAAGTATCCATTGCCTAGAATTGATGACTTGATTGATCAGTTGCGTGGTGCTTCAGTCTTTTCGAAGATTGATTTATGATCTGGATACCATCAGATCCGAGTTAAGGCTTCTGATATTCCTAAGACGGCATTCAGGACTCGATATGGTCATTATGAATATGTGGTAATGCCGTTTGGTGTGACTAATGCTCCTGCTGTGTTCATGAACTCTATGAACAATATCTTCCATCCTTATCTAGACCGGTTTGTGGTAGTATTTATTGACGATATTTTAATTTATTCTAAGTCTCATGAGGAGCATGAGGAGCATCTACGTTTAGTACTTCAAGTGCTGAAAGAAAAGCAATTGTTTGCTAAATTATCTAAATGTGAATTCTGGATGGACAAGATTCAATTTCTGGGTCATGTTATCTCTAGTGAAGGTGTATCTGTTGATCCTTCAAAAATTGAAGCTGTTATGACTTAGGAGAGACCTAAGTCAGTCACTGAGGTCAGGAGTTTCATGGGTTTAGCTGGTTATTATCGGAGATTCATTGAAGGATTCTCTAAAATTATATTGCCATTGACCAAGCTAACCCAAAAGAATGTTCCTTTTGTGTGGTCTTCTGAGTGTGAAAAGAGTTTCCAAGAATTGAAGGCTAGATTGACTTCTACTCCTGTGCTGGCATTGCCTAATCTGCAGGAAAATTTTGTGGTCTATTGTGATGCATCCAGGCTAGGTCTTGGGTGTGTATTGATGCAGCATGGGAAGGTAATTGCTTATGCTTCACGACAGTTACGACCGCATGAACAAAACTATCCTATTCATGATCTGGAACTTGCAGCTGTGGTTTTTGCACTGAAAATTTGGAGACATTATCTTTATGGTTCTAAATTTGAAGTGTATAGTGATCATAAAAGTCTAAAGTACCTGTTTGATCAGAAAGAACTGAATATGAGGCAGAGAAGATGGATAGAGTTTCTGAAAGATTATGACTTTGATTTGAGATATCATCTGGGAAAGGCAAATGTTGTAGCTGATGCCTTAAGCCGAAAATCTATTCATATGGAAGTGATGATGGTTAAAGAGATGGAGTTGCTTGAACAATTCAGAGACATGAATCTGAACGTTGAAGTTTCTTCGCCTGAGAAAGTGACTCTTGGTACTTTGACGATAGCCAATGAGTTCTTAAAGCTGGTGTATACTCAACAATTAACTGATGCTTATCTAACAGAGATGAAAGAAACTCAGGCTAATGGTAAAGATCTGTTCTTAACAGAGGATTCTGATGGCATTTGGTGAGTAAAAGGTCAAATTTATATGCCTGATTCTGGTGATTTACGACAAATGGTACTCAATGAAGCTCATAAAAGTATGCTGAGTATCCATCCAGGTACTACCAAGATGTATCATGATTTGAAATTGCATTTTTGGTGGCCTGGAATGAAAAGAAATGTGGTTGACTTTGTGGCTCATTGTATTATCTGTCAGAAAACAAAGGTTGAACATCAGAAACCATCTGGTGGTTTACAGCCTCTTGAGATTCCAGCATGGAAATAGGATATTATTGCCATGGATTTCATGATGGGATTACCCAGGACTCGCAGTGGTCATAACGCTATATGGGTTATTGTGGATCGGTTGACGAAGTCTGCACATTTCTTGCCTATTAATATGAGTTACCCCTTGCAGAGACTAGCACAGTTGTATATCAGTGAAATCGTTTGACTGCATGGTGTTCCATCTTCTATTGTGTCGGATAGAGATCCGAGATTTACTTCCCGATTTTGGGGAAGCTTACATCAAGAGTTAGGTTCGAAGCTTCGATTGAGTTCGGCCTATCATCCTCAGACAGATGGGCAGTCCGAGCGTACTATTCAGAGTTTAGAGGACTTGTTGAGGTCCTGTGTGCTAGAACATGGTGGTGGCTGGGAGCAATACCTTCCACTGATTGAATTTACTTATAATAATAGTTATCACAGTAGCATAGGTATAGCTCCATATGAGGCTTTATATGGCAGGAAGTGTCGAACACCTCTTTATTGGTCAGAAACTGGTGAGAGCCTGATGTTAGGGCCTGAGATTGTGCAGCAAACTTCTGAGCAGATCCAGTTGATCAGAGAGAAAATGAAAGCATCCCAAGATCGTCAGAAAAGTTATTATGATAAGCGAACGAAACCGCTTGAGTTCCAGGTTGGAGATAGAGTATTTTTGAAAGTTTCTCCTAGTAAAGGCATTGGGAGAGCTTTGAAAAGTAAGAAACTGAGCCCGAAGTATATTGGTCCTTATGAAATATTGAAAAGAGTTGGCCTTGTAGCTTATCAGATAACGTTGCCTTCTCATTTATCAAATCTGCATAGCGTGTTCCATGTTTCTCAATTGAGAAAGTATTTGTCAGATTCTACCCATGAGATGCCTGATGATGATGTTGAGATCAGGGAAAACCTGACCACTATAGCTGAGCCCACCGGTATAGTGGATCGATCTGTGAAACGCTTGAGAAGCAAGAATGTTCAGTTGGTCAAGGTTGCATGGTAGCAGGATCAGTGTATTACGCATACTTGGGAACGTGAAGACACTATGAGGCAACAATATCCTGAGCTATTTCATTAAGGTATTTCTTTATGTTTAAATTTCGAGGACGAAATTTTTGTAGGAGGAGAGAATTGTAACATCCAAAATTTGAAAATTTTAGAAAATAATTCATTAAGGCTCGGTGGTTTATTATTTTCTTTTGCGTCTTTAGCATTTTGGGTATAATTTTCTCAAATGATGCTTGTTTGAAATGATTCTAGTCTTGTTCACTTTTTTTCGAAGAGATCTTCAATCTCTATTTCTGGGCTTTATCCCAAATTCTCACTCTGTCATGCTCAAACTCAAGGATTAAGTAAATCCATATTAGAATCATGATTATTCACATTTTTATCCTGCACATGGTTCATTCAGAAATTCATAACTTTCTCATATGATCTCCGTTTCTTTCAAACTTGGTGTCAAAATCACCGTAACACAATTATCTACATTTTACATGAACACATCAAGAGCTATATCTTCCCAGATCGGTACAGTTTTGGAGATCTTTGAGGAACCATATTTATCACATCACTATGGTGACAGGTCTCAGAAAAATGGCAAAATCTCCCTTGTCCATTATTCAAATCACTTCATTCTTTTTTATATAGATCCATATCAAAAATATATACAATTGTTATGAAGGGCACGAAACCCAATTCTCAAAGGAGAATTTTTGGTGAATTTATTTCTAAGCATCTACCTGATTCAAAGACGACTAGAGTATCTTGTCGTATTTTGATCATAACTCGGGCTACCGATATCGGATCATTGCAACGTTCCTAATTTTCATAAATTATCATATATTTAATTGCAACGTTCCTAATTATCATATATTATCATATATTTAACTGCAACGTTCCTAATTTTCATTTCCTAAAAATCATGCATATGCCATGACATTTCATGCTAACCATACCATATTATACACCTGCCTATCTATATTCACGTTACTATCAGTGGTAAGCAAATTCTTCACTCCAAACTCTGATCCAACTGCCCCCACTAGCTGCACATAAATTGACAATAATATTAAAATAATCCCTTCCTATCATGTCATATGCATATGTGTTCCTTTGATCATTTTCCACACTACACACACGTCACTTTACTTCTCTTCTTCTAAACTCTAGTAGACTTTCTTTTGTCCTACTCTCTTTCTTTTATTTTCATATAATAACTATCACCTCTTCTCCCATCACACTACTTCTGCGTGCCCCTTTTTCCTCTTACCACCATCAGGTTGTTTTTTTTTATTATTATTATTTGCTCTATGTCCTCTAATTCCTTATTCATGCGTACTTCCATCAATGATCTCTGTTAATTAAACCGTTGGATCGGCCTAACAATTTGAGAGTGTATTCTTAACATCCTCCTCTATGTTCTCACCGTTCAGATTTTCATTTTGACATCTGTAGGTGGAGAAATCGTGTTCAAACCGAGACCCTGTTCCAGTTTGTAGGAATTCTGACCAGCTTCGGAAAAACTGCAATATCCGATTCGTTAACCATTGGATCGGGCTTCAATTTTGGTATGAGGTTTTTGGGATGTGTTTCTACGTACTGACCGTTGGGATCTTGGTTTAGAGGTATAGACTCAGAGATATTGTGTTCGAACAGTAGCACGAATTTAAATCAACAATTGACTCGGATTGTTCGGGAGCGTTCGGGTTTTAAAATCAAGGATTCCAGGTAGGGGGAGCATTTACATTTTAAATGTATAGTTTATGAATGGGTTCGGGATAGTATTGTTATTATTAGTGAGAAATCCCGAATATATAATATGTGTGATATAATTGTGTTATGATATTTTCTGTTCATATATTATTGATATTGAATTTGGCATGAGATATATATGTTGTATTTGTGAAATTGTTATGATTCCTATGCATGATATGTAGTAGGATATGTGATGATAATATGAGTATATGCATGAGATGCAAATTGATATAGCATGAGATGCTTAAATTGATGAATAAATATGAAATATGGTTGTGGTTTTGAGGATTCCACAAAAGACCTTGGGTGGGACTCAAGGCAAAACCTCTTGAGCGGGGCTCGGGGTTTAGCCCGTGACACTACCGTTGTCGCTGGGAGTGATTGTGTCACGTGAGAGGGCAAAACAGTTTGGTACCAGTAAAACGGCCGGATCAGCTGAGAGCTGAGTTATGGCTGGGAGCCAATGTTGCAACACAAATTAAAAGACTTAATAATGGATCCATTTGATTGAGCATATGAATACACTGATATATGTTATTGAGAATAACATGATGTTATATGATGAAATTATGTGATATGAATTTGATTTATATATGGTTATGAATTGGACATTTAATCCGATTCAATAACTATCATTTGATATGTTTATGCTCACCCCTTATTATTATTTTTACAGTGGATGTAGGACGCAGCGATGATGTATGAGGTCATTCAGCCTACTCGGAGCATTATGTATTTATATGTATAGTACATAATATACATAGTTATTTTGTAGTAGCCTTGGCCGGCTCCTGTGTATACTGGATTTTATTATGTATATGTATGAACTGGTCTGGACCGGGGTCTAGGATCCGGTGTGGGACCAGCCACAAGTGTTTAGGTGTTTTTAGGGTTTGCACACCAGAACAGGGTGTATCCGATGTATCAATCCGGTCTCTCAGTGGGAGAGGCCGGTCTTGTTGTCCTGGAGATCCTTCACACCAATGTTTCGCGTTGTAGGGGGGCGAAAGGTGGTGCCACCTGCGAAGAGTCTCCGACGCTTAAGTTAGAAGAGTATAAGAACTCAGTGAATGCTCAAGCGAAGTAACAATAAAGTATGAGATAGAACAACGATACCATGCATGTGTGTTGAAATGAGCTATTTGTAGTTGTACATAAGAAAATGAGTCGTTGGGTACAGGTGGGTCCCTTAGCTCTGATAGCGTGTATATTATGTCAATCAGGGTGGCTCAACTTTCAGAATGTGTCAGGGGGGTAGGTCAATTATCAGGGTACGACTCTCTAGGGAGAGGGGAGGATAATCACCTTTTCCGCATAATCTGCTGACACATCCACTTACTTTCTGAGACCATTGACGTGACATATTTTGCTACATACAGTGTCTTCGCTGATAAGTTATTAGGGGCTCTTATCTTGCTGTGACTGAAAAGCCAACAGTTATATAAATGTCCTGTGAAAATGAACAAAGAACCATTATGGGATATATAAGTGGGGCAATTGTGTGATGAAGACGGACGGCCAGACATCGGATATCCGGTGTGGTAATGTTGAACCAGGACACCGGTTTTCCTTATATGAGGTCAGTCTGACGTCACAAGAATGGGGGCCGGTATCCAGACCGGATCAATGTATAAATAAATGAGCCGGTTGATATAATATTGACAATAATATTATAATAATCCAAATCCTGTTTCTAACGTTTAAATTATTTGCGAAAAATTTATTTGGATTTTAGAAATTTAATTTTAAAAGTTTGGGACGTTATAACCTACGGCTGCCACGCCTGCCAATTTCGTCTCCTCATTAGCCGATTCTGCCATTTCGTCTGATGCCTAGCCGAATTCTAAAAAGGATGTGACACAAACACACCCAGACAGGAAATTATTTACAGAACACACCTACTGTCGTAAGTTTTTTAAAAAACAACCCTAAATGGGCCTAAAACCCTCATTTCACCAAAGAAACTTATACCAACTTATTTAACTTATAATTTTTTTAGGTAGTTTATTAAAATATAATTTTTTAATAAAATTAGTTTAAAATACATTAAATAATTTTAAATGACATGTGATATTTTATGGCTAAATTACTATTCAAATCATATATTTAGTAAATTTCAAGATAAAATCTTAATTTTTTTATATATATTTTTTTAAAATATTTTAATTATTTTCTTTTCATTCATTTTTTACTAACTCGATTAACAAATTCATAATGCGATACAAAGTGAATACACATAGTCATATGTTGACCCAAGGGTTGATTAAACTAAAACATATGAGTTATACCTTGTGAAATAATGTGGTTGAGGCTTATATCTTCTTTTACCTAAATGTCGAAGGTTCGATCATATCATCTAGGTATGGAATAACTTTAAAACTCTAAGTCAACTATGTTATAAAGAAATTGGTCAGCTTGACAATGTATACCTTTAGTTACTCCTACATAGAAAAATGATAAGTTTTTAATGAAATATATGTAATGTTAAATACAACACAGAAATTAAAGTGTATTAAATATATTTATTATTATCTCCATCTCTTAATATAAGAATCTCTTAACTAATTACAGTTTTAAAAAAAGTTGGTTAATGTAGTTAAAGTCATTTAATTTGTCTACAAGTTATACTAGTTTTACAAAAGTACCATCTTACTTTTATTGGTACTCACAAATCTTACTCTTTTTCTATTTAATTAATGTTTATTTCATTAATGACTAATAAAGGTATTTTGGTGGCAAAAATAATTAATCTTATTGACTTTTTGATGAGATTCTTATATTAAGACCAAAGAAATCTCTTAGAAAGTTCTTATAATAAATGACGGAGGTAGTATTAAAATAATTAGAGTTGTCTAACCTATGCAACCTTACACAAGATAAAAGATCAAAAGTAGAATTATTTATTAAAATTTATATTTGGATTTCTTAGAAATTAGTGTGAGTGGATATTAATGGTAATTTTAAATAAAAACTTTTTATTTTTTAATCTTTTAACCTATGAAAAGTATATTAAATAAATTTAAATAATTATCATTTTTATTAGCTTAAACCTAATTAATCCTTACTTATGACATTAACAAAACTCCTAATTTTTGTATTTTATTTACCTCAATTCTTTTTTATTTGCCAATTTCATGGTAAAACACACATTGTAATCATAAAATTCATTTTCATCAAAATCTTCTTTAAATTTTTTTATAATAGTCTTACTTTTTCATCCCAGTATAAGTAGGGATGGAAATGAGTTAGATCATCCGTCGGAGGCATGTGGTCTGTCCTGTTTAAAGTCTATATAGGTCAGGCTTGTTGGGTTAGAAAACTAGACCTAAACTTTTAAAAATGTCTTTTTAATTAAACAGACCAAGTCATAAGCTTTCTAAACAGCCTTTGAAGCCTAGACCAGGTCATCTAATTAGCCTAACTACTAATTATTTATATATATATATATATATTACATATTTACATAATATAAATTAATATTACAGTTATAATAATTTTTTATAATATAAAATTTTATTTTACAATTGTTTAGATCATTTGTGGTGATTATTTTAGATTAAATTACTTTTGTTTTGTATGAAAAGTTATATTTTCATGCTGAATTTAAAATGCATTTTGCTTATTTATATTAATAGACCCGTTTATAATAATAAATTTGTTTATAGTGATAGGTCCGTCAACATATGTACTTTGCTAGGCTTTTTAGGTGATTGTTGACCTTTCGAAAGTCTAATTGTAAATAGGCAATTTAAATAGTTTTTAAACAGGTTATACCTTCAAATAAACCAATATAGACCTTAAAAAAACCAACCTGACCTGACTCATTTTTATCCCTATGCACAAGTATAATTAGTGAAACATTTACTCTTATTATTTAAAATTAGTTTAAAAGATAAAATTATATATATATATATATAATCAATAGTATCATATAAAGTAATCAGATAAACAAACAAAATTTTCACCAATCAACCGAAACCGTCAACACGGCTTGTAGTTAGGGGTGTCCATCGGTCGGGTTTGGTCAGATTCGGTTACTTTTAAGTCCACCCGTTGTTATCCGTAAAACACAAACAATAACCCATTTTCACCCAATACTATAGTCGGTTTGGTCGGGTTCGGTTAATTGCGGTTCTCGATTTTTTCGGTCGGGTTTTTCGGTTAAGTTTCTTAAAAAAATTTAATTTTTATTTTTTGCCAAACACCTTTTACGTATAAAATAATTTTAGCAAAAACTTGCATATAAAAATGATGTATTTCATGTTTTAGAACCAACGCCTTATAGAATATGAAAGTGACATAACATTGAAGGAGTAGGAATTAATTCTATTAGATTATTTTTTTTCTAATCATAGATTGTACTAGTACTAAAAGTTGTTAAGTATGCATTTAGAATATGTATGACTTCAGGTTGACCATACAAAGACCAATCTTAAAAAAAGTATCGTCAATATATCTATAAATCAGTAAAGAGAAATAACTACATGATATTCCTAGTAACAGTCGGTCAGGTATGGGTATCTTCGGGTTTAATTTTTTAACCCGAACCCGTCCGTTCTTAGTCACAATAAACCACTTAAATGATCCGTTTTTACCCAAAAATCCGTTACAAACCGACCCGTTCTTATCTTTAAAATCGGGTAGTTCGGGTTCGCACGGATAACATCGAAATTGGACACCCCTACTTGTAGTATTTTACAACGACATAAAATATTGGAGCATAATCTGAATCTTAGTTCACAAGCTTCTCATCTTCCCTTTCAAAACGATGATGACAAAAACCTATACAAGTAACGAAGGTAATATTTGTTCATCAACGGAATCTGTGCAATGTTACAAAAGGCAAACGTACTTTCATTATAAGTTTCTTTAAACATGAAATTAAGTGATTTTTTTAAAAATAATTTATTTATAAATGATTTTTATATAAAATAGTTATTAAAATAAGTTGGTCTATTTAATCACAATTATAAACAGTGTTTTTTAAAATATGTTAATATCTCATTTTAAGTTTTTTAGCAATTTATTTAAAGAAGTTACTCAAAGTATTTTTTTTAAATAAGTTATTTTTATTTTTTAAAAAAATTAAATAAACATCTAGAAAATTACACTAAGTGATATTTTAGTTTAAAAAATATTTTTTTCTTCAAATAAGTTTAAACAGATTCACTGTATATTTCTTCAAATTGAATGTCTGATAAATAATTTTCTCTTGTGGTTCAAAGTTAATCATTATGTAAGGAGATTAGTTCGATTGCTTCAACATTACGTGTAACTTATTATCCTAATACATCTTCTATTTTCTAGTAAAAAAAATCAATCGTTGTAAATTCTAAAAGGAAAGACGAGAAAATAATGAAAAAGGAAAAAAAAAAGTTTAGCTATACACTAGTATTTTGTTTCTCATAATTTAATCAACTTCCATAAACATGATTTAAATTTAGAACCTTGTTTGATAAAAGTTAGTGATCCAAATAAAACATTGACATTGATGATTAATTTAAATTATTGAAATAAAATTCAAATTTTAATTATTGATTGTGTGTATGATTTTTCTTATTAAAGAACATATAACAAAATTTTAAAATATATATCTTATGAGAAATTTTGGTTTAGGTGAGAAAGGAGTAAATTTTAGTGTACAACCATACATGGATGGTCATGATTAAAAGTTTTTCAAAGTTACATTATCAATATATTTAATCTCGATCATCAATGGTAAGATCTAACAGTTTAAATTTATTTCTCACATTCTCTCTTAAGAAAGTCTTTCTCATATGATCATATCTCTTTATATATATATATATATATATATATATATATATATATATATATATATATATCTTATGAGAAAAGTTATCTTAACTGTGAATGAGATGGGCAAATCTAGGTTGTACTACTATACATGAATGGTCATGATTAAAAGTTTTTCAAAGTCACATGATTACTTAAAAAAATCATGTGAGTTTTTTAAAAGGTCGCATGATCAATATATTTTAATTTTGACCATTCATAGTAAGATCTAATGGTTCAGATTTATTCTTCTCACTCTCACATAAGAAAATCTTTCTTATATGATACATCGTCTATATATATATATAGAAAGAGAGAGAAAAAGAAAGAAAGAGAAAGAGAGTAATTACAATAGGTTCCCTTAAGTTTTGCCTTCATTACACTAGGAGTCACATTTTCAAGCCAATATATTATAATATATTATAATGGGCTCTATTCTTGCCTAATAATTACGCTTTGTTTCTCAACCTCTCTACTACTTATTTCCTTTCATATGTTTTTTATTTTAATTTCATTTTCAATGAATTGTTGTCGTTACCTGATGTTAACTAACAGTCAAGGGGGTCTTCCAATAGGGTGTTGGTTGTGAATAAGAACTGTGATTGTTGTCGGGCCGTCATTCAGAGTTCTAAAATGAACACCCACAAACATTGGCTCCATACTACCCATGCTAGAATAGAAGGTGCGGTTTGTTTAGGTAGGCTGGACCAATTTCCTCAATTCCAAAAAGTGAAGAAGGCATGTCGGAGGATGATTTTAGTGGCTTGGATGATGTATGTGATAATATATGTTAGCTTATGGCTGACGCTGTAATCTAAGATTCAACACCAACAACTTAGGAAGCTAGTAGTGGAGAAGATAATGTGATATTTGTTTTTATTGGTGTGTTTCTGTAATACGGTGTTTAGTGCAGGTAAAAACTAACGTAACTCAATGTAAGCAAATGCTGCCCCCAAGTGTTTGTCAAAATGTCACACTATATATTTGTTGTTCCTCTTTTTGTTCTTAATAAAATTTTAGATTCCAAATTGTCTAACCATGAGTTGATCATTGCACACAACTATATATAAAGGCCAAATGCATTTAAGCTAAATAAGTTAAAATACACATAATATAAAGTTATTCAAACAACTAACTTAATGTCAAAGTAGGTATATAGTTAATCAGTTTCATGACATAGATAGAGGCAATTGTCTATCTTATAAAATGGTCAACACAAGCTTGTCTCTCAACTATCCAATCCAATGATTAAATGACTTACTCATGGTGTTGGTTATATGGACACTCTTTATTTCAAGATTGAAGGGGTACCTTTCCCTCATGTGTGTTTCAACCTTGGTAAGCTAAGCATGAGCTTTTTCATTAGCATCATTGATCTGAGCCATGTTTTCCTCAAACTTCAAGTTAGTGTAAATATTAGTAGCCTTTTAGAATAATTCTCTTAGCAAAATGCTCAAGTTACTTGCCTTACAGTTGTTATACAGGTGTCTACAACACCACCTATGGGAATCATATGGCATTATAAAGGCAATAGTCAAATCCAAACCCTAAAATTTCAAAGCAAACAATCAATTAAATTGTCATAACAAACAAATGGTAGTGATTAAAATGTTGTTCATACCTTTTTCTTGTCAGTCATAAGTACTAGTTTCCTCCTTTCCATATGTTGACTAATTTCTTAATCCAATAGCTCAAGAAACCAACACTAACTCTCCTTGCACTCTACCTTCATAATAATCATAACAATTAGGAATAACCCATTGTTTTCATCCAAGCTCACTACTAATAGAAGGACACCACCATAGGGACCTTTGAGATGATACCCATCTATCCATATGAATGTCTTGCAACCATTGATGAACCCATCCCTTAAAGCATCCAAACATATGAAGAAGCTCTTAAACACTTAGCCCTAAGTTATATATATTCTTTCACACTACAAAATTGCAATTGAACCAAGGTTGGTCTCCTTGACTAACATTGCATACTTCCATAACTTGACATAACTACTAGCATGGTTCCCCTCAAAAG
Organism: Clitoria ternatea; assembly: GCA_037962975.1. Lineage (NCBI taxonomy): Eukaryota > Viridiplantae > Streptophyta > Magnoliopsida > Fabales > Fabaceae > Clitoria > Clitoria ternatea. Next base: position 48,815,195 of record CM075669.1, on the reverse strand, counting down.
CCTTATTTGCCCTTAGTTTAGCCTAATACATCTACATGTAGGTTACCTCCACGCCACATTATAGCTTATTAGGATCTTCCTTAAATTGGGCAACCAGTTTTTTAGTAATCCATATAAATGTTACTTCAGAATTGATGCTAGTTTGAATAGAACCATGTTCACCATCAGACACTTTAATCTCAAATGAAACATCATTAACATTGGGGCTTGCATAGAGGTGCCAGTTACACCCCTTGACAGTATACATAATTGTCACCCTACATCTGTCATTCTTCACTCTCACAATCTAGAAGCCTTCTTGAATTACATACTCCCTTAATACCTCCCTAAAGCCACACACGTTCTGGAACATCATCCCTATTTCTAAAACAACCATTTTATTGTTAACTTTCACCAATACCTTTCCCTTATATGTCTTGTCCAAATAGGAAATTTCACCATCACTATCACTTCCGTTCAAATCAATCAAGAAATCATTAGCATCATAATATGATAGGTTCCATGCATTATCATCCTTGGTAAGTAAATACATTAACTAAACATCTTTATCTTCTAACAATTGTTCATCAACATTATGATTATGAGGATCAACATGATCACATTCAAGTGTAGTAGGTAGTGTTACATTGGATTGACCATCATCTAACATGACAACATCTTATTCTTTTTGCATTATCTCTATATAAATAATAACTTTTTCTCAAGATTTTTTTTGTTAACATCAAACCACCTCAACAAGGCATTATCACAATCAACCACCATTTTCTTGTTACTAGAGATATCACCCTCAAGTTCTAATTGCACTTTAAAGTCCATCCTAAAAGTATAATGGATTTCACCCATTAAGCCCATGTAAGATATAATGTCCCGCCTAATTATTAGAGTTTAAATAATGTAATTAAATTCAATTTAAGTCAAATTCACTTTAAATAAGATGGTAGATATTAAAAATTGAGACCTGGATGAGGAAAGTTTAAAGAAAAAATTTTCAACAAGCTAGTTCCTTTCGTACTGCCCATTAATCGACTTCTCATCAAAGCTACAAAACTTCATTTGAGGTGAATCTAATTGTTACACCTCCATAACTCAATTATCTACAAATGTTATGAAGGGGACGAATGCCAACTATGCCTTTAAAGCTGCCCAATTCGTGAAAAAAAGAAACTAGTCCACCTGAAATTTCAGCTTGAATACCATGTAATATTTTAGGCATAACTCGAGCTACAAACCTCCGATTGACGTGATTCTGGGGCAAAATGATTATGACAAAATTATCTACAAATTTTGTGAAGGAAGAAAAAATTGAACCAGCTCTCGCTTAAGCGAAAATTGACTCGCTTGAGCAAAAATTCGAACAAAAACCAACCATTTGACTCTCGCTTAAGCAAGATTTGCTCAGAAAACACCCCTAATCACTCACCGGCTCGGTCAAGTGAGAATTGGTTCACTTGAGCAAAAATATCAGCATTTTAACATCCAAACCAACTTCTTCACACCCTATCTTGCCTGTTTTAACTCTGATTGTCACCAAACTTCATAGGCACCATGTTTTCCCCATTTCAAACCTACTGGCGCAGTTTGTTCGCTAAGATTCCACTATATGACTAAATTATGCATAACATTGCATTTTACACATTTTTAAACAACTTAAGGTCTTAAAACTCAACCAAAGCCCTTTCAACCTCAAACAGAGGCACACACAAGTAATTATTTACCTAAGGAACCTATAGATATTATTTGGGGATCCTGAATCCCGCTAGATCTCCATTTCACCTATTTAGTTCATCTAATTGCATAATTAACATAGGAAACTTCATTTAATTATCAATTACTTATTCACATATATACTCCTACCTAACCATTTCTTAACTCCAATCACAACATTATAGAACAAACATCAATTTCTATACACTCAGTAGAACGTTCCTTTATTTCAACCAATTTCTCACTAAACCTTGCTCAAATCAGTCCATTATTCATCAAAACTACCACACACATCCTATAATTTCCACAGTACCTACCTATCAAACATATATACAAATTACATACAATGGCTCAATGCCATATTCCACACACAACATCAAAACCTGGGCAATATTTCAATATCAACCACTAGTGTCTCAATGCTATCTCATTACCAATCACATTAGTACACACAGTATACATCACAACACACACACACACACATATATATATATATATATATATACATATATATAATCATACATAAATCCATGGCAACACCAACATACAAGATATACATATATGTATATATAATCATCATCAGATCACCAACCTCCACCCCACAACTATACAAACACATATAATACAAATTCCAGCTTCATTTAGCATTAAATTCCTCCCTGGCCTCATTCAGTGCTTGCCTCCACGGTGTCCATCATTTACCTGCCACTAATCACTAAAAACCATAACAAGGGGGTGAGTGACTGGAATTAAGAATTAATATAGAATACACAACAGGAAAAGCATAATTTAGCTACTTTTCAAACATAATCATTCTTTAGTATTCATATCTATCATTCACGCTCACATATACTTCTTTTTAACATTTTCCATCATATATTTACGATATTCTGCCTTCACTTTATCATTAAACCTCTCATACCAGTTCTACTATAATTTATTGGCCACATAACCATAATTTATAATAATCTAATCTCTTTTATTTATTTAAAACCTTTCTAACACACACAAAATATCACCAATCATTATTACATCACTTATATCACAATCATTATCATATCAATCACATAAGTCACAACTGACTCTCAAATAATATAATATAAAATGCCTAATATCCAGATACTAAAAGGATCAACCATCAGGTAGGAGTCCACCTGATATCCCGTGAACCCACCTAGTCCACCGAGCCCACCTGACTCCCCACCTCAACCTCTAGGTCCTACTTGACCACTAGGTAGCTCAACTGGGCCACTAACGACCATGAGAGTAAAAAACAAAGGGTAAAATATAACGAATAGTTATCCTTACCGCACAACATGCATATATAGCATAATAAAATATCAACAATCATCATCAACTCATCCTTAGCATAAAATCCATCACTTTGGGATGTCAATAAGCCATACCTGGCATAATTCATCACCTTTTCACATAAGCCATAACTTGGCATAATTCATTAATTCATCAATTTCTCATGATTCAATAATTTTCACCACATCATCTCAACTCATCATTATTCATTAATATCATCATCATTCACATTAAATCATTACAATTCACCACATTTATACAAAAATATCATCAATTATGTGTTCAAACTAATTATATTTCATCTTCATCTCAATGAATTTATAATAAATCGTCTCGGCATTACAACCATCACTTTGGGACCAACATCAAACCATTCAAGCACATTTTTATATTTTACAGCCAAGCCACTCATACATACTTTCTATCAATTATCTTATTTTAGTTCATATTAAAACTTCCTATATTGTTATCACAACATCTTTTCATATCATCACATCTCATCAACTTATATTAGACTCATTCACAAACTTATAACTCTCCAATTTCCTTTCTATATAAAGTTATAGTTCATTATTTCTATATTCAAATATACATAATTCCTATAGTTCATATTATAATTCGTCACCGAAACATTTCCAGATTTACAATTTCATAACCTATATCTTCCAAATCAATTCACACCCCACATAATTTACATTTTAACTTCTAAGTTTACTAACAAATCATCACTTCTTCATATCATATCATCCGTGCATATAATTAATTTCATATAAATTCATACTTCAATAAAGTTCTATTTATAATTAAATTCTTCTATTATTCCACAACCTTCACTTTATCATCATTTATATTCAGTAACCATCCTTTCACAATTATTTTAATTCACCGTCAATCTCTTATCGCTCACCATATAGTTATTAATATTAATCAATCAACCAATTACGGCTACAGTTTACCCTTTTCCTATACGCTAAATAGCGTAATAAGTTTCTATAATAACCTTAACCCAACACACCCTTTTACCTTGATTCTGAACTTTCAAACTCTCCCTGCAATTGTAAACACCTCAAATATCTAAAATTGAATCAATTACAAATTAGGTTAAGCTTTCCGACTTCTTAAACCATAATCTAATTCATCAAAACTCTTCAAAATTAACCTCAAATACTTTAATAACTTACCTTAACTTACTTCGACTTCTAATTCAAGAACCCCCTTTACTTAATAATTTTCCAATGCTTGTTTTGAAACCTATGCACACCGAAATAATGATTCGTCAGTATCATTGCTATCCGGAGGTTACAAGGAACCTTTTAACCGGTTGACAATCTCAAAACTCGATCAAATTACCAAAGGTCCAAGAAATTGAGAAGAAGAATTCGACCGAATCAAGAAATTGAAGGTACCTTAAGGATCACGTCACTTCCAGGGTTCCAGGAATATGTTTAATTTCAGAATGCAACGTAAATTTAAGCTCCCCCTCGAAGCTTATGGCATGTGGCCATGGATGGAGAAGAGAGAAAAAAAGGCATGTGTGCTTGATGAAGAAATGGAAAAGGAATTATAATTTTATACACACGGACATTTTCATAATTTTACTATTTCTATTTTCTTTTATTTCTTTTAACTTCTATTTCCTTTTTCATTTAACTTTTAACTTTAATTTAATTAATTTAATTCCTTTCTTCTTAATCATGATAATCTACAGTTACTATTTACATCAATTAACTCCTTAATTTCTCAATTTAAAATACCAAAACTAATTAATTTTATTAATAATCAAATCAAATAGTTTATACCAAAACTAATTAATTTTATTAATAATCAAATCAAATAGTTTAATTTAATTCTCCCAAATATCCTTAATTAATTTTCATATATCCCAATTTATTAAATTTTGGTAACAGGATGTTACATAAGACATTAAATCAGTGTCAAACTCATGTCTATTATATAGAAATTGTTGTTGTAATATACCACCATCCAAAACATCTTGCCATCATTATGAGTTATCTCAAAACTCAACTAATCACTAAACCTAACCAAACAACAAGAAAAAGGGGAGGGGGTAGAGCATTGTCAAAATACAAAACACGATGTTTCATGTGAAAAAAAATACTAAACCTGTGACGTCCTACGTCAATTTCACATTTATTTACATCCATTTAATTATTTTTCATAATAAATTTTTCACGTTTACTGATAGTTAATTAGATCCTAATGTAAAACAACATTTATTTTCCTTAAGCACACTCAGAATAATAAACGATAGCAAATAAATTAAATAATAAAATGGAATTATTTAGAATCAACGGAAGAAGAAAATGAAGACAGGGTCATTCGCCTGAGCAAGACCCTAATTCGCTTAGGCGAAACCCGTGAAGGTCGCTTAGGCGAGTTCCGACTTGCTTGGGCGAATTCTACATTTTAAACCTGAGCGAACTACGAGACTTACAAGGAAAATTAACAATTCAGTTTTTACTCGGAAATGGGTCCACTCGGTCATATCTCACTCGGAACCTCTTAACCTTCCTTCACTCGGAAAAGGTTTTCTCGGGTATACCTCACTCGGAAACCTTCTAACCTTACTTCACTCGGAAGAGGTTCTCTCGGTCATACCTCATTCGGAAACATTCTAACTTTCCTTCACTCGGAAGAGGTTCTCTCGATCATGCCTCACTCGGAACATTCCTAACCTTCCTTCACTCGGAAGAGGTTCTCTCGGTCATGGCTCACTCAGAAACGTCCTAACCTTCACTCGGAAGGGAGCGAGGGATACTCGCTTGAGCAAAATAGGCACAGAATCAATTTCCCCGGCCCTCGCTTGGACAAGACCGAATCCGTTCGGGCGAGATTCGTCCGGTAATCAACTATACTACAGCAGACACAGTTCATCCTGTTTTCATCATTCATGACCCACACTTATTCACAAAACCTGCCCATAGCAATTTATCATATACACCTACTATTGGCTCCATGCCAATATATATATATCTACTCATAAAAATCAACACCGACCACATTAACATCAATACCATACTACTTCAGCACCATGAATTCATATCCGATTAATCAACATACCAATTCTAAATTAGTTCAACACACAAGCAACATAATATATCATCACATACATGGAAAACTCATTATGCATTACACACATAATTCATTTCATAATCACTCGATTCCTTGGCATCAATCCTCCGCTTGGCGCACCTCCAGGGCTCCGACCTCTTCCCTGTCACTGGTTACTAAATTGAAAAAAAACCACAGCAAGGGTGAGTGTTTGACATCATAATTAATCTAGAACGGGAATTAAATAATAGAATACGTGTATATAACTCCGTCCGACTGCTTTATCCATAAATTGCAAATCACACTCGGCAAATATAACAAATCACACTCGGCAAATACAGCAAATCACACTCGGCAAATATAGTAAATCACACTCAGCAAATATAGCAAATCACACTTGGCAAATATAGCAAATCACACTCGGTGAATATAGCAAATCACACTCGACGAATATAGCAAGTCACACTCGGCAAATATAGCAAATCACACTCGGCAAATATAATTAGGTACATACACCATCACACAATACTAATAATTCATCAATTATCACCACTGACTCTCACACAAAATCGACGCCTAGTATCCAGATACTAAAGGATCGACCTTCAGCTGGGGGTCCTACTTGACACCCCGTGAACCCTGCTTGGTTCACCGAGTCCTGCTTGACTCTCTACCTCAACCACTGGGTCCTACTTGACCACTGGGTAGCTCAACTGGGCACAAAAACCACGGGAGCCAGAAACGAGGGGCTATACATACCGTCGGCCGTCCCACACCACATAATCATACATATATAATTCACATTTCTCATATCATATCACAAGTGGCCATCAACAACAACACATACTCATCAAATGGGTGACCTACTTGTCAAGCCCGCCATCACATTGCCACTGGGCAACCTTCTTGTCAAGCCCGTCATCACAACGCCACTATACACATCGAATCATCACCATACAAAACACTTTAATCGCACACTCATTATAAACCATACACAATTCACATGCAATTATTATCCACAATCTTTCTTACCGTTTTAATACTTAGTTCGACGACCCGAACCCAAAATACGCACCTATTCTAATTAATTACAACCCGAACACCCCCTTACCTCGATTCCAAGCTTCAACGATTTGTTCTTGATGCCGATTACCTCCTCTAAGTGCTGGGCTCAAGGTTCCACCTCTGAATTCAACACCCGCTTCGTCACTCGGTCCTCCGACGTTCATTTGGCTACCTACGGAGGTCGAACGCAAAACCCATTAACATTATACTACTCTAATTGTTCTAAATACCATTTTCAAGATCCCATTCACTGGAGGAGTGGAAAACATAAGCTTTTCCCACCATGCATGTCCATCGGCTAGAGAGAGAAAGTGAAGAGGGAAGACATAACTCAACTCTAATGGGTCCATTGTACTCACCTCGAAGTCATGATCTCGGAAATGAGGTTATTTCGAAGTTTTGACGCGAACAGAGTCTTCCCTTGGAGCATGCAACTCTCGGCAGTGAGGGAGGAGAAGAGGAAGAGAAGGAGAAGAAGAAGAAGGCTCGCGTGGATAATGAGGAAGAAGAAAGGAAATCCTTATTATTTAAGACTCAAGGGCAAAACTGTCTTTTCCCCATTTCTTTCATATTTTCTTTGAAAGTTTTAATTAAACCTTTACCTCCTTCTAATTACACCTCATTTAACCTTTTTGTAATTAATCAACCAAATAAATTTATTTATTTCCTCACTAGTTAATTATTTATAATTGCCTAATAATTCATAAAAATATCAAATAAATCCCTAAAACAATTATTAATATTTTTTGCTACTCATAATTTTAATAAAATATTAGGGATGTTACAAAATCCCTACAATGCAAACCCTTAAGCCCTTATACCACATGAAACTTTAAGGCCAAGCAAACTGAAACAACATATGTATAACATATGCCTTAACTGAAAGAGGAATAAAAAAACATGCCTTGAAGCAACTCTGAAATCGAAAGGTAAGAAATGCATAAACACAATTGCCCAATGTCAACTCCCATTTAATTAACTAGCACTGGTCACAGTCAAAGCTAGCATGAAAACAAGACAATGAAAGGCTTTGTTTCTGGTTTCAATACAACCCTTTCCCACAAGTTTGAGACAACAATGAAAAATGAAGGACCACTTCTAGTTAATAGTCAATGCAACATTTAACTTTAGTCAGCCAAAATAACCTCACTCAATTCACCCTAGTTAAGGCGGTAACATCAATCAAGGGTCCATTGTAATTATTAGGTAAAAATAAAGTCCACTCTAATATTGGCTTGAAAATAAGGCTCTTTTTAATAAGGGAAAATCTCGAGGGAGCCTATTGTAATTATCCATATATATTGATACCACTGTAATATTCATAATTCATACACATTAACTATTTACTATATCTTTCTTTTGTTTTTTTTTTCCTATCTCCATTGAGGATATTAGAATAAATGTATCAACTTATGATTTTTCACATTATTATAAGGGAGGATCTCTATGATAAGAAAATGCAATACAATTCACTACATCAATTATTTAATAAATTAGTGTAAAAAATACGAGTTTTTTTAAACCGTGTCAATCTTCCACATGATAAAAGATTAAAAATAGAAGTGTTTCATTAAAAAGATGTGTGAGAATTACTTAGAAATTAAGGTGGGTAGGTATTAATAATATTTTAAAATAAAACTTAAAATTTTTGATAATTTATCTTGTATAATATTAAATAAATTAGATAAACCTAGAATATATTCTTTTACACATTTTATTAAAATGTCTAATGCACCAGTCACTTCGCGATTCACCACCAAGGAAGGAATTCCACTCTATATAAGTCTCAATATTAGTCTTAATATAAGCGTGTTTGAGAATTTTTTTAAGTATTTATTTTTTATTAAAAAATACTTATTTATATATTTAGGTAATTTTACAAGAAGTAGATTATAATAATCTACTGGGTTATATTTAGAAAAGGAAAATGATTATAATTAAAATTTGATTTTTTAGGTTCTAACTGTAAAAAAAATTATTTTTCCTATATTTATTTTATTTTTTTACATCTTTTCAATTTTACAATTCTAATATTTATTTTAATAATTTTAAACTTAAAAAAATATACTTTTAATACAATTCTAATAAAAATGATCTAAATAATATTTTTTTATAACTGCAACCAAACATTATAATAAACTTTAACGTAATCCATTCAATTATTGAAATATATGGTTAAGTAATGTGTATATGTTTAATAAGAATAAGAATAATAAATGAAATGAAGACGTGAAAAAGGGGAAAGAAAAGAAGTGGTGGAAATGGTGGGGCAATGGGGAAATATAAAAAGGAGAAAGAAAAGTGGACAAGTTGGTAATTGCAAATGGTATGAAAAGGTTTGATACGCGTCTCTATGAGGTCCATATTCCATTTCCATTACCAACCTCACAACCCCATCCATCTCTTACAAATCACCCTTTCATCTTCTTTCTCTCCTCTCTTCTATTCTCAATAATCCCCTTCTCCTTCACCCACCACCTCGATCTCTGTTCCCTATCAAATGGCCCAAAAAGCGAAAAAAAATGATACCGAATTCAAAGTCCCTAAAATCATCAGCAACTCCCCCACCATTCCCGAACCTTCTAAATTCTTCGACGACAACGCCACCACCTCCGCAACCTCATTGCGCTCGCCTAAGAGATCCCTTCCCCCTGAAGACCCCTCGCAGACTGATCATACCACGTCATCGGAGCCCAAGCGCTCCGTGGACCGTTGTTCTGGTTGTCGCCGCCGCGTCGGTCTCACCGGATTCCACTGCCGCTGCGGCGATCTCTTCTGCTCCGAGCACCGGTATTCCGACCGCCATGACTGCTCCTACGACTACAAAGCCGCCGGACGAGAAGCCATCGCCAGGGAAAACCTCGTCGTTAAAGCCGCCAAGATCGTCAAAGTTTGAAACTAAATCGGAAAAATTCAACGTGTAACGAAACGACGGCGCGGTCGAAACTCAGGAAAATGTTCCGATCGCATCTAGGTGATTAGAGCGTGACATGACGCGCGACTCAGCGCGTGTGTGGAACCCGAGAAATTATTATCGATAATGAAATTCTCTGCGATCTTTTCTTTTTTTGAAAAACATTATATTATATATGTAACATATACTAGAATTTGAATGTGTTTGTTCTAATTTAGGTTGAAAATTTTAAATTATTGTTGTGTGAATGGTTTTTTTCATTTGGTTTGGTAGTAGTAGTTGCCTCGGACTCGGAGAAGGGTTCATCTTGGTTCTTCAGAGACTCAGCATAGGATTTAGGGGTTTGGAAAGTAAAATTTGAGGTTGGTGTAAGGGTAAAGTTGTCTTTGAATTTGGAAATTTCGAGAGTGGTGATGATGGAAAGTAGATGGACCCACATGATTTGACATGTGACGATTATCATTATTGTTTGTTGATATCATGATATATTGGTGAGATTGGTGTCGTGATGTAGCCGCCGCGAGATTTTACATTGCTGTTTTTAATATTGTTCGTGAAAGGGACTCTTAACTTTTTGGCTCGTCAAATGCCAATGGGGTTGTGCCATGTGTGTGATAGTTTGAAATTCCTTTTTGTTTAGAGGAATCTCGAGAGAATGTCATGATCGAACGCCTCAGATTTGCGGATTTGTTGTTGGTTGATGCCTTTTTGAGCATCCTTTGGTTAAAACTTAAAAGTGTTTTTTAGCTTTTATTTTTATTATTTTAGATGAAATTAGCACTATTTATGGTATGGTGGAACGTGTGGGGAAAACATTGTTGAATATTTTTAGGTTTGGTAAGTTTTTATTTTTGTTATTTCAGTTGAAATCAACACTATCTTTGGTATGGTAGAATGTGGTGGGAAAAAATGTTGATTATTTTCTTATGTTTGGTAAGTTTTGCTATTATAAATATAGAAAACTTTCTATGTTGGGTTGATTGCTAGAAGAAATTTCACCGTTACTTGTATGAAAAAAATAAGAAAGTGACCATTTTTTTCATTAAACCATTTAATCTACTTATTTATTTCAACACAACCTCATGTGCCTTCAAGTAAGGTGAATAATTGATAAATGTTTATATTAACTTTTCGTATTTTTCTTGTGAACTAAATATGGAAAGAGAGATTATCTGACAAAATTTTCATTTTATTTTCAATCAAATTATACCTAAAATTCTATATTTTTTCTACCCTTTTCTTATAATCTTTTTAACATCCAAACACAAAGTAAGAGGTGTTGGGATAATGACTTTTTCTATCCTATAACTTTTCATGAAATTCATGTTTTTTTTGTTGTTACAAAACAAAATCAAGGACCTTTAATGTTTGTTGATTGGTTATACTTTTCCTTGATTTTTCTATCCATTTTACTTCAATTCGGTCTATGACATTTAACATTGTTGTCCATTTTGGTCACATCTAATGCCTACATAAAGGCCTTCTACCAACACAATAGATATAAAAGTCAGAGCAAACATTTCGCTCTCTCCCTCTCTCTGAGTTTTCAACACACAAGTTTAATAGTGTACTAATTCCTGTGTGTGGAGCAATACCGTCATTCAATTGCACTGGATGTATTCCAAAATTTTAGGATAGTGGCTCATAACCATAACACAACTTTTCATTTTTAGAACTAACAATATGAAAGCAAAACATTCTATAAAACAATTAAAAAGGCCCCTAAGAAGAAGGACATATTAATGGAGAAGCTCATGACTCTTAATGCTATGAAGGGGTTCCTCTCCTATGCGCATCGTTTTGGATAATTAATGTGAGAATTTACGTATAATTATAATCCAAATTCAAAATTAAGAAAAGGTAACATAGCAATTCTAAACATTTTAAGTGAATATTGTAAAGGAACAATTAATTTAATATTCGTCCAATATCAATCATATAAGTAAATAAGGAGTCACATTTCATCATTCCTCGCATTCTTACTTCTACATACATATATATTGATCCGGTTCTGATACTAGCCCATGGGCAATACGATAATTTGACCATAATTTGTCATTTAGGACAGACATCCCACATAGCTTGGTATCACAACATCGACATTTCGGTATCACAAGTGAGGTCCTTAAACTGACTCCGGTATGAGTCATTCTCTCTACACCGAAAAGTCAGAGTTGACCCATGTATCAGTGTGTTAAACAAGTAATCTGTAAAGTGACTGATTGGTAGGTAGAGCTATTTGGAAACGTCTCTTTCATGTATCAGCCTTTCTGCGAAGGATCAGAATAGTACTAACATAGTATACGAGAAACTTCATGAGTTAGAAGGCTCTTCCGCTACCTCCAGGTATAAATACTCATGCATCAACATAACAAAGGTAGAACATTCTCTCTATATCTTTTACTTGAGCTCTGATATTCCCTTTGAATATTCACTAACTTGAGCGTCAGAGTGTCTTTATAGGTGATATCCCTTTTGCCCTACAACGCGTAAGGCTGATGATTTGGTACGAGGAATCACTCGAAGACCTTTATTTTCCCACTAAAATAGAGGATATAATATCAGATCCCTACTGGACCGGTATAAAATCTAAGCTTATAAACATTATTAAGGACTGTCTCAAGGTCGGCCCTTGCACCTCGACTTAGACCAGTTCATTGGCATGCCTAGTGGGACTTATAAATTTTTAGTCCCACATTCATATCTCTAAGTTAAGTATTCATAGAGGAAAGAGTGCTTGAAGGGTAGGTGGAAGATCTCACGTTTTTGGAGCCAAGACGCCTTGCCTTTGATAACCCTAGCGTGTCTACTAAGAAGGTAGTCCCAATGGTCACTGCTGACCTAAGGGATGAAATCATCAGGCAACTCAGGGAAGAGCTCGTTGAGTTGAGGCGTGAACGTCCTGCACAAGTTGAGAAGGTAAGTTCTCTTGGACTTCACCAACCTGAAGTTTCCAGACCTGAGGTGTCTTGCACACCCCATTACTCAAAGATAGACTCAGTCTCATGTTGAGCACTAAAAGGCAAAAGGCAAGATAATCGCCCTTTCAGGGATGAAGTCTAGACCCCTCTCATCTCTTTCTCCGATGATGATTTTGGACCAATAATCCCCAAAGGTGATGATGTTGTGGCGATAGTGGCTGTTATTGCTAATATGGATATGAAAAGGATCTTGGTTGACCAAGGCAGTTCCTGTGATGTCCTTTTCTATGATTATTTCAAAAGGATGGGCCTCACCGATGTTGATTTACAACCTTATATGCAAGATCTTACAGCCTTCAATGGGGCCAAGCAATCCACGAAGGGGTACCTTGACACTTATATCACCTTTGATGGTGAGCCTGGAGCCCGGACTATGAAGTCTAGAGTCTAGGTCATCAATGTGTGTTAGAGAAAAGTCTAAACTCATGATTGAGCAGCCTAACCCCCATGAGATTTATTAATAATACACATCAAGACTCTCAGCTAAAATGAAGTATGTACTGCTTGTTTGTCTAACATTTATGTTCAAAGTGTGTCAAAAGTCTGTAGAGCTCCAGTTACAAAAGAAAGGGGGAGTCTGTAAAATTCAATTCGTTTCTGAAATAAAGAAGTCTGCACGCTTTCAAGCTTTACTAGATCAAGTCTTTTTGTGTCTTCAGACCTCGAGAAAATCTGTGACTCTTCGAGTTCTTGAAAAGGATCTTTTCTTTCCAAATATGAAGCTGCAAGAACTTTCGTATGTCTTCTCTGAAGCTAGCATTAAAGAGGCAATCAATGAAAAAGTTGAAGGTTTTCTCTAGCATATCAAGAAAACTGCCTCACATATCTCAAGGTGTCAGAAAAGATGAACTTGATTAGAACAGATAACCTAAGGTCAACTGCTATAGAGTGTACGTGCTTTTCTAATGTACATAAGCAAAAGGGATCTTTTGCTGAAGACTTTCGAAGTTGCCCAGATAAGAAAACTTCTCTGAAGCATGTGCCTGCACTTACTGACAGCGTAGTCCTCAAGATACCAACATCCTTCAAAGTTGAACCAATGGATATTTTCACAAGGACTATAAATACAAGAAGCCTTTGAAAATAAGATAGTGATGCTACTTAACCTGATACTTAAACACTCACTTGTTTTCTCTCTAGAAACCAAAGTTTGAGAGACTTTTTCTTAAAGTTTCTAAGCTCTTGTATTCACTACTTAAGTCCTTTTTGTAGTTATGCTTAGTGTAAACCGTGACTTATAGTAATCTGTAGCTCAGTGTACCTTGTAATCATTTCATATCTTTGTACACTTAGTTATTTGGTTGTAACTTTAAACACTCTTTACCATCACTTTGTATTTTCTAGTGTATTGCCAGAATTTGTTGGTGTTGGGAAACACTGTGGCCTGAAAAGGCTTTTGAATAAATACTTGGGTTTTTAGCCAAGAGTGGCTAGTGTCAAGAATACTTAGGATAAGCCAGGAGTGGTTGGAGTCAAGAATACTTATGCAATGGGCTGGTGCAGATTGTAAGGTGGTTTACAATAGTGAAAAATCCTTCAGGCTGAAGGGACTGGACTGGCTTCTACGTTGGAAGTGAACCAAGATAAATTTTTGCTATTTTTTCTCTTATCACTTTCTCTGGTCTATTAAAAATTGCCTTATGCTCGAGCGGTCTGTACGCGATTATTTTTAAAAAAGAGTTTAAGACTTATTTAACCCCCCTTCTAAGTCTAACTCTGTACCATCAATGTGTAATCCCCCTACAACGACATTATAGGCCATCCTACGTTGAACGCCATAAAGGCTATTATGTCAACTCTCCACCTCTTCATCAAGTGTATTGACAAGGACAACAGAGTGTCCTCGATATGAGGTGACCAGGAGATGACAAGGTATTGTTATAACCTTAGCCTTAACATGGTAAAGATGGAAAATGTCAACAAGAAGCGTAAGTTGAATGAAGGAGGAGAAACTGCAGCTTCAGTCAATCTGGTAGATCTGGACCCTAGAGTAAAGTTGAAGATCGACCTGCTCAATCCATCTAAATCCACCTCAGATGGAGGGTCTAAGGTAATTGTTCTAGGGGATACCCCAGAGAAGGTGACTCACATCAATAAGAAGCTTGACCCCGGGATGGAGCAACGATTGTTGTCATTGCTCAAGGAGTTCAAAGACTTTTTTGCTTGGACTGCAACTGATATGCCAAGTATGGACCCTGATTTTTGTTGTCACAAGCTCTCTGTATATCAAGAAACCAGAACCGTGGCTCAGAAGAAGAGATGCTTGGGCCCAGAGAAGTAAAAGGCTACCTACGAGCAAACAGAGGAGTTGTTGAAGGTAGGGTTTTATCAAGGAAATCTGGTATTCCTCTTGGCTCTTTTGTTGGTGTATGCACTACGAGCTATTAATGTATCAATTTTAACTTATCAATAAAATTAATATTTTAGTTTTTAGACTAATTTTAATGCTATTTATCCTGGAATAATAGGTCATATGAAATTATTCCTAAAACGTCCCTAATCAAGTATTTACATGGGGACATGTAAATACATTAAGATTAGTGTGTGAATGTACTGATGATTTAATCTCACAAATCATGGATATATGATATCAAGTCTTTACAGGGTACACATTAAGAGTAATGTTGTACTGGACAGACCCACCATGAGAACATTGCATGGATCATTACATGAGTGTCATAAACGGTTCTCAATGTGATAATTGTAACATCCCCATTTTAATTAAAGCAACTGAGTTAAATAACAAGTCAACAAGTCAACACCTCCCTTAATTTAATTAACTAAGAGTAACAGGATGATTAACGTGGAAGCATGGTGACATGGGCAGGATTATCATGTTTCCCCATCCCACCATACTGCACTCCACGCGGGTATTTATGCAGGTGAGGCCATGCTCTTCACACAGAGAATTCCACGAACTCTCTTCATTCCTCTTGTTTTCTCTCTTGCCTTCTCCGCTCTCCAGTCCATCCCCTGCTTCGAGAACCAAGGTGACGGTGCTACAGTGGAGTGGAACTCCCCACACTTGAGAGGACGATCGACGTGTGAAGCAGCAGAGAGGAGAACCACCACCCAAGCAGGAAGAAATCCCTCGGAGTTTCGTAATTGGTAGGGGGAGTATCTTCTATCTTAAATGCATGGGTTATAAACAGGTTTCGAGTACGGATGCTTGCTATATCCGTGCTCTGATGGTGTATTGCGTTGCATGTGAGTGTGTATAGTTCGGTTGCATAACGAGTGAGAAATGAGTGATTGCATGTTAGCACCTTTCTCACAGATGTATGTGTTGCAGGATCTCAGTTTGCATGTTGAGTTGTGTTGATATGAAAGTCTGACTGAAGCTACCCAGGTTATAGAAAGGCATATGTTGATACGTCTGCTATAATAAATTGTTTGCGTGTAGGAAATGCCTTCTTTAGAAGAATTCTGATACTGTCTTACATCGATTGCATGATAGGTTGTGATTTTTAGAATGATGCATGTGTTGAATGAAGCTATAAACTGATTGCATGTCTTGATCGAACGAAATGTTGTGGATATCTGGATATGGAATGATAACTGATTGCATGGCAGCTATATATATTGAGTCCGGATAATGTGTACTACGGATTGCATGGTATGTGTGTGTGCTTGAATGCGAGAATGCATGCATGAAATAAATGTTGTGCGTCGAATCCGCGTGTGGCGCATGTGATGCGTTGTGCTGTGAGCACGTAGTGTGTGACACTACCTTCGGTCATCCAGCATGTGACGCTGTAAAATCCTTGAGTGTGACTCAAGGTAGCCCTTGAGTGGACTCGGGCTGTCTGTGAACACCGCCGTTGGCGTTGTGAGCGTTGGTGTCACCTGTGGACAAACGGTTGGGTACCTGTAAAACGGCCAAGCAGCTGTGAGCTGACCTGATAGCTGAGAGCTATGTATAAAAAGGCTGTGATGCCTACGTTGCAACGTCGGACCGATACACACGATGCGGAACCAAGTGAAACCTTCTGTGCTTATCATTGTTAATATTACTACTACTGTTAATGTTGTTGGAACTGGTTAAGTATGCCGAGTGGAAAGTGAATGGGTGAAATGCGTAGGACTAAGTGGATGCTCTATGCATATGTTATTGACTGAAAATTTATTGTGCATTTGATATCGTGTATGAGTATACTGAACGTGTATGCCAAGTAATCCATTCCATGTGTACGTACCCTAGATGCTGAATGAGAACTGTTTCACGAATATACGAATATATATATATGCATGCAAGTGTATCCGTGTCATTGAAAATGCTATGACTACGGTCGAGTGACGATCGGTAAATATAGAACGGTAAGTGTTACTCATGTATGTCTTGATTGATGGATGTTGCCCTAATCTTAATCGTGTTGTACGTATATGTATTGCTGTGTAATTGGCAGATAACCTGAGTCGGTATCTATCATTTAAAATTTAAGATGCTCACCCCTGCAGTGGCCATTTTTCAGTGAATGTCTCTCGAGATGAGGACCAGAAGCAGAGCTGGAACGATGAGCGAAGTGTTAATGTATCTGGAAGGCTTAATTAATGCGATGTTAGATTAAGCCCTGACTGGTTCATGTCGGATGTTAGTGTTTTTGGATGAATAGAACCTTATGGACAAGGAGAAATCCGATTTTGTTTGTAAATATTGACATATGCTCTTATTATATATATCTGGATGTATGGTTTCGTGTGTATGACATGCTATGTGCTACCTTGTTTCATACTTGTGCTTTATTGAATACGCAGGGACGGCATGATTTAGCAGGCTATAGCCAAGTCTGAGTAAATTATGAATTGTCTCTAGGAAGACTTATGTCGGATACGTTGGGCGGAGTCTTACCCCGCCCGAAGTATGGGAGCAATTCGCCCAAGCGTGAGGACTCGCGCTGAAGCGAGTAATTATCAGAGTAAGATACCGCCCATTATCCTTTCCTATCCGTTGTGATGCTAATGCAATCCAGGCCCCGGTGTTGACCTCTGTTTTGGGCGTTGTGGTTGAGTCTGCCCAGGCGTCGTCATAATTAGTTGAGTTTGGCGGAATACGTTCGGCCCTTCCTTCCCCCACAACCTACTACCACATATGTACATTGTAACTTCCCGTTTTCTGAGCGAAGTGCGAGCGTGAGGATTTATCGAGTGAACCCTTGTCCATATCCGATTGAGAAATTCCCTTGTGTTTGTGGGGCGTTGTGCTGACCTCGCTTAGGCGGTGTCATACCTCGCCCAAGTAACTTGGACGGTTCACCCAAGTGCCTGGAACCATGCTGAAGCAAGTAGATATTAATGTGAGACTCCGCCTATGTACTTCCCTCCTTCGTTGTCGTATTATTCTGCCTCGCAGGGCGGTGTTGGACATCGCCTGAGTAAGTGAATGTTGTGAAGTAGTCCGTCCAGGTGCTGTTGTGCCTTGCCGAACTGGACGGCGGTGTAATCACTTCCTCTTTCCTTCATAAACTACTCCTGCATGTGTATATCTCCCTTCTTCTTCCTTTATCTGTCTTCTGAAGCTGGACGCCCAGAGTTCTCTGAGAAAGGATCAGCCCGTAGGAACGAATAGACGCTAATGTAAGGTTTACTTGAAGAGTTTCTCGTCTGATGTTGCATTGTCACACATCGTTTAGGCGGTGTGAGACAACGGATGAGCGGGTCACTTTCGCCCTCGAGTTTGCCCAGGATAAATATACCCCGCCTAGCTAGGTAGGATGATTCGGACTCCGCCCTTCCACCGAATGCTATGCGTGTGAATGTACTAACATCTTCCCCATATCTATTTCCTCCTATTGAGTGACCAGTGTTACTCGAAGGAAAGCCTCCTTGTGAAATCTCCTCTATCCGCTGCTGCATTACCATACTCCGCCTGGACGGTGTCAGACCCCGTCTAAGCGAACAAACGGTGTTGTGTAATCCGCCCTGGTGCTGGTGTGTTCCGATAAACCCATTGAGCCGGCCCCAATCTTAGCTTCTCTGTAGGTTGCTATATGAGCGTGAATGCTCTTTGTTTCCCCCCTTGCCTGCTCCCTTCTATATCAAATGTTACGTGACTGTTTTTGTGAAAAATTTTCTCATATTTTTGGAATTATTAGTTGCAAATAATAAGGTGTTACATTTTAGTATCAGAGCGGACCGAAAAGTCCAAGGCCAAGGTAAGCCTACCAAGTGTAAGTGGTTGTGTGTATGATCATGATTGTTATGGTGTGAATTTAACTTGACTGGTACTCTGTTACTGACTCAGGGGTGGGAGGAGTTGTTCCTCCTGGCCCGACTAATTGTGTGACATACGAGAACACATAATGGGCTAAGTTACTAAATGTTAGACTAAATTCCGATTGGGATTAAGTAACTAGGAATACTTATCCTTGAATGTTGATTTCAGGATAAGGGATGGCACATCGCCAAAGCATGGAGACTATAGCTACGGCATTCCAACGCTTTGCAGACGTGTTTGAAAGGCAGGGCCAGCCTCGAGCTGAGGAGGGCCAAGTAATGGACCGCTTCTTAAAAAGGAAGCCGAGTGAGTTCTTAGGAGGACGGAACCCTGAGGCGGCGTTTAAGTGGACTCAGGAATTAGAAAGGATTTTTGGGGGTCTTCGCTGTACCGAGGCCCAGAAGGTAGAATGTGCAGTGTACATGCTGCGAGACGAAGCGGAGAACTGGTGGAAGATAGCCAGAAGCCGATTCCCCAAAGATGATAATCAACTGACGTGGAACGATTTCAAGGCCTGCTTCTTAGAGAAATACTTTCCCGACACAGTGAGGAGTCGGAAAGAGCTGGAGTTTATGGAGTTAAAACAGGGCTCCATGACTGTGGAAGAATACGCGGCCAGATTCGAGGAATTGTGCCTATTCTATCCGCCCTTCCAGCAGCCAGGAACAGAGAATTCTAAGTGCCTTAAGTTTGAGAACGGATTGAGATCGGATATTAAGAGAGCCTGCAGATACCACGAGATACGGAGTTTCCCTGCACTAGTGAACAAATGTAGAATATTTGAGGAGGATGACAAGGCCCATTCGAGCCAGAGCAGCAGAAACCACTATTCCCTGAGGCCCCAACGACCTCGTTTCAAAAAGCCAAGCAATGCCGGTAGGAACAAGCCTTTTTCCAGATATGAAGGACGGAATCAACCTGGAAGACGACCAGTGGTAGGAGACAGAAGGTGTTCCAAGTGTGGAGGAAACCACTTTGTCAGAGATTGTAAGGATGATGGTGATGTAGTGTGCTTTCACTGCAACAAGAGGGGACACATCCGCCCCGACTGCCCCCAACTACACCAAGCAGACGTTAATGTGCGTCAAGGAAGATTTCAAGAAAGGAACCGAGTGAACGATGACCAACGTCCTGGTGGCAGAGGCAACGGAGCCAGAGGAGACGGGATGCGAGGGAGGAATACCGGCCCAACAGCGACAGGAAGGATCTACACCATCAATGCAGAGGATGTTGCACCAGCAAACGATCTAGTATAATGTAAGTGCTCACTTGGAATGAATACGCTTAATGTTGTTTTCGATTCGGGAGCTACCCATTCTTTTATAGCTGATGAGTGCGTAGAACGGTTGAAGTTACCAACTGTGTCTATGGATCGGACTTTGGAAGTGGCCAGCCCCACTGGCGCTAATGTGTTCACATCGTCAATATGCAAAAATGTAGCATTTAAGTTGTATGGTCGGAGTTTCACCTTCGATCTGATTTGCATGCCCTTAAAGGGTCTTGACATCGTGCTCGGAATAGATTGGCTTTCAGCCAATAAGGTATTAGTAAATTGTAGAAACCGAGAGATAGTTTTTCCGAAACAGCCCACTGAGAATGACACGGCACTAGGTATAACCCAACTATTTATGATGCTTTGTCTAACCAAAGATGAGAGTGAGACCCTAGTGAACGAAATTCCGGTTGTCTGCGAATTCCCAGAAGTGTTCCCAGAAGACGTTCCGAGTGTGCCTCCCAATAGAGAAGTTGAATTCTCTATAGACTTGATCCCTGGAGCCGAACCGGTCTCCAGCGCACCCTACAGAATGTCCTCAACTGAATTGGCAGAGTTGAAGAAACAAGTGGATGAGTTACTCGAGAAGCAGTTCATTAGACCAAGCGTGTCACCATGGGGCGCACCTGTGCTACTTGTTAAGAAGAAAGATGGCAGCATGAGACTTTGCATAGATTATCGATAGCTTAACAAACTCACAATCAAGAATCGATACCCACTGCCTAGAATTGATGATTTAATTGATCAGCTGCGTGGAGCCTCAGTCTTCTCGAAAATTGATCTACGATCGGGATATCACCAAATCCGAGTGAAGGACTCGGACATTCCTAAAACTGCCTTTAGGACTCGGTATGGTCACTACGAGTATGTAGTGATGCCGTTCGGTGTGACAAACGCCCCTGCTGTTTTCATGAATTACATGAACAGCATATTCCACTCCTTCTTAGATCGGTTTGTTGTTGTCTTCATCGATGACATTTTAATTTACTCTAAGACGTCTGAGGAGCATGAAGGACATCTCAGAGCGGTACTCCAAGTGTTGAAGGAGAAACAATTGTTTGCAAAGTTTTCAAAGTGCGAATTCTGGATGGATGAGATCCACTTCCTCGGGCATGTGATCTCCGAGCGAGGCGTCTCGGTGGATCCTGCGAAGATAGCCGCTGTAATAGCATGGGAGAGGCCCAGATCGGTCTCGGAAATAAGAAGTTTTATGGGCTTGGCAGGTTACTATAGGAGGTTCATCGAAGGTTTTTCTAAGTTGGCATTACCCCTGACTAAATTGACTCGGAAGAACGTTCCTTTCGTGTGGAGTCCCGAGTGTGAGAACAGCTTCCAAGAGCTGAAGAATAAGTTGACAACTGCTCTGGTGTTGGCATTACCTGAGTTACGAGAAAGCTTCGTGGTCTATTGTGACGCGTCAGGACTCGGATTAGGATGTGTACTCATGCAGAAAGATCGAGTGATAGCATATGCCTCTCGACAATTGAGACCCCACGAGCAACATTATCCGACCCATGACTTGGAGCTGGCAGCAGTAGTTTTTGCATTGAAAATCTGGAGGCATTACTTGTACGGATCCAAATTTGAAGTGTACAGCGATCATAAGAGCCTCAAATACCTATTCGACCAAAAGGAGCTGAACATGAGGCAGAGAAGATGGATTGAGTTTTTGAAGGACTACGATTTTGAGCTAAAATACCACCCAGGTAAGGCAAATGTCGTGGCTGACGCTTTGAGTTGGAAATCCCTCCACATGGCAGCAATGATGGCGAAAGAAGTAGAGTTGTTGGAGCGGTTCCGAGACATGAACTTGCATGTTGACACCCCTTCCTCTCAGAAGATGACAATCGGTACGTTGAGGATTGCCAATGAATTCTTAAAATCCGTGTACGAACAGCAACAGGCGGACTCTTACCTAGCTGAAATGAAGGAAATTCAGGCCAAAGGAAAGGATTTATCATTGGCAGAGGGACCAGATGGGATCTTCCAGGTGAGAGACAGAATATACATACCGAGTGAAGGAAGATTGAGAAGAATGGTGCTTGATGAAGCCTACAAAAGCCTACTCAGCATTCACCCAGGAACCACGAAAATGTATCACGACTTGAGGAGACAGTTCTGGTGGCCCGGACTAAAGAAGGATGTGGCGGAGTACGTGGCCCGGTGTATCACTTGTCAGAAATCGAAGGTAGAGCACCAAAAACCGTACGGTGCAATGCAGCCTCTAGAGATCCCCGTGTGGAAATGGGACTCAATTGCGATGGATTTCATCATGGGATTACCCAAAAACCGAGCGGGCCATGATGCAATTTGGGTCATTGTTGACCGATTGACGAAGAGTGCACACTTCTTACCTGTAAATATGAAGTACCCATTGCATAAGTTGGCTAGGATTTACATTCAAGAAGTTATCCGACTGCATGGCATACCTACTTCCATCGTATCAGATAGGGACCCTAGGTTTACGTCCAGGTTTTGGACCAGCCTGCATCAAGAATTGGGGACGAAGCTTTGGCTTAGTTCTGCCTACCACCCCCAATCGGACGGACAATCCGAGCGAACAATTCAGAGTCTAGAAGACTTATTGAGAGCGTGTGTATTAGAGCATGGTGGGGACTGGGAGCAGTACCTTCCCTTGATCGAGTTTACGTACAACAACAGCCATCATCACAGCATTGGCATGGCACCCTACGAGGCGTTATATGGGCGTAGATGCCGAACCCCACTCTGCTGGTCTGAAACAGGCGAAAGTCTACTATTGGGACCAGACATCGTGAAGCAAACCACAGAACAGATCCGAGAGATACGGGAGAAGATGAAAGCATCACAAGACAGGCAAAAGAGCTACCATGACAAGCGCATCAAGCCATTGGAATTTTCAGTCGGAGATCGGGTGTTTCTAAGAACCACTCCGAGTAAAGGAGTTGGACGAGCCTTAAAAAGTGGGAAGTTAAGCCCTCGATACATTGAACCTTACGAGGTGTTAGAACGGATCGGCCCCGTGGCATACCGCCTCGCATTACCAACTCGCTTGTCCCGATTGCACAACGTATTTCACGTGTCTCAACTAAGGAAGTATTTACATGACCCCAGCCACACGATGCCTGACGATGAAGTAGAGATCAAAGAAGACCTGACCACTGTGACTACGCCGATTGGAATCGTGGACCGATCGGTAAAACGCTTAAGAAACAAGAACGTAAGGCTGGTTAAGGTGGAGTGGCAGCAAGGCAAGACCACCTCCTGCACGTGGGAACGTGAAGATGCCATAAGACAGCAGTACCCCGAATTGTTCATTTAGGTGAGTTACCAACTAAAGCTTCACATGAATTACCAACTGAATTTCGGGGACGAAATTCTTTTCAAGTGGGGGAGAACTGTAACATCCCCATTTTAATTAAAGCAACTGAGTTAAATAACAAGTCAACAAGTCAACACCTCCCTTAATTTAATTAACTAAGAGTAACAGGATGATTAACGTGGAAGCATGGTGACATGGGCAGGATTATCACGTTTCCCCATCCCACCATACTGCACTCCACGCGGGTATTTATGCAGGTGAGGCCATGCTCTTCACACAGAGAATTCCACGAACTCTCTTCATTCCTCTTGTTTTCTCTCTTGCCTTCTCCGCTCTCCAGTCCATCCCCTGCTTCGAAAACCAAGGTGACGGTGCTACAGTGGAGTGGAACTCCCCACACTTGAGAGGACGATCGACGAGTGAAGCAGCAGAGAGGAGAACCACCACCCAAGCAGGAAGAAATCCCTCGGAGTTTCGTAATTGGTAGGGGGAGTATCTTCTATCTTAAATGCATGGGTTATGAACAGGTTTCGAGTGCGGATGCTTGCTATATCCGTGCTCTGATGGTGTATTGCGTTGCATGTGAGTGTGTATAGTTCGGTTGCATGACGAGTGAGAAATGAGTGATTGCATGTTAGCACCTTTCTCACAGATGTATGTGTTGCAGGATCTCAGTTTGCATGTTGAGTTGTGTTGATATGAATATCTGACTGAAGCTACCCAGGTTATAGAAAGGCATATGTTGATACGTCTGCTATAATAAATTGTTTGCGTGTAGGAAATGCCTTCTTTAGAAGAATTCTGATACTGTCTTACATCGATTGCATGATAGGTTGTGATTTTTAGAATGATGCATGTGTTGAATGAAGCTATAAACTGATTGCATGTCTTGATCGAACAAAATGTTGTGGATATCTGGATATGGAATGATAACTGATTGCATGGCAGCTATATATATTGAGTCCGGATAATGTGTACTACAGATTGCATGGTATGTGTGTGTGCTTGAATGCGAGAATGCATGCATGAAATAAATGTTGTGCGTCGAATCCGCGTGTGGCGCATGTGATGCGTTGTGCTGTGAGCACGTAGTGTATGACACTACCTTCGGTCATCCAGCGTGTGACGCTGTAAAATCCTTGAGTGTGACTCAAGGTAGCCCTTGAGTGGACTCGGGCTGTCTGTGAACACCGCCGTTGGCGCTGTGAGCGTTGGTGTCACCTGTGGACAAACGGTTGGGTACCTGTAAAACGGCCAAGCAGCTGTGAGCTGACCTGATAGCTGAGAGCTATGTATAAAAAGGCTGTGATGCCTACGTTGCAACGTCGGACCGATACACACGATGCGGAACCAAGTGAAACCTTCTGTGCTTATCATTGTTAATATTACTACTACTGTTAATGTTGTTGGAACTGGTTAAGTATGCCGAGTGGAAAGTGAATGGGTGAAATGCGTAGGACTAAGTGGATGCTCTATGCATATGTTATTGACTGAAAATTTATTGTGCATTTGATATCGTGTATGAGTATACTGAACGTGTATGCCAAGTAATCCATTCCATGTGTACGTACCCTAGATGCTGAATGAGAACTGTTTCACGAATATACGAATATATATATATGCATGCAAGTGTATCCGTGTCATTGAAAATGCTATGACTACGGTCGAGTGACGATCGGTAAATATAGAACGGTAAGTGTTACTCATGTATGTCTTGATTGATGGATGTTGCCCTAATCTTAATCGTGTTGTACGTATATGTATTGCTGTGTAATTGGCAGATAACCTGAGTCGGTATCTATCATTTAAAATTTAAGATGCTCACCCCTGCAGTGGCCATTTTTCAGTGAATGTCTCTCGAGATGAGGACCAGAAGCAGAGCTGGAACGATGAGCGAAGTGTTAATGTATCTGGAAGGCTTAATTAATGCGATGTTAGATTAAGCCCTGACTGGTTCATGTCGGATGTTAGTGTTTTTGGATGAATAGAACCTTATGGACAAGGAGAAATCCGATTTTGTTTGTAAATATTGACATATGCTCTTATTATATATATCTGGATGTATGGTTTCGTGTGTATGACATGCTATGTGCTACCTTGTTTCATACTTGTGCTTTATTGAATACGCAGGGACGGCATGATTTAGCAGGCTATAGCCAAGTCTGAGTAAATTATGAATTGTCTCTAGGAAGACTTATGTCGGATACGTTGGGCGGAGTCTTACCCCGCCCGAAGTATGGGAGCAATTCGCCCAAGCGTGAGGACTCGCGCTGAAGCGAGTAATTATCAGAGTAAGATACCGCCCATTATCCTTTCCTATCCGTTGTGATGCTAATGCAATCCAGGCCCCGGTGTTGACCTCTGTTTTGGGCGTTGTGGTTGAGTCTGCCCAGGCGTCGTCATAATTAGTTGAGTTTGGCGGAATAGGTTCGGCCCTTCCTTCCCCCATAACCTACTACCACATATGTACATTGTAACTTCCCGTTTTCTGAGCGAAGTGCGAGCGTGAGGATTTATCGAGTGAACCCTTGTCCATATCCGATTGAGAAATTCCCTTGTGTTTGTGGGGCGTTGTGCTGACCTCGCTTAGGCGGTGTCATACCTCGCCCAAGTAACTTGGACGGTTCGCCCAAGTGCCTGGAACCATGCTGAAGCAAGCAGATATTAACGTGAGACTCCGCCTATGTACTTCCCTCCTTCGTTGTCGTATTATTCTGCCTCGCAGGGCGGTGTTGGACATCGCCTGAGTAAGTGAATGTTGTGAAGTAGTTCGTCCAGGTGCTGTTGTGCCTTGCCGAATTGGACGGCGGTGTAATCACTTCCTCTTTCCTTCATAAACTACTCCTGCATGTGTATATCTCCCTTCTTCTTCCTTTATCTGTCTTCTGAAGCTAGACGCCCAGAGTTCTCTGAGAAAGGATCAGCCCGTAGGAACGAATAGACGCTAACGTAAGGTTTACTTGAAGAGTTTCTCGTCTGATGTTGCATTGTCACACATCGTTTAGGCGGTGTGAGACAACGGATGAGCGGGTCACTTTCGCCCTCGAGTTCGCCCAGGATAAATATACCCCGCCTAGCCAGGTAGGATGATTCGAACTCCGCCCTTCCACTGAATGCTACGCGTGTGAATGTACTAACATCTTCCCCATATCTATTTCCTCCTATTAAGTGACCAGTGTTACTCGAAGGAAAGCCTCCTTGTGAAATCTCCTCTATCCGCTGCTGCATTACCATACTCCGCCTGGACGGTGTCAGACCCCGTCTAAGCGAACAAACGGTGTTGTGTAATCCGCCCTGGTGCTGGTGTGTTCCGATAAACCCATTGAGCCAGCCCCAGTCTTAGCTTCTCTGTAGGTTGCTATATGAGCGTGAATGCTCTTTGTTTCCCCCCTTGCCTGCTCCCTTCTATATCAAATGTTACGTGACTGTTTTTGTGAAAAATTTTCTCATATTTTTGGAATTATTAGTTGCAAATAATAAGGTGTTACAATAATGGTATATAGTCCTTCGACCTAAAGTCACTACGATTCCTACATAAGGAGTTTATTATTTTAATACAATCAAACGTTATCTGTAATAAGATGACCATAAAGATTATGATTAGGCAATAGACAAATTATGCAAAGGGATGTGAGTGATGTAGATGGAATTTGTCTTTCCTATGTGACAGGAGTGATATCTATGGGCCACTTGATGGAGTGAGACTAATGAAATGCATGGCCATGTTAGGACGAATAAATATTAGATATTTATTCTGTAAAGTCTACTCTGGTATCAAGTAAAATGAATTGGGCCATACAAGGATGACGACGACCATGCCTTGGGCCCAATTAGATATCTTGATAAAAGGAATAAATATATAAAATAATTATCACTTATAGGTCATGTCGATGATAAATAATATTCAGACATAATGATGTATTGCTAGATACCGCTCTTATTTTATATTAATAATAAAATAGTTTATTATTAATTTAACCAAATATTTTACCTATAGGGTCACACACATAGAGTAAGCCCACCTGAGGATAGTTTTATTTTAGTTGGACTGAAAATAAAACTATTTGGGCCTAACTTATTTAGAATGAGTTAGGAGCCCAATGTTTAATGAGAGCTCTAGCCAAGACCTAAGCCTATATATAGAGCATGAGATGCTCATAGGCTGCTGCTTAGAAATTAGATTACAATCAAATTCCGTACTAGCATTCGGATCTTTAGTTTGCTGGTGGGAGTGCTCGTGTGGACTCCTAAGGACGAAGCTACAATTGCTTCGATCGAGGAACTCGTTGTGCGTCTACAAGAGGTAATCCGTAAATCAAAACTTTAATTACATAATGCTTTGAGACATTTGTATTTGCAATCCTTATTTTTGGGAATCCTTTGTGTTTCCGCTACCTGACCCTGATGGGATTCCCTAATAGTGGTATCAGAGCCAGGTTGCAAAGCTATGTTTTGGGCATTTGTTTACTTTTCATGATGGCATGTTTTTCATTCTGCAAAAGCTTTTAAAAATTTCAATTTATGAAATCGTTTTCTTGTTATAAGCTTTAATTCTGTTTTGCGAAATTTGTTTACGAAACTTGTTTTGAAAAACATTCATGCATGTTATGTATGAAATAATATCATGATTCGTATGCTCTTATGTTTTCTGTAAATTGTATGAGATACTGTTTATAGGCTTTCTCATTTGAAGTATGCGTTTATGTTATTTTAGAGGCTTGTATGATATTTACGTTTTCAATTTTCTGTATGTGATACATGTGTTGAATTCGTTAATAATCATTG
The DNA here is from genome assembly GCA_037962975.1 of Clitoria ternatea. Taxonomy (NCBI): domain Eukaryota; kingdom Viridiplantae; phylum Streptophyta; class Magnoliopsida; order Fabales; family Fabaceae; genus Clitoria; species Clitoria ternatea. Next base: position 48,786,575 of record CM075669.1, on the reverse strand, counting down.
TTGTCATACAAACTGCGTTTTGATAATGTGTTGATCTCCGAGTATGAATAGTTCATGTTATGGGGCGTTAAGTAATAAGGTTTAAGTGTTAAACCTTGGCCGTTCCTTAACCTAGGGTTCAAACGTTGATACCTAGGCAGTCGTCATAAGAAAGGTGCAATTTGAATTCTAGGTTTTGAAACCCTAGACGACGCTACGTTGTGAAGTGTTTGCAATAAGGAATTAGGGTTTCAAAGTGGTTGAAACCCTAGCCGAAATTTTAGAGCAGTTAATGGTCAGCGGGACCCCCATACATTCTCTGCGTAGCACCTTTATTACCGACCCACGTGTTTAATGGCCTGTTTAAAAATTAATTTTTTTAATGCTTTCAAATGGGTTATAATTAATTAATTAACACGTTGCATGGTGAATGGTTATGGTCTTAGTTATTTTATTTAAATACAGCCTGCGTGTTGTGCCTCTCTCCATTCTGTTGTATTTCTTTTCTCAACCCTTCACTCGTATGTAAAGCGAGTTTCTTTAAAATCTTGTAATCTTGTAATCTTGATCGAGCCAACAAAGTAGAGACCTAGAAGAAAACTAGAGTGGTGACTCTAAGCGCTTTTGTCTTTGAAAGGAACCAAAAAGTGGTGACTCCAAGAGGATGGTGGGTTCAAGAAGTAGGACTTCATGAAGCCTTGGCAATATAGTTCCTTTAGGTTTATTTATTTATTTATTTATTCTTCTAGGAAGACCATAACCATCTCATAATTTCTTTTGCATGCTTTGGGGATAATTTTATTGCGTTAAAGCGTTTAACAAAGACGGTAATTTAAAATAAATTAAAATCCCTCAAAATAATATTAAGTTACAGACGCCTTCCAATAAGTACACTCGTCAATACTAATGTCAATGAATAGTAGGTCTGCCAAAGCAGGGTACTATCATTTATATTAGTAAGACGCGATGGGATAACTGTAATATCTAAAATGTTTTATTGGCTTTTAACTTACTAAGTTATCAATTGGATTGAATAAACTTAGAGGCGTATATATTGGGCTAAACTTTCATAAGATGAATGATCGATAATGGTTACCTAACCCAATATCTAAGAGTTGTATAAGATACAATTGGAAAGGAGTTTCCTACCTAAATAACCAAATGTTAAATGATCAGCCAAAGCTGACTTAACATTAGGCCAAATATGGATCTTTGCCCACTAGAAAATCTTCCAACGGGATTTTCTAATTCATAAAGGGTGATTTTATTTTGAATCAAAATAGTGGGAGACATGTTTAATTTTAAGACCAAAATTAAATATGTTTTTAATTGATACTTACTGCATATCTTTCTGTTTTAGATAACCATGACATCAAACACGCCTTTAAACCTTTCATTGCGATCGATCCTAGACAAAGAAAAATTGTCTGGACCCAACTTTCTAGACTGGTATAGGAATTTGAGGATTGTCCTCAAACAAGAGAAAAAGCAGTATGTCCTGGAAGATCCGATTCCGGAACCACCCGTGAACAATGCCTCTAAAGTTAACAAGGATGCTTACAAGAAGCATCAGGATGATGCTTTAGATGCCCAATGCCTTATGCTGGCAACCATGTCTCCTGAGCTTCAGAAGCAACATCAGCATATGGAGGCTTTCGATATGATTGAAAACGTAAGAAAACTATATCAAGGTCAAGCTGACCAAGAAAGATATGAAGTTTCTTCAGCCCTATTTAGCTGCAGACTTGAAGAAGGAGGTTTTGTAGGACCTCATGTGCTCAAAATGATTGGGTACCTGGAGAATCTAGCTAGGCTAGGATTCCCCTTCCCTTAAAAATTAGCTACTGATCTCATTTTGAAGTCATTACCTGACAGTTTTAAGTCAGTCATCATGAATTATAACATGAATGCATTGGATAAAACATTGCCAGAGCTACTCAATATGTTGAGGACTGCTGAGCCCAATATTTCTAAAGGAAAGGGCAAGGCCATAATGATAGTCAATTCTAGCAAAGGTAAAGGAAATCGCATGTATAAAGGCAAAGGAAAAGCTGTTATGGGAAAAGGCAAGACAATTTGGAAAGGCAAGCATAAGCCAAGTACATCAGCCTTAAAACCTGTGGGCGGGGTGGCTAAGGAAGGAAATTGTCACCATTATGGATAGAAGGGACACTGGAAGAGAAACTGTCTAAAGTACCTGGAAGAGCTTAAGAAGAAGGGAAGTGAGACTTCCACTTCAGGTATTTTTGTTATAGAAATTAACTTGTCAACTTTAACATCATGGGTATTAGATACTGGATATGGATCTCACATTTGTCTTAATATACAGGATCTAAAAAGGAGTAGGCAGTTGATGAAGGGCGAGGTGGACCTACGCGTTGGAAATGGAGCAAGAGTTACTGCATTAGCTGTAGGGACTTATTTTTTATCCTTGCCCTCAGGGCTTGTTCTTGAATTAGAAAATTGTTTTTATGTTCCGGCAATAAGAAGAAACATTATTTCTGTTTCTTGTCTAGATAGGAAAAGGTTTTCCTTTATAATAAAGAACAATAGCTGTTCTGTTTATTTGAATGACATGTTTTATTGCTGTGCAAATTTGAGTAATGGACTTTATGTTCTCGATCTCGAAACCCCTATCTATAACGTTAATACTAAAAGGGTTAAACAAAATGATTTAAACCCAACTTATCTTTGGCATTGTCGCCTAGGACATATAAATAAGAAACGTATTTCTAAACTCCATAAAGATGGATATTTAGACTCTTTTGATTTTGAATCAATAGATACATATGAATCTTGTTTATTAGGGAAGATGACTAAGACCCCATTTACTGGAATGGGTGAAAAGGCAAGTGATCTTCTAAGCTTGATACATAGTGATGTATGTGGGCCAATAGGGACAATGGCTAGGGGAGGTTTTAGCTACTTTATCACCTTTACTGATGATTTCAGTAGATATGGATTTGTGTTTCTAATGAAACATAAATCAGAATCCTTTGAAAAGTTCAAAGAATTCAAACATGAAGTAGAGAACCAACTTGGCAAGAAAATTAAAGTACTTCGATCTGATCGAGGTGGTGAATACTTAAACCTGGAGTTTGATGAATATCTTAAAGAATGTGGGATTGTCTCTCAACTCACTCGTCCTGGAACACCACAATGGAATGGTGTTTCTGAGCGGAGAAATAGAACCTTGTTAGACATGGTTCGATCAATGATGAGTCAAACTGACCTCTCTAACTCCTTCTAGGGACATGCTTTGATGACAGTAGCTTTCACACTTAACCGTGTTCCATCTAAGGCTGTCATAAAGACACCATATGAGATATGGACTGGGAAACGACCCAGTATGTCTTTTCTTAAGATTTGGGGTTGTGAAGCTTATGTGAAGTGTCAGATTTCTGACAAACTTGGACCCAAATCAGATAAATGTCTTTTTGTGGGATACCCAAAGGAAACTAAGGGTTATTACTTCTATAATCCTATCGAGGGCAAAATGTTTGTCGCTCAGAATGCTGTATTCTTAGAAAGGAAATTCATCTCTAAAAGAATCAGTGGGAGGAAAGTAAAACTTGAAGAAGTTCAAGACCTACAAGGCATTGAAGAGCCAATGGTGGAAATGGAGCCGTAACCACAAAATGTTGTGATAACTCCAACTCCAGTAGAACAAGACTTGCGTAGATTAGGTAGAATACGTCAACAACCTGAAAGATATGGATTTCTTGTAACTCAGGAAGGAGATGTGTTGCTAATGGATCAAAATGAGCTAACATCTTATGAAGAGGCCATTGCAAGTCCAGAATCTGAGAAATGGCTTAAAGCCATGGGATCTGAAATGGACTCCATGTACACTAATTAAGTTTGGTCTTTGGTTGATGCACCCGAAGGGGTAAAACCTATAAGATGCAAGTGGGTTTTTAAAAAGAAAACTGACATGGATGGAAATATAAGTACCTATAAGGCAAGATTGGTAGCGAAAGGTTTCAAGCAAATTCATGGTATAAACTATGATGAAACTTTTTCTCCAGTCGCGATGCTAAAGTCTGTTCAGATTCTGCTTGCTATTGCTGCATACCATGATTATGAGATATGGCAAATGGATGTCAAGACTACTTTCCTTAATGGAAATCTTCTTGAGGAAGTGTACATGACACAACTCGAAGGCTTTGTTAAGCCTGAAGCATCCATGAAGGTGTGCAAACTACAACATTCCATATATAGACTTAAGCAAGCTTCCAAAAGCTGAAATCTTCATTAAACAATTTGCCTTTACTAAAAATGAGGATGAACCTTGTGTCTACAAGAAGGTTAGTGACTGCACAATTGTTTTTCTGGTCCTGTATGTTGATGACATACTACTCCTTAGAAATGACGTTCCTACCCTTCAGTCTGTGAAGACTTGGTTGGGAAGCTGTTTTTCTATGAAAGACTTAGGTGAAGCAACCTACGTGTTGGGAATTAAGATCTATAGAGATAGATCAAGAAAACTTCTTGGCCTAATCAGAATACATACATAGACAAAGTGTTAAAAAGGTTTAACATGCAAGATTCCAAGAAAGGAACTTTGCCTATGGCCCATGGCATAAGCCTATCAAAGGCTCAATCTCCTTCCACTAAAGAAGAGAGAGAACAGATGAATAAGATTCCATATGCATCTGCTATTGGATCAATCATGTATGTCATGATATGTACTCGACCAAATGTCTCGTATGCTTTAAGCATGACGAGCATATACCAGTCTGATCCCGGTGAAAGTCACTAGACTGTTGTCAAGAATATCCTAAAGTACTTGAGAAAAACTAAAGATTCATTCTTGATATATGGAGGGGAAGAAGAGCTCATTGTAAAGGGTTACACTGATGCTAGCTTCCAAACTGATAAGGATGACTCAAGATCACAATCAGGGTATGTGTTTTGTTTAAATGGTGGCGCTGTAAGCTGGAAAAGTTTGAAGCAAGAGACAGTTGCTGATTCTACTACAGAATCTGAGTATATTGCTGCCTCAAATGCTGCAAAAGAGGCAGTATGAATCAAGAAGTTCGTAACAGAACTTGAGGTAGTTCCTAGCATTGTGGACCCTATAAGTCTCTACTGTGACAATAGTGGAGCAATAGCACAAGCTAAGGAACCTAGATCACATCAACGATCCAAGCATATACTAGGGCGTTATCATCTCATCTGAGAAATACTTGAACGAGGAGATGTTAAGATATGTAAAGTGCACACCGATGAGAACATTGCTTATCCACTCACCAAACCTCTTACACAACAAAAGCATGAGGGACACACTAGAGCATTAGGCATTAGGCAAATGTCTTATTGGCTCTAGTGCAAGTGGGAGATTGTTGGTGTATACACTACGAGCTATTAATGTATCAATTTTAACTTATCAATAAAATTAGTATTTTTAGTTTTTAGACTAATTTTAATGCTATTTATCCTGGAATAATAGGTCATATAAAATTATTCCTAAAACGTCCCTAATCAAGTATTTACATGGGGACATGTAAATACATTAAGATTAGTGTGTGAATGTACTGATGATTTGATCTCACAAATCATGGATATATGATATCAAGTCTTTACAAGGTACACATTAAGATTAATGTTGTACTGGACAGACCCACCATGAGAATGTTGCATGGATCGTTACATGAGTGTCATAAACGGTTCTCAATGTGATAATGGTATATAGTCCTTCGACCTGAAGTCACTACGATTCCTACATAAGGAGTTTATTATTTTAATACAATCAAATGTTATCTGTAATAAGATGACCATAAAGATTGTGATTAGGCAATTGACAAATTATGCAGAGGGATGTGAGTGATGTAGATAGAATTTGTCTTTCCTATGTGACAGGAGTGATATCTATGGGCCACTTGATGGAGTAAGACTAACGAAATGCATGGCCATGCTAGGACGAATAAATATTAGATATTTATTCTGTAAAGTCTCCTCTGGTATCAAGTAACATGAATTGGGTCATACAAGGATGATGACGACCATGCCTTAGGCCCAATTAGATATCGTGACAAAAGGAATAAATATATAAAATAATTATCACTTATAGGTCATGTCGATGATAAATAATATTCAGACATAATGATGTATTGCTAGATACCGCTCTTATTTTATATTAATAATAAAATAGTTTATTATTAATATAACCAAATATTTTACCTATATGGTCACACACATAGAGTAAGCCCACCAGAGGATAGTTTTATTTTAGTTGGACTGAAAATAAAACTATTTGGGCCTAACTTATTTAGAATGAGTTAGGAGCCCAATGTTTAATGAGAGCTCTAGTCAAGACCTAAGCCTATATATAGAGCATGAGATGCTCATAGGCTGCTGCTTAGAAATTAGATTACAATCAAATTCCGTACTAGCATTCGGATCTTTGGTTTTCTGGTGGGAGTGCTCGTGTGGACTCCTAAGGGCGAAACTACAATTGCTTCGATCGAGGAACTCGTTGTGTGTTACACCCCCTTATATACACGAGATATATAAAAAACTTTTAGAAAGATATACATATTTATCTCGTGTATACAAGGACGTATATACATCTGATTTCCTTTGAATTTTGAAAGTAAAAAGTTTCATTATTATTCAGAATGATAAAATGAACTTTCAGAAAATCATAAGTGATCAAAGATTACAGTATCATATCCACAAAATAAGGTTTATTAAAGTTTAACCTTTACCTTGAATTAAAATCATCCAACTTAATATTGTATTAAGATAAACTATAACTAAAGATTTAATACCTCTACTTCGACTATAACCAATCATTTCCTTATCTTCAAACCATGTGATTTTGAATCCTACTCTTGTCACATCTCTTCTCCTATCCGATTGAGGATGAGAACAATTTACCCTCTTCTAATTTCATCCTTTCATCTTGAACTGCTAGCTATATATCATATAACATATATTTTGGACACAGAAATTCAAACAAGAAGGGGTGAGAAACAGAATATAATACTTTACAGATAAGACATAAACATAAGAGTTTTCACAATCTAATATAATAATTTCAAACACAATCATACACATAATCAATTATGAATGTAGAGTTTTCATAACATAACAATTATACTTTCATTCACAATCACCCACATAGAATCTCACAATCACATGAATGTCATGCAATGTTTTTAATACTACCATCTCATTCATTCTATGCATATGGGCCCTTAAAGTTTTAGTTTGCACTGGGCCAACCAGGAGTTTACACTGTTCTATAATTCTGGATAATAATAACATAAATGCCTTTGTAGCATATGAACAGCTCAACTGGCGTGGAAACACTTAGAGACTAGTCAGACTGAGAAGGTTTTTATTGTGAAAGTACCCGACACTAGGGAGCGACCCCAGGTCCCCTGAAGCACTCTTCCACACCCTCTCATCCCAAGGTTCGCATTTGAACCTCCTCTAATGTATCCTCGGTTTCTATAATCCGTCCCCAGGCAATATCACATCTCATTTCTCTTTAATAATTCATGATGCATGAACTACTCGCATATTTAGTTGGTTAAGACTTTTAGAAACTCAGTTATTAAATACCATAAGTTCACAAATCATCTCAATAATAAACTGTACATTCCCATAAGTTCTTGTTTGAACTTCTGTTATACAGAAACAAAATTTAGTACCGTCTTCAAATTCAGATCTCACCAAAATTGAGTTTCCAAGCCTTAAATATCTCAAAACTTTCTCTTTAAAAACTTTATATATTTACATAATCTTTCCCAATTTAAATCTTAACTAGATTTAGTTTAGAAATCTCGACTATAACAAAATATCCTTTAGTTATTTCATTAGGGAAAACCAATTTAAGTTTCTGATTTCTAAAAGAAAATATATTTTTTTAAATCATTAACTAAGAATACTTAAAACTAAAATTTTCTTTAAATCAAGAATTAATTATCTTAACCTCTGATTTTCATAAAATAGCTTCTTTCTAATACTAGATTTTATTCTAGAGATTAAAAATAAAGTTAATGAAAATTATTTCTAAGAAGAAATAAAAGACTAAAATAATGATAAAATACTTTCTCTTAGAATAAAAATTTAAAGAGTAAGGTAAGAAAATTCTTACTGAGTTTTAACTTTCCGTCATGCTTGCTATATGATCAAACTCCATATCACAAGGTCATCAATCATTCATCAATCACAATCAAGTATTGTAATATCATCAATCACAATCAAATATCATCAAATCACAAAGATTATTAATCACAGTCTAGTATTATAAATCAGAATATCATTAATCAAAATCAAATATTATTAATTATAATCAAATCAAATCAACTAAATATCAGTCATAAATATAATTTAAAATTTAATAGTTATTTAGATTAATAAGATTAATTTTAAGTCTTTATAGTCCATTCCTCGCATAGGTCTATGTAGGTCCATGTAGTCCAATCCTCGCATAGGTATATAGTTCAGTCCATACAGGTCATAATAGTCCAAGTCCTTGCATAGGTTCAGTCCAATTCGCATAGGTTATCCAGGTATTTGCATAGGTATTCAGATCAAGTTACACAAGATACTCAATTTAAAATTTATTATAAACTTTTTAAGTTAAATAGTTATTATTTTAAAATAATAATATTATTAAATTTTAAAGGAGTAGGGGACTCCTCTCATTATTTTTATGTCTTTTCATTTTATATTCCTATCTCACTCCCCCATACCTCTTGTATACTGATTCGTTATTGAAAATCCATGTGTGCCTCGTCTTCGAGTTCTAAAACATACCAATTTTATTTTAATATAGTTACAATATGAAAATTAAGATTACTACTTAAAGTAGAAATGGTAAATTTTGAATAGTGCATAGTGAATAGTGAATAGTAAATCATGAATAGTAAAACGTGAATAGCAAATCATGAATAGTAACACTAAATAGCAAAACGTGAATAGTAACGGTAAATAGTAAATTGTGAATAGTAACAGTAAATAACAAATCGTGAATAGTAACGGTAAATAGTAAATCGTGAATAGTAACGATAAATAGTAAAACGTGAATAGTAAAGGTAAATAGTAACAGTAAATAATAATTTACTATTTGAATAGTAATTTACTATTGAAATAGTATTTTACTATTCAAAATAATAACTTAAAATAATATTATTTCCAGTATAATAATATATTTCTAAAAATGATATGAAAATAACCCTAAAAAATATAAAAGAGAGGTATTCTTACCTTAGGATTTTAGCAGAACCTTCTTCCAAAAATAGTTATTTCTCTCTCTTACTTCCACCACTATCTTACTAGCACTACTATATTAAGAAAACTTAATCTGAAATTGTGAATTCTAAAGAAGAATTCCTTCAGTATTTATAGGAAGGAAAATTACTATGCATTCTATTATTTTAATATAAAAGTACTGTGTATTTTTTGAAAATTCAATCCTGGTTACTGTGCATCTTTTGAAAATTTCGTACATGCACAGTGTTTTGCATAGTAAATATCGGCTGAATTATTAAGCCAAATAGTAACCTTTCACTCGATATATTTTAAATATTCAAAATCAGTCCTTTTTGAAATTTAACGATATTATATCAGTCATCACTAATTTTATAATAAGTAATATAAAGTTTAAATTTTAAAAATCTAAAATTTTCTGTTAATAAAAATTTATTGGTACGTTTTTTATTTTTTTTACGATTGGTAAAAATCAAGATTTTACTCAAACCAATAATTTTTAGATAAGTCTACTTGAAATGGATTTTAGAAAATTTTCTTATAATTTAAATTCACTTTCTTGTAAATATTTTTAATTATAACTAACTTTATATGAATTTAAAATTATTTAAAATATTATTTTATTAAAATATTTTAAAAAATTCATAAAAATTCCAGAAAATCATAAATATTATGTAGATCAAAAAGTTCTAAAGAACCATAGTCTAATTCCTTCAAAATTCTATTTTAAAATTCTAATAAGAGTTAAATCATAAATATGTAAAAACATAAATATAAAAACATAAAATAAAAGTTGTGAATAATAAATATATTTAAAATTCTTAATACATTAATCAATGAATATTAATTAAGTCATTTTAAAATTCTCATTCAAATACATACATACATACATATTATTATTATTATTATTATTATTATTATTATTATTATTATTATTATTTTATTTTAAAAACAAATAATTAAAGATAAATACCAAAATTTCATAAAAAATGATAATAATAAACTAACTAATAGTAAGTATATCTCATTAAAGATATATTAATATCTATTTTCTATTTGTGTTGAAAATGAGATGTTACATTGTGCGTCTACAAGAGGTAATCCCTAAATCAAAACTTTAATTACATAATGCTTTGAGACATTTGTATTTGCAATCCTTATTTTTGGGAATCCTTTGTGTTTCCGCTGCCTGACCATGATGGGATTCCCTTACATCTTTAACGTGGTCATGGTCTAGAAATCCAATGGCAAGTGGCGCATGTGCACTGACTATGTTGATCTCAACAAATATTGCCCTAAAGATTTTTACCCCTTACCCAACTGCGACAAAATAGTGGACGATTCATTTGGGTACCGATTTTTATCCTTCATGGATGTGTACTCTGGTTACAATCAAATTTTAATGTGGGAAGATGACCAGAAGAAGACAACCTTCTTAAATAACAAAGGTGTGTTCTACTACACCATCATGCCATTCGGTTGAAAGAACGTTGAGGCCACATACCGATATATGATTAATAAGGTCTTCGAAGGCATGCACACCAAGCTAACAGAGGTGTACATTGACGACATTATTTCTAAGACCCCAGCTGGTGGAGACCATATTGAGAATCTTTGAAAGATTTTTCTACATCTCCAGTAATACAACATGCGCCTCAATCCCTTGAAGTGCATCTTCGTAGTGCTCGGTGGCAGATTCTTGGGTTTTATGCTGACCTGATGAGGCATTAAGGCTAACCTAAACAAGGTGATTTAAGAGCTTCAAAGACCCAAGAACTTGTGGGAGGTGCAGTCTCTTAATGGAAATTGCAGTCTTGGCATGGTTCATGCCTAAAATGGCCCACCCGTCTCTCCCCTTTTACAGGATCCTCAAGAAGAGAAAAAAGTTCTAGTGCGGACCAGGGCAAGAGACAATTTTTCAAAACCTAAAGGAAGTTTTATCCAAACCTCCTATTTTGGTAAGACCCGACCCTACTGAACTTCTGTTTCTTTACTTATCTATTTCAGATGAAGCATTATGAATCGCTCTAGTAAAGGAGACCTCGGAAGGACAAAGGCTTGTTTAATTTATCAGAAAAACATTACAGGGGGCAGAATGTTAGTATCAAAAGATTGAGAAAGTAGCCCTAGCAGTTGTGTGGGTGTAACACCCCCTTATATACACGAGATATATATAAAATTTTTTTAGAAAGATATACATATTTATCACTCTTTATCTCGCGTATACAAGGACGTATATACATATGATTTCCTTTAAATATTGAAAGTAAAAAAAAAACATCGTCTTTCAATATTTGTCCATAATGATAAAATAATTTATAGAAAAGTGATAAATCATTTACAGTATTATATCCGGATGGGAAAATTTATCAAAGTTTAACCTTTACCTTTTTACAATTATCTAACTTGATATTGTAATAAGGCAAGGTAAAACTAAACTATACCTCTACTACAAATGTGACCAATCATTTCCTAGTCCTTGAATCATCGAGTTTTGGAATCCTACTCTTGTCATATCTCTTCATCTATCTGATTAAGGATGAGATCACTTTACCCTCTTATAATTACATATCCTTCCATCTTGAACCGCTAGCTATATATCACATAACATATATTTTGTACACAAAATTCAAACAAGAAGGAGGGAGAAACAGAATATAATACTTTACAGATAAGACATAAGCATAAGGGTTTTCACAAACTAATAAATTAATATCATTCAAAATTTCATACACAATTAATTATAAATATAGGGTTCTCACACACATAACAATCATACTTTCATTCACAATCATACTTTCATTCATAATCATCCATACAGAATATCACAATCACATGTATGACATGTAATGCTTTTAATACTATCTCATTTAGTTTATCCATATGGGCCCTTAAAGTTTTAATTTACACTGGGCCAACCAAGAGTTTATATTGTTTCATAATTCCAGATAATAACATAAATGCCTTTGTAGCATATGAACAGCTCAACTGGCGTGGAAACACTTAGAGACTAGTCAAACTGAGAAGGTTTTTATTGTGAAAGTATCCGACACTAGGGAGCGACCCCAGGTCCCCTGAAGCACCCTTCCACACCCTCTCATCCCAAGGTTCGCATTTGAACCTCCTCTAATGTATCCTCGGTTTCTATAATTCGTCCCCAGGCAATATCACATCTCATTTCTCTTTAATAATTCATGATGCATGAACTACTCGCATATTTAGTTGGTTAAGACTTTTAGAAACTCAGTTATTAAATACCATAAGTTCACAAATCATCTCAATAATAAACTGTACATTCCCATAAGTTCTTCTTTGAACTTCTGTTATATAGAAACAAAATTTAGTACAGTCTTTAAATTTAGATCTCACCAAAATTGAGTTTCTAAGCCTTAAATATCTCAAAACTTTCTTTTTAAATACTTTACATATTTACATAATCTTTCCCAATTTAAATCTTAACTAGATTAAGTTTAGAAATCTCGACTATAACAAAATATCATTTAGTTATTTCATTAGGGAAAACCAATTTAAATTTCTGATTTCTAAAAGAAAATATATTTTTTAAAATCATTAACTAAGAATACTTAAAACTAAAATTTTCTTTAATTCAAGAATTAATTATCTCAACCTCTGATTTTCATAAAATAGCTTCTTTCTAATACTAGATTTTATTCTAGAGATTAAAAATAAAGTTAATGAAAATTATTTCTAAGAAGAAATAAAAGACTAAAATAATGATAAAATACTTTGTCTTAGAATAAAAATTTAAAGAGTAAGGTAAGAAAATTCTTACTAGGTTTTAACTTTCCGTCATGCTTGCTATATACCCAAACTCCATATCACAAGGTCATCAATCATTCATCAATCATAATCAAGTATTGTAATATCATCAAATCACAAAGATTATTAATCACAGTCTAGTATTATAAATCAGAATATCATTAATCAAAATCAAATATTATTAATTATAATCAAATAAAATCAACTAAATATCAGTCATAAATATAATTCAAAATTTTATAGTTATTTAGATTAATAAGATTAATTTTAAGTCTTTATAGTCCATTCCTCGCATAGGTCTATGTAGGTCCATATAGTCTAATCCTCGCATAGGTATAGTTCAGTTCATACAGGTCATGATAGTCCAAGTCCTTGCATAGTTTTAGTCCAGTTTGCAAAGGTTATCCAGGTATTTGCATAGGTATTCAGATCAAGTTACACAAGATACTCAATTTAAAATTTATTATAAATTTTTAAGTTAAATAGTTATTATTTTAAAATAATAATATTATTAAATTTTAATGAGTAGGACTCCTCCCATTATTCTTATGTCTTTCCGTATTATATTCCTATCCCACTCCCCCTTACCTCTTGTATCTTGGTTCGTTATGGAAAGTCCATGTGCGCCTCGTCTCCGAGTTCTAAAATATACCAATTTTACTTTAATATAGTTATAAGATGAAAATTAAGATTTCTACTTAAAACAGAAATGGTAAATTTTGAATAATGAATAGTGAATCATGAATAGTAACAGTAAATAGTAAAACGTTAATAGTAACAGTAAATAGTAAAACGCAAATAGTAAATATAAATAGTAACAGTAAATAGTAATTTACTATTGCAATAGTATTTACTGTTGAAATAGTATTTTACTATTTAGAATAGTAACTTAAAATAATATTATTTCCAGTATAATAATAGATTTCTAAAAATGATATGAAAATAACCCTAAAAAATATAAAAGAGAGATATTTTTACCTTAGGATTTTAGTAGAACCTTCTTCCAAAAAAATTTATTTCTCTCTCTTACTTCCACCACTATCTCACTAGCACTACTATATTAAGAAAACTTAATCTGAAATTGTAAATTCTAAAGAAGAATTCCTTCGGTATTTATAGGAAGGAAAATTACTATGCATTCCATTATTTTAATATAAAAGTAGTGTGTATTTTTTTGAAAATTCAATCCTGGTTACTGTGCATCTTTTGAAAATTTTATACATACACAGTGTTTTGCATAGTAAATATCGGCTGAATTATTAAGCCAAATAGTAACTTTTCCCTCGGTATATTTTAAATATTTAAAATCAGTCCTTTTTGAAATTTAGTGATATTATATCAGTCCTCACTAATTTTATAATAAGTAATATAAAGTTTAAATTTTAAAAATCTAAAATTTTCTGTTAATAAAAATTTATTGGGACGTTTTTGATTTTTTATAATTGATAAAAAAATCAAGATTTTACTCAAACCGATAATTTTTAGATAAGTCTACTTGAAATGGATTTTAGAAAATTTTCTTATAATTTAAATTCACTTTCTTTTAAATATTTTTAATTTTAAGTAACTTTATATGAATTTAAAATTATTTAAAATATTATTTTATTGAAATATTTCAAAAAATTCATAAAAATTCCAGAAAATCATAAATATTATGTAGATCAAAAAGTTCTAAAGAACCATAGTCTGATTCCTTTAAAATTGTATTTTACAATTCTAATAAGAGTTAAATCACAAATATGTAAAAACATAAAATAAAAGTTGTGAATAATAAATATATTTAAAATTCTTAATATAATTTCATTAATCAATGAATACTAATTAAGTCATTTTAAAATTCTCATTCAAAATACATAAATATTTTTATTTTTATTATTTTATTTTATTTTAAAAAACAAATAATTAAATATAAATACCAAAATTTCATAAAAAAATGATAATAATAAACTAACTAATAGTAAGTATTTCTCATTAAAGATATATTAATATCTATTTTCTATTTGTGTTGAAAATGGGATGTTATAATGGGCATCCCGACGTCTGACCCTATCGTAGTAAGCCTGGACCTGCCACTCCGTACCATCCTGTTCATGCCTGACCTGGCAGGAAGAATGATCAAATGGGCACTAGAGTTATCTGAGGTTGATATCGCTTACGAACTATGCAACGCTATTAAGGCCCAAGTCCTAGCAGATTTCATTGTAGAGCTCTTTGGTTCAGACCTCGAAGAGGCTCGCTTCCATTTGACGGTGTACATTGATGGATCCTCCAATAACAAGGGATGTGGAGCCGAAGTTGTGGTCGAGATAACGATGGGGTCTACCTCAAAATCTCCTTGCACTTCAACTTCATCACCTCCAATAACCAAGCATAATATAAAGCCTGCTTTGCTGGTTTGAGAGCAGCCTTGGATACCGGTGCTATAACGGTAACTTTGTGTAGTGACTCTCAGCTTGTCATCTCACAGATCCTTGGGGAGTATCAAGCCAAGGAGCCCTTACTACGATAATACTTGGCTTGCATCAACAACTTAAAAGAGAGATTCTAGTCTATTACTTTCAAGCACGTCCCAAGAGAGGAAAACACACGAGCTGACATCCTCTTAAGGTTAGTCAGTACAAAGAAAGCTGGAAGCACAACAACGATGATTCAGAATACTCTTTGGAAGCTCAACATTCCTCACTCACCCTCCTTAAATGCCATTCATGTTTGTGGCTTCACTGAAGATTCATGGGTTGTGCCCTTTGTTCGATACTTAGGGATTACCTAGCCTTCCAACTTCAAGGACCCTCCCTTTAGTGTTGCCATAATACGAGTAATGATTTGATCAATTTTTTCTGTGATGTTAGTCATGTGTCTTGAGTACCCATTGCCTAGGTACAAACGAGTTGCTTAACTTGAAGCACCCCTATAAGAACATTCTTGGTTAACCCTTTCAGGTACTCATTTCTTTATAGGTCCATAAGTATTAGACGAGGGATCATTATCCCAAAAATTTTTCTTGAAGGCATCCTTTTTTCTAGTATTATAAATAGAAGTGTTGTGACCTTTTATTCCACAGTAATAACATTTAATTAATGGAATTTTGGATTTATTTTGTGGAATAAAATTTGTTTTAGTTAGTCACCAAAGAAGTTTTTGAAAGTCATTTTTGTTTCTCATGTTTATATCCAATACTCGCTTTGTCATATTTGGTTACCAAGTAAAAGGTCCAAGTTCCTTCTGCATTAGTGAACTTGGTTAAAGTTTTATTCAAATCCCTAATTTCATTCTTTAAATGACTACATTTGGAACAAGAGGATACAAAGAATTCTATTTTGATTTTTGAAAGAGAGTTTTTAGAGAAACATTCTTTTTACCCAAATCATTGTTAACACCATTAATGGAATCAAGTTAATTTTAAGAGAAGATATATGATCATTAGCCATTTTTAACTTGCTTTCTATTTTAAAAAACTCTTTTTTGTAAATCATGACAAACATCAAATAACTCATCATATGTGATCTTATTAGAGTCATTTACCTCATCTTTATCTTTTTCTTGATGATTTACCATAAGACAAAGATTTGCCTTTTCATCATCCAATAAGTCTGAAGAGCTTGTTGAGTTATCATCCCAAGCTACACAGGCTCTTATTTTGACCTTGTCATTCTTGGATTTTTTGGCGAGTTGAGGGCAATTGGATTTGTAGTGACCCACCTTGCCACTAAGTGATGTTTCCATTCTTTGCCGACTTCTTAATTTGTCCTTTTCTTACATTGTTCTTCATGAATTTGTCAAACTTCTTGATGAATAAGCTAATGATTTCATTGTCATCATCACTTTCTTCTTTGATAGATTCTCTTTCCTTGGAGGCTTTGAATGTTATATTCTTCTTCTTTGAAGCATTTTCCTCAGATTTCTTAAGCATTTGCAATTGTTGTTCGTACTCTTAAGTTTCCTAAAAAGTGTTGCCAAGGACATGTTCTCCAAATCTTTAATTGGTTGTCATCCCTATCTAAACATCTTAACACATAACTGATTAAATCTTCATTGGGAAAAGATCTTCCCAAAGTCAATAAGTAATTAACACTGTATAAATCGCTTTTGTAAGTTTAGAATACATTCACTCTGAAGCATTTAAAATAATTCCAATTCATGGTTAAAGATATTTATTCCAGACCTTTTAACTTTACTAATTCCGTCATGAGTAACTAGAAAAGTATCCCAAATTTCTTTGGAAGTTTTGCAATTTGTAACTCTAAAAAACTCATCATGACCAAGAGTTAAACAAATGATATTTTTACCTTTTAAATCTAATTTGTAACATCCTAACCCTTCTCGAAAGGTCCCGTAGGACATTTTGTTGTGTAATATAGTTGTATGAGATTAATTATTTGTGTTTATGGCTAAGGCCAGTGGTGTGATGCTTGATATTGATGATTTTATGGGCTTCAGCCGGTATATGTGATATGTGTATGAGGGCAGTAAGGTCCTGTTATGTGATATGATGAAGTGATTTGATATACTTGTGGTGATGATGAATTATAAAATATAAATATGATGAGTATTTGGTGATCAGATTAGTTTATTGGATAAATAATGTGTTAGAAAATAATTAATTTGTGATTAAATAAAAATTAATTAAGAGAAGTAAGAATAATGATGGTGATGTAAAGTAAATAGTGACTTGATGTTATGTTTAATAGTGACGTGACATGATAATATAATATTTACAAGTATAATAAAAGATTCTAGAAAATATCTCAAAGGACGTGTTCATTAAAAAATCACGTCGGAAGTGGAATCGGGAATCGGATTGAGAAATAGAAGGTGCCGGAAGCCATAAGGTGAGATAGATGCTTCGAGTCTCTGATATTAGATCAAATATACCCTTGGTGTGTATTTTTGGATTTTCTAAAAGCTGGTTCGAACCCTGACTCTCATATTTAACCTTTGAGCCTTGTTTGAATAAAGAGCTTTTGTACATATTGAATTATTTTCGACGTAACTTCTTCTCCCGATGTCGAAAAATCCTGATTCTTGTTTCTAAATTTTCATATCGAAACCCTCTACAATGTTTATGTTGAGCCCAAAACCCAAAACCCTCTACAAGCTTGCATCTGATTATTTCCTTGATTTAGCTGTGCACATGCTAGTATTTTGGTTATAGTTTCTTCGTTCATGATCGAAATCACTTCGTTCTATTTTTCCAAATTTCTTAACTAAATTTCCTACAACTTTGATGAAGACCTTAAAATTTAATTCCTTACCAATTTTTCCCACTTTTAATTCTAAGTCACTCCTTGCGAATTTGTTCATCTCTGGACAGCCTTCAGTGTTTGGGGCATATCTTCCTCTCTCGATATAAAAAATTTTGTGCTTTAGCTCGTTTTAAAGATGGAAAAAGATCTAAAACTTTGTTGTTGACCATTTTTACAAATTCCCACCCTAAGATTAATTATTTATTTTGTAATTTCCCTGTATTTTCTCCATCAAATTTGCTTTTAAATATTAATTTCATCTTTGTACCTTTTTATGTGAGACTTAAACCAAATCTCCTAAAATTTCCTTTTATGTATCTTTTGAACCTTTTATGTCATATCCCTTACAAATTAATTTCCCCATGCAAATAAGTTTGTTTTTATTGGGTGCATGTCTTGTTCATGGTCACCTTGCTTCTAAATTAAAAATCTTACCAAGATGAATTCTTGTATCCCTTTTTCCCTTTCTTACTCAACACTTACCATACCACAACAGCCTGTTCTCCCTATAAATATCTCCCTCTCCCTCTTATTTTCAGATCCCATCACTTGCTCTTTTTGCATCTCTCTTTGCTTTCTTTTCCTCCAAGATATTACAACCCTTTCTTTTCCTTTCTCTCTCTTTGTGCGTCATCCACCAGCCATCACCTGAGCCTTCACTTTCCATCACGACCTCCATGTCTTCTCTTCCTTTCCACGTCCAACACCACTATTCTCATCCCCTCATCGTGGCCTGCTCCCCTCCTTTCAAGATTGCCAAAATCCCTTCATTCTCTCTTTTCTCTAGTGAACCTAAGACCCCTTCCCTTTGTGCATGCTCTATTTTCACGCCTCTTCTTCACCTCCAACCATTCTAAAACCCTTATGCATGTGGTTTCCTTTCACAATTCAACACCATCAAAGGTTGTAGAGCTCCTCACTCTCTTTTCCCTGTGGAACTTGAGAACATCCTCACCACCTAAGGAGGACCTTTGTTTCTCCTCCTTACAAGGCAGTAGCTGTATATTCCATAGAAGGGCTTGGAATCACCTTTCGAAGGCTTGGAAGCAAGGAAAGCATCACCACCACTTCACATCCTCCAACCCACGAGCTCACCTTAGGTAAAGGGGGACCATTGACCTATTAAACCTTGATCCATGGACATGCATGTCGATTTAATGATAAATCTTGAATGTTTAGGGTTTTTCATATTAGTTTTATGAAGCTTTAACCCTTGATCTTGGTGTGTAGGTGTTTGGTGATGGTGATGATGTATGTGATTTTGATGGTGGCCATAAACTTGTGAAGTGCATGCGTGTTTGTTTATGGCTAAGTTAAAAATTAAATGGCTTTGCATGATGGTTGTGTTATAGTTGAGGGGCCTTAGTGAAAATATCGCCATTTGATGACTTAAAAATGCATGCTTGGTGAATGATATAGTGTTTTAAACGTTTGTAAAATTTGTGCATATTAAGTTTGTTGTGGCCGAGAAGGAGGTAATGCCTTGCTGATTGTTTTGTTACTTGAAAATGTATGTATGATGGCTTATATGATGTTTTTGGTAATTTAGAAAATTTATGCATAATATTTATGGTGATGGCCGAGAGCCTCTTAGTGACTTAATGATGATTTTTCTTGCTTTTATGTGTTGTTACATTGGTTCCATAGTGTTTGATGACAAAAGAAAAATTGTGCAATACTTGATGTTGTGGTCGTGGCCCTTATAATGTGCATATAATGATTGAGATGGTCTAGAAAGTCTTGAAAAGATAAAAGAAATATTAAAAATATAGTGGTGTTAAAAGTTAGAAGTTGTTGGTGTTAAAAGCTGAAACCTTGAAGAATTGAAATCAGAAAATTAGAGCGGTGTTAAAAGTCAGAATTTTAGTGGTGTTGAAAAAAATATTTTAAGTGGTGTTAAAGGTTAAATTTTTAGGTGTTGGAAACTGAAATTTTCATGTGTTAAAATATGATGTTAAAATCTTTAAATGATTTTTTATGACTTTGAGCCTAAAAGAAATTTTATAAGTTAGTGGGGAATTAAATGAGTTAATGTAAATTAATTTGGAAAATTCCATAAAAATATTTACATGTTGAAATTTTGAAGGTCGTAAGTAAATCTTATTTTAAGCACTATATTTTCAAATATTTAATGATTTAAGAACAAAGGAATTTTTTACACAAGAAGTAAAAAGGAGACTTAATTTTTGATGAAGAAATAAGAAATGGCTATATGCTGAATTTTTGGACTTAATCAGTATTAATGAGAATTTTGTGATAACTAAGTATTTAAAACAATTATTTCTTGACCTTATTATGATTTTTGGTGCATGAGTTGGTATGGAACAATAAAATTCTAGCATGTAGACATTTTGTAATTACCAGTTGTCCTGTCTTGTTTAAGGGCAAGGAGAAATTGGTGTTTTGTGTGAATTAAGGTGAAAATGAAGTTGTACAAATGACTAAGGTTTTATACAAAACTTTTGGGGTGTAAAGAGTGTTAATAGGTGGAATTGTGATTCATGCATAACTTAACTAAAAGACTTAATGTTGTGATGAAGATTCAATTGTGTTTATGATCTGATTTTGAGTGATTGTGGGACTTGATGTGATACTTTGGATGATAGATAATTGTGTGATAGATTTATTGACTATATGAATTGATGCATTGTTTGACATTGAGGTATATGTTTGACTTGAAAATGTTTATGTTGAGGTGATGAAATTGATAAATAGATAAATGTGTGATTGCAATGTTGTAAATGAATTAGATTTAATGTGATAATGAAGTTTGACTGGCGAGAATTAGTTGTTAGTGGTAATAGAATATGTTGTGGAATTGTAGTATAATTGTTGTGAAATCCTGATGAGCTTGATTATGTGAACATGCACGTATGGTGCCAACTCTATGATTGAGAATTGTTTGTGAAGTATATGAGATTGAAGTGATGAATTGACTAATGAAGATGAAATGTGAAACAAAAGATGAATTAAGTTCCAGTAGGGTCTATGAAGGGAATTTAAATGAGATATAATTGAGAATTGTGTGATGAGCAGCTGTGATGCCTCTACCTTGGTGATTACTGATGAATTAAATTGTGATAATATGTTTTATGATACCCTGAAAATGAAAGTGAAAAGAGTTGTAAATGCGTAATGGCCATTATCCTTAGTCACAGGGTCATGAGATTTAAAAGTACAACAAAAAAATAAAGTACAGATGGTCTTGAATGTTTTCTATTTCTAAACAATGTGGCTTTGATTCCTTATTTTATAATTATAGAATTTTGAAAACAAAGTGGTTTTGGTTTTGGGAAATTCCAAAATCGGAGTTTCCAAGTGGAAAGGTGTTTTTAGAAATGTAGGAAATTATTCCTTAAAAATTTGTATTTTAAGAAAACATATTTCATAGTTAAGATACTGAAAAATATTTAAGGAGTTTTGAGAAAATGATGTTGTAAATTGATTTAAACTATTTTCAATATTTTAAGTACTTTAAAGGAAAATATTGATTTAAGGATTTGAGAGATCAACTACTTTTGTGAATTTATTTTAAAGAAAGAATGTTTCCTTTGAGGAGACACTGATGGGTTACACCTTTAAGGACAATGAACCATTAACACAGGGACCTTACCTGGCAAGTATTAGGTAATAATAAAAAAGTGAAAGATAATGAGCATTCATGTATCATTGCGTTATAAAAAGGTGATTATACAGTGGCCACTTGTATTACAGTGTTGGGTACACTAGAGAGTCTAGTGTTGTGATTCCACTACAAGGAGCCTCGGGGGTATCCGTGGGTCAGACATTCAAATGGCCTGGTGTAGCACCTGGTACCAGATAGCCTGTGGCAAGTCTGGGATACCCTGACTCAGATGAAAAGTTTCTATGGCCATGTAATGTAAGTTCTGACCACTATTGTTTGGATCTATAGATGTGTTGTGTTGTATCCCTTTACCCCTTTTTCTTGGTTGCGAGGACTTGATATAACTCCAACTACACTGGTATTTCACAAAAATCATTCTTCCCAGTAGACGTACTGGTGAGATGATGATGATGATGAGTTGATGGGCCCTATTTACATGAGATTTAAATGAATGAAAGATATATAATGGACCTAACACATGCATAACATCTTGGTTGACTAACTACATTGATGGATGATGAAATGAATTGATTTATGACTGATGATTGTAAGTTATGTGTTGATTGTATGATGAATGATGATCTACTATGGTTGTGATGGTAACTAGGATCTGTGAAATGTATATATGTGTATATGGTGCTTAGGTATGAACATGAATATGCTAGTGTAGTTATACTTGTGAATTATGGACCTTATGACACTTATGGACTATGACACTTATGGACTATGCTGCCTATGTGTCGTTATTTAATGTAATAATGATCTGTGAGTGGTGTTTTATGTGATGGCATATCTGATTAATATAAGCTAATTTAGTATTGTATCAATGATTCATGCAATGATTGTGATGCAATATGAGTGTAACTCCCTCGGTTAACTAGGATAATCCCTTTCACTAGATTATCCTGCTTAACTGAGAGGTTATGAGTTTTAGAAAATGTAGAAGTTTTTTTTGGTACAAGAAAGCTTGGTGGAACAGATACATCGTATATATAGCATGGTCATATACAACACATGGTCAAAACAGCAACTGTACAACTGAAAGAAAAAGGGGCACGCAGGCTCGCGTAAATGAAAACAAAGTTAACCTATTCTATTCGTCTTCGGTCCAGGAAGAGTCTGGCTGATCCTCAATGCAGAGTTGGTGACCATCGCCACGATGTCTGGAAAAATTAGCGTAAGGGTGAGTCTTCACCTCCACAATAATCGGGATGGTGTCTCATCAACACCTTCCCATATACAACACAAACAATCAAAAATCAAGTCCTACCCACTCTCTTTGGGGATCCTAAGATATATTTTAAGTTATCTCACCACTTTTTATCTCAGTTAATTATCCCCATTTTCCCATTCATTTCTCAGGACCATTAAGTTCTACAAAGTCATACTTAAGTAATAAACAGTCACAATCACAATACAATGATACAATGCATGAGTTCTTTTTGTTATTTCCATTCTTTTTATTAGTCATCATGATACATGTGGGCCCATCTCCTCCTTAACAATCTCATCAATCCTGTGCTCAATCCGTCACCCTTATATCCCTTGCCCAACTAGAGCGACCGGAGCTCTCCTCGTTCTGGTTTTCATAAATGGGTAAGGACTCTCAGTCCCAACATCAAAATGGCCAATCACACATCACCACAGAACGGGCACTCCACGGTCATAGAAACCCCCACCTCTTATCGAAGTATATCAGAGTTTGCCACGGGCTATCCGGCGTCGGGTGCGAATCCGAGCCATTGGAGGTCCGCCCCTGATATACTCCCAAGACCGACCTCAGGGGATCGAGACGCCTGCTGTTTCTTCAGTGTACCCACCATTGTATGCTCTAGGGGATTATTCCAACATCCTTTCTTGACTTCCATATATAATGCATACAATACACAATTTTCTTTTCACTAGTCGTCAATAGGGTTCTTTTGATGACTCCCTTTCATTTCTAACGTAAGACTTTTTCTTTTCATGAAGTTTCATTTTATTTTTATTTTCTTTCCTTGTTTTCTTAAAATTCCTTAATTCATAATAGCCTAATCCGACGCTTAGAAATGAAACGAGATATCATATTTTCCAGAACTCATGGGTATATTAGCGTTACTGTAACATCCCGAATTTTATAAAAATGAATAATTGATGAGAGTAAATAATAAATAACTGTATGTGAGTGGATTTGTGCCCCAAAAATATTGGAATGATTAAATTGGGATTTATTAGGGATATTTATAATTTATTAAGCTTATGTGAGATGAAATTATACTCGAATAGAATATGGGTGTCGGATCAAGTATCTCCGATTGAGATGCCATTGGTCAGGGCTGTTAAGAATAATATTGGGGATCCAAATCTATATTCGGAATAATTTTTGGAATTAGTATTGAGCCCGAACTGTGAGCCTGTTTATTTTAAAACGAAGAAATTTTAATGGAGAATTAAAAATTAAAACCAAAAGCCTATTATTCTCTTCTTATTTTCGTTGGGCTCTTGCCCTCATTTGGAAAATGACACTTCTTCTTCTTCTCTTATTTCCCTTCTCCATTTCCTCTTTTCTTCTCTCCAAAAACCTAAGCCATGTGGAGTCTTCCCCTCCTCCACCATTTTCGTTTTCATGGAAGCTTGAAGGAGAAGCTCATGGTTGGGTCCTCTTCCCCTCTTCTCCTCTATTTTCGTGTGGATCTCTCTCTATTGGAAGCTCATGTTGTCTCTTTGGGTGAGGTAAGTTCCTAATCATTTTCATGAGCTTTATGCCCTAGATTTTGGGTTCTTGGTATTTGGGAGAGTGTTTATTTCATATGGGTTGTTGGGAGAAGCTTTAAATGAGGAAACCCTAAGGTGGGGTGTTGTTATTATGGCATTAATGGTGGGTTGTTATAGGTGCATGAAATTAATACTTGGATGAGTGGAAAATTAATGAGCATTTATGGTGTTGTTGGGTTTGGTGAAACCCTAACTCTAATAAATTGGGGAAAGTATGAAATGTGTGTAGAATGTAGGTTTAATGATGTTAGAGAATGATATTTAATGATGAGTGTTGTTATGAATGTGGAATATAAGGGATTGGTGTGAAAAGATTGTGACTTGATGAGGTCCTAAACCATTGTGGGTATTGAAGGATATGAGAGCTAAGTTGAATATTGAGTAACAATGTGATAGTGATGTTGTTGGGTTTAGTTGGCCTTTTATGATCTAGAGGATCTTGGCTTTGGGAAAGGAATTCCCGAAGCCTAACACAACTGCATATGTTGGTGTTTAGCAAGTCTAGGACTTGGGGTTAAGCTTTATGATAAGCTGGCAAGTGTTTAGAATTATGATGGTTATTAATTACGTGAATATACTTGCATTTGGTCTGTAGATCGTATTTTGGATGATGCAATGGAGCATTCGGAGCATTGGAACCGTTCGGCTCTCCCCTCGAGGTAGGAGAGGAGTTAACATTCAAATTGCATGAGTAAATTCGATAGTGATTGTTGTATGTGATGAATACTCATGCCTGCCTTGCCATATAGTTATTGAGATGTTTGGAATGGCAAGTTAATGATTATTGTGGATAATGTATGAGAATATGTTTGTTAAAGATGATGAGTTTGAATCTTGCATGATTAATAAGTTTCGAATGAAGATTTATAAGTATGAATGTGGGAACCGGTTGTACATGCCTTTTTATGTGTATGAAATGTTGGTGATATCCAAATTTGGCTTATAATGAGAACTTCCGAGTGAGAATGCTTAGAACGAGTTGTATATGCCTCACATGTTGTATATGATTTATTGGAAGTGAGTGAATTGGCCTTTAATGTGATTTCGTATGTTGAGCTGTGAGAATTTCATTTTCTGTTTATGTTCTGGTAATCTCGCTCAGGCGAGATGGGATCTCGCTCAGGCGAGGATCCCCTGTATCAGTATTATGGCCTCTGGGCCAATCTCGCCCAGGCGAGTGGGACTTCCGCTCAAGCGTGATGCATGTTATGTAATCAGGGGAGTTACTGGGTGAATCTCGCTCAAGCGAACATGTCCGCGCGTAAGCGAGCGAGAGTGTGAAGTTTGATGCTGGGACGGTACTCACTCAAGCGAGTGACTAGTATTGTTGTGCCTCGACCGAGCGAGACGAGTGAATGGTGAATAGGCAAGATTCTGGACGAGTTCTGTCCGAGCAAGAATTTTATAAAATAATTTCATGATGTGGTGAATTTCTGAGTGAAATTCCGAGTGAGCTATGTCCGAGACAGGACCTTCCGAGTGAGGAAGTGGATATAATCCCGAGTGTGATATTTCCAGGCAGCGGAGTTCCGAGTGGAAATTTCCAAGTTCAGTATAACTCATTCCGAGTGGAGTGCCTCCGAGTGTGTAATTCTGAGTGGGATGACACCGATTGGGGGTATACGGTGTGAGTCTGTCCAGAAGCACTTTGGAATAATTCCACCCGAGTGAAGGACTTAGTGCTAGGAAGCCTAGCTCGAGTGAAAAAGGAAGGAAATCCGTTTTTGGAATAATATACCGAGTGAAAGGCCGAGTGAGTGATGGTCGATCTTGGAATTAATTTGCCGAGTGTTAGACCGCTCGAGAGATGAGTTGGTTTAGAAATAATTTGCCGAGTGAAGACCGATCAGTTGTTGAGTCGGTTTTGGGATGAAGTGCCGAGTGAAAGACCGATCGAGTGATGAGTCGGTTTTAGAGTAATTTTGCCGAGTGAAAGACCGAACGAGAGGATTCAGTTCTGGAATGAGTTCACCGAGTGAAAAACCGAGTATTGGGAAGCCTCGCTGAGTGAGCGAGTGTTGAAAGGAACGACGACCTCTGGCCGGATTTCGCTTAAGCGAGTGGGTGCCTCGCTCAAGCGAGTGTTAGGGGGATTCCTTACTGGAACAATTTCGCCCAAGCGATTGGCCGGGTGTGTGGTGTCTCGCTCAAGCGAGTAACATGGAAATTTGATACTGGTATGATTTCGCCCGAGCGAGTAAAGGCGCTTAAGCGAGATGGGCTGTCTCGCTCAAGCGAATGTGGGTCGCGCTTAAGCAAGTGACCCCTGATGGTATTTTTCCCTTCTTTTCTCGGTTCTGATAGTATTGGGCCTTCTTCCCCTTATCCTGTGCGATACCTGAGGGAACGTATGGGGATATAAATATGCCTATAACATAATTGGGTGGTGATGGATAACGATTGAGAGATTGAGAAAATTTGTTTATACCCATAATATGCACGATATGAAACATGAATCCTTAACCACCAAGAATGAAGTGTGTGAGAACAATGTCAAGGGTTGACGTTGAGTTATGAGATTGTACCTCTGAGTGATTATGAACCCTTCATGGGAATGATTGAATAGCAAGGTGTATGTTAATAACCGAATAAATCGGAGATGACAATTATGATGGGTTGAAAACCACTAAATGAATGTATAATGGCATTGATGAATAATGAGAAATATTATGACACCGTTGTGGTTGATACAAGTAATTGACTTGTATGTGTGTGAGGCAATGATGATTGCTATATATATATATATATATATGTTCCGAAAACACCTTGTTGTTACATGTGTGGATTGATATTATGACTGTTTGTTATGCCTTCGATATCCATGTGTGGATTGTTATGAATGATGTTTGTGGCTGATGAGATGCCAATTATATGAATGGTGTGCCTTGAGGGCTTTATAAATGATTATGCATGATTATTGAAATGCCAAATTAAAATATACCCTAATTGAGAGGGTGAGCTATCCTTGCGAGGTTGTTGGGCACATGCATTATTGCATTGTTGCATTCATGGCATAGCATGGCATTGATAAGCATTATTGTTGAATATATCACCTTGCGGGGTACCACGAAGGGTATATCCCGGAGTGAAGAGGACGTTGTCCTATTTGTTGTTGATTTATTGTTGAATATATCACCTTGCGGGGTGCCACGAAGGGTATATCCCGGAGTGAAGAGGACGTTGTCCTATTGTTGTTGATTTATTGTTGAATATATCACCTTGCGGGGTGCCACAAAGGGTATATCCCGGAGTGAAGAGGACGTTGTCCTATTATTGTTGAATATATCACCTTGCGGGGTGCCACGAAGGGTATATCCCGGAGTAAAGAGGACGTTGTCCTATTGTTGTTGATTTATTGTTGAATATATCACCTTGCGGGGTGCCACGAAGGGTATATCCCGGAGTGAAGAGGACGTTGTCCTATTGTTGTTGATTTATTGTTGAATATATCACCTTACGGGGTGCCACAAAGGGTATATCCCGGAGTGAAGAGGATGTTGTCCTATTATTGTTGAATATATCACCTTGCGGGGTGCCACGAAGGGTATATCCCAGAGTAAAGAGGACGTTGTCCTATTGTTGTTGATTTATTGTTGAATATATCACCTTGCGGGGTGCCACAAAGGGTATATCCCGGAGTGAAGAGGACGTTGTCCTATTATTGTTGAATATATCACCTTGCGGGGTGCCACAAAGGGTATATCCCAGAGTGAAGAGGATGTTGTCCTATTATTGTTGAATATATCACATTGTCGTGTGCCACGAAGGGTATATCTCGGAGTGAAGAGGACGTTGTCCTATTATTGTTGAATATATCACCTTGCGGGGTGCCACGAAGGGTGTATCCCTGAGTGATGACGGTATTGTGATAATCAATGGGAAATGATTGGTATGGTGGATATGATCACCTGATGGTAAGAAATGGATCCATTTCATGTGCATTAAACAGTTGACATATACATTAGCCTTAAGACCATGGCATTTGAGATGGGATGACCACGAGAGATGATAAACCCCTTGCGAGGAGGTATTGATTAAAGATATAATGAATTGATGAGAATAATTTGTGAATGCCCTTATTGATAAGTGGTAAAGTGATTGTGTATATGCTTGTGCTGGTTTATGATATGAATTGCGATTCATGAGGCTTGTATGCCTATTGTAATAATGAGATAATGAATGAATGATAATTTAATGATTTTAAAGCAAAGCGCACATGACGTTGTATGCATATACACATGATCACAATATATATATTATTCATCATTTTGAATGTATAACTCACTCTCCCATGTGGTCTCCTTTTTAGCATTGTGATGCAGGTTGCCATGGGATGAGTTCGGATTTTAATTAAAGCTTGGGTGAAGGTAAATAGCGGTAGAGGAAGTGCCTTGGCCGGCATCATTTATGGATTCTTATGTAACGAATGAATTGGTTATGAGAAGGTAGATGATTTAGAGATTTTGAATATGTATAAGATAATCCTTGTATTTGTGGATGGTGAATATATATATGTGGAATGTAAGAGATGATTTGATGTGTACTAGAAGGATTGAAATTGAATGATGGCCATTGATGATTGAGATAGTCGGGAGTATATTCCCGAATGTATATAAAATTAGTTATATCTTAGGCATTGTATGCTTATGTAATTATGTAAAATGATGATGGTTGTCTATTAGGCTTATGATATGCCATTGCATGCTTTGCCGAGCCTTTTCTCATATTGTCATATATGGGACTAGGCATGTGCCCGGTATACATTTCTTCCGCTGTAAACTCCATTATTTTCCTATACCGTTATGGGCAATTTATCTATCGATCCAGCTTTAGGTTATATAATCTCACTCTTTGGTTTTCTGTGATTTGGGTCTTGATGTGATCATGGTGGTGTCTTGGAAATGTTTTCAAACGCGAAAACGTTACTCGTATTTTCATTAATTATGACGATCACACCGGGATTCGAGTACAGAAAATCAGGGGTGTTATAGTTACAACGCCCATCATCACATTGGATCCGATTCAACTCATCATATTATTTTTCATAAATTAGCCATCTTAGGATCCCTACCGAGACATGTCCCCATTCCTTCTTTTCTTATTTATTTCAACATACTCATTCACTGCATCATACAAGTGTCATTCGTCACACAATTCATTTTATTAATTCATGATATTCTTTAAATATTTCTACCACATCACATTCCATATACAGTCATCATATCACATATGTTACTGCATATATTCATTACATAACTAACACACATACGCCCATGTACACAATTATTTACAATCACACATTCAATCATATTAGTATCCATCATTTATTACATCTTAACAAGTTATCACCCATTTAACGTTACTAGAAGTTTACTTGTATCTGCAACTAGATGTAAGCGTTCACATTATATCCTTACCGTTTATCTAGTTCACGTTATTAGCATTCCCTTAATTTAGTTTGTTATCAAGGCATACTATTACTTAATTTAATTCTTTATGTAACTTTTAATTAATCTTCAAATAGGTATGATTATCTTTTTACTCAATTTCCTAAGGTCCAATTATGAACTTTTTATTCATTGTCAAGCGGTCTCACTATCGATTCTCCTTTATTGATCTAGTTAAACTCTATTAGTTGAATGACCTGTTTCCTTAGTCACTAAAAGTGTCACTATTTTTTTGTATAATTATCAATTTAGTGATGCTCTTTCTGGGTTCATGGCTACTTATCTTTTTACACCTTTTCTTTATTCCCCTTATTAACTAATTTGCTTCCTTAGTTACATTCTTTTAATCAACTAAATTTTGCTCCTTATGTTGTTGATTATTGCTTAAGAACTTAGATATTGTTCTAACCTCTATGTTATGAACTTGATCATTTATTCCTTAGTCAATAAAAGTTGTCATTCAATCTACTTTTTGTTATTTCTTAGTTTAAAGTCTAAATTTCATTTCCTTTCTACATTGTTTACCATTTCTTATTATTACGACTAAGTTATGACTTTAGTTATATTCTTTAATCACTAGAGTTGATGACATTAAGTTATTGTCTCGAGATCTAGGATCCATACCAATATTATGAACTTAGTCAAATATTATTTAGCCACTAGTTAATCTATATGTCATTTTTCTTCTTTTTATTACTAGTTCAATATTCTAAAAATCCTTTCTATATCTTTTATCTTCTTTTAGCGACTAATGTTCTATAGCCTAACCATTTATTCATTGTGTCTTAAAATCATTCTTGCTAGTTAATTATATGCGTCATGTATCATATAAATGTTTCTTAAGTTCCTAAGATTTTTAACTTTTAACATCTATTTCTTAACCTTTGGTTTCTAATGATTTCATTTATTATATTTAAGCACCTTTCACTTCTCTTAATTATTAAATTCCAAATTGGACCTAAAAATTTTCTTTTCTTTTTCTACTAGGCTAACTTAGTTTATCAAAATATTTAAATCAAGCCTTATTCCCTAATTAAATTTCTAAAATCCCTTTTTATATTTTCCTCAATTGGTCATTAAGTTGGTCACTAAAATGGTTGCTAAAAATTTAGTCACTAACAACTTCTTATTACTCCTAACATTCATTATACTAAAACTTCACTTGTTTTATTTTCTTTACTTAACTCATAAAATTTTATTTGTGCCTAAGTTATAGAAATCCTTAATAAAATTCTTTGAAGTAAAATTTTCTATCTAAAAGGAATTTTTTTTAACTACTATTATATGGTTACACATATTTTTCTTCAGAATTATTATCTTACTAAATTTTTTTATACTTCTTATTATGATTTAGTAAAAGTAAATATTTTAATCGTCCGAACGGTAAATTTTCTTAAAAGTACGCAATATTCCTAAAATGACTTCGGCAATGTATAAATGGTAAATTAAATCACAAATTACATAAGTACTTCACAAATTAAAAATAATTAATACAACCATATCAAATAAAACTGAGCCCACCGAAACGCTAAATCTTTAGATTTTTGCTTTCTTGTCTAATCGTGATGAAATCCCTCCGAGTACGTGAACGTCAAATTATGCCAATTAAATTTATAAAATGCCCATTGATTTAAAAATATAGAAATTTTAACTGTTAGTTACGAAAATCTTTGCGGTTTAAAATCTAACCGTTAGATCGTGACGAAACTTAAAACGGAGGTCACCGAATATGCAAGCAATATTATAAAATAACTAAAAATACAATCCACCAAGGAAAATACCCCCTTAGCATACAAAACGCTCGCTTCCCGGAGGAAGGAAAATGATCTGTTCGTCAAAAATTTGTCAGGTACTCCGAAACGTCCGTTGATCATCCTCGATCGTCCTTGCGTTGCTAAAAACGTGACATGCAAAAATTTTTAGACACCTAGAGGGTTATGAACAGCCAAGGAAGATCACAAACAGCCATGAAATTGTTTAAAACTAAAAGATCATTTTACCAAAAATTCATCGTTTATTCCATAATTTTCCACCGTTCGCCTCCGATCGTCGTCTAAGTTCCTGATCTCGAGGAAAACTACAATGCAACCAAGAGGGGACAATGAAGTCACGGTTTTGGCTTCTAAATTAGTGAGGAAAATGCCACAAAATCAAGAAACAAAAACTATTTTGGCACAAGAAAATAAACAACAAGTTTAAGAGACAAAAATGTAAAAATCTTTGCCTTGGTGGCCTTGGATGGTCACGGTTTCAAAAGGACAAGGCAAAGGAATTTCCAGCTGGATTTTGAGGGCTCCAAGCTTGAAGAAAATTAAAGAGGAGATGGCTATTTGGTGAGAAGGGGGTCACGGGTTTAGAGGAGAAAAGGAAGGAGAAAGAATTTTTTTGTGGTGGTTGGTGGTGGTTCTTGTGGTGGTCGTGATTGTGGATGGTTGAGGAAGGGGTTTTGGTGGCTGTTTTGTGGTCTAGAAGAAGAAGAAAGTGGGGAGGAGAAGTGATGGAGTTGCTGCTGTGAAGGGAGGAGAAGAGAGGTGGTAAGATGGTGGTTAGTCATTTTTTTGTTGCATATGAATTTTCAGCTTGCTAGACAAGTGGCAAGACTTGTTGAGCAAGGAGTAGGCTAAATATTGACACCAAGAGGGACATGTGGCATGTTGTAGGGGATGGAGAGGACATGTAGCAAGGGGTCTGAACATGCTAGGGAAGGAGTTAAGGTGAAAGAGACAAGTGGCCATGCATGTGGAATGTGATTGGTCCATTCTCATGCAAAGGTTGAGGTGTCCACTTGAGGGGCGTCGACTTGTGAGGGATTTTTGGGGCCTTTATGGGCCTAATTTGAAAATGATCTAAACATAAAAGTTGTAGAACTTTTGGTTCTATTTAAGTCCATATATAGCACAGAAAATCCATCAAGAATTGAGTGAGATATGACCCAAATACTAAAAGAGTGCAGGGTTGTGACAGGATTTTTGTCCCTATCATAGATTAATTTTCTGGGCCAAATAGGTTATGATTTAGGCTTTGAGTCCTTCATAAAAGTTATGAAGCATTGAGTTAGGAAAAATATGGTGATGTCCTCATTCAATTTAATGGTCATATGAGAGAGATAGGTGGAAAATACTGCACCTAGTGCAAGCTGTTGGTGGAGAAACATGAATTGGTGTAGTGTTTTAAATTCTGGGATTTATGGAGTGGGAATTTGATTTTGATCCCTTCATGAAGTTTTTATATCTTCCTTTCCTATTTAATTTGATATATCATTTGCAATGATCCAAATTTTGTAGCCTGAGATATACCCGATTTACGACAGGGTGCTCTAGAAGCTTCCCGGATCAGCTAGGGCCTTTGAAATAAATTTACCATTAATTCTCCCTTAGGAATTTGGTTTTGTGCCCTTCATGAAAATTGTAGAATTCTATGATAAGGATCTATATAAAAAATAACGGAGTGATTCAAGCATCGGAAGAGGGATACACGTGAATTTTATCGAAGGCTGCCAGCATTAAAACGAAACAGCCAAGGGGTTACAAAGATTTATTAAACTGTACCAATCTAGAAGGAGTTAGCTTTTGATGTCTGCACAAAAAACGTAGATAATTTCGTTACGGAGATTTTGAAACCAAGTTTGCACAAATCAAAGGTCGTATGTGAAAGTTATGAATTTGTTTTGAACCATGTGTAGAGAAAAACATTGAAACAATGGAATTTTGAGATGAATATACTTAATCCTCGATTTTGGGGTTGACAGAGTAAGAGTCAGAGTTCGGGGCTAGAAACGGAGATTGAAGATCTTTTCAAAATAAAGAGATTGAGACCAAAATTATTCGATCCTAAGATCGTATGAAAAATCTGGGTCCAAAACACCAAAGGCATTCGGGTTGAGTTTTAAAAAGATTTCTAAAGAAATCAACTTATTGAAAAAACAAGGATGATAGAGTCCGAATCAAGCTTCGGTCCCTTCAGGAAAAATTCCTAAAACGTCGAAATGAGTCACCAGAGACTGACCGTGTCACCATCGGATATCCCGAGGTATATAAACAGTCAAACATAGGAAAAGGTTCTGATTGAGCTTATCAGGCCAAGTTAGACACCCTTGATTCTTCGTAGAGAGATTCTAACACGACTAGTATCCCTACTGGATCACTAGTTTTGGGTTAAACAGTCAGAGTCTGACCTCAGGCTGGGTCCCACAGTTCAAATCTGAGGAACCAAGCAGTATCATATTAAATATAATTATCAAATAAATAAATAATTTAATATATATAATTTCAAAATAAATTATTATAATTATTTATCTATTAAATATTGTCAATAGAAAATAATTATTGAATAAATATAGTTATAAATTAATTTATACCTGAAATAATCGTCGTAACATATTTTTTTCTAATTAAACAGTGTTGTCGAATATTATTTATTATTTTCTTATTTATGCCTTTCTCACTCATTACGTTCTCTCGGTATTCTTATCTTTCAAATTAAAATCTGTTTCTCTCTATTTTCTCATTCTAAATTTTTCGGGGAACAGGCCGAAGCCTCGAGCTTCTTACTAAAAGCTCAACAGAGTGTCCTCAGGAGTCCTGTGGGTCTGGTTTCCTATTCTCAAAAACCAGGGCTGTTACAATGACTGTGCCATATATGGTTATATGATGAGTCGAGCAGGATCATATAAGGCTGAGGAAATTAAGTACAACTAGGGTACAATTGTGTGGTGAATATGACATACTGGTAATTGTTTGGTGTGAATTTTGATGCATGTGTGGTAGTGGTAGGGTACAATCTTATAATGAACATGATATTCCTAGCACATGTCTGGTGTGAATTTTGATGCGTATGTGGTATTGGTAAAGTATAGTTTTATAGTGAATGTAAAATGCTTGATGATGATGTGATTTCTGTGATGTTGAATATGGGGGAAGTGTATCCCTAATTTTGAATGATGTCAGTATAATGTGTGATGACATGGTATGGGGAAACGTCAGTGATGACAAACTTCCCGTTAAGTGGTGGACAAGTAGGGTTAGTGTCTTACCTTTACGTTTTTAGTTTAGTATGGTTAATGGGCTACCAAAGAGATGTCCTGCATGACAGATTGCCTTTGATCCCCAAAGGACTTCCAATTAAGCTAGATGCACAGGTTATGAAGTCATCTCTTTCTGGCATTATTATGGAAGCGATCGAGAGTATGATCCAAAGGAATGATGAGTTACCTCACCCTTGCAGCTCGACCCCCTTCTAGTAAGTTATGGACCATGAGCGTCGGGAGTATCCTAGAGCAGTTTCACCTTCTCTATGATCTCCTCCACCGGAGTACGCATCATTGCCCAAGGTTACCATAAAGGCATGGGATAGCTACAACAAGAAGGACCAATAGAGCTTTAGTCTATCATGAGGCCGTCTCCCCTCTCTTATGGAAAAGATTCTGATTTGGAGTAACGTACTTTGTCTTGTAGGAGATAGATTGACGTCGAGGCGAACAACAATAATAGGACCTATTCTCCAGGTGTACCTTGACCAGGCTTAGGTTTTAAGGGCGTCGCTAGGACAGTTAGGTTGTCTTTTGTATTAGATAGTTAAGTTGTATTTTATTTTGTTATGGGAGCCTGCGTGCCCCTGATTCCATTTTGAGTATGTAAAGAAATGTTGAATCGTGTATGAGTTGATATGATTAATGAGGTGATAATCCAGCATGTTTGTGTTTCATGTTCTTATGTAAAAAAAAAACTCATTTTTACAACTTTTACGTGACACCCTTAGGCAACTGAGGCAACCAGGTGTAAGGATTGTCTTAGTCGACCAAGGGTTGTCTAAAATTCCAATTGCCCAAAATAAGACATTTGCCATAAATAAGTCAAAGAGCCGAAAAAATGAGCCAAATTTGGAGTTAATGGTTCAAACCAATAGCCATAATGGTTCAAACTAGATAGCCCACTTTTGGCCCAAATCCTACTTTTTAGCTCAATACTCGCGTATTTGGTCCCCTAACTTATTTTTTATCTTTACAAAAGAACTTTTTAAGGCTTAGTTAATTCTTCTTTGCTTAATTCTTAGTTCTTAAACCATCTTAAGAATTTTGAAACAAAAACTAAGGTCTAGACACAGATAAAAACACACTGAAGCACAATTAGTCCTTAAAAGCTTAAAGCTCCAAGCATGGACTTCACTTCACAAAATGCGTCCCAGATTAATTTTCTTTTGCATAAGTTTGACCATACCTTAGTTCTATTTTGTCTTAGGTTTTGTTTGGTTTGTCTTTCAATTTCGTTTAGTTTGTCCTTATTAAAATACCTACCTACACCTAAATTATAACCCGGCCCTACCCGCATCGGCTTGGCAGGCTTAGTGAGCTACTACTTGGGCTAGTTTTTCAAGCTTATACAGGTTTTTAACAAGACCACATAGTTTTTTTATTTGTTGGTAAAAAAATTATAGAGAAATACAACCATTAAAAATATATAAAAAAATTTACATGCTTTAAATCAACTATAAGATATAATTCAAGTAAAAAGATGTAGAGAGTATGTTTTTTCATGTTAGTAAAATTAAAAATAAAAAATATATATAGGGGCTTATACAGGCCAACTTGCCCTAGCCTGATAAAGCCCACTAGGTGTAGGTTTTTTGGGATGGGCTAAAAAATGTCCGCTTTTAATTCAGGTTCCTTTTTTAAGCCTAAGCCCACCCATTTTGCAAGTTGGTCCAGCCCATTTTGACCGCTCAACCTTTAATAAAAGATTTGAAGTATATGTGGGATACAACCATTGAAGTGTGTGATAGGTTTAGAGAAGAAAATTTCAAATTAAAAACATTGTTGTTTGGAACAATAAGTGCCTGTTTGGTTCCTCTTCGTGTCTTCGAAGCGTTGACGCGAACAGTAAAAACCTCCGTCTCTGGTAACGACGTGCTGTTTGGGTTCCATCTCTGCTTCATTCTATTGTGCCAACCTCTGTTCAACCTGCGTTCCATGAGGCAAACCTCCGTTCGTGTCTAGGTGACCCTCTCCTCCCTTCACTTAACGTGGTTTGGCCAAAAGATCAACGTACCCCTATGTGACACACAAAAGACCATCATCAACCCCAAAGGTCTAAGCTTAATACGGTTCCAACCAAGATCCAAGGGAAAGCCACAAGTTTTAACACGATCTATCACAGGAGGTAAGGTTTCTGACTTTGCTTTCATTTTTCTAGTTGTTGGTTTATTGATGGTTGATGGGTTGAAGGGGTTTCCGGTGTAGGTGGATATGGGTCGTGGGGTGGGTCTGGTTTCAGGTCTGGACCGAGGGTGTGAGGCTGGTGATGGGTGGTGGGTGGAGGTGGAAGCGTTAGGGGTGGATGTCATGGGGGTGGTGGTGGAGGAGGCCGAGGGGTAGTGGTGGTTTGGTGATTATGGTGGGTGCGTGGGGGGTCGTGGTGTGGATGATAGTGGTGGATTCGTGTGGTGGTAGTGTAGCGTTGGTGTGGGTCTGGGTGGGTTTTGTAGGGAGGTCGTGGGATTAATGGTGGTGGTGGGTGAAGGTATCTATGTGGGTGCTGTTGGTGGTTATGGTGTGGTGATGATACGGTTCTTGTTTTGAAGTTATCTTATATTCCTGTTTTGCATTCTGTTTCTACTATTGGTTTTGTATTTATGTTCTCCATACTGGTTTTGAATTCTACATCTAACATTAGTTTCAAAACTCATTTCAAAGTCGGTCACTGTAGAATTTGAATTAAGTCGAAGTGAGATAAGCA
Source organism: Clitoria ternatea (assembly GCA_037962975.1). NCBI lineage: Eukaryota > Viridiplantae > Streptophyta > Magnoliopsida > Fabales > Fabaceae > Clitoria > Clitoria ternatea. The sequence continues at coordinate 48,748,792 of CM075669.1, read as the reverse complement.
TAATAATCTAGGTATTCCTCCTTAAATCATGAATTTATTATTAATAGTATAGTTGGATAAATTATAATTATCTTTTTTTCATTTAGGGGCTTGTGCTTGGTCTTCTGTTATATCCAATAGCTTTAAAACTCATTCTACAAATATAGGAGTGGTCATTATGTATAGCTTTTGCTGAAGCAAGAAGATACCGTGAAATTGGGAGATCTATCTTGTTTACTACTTCCCTTGGATTTGTTTTGATTGTGATTATACCATCATGGGTGCAGTTTGTGCAGGAGTTTCATGGGCATTATTTTTTATAGTATAAGATAAATAGCTGATACAGGGGATTATTTCTTAGCTGCATGATGCTAGTGTCAGAAATCATTCAATATTACATAGGAAGAGAATATAATGTGCTTAGAAAGTAATTGAGTTATTTATTAATTGAGCAGGATATCATATAATGTCATGTGCAGCTTTGATACATGCCTATGTGTTCTATGGTAAGGCATTGTAAGTTGCTAATTCCACCAAAAACTGATGAAAAATAAAAAATGTTGTTACAATATTTGACTGATTTTTAATTTTTATATGAATGCAAGTTTCTTCAAAATTGAAATAAATCTGAACACAATACTCCAAAAGTATGGGTTATTATATTGACCATTAATGCTGCCTAAGTTTTATTCCTTCCTATATTGTGACCCATATCTTTACAGTTCAGTAGTTGAGGGTTAGGATTTCTAAAATACAATTATGACTGTAGGTTAGTTTAAGCTGCAAAAAATTATATGTTTGTTAACTTTAGAAAGGGGGAGAAGGAGAAAGATAAAACAAAATATTTTAGAGAGAATTTAAAATGAAAAAAATTCTGGTTGAACATAATATGTTACATGGGTAAATAGATTCTTGATAGTTAATAGACTTAGTGAAGACTAATCCTAGGCTATTATTGATTGAATTTAACTTTGTAGATGCTGCTAATAGAACATTGTTTAGCTTATGCATGTAAATTGGTATGAAATGTAGAAGGCTTAATCCAAGATAAATGTTTGTGATCTGAATGGTTGCGATTGGATTTACTGCTAAAATTACTAGTATAGTAGTATGTCTTATTGTGTATGCAATTGTTAACGAATAAAAGAAAACTAAATTTATACCATTGATCATGTTCATCTCAAAAATTGGAACTACATTGGACTTTAAATTTACTATTGTAACATTTTTTTTATTCTTGATTGTCACTTAATAAGATTCTTATTGATTATAAATTATTCTTTCGATATAAGATTATAAATTTACTAGTTAAACTTTATATCTCTACTACACTTTGGTCACTCAACATCCAATTACGACTTCAACATTATGTTGAGTCATGGCCACAGACCAAAAATGAGTTGCTAGCCATATGTCCTAAGCCTCTACTCAAAAATATTGAATAGGTGATTACAACTATACCAAAATATATGGCAGAGTCAAATTTAATAAAAATTGAATTGACCATGCTTGTGCACCAATGGTAGAAATCAAACCAAATCAAACCCAAGTTTGATTGTAGTAATTAGCTAGTAATATAACGAGTAAGTAATCTGGTATTCTAAAGTTCAATGTGGAGAACCTTAAAATTATTATCCATAGAAAGAGCAACAACGTCAAGAAACAAACAAAATGTGGAGAACCTTAAAATTCATCATTATAAGTTAGCTTAAAAGATAGTATAATGGAAGTATAATTTAGCTCATGCATTTATCCAAGAAAATGTTTCTGTCTGGTGATATGTGACCATAATTGAACCTGCTACTAAAATTTACTAGTGAGAAGTATTACCGAATGAAAGAATACTAATTTATTACCATTTCATGTTCATCATAAAGCTTGAAATTAGGAAATTTAAAATTTTTTACTCTGTGAATATCGTTAATATTTTCATTGTGCATAAATTTAAATAAAAATACATTTTTTTCCATTAAATATATAATATAATCTAATTTGTTTAAAAAATAATCTAATTTGTTAAAAAATAGATTCTAATTATACATAATATCATCTAATTTGTTAAATATATATATATTATGTTATTTATCAATATATATACATATTAAATATATTCTTCACTAATACCCATTTTGGTAATTTTTCATCAAACCATCATTTTTCCAACCCAACTTTTTCTCCAACCAAACACAATCACTATTTTCCAACCCACTTTTAAAATATTAACATCCAAACACATTTTTGTTTACAAAAGCTCAGTTTTCTAAACTCCATTTGCATAACTTTAGTTATCTCAACCAGGTTACACCAACGGTTAACTAAACAGACCCTAAATGATTTTTAAGCCTATGGTAATGTTTTAAGGTACAATGTTAAAGGAATCTACACATGTCCAATAAGTAATGAAAGTACAAATGTCATGCGATTGAATCATTGTAAAGGGAATTTGTTCCTTGGGCATGAAAATTTTTTGTCATGGAATAACCATTATCATGGTTGGAGAAAAGATTTCAATGGAAATATAGAAGAAGGTACAACTCTTTTTCCCTCGATAGGCCCTTAATTGTTTTCAAAGGTTAGATATATAAACATCACTTTTGGTAAATCTTTTTCCAAAAATCTTGATACAAATGGATGGAAGAAGAGGCTAATCTTCTTTAACTTGTTGTATTAGGAGAATCTATATGTTTTTTTATTTCATTGATGTTATGCATGTTGAGAAAAACGTTTGTAATAGTGTCATTGGTATATTACTAAATATGGATGGGAAGAGTAAGGATAATGTTAATGCAAGGTAGGACATGGTTAAAATAGGAATAAGGATAGAGTTAGCACTAATTAGTAATGGCAAAAGGATGTATCTACCTCCTATGGCTTATACCTTATTTAGAAAGGATAAACAAAATATTTACAACTTCTTACATAGCGTAAAGGTTCTAGAGGATTTTTCTTCAAATCCTAAAATTTTGGTTTAATGAGTGATATAAAGTTGAAGAGATTGAAGTCACATGATTGTCATGTTCTTATGGATCATTTATTAGCGATGGTAATTAAGGGTGTTCTACTAAATAAGGTAAGGGTAATAATAACTAAGTTGTGTTTTTTCTTCAAAGGAATTCGTAGTAAAGTCATTGACCCTACAAAGTTGTCGATACTACAAAGACAACTAATTCTAACCTTGTGTGGGTTAGAAATGTATTTTCCTTAATCGTTCTTTAATATCATAGTTCATCTAATTGTTCACTTAGTAAATGAGACCAAGTTGTATGGGCGAGCTTAAATGAAGTGGATGTACCCAGTTAAGCAATACATGAAGATATTAAAGGTATATGTGAAGAGTCAAAATTGACTAGAGAGTTGCATTGTAGAGAAATACATAGTTGAAAAGGCTATTTAGTTTTGCTCTAAATACCTATCAAATATTGAAACAATAGGACTTCCCAAGTCTCGCCATTTAGGAAGAACTGATGGGGTAAAGATTTTAGGCAATCATGTATTTAGCATATCAATGCAAGAATGAGAGCAAACACATTTATATGTTTTACACAACATGAATGAAGGTTAAACCTTGTGTAGAATCACACAAGTTGTTAACTAATATTAACCAAAATCAAAGTCAAAATTAGATATTAAAAGAACACAATAGGACCTTTGTCGGTTGGCTAAAGAATCATATTGCTCAAATGTAGTTTGATGACCCTTTTCCAATATCAAAAAGGTTGAGATGATTGGCAAATGGTCTACATGTGAATGCAATTGGCTACATTGGTTACATGTTTAATAGTTATACATTCTATACCAAAGAACAAGATGAGAAGACCGTGGTGCAAAATAGTGGTGTGACTCTTATTCATAAGATACGTAAAAGAGGTAGAAGGGAGAGAGAATGCATGAAAAAGGTAGAAGAAGAGAGAAAGAACACCTAAGAAAGGTAGAAAAAGACAAATAATACATGTGTTGTATTAGGAAATGAAAATGTGTGATGCACAACTGCCAAAAAAAAAGAGAGAGAATAAGTAGGGAAATAAAAAGGTTATTGGAAATTTAAAATAAGTGGGAAAACATTAATGACTGAAACTTTCCCCCTCTTAACGCACATATTTAATAATGAGATAACATAAATGGTTAAAATTATTTCTTGTTTAATCTGGGTTTAAGATCCATGAATGAATTTTTTTTTCCATCTAAATGGACTTAATTTTGGCTCCAAAGTTGATCTCAAACTCAACTTCTTTTATATTTATGTATTTATAGGATATGATAGAATAGGATGAGAAAAAAATATTATATTTATTATGAATATTTTATAATATTGGATGTCCACATTTGCCTATAAAAGGGACTCAACTTCATTTCCCTTCTATCATTACTCTCTTCAAATTCTCCTTCTTCATTCTTCTTCTTCCTTAATTTTGAGTTTATTCACAACACGTTATCAGCACGAGGTTCTGACTAACTGAGATCTAGTCAAGACTACAAAAGGTAATACATGATAATTATTATTATTGTTATTATCATTCTTGATAATCTTAATTTATATACCTTATAGTTTTTATGTATATATTAAAAAAGGGTTCCTGAAGAACTTATATTTAAAAATCCGAGAAGGATGTATAAGATTATACCTATATCATTAAAAAAATAGGTTCTTGAAGAACTTATTCATAAACATCCTTGTAGGATGTATAAAATTAATAGTCAAATAAATAGGAATTCTTGAAGAATTCTTCAAAATATTTATTGATAGTTCCTGAAGAACTATAACAATTAAATTTTTTTTATTATTAAAATGATATTTATACTGGCTAATTTTTTTGGTATTGTCTCATAATTATTACATGGTGATTTGCTAGTTGTTTTATATATTATTATCGCTAGCTACTGTGTGCCTCGTTATTTTATATTGATTGCTATTGCCAATTTTTGTTAGCTATTGCATGCCTCTGCTACTTTATATGTTATTGCCAATATTCATTACTACTTTATATGTTCCACTACACATGACCAATCACACTATCACTCCTATTCTTTTCATAATACAGTTTTGATTATATTGTACATGTTAAAGAAAGAACTTTAATATAATACTTGCCCTTTGAATTTTAATAGTGTTAATTATAAAAAAATTAAAGAAACTAAAACGACAATTCTTAGGATCATGAAATAAAGGTCTTCATAAGATCAGAATGGGTGACAATAAATAATTTTTCTCAATCCTATTTTATATTATTAAATTTCGCTAGCTATTTCACATCATTGCTTGCTGCACTAATTAGCAATTATTGTTTCAATTATTGATGTTTCAATGTTTCAATTTCAATTGCCTCACGCACTTCACACTGCTTTCAATTGAAACGCACTTCACGCTGCCATTGCTTTTGCTATTTCATTGCTTTCGTGTATTATTTTATATTAGCATTGTTATGCGTTCCATATTATTTTACAGTCCATTGATTGCTACTCCTAATTGCTAATGTTTCCTATAGCTAATATTCTTTTATTGCTGTAGTTGATAATTAATTCACTTTATATTAGCAATTACTTTACATTATGCATGGATTATTAACTAATTTTAATTTAGAATTTTATATAGCTATAACACCTACTATTAAATTAAATTATTAAAGCATGATATGATTTCATGATTCAATTGTCATGTTCCATATTATTAAATTATTAAAGCATAATCTGATTTCATGATTCAATTGTTATGTTCCATTGCTGCTGTAACTTCACGCGGATAGGTCGGCTTTTACATAATTAAATGTTTCTATTAATTCATTTTAAAAAAGTTGAATGCGTACTGTTACCTCATGATAAGAGTTAATATAATATATTTTATAATTTTTATTATAAAAGAGTTAATAATAAAGGTACTCATCAAACTCGGGTTTATAATATGATAAGTTATCACTCTACCACTAGACCACTAGTATTTGAATGATATTTTTTGAAAATTTTTAAATTTTTATTACCGAATCATTTATGTGAAATTTTATTTATACTTGTCTCCTTGTGGCTAAAAAAATAATGAATTACTTATGCAAAATCATGAGTCTCGTCCAACTGGTACTGCTTCATTCCCAGAAGTGATGTAGCAACACATGATCATTATACTCATAGTCGCGGTCGAAATGATAACAAATTATCATTTGTATGGAAAAAACAAAGAACGTATGGGAAAGGGAAAATATGTTCAAAGTAGCGAACAAACTGAAAATATTTACTATCGTTGTGGTAGCCAAGGCCACTGGTCTCACATTTGTCACACACTGAAACATCTGATTGATCTATACCAAAAATCCCTTAAAAATAAAGGAAAAATAATATAAACAAATTTTACTGGTATGGATGATGTTTATACTCACTTTGATGTTGATAATTTTCTTACTCTTCCTGAAGAAGACATTGGCCACTCGGTTAGAGATAGGAGTGCCCCTAAATAAATTATTTTATATTTCATGAAATTTTTTTTGTTATGAATTTATGTTAAATATTTATTGTTATTAATTATATTTTCACTCATGATTTATCTATTATTATTTAATGAAGAATGAATGCTCTTGTGAATGATGAAGATATATGTCTCGCACAACTCATACTATTTTCAAGAAAAAGAAATATTTTTACCATATAGTAAAACAAGAAGCTAATGTTAATTATATTTGGTAGTATAAATATAATTGAAGGCTTCGGCAGAGCCAGTATTTTGTTACCTGGAGGAATAAAATTACACATTAATAGTGTATTATATTCTATGAAGTCTCAAGGAAATTTATTGAGTTTTAAGGATATCCGCAGAAATGGATACCATATTGAGACCACAAATGAAGGAAATGATGAATATCTTTACATCACAAAGTTAATTTCTGATAAGAAATGTATATTGGAAAAATTACCTTCATTTTCCTCTGGTTTGTACTATACCTATATTAGTACAGTTGAAACAAATGTTATTGTAAACCAGAAGTTTACAAATAAGAATGACTTTGTTATTTGGCATGAACAGTTAGGACATCTTGGAACAACAATGATGCAAAAAATAGTTGAGAATTCAAATGGTTATTGCTTGTCAAGTAGACAAATTCTGCAAACTAAGAATTTCTCATGTGCTGTTTGTTCTCAAGGAAAATTGATCATTCAACCATCACCAATGAAAATTGGGAGTGAATCACTCACATTTTTAGAGCGTATACAAGGTGATATTTGTAGACCATTTAGATATTTTATGGTTTTGATTTATGCATCAACTAGATGGTCACATGTTTGCTTATTGTCAACTCGCAACCAGGCGTTTGCGAGATTACTAGCTCAATTAATTCATTTAAGAGCTCATTTTCCCGATTATCCAATTAAGAAAATACGCCTTGATAACACTGGTGAATTCACATCTCAATCTTTTAATTATTACTGTATATCCATTGGAATTGATGTTGAACATCCTGTAGCATATGTTCATACACAAAATGGACTTGCTAAATCATTAAATAAACGTTTGAAATTAATAGCAAGACCATTGTTAATGAGATCAAAACTCTCAATTTCAACTTGGGGACATGTAATCTTGCATGCAACAACACTTATTCACATTAGGCCTATAAATTATCATGAGTATTCCTCTTTATAATTGGTTCATGGTAAAGAACCAAATATTTCCCGTCTAAGAATCTTTGGAAGTGCGGTATATGTTCCTATCTCTCTTCCACAACGCACTAAGATGGGACCTCAAAGAAAGTTAGGAATATATGTTGGATATGAAAGTCCATCTATAATAAAAATATCTTGAACCCTTAACAGGTGATTTATTTACATCTCGTTTCACTGATTATCATTTTGATGAATCTATTTTTCCACCATTAGGGGAGAGATAATAAACAGTTGGATAAAAGGATTAATTGGAATGAGATATCTTTATCTCATCTTGATCCTCGAACAAAGCAATCTGAACTAGAAGTTCAAAAAATAATTAGTTTGTAAAATTTAGCAAACTAATTGCCAAAAGTATTTGCTGATCCAAAAAGAGTGACTAAGTCACATATACCAGCTGTTAATACCCCAATAAAGATTGATGTCCCTATAGGACAATCTAAAATTGCAAACAAGTCTGAAGCCAAAATAATACGTGGCAGACCTGTTGGTTCTAAAGAATAAAATCCTCGAAAAAGAAAAGTAAATAAAAAGGATGGTCGAATCAAGGATATAATGATTCCAGAAAAGTCTCCTGACATAATCAAGGTTTCAAATTAGAAGAAACCAAGGTACCTGAATTTGATAAAAAATAAAGAAATCTCTATAAATTATGTCATGGATGGAATAGAATAGAATCGACAAGAAGTCAATGTTAATGAAATTTTTGCATTCAAAGTAGCTCTTGATATTATAAATGATGATAAGAATCATGAGCCAAAATTTATTAAGGAATGTGCACAAAGAAATGATTGGCCAAAGTGGAAAGATGCAATGCAAGAAGAGTTAAACTCACTTGCAAAATGAAAAGTTTTTGGACCTGTAGTCCAAACACCTAAAGGTGTAAAACCAGTTGAGTACCAATGGGTCTTTATGAGAAAAAGAAATGAAAATGGTGAAATTGTGCGATATAAAGCAAGGCTTGTTGCACAAGGTTTCTCATAAAGACCTGAAATTGATTTCGATGAAACATATTCACCAGTGATGGATGCAAGTACTTTTTGATACTTGATTAGTTTAACAATTCATGAAAAACTTGATTTACGCCTAATGAATGCTGTTGCAACATATTTATATGACTTACTTGAAAATGACATCTATATGAAACTCCTTGTGGGATTTAATTTTCCTGAAGAAAAATGATATCTATATGAAATTCCCTGAAGGATTTAATTTGCCTGAAGCATACAAGACAAATTCTCAAGAAAGTTATTCAATTAAATTGAAAAAATCTGGACGTATGTGGTACAATTGTCTCAGTGAATATTTGTTGAAAGAAGGGTATAAAAATGACCTGATTTGTCCATGTGTTTTTATGAAAAGATTAGGAAAAAAGTTCGTTATAATTGCTATTTATGTAAATGATTTAAACATCATCGGAACTCCTGAAGAGCTTTCAAAGACTATAAATTGCTTGAAAAGGGAATTTGAGATAAAAGACTTGAGAAAAAAGTTTTGTCTTGGATTACAATTAGGATATTTAAAGGAAGGAGTTTTAATGCTCCAAAAGACTTATACAGAAAAGGTGTTAAAGCGGTTTTATATGGACAAATCACACCCACTGAGCAGTCCAATGGTTGTAAGGTCACTTGAAGTGAGCAAAGATCCTTTTCGACCTCAAGACAAAAATGAAGAACAACTTGATCCTGAAGTACCATATCTTAGTGCAATTGGTGCACTAATGTATCTTGCTAGTCATACACGACTTGATATATCATTCGCTGTCAATTTGTTTGCAAAACATAGTTCTTTACCCACAAAAAGGCATTGGAATAGGATTAAGCACATATTTCGCTACCTTAAATGTACAATAGACATGAGTTTATTTTTTCCATATGTATGAAAGACAAACCTAATTGGTTATACAGATGCGGGGTATTTGTCTGATCCTCATAATGGACGATCACAGACAGGATATTTGTTCACATGTGGTGGTACAGCAATTTCATGAAGATCCATAAAACAAACGATCACAGCAACGTCATCTAATCATGCTGAAATTCTAGCATTACATGAAGCAAGTCAAGAATGTGTTTGGTTGAGGTCTATGATTCAACATATTCAAGAAACTTGTGGCTTGCATGCTGGAAAATTACCCCCAACAATCTTATATGAAGATAACGCAGCTTGTATTTCTCAGTTAAAGGAAGGTTATATTAAAGGAGATAGGACAAAGCATATTTCACTAAAAAAATTTTTTACTCGTGATTTTATAAAGAATGGTGAAATAAATGTCCAGCAAGTCCAATCATGTGAGAATCTAGCAGATATCTTTACAAAATCATTGCCGACCAAAGTCTTCGAGCAATTAGTACAGAAAATTGGTCTTCGGCGGTTTGGACATGGATGTTCTAATGAGGGGGAGAATTAAATACTTGTACATTTAATTAATTATTTGTTTACTTTGTAAAGAATGTTGTACTCTTTTTCCTTCACTAGGTTTTTATCCCACTGAGTTTTTCCTAGTAAGGTTTTAATGAGGCATATTCTAAAATATGGACATCCAAGGAAGAGTATTATGAATATTTTATAATATTAGATGTCCACATTTGCCTATAAAAGGGACTCATGTCCTCCTTTATCAATGTATAACTTCATTTCCCTTCTATCATTACTCTCTTCAAATCCTCCTTCCTCATTCTTTTTCTTCCTTAATTTTTAGCTTATTCACAACAATATTTATATAAAGAAATCAATAATAGAATCTAGTGTAGTTAAATAATTAACGCTTCTTAACCTATAGAAGCATGCACGAATTAAAAAAGAATTCTTACAAAATAATGGAATGTTACCCCTTCTTGGCCGTCCTGTAATTTTGAAACATAATCAGAATCCCGCGCGAGGGTGAAACACAGCAACTAACACCTCGTCACTCACCCGCGAACTTCACACCGTTTTCGTGGCATTTCATTTCATTTCAATTTCATTCGCATTTATCATTTAATTCCATCCCAATCAAGTTCAGCACAGAAGAATGGAAGAACAAGACGCCGGAGCCAAATTAGGGTTTCGCCTTCCCGGCGGCGACGACGAAGAAAAGGTCGTGAAGGGCCTCAGCACCATCCTCGTGGCTTCGATTCAAGAAGCCAAAGACCGAATCTCGCAAATCGAGTACGTTTTCTGCTCCAAGCTTTACCCTCACTTCCAATCCAACACCAAACTCTCCAACCAACTCCTCGCGAAACAGCGTCGCATTGAGCAGCTCGAGCGCGAGGTCGACGAAGGCATGGCGCTGCAGAAGAGCCTCATTGAGTCCGTGCAGTCCAAAGAGTCTTCTCTCAAAGATGCCGGAGAGAAGCGGAGAGTGGCGGTTTCGAAATTGGAGAATTGCGAGAATGAGAAAAGAATGCTGTTGGGGAGAATCGAGGATTTGGAGGAGAAATTAAAAGAGAAATCACGAGAAATTGCGGATTTGAGGGAACTGAAGAGGGTTGAAGAGGAGGATTCCAAGAGGAATTTACTTGAGAGAGTGGAATTGTTAGCGAATGAGTTGCAGGGTGAGAAAATGAAGAGAAATAAGGTAACTGAAGCGTATAAGAGGCTTAAGTCTCAGCATGTTTATCTTCGTCGAAAGGTTGGTCTGACTGAAGAGAATGTGCTTCACCAGAACAAATCGGAGGGTGAAATTGATTTGGAAAGGAATCAGAGTCCAATCACAGAACCAGGTATAACACAATTTTCTGTTATCTATGTGTCGAAAAAATACTTTATTGCATGTTTGGTGTTTCTCTGTGAATCTGTTATTGTTTTTGTGGAGATTGGTTTGAATTGGGACATGCACTATAAGGCACTAAGGAACTTAAATTTGCTGGTTTCTTGCGTTCTTCCTTCAATTGAAAATTAACATTTTGGTGAAGTGAAAAATGCAAGAACTAATGGTGAGTGAAAATGTGAAATTTGTTTTTGTTTAGGTATTTTTGTGATGGAATGGAAAAGAAGGTGGTTTTATCCCATGCCCGATTCCCTCAAATTGGAGGGGAACAAAAATAAGATAGTTGGGTAGAATAGAATGGGGTGAATTTCATAACATCAGTTTGGAAACAATCCAAATAGTGGAACAGTTTATCCATGCCTAGAGTGAAGAAGATAGTCACTTGCTCAGTTTAGTGTGAAAGACCAAATGGTGAATATGCCTTGCTTGTTCAACCTGGTGTAGTTCATAGGAGAGTTGTCTTAATGAGAGATTTAATCATAGCTGAAGTAGTTAATGATGCAGAAGTTGGGGGACTGGGGGAAGGGTTATTTGGTTGATTGAATCAAGTAAGTAACTAGAATTCCTCCCCTAACAATTAGATTGAAGATGTTGCAACAAGATTTTTTTTTGAATTTTTGCTAAGGTGTCACCATTTTGTATTGAGGGGCATGCAAAGAGACTGGCAAAAAAGGAGACAAGTGATTGATTCTGGCATGAAGCTGCTTTTGTCTAGACATTTGCTAAGGCTGCATCTTTGTCTCCTTGTTGACCAATCATCTATTGCTTGTTATTGCGGGTCTTGCGTTTGAGAACCCCAAAATGACCTTGGGTACTTGTGAAACAGCTGAAGTGAAGAGTGAAATCCCAGAGGATGACTTGGGAGGTAAATTGAGTTGTCTCTTTGCTATGCGTATGGTCTTAATGTTTACTCCACTGTCTTGTATGAAATGAGCTTCACTCTAATCCATCTGTATCAAATTACTATATACATTGATTTGTTAGTTATATGCTACGTACGTTGAGTTAGTGAAGTGTACAACTTTAAGTTACTTGCTAAACCATCTAGTACTTCTTCCTATTATTTCAGGCCTTGAAAAGAAAACTCCGGATGTGTTTGTTGCCATGCATGAGATGAATGAGGTGAAGGAGAAGGCATCTGAGGATGACAGAGAAGTCAATTTGAGTTCTCCATCTACCAGTTTTCATGGTGTCCAAAAGTGTCCATCCAGTACAAATTTCATCTCTGTATCTGGTACAAAGCGACCCGCATCATCCTGGAGGCAAACCCGGTCCCATCAAAGTCGAGTAGGTGCGGACCCACATGATGACTTTCTTGATACTCCTCTTGAGAATATCAGAGGAAATTTAAATAAGGAAGAAAGCCCACAGAAGGACATTAGCATGGACAGCTCAGATGACGAAACTCAGGATATGAATGCCAAAAACAGTCCTCAGAAGAAGCAATCTTCAATTACAGTAGTGACCAATAAAAGAAGTATCAAGTATAATGAACCAGTGAGGAAGAAAGTTGAGCGTGAAAATTTAAAAGGAGTTGAATGCAAACAATGCAGGAAGTTCTATGATGCTGTTCTTCCTAATGCTGATGGCAAGGATGCTGACGGCAGTAGGCAGAATTTCCGTTGCGAACACCATGATGGTGTTTCTAGGCATCGATATAAGTATGTTCCGCCATTGACTCCTGAAGGATTTTGGAATATTGGGTTTGAATCTGAAAAATAAGTATTTTTTAGTTGGATTACAATTGTTTGATTTATATGGATTCTATATCCAAGGAAAATTTGCGAATATTGAGTTTATTGGTAAATCTAGGAAAAAGATATTAGATAATAGATATATTATTGACTGAAAGAATGGATCATCTAATGTCTAAGGCAAAAGTTTTCTTTGCTCGTTCACACGGTAGACATACTAAAATTGGTTGGTTTGGACCAATGGGTGTACTAATAGTTGTAGATACCTTGTGCCCACAATAAAATAAAATGTGTTCCCAATTATTCATTCTACATTTATACTATACTCTTCTTACCAGTATCCTTATACTTAGAATGTATTCCTTGTTTATTTATGTAGCGCATTTATATTTTTTTCTTGAAAAGGAGAACAATCCTGTTAATTATTTTGTCTCTGCTCTAAACTGTACAGGGTTACTGCTGTAAACTTTCTTATGTTAATTTTGGTTAGAGGGGGTGGGGGTGGTTGAGAAGGGGAGGGGATTGGAACTACTGCTAGGATTTCCGGGCTCTAAATAAAGTGAACCACTTACTAAAAGGGACATTTTGTTACACTTATATGGATTTTGCATTAATCAATGAAATTACAGCTAGCTAAACGTGGCATTCTGATCCATTAAAAGCCTCATATTTTTAACCTGACCGATTGCCTCTCTCTCTCTCTCTCTCTCTCTCTCTCTCTCTCTCTCTCTCTCACACACACATATATATATATATATATATATATATATATATATATATATATTAATTATAAAAGTAATTCCACTAGTATTATACAAAAGAACAGATAATCCTAGTAATAACAAGAAAGGGATCTTGAGTCCCTGTGGGCTTTTGTCTTCCCTATTCAGGCTCTTATACTATGAATTATAGACACCGGCATAGACATCAGATACAAACATTTTGACACAGCTAATGTTTAAAATCCAGTACATAAGGATAACGCATATACATATTTTTAAGTGTATTTTTTTTATTATATTCAAGGTTTAATTTTCTTTTTGTAAAAATTAAAAATACATACATTTTGAATAATATGGATGTGTGTTTATATATTTAGAAGTGTCGACTCAAGAGTTTAAGTCATAAAGGTATTATACTATTAACATTTTAAGTGTTTGGGTTGATAACAAATAGATTTTTACATAAACGTTTGTAAAAGAGTACTGAATAAGTGTCGGTGTCAAATGTATGTAATATATGACACGTCAAAATAAAAAGTTGTTTGTAATTTATTGTTGGAAATTTTGCTTATTTCAAAAGTTTCAAGTCCCACATTGCTTGGACAACATTTCTCTTAAGGCTTTATATATAGAAAAAGAATTTATGGTGGTAAACAAGATAGAAAGGAAGTGGGCTCGCGCACAAGTTAGTTTGGGCTGAAATATTTGTTTCGTGTGCAAATCTGATGATATACGTCTTTCCATTTTATCACTTAAATTCTTTTTCTTTAATTTGAAAAGTCTATCTGAGAAAGCCATTTATTGGGGCGTTTAATTTTGGAACATTACGGTTTGTTTTTAAAAGGGAATATCTTACCAGGTTATCTGATTAATTTCCGGTTAATGAGTATGATTAATAATTGAATTTTGTAACGTCTCATTAACACGGAATTAATCGGTCTAATTATTCGGTTAAATGTTATGTTTATGATATTAAAAAAAATCGTACACGTTTTGTAAATATATGTCTTTCCGCGTTTACACACTATTACGCTATCTAACCTTTTGCTAGTTCTGCTTGTAACATCCCTAATATTTTAGTAAAATTATGAGTAGCGAAAAATATTAATAATTATTTTAGAGATTTATTTGATATAAAGGCAATTATAAATAATTCACTAGTGTGGAAATAAATAAATTTAATTGATTAACTAAGTACAAAAGGGTTAAATGAGGTGTAATTAGAAAGAGGTAAAAGTTTAATTAAAACTTTCAAAGAAATTATAAAAGAAATAGGGAAATGACCATTTTGCCCCTGAGTCTTAATTAATGAAAAATTCATCTTCTTCTCCCTCATTTCACGCGAGCCTTCTTCTTCTTCTTATTCTTCTTCTTCTTCTCCTCACCATTGCCGTGAGTTGCATGCCTCAAGGGGAGGCCCGTTTCGCGTCGAAACTTTGAAATAACCCCATTTTTGAGATCGTGGCTTCAAGGTGAGTTCAATGGACCCTTTAAATTGAGTTGTCTCTCTCTCCCTTCTCTCTCTCTCTAGCCGATGGCCATGCATGGTGGATGGGACTTCTGTTTCCTACTCCTTCAGTGCATGGGAGTCTAAAAATAGTCTTTAGAGCAATGAGGGTGGTATAACGTTGATGGGTTTTGCGTTTCGACCTCCATAGGTAGCGAAACGGACGTCGGAGGACCGATTAGCAAAGCGGGTGTTGAATTCGGAGGTGGAACCTTGAACCCAGCACTTAGAGAAGCAATCGGCATCAAGAACAAATCGTTGAAGCTTGGAATCGAGGTAAGGGAGTGTTCGGGTTGTAATTAATTAGAATAGGTACATATTTTGGGTTTAAGTCTTTGAACCGATTATGAACACGGTAAGAAATATTGGATGATAATTGTATGTGTATGTATGTATGAATATGAATTGTGTATGGTTTATGATGAGTATGAGATTAAAGTGTTGTGCATTATGATGATTCGATGTGTATAGTGGCAATGTGATGGCGGGCTTGACAAGTAGGTCGCCTATTTGATGAGTATGTGCTGTTGTTGATGGCCACTTGTGATATGATATGAGAAATGTGAATTATATATGTATGATTGTGTGGTGTGGGACGGCCGACGGTATGTATAGCCCCTCGTTTCCGGCTCCCGTGGTTTTTGTGCCCAGTTGAGCTACCCAGTGGTCAAGTAGGACCCAGTGGTTGAAGTGGAGAGTCAAGCAGGACTCGGTGAACCAAGCAGGGTTCACGGGGTGTCAAGTAGGACCCCCAGCTGAAGGCCGATCCTTTAGTATCCGGATACTAGGCGTCGATTTTGTGTGAGTCAGTGGTAATAATTGATGAATTATGAGTATTGTGTGATGGTGTATGTACCTAATTATAATTGCCGAGTGTGACTTGTTATATTTGCCGAGTGTGATTTGCTATATTTACCGAGTGTGACTTGCTATATTTTTCGAGTGTGATTTGCTATATTTGCCGAGTGTGACTTGCTATATTTACCTAGTGTGATTTGCTATATTTGCCGAATGTGACTTGCTATATTTGCCGAGTGTGATTTGCTATATTTGCCGAGTGTGATTTGCTATATTTGCCGAGTGTGATTTGCAATTTGTGGATAAAGCAGTCAGACGGAGTTTATATACACGTATTTTGTTATTTAATTTTCGTTCTAGATTAATTATGATGCCAAACACTCACCCTTACTGTGGCTTTCTTTCAATTTAGTAACCAGTGACAAGGAAGGGGTCGGAGCCCTGGAGGTGCGCCAAGCGGAGGATTGATGCCAAGGAACCAAGGAATTATGAAATGAATCCTGTGCGTAATGTATAATGATTTTTGTGTATGTGATGCCATAACATGTTGCTTGTGTGTTGAACTAATCTAGAATCGGTATGTTGATTAATATGGACATGAATTCATGTTGCTGAAGTGGTATGGTAATGATGTTAATGTGGTCGGTGTTAATTTTTATAAGTTTGATATATATATATATATATATATATATATATATATATTGGCATGGAGCCAATAGTAGATATGAATGATAAATTGCTACGGGCAGGTTTTGTAGATAATTGTGAGTCATGATCGAGAGAAACTCTTCCGAGTGAAGGAAGGTCAGAATGTTTCCAAGTGAGGTATGACCGAGAGATCCACTTCTGAGTGAAGGTTAGAATATTTTCGAGTGAGGCATGACCAAGAGAACCTCTTCCGAGTGAGGGAAGGTTAGGATGTTTCCGAGTGAGGTATGCCCGAGAGAACCTCTTCCGAGTGAAGGAAGGTTAGGATGTTTCCGAGTGAGGTATGCCCGAGAGAACCTCTTCTGAGTGAAGGTTAGGATGTTTCCGAGTGAGGCATGACCGAGAGATCCACTTCTGAGTGGGTTAGAATGCACTACTAGAAAAATGACAAATAGCTACACAACAATAGCGACCGCCTAACACCGTCGCTAAACAGTGACCGCATTAGCGACGGCTAGAAGAAAAGGGACTTCGAATACGAAAATAGTGACCATTTTAGCGACCAACCCTACGCCGTCGCTGAATTTGGCAAATAACCGTCACTAATACCGTCGCTAACTCATACACCGTCCCTGACACAGTCGCTAAAGTTATTTCCCTCCATTTTTTTGGTTTCCCTCCAAGTTTTATATGGCACCTAGTTATAGCGACGGTGGCATGGCCGTCGCTATGTCTGCTGATAAATCAGCGACGCGGATATGCCGTCGCTATTTGCAAGGTAGTGACGGTGGCGACTACCGTCGCTATTTTTGTATACCTCAGCGACGGAACGTGTCTGTGACTAAGGTTCCTGAAGGGTTTTAAAATTTGGAGGGAATTTAGCGACGGATATAGTCGTCGCTAGTGGTGGTATGTTAGCGACACGTGTCGTCAACCGTCGCTAGTGGTGGTAATTCAGTGACCTTGATAGCGACGGATTCTGTCCGTCGCTAAGTATAACAACTTACTCGATGCAGACCTCCCCTGTCAATCACTTCTGCTATCCCCCAATCCCTACCCTAAACCCTTTTCCCTCTTCTCTAGCTTCCGAACCTTCACCTTCACCCCCTCCGTCAGGCCGTCTCACGAAGCCAGCGTCTACTCCGTCGTCTCTGTCTCACGAGCCACCGTCTCACCTCCGTCGGCTGCTCCACCGTCTCCCTCTCCGTCGTCTCCGATACCACCACTTCCCCTTTCCATCTTATTTCTACATCATTTTCAGAATCCCTAAACCCCATTTCACTTTCCCTCTCCCTTTCCCTTGATTGCGTTCTCAGTTGTGTCTTCTCCGTCGAAGCCATTGAAGCCGTTCACTTTCCATCTCTCTCGCTGGTTTGCTCTCCCTCAGCTTTCCGTCTCTCTCTCAGGTTCCCCCTCCCTCGGCTTTCCATCTCTCTCGCAGGTTTGCTCTCTCTCAGCTTTGCTCTCTCTCAGCTTTCCATCTCTGTTGCTGTACTTTAATTTTTGGCTGGTCCATTGTGATGTTTGTAATGCATTGGCTGGTTGATTCTAATGGTATTATGTTGATTGTTGAAGTTTGTTTATGGAAATGTGATTGTGGTTCTAATCTTGCTTAAGTTGATTCAATGTTTGCTATTCATTTGATTGTTGTTACACTGAGTATTCTATAAAGCAATTTTGGGTTTTGGTTTTTGGGTTTTAAAAATTTAAAACAGAGATATTGTTTTTTAAAACAGTTTTTTAAATACATATTGATAATGAAACTAAAATAAACCAATACTCAGCAATGTACATATATATATAGACCTTAGCACGAATCAAAGGCTCATAGTGTTGAGGAGAATCCCTGAATTTCACCTTCACCAAGAATTTGATGCAGTAAAACTGTGCATAACTGTAAAATTGATACTAATCGTTTGGTTCAGAAGAATGAAATCCTGCTGTGCTGTGGTTCCGTGCTTGTTTGGTCCTTTTGCTGGCTGTAGATTGAATTCTCATGGAGACTTGACACTGAACAAGAAGTTCTTTAACATGGCAGATTTGGATTCTGTCAAATTTTGATTCCCTCGTGTTGCGTTATTAATGTATCATGGTGAACCTTGGAGAATGCCTAAATCGTGATACATTTTCATAGTTCTATTTATATAAATCACTTAAAATGATTTTTCTAAGAGAAAAAATTGTTTTCTCCCTCCTCTACATGTTAGAAATCTGATGTGGAAATAGGATGCCTCAGAATCATTGTTTTTCTTCTTTATTCATGTTAATACTTCTGCAAAGAAAGTGTTTAAATATGTTAATACTTCTTGACCCTGAATGGAAATTCAGCGTGGTTAACTTATAATCTATTTCTCTTTATATTTTATTCGTCTTGGAATAGAATTGGGGTGAGATTTGAATGAATTTTAAACCTTGTGAAATTTCGAACATATGCATGTACATGTTGAATGTGACAATTTAATCATTTTAAAAGTGAATTTATTTTAACATATATGAATGAAATAGTAATATTCTAAGAATAAAAGTGGAAACAAATTGCAGTTATATTGTGTTGGGGTTCCGGTTAGATATTAAACTTAGGCAGATTTCACTTACCCCTCCATCCCCATTTTTATTATGGAGTTATGAATGACTAAGAAAATCAACTTATCCCTCCATCCCCATTTTTCTTTTAAGGATGAAGAAAAACACAAAAAATGAGAACTTAAGATCCCAAAATTAATAAATAATTAATTAACCCCAAAGTTAACATTCTACTATGAGTGCTTTGTTGGAGAATGTTAGTATTCTAAGTTGTATCCAACATAAACCTTTAACCTATAAAGATCACTCCTATGTAAACCAATTAAGACATGTCAAACCAAAAAAACCTCTATTGTTAGATCATCACCAAGCATATTTAATAACTTCATTTTAACAAACATTATTAGACCTACAATCTAAAACAATACGAATCTGCAAAATTTATTGAAAGTAAGGGACATGACAAGGGCTCCTAGTCAGATGTACAATCACTTTCAGTTGATTAATGTGAAAAGACAAACACAGTACAAGGACAACTAACATAATTTGACAACCCAATACAAAACAAAACAAAAACAAAACATGGAAGAAAAAGGAAAATACTAATAAGTGTCCTGAGGACACTAGTTAAAGAATTAAAAATGAAAAATTTCTATTAAAAAATATTATTAATGTCTTTTCACCCTAATTTGATTTCTAAACAATCAAGCATAATTTCCAAACTAATTTGATTCCTTATAGCAACAGACTCAAATAAAAAAGCATGAAGTGATGAGATAAGGTAATAACAACAACAAATTGTACCTCAGCTTGGAGGGCTTCTGTATTGTTAACAATGAACTCCACCAATGATCCACAGAACTGTTTTTCGTCTCTGACGAGTACCACAGAACTGGTGTTCTGTCTCCGGCGAGCTCCCCCTTCCCTTTTCTCTCTCCATTTCCTTTTATTTCCAACAGCTGCAGTCTCCAACAGCTGCTGCTGGTGAAGGTCCGACCACCTCCAACAGCCACCTGCAGGCTCCAACAGCACCTCCCCACTCCATTAATGGCAACTGTAGATGATGGGGAAGAAGAGTTGGAACTAGGAGATTGCTGTTGATGAAGAAGATGAATATGATTTATAGTTTCCTAGTTCATTTCATAGCTTATGTTTCTTATTTGTTACGTATTTGGTTTTAAATTTAATGCTGCCTTAGTGTCTTGGAATACTTGAACCATTGTAGTTTGTGTTGCGTCTCTCATGGACTCATTCTCACGTGGATCCCAAGTGTCTAGATCACTAAGAAGTCGTGGCTGTGTAATCTATTATTTGCTTTGCGTGTCTCTCTTTGTTTAGTTTCCTTGCTACTTGTAAGTTTTTAACGACTTCTTGGTTTGTCATACAGAGTAACACAGATCACGCGTGGTCTCTGATCGTCTCTCTTCAGCTCCGTATTCATCACCGACTTTTTTCGCTAGGTAATCCCCTAACGCTGACTTTCTCGATATATGTATGCATGTCAATTGTTGTTTGTTAGTAGAGAGATTAGGAACTGGTTTTGATGTGTTTATAATGTGTTTTATGCATGTGTAATGTTGTTTGTTAGTGGAGAGCAAAGCTCATTAGGCGATGGTTTTGTGTGCTGATAACATGATTTTTTATGCATGTGTAATGTTGTTTGTTAGTGGAGAGCAGAGCTTATTAGGCATTGGTTTTGTGTGCTGATAACATGATTTATGATGCATGTGTAATGTTGTTTGTTAGTAGAGAGTACATCTCATTAGGCATTGATTTTATGTATTGATAACATGATTTGGTGTTCGTAACTATGAATATCATATACAATGCGTATGATATGTTTATTTATCTATACTGGCAAGTTTTATGTATGTAACAGGCCATTTCTAATTTTGGGAAATGTCTAGTTTACAGGGGAGACTCTGCCAAAATTTCGGCAGGCTCCCTTTCTTAGGGAACTAAAAAGATGAAAGTCAACGTTAATAATGTAGGGTTTAGTCGTGTGTGTCCCCATTAGATTCCCGTTCAAGTTTCAAAACAACCGGGTGATGTACCGTGTTGTGTTGGATCTTGAATTGTCCCGGTTGGACAGTTTGGTATGAATTTGTAACCTGTAGGGTGTAACCCATCAATGTTGTATGTGGTCTATCTGGAGACGTTGAATGAATGTTCATTTGAAATTTCGGCTATGGTATTTCGTATTGTCCCCAGGGTGCATGTCTGCGTGCGGAGTTTCATACCGTACGTATCTCTGTGTACTCGGGGACCAATGCGAAATGCTGCCGAAATTTTAAATGAACATCAACGACACAAGATAGACCACATACAACATCGATGGGTTACAGATGGTTGCATATTCATCCCGAATAGGATAGGGCCCCACCAATTTGCATATTCAAAACCTGAACGATGAGCTACAGGAGGAGCGACGTCAGAGGCAGTTGCTGTTGGAGCGGCACGAGGCGGACCGACAGAAGGCCGAGGCGGACCGACAGCGGGCCGAGGAGCAGCACGCCGAGACTCGTCGGCAACTTGCTCAGCAGCAGGAGCTACTGATGCAGTTGATGGCGAGGCTACCTCCCCCCACCTCCCAGGCGCCCCCACCACCACCCCAGGATCCCCCACCACCTTGATTGTAGTTCTTTTATTTATACACATTGTATATTTGATTTTTAGTTATATTATATTTTCATTCAGTATTTATTTTGTCATTCTTTATTTATTATGTCAATATTTATTGGTAATTACATTCAAATCACAAAGCCTTATTCTACCTATCATTAGTAATTCAACCTATTTGATAAATTAATTTAATCTATTATTTTGTTTTTAATAATAATTTATTACTTCAAAAAAATTATTTTAATTTAATTATAAAATTTTATCAGCCAATACAAAATACAAAATATTAAGATATTTTTAAAGTTAAATTAACAAAACCTACCTATCATTGAATCAATTTTAAAAAAATTTAAAAATGACCGTTAGCGACGGCACACTACCGTCGCTGAATTATTAACACTAGCGACGGACTGTCTGGTCGCTACATCACAACCACTAGCGACGGATATTGTGGTCGCTACATCACAACCACTAGCGACGGAACCTTGTGGTCGCTGTATCATAACAACTAGCGACGAATGCTGTCGTTGCTGTACTTGTTAGAAATAGTGACGGCCGTGGGTCGTCGCTACATGAGTACATGTAGCGACGGCATACGGTGGTCGCTAATGGCTGTTATTAACGACGGGGTTTCGAGGTCGCTGTATGGCAACACTTAGCGACGGCTGGGGTTATTGGGACAGAGACGATTTTAGCGACGGCCTTACGTCGTCAATATGGTAGCGACGGCAAGTGTGGCGTCGCTGATGTGTTTTCGACGAGGGTTTTAGCGACGTCCTCTTTCCGTCTGAGATGCCGTCGCTAATGGTTTTAGCGACGGCCATTCTATGGATTAGCGACCAATTCCTTCCGTCGCTATTAGTTATTTTTTTAGTGGTGATGTTTCCGAGTGAGACATGACTGAGAGAACTCTTCTGAGTGAGGGTTAGGATGTTTCCGAGTGAGACATGACTGAGAGAACCCCGCTTCCGAGTGAAGGAAGGTTAAGATGTTCCCGAGTGGGATACGATCGAGAGGACCATTTCCGAGTAATAGACTGAACTGTTAACGAGTTTCCCTTGCAGGTCTCGTAATCCGCTCAGGTTTAAAATGTAGAATTCGCTCAAGCAAGTCAGAACTCGCCTAAGCGACCTTCATTGGTTTCGCTTAAGCGAATCAGGGTCTCACTCAAGCGAGTGACCCCTGACTTTGTTTCCCTCTTTCGCTTATTCTAAATAATTCCATTTTATTATTTGATCTATTTACTATTGTTTATTATTTTGAGTGTGCTTAAGAAAAATAAATGTTGTTTTACATTAAGATCTAATTAATTATCAGTAAACACAAAAAAAAATTATGAAAAATAATTAAACAGATGTAAATAAATGTAAAATTGACGTAGGATGTCACATATGGTATCAGAGCGGTTCTTTCTAGAGCCGGTACATGGGTGAACCCAATAATTTATGAGTCCTATACTAGACTGTTTTTGCATTCTATTGCATTGTGCTTATGGTTGTTTGTGTAGCTTGGCATCATTCCCTTGGCACTCCGGCGGCGTTGTATTTTATATGTGTATGAGGTAAATATCCGACTCCCTGGTAGATCATTGGTTATTAATGGTGATGTGTTTGTTTATTGTAGAATTACTTATGGCCGGGGAAACTAGTTCTGGTGAAGGAGATGACTTCTTCTCGAAATTTTCTCAATTGATGAGTAGGACCGAATCTGGTCCCACTCTTGAGAAATTCCTGAAAAGGAATCCATCTGCTTATAAAGGAATACATGACTATGGTGGAGCGCATGGTTGGATACGGGAAAATTGAACAAGTTGATAAAATGTGCCAATGAGCGATACTGGCTTAATTGTAAGGGTTGCTGGAATGTTAAAAGAATTAAAAGCTGGTGGTTGTAGATAGCCCACACTATAGACATTAGGCGAGGTAGGACAGAGATAAAACACACTAATAACAGATTGTAATGGAAATGATATTTAAAGTAATCATATATATATATATATGTGTGTGTGTGTGCGTATTGGAGTGGACATCTAAAAGTGGGTATAACCCATACAGGTTAAATCCTGTGGTGAAATGAGAATAATAAGTGCGTTGGTAGCCATAAGTTTGTTTGAATAATGGAGTTTGATATCACATAGAATGAAATAAGTAGATGAATGCTCTAATATGATTATTCTTAGGAGGGGTGAGCCTTTTGTAGTGCTTCTATGAGGTAGTTTAAATAAACGTCACCGGTATATCATATTCATATTGTTAGACGATTGATTAATGGATATTAAGAGAAATTATGAGTAATTGATGAATGACGGTGTAAGAATGCCTGTATAAGTTGAAAGTAATAAAAGAAGAGTGGTTAGTAATAATTTTCAGTGATATAATTGACGAGGCGATAATTCACTCAGGAAAGGATTAAAGTAATGTATTATATGAATGATGGTCAAAGTGAAATATATATATATATATATATATATATACTGGACTGTTACGTACGTGATAAGAGAAGTAGTAATTGAATGACACTAAAAGGAGTGATTAGAAAGTAATTAAGCAGATAGATAATGAGGATGAAGAGAAGTTTTACCTAGTCATTTGGACTTTGCACTGATATTAATGTTACGAATCATAGCGGCTGGCCACCGTGGGTTCCGTTTAACATTAATTCATTGTGAAGTTGCCAATAGGCATAGGTAAATGAATTATGATGTAAACAACTTGCATATCAATCGATGATATGAATAGTTGGACTGTATACCCGACTTTCACCCGGCTTAACTACGAAGTGTTGAACTCCTGAGACTGATCACCTCAGGTAGTTGCACTAGTGGTTGAGGTCGTGTGGAGTCGAGAAGATAGACGTGTTTTAGCCAATCTTGGGTGATCAGATTTAGAGAAGAGAAGTGTATGATTCATATTTCTGAAGTTGGTAAATGATTAGAGATGAGGAACAAATAGAGATGAGATTTGGTAACTGACGAATAATAAGTATAGAAAAGTAAATATTGTGACATGGTAGTCGTTATGAATTATTGCTAGATTTTGAAGAGAAGAGATGACCTTAAAAGGAAATCGGATGATTTGAGTTCCTACTAAGGTACACTGAGTGGAGAATTGATGAAGTATCGATAGAAATTAAGGAAACAAGATAAACAAGAGGAGAATCTATTAGTATGGACGGAAAAATATGAATTGAGTTTCCAAACTTGGAATCAATGCTTGATTTCAGCGCCGGTACTTGCACTACCTGATGTGATGAAGGAGTTTGTAGTATATTGTGATGCATCTAAGTTTGGTTTAGGAGGTGTACTGATGCAGGATGACAGGGTGATTGCCTATGCTTCAAGGCAATTGAGATCACATGAGCAGAATTACCCTACTCATGATCTTGAGCTTGCGGCAGTGGTATTTGCATTAAAGACCTGGCGCCATTATTTATATGGTTCTCGTTGTGTGGTATTTAGTGACCACAAGAGCTTGAAATACTTGTTTGATCAGAAGGAGTTAAACATAAGACAGAGGCGATGGGTTGAGCACCTAAAAGATTATGGTTTTGATCTGAGATATCATCCTGGCAAGGCAAATGTCATTGCCGATGCTTTGAGTAGAAAAATCTTGCATGCAGCTTTCTTGATGGGCAAAGAACAATAATTATTGGAAAGCTTTCGTGATATGAATATTGGGGTTGTTATGGATACCCCAGATCAAATGATAGTTGGGATGCTGAAAATCTCCAATGAATTTCTGGAATCCTTAGCTGTAGCACAAGAGGACGATAAAGAGTTGCTGGAACTGCTTGACACTCAAGCAAGAGGTAAAGATATGGAATTAACCAAAGGTAACGATGGAATTTGGAGATTCCGAGACCGAGTGGTGGTGCCTGCAAAAGGTGATTTCAGGTAAGCCGTGTTAGCTGAAGCACATAGGAGTTCTTTGAGCATTCATCCCGGTGTTACGAAAATATACCACGATTTGAAGAAAGAATTCTAGTGGCCGGGAATGAAGAAAGCAATAACCGAATATGTAAAGTCTTGTGTGATATGTCAGAAATGTAAGGTTGAACACCAGAGACCCCCTGGATTGCTCTAACCACCTGAGATTCTGATTTGGAAGTGGGAGAGTATTACTATGGATTTTGTATCCGGGTTACCTTGTACCCAATCCAGATATAATGCAATCTGGGTAATTATGGACAGGTTGAACAAGAGTGCTCACTTCTTGGCTATGAACATGAAATGGTCATTGGACTGACTAGCTAGATTGTACATTACAGAGATTGTAAGATTGCATGGTGTGCCTTCAAGTATTATTTCCGATCGTGATCCTCAATTTACTTCTAGATTTTGGGGGAGTTTGCAGCAAGAATTGGGTACTGAACTAAGACTGAGTTCAGCTTATCATCCTCAGACTGATGGTCAGTCCGAGCGTACAATTCAGACTTTAGAGGATATGCTTAGAGCTTGTGTATTGGAGCAAGGTGGTTCATGGGAAAGATACTTGCCATTGGTGGAATTCGCTTATAACAACAGCTACCACAGTAGCATTGGTATGGCTCCGTATGAAGCCCTATACGGTAGAAGGTGTCGTACACCTTTGTGTTGGAATGAAAATGGCGATGCCATTCATTTGGGACCCGAATTAATCTAGGAAATGAATGAACAGGTTGCCTTGATTCAAGAGAAAATGAAGATTGCCCAAGACCGACAGAAAAGTTACTATGACAATCGTCATAGGCCACTTGAGTTCCGGGCGGGAGATTGGGTATTTCTGAAGGTTTCACCGACCAAAGGTGTAGGTCGGATATTGAAGAGTCACAAGCTTAACCCGAGATACATCGGGCCATATCAGATTTTGGAGAGGATCGGTGATGTTGCTTACCGATTGGATCTTCCCCAATCGTTAACTAATATCCACAATGTATTTCATGTGTCAACTCCGAGCGTACATTCCTTGTGATTCCATGATTGTGCTGAGTGATTCTATCGAATTGAAGGAGGACCTGACGGTGGAAGTTACACCTATCAGTATTGAAGAATACTAGACTAAACGGTTAAGAAACAAGGAAGTACCATTGGTAAAGGTGAAGTGGCAAAATTTAAATGGGATAACCTACACGTGGGAGTTAGAATCGGACATAAGGCGGTTGTACCCCGATCTTTTTCAATAAGGTGCGTTGATTTCTGGGACGAAATCCCTTTTTAGGGGGGGTGGATGTAACATCCCTAATATTTTAGTAAAATTCTGAGTAGCAGAAAATATTAATAATTGTTTTAGAGATTTATTTAATATAAAGGAAATTATAAATAATTAACTAGTGTGGAAATAAATAAATTTAATTGATTAACTAAGTACAAAAGGGTTAAATGAGGTGTAATTAGAAGGAGGTAAAAGTTTAATTAAAACTTTCAAAGAAATTATAAAAGAAATGGGGAAATGACCATTTTGCCCCTGAGTCTTAATTAATGAAAAATTCATCTTCTTCTCCCTCATTTCACGCAAACCTTCTTCTTCTTCTTCTTCTTCTTCTTCTTCTTCTCCTCACCATTGCCGTGAGTTGCATGCCTCAAGGGGAGGCCCGTTTTGCGTCGAAACTTTGAAATAACCCCATTTTTGAGATCGTGGCTTCAAGGTGAGTTCAATGGACCCTTTAAATTGAGTTGTCTCTCTCTCCCTTCTCTCTCTCTCTCTAGCTGATGGCCATGCATGGTGGATGGGACTTCTGTTTCCTACTCCTTCAGTGCATGGGAGTCTAAAAATGGTCTTTAGAGTAATGAGGGTGGTATAACGTTGATGGGTTTTGCGTTTTGACCTTCGTAGGTAGCGAAACGGACGTCGAAGGACCGATTAGCAAAGAGGGTGTTGAATTCGGAGGTGGAACCTTGAACCCAGCACTTAGAGGAGCAATCGGCTTCAAGAACAAATCGTTGAAGCTTGGAATCGAGGTAAGGGGGTGTTCGGGTTGTAATTAATTAGAATAGGTACATATTTTGGGTCCGAGTCGTTGAACCGATTATGAACACGGTAAGAAATATTGGATGGTAGTTGCATGTGTATGTATGTATGAATGTGAATTGTGTATGGTTTATGATGAGTATGAGATTAAAGTGTTTTGCATTGTGATGATTCGATGTGTATAGTGGCAATGTGATGGCGGGCTTGACAAGTAGGTCACCCAGTGGTAATGTGATGGCGGGCTTGACAAGTAGGTCGTCCATTTGATGAGTATGTGCTGTTGTTGATGGCCACTTGTGATATGATATGAGAAATGTGAATTATATATGTATGATTGTGTGGTGTGGGACGGACGACGGTATGTATAGCCCCTCGTTTCCGGCTCCCGTGGTTTTTGTGCCCAGTTGAGCTACCCAGTGGTCAAGTAGGACCCAATGGTTGAAGTGGAGAGTCAAGCAGGACTCGGTGAACCAAGCAGGGTTCACGGGGTGTCAAGTAGGACCCCCAGCTGAAGGCCGATCCTTTAGTATCCGAATACTAGGCGTCGATTTTGTGTGAGAGCCAGTGGTGATAATTGATGAATTATGAGTATTGTGTGATGGTTTATGTACCTAATTATAATTGCCGAGTGTGACTTGCTATATTTGCCGAGTGTGATTTGCTATATTTGCCGAGTGTGACTTGCTATATTTTCTGAGTGTGATTTGCTATATTTGCCGAGTGTGACTTGCTATATTTGCCGAGTGTGATTTGCTATATTTGCCGAGTGTGACTTGCTATATTTGCCGAGTGTGATTTGCTATATTTGCCGAGTGTGATTTGCTATATTTGCCGAGTGTGATTTGCAATTTGTGGATAAAGCAGTCGGACGGAGTTTATATACACGTATTTTGTTATTTAATTTTCGTTCTAGATTAATTATGATGCCAAACACTCACCCTTACTGTGGCTTTCTTTCAATTTAGTAACCAGTGACAGGGAAGAGGTCGGAGCCCTGGAGGTGCGCCAAGCGGAGGATTGATGCCAAGGAACCGAGGAATTATGAAATGAATCCTATGTGTAATGTATAATGATTTTTTGTGTATGTGATGCCATAACATGTTGCTTGTGTGTTGAACTAATCTAGAATCGGTATGTTGATTAATGTGGACATGAATTCATGTTGCTGAAGTGGTATGGTAATGATGTTAATGTGGTCGGTGTTGATTTTTATAAGTTTGATATATATATATTGGCACGGAGCCAATAGTAGATGTGAATGATAAATTGTTATGGGTAGGTTTTGTAGATAATTGTGAATCATGACCGAGAGAAACTCTTCCGAGTGAAGGAAGGTCAGAATGTTTCCGAGTGAGGTATGATCGAGAGATCCACTTCTGAGTGAAGGTTAGAATATTTCCGAGTGAGGCATGACCGAGAGAACCTCTTCCGAGTGAGGGAAGGTTAGGATGTTTCCGAGTGAGGTATGCCCGAGAGAACCTCTTCCGAGTGAAGGAAGGTTAGGATGTTTCCGAGTGAGGTATGCCCGAGAGAACCTCTTCTAAGTGAAGCTTAGGATGTTTCTGAGTGAGGCATGACCAAGATATCCACTTCTGAGTGGGTTAGAATGTTTCCGAGTGAGACATGACCGAGAGAACTCTTTTGAGTGAGGGTTAGGATGTTTCTGAGTGAGGCATGACTGAGAGAACCCCCTCCCGAGTGAAGGAAGGTTAAGATGTTAACGAGTGGGATACGACCGAGAGGACTATTTCCGAGTAAGAGACTGAACTATTAGCGAGTTTCCCTTGCAGGTCTTGTAATCTGCTCAGGTTTAAAATGTAGAATTCGCTCAAGCAAGTCGGAACTCGCCTAAGCGACCTTCACTGGTTTCGCTTAAGCGAATCAGGGTCTCGCTCAAGCGAGTGACCCCTGACTTTGTTTCCCTCTTTCGCTTATTCTGAATAATTCCATTTTATTATTTGATCTATTTGCTATTGTTTATTATTTTGAGTGTGCTTAAGAAAAATAAATGTTGTTTTACATTAAGATCTAATTAACTATCATTAAACGAAAAAAAAATTGTGAAAAATAATTAAACGAATGTAAATAAATGTAAAAAGGGTCAATGCTAACAAGGTATGCCGTCATACTATTCTTAGTACATTGTCTAACGAGCTTTTCGATGTCTATTGTTCTTACAAGGAAGCGAAGGCGATTTGGGAGTCCATTAAATTAAAATACACCGCTGAGGATGCTGGAAAACAAAATTTCCTGGTTGGAAATTTTTATCGCTGGGAAATGACTGACAACAAGGACATAAATGTCCAAATTAACGAATACCATAAGCTGTTGGAGGACCTCAAGTCTGAAAATATTACTATGCAGGACGAATTAGTTGCAGGTTTTTTGATTGAAAAATTACTAGAGTCGTGGAAGGATTACAAACAACAACTCAAGCACAAACTAAGTAAGCTTTCTGTTTCAGAATTGATTACCCACATAATAATTGAGGACACCAACCGTAAAGAAGAAAAGGTGGCAAGAGGTCGAGCACTAGCTGCAAGAGCAAATATGGTGCAGGCCAAGAACAAAAATAAAAGGTATGATAACAAAAAGTCCTTTGATCATTTTCCTGCTAGACAACTTAATTCTGCTAATCCCACTGCCTTCAAAAAGAAGGGTTTTTGCTTTGTGTGTGGTAAGCCAGGTCACCATGCTCCGGCATATAGATACAGGAAGAGAAACGATATTCCTCATAAGCCAAAAGTTAATTTGGCTGAAAGATATAATAATAATGTTATTGTTGCGGTTGTTTCTCAAGCCTTGATTGTGGCCAATGTGAGTAAATGGGTGGTAGACTCTGGGGCTACCAAGCACATATGTGCGAACCGTGATATGTTTACCTCCTACAAAGTTGTGGGGGAAGGAGAAGAATTTGTGTATCTCGGTGATTCTCGAAAGGCCGATGTCCTTGGTAAAGGGAAATTTTTTCTCAAACTCACATCTGGAAATACCTTGGCACTTAATGATGTGCTTCATGTACCTTGTATTAGAGCAAATTTAATTTCTGTTGCTCTTTTGGGAAAAGTGGGAATTAAGGTTTCTTTTGAGTCTGATAAGATTATCATGACCAAAAATGATGTTTTTGTTGGAAAAAGGTATTGTGATCATGGACTCTTTGTTTTGAACATTTCTACTGATAATAATAAAGTTTCATCTTCTGCGTATATTGTTGATTCGTATGATTTGTGGCATGCTAGACTAGGACATGTTAGTTTTAAATATTTGAAAAAATTGTGTGATGATGGTATGATCTCCGGTTTTTAAAATACGAATTTAAACAAATGTGATATATGTGTTGAATCAAAAATTACGAAAAAATCATGTTTTCCTGTGAACCGTGAGTCTGAGTTACTTTCGTTAATTCATTCTGATTTAGGTGATTTAAAACAAGTTGTAATTAGAGGTGGTAAAAAATATTATGTGACTTTTATTGATGATTTTTCAAGAGACACTAAGATTTATTTAATTAAAAATAAAGACGAACCATTTGATATGTTTTTAATTTATAAAGCCGAAGTGGAAAATCAATTAAATAAAAAAATTAAAAGGGTAAGGTATGATAGAGGAGGTGAATATATTCTTTTTAATGATTTTTGTGAAAAAGAAGGGATAATACATGAAATAACTCCACCATATTCACCTGAGTCTAATGGTGTAGCTGAAAGAAAAAATAAGACTCTAAAAGAAATGATGAATATTTTGCTTGTCTCTTTATCTGCACCTAATAATCTTTAGGGAGAAGCTATATTGTCTGCATGTCATATACAAAATAGGATTCCTTATAAACATTTTGGTAAAACACCTTATGAATTATGGAAAGGTTATAAGCCTAATTTAGATTATCTAAAAGTGTGGGGGTGTTTAGCTAAAGTAATGTTGCCTGATCCTAAAAAGAGAAAGATAGGATCTAAGACTTGTGATTGCATGTTTATTGGTTATGCTCAAAATAGCGCTGCCTATCGTTTTTTAGTTGTAAAAAGTGACATTATTGCATGTAATTCTATCATTGAGACTAAAAATGCTGAGTTTTTTGAGCATATATTTCCTATGTATATTGATCGTGTTTCTTGTGAACCTGTTGTTGATATTGAAAATATTTCTAGTTCACAAATGAATGAACCTATTAATATTTCTAGTGAACCTTTGTATGATGCCTCTGAAAAACCATATGAAGATTTAAGAAGAAGTAAGAGACAAAGAAAAGAAACATCTTTTGGAAATGATTTTTATACCTATCTGGTTAACAATGAACCATTAAATTTTAATGAAGCAATTTCTTCTTCTGATGCTGTATTTTGGAAAGAAGCAATTAAAATTGAATTAGACTCTATTTTAAAAAATAAAACCTGGACTTTAGTAGATTTACCTCCGGGAGCCAAACCTATTGGTTGTAAATGGATTTTTAAAAGAAAATATTTTCCTGATGGATCAGTTGATAAATATAAAGCCCGTTTAGTAGCTAAAGGTTTTACTCAAAAACAAAATATTGATTATTTTGATACTTTTGCTCCCGTAACCAGGATTGCTTTGATAAGAGTTTTAATCGCTTTAGCATCCATCTATAAACTTGTTATTCATCAAATGGATGTAAAAACTGCTTTTTTAAATGGTGATTTAGAAGAAGAAATTTATATGGTTCAACCAGAATGTTGTGTGGTTTCTGGTCAAGAAACTAAAGTTTGTAAACTTCTTAAATCTTTATATGGATTAAAACAAGCACCGAAACAGTGGCATGAAAAATTTGATAGTGTATTAACTAGAAATGGGTTCTCTTATTCAGAAGTTGACAAGTGTGTATATACAAAAGTAGAAAATGGTGAATGTGTGATTGTATGCTTATACGTGGATGACATGCTTATTTTTGGTACAAATGATGATATTGTAGTTAATACAAAACAATTTCTTGCTAACAATTTTGATATGAAAGACATGGGTGAGGCAAGTGTTATCTTGGGTGTTAAAATCATAAGGAAGGATAATAATATAATGCTCTCTCAAGAACATTATATTGAGAAACTTCTTCGGAAGTTTGAATATTTTGAGTCAAAACCAGTGAGTACTCCTTATGATGGCAACACTCAATTAAAGAAAAATAGAGGAGAACCTGTGTCTCAATCCAAATATGCTCAAATTATTAGGAGCCTATTACATTTAATGAATTATTCGAGACCTGACATAGCATATGCTGTGGGCAGATTGAGTAGATATACTTATAATCCTAATAATGAGCATTGGGTTGCTTTAGCAAGATTAATGAAATATTTGAGAGGTACCATAAATTATGGTATATTATATAATGGATATCCCGCAGTATTAGAAGGATACTGTGATGCCAACTGGATCTCGGATTCAGATGAGACAAAATCCACTAGTGGTTATGTGTTTACACTAGGTGGTGGTGTTGTTACTTGGAGATCAGTCAAACAAAATATTATTGCAAGATCTACTATGGAGTTAGAGTTTATTGCTCTAGAATTGGCTGGTAGTGAGGCTGAGTGGTTAAGAAACTTCTTAGCAGATATTCCATTAGGAATAAAACCAACACCTTCAATATCTATGCATTGTGATAGTCAATCGGCGATAGCCATTGCTAAAAATAAATCTTACAATGGTAAGAACAGACACATCCGTTTGAGACACGATGTGGTAAAGCAGCTGCTAAATAATGGAATAATATCCATAGGGTATGTGAAGTCAGAAGTGAATTTGGCCGATCCTCTGACAAAACCTTTGGGAAGAAAGGTTGTTTATGAAACATCAAGGGGAATGAGACTTGAGCCTACAATAAAATTAACAATGATAGGAACCCAACCTTTGTGATTGGAGATCCCATGAAGAAGGTTCATATGGGTAATAACAAGTCGTTGTTAATCCTCTAGCACTATTTCTTCCTCCATTCCTATGATGTGTGAAGTGCTAGGCTGCAAAGAACGAGAGGTTAATTATTAAATTTTAATGATTTTCATATCCCTTATGGGTAGTGTATAAAATGTAGGATACACTTGATGAAGTCACCTATATGAGTGTCAAGTGAGGTCGCTTGCATGAGATTTAGGCAAATCTCTAAAACACTCATGAATTACCAGGCACGCGCATGGCCTATTCGCGCAAAACGGCGAAAACAGCAAAAAGAGTCGAGAAGTGAAATGTGATAGGTAAACCGCTATCTTATATTAAAGTGATTTTGGTTCATAGAAGTTTTGCTTCACCAATTTACTGTAAGTTAAGTTTATCTGTCTAGGGTCTGGTTCATAGTCCTGAAGACACCAGATCTGATGCATTTGCACCATGATGTAAACCGGATATATATATATATATATATTTTAAAAATAAAAATTAAAAATAAAAGAAACTTTTGAAATATGTGGGGGATTGTTGGAAATTTTGCTTATTTCAAAAGTTTCTAGTCTCACATTGCTTGGACAACATTTCTCTTAAGGCTTTATATATAGAAAGAGAATTTATGGTGGTAAACAAGATAGAAAGGAAGTGGGCTCGCGCGCAAGTTAGTTTGGGCCGAAATATCTGTTTCGTGTGCAAATCTGATGATTTGCCCCCCCTGCGCGCACGATGATATACGTCGTTCCTTTTTATCACTTAAATTCTTTTTCTTTAATTTGAATTTTAAATTTGAAAAGCCTATCTGAGAAAGCCATTTATTGGGGCGTTTAATTTTGAAACGTTACGATTTGTTTTTAAAAGGGAATATCTTACCAGGTTATCTGATTAATTTCCGGTTAATGAGTATGATTAATAATTACCAGACGGACTGTTGTATCCTGGGGGGTCACGTACTACGCAAACAAACCCTTAAGCCCAGTGTGCTTCTCACACGCCTCAGTCTTACATTTTCTCCAACATTTATCGCTTATAAAGGCATTTTTTATGAACTGATCTCTAATATGGACTAGAGCGGTAAAATATCAACGAATTCTATTCTTTATCATGTGGCCCGTTAATAAGCCCAAATGAAACTAACTATGCCTGCCGTCTTGTTAAGTTTTTTGTTTGTTTGTCAACTAAGGTGCTTGTTACGCTAGGAAAAGAGTAGAGTGCTAAAATGGGTTTGACTGTAGTTTGGTGAGA
The DNA here is from genome assembly GCA_037962975.1 of Clitoria ternatea. Lineage (NCBI taxonomy): Eukaryota > Viridiplantae > Streptophyta > Magnoliopsida > Fabales > Fabaceae > Clitoria > Clitoria ternatea. The sequence goes on along the minus strand of CM075669.1, from coordinate 48,713,831 downwards.
GTAGGCTTTGCCTGTAGTGCAGGTTCGGTGTTGTGAAGATATAATGTTGGTCCAATAATTAAGAAAGGAGTTGGGAGGAGGAAGATGACGCGGGTTTGAATATCCCTGTTGATACAATTGGTGCTTTATTTCAGCCATTTCAAAGTACATTTTCGTCCTTTTTTTTCTTTCAAGCTGGTAAAATGTTGTTGCCTATTATCAGTGGAAGGAAAGTATATAATTGGCGTTGAGTTAAGGTTACATAATTACAATAGCCGTGGCCGTGAAGGGTTAAAGTTATGGATTGGAGGTTGCAATGATCTTCATCTATCTGCTGACCACTGCACATGGAAGGAGACACATTTGTACTTTCCTATTTTAAATTTTACAGATGGGAAAGCCTTTTTATCGCCTCACCGCTTTCTTTATTACCATATCAGGACAACCTTTAAATATAGCGCCGATATCATTCACCAAACTTAATTAGATCAAGATCGCATGCAGACACCGATATGCCATGCACACTGAGACTGCTAATATATAATCCTCATTTAAAGTAGGAGAAGAATTTGAAAAGCTGCTGGCAGCTCAGGAAATGCAATAATAGATGGAAGTTATCCATATTCCTTTTTTGGTTTGAATCACATTATTTCAATAATCAATTATAGATATAATATAATTGATTCTTGTATGTTTGGTTGTCTTCGATAAAAAAAAATTAAAATAAATTTTGCTTACGTTGTTTAAAGCAATAGATTATTTTATGGTAAATTAAAAAAATACAATTATAAGATAATTGAATATGTATTTGAATTAATTAATTGGTAAAGATAAATAAGACAACAAAAGTTACTTACAAAATAATCTAATAACTTATACCATAATCTTTACCATTCAGCTTATAAGCTATTGTATATAAGTATTAAATTATAAAAGTTACCGATTAAAATATAATCAAATTATAATATGAAAAAGAAAAACCAATCCAAACATTCTTTATAAAGAATTTTAATGCAGTATTCGTAAGTGATGACAAATTTAAAAGAGATAGATTTTAAATTATTCAACCTAAATTCATCCATCTAGATTCTTGTCAGGTTTAAGAAAACTTATGGGTTTTACAATTGTTAAGAGTAAGTTAAGAGTAAACACTTATATTTCTAAATAGTTGAAATCGAATTACAATCGGAGTTAGGGAGTGGAAAGTAGAGAACTAAAATATGGGTTAACATGTGAGGTGGTGGGGCGTGGGAACATTTTTGGGGTAGATTGGGTAGGTATTCATGATGCTTCACGCTAGTGCAACCCTTTTTCAGCTGAAGAATTCAATTCTTGATCTCATTTTACCTGTTCCTGGTCCCTTCGCCAAAAAGGAAACAAAACCCTTCACAACTTCATGTTAATACATGCGCCTAATTAATTCATATTGGAAGGGAAGGTGAACTTCAGTCGCGAAATTTATACCCTATGATTACACTTGCCACCAATAAAATACTGTTTATATATTTTGCATGACTCACATCGTCTGACTCATAATATTTCATATGATTTAAATACTTGTTGAACCACTTCAGCTAGGGGTGTTCGCGGATTAGATTGGATTGATTTTGAGGTCATCTGGTCTATTCAAGAAATCATCATGCGGTTTGGATTGGATCCATTTACCATGAACAAGAGAAGTAAAACGAAGGTTTCTTTTCTTTCTAATTTGAGCAATTAATGAGTGTGAATCAAGTAGTACTAATAAAAAAAAACTTAAGACCAGTTTGGATTGGATCGATTCTTAAAGATGGAACCAAAATCCAATCCAATTCATTAAAAGAATATCGATTTTTTTTGTTATCAGTTTTTTCGGTTCGGTTGAGATTTTTTTTTGGATTGGATGATGAATACCGTAACTCCAACCATTACCAATTGATTTTAGGATGAAACCTTAAACACTTATAATTCAACCTTTAACACTTATAATTCTTCTTATCACTTATCAATAAACTAGTTGTTTGGTTGGCCCGAATCTCAGTTTGTGATTAGCGAAAAAAACCTATTAATTGAATAGAATTTTAATTGTTTTAAATGATGTAAAAAATTAATATTAATTATTAGATTTTTTTCATTTTCATAACTCTGTTCTCTAATTGGTTACCAAACAAATTCAGAGTTATCTAAATTGTACTATTGGATAGACTCTGAATGAATTAGGTTACCAAAACAATTAGAATAGCTTAAAATCGATCAAAATTAACTGAAAAACAATGCCCAAATCTAGTGTTGACTTTAAAAAAAATGGTTTGCTCTGTACGTAATCAATAAACATTAATTATGTTAATGATTGAATTGAAACTATAATCAAACTGTAGTTGAATTAAAAGTGTTGTTAAAATCAGTATGTATGCAATTTAGCATATATATATATATAGGATATTTTCCTATCATTTTTATGTATATAAAGAATCATTAATATTACCATTTTCCCCACATTTTTCTAATCACCCAACCATGTCCTACATAGTTAAAGTGGAAGCGGCATTACATATAGATATCATTATCATTATCAATGTGATGATTACTTAAATATACTGTCAAAAGAGAAGTAGATGCATTACACAAAATCGTATGGTTACTAAATCTAAAGTTCTAACATATATTATCGCAGCTTGGTATTAAGAAGTTCATTTGACACATTCCAATTACATGTTATGGCTCAACACAAATTTCATCGAAAATCTTAAACAAACCGTTACTAAATCATCTGTCTCGATAACATGGATCAACAAAAGATAAGCTTTTTCTAAGAATATGATAGAATTTGGTGGTAGAGTGAAAAGCGAAATGGACCAAATGGAATCATAATGCAAATCTTTCACGTTATCTAGATTTGAAACCCACATGCAACCCACATGCAATACAAGCATATTATTTAGAACTGGCTTGACCTATGCTCCCTTGTATGCACATGCAAGCAGAAGCATATCTATCTGGCCACTGCTCCCCATAATTTTGTCCATTTCAACTCTACCCCTAGAATATAATATATTACATCACTTAATGAAAACTATCACATCAAATTCAAAATCACACTTCACTATATTCAAATCATGGTCTTGGAATATTCACCAACCACCCAATTAACTTATTCGGGTCGCCCCATCAACAAGCCTTCAACGGGTTCCCGCACAAACAGTCATTGTTACTAAACGACGCCGCATCAAGGTGATCAAACGGAGTCCCAATAGGGATAGTCCCACATAGATGATTGTAGCTCAGATCCAAATGCCCCATAAATTTGGATGCCGATAACGAACCGGGTATCCGACCCGAAAAGTTATTGAACGACAAATCAAGAACCATAAAATAAGACTCCGCCCCAAAAACATCGGGTATGGTACCCGAAAACCCGTTTCGGCTTAAGTTCAAAATACCCATACCCTTATTACTTAGCAATGCATCGGGTATTTGACCCGACATAGAATTCCCATCCAATTTTAAAGTGGAAAGAACCTTCATTCTCCCCAACTCAGCCGGGATTGAACCGGTTATCCGATTCAATGACAAATCCAAATCCGCAAGCCGGTTCATGTTACGAACTGACTTGGGAATTGAACCGGCGAGTTGGTTCCCACTCAACAATACGCGACTCAACATTGTGAGTTTTCCAAAGTTTGAGGGTAACTCCCCATAGAGTTTGTTGTTGCTGAGGTCGAGATGCATGAGTCCGGCAAGGTTAATTATCGAAGCTGGAATCTCGCCGGAGATTTGATTGTCTGCGAGATTCAACACGGCAAGGCTCCGGAGGTTTCCAATGGTGGCCGGAATATCGCCGGCAATTTTGTTTCCAGCGAGGTCGAGGATTCTGAGAGAGGAGAGTGAGGTAAGACAGGGAGGAATCTCGCCGGAGATTGCCTTCCAGTCAGCGACGACGAGTGTGGAGAGGCTGGTGAGGTTGCAAATTGCCGGTGAGATATTTCCGGTGATGTAGCCCGAGCGGTGAAGCTTCTCGAAGATGGGGTCTTGGGACTCGCCTCGGAGGTTAAGGTCGGTGACGTGGTAAGAGGTGGGGTTGCAACTAACGCCGTACCAGTTCTCGCAACAGTTGAAGCCTGACCATGTTTTGAAGATGCCCAAGTAGGATTCGGTCAGGGAAGCTTTGAAGGCTAACAGTGCTGCCCGTTCTGACGGTGGGCAGGAACTAACGGCGGAAATAACGGCGAAGAGAAGCAACGTTAAGAAAATGAGCGAGGAAGCCATGTGTTTGTGTTTTTGTGTTTCCGTGGTGTTAGTGTGCACTTTGCATGGGTCATATATATATTACATGGTTGGTGAATAAATAAAACTATATATATCAAACATTTTTAAGAAAACCTGTATAGGCTGGAAAAACCTTAGAATAACTTCAAAGAATTGGGGAAAACCATATTTGTATTGTTTAAAATTCTATTTCTACTCTCTTAAAAGATAAAAATTTTGTTTTATTTAACTTTCACTTAGAATATCACAAAAATATTAATTATTCATTTAAAATTTTAAGAGGGTATTAATTATTATTATTTCAATAACACTTTAATAGATACTAAAAATAGAGAGAATTTTAAAAGTTATGAATTAGAGTCGGAAAATATAACATTAATTATATTTCTTAATAATAGTTAAATAGAAATAAAACAAGTACAAACTATTTCTAATTCTAAATACTATAACTAAAAGTAACTAATTTCATATGTTAAGAGTTATGGTTGGAGTAGTTATTTGTATTAGTATGATCAAATTTTTAATGTAATTTTTTAACTTATCTTAATATCATTTGTTACACAAAAAAATTAATTGTCTTGAGAATATATAAAAAATATATATTTAGTACATAAGTATTTAATGACATTGAAAAATTATTATTGTTGTGTATATTATGGAACCTAAATATACAACTAAAATTTACTTATATTTAAAATAAAAAAATACTACCTCTAGTTTCAAATGTAAACAACTTTTAGTGGGATTTTTCTGTTTCCTCAATATAAATAAAATTATACTTTTTTAATGTCATTAAATATTTATCTACAAAATATGTCTATCTTTTATGTCTTTCAAAGACAATTAATTCTTTATGTAGTAAATAATACTAAAAGTATTTTAAAAAACTAATTTAAATATTTAATAATATTAATATAAATAATTACTTACTATTATTTTTAATATACATAAAATTAGTTATTTTTATTTATATTTAATACTAAAAATAGTATATATTTACTTACGCAGATTTAGCCATTATTAACAGTTGAATCAATAACCGGTAAATTCTAGGTCGATTCAATGTTTGATCGGTTATATAAACATATTATCAAGTACTAAATTTATTGATAGTTATTGTTGATACTCGATCGTCGTATTGTGAGTGGGTTGCACATGCCACATGCACATGCTGGGCGTTAAGTCAAGCCTTCCAATAATGAGGGTAATAAATTATGAGTTGGTTACTATTGATTTTTGAGTATTTGAAATTCAGTTAATTTGATAAGTCTTTTTTCAATATTAATATCCGGACAAAAATTATAAGTGGAAACAGCTTGAAGGAGTGTTTTGTTAGTGTATGAGTGAAGAAATCAAATACGAAAGAAAAGAAAGAGAGACCACATGAAATAAGAAAAAAATATATTATAAAATGATTTATACTAGAAAACGTTATATTGACAATAAGAATTTAGTAAAAAAAAATGCAGTCGTTAATAGTAATTCCTTTGACGATGACTAAAGAATAGTGAACATGAATCATCCTTAGTGGAGGTTTGGGATGTGGGGTAGAGATAATATTTCTTGTTAGCCAATCTCTAATGACGTCTTTTATATCATCCCGACATATTTATTTAATTTAAAATAAAGGTTTTAACATCAATTTAATAAATTTTCTCGAAATATTATGGTACACGTCAAAAGCTCACATAATAACAAGAGGAAAATTTGTCAGGATACGCATTCCTTGTACATCGCTCAGTGTTTTACATCTAATGGGAGTTATGAAACTCCGATCAAGGTGAATCCAATTGGTACACCTCCATAACTTAATTATCTACAAATTTTATGAAGGGATCAAGGGCCAATTATGCCCTTAAGATTGTTTAATTCACAGAAATGCAAAACCAGTCCGCATAAATTTCAACTTAAACACCCTATAGTATTTTGGGCATAACTTGAGCTACGGACCTTTAATTGAGGCGATTCTAGCAGTTAGACGTCCGCGACTCAATTATCTACAACTTTAATGAAAAAAGTAAGAAAATTCTAATTTTGCTTGAGAGAGAGCCTGATTTTCGCTTGAGCAAGAAATGCCTCGCTTGAGCAAAAATTTACCAAAATCCCCCTATCTGGGTTTTGCTCAAGCGAGATTGTTCTCGTTGGAGTGAAAATAGCCCAGAAACCAGTTTCCCTTTCACCAAGAGTCTCACTTGAGCGAGAATGGTCTCGCTTGAGCAAGATTTGCAGTAGTTTTGCTTCCAGCCAACTCCCCCATACCCTATCTTGCCTAGTTTAACTCTAATTTCTATGAAACTTTATGAGTACTATATTTAACCCATTTCAGACCTGTTGACGCAGTCTGTACTTAAAAATCCACCATATGACAAAGTTATTCCAAAATTGTAAATTAACCATATCATCACCAACTCAACACTTCAAGCCTAACAGATAGACTTCAATTTAACCAACTACCACACGTATAAGTCCTAAATGATCTTGGGAACCTATTTGAACCCTCTAAGGATCCAAATTTCCACTAGATCTCAATTCCACATGTTCAGATGGTTTAAATAGCCTTTTCCTCACATAAACATACAATTCTTTACTTATCCTAACATCAATTCAATCATCAATCCTATTGCCATCATCAAATTCACCACAATATGGCTCCTTGCCATTCAACATAGATTTAAACACATAATATGCATGCATTCAACTTATCATGTCCAGGTATTAAACATTTGTCATCCTTCACATCAATCTACTTTGTAAATCTTATATACTCAAACATAATATAACACATATACACATACACACACATATCAACCAAGCTAACCATTATATCTTCCACACAATAAGCAAAGCATCAAGATATACGCTTCACTTGTAGGAGAATGACTAGACGTGAAAAAAAACCTTTTTTATTGATGAGCACTTTGAAGGCATGCACAACTAGAAAGCAATGAAAGCTCAAAGGATTAGTGACATGTCATCCTAAGTGGCATATTGTCAAAGTAACAGTTAAAGCCGATGCCTAAGCAATGACTTAAAGTGATAGGCATATGATCTGAACGGGGTGATAGGCATATGATCTGGACATATCGTCCCGGCCATCATACATGGACAACATACTAGGATCGTAATCCATTAAAGAGCTCGTCTGAGATATGGACAGTATCCCATATCTGATAATGAGAACATTGCCCACAAGCCCAAACAAGTCAGCAGTCACGCCATCGACAATACTTACAAAAGCATTTGATGCCTCATCATTATGTGTGTATGATTGCCCTACTATAAATACCACCTTCTTAAATGATAGAGGTACACATTAATTATGTATTTATAGCATAATTTCATGATACCGTCCAATTTAGCTCTAACGTCTCTTGGACTTAAGCATTGGAGGTGCCTAGAGGAAACACCTCTCTTTTACCCTGTTTGAAATTTAGGCAACTACTTAGTTTGACATTATGGTATGATATGAATTTTCTACTTAGCACTTAGCATGGGTTCCGTACATGATCCTTTTTTATATCGGTTTATTATATTATAGGTTATTTTTATGATTTATTTAAAAGTTCTTTTATATTGACTATATTCCTTTTATTTTTATATGTAACTATTTAAAAAACATTCTTTATTTGTTATTTTAGTAGTCAAAGTATTTATTATTTACTTTTTTATTATATTCTTACCTTTTAAATAAATGACGTTAATAAAAATATGGAATAAATAAGATGGATGGCCAAGGCTAAACTAAAAAAATAGATAGTAAAATTACGTATTGTAAAATCATTTAATATATTTTTTAATATATGTTTCTCAAAATTGTATCAAATAAAAAAGACTAGAAGGAATAATTGATTGTAATGATACAGTGGCAATATAAAAGCCAATTTCATTGTTATTGTTAATATGTGAATCTTTATATGGCTTGCACCTTTCGTTCTCATGCCGAGCCATTTAATTTTTTTGGGTTCGATTAAGGAAATATAAGGAGAATTATTTTATTAAAGATTGTACAGGGATGTTATAGAAATTAGATTGAGTAAATTTTAATGATATTTTTAAATAAAATTTTTTTATTTATGTTTTCTTAACTAATATCCTAAAAACATTATTATATTTTTTTTTAACCTAACAATAGTAATGCATCCGCACTTAATTACGGACATCACTAGCTAGTTTTACACGCGTTCAATTTGCTTTTAAATTATTACAATCAATGATAATGATGTGCAATTACCAACTAGCTAGTTACCAATAACAATTGTTCAATAAAAGAAAAACCATTAACAATTGCCAGTTGAAAAAGAAAGAAATAAAAATGATTAATCTTTTATTGTGCAAAGTAATAACAAATAATTGTTTAAGTTTTTTTCTACAATAAAAATACTAAACTTTAAATCTAGGATCCATTTTGGGTTTGGGACCCATACTCCCTTATTTTTAAATTGCCTTTTTGTTGATTGAAAAAATAGAATAAAAGTTAACATGCTTTTTTTTCTTAAAACCAAAAAGTAAACATGCTCTTGAACCCTGGTGAATGTGAATTATTTAAGTTTGTTTTGTTTCGATAAACAGATAATTTATTTTAATTTAAACAATCCAATCATGTATAAGTAATTAAGATTTATTTATTCAATCTTAACAATATATATATATATATATATATATATATATATATATATATATAATGGAGAAATAAGATTAACCATCGATTTTAATTGTATAGAAAAAATTAGTTTCTTTTACCACATAGTAGAGGCGGTTTGTACGGTGAAATTTTTACATATGATTTTTTTGATGGACTACAGTATCTGAATGATTATAATATTTGATGTCCAAAATTTTATGATTATAGGCCTTTATATTCGGCCAATTTCCCTTGGTTATATAATTATTAGGTGTATGAAGTCCTCTTAGCTTATGATGATGGACCAAAAGTCTCTTCACTTGCCCAAACTATGATGGACAAAATAATGTCCAAGATTAAGATCATCATTACAATTAATTAGCTTTACTACGCTCCCTCCTTACGATTCATAAATAAGTTGTAACTATAAATTTTTAAATTAAATGAAATTTATGAGTAAATAATTTATAATATATATTAATACATATTATAATTAAATTTAATATATTTTTATTTAAAAATTCAATTTTAAAAATAAAAATTTATATATTACCCCATCCATTTCATATTATAAGCCTCTAAAACAAAAAAAGGAGCATTTTATTTTTTAAGCCTTTAAAAAATTAGGAATATTTATTATAATTTTTTCCTACTTTATCCTTAAACATTTAATGCTTTTACATTTGTGTAATTAATATTTGATACTAGAGTTTGACTTTCAATAAAGATAAATTCAAAAAATAAAAATAAAAGTGTCTTTTATAATATTTTAACAATAATTACCCTCTAAAACTGTGTCATTGTAAATAGGAGCTTATAACATAAAATAGAGGTTGTGACGTATAAGACATGATAAATAAATAATTATTATTTAAATATTTTTTGAGATATGATTTGAATGATAGTAAAATTATTCTAATCATACTTTTTAAACTTCGCAATAATTTACTTTGCATCCCACCAAAAATATTTCAAAACGTATATAATTATTTATAATTAAAATTTTTACCTATATTTGTTTTTTGGAAATAGATGGCCTAAGCTCGTATAAGTTAAATTAAAACATATCTACAAAAGAGAATGCCCAATGAGTCATTCCTCATTAGAGTCTTAGGGCATGTTTGGTCGACAGAATAAGGGCGTTAGGATATCTATTTTGTTGTTGTTTATGTTTGGTTCGTCAACTGGAAAAGGATAAGAGCTATCATGTTGCCTATTTTATCATGTTGCTCCTTTGTACTTTCTATCATAGGAGGTAATTGAGTTAAGAATGGATACAATATGATAAAGAGTTTGTTTACATATCATCACCACCAACACCACCACCACCATCATCATTATGATTGTTGTTGTTGTTACTTTCATTATTATTATTATTAATTTCATCATCATCATCATCATCATCATCATCATCATCATCATCATCATCATCATTATTATTATTATTATTATTATTATTATTATTATTATTATTATTATTATTTTCATTATTATTATTATTATTATTATATTGATATTATTATTATATATCTTTATACTATATCCTAGTGTGCACTAAACACTAGATAGGATAAGAGTTATCATGTTCATATCTTATTTTGCTCTTATCTGATCCTATCAAGTTTGCTTATCATATCTTGTCCACCAAATGGGCCGTTAATCTCATTGGGAGAGGAATTAAGATAAACAAATCTAAAATCTTGCTCACAAGCTATGTTTGATAGATGATCCTCTATGGTATTGGTTTCCTTGTATACATGTTGGATGATGGTTTGGCCAAAACTTTGTAGTAGTTTCTTGATGCTTGACTTAATCATCTTCCATGGCTTACTCATTGGATATCTTATGTAATTTGCTTGCAAACAGTAACAGAATCTGTTTGAATATTTAACAATTTACAACTGTTTGCTTTTGCCATTTTGAATCCATTAAAAAACACCCTAAAGTTCTGCATTGTATGCATTGGTGAATCCCAACCTTTTTACAAACCAATTTACCAATCTCCAATATGATATCTCAGCACACCTCCACAGCCAGATCTAGAAGTTCCCGCCTTGCTTGCATCATCAGTATTAAGGAAAAGCCATCTTGCTGTAAGAGCTTTCCAGGATACTGAAATGGAACTTGATAATTTGATTTGAATATTACTTGTCTGATATAAAGACACTTGATCAATGACATGCTTCCATTCTGGTTTATGCTTACTTATAGGAATATGATGTATTTTTTGGTTCCTTCATTGCCAAAGAAAATCACAGCCTTGAGCCCATAGCTTGTTCTATTCATATTCTTGATTCCTCCCAACCTGTCCAGTCATGTTGTAATCGATCCACTCCATAATGACATTTTCTAGGAATGAAATTATGTGTTCAAATTTTACTGAATGTTTCCATATATTCATGGCAAAAAGGCAATCCTTCGTACCATGTATGACTATCTTAGCTTGTCCATAATCCTGACAATCTAGAGAACCTAATCCCCATTTAGGTTTACATTGGTTAGTTAAGATCATGTTATGATTCAGTTGCTAGATAAAGACTCTAACTCTTTTTTAGAACCTTTATCTTCCAAATTCTGGTCCACTTGTTGGAACTCTAACCTTTTGAAAAGCATTATTCATAAAGAAAACTACTGAAGCTTCTCCTGCCTATACTTTAGAATCACCTTTTACCTCCTATTAAAGAGGTAGGATGTTGGAAATTTACTCATTGATACATATTGGCAGTTTGTCCTAAAACAAGTTGTAATTCCAACTACCATTTGTCACCATACTTTGAATTATTTGGTTTAGGTCCTCTCCCTGAACATTTGATATTTTTGATAGCTTCCAATCTTTGTTAATCCATGGGATAGTCCAAAATAAAGTTGTAGCACCATCTCCTATGACTCAAAATTCATTGTTGATCCTATCATGTTAAAGCAATTCCTTTCTAAATGGCAGAGTCAAAACTTCTAACATCTAGTTCTTGATCTTGTTAAAAGTCCCCTACATATTTCCCACTTAAAACCTATATGCATAAGTGTTGTTGCCCTATCCTTATTGCCCAAGCCATCTTGATTAAGCAAGCTATGTTCATATGGTGTGAATTTTTTATTCCTAATCCTCTAACTTGTTTGGGTTGAGTTAAAGTTTCCTATTTGATCAAGTAAGTTTTCTTTTATAACTTAGAGCCTTCCCATATAAACCTTTTCTGAATTCTACTAAGTTCATCAAGTATTCCATTTGGTATCTTTACAGAAGGCATGTTGTATATTAGGATTGAATTCAAAACTAATATAGATAAAGTAATTCTTCCTGCCATAGAAAGTTATTTACCATGCCAATTTGCTAACCTTTTCTTGACCTTGTTAATTAGAAATTGGAAATCTTTCTTTCTAGCTATTCCTTGTAGAATTGGAACACCATACACTTGTCAATTTCAGTTGTAGAGTGAAACCAAATTGTTGAATCAATAACTGCTTCAACTAGTTTTTAACATTTCTTGAAAAATAGATACATGATTTTTACTCATTAATTTCTTGTCCAGACATGTTGTAGAGGCTCTATAAGGTTTCCATGATGCATTCCATCTTATCTATCTTTGCCTCTGCTATTAAAAGAAAATTATGTACAAACATAAAAGTTGATGTACAAACAAATTATGGTTCAACTCTACCAAATTTAAGTGGCCTCAATTTGCTTGCTTCAACTTAGGATAAAAGTTGATGTGAAAGCTTGTCCAATACAACATAAACAGGTAAGGAGATAATGTATCTCATTGTCTCAAGCCTCTATATGGAGAGAAGAAATTTGTTCTCTTTCCTTATGAAAGAACATTAGTTTCATAGAAGATATACAAGTTATTATGATATTGAGTAAACTACTTGGAACTTGGATTTCATTCATAACCTGCCATTTAAGGCTCCATTAATTCTAATTTTTCATATGCTTTGGATAAATTGTAACACCCTCGATTAACTAGGAAAATCCTTCTACTGGGTCATCCTACTTAACTGAGAGGTCATAAGTTTTTAGAAAAAATAGGGAAGTCTTTTTTTGTACAAGAAAAATGATGGCAGATCAGTGGAAGCTAACACCCTCGTTCAACTAGGACAATCCCTTCCACTAGATTATCCTGGTCAACTGAGAGGTTACGAGTTTTAGAAAAATATGGAATTTTTTTGTATTTGTACAAGAAAACTTGGTGGAAGAGATATACCTTATATACAACATAATCATATATAATACATATCCGTAACAGTAACTGTACATATTGAAAGTAAAGGGGCACATAGCCTCCCATAAACGAAAATAAAATCAACTTATTCTATTCGTCCTCAGCCCAAGAAGAGCTTAACTGATCCTTGATGCAAAATCTGTGTCCATCCCCGTGATGTCTAGAAATATTTAGCGTAATAGTGAGTCTCCACCTCCACAACAATCAGGAGAGTGTCTCATCAAAACCTGCCTCACACGCAATGCAAACAATCCAGGATTGAGTCCCTCTCACTCTCTTGGGGTCCTTAAGATACATTTTAAGTTATCTCGCCATTCTTGATCTCAGCTGACCATTCCCATTTTCCATTCACCTCTTAGGATCACTAAGATTATACATTCATATTGAAACAACAAACAATCACAATCTCAGTATAATGATGCAATGCATGAGTTTATTTCATTATTTTCATTCTCTTTATTAGTCATCAGGATACATGTGGGCCCATCTTTTCCTCATTAATCCCAACATAACACATATCACAATCCCACCTTATTCTCCCTGCCCAATTAGAGCAACCAGAGCTCTCCTCGTTCTGGTTTTCACAAATGGGTAAGGACCCGCAGTCCTATCATCACAAGGCCAATCACACATCTCATCAGAACGGGCACTCCACGACCATAGAAACCCCCGCTTCTCATCGAAGTATATTAGAGTTTGCCATGGGTTGTCCGGCGTCGGGCACGAATCTGAGTCATTGAAGGTCCGCCCCTGATATATTCCCAAGATCACCCTCAGGGGATCGAGACGCCTGTTGTTTCTCTAGTGTACCCATCATTGTATGCTCTAGGGGATCATTCCGATATCCCTTCTTATTCTCCATATATCATGCATAATTCAACAATTCATTCTTTTCATTCATTGGTCCTCGGCAGGGTCCCCTAAATGACTCCCTTCTATTCCTAATGTCGAGTTCTTTTTCTTTATTCAGTATAATCAAATTTTCTCTTTTTCTTTATTTTAGTAATCTTACCTGACACTTAGAAATGAAATGAGATTTCATACTTTCTCAATAATTAGGGGTACATTGGCGCTACAACACCCACAATTCATCTTGATCCGAATTCATCACACTTTCATAATTTAATCATTTTGGAACCCCTGCCGATACCACTTTTTGTATTTCTCATTTATGAATTTTCTTAGTTAGTTATCCATGCATCACACCACATTTATAAGCACAATACATTTATGAGGTACTTCATCTAATTCACGCACTCACAACCATATCACACCAATAATTATTTAGTAGTATCATAACATACAATTCATTATACCACATTCATCATGTACCTTCATCACAACGTTTATCACGTAACTAACACATGTATATATATGTACACAAACATCCATAGTCTCACATTCCATCATGTTTACAAAATCAGCCAAATAACGAGTGCCATGTTGTATCCGTTGTATTAGGAAATTATCATACAATAATCGTTAGGCACACCACATAATATCAATGTTTATCATTTTACTAATCTTAACAAGTCATCACGCTAGATTTAAATGTTTATAGGCAACTAAACGTAAGCATTCACATTATAGTCTTACATACTAGTCCACTCATTTTTACTCCACCATTTATCTAGTTCACGTCATTAGCATTTCCTTAATTTAGCTCGTTTATTAAAGGCATACTATCACTTGATTAATTCTTTATGTAACTTTCAATTATTTTTTGTTAAGTATTCTTTACTTAATTAGGTATGATTATCTCCTTACTCAATTTAACTTTCCTGAGGTCCAATTATGAACTCTTTAGGTATTGCCAAGCGTCTCATTGTTGATTTCCTTTTACTGATCGAATTAAGCCTTATTAGCTGGGTGACTTATTTTCTTGGTCACTAAATGAGTCACTAATTCTTTATGTACAATTATCAATTTAGAATGTTCTTTCTAAATTTCTAGTTATTAACTTTTATTATTTTTTATTTACTCCCACTCTTTTAATTATATTAACGAATTTGTTTCCTGAGTCACATTCTTTTGGTCGGCTAGAGTTTACTTTCTCTATGATGTTGGTTTATTGCTTAGAAATCTAAAAACTACTCTAACCTTTATATTAGGAACTTAGTTAATTATTACTTATCCACTAAAAGTTGCTATTTAATTATAAGTCACCCTATTTCTTCTATCATTTAGTCCAAAGTCTAAGTTCTAAAATCCTTTCCATATCTTTTATCCTTATTAGTGATTAATGTTTTACAACTTAAATGGTTATATCCTATATATCATGTCCTAAAATCATTCTTACTTAGTTAATTACTTATGTCATGCACTATATAACTATTCTTTAAGTTTCTTTTTACTTATTTTACTGATTACTAAAAAGTTAACTCTTAACATTTTATTTCTTTCTTTGAAGACCTAAGTATCTCATTTGTTTTCTTTATGTACCCTTCTCTAATCTTAACTTATTAAAATCCCATTGTTATAATTCATTTTAATTGGTCACTAAAATTAGTCACTAATTTCTAAATTCTAATGTCCATTTTATTATGCTTTAAAAATCCCTTTTTCTCTTTCTTAACTTGTAAAATTTATTCGGGCCTAACTCATGTCCCTTGTTGATAAAACCTTTTTAAGTAAAATATTCACTTTTCTTCCAAAATCAACCCATTTAACTCGATTAAATAGGATAAAACTTGTAATAATTAAAAATAGCGTTGATTTTCAATCTTAGTAAAATAAAATATCGTAACCACCTGGTCGATGAATTTTCTCGAAGTGTATGCTTTCATTAATTCTGACGATGCTTAACGATGAATCTAATATATAATAACGAGGCTTACCAGGAAATCCAAACAAATTACATAATAACTTTATAAAATTTACAATAGAAATTTTACAACCAAACCGAATCACACCGAGCCCGTCTAACTCTAAATCTCCTAAAATTTATGCTTTGACTTCGATCATGATAAAATTTCTTCCAGGTGCACGAGCATCAAGACAAGCTTATTAATTTTTATAAAAACACTTAATAACTTAGAAATATGATAATTTAACTGTCGGTTACAAAAAATTACATACTTTAAAATCTAACCATTGGATCATGATGAAATTTAAAGTGGAGGTTCCCGGATACTAAGGTGATATTATGGGAGGATTAGAAACAAAATCAAGCGAGGTGAGACCCCCTTACCTTGCTGGACAGTGTTGCCTAGAGGAAGAAAATGGTAAACTTGCTAAAAAACCCAATGAACGCTCCGAAATGTTTATTGATTGCTTCTAGGTCGCTAAAAACTAACATGCATGAACTTTTTAAGTCGTTAAGGGTCATGGACAGCCAAGGAAAATCACAAACAACCATGAAATTGTCCAAAATTAAAAGGATCATTTACCAAAAATCCATCGTTTACTCCGTATTTTCTACCGTTCGTCGCCGACTGCCGTTGATCGTCCCCGATCCTAAGGAAACCACACATGCAAGCAAAAGGGATAATGGAGTCACGGTTTTGGGCTTCCAAAACAGAGAGGAAAATGCCACAAAATCAAGAATACAAACTATTTTTGCATAAAAAGAGACAAGATCAAGAGCTTAAAATGCAAGATTTCTCACCTTGGTGGCCTTGGAGAACCACGATTTCAAAGGATGGTGAAGCTTGATGGATGAAGCTTTGATGGTAGGTCTTGGAAGGTGAAATAGAAGTGTATTTGGTGGCTGTTTTGGGAGGGGAAACCACAGCATAGAGGAGAAGGAAGGAGGAGAAGAGGAATTTTTGAAGATGGTGGATGGTGGAAATGGTGTGGCCGTGAGGAGGGAAAGTGGTGGTGGTTGTTTTTGGGTGGTGAACTGGTATGAACCGGGGTCTAGGATCCGGTGTGGGACCAGCCACAAGAATATAGGTGTTTTTAGGGTTTGCACACCGGAACAGTGAGTATCCGGTATATTAATCCGGTCTCTAAGTAGGAGAAGCCGGTCTTGTTGTCCTGGAGATCCTTCACACCAACGTTTCACGTTGCAGGGGGGCGAAAGGTGGTGCCACCTGCGAAGATTCTCCGACGCTCAAGTTAGAAGAGTGTAAGAACTCAGTGAATGCTCAAGCGATGTAATAGTAAAATGTAAGTTAGAACAACGTCACCTTGCATGTGTATTGAAATGAGCTATTTATAGTTGAACGTGAGAAAATGAGTCGTTGGATACAGGTGGGTCCCCTAGCTCTGATAGCGTGTACATTATGTCAATCAGGGTGGCTCAACACTCAGAATGTGTCAGGAGGGTAGGTCAATTATCAGAGTACGATCCTATAGGAAGAAGAAAGGATAATCACCTTTCCGCATAATCTGCTGACACATGTACTTGCTTTCTGAGGCCATTGACGTGACATATTTTGCTACATACAGTATCTTCGCTGATAAGTTATTAGGGGCTCTTATCTCGCTGTGACTGAGAAACTAACAGTTATATAAATGTTCTGTGAAAATGAACAATGATCCGTTATAGAGAAAATAAGTGGGGCGGTTGTGAGATGAGAACGGAAGGCCAGACATCGGATATCTGGTGTGGTAATGTTGAACCAGGACACCGGTTTTCCTTATATGAGGTCACTCTGACGTCACAAGATCGGGGGCCGATATCCAGACCGGATCATCTCTCCCCTAGCTTGTATGAGGGACTGTTAAGTTGCTCATATGAGCTACACAACTCTAGAGAAGTCTGGGTACCGGTGGTACATTCTGGAAGGTCTCTGGAAGCTCTGTGGCATCCGCTCTAATAAACGAGTGACCGCTCTTCTTGCGCTGCGTACAACGGATTCAGACAGCGTAAAATAAATGATGGAAATCCCAAGAGTCTTTGAGAATCAAAACCCTTGGTATTCGAAAAGTGGTTGAAAGGCATTAAATGCGCATGGCATGATTGGACATTAAATGCATTTTTTACGCACGAGCCATCATTATCCAAGAGTGTAACCGTCGATTGGGCTTATTGGGCCTGGATTCAAACTGAAAAGGGGGCCCATTTTGCCAAAACGTTTACTGAAACGTTACCATTTTTGAGCTCGTACGTGACGAAACGACGGAGTCGTTTCAATTTGAAAGGTTGCGTTTTGAGGCAAGCATTGTGACCTTCGACGGAACACTATGCCTCCTCGTTACCTATAAAAGGGACTCTTAGCAGATTTTGGAATCCACTCTTATTTTCAAGCTTAGTGAACCTCTGCTCAAATTTCTTGGAAATTTCTCTGCCGTCTTCAAACTTCTCAAAGATCTTCTTCCTTTAGGTAACCTCCCTTTCCTTCAACTCCTTGCAATTTTTGTTCATTCTGTTTCCACCATGCGCCCTGGAGCAGGCAACGCTGGTCCTTCAAACAGGGGGAGTTTTGGCTCTCGTGCCCCCCTTAGCCACCGTGGTGGGAGGATTCCAGTGAATCTTCTATTGGCTGGGCCTCGTCGCTCAGAGAGAGCTGAAGCTTCTTCCTCACGAGCGTCCTCTTCCCAACGCCGCTCTGAGGTTCCCCTTGACTCGAGGGCTACCAGCCGCTCTGATGAAGGGTCAAGTGCTGAAGGTTATCTCTCTGACGATGTTGCTTTTTACCACAGCACGTACGCGTTCCACCGTGCCTGCACAACTATAGATCTTCCGGGACGTGGAAAAACACCAGTTCTCCGCTCTGCTGAAGGATGTGTCAACGTTGTGGCACACCGGCTTGACTGGGAAAAGCTCAACAAGGAGAAACCCTACTGCTGGGTGGAAGAGGAATTCCTAGAGATCCCTTCACACCATGCGAGTGAGGAAGAATGCACGGTCTCTCTCCGCTGCAAAATATACTCAGACAAGAAGTACAAAGCGCGATACGCTGTGCTGGCACCACGTCCCTCTGAGAGAGTATGCCACAGAGTCCCTGATGAGAGGTCGGTCTACATGTACGACTTCGTCTTCTTGAAATTGGGGGTACGCTTCCCCATGACGGAATTCCAGATGGCTGTCCTATGCTTCTGAGACTGCGCCCCTACACAACTGCATCCCAACGGTTGGGGTCTAGTCCGGGCTCTGGAGATTATGGGGGAGCATTTCAACTTCTCCGCCACTGTGGCCAAACTGTTCTACTATTGCCAAGTGGTCCGCCGTGCTAATAAGAAGGGCGGCCTTGGGTTCATTACCCTCCGTAGTGACTCAAGGGTGATAAATTTCAAATCTTATACGGAATCCGCGAAGGTGGATGGACGCTCCTTCAAGCATTACTACACGCGGGTCTGTATTCAACCGAATAAGCCGGTCTTCTGGCGAAACAAGGAGGGATTTACCAAGTTTCCTCTTAGCTGGACGCACGAGCATTTTCTCCTCATGAGCCGTGCTTATTACACAGATGAGAGTGAACTCTCCTCTCATTCTGTTGAGGTCTTGAGCGCCATGGAGACGGCCTCGAAGACCCTCAAAGGATTTTCCAGCAGGCTTCTCTTGGCAGAGGATGACATCCGAAACACCTACCTCCGTAATATCCGCTCTTACTCTATTTGTGTTGTATAGTTATTCCGTTCTGATTATTTTTTCTTCTTATGTGCTAACTCAACCTTTCTTGTTTTGCAGAACAAGTCGAAAGAGCCTGCCCAGAGATGTTGTCGCTAAAGTCCATGATGGCTGACGGTGATTCTTCCTCTGAGGAGAATGAGATCCAGGCGAAGAGGAACGCCACCAAAACTCCCCTCATTCCCCTGACCTCTGTAGTAGGTGAAGAAGTTCCTCTCTTTGATGAGGAGGAAACAGAAAAATAAGCTGAGGCCACTGGAGCGGGCGACGAGGAGGCCGTCCCAGAGAAGAAGAAGAAAAAGAGGCACCTTGTTAAAGAGGCAGATCAAGAAAAGCCCTCCTCTGATGACCCTGTGAAGAAGCGTCAGAAAATGCTCGAAGAAACTGGATTGAAGAAGGATAAGGGAAAGAAGCCCGTTCCTGAATCCTCTACCCCTTCTTCACAGAATGCTTCAGAGCCGGACTCTGGGAATGGTTCTCCTCCGGCGTTTGATCCTCCGCGTGACTCCTTCCTCACTCCTTACTTGTGGTTTCAGGGGTCCATGCCTCCCACTCTTCCAAAGGCACGATATTGCCTCCGCCCTTCCCTCGACGCTGCTGGGGTTCGAGGTGCTTGTAGGGCGGGCCGTTGGCAGTTGGATGAACTGTCCGGTCTCCTTGAGTCCCTCAGCGAGAAGGCCACTTATATGGAGCAGGTTGAAAAGCTTGAAACCGAAATTGCTGTGAAAGAGGTGTGGGCAGCCAAACAAGCTGAAGTTCATAGAGGCGTGGAGTCGAAATTGAAGAAAACCAAGGAAACGCTCCAGAGGAAAATTGAGGAGCAAGCCAAGTTCATTTTGCCAACAAGGATCTAGAGCGGGAAGTTGCCGACCTTCAGAAACAGAACAAATCCATACCCCTCCTCGAAGAAGAATTACAACTGGAGAAGAAGAGATCGGCTAAGCTTGCTGACGATCTCAAAATTATGGAGGACGGTCGCAACAAAGACCTTGGGGAGTGGAAGAGCCTTCGGAAGGAGATGCAAGCCCAAATTGAAGAACTCAAGAAGGGTGGTGCGAGTGTTGGGCCTTCAGAAGAGGATTTTGCCATGGTTCAAAGAAGATTAACTGCTGCGAAGGCCAAGGCTGCCAAAGCCTTGGAGATATGCAAAAATGTGGCGTATGAATCCTTCGGCCTGGCCCTCCATCAAGTTTATTATCGTAACCCTAGAGTGAAGCTGAATCTGTACGGATTGGATCCGTTCTTCGAATTCCATGGGGGAAAACTTGTCGAAGTACATAAGGACGGCTCGCACCATGAACCCCGTGCATCTCTGTATGAACTGCCTCCCCTTCTAGAAGGTCAAAGTATGGAGCCAACAACGTCCACCGCTGCCTCTGGAGCTGAAACGCAAGAAGGTGCCCAAACTGGAGCAGAGGACAAAAAGGAGAGGACAGGAGTGCCCACTGCGAAGGATCAGGCACCGGCCTCTTAATTTATGCTTTATTCATAGTTGTGTACTGGGATCAGCTCCAGCTTTAACTACTTTGTGACCTGCATAATTTCTTATTTTTGGAAATAAAATTCACTGTTGCTTCTCTTTAACTGCTTGCGTCGAATGTATGATTGTTGGATAACTTAGTGCTATACAAAACACTTTATTGTTTTCAATGCTTTGTGAATCCGTTCTGTGTGGTTACCTAGCTGCTTAAAGCGTACTTATCACACCGGATTAAGATAACAAATTGTAACAAAGAAGCGACAATTAAGTTAAAGCATGCCCTGTCCCCAAGTATAAGTACATTGGGAAGGGAAATTTTATCTCAAGAATTACCTTTTAACTTCTTAAAAAGATAGAAATGCTCATCTGTCCTCGAAGATGTAGAGCGGGTACGTTAGCGTTCAACCGCTCTATGGTGGATATTCCATAATTGAGGACAGACATTGCCTTTGAATTTTGGTACAGCTTTGACAAGGGTAAGCTTTACGCCTTTCTCTTGAGGTTCGGTTTGGTCCTACATCTCAAGTCTTCACACGGTGTTCGGTTCGATCCTACTAACCGTACTTGGAGTTCGGTGCAATCCTACAATCCAAGCCTTCAACACGGGGTTCGGATCAAGGCTAATCCTGAACCTACTGCGCCTGTTACTCGGGGTTCAGCGTGGTTTTCTGTATGAACCAGCCTACTGCGCCCAAGCCTTCGCATGGGGTTCGGTTTGTGGCCTTGAGGAAGGACCAGCCCTACAACCCATGTTGTCTTCCAATGGGGTTCGATTTGTGGCCTTGAAAAAGGACCAGCCCTACAACCTATTTGGTCTTTGAATGGGGTTCGGTTTGTGGCCTTGAAAAAGGACCAGCCCTACAACCCATTTGGTCTTCGAATGGGGTTCGGTTTGTGGCCTTGAAAAAGGACCAGCCCTACAACCCATTTGGTCTTCGAATGGGGTTCGGTTTGTGGCCTTGAAAAAGGACCAGCCCTACAACCCATTTGGTCTTCGAATGGGGTTCGGTTTGTGGCCTTGAGAAAGGACCAGCCCTATAACCCATTCCACCTCAAGGAGTTACATCGTCAAAACACACGATGTGTGATTGAGATCATCCGTCCTGAGGGGTCTTCATCAGTCCCTCGAGGAGTTACATCATCAACTACAGAATTGGTAGTTGAATTCCTCCGTCGTTCAGCTTCCTCTTCTTGTTGAATGCTTCCAACTTGACCATGTTGAGGCTCAGGTTATAACAATATCGAGCCATCTCCTGATCACCACGGAGAGAGGACACATCGTTGTCCTTGTCAATGAATTTGATCAAGAGGTGAGGAGTGGATACAATTGCTTCCATCGCATTCAGTGTAGGACGGCCTATGATACCGTTGTATGGGGATTCCACATCAATCACCAGAATTCTTGACTTGACTGTTCTCGCTCCAGGCTCTCCTTCAAAAGAAATCAGAGTGTCAAGATACCCCTTGGTGGGTTGCTTGGCTCCATTAAACGCTGTGAGTTCTTGCGTGTAAGGTTGTAAATCTGCATCATTGAAACCCATTCGTTTGAAACAATTATAAAAGATAACATCACAAGAACTTCCCTGATCGACGAGGATCCTCTTGACATCCTTGTTGGCTATAACTGCCATGATAACTACTGCATCATCACCTCCTGGAATTGTTGGGCCAAAGTCATCATCAGTAAATGACACCGTCGGAGCTGCCATACCGTCCCTGAAAGGGAGGTTATCCCTTGGTTTGCCCTGGACAGACAGAATCATCCTGTGGTGATTCTTCCGTGCTGTGATTGACGCTCCTCCTCCCGCAAATCCTCCAGCTATCATCTCAATCACTTCCCGTCTGCCCTGCCTCTGCTGCTGGGGCATGTTATTTTGTTGGGCACCTCCAGCAATCACTACTCCCTTCTGCTTTTCAGCTGCAGTGAACTTCCTTGCTGGATTACGTGTATTATCATCTTCGTCATCAGGATCTCTACTCCTTTTTTCCATCCTCTGAGGCTCGTCTACAGATTTCTCCTTGAACAAATACTGCTTCAGCTTTCCTTCTCGAATGAGAGTTTTCACCGTATTCTTTAATGCCTTGCACTCATCAGTATTGTGTCCTGTCTGTTCATGGAAAGTGCAATACTTGCGTGGGTTACCACCCTTCTTGACTGGGGATGGTTTCCTTATACCAAAGACGTTCAACGTTGGCCAACCAACCTCCCTCATGATTTGGGAGTGCCTGGTGTTCAACGGAGCATAGTTGTTGAACGATGATACACGCCTATCTCGTGGATGCGGGCGAGCGTTTACAAAGTCTTCTCTAAAGGCATGCTTCTCAGGTCTCACTCTCTTCTTTTCTCTCCGTGACTGCTAAGTAGGTGCTGAAGGCTTCATTCTTGTTGCGGTTGCCTCCAGATGCATCTCTATGCCCACGTATTTGGAAGCTTTCCTTCGAAACTCCTCAAAGGTTGTTGGGGGGCTCTTTGCCAAAGATAGGGCAAAGGCTGAACCAGGCTGAAGAGCTTCCACTACAATATGAAGTTGTATGGCCTCCGTGAGGTTGGGGACCAAAGCTGCCTCCTTATAAAACCTTTTCAAGAACTCCTTAAGAGTTTCAGTTTCTCCCTGCCTTATCTGGGCCAGGGTGTGAGAAGTTCTTGGGATATCCCTAGAGATGACAAAATGGCTTTCAAATGCAGCGGCCATTTCCTCCCAAGAGTCTATAGATCCTGAGGATAAGCTTTTAAACCAGCTGAGAGCCTCCTCCGTTAGTGTTCTTGGGAACATCCTACACATAACATCTTCATCTGCTCCCAAATACATAGCTTCATACACATAAGCATCCAAATGCTTAGTGGGATCGGTTTCTCCATTATACTTCCCTATCGACAGTGGCTGAGTTGTTTGCAAATGTTTCGGGAAGGCAATGCTCATCAGCCTTCTTGAGAAAGGGACACTGAGCTTGTACGTCCCTGAAGTCACCACCGCCTGCTCCCTTCTCCTGGTACTGACTCTATCACCAGAGTCTTGAGTCTGCTTTCTCTCTTCATATGTGGGGATCTTCAAATACTGGAGGGCTGTAGACATGCCCCTCGCTGATGCGTGGTGAGTCTCTTCTGCATGGGACGTTACCCTGTCCCCAGCTCCTCCTCTCTCCCGCTTCAACTCCATCAGCTCCTCCCTGAGTTGCCTGATAACCTCATCGCGAGGGTCAGGCGTTTGCACTTGCACCATCCTCCGGGTTTGAGTTAAAGGGGACTCGAAGACAAGTCTCCTTCCAGTCTGTTGATGGGTCACATCCTCCACGTGACCATCAACGAAATCTCTCCCATCACCTTCCATCGTGACAACCAAACTTCTGCGAAAATGGGAATAACTCTAACGAGTCCCACTGGGCGTGCCAATGAACTGGTCTGAACCGGGGTCTAGGATCCGGTGTGGGACCAGCCACAAGAATATAGGTGTTTTTAGGGTTTGCACACCGGAACAGTGAGTATCCGGTGTATTAATCTGGTCTCTAAGTGGGAGAAGCCGGTCTTGTTGTCCTGGAGATCCTTCACACCAACGTTTCGCGTTGCAGGGGGGCGAAAGGTGGTGCCACCTGTGAAGATTCTCCGACGCTCAAGTTAGAAGAGTGTAAGAACTCAGTGAATGCTCAAGCGATGTAATAGTAAAGTGTAAGTTAGAACAATGTCACCTTGCATGTGTATTGAAATGAGCTATTTATAGTTGAACGTGAGAAAATGAGTCGTTGGATACAGGTGGGTCCCCTAGCTCTGATAGCGTGTACATTATGTCAATCAGGGTGGCTCAACACTCAGAATGTGTCAGGAGGGTAGGTCAATTATCAGAGTACGATCCTATAGGAAGAAGAGAGGATAATCACCTTTCCGCATAATCTGCTGACATATGTACTTGCTTTCTGAGGCCATTGATGTGACATATTTTGCTACATACAGTATCTTCACTGATAAGTTATTAGGGGCTCTTATCTCGCTGTAACTGAGAAACTAACAGTTATATAAATGTTCTGTGAAAATGAACAATGATCCGTTATAGAGAAAATAAGTGGGGCGGTTGTGAGATGAGAACGGAAGGCCAGACATCAGATATCCGGTGTGGTAATGTTGAACCAGGACACCGGTTTTCCTTATATGAGGTCACTCTGACGTCACAAGATCGGGGGCCGGTATCCAGACCGGATCAGGTGGCTTAGGGTGGCCAAGGGGGAGGTGTATGGTGACTGGTTTTTGTGACTAGGGAGAAGAGGAAATAAAGAAGAGAATGAGAATATGACTAGCTGCACTTGTTGCCTAGAGAGGAAGTGGAAATTTGAAGATAGAAAGGGAGGTTAGTTTGCATGTAGTCTCATTGGTGGAATTGGAAGGTGGGAGGCTGAGTGGAGAGCAGTGGATAGAGATTGAAACCTCTCTAGTGAGGTGGTAAGAGGTGGTGATGCATGGAGGAAGGAGTTTTTAGGGCTAGGCAAGTGTCCCATGAGTGGTAGAAGGTGATTGGCTCTTATTGCATGGAGGGCTGATGTGGCTAGCTTCTAGGTGTTAACTTGTTTGTGATTTTTAGGGGTGTTGTGGGACAAAATAGGAAAAATCCCATACATAAAAGTTTTATATCCTTTTCTTATCTTTAAATTGGTATATGGAACAAAAATTTTCATCAAGAAACGAGTGAGATATGGCTTATTTACAAAAATAGTATAGAGCTGTTACGGAAATGGATTTGTGAACAAAATAAATTTACTAAAAAAAGGGTAATGAATTAGTTTTAGAGCCCTTCATGAAGTTTGTAGGTATTCCTTTTCTCTTTAATTTGATAAATCATTTGTGAAAATCCAAGATTGGTAGCCCAAGATATACCCGATTTACGATAGGATGCTCTAGAAGCTCCCAGATCATATGGCTTCGGAAATAAATTCACCATTAATTCTCCTTTGAGAATTTGGTTATGTGCCATTCATCAACATTGTAGAGCTCTTTGATATGGATCCATAGAAAAAAGAACGAAGCGATTCAAACACCGGACGAGGGAGATACGTAAATTTTAGTGAAGACTGCTAGCATGATGATTGAACAACTAAATGGTTGCAAAGATCTATTAAATTGTACTGATATAGAGGGATTTAGCCTTCGTTGTCTTCATAGAAAACGTAGATGATTGTATTACAGAGATTTTGACATTAAGTTTGTATGAATCGAAGGTCGTATGAGAGAGTTATGAATTTTTTTTCTGAACAATACGCATGGAAAAATGTCCAAATGGTGGAATTTTGAGGTGAACATACTTAATCTTTGATTTGAGGTCGACAGAGTAGGAATCAAAGTTCGGGGATAGAAACGGAGAGTGAATGTCTTTCCAAAACAAAGAGATTAAAACCAAAATCATTTGATTCTAAGGTTGTATGCCAAAGTTGGGTCTAAAACACTAAAAGTGCTCGGGTCGAGTTTTAAAGTATTTTCTGAAGAAACTGATTTATGAAAAAATGAGAGTGATAGACTTGAACCGGGCTTCGGTCTCTTTAGGAAAAGTTCCTAAAACGTCGAAATGGGTCAACAGAGACTGACCGTGCCGCCATCGGATGTCCCAAAGCATATGAATGGTCAAACGTAAGAGACGTTAAAGGTTCTGATTGGATCGGTTAGGCCAAGTTAGACACCCTTGATTCATCACGGAGGGGTCCTAACAGAACTAGTTTTCCTACTGGATCACTAGTCTTGGGTCGAACGTTCAGAGTTTGACCTCCGGTTGGGTCCCACAGTTCAATACTAAGGAATAATTAGCAGGGAATAATTACTAACTAAATAATTAATACTCAATTAAAATAATCATCATAAATAATTATTATTAAATAATATTATAAAATTTTAAATTGAATAAATAAATAAATAAATATTCAATACTTAAAATTAAATAATTAGACTTTTAATATATTTCCAAAATAACTAATTATTGGTTGGAACTAGGTATTAATTACCAAGATGAAGTATTATCTATTAAATATTATTGGCAGGAAATAATTATCAACTAATATAATTATAAATTTATTAGTACTCAATTTAACAAAATAATCGTTATTAACATATTATGAAACAGTACTATCGGACGTTGTTATTATTATTTTCTTATCGATGCTTCTATCATTTGCTATGCTCTCTCGATATTCTTATACTTCATTTTAAATATCTAGATTAGTTCTGATTTTCACTATTTTTCTTATACTGAACTGCTCGAGGGACAAGCCAAAGCCTAAGCTTCTTACCAAAAGCTTAACTCAGGAGTCTTAAGAGTCTAGTTTCTTATTCTAAAAAATCAGGGCTGTTACAATCACATAGTTGTTCATAAACTTAAGTAAATTGTGCTCTTAATAATACGGAGCATAAAAGCTCCCATATATGTACAGTCGTCCATTTTCTATTATTTAATTAACTATATATATATATATATCTTACATTATTTCTGGTCTCTGGGGTGGAGGATCCTGGTTTCTATTTGGTTGACTAGATCTACCTTACTGCTGGCCTGCTGGGTCTGGCTTATAGTTCTCTTGTTTTTTTATGGATATTAAGCATAAGGGGAATATATACTCATGTCCCTGAAGGTTACCGCTAAGGGCAACACCAAAATGGCAGTCACATGAAATAACATATAGAAGAGCCATAAATAACATTTAATGATGTCATCATGATATGATGAGTTAGGTTCATTATGAATTATCTGGAGGTTAGTTTTTCATGACGCATGTAGGCCCAAAAAATCAATCCATCATCATCATTATCATCATCATCATCATCATCATCATCATCATCATCATCATCATCATCATTATCATCATCATCACATTCACTAGAAGTCGTCCTACTCAGGCTGCCCCTGGGCACAACGTTTCCATACTAGAGCAATCGGAGCCTACCAAGTCCTCCAACATTACATCATATCACAGGGGTACGTATGGACTTACAAGTCCTAATCAATATGGATTTAACATATCTCCTCATTCATAGCCATATCATTATGGGACTTGGCTCTACATAATCATAGGTATATTCTGTCATTGAGTCAGAGTACATCAGGTTTGCATTGTCGCACCTGGCTTTAGGCGTGACTCTGAGGCCACTTGGGTTTCTGACCCGATTGTACTCCAAAGATACTACTCAGGGATCGAACACGAATGTCCTCTAGCATACCCGTCTGCTACTCTAGTTTTATTAATTCGAAAACAATTTACATGATGCAATATGCATTAGTTCAATTGCATTATTTCTGACCCCGGTGTGTCTTATGTGTTTCCTGTTCTGTAATATTTGTCCTCGAGTTGTTAGGTCCCATCTATTTTTCAAACTTTGTAAAATATCTCTAATTATTTAAGAAATATACGGGTTATATTTTGGCTAAAATAACTTCCTTTTTGAAAAATAAATAATGTATATCTACTTTATAACTAATGACCGAATAGTAGTAATTTGGCTTTTATTCAAAAAGAATACTTAGTCATTGCCATTATCAGTATACTCCCTTTGAATTAAATGCATAGAGGTATTTGGGTATAAAGTGGCATTTGACACTTATTTATGAAATACAGATTTTTCTTACAACATCGTTGGCCATTACTCTTATTGGTATACCCAATTAAGTCTGGGAGACTTACGGGGTATTTGGAAATAAGATAGTATCTGACATTTATATGTAGTGAGTAAATCTAACTAGACTTACAACGTAACATACTTTATTGGGATCCTTTTACCGATTTAATAAAATGGAACTTAGTTGTGATTGTCAACTTTAAGTCTCATCTCGTCTAGTTAGGAGAAATTATATTGAAATATTTTAAGATATTTTTATCTCAATTCTTTAAGGTGATGGGATAGAAATAAAAATGTTAATAATATTATTGATTACTAGTAATAATAATGTCGATTATAATAGTAATAACAATGATGATGATGATGATGATGATGATGATGATGATGATAATAATAATGGTAATAATAATAATAATTTGTAATTTAATAATTTCTTGCACAAAAGAGCAAGGCGGCAGAGTCGACCATTATATTCGACAGTATAGATAAACAATAATTAGATAAAAGAAAATAATACTGAATAAGGTGACAAAGCTAGCCATTATATTCAATAATATAGATAAACAGAAATTAAATAAAGGAAAAAGAAACACTGAGAATAAGGCGGCAGAGTTGACTGTTATATTCAATAATATAAATGGACATAAATTAAATAAAGAAGAATGTTGAGGGCGGTGGCAGAGCTGACCATTATGCTTAATAGTAATAATAATAATAATAATAATAATAATAATAATAGTAATAATAAATATAATAATAACAACAACAATAACAACAACAATAATAATAGCTATAGTGATAATGGTAGCGGTAATAATATTTCCTTAATTTTATTTTCTTAAACATTAGTGGTATTGTTGTCGTGTATTTGAAAGAAATTTGGTGCTAACGCGATTGAGGACGAATATAATGACATGAATAGTAACCCACACTCCAAAATAATTATTACAGCCTTTTGGGCATAAATTACACAATAAAGGTCACGCGTCCGTCTATCCTTATATTCCTTTTTATCATGTTTTTCAAGATTTATTATCCAGAGTCTACATCGACACCTAGTGTCCTTTTTAGTGTTCCATAGTGTAGTACCTAAACATACTCACTCAGTCACCAAAGTTAGTAACAGACAAGCACAGTCAAGTAACCACATACACAATAATAAAATATCAATAAAAATTTAAATGACTTAGTTAAATAAAATATTCCTGAACCTGCCATCGGAAAGGTAAGAACCCACAATAAGCCTTAGCCGTTCCGAACACATGGTTCACCCCAGGATAGTCGGGGATATACCCTCCTTACTTGAGGTGTCTCTTTTTCCCGATACTAGACAAAAAAGTGAAGGCTTAACTTAATCTGCAGCTTCGATCGATGATCTGTCTCCTGTTGGAATCTATACTACGATTAGAGCCAAGATAAGCCAACATGCAAAGGATCAAAAAGAGGGAGGGGTGGTGGCATGATGGCTTACCAAGATGGAGGGAAGGTGTTAGAGGAGGCTATAATTGAAACCGATCAGTGAAAATAGAAGGAAATGATGACTGGAGATCGTCAGAAGGAAGAATGGTGAAAATGGAGGCCGTGAGTGGTGGTTATGGCAACGTATGGGGTGGTGGTTCAAAGGAAGAAAATGGTGGTTTGGGGTGTTCTAGGTGGTGGAAGTGGTGGAAGGAGAAGAATGATGGAGTTTTACGGTGGTCGGAGGTGGTTTGGGAGGTGGTGATCGACATTAATAGAGGAGAGAGAGAGAGAGAGAGGCTACATGAGGAGGAAGAGAGAAGGCTGGTTCTGATTATGGAAGAAAATGGAACACTTATTTATAAGGAAACTCACTCGACGGGTCGAGATTTAATCGGTACCAGGTGGAACCCTAGTTACAATTTTTAATGGTTAACTTTAAGAAACTTATGACTTATAGCTATGATTAGAATCTAGAAAAGTTCCCAACATGAAAGTTATAGATCTTATTTTTCTCTTCGAAACAATATATAGCACGCAAAAGTCAGACACCCGGAGCAAGAGTTATGCCTGAACCAAGGAAAAGTGCTCCCTGGATTCCCAAAATTGTTTTAACTTGAAAGGCACATTCACCGCGTAAAATCCTTTAGGAATTAGCTTTTGGGCCCTTCATAAAAGTTGTAGGGTTTTTGGTATGAAACCATGAAAAAAAGAACAAAGTGATTTCGATATCATATGAGAGAGATATTCATGTTTTTCTACTATTGGGCTGATTAGATGAGAAAATGACTTTTTCTAGAAAAGTTTGGCTTTTCGGGAATGATCGGGCAGGAACTAGCTTTCAAGTTCTTCATAAAAATTGTAGAAGGGTTCAATATGAGAATAAAGGAATCTTAATGAATTGATGCTAAGCTTGTAACACCCTATTTTTTATTTTAATTCATTACAGAAAATTTTATATTAAAATCTGGATGGAATTTGACCATAGACCTTTAGAATTTTTTAATCCGTATTATTTCAGAATTTATAAAAACAATTATTGAAAAA
Source organism: Clitoria ternatea (assembly GCA_037962975.1). Classification (NCBI taxonomy): domain Eukaryota; kingdom Viridiplantae; phylum Streptophyta; class Magnoliopsida; order Fabales; family Fabaceae; genus Clitoria; species Clitoria ternatea. The sequence continues at coordinate 48,682,685 of CM075669.1, read as the reverse complement.
GAAATAAAAAATTTCTTTTTGCACCCCCTAAATTACTATTCGTACCACCCCTCATTATTCTCAACAACCTTCACGAGAATTTTCTCTATGCAATTTTGAAATTTTCAAACTTTGCACAATAACTTATATGAATTTTCAATTCTTGCACAGTACTTTTATATTAAAATATTCAAATGCACAGTAAATTTTTTTGCTATAAATAGAGGGGCGAGGCACCGAGGATTTCATTGAATTTTGAAAACTTAGTAGTGTTGGGAGGAGAGTACTAAATAAAGAGAGGAAGATATTTTCCAAAGGGAAGAGGTTCTGTAAAAATTGAGGTAATAATAAATTTCTTTTATATTCTTTTTATGATTATGACGGTTGTTTTTATATCACTTAAAAATTTATTATTATACTGGATATAATATTATTTTAAGTTACTATTCTAAATAGTAAATTACTATGTCAATAGTAAATTACTATTACGAATAGTAAATTACCATTCAAATAGTAAATTACTATTTACCTTTACTATTCATGTTTTACTATTTACCGTTAATATTTATGTTTTACTATTTATTGTTACTATTCATATTTTACTATTTATTGTTACTATTCATGTTTTACTATTTACTGTCACTATTGCTATTTTACTATTTACTATTACTATTCATGTTTTACTATTTACCATTATTATTTATGTTTTACTATTTACTGTTACTATTCATATTTTACTATTTACTGTTACTATTCACAGTAACTATTTAAAATTTACTGTTTGTTGTTACTATGCATAATTACTATTTATCCTTCCCGTTTCAAATAGTAATCTAAATTTTTATCTTATAACTATATTTAAATGAAATTGGTATATTTTAGAACTCGGAGACGAGGCGTGCACGGATATCAATAACCAATCAAGATACAAGAGGTAAAAGGGTGTGAGATAAGAATATAATATAGAAAAACATAACAATAATGGGAGGAGTCCCCTATTTCTTTTAACTATGGACAATTATTACATTTTTTAAAGCAATATTTATTATCATATTAAGTAAATAAATCATATTGATTAACCTAACATAAAGTTTAAAATATTTAGATGATTTATTAACCTAACATACCGTATCATTGAGATTTGGACTGTTATGGACTTATATAGATTGAGTTATACCTTTGCACTGATTGGACTATGATGGATCCATATGACCATTGGACTATTTTGGACTTGATATGGACCAACTAAGATAATGACTGGACTAATATGACTTAAAATAAACTTTAATAATTAAGACACCTTGAATAAATTGTGTAGATTTTATATAATGATTGTGTTATTTTTATTTGATTGATTTGTTAATGATTATTCTATGTTGTTATGGAGAATGAGCATGTAGCAAGCGTAACGGAAAGCTAAAACTCTGTAAGAATTTACTTATCTCTTACTTCTTTATTTATTTATTTATTCAAATTACTTTTAAGAAATTTCTTAGTTTTCAATGAAACTACATAAATTTTTAGAAATCTCTTTTATCTTTAAAAAATATATTTACTAAAATTAAGATTTCTAGTTAGTTTATCAGAAAGAAAAAGAAAGAAATTATTTTATAAAAATAATTTTTTTATATACATATATAAAGACATTTAAATCTTAAATGAGAAGAAGATCTTTCACTAATATTTTACTTTAAACTCTAAATATATGTATATATATAACAATAAGAATTTTATTTTAAAAAAAGTAAAAAATATTATACAAAATTTTCAAGTACTATGGTTTTAAAGATTGATAATTCCGAATTTGAGTTTTTAGTAATTGATTTTGAATTGACCTATAAATTTTCTAAAGAAGGTTGTGAAATATATTTAAGGCTTTGAAACTCAAATTATGATAAGATTTGATTTGTGATTGGAAAAGAAACTGTACTAAAATTTTATATGTGTGATAGAACTTACTTAAGAATTCGAAAAAAAGTACAGTTTACTAGGGTGGCTATGTCGCGATTCGTAGGCCCTGATAATATAATTAAGTTTCTAAAAGCTTTAACTAACTAAATACGCAAGTAGTTCATGCATCATGAATCATCAAAGAGAAACAAAATGATATTGTCTAGGGACGAATTATAGAAACCGAGGATACATTAGAGGAGGCTTAATTTCGAGCCTTGGGATGAGAGGGTACTGAAGGGTGCTTCAGGGGACCTGGGGTCGCTCCCTAGTGTCGGGTACTTCCATAATAAAAACCTTCTCAGTCTGACTAATCTCTAAGTGTTTCCATGCCAGTTGAGCTGTTCATGTTATCATTATCTGAAATTATGAAACAATGTAAACTCCTGTTGGCCCAGTGCAAATTACAAATTTAAAGAGCCTGCATATATAGGTAAGTTATGATGAAGATATTGCATAACATTCATACATTTATAATTGATTGTGTATGTGATTGTGATTGATATTATTGTATTATATTTGAGAAAACCATTTATTGCTTATGTCCCATTTGAGAATATTATATTCTGTTTCTCACTCCTTTCTCTGTGTTTTTGTTTCATATGTTTTAATTGATGATTCATACAGAGGGAAGGATCGAAGAATACAGGCAGTAAATATAGTACATTATAGAAAGGGAGTTCGGTATGAATACCGTGGTCCAGTGAATAAATAATGTCATTAAGTAACTGTTTCTGGGCCATGGAGTTTCCTTTCTTTCTAATAATGTTTAATATTTATTTTCTTTGGAGGAATGTAAAATTACTTTATAAATTTTTAATGATATTTATGAGATATTTTAGAAATGTTGTATGTAATTTATTCTAATAGTTTCTTTTTAACGATTATATTTTTAGTAAAAAAAATTTACGATTTTTTAGAATTTATTGAGATGTAACAGAGGGTGTTACAAAGCTCGTATGAGAAAGCTATGATTTTCCCGTAAATTAATGCAATTTAATGGGATTAAATAACAGGTTTTCATTGTACAAATCCTTGGTTCATCAAATTAGGGATGATAGGTCGTGAATCAGAGTTTAAGACTAGAAATAGAGGTTGTTAGGTTTTTCATAACGAAGAAACTAAGATGAGAATTGCTTGATTTCGACATCATACGAAAAAGTTAGGCTCAAAACATTAAACGTGTTCAAGCCGGACTCAAGGCTTCTAATTTAACTGAATAGTTTCTCCAAGAAACGAAGTTGATAGGGTCTGAACTAGAGTTGGGGCTCTTCAGGAGAATTGATTGATTTGTTAAAACGGTTCATTAGGGATTGTCCGCGCTAGAATTGGACATCCCAAAGTGTATAAACGAACAACTGGGGGTCTCTTTTCGGTATAAACAGGTGTGCAGAAACTGACCCGATTCTTTCTTGTTTTACTTGAATGGTGGTACCGGCTGGACTAGTTTATTATATATGTGCTAGAGATGGGATCGGATTGTCAATTCTTGACTACCCGCGGGGTCCTTTATTTACTCTCCCTAATATTATATGTTTTTTATGGTTGAATATAACTCTTTATTATTATTTTATAGCTTGCTATTTTTTTACCGGGTTTTCTCAACCTAATCATATTATTTGCCCTGATTATCACCTACAAAACTCTCATAATTGGAAACTTGTTGAGTTTAAAATTTCTTACTGAAAATAGGGATGTTACATAAATAAACCTTTAGGACAAAGTAACCACTCCTTATTTTTATTCATGCTATGAACAAGTTCCTTAGCAATTAAGACATTTTCTTGAATGTTTCTTCCATGTATGAACCTAGTTTGTATAACAGAGACTAATCTGGGCATGAGAGGTTTAAGCCTTTGGACTATAGCCTTAGTTAATATTTTATACAAGGCAATGCATAAGGAAATATGCCTTAAATATGAAAATGTCTCCACTTTATCAACTTTAGGTATCAAGCATATGTTAGTTTGATTAATTGAGCTAATTTGATAGGGATTTTGCCATAAGTTTTTTTATGAAAGAACATATAAAATGACCTATTTCATCCCAGAATTCTTGATAGAAATCAATCAGAAATCCATTAGGGCATAGGTCTTTTCAAGGCTCCCTAAGGAACAGAGATCTTTTGATTTCATCATCATGGATTTGAGTAATCGGCAGATGTTGATCTTCCATGCTTAAAGGATTAAAACTGAGAGAAGATATTAAACAAGGAGTAATGTCAGATCTAACAGATGTATAGGTTCAAATAAAATTTCTTGACCATAGAAAGAATTTCATTTTCCTTTTCAATCCACAAACCTTGATCATTTTTAATTTCATTAATCCTATTTCTTCTTCTTCTTCTAGTTACAACCTGTTGATGGTAGAAGCTAGTCTTCTTATCCCCATCATTGATCCATTCAAATATGGATTTCTAATGCTAAAATAGTTATTCTTGATATGGGACTTTGGCATATTCAACTTGTAGTTTTTTTTCCAGTTTATCCAAAAAATGATTAAATCTATTTTGGGATTCTAAAACTCTATTGAATGCCATTAATTCTAGCCCGTAGGGACCTCTTTTTCTTCTTATTGAATCCAAGGTATGACTATGCCAATATTGTAAGGCATGTTGAGTGATATTCAGGTTATCTTTCATATAATTTATGTTATTCTAGCTATGCTTAATAACCTCAGGGTAGGTAGTATCAGATATCCAAGCTCTAACAAACTTAAAGGCCTTTCCTTTTTTCTAATTAACATAAGGCCATAACTGAATCAAGATAGGATTGTGATCAGAAAAGACTACTTTAGAGAAAACCTTCACCTCAACTTTAAGAAACTTATTTCTCCATTTTAAGTTACAGTCTGCTTTATCAAGTCTCTTAGAATTTCCATACAAAGGACCTTTCAATGTGTTGGTTACAATTATTCCATCTTTCAAAAAAGAGATCACATTTTTTTAGTTAACAGGTAGCCCTCATTTCTTCTCAAATTGACCACTAATGTCATTAAAATGTCAAGCAATGATCCAACTACTAGACATTTGATCAAATATAGTTTTGGGTGCTTCAATCATTTCTTAATTTATCATTTGGACTTGCATATACCATAGCAAAAAGCCATTCATCCATATTAGGAAATTGATACTAATTTTGGATTGATGTAAGTTTAGCTTCATTTTTAAGCTAAAACAATACCCCCTGCAAACCCTCTTATTTTAGATGCAAAAAATTCATTATATCCTAATCTTTTAAGAGCTTTATGTATTCTATATGGATCATATCTAGTTTCCATAATAACAATAAGATCAGAATGATATTGCATAATACAATCTTTACAAAATATATAGAAAGCCTTACCAATTGCTTATCTACAGTTCCATAAGAACATTTTATGATTGTTTTGCTTCATAGTTAACCAAGATGCATAGAAGTTTCCTTTACAACTTCCTCCTCACCTATGGTATTATCTTTTTCCATGTTAAAATGGCCATCTTGTTTTGAATACTTTGGATATTTTCCAATATACTTTATAATAAGTATATTAGACATTTAAATTGATATTAAAAAGTTTTGACCCGTTAAAGAAATCTTTTGTAGGTTTTTAAACAGATGTCTTTCCCTTGAGAATAGGTTTAGAACTAGATGTTTCCTTGGCTACTTCTTTATTAACAACTATCACATTCTTTACTTTATCGTGCTGAGTGCCTTATGCTTCTGGTCTTTTAACTACATTGTCTTTCTTTGGCTCTTCCTTATTTGTTCCATGCAACACTTCAACCTAGAACCTAATTTTGTAGGATCTTGTTTTGTCTCTCAATTTTGTTTTGTCATTTCACTTCCTTTTGTTTCATTTTTTTTGCTTCCCTGGCCTTGCACTCTGCCTTTTTCTTGTTTTTTGTACTATTTTCTGGGATCCATTTAAATCTTTGTTAAAGTTACTTCCTTTATCCCCTTTTAGGATTCTGTTCATTTAATAAAGGCCTATTTAGTTAATAAACCTAGGGCCCCTTTATCCTTACAATCCTCCTTATAATGACCAAATCTTCCATAGGATAGGAATAGAAGATGTAGTCCTTTATATTTAATTCTATATACCTTCTCATTTAATTTAAACATGTCAAAGAAAGGTTTTGTTAAATCCACATTCACACAAATCCTTGCATATTTCCCCCTTATTTGTGAATTGGAGGTTCTATCTATATTAACTGTGTTTCCTGTCTATCACCAATGAACCTCAAGATATCTGAATCATAGTATTTAGTGGGCAGACCTGAGACTCTAATCCACACTACCACTTTCTCATTTTTTCCTGAATTTGCTTAAAAGTTAGGTGTCCAAGGTTTCATGGTTAGATAATGGTAAAATATTGACCATGGACTTCTTTCATTGGCAAAATTATAGTCTTCCCTATTTATAAATTTCACCAAATAATAATCATTGTCCAAGTCAATAATGGTGATTATTCCACGCCTAACCTACATTTGTTGCAGTCAATTCTCAAGCACTTTGAAGCCTATCTTTCTTCTAAGCAATTTCACTAGTATACTTTTCCTCCAAGGCTAATGTATCTTCTTATTTTCTTTCTCTAAAAGGATGAAAGTCAGATAACCATACCTTTAATCTTTTTCTTGATCATATTGATTCTTAGTGATATAGGCTAGGAACTCTTCTTTGTCTCACCATTCATTTCTTCCTCCTCATCTTCAAGATCCTTAAAATCCTCATTATCAGATTCTACCTTAATGATACCATCCTCATTATTAAATTCTTCCCCAATGATAGCATCCTTATAGGATCGACCCCTTCCATCACATTATCATCTAGAATTTCATCATCGTATGAGATAGGTCTTGGTCTTGGTTGTAAAATGCTTTGTCCTTCCTTCTTTATCTTCTTCACACTTCAAACAAGTTGGTCTTGTTCTTCATTAGGGTTTTCCATGTCTTCTAGGCCATTTCCTTCACCATGCAAATTTGAGTCTTAAGTTTAGACTCTTGAAGGGAACCTCTTTACTCTACCCTCTAGTCATCTCCAGTTAGAGGCCATTAGTGAAAGAAGATAAATGAAATAAATTTAACCTATATTTACTATTTAATTATAATTAATACAATCTTTACAAAATTAAGAGAATTATCATGTTAGGTAACACTATGGTTTTGAGAGTGTTGAATCTACCTTAATTTTTCTTGAGACTATTATACCCCCATCAAAAGTAAATAAATTTACTTAAAAGATATTGAAGGAAGTAAATTATTTGACCAGTTACTTATCCTTTAGTGTGTTGGTTGTTAGGATTAGAGATTAGTCTCTAAGCTTACAACCTAAAGGTTGTCTGAAAGGAAAACCTTCACTAAAAAAGATACATTAAAATCAAAACATACACTAAAAAAAGATATTGAAACCATCTTCTGTCTTACTCTCAAGAATTTTGAACTTGAAAAAAAAAATGCTTGAGTCATGTTAAAAATTCTTAAATGAATATATTGAAAAATATTTTATCCAGAACATCATATATTTAATGGATAAATTAAAATATATTTTGAGGAAAATATACTAGCAACTTTAATTTAAATATGAAGAGATGATATTTATACTAACCATTTTTTCTTTTTGATCCGGTCCCAACACCGGTCCCCAAGAGCATGGTTTTAATGCTTTGCCAGATCAGCATTTTGAACAGGAGAAGTACGTCTCAAATACCTTATAATTACTTTTATACGGAGTACATACCGCCATGGCATGTAACCCCGCCAGGTCACGTAACTCCGCCAGGGCACGTTACTCTGCCAAGGCACGTTACTCCGCCAAAGCTTATTACTCCGCCAAAGTGGAAAACATTGAATATCTTATACACATGCATAAAGTATTTCCAATGCATATTACTCCGCCAAGCCATAGGCTCAATACAGGCGGAATATTGAATTTCCCATACTGCGTAGCGAGCCCATACTTGTAACCCCGGCACGAGATTGACTCTGTCTTGAGAGGTTGAAAATGGGAATCACGCTGTCACGCATAAAAAGGAACAATGAATAAAATAATAAAGCATTAACGCTTTCCAGGCAAGTGGAAACACCCACTACAGTGATTGTGCTCGTGAACGACACTGGGACCCACTACCTTTCTTGCATTATGCCAGAAAACAAGGAACGGGTCCTACCAATAATGGAGCACCAGTAACAGGTATATAAACCTCAGCAAAAAGGTATAAGGGATCCCCCCCTCAATTCTGAACCTTACACTTTTACTTGCATAATTCTCTCAGATTTGCTTTCTAAGTCTTACAGTATTTCAGAATACTGACTTGAGCGTCGGAGAATAATTGCAGGTACCACCACCAATTGTGTGAAGGCAAAGAAGGTTACTTCAGGCGGACTGTCACATCGCCCAGAGTGCATTGTATTCCGCCCCAGTATACAAGGATACTCCGTACTTGCACATTTATAAATATCTCCTTGTACCAGATTGACATTACATGTACATTTTGAATTGTTCATCAACCATACTTTTACACCCCCTGTAAAGGACAGTTCAGTATCCATACTAGAAGTCTATTCCCCTATATAAGATAAATCACTTGTAAAATGAAAAAAAAAAACTAAATTCTATGTAATAATATTTAACAACTAAAACGTTTTAAGCCACAAATTATCCATTAACGCATCAATACAAAACTAATAATTATCCCACCAATATAACATATTAAACATAATTTTGGGATTTTCTTATTTTAATTGAGTTATATTAAAAATTAAACTTTTTATAATATATTATTTAAAATATTATAATTGTACATATTATATTATGTTATAAATACATTAAATATATATTTTTAACATATTTGGGCGATAGAAGCAAGGAAACCATCAATACGCGGCAACCTCAGCGATACGCGGCATAGAAGCAAGGAAACCATCAATTTCCGCAAGGTGCCACCTTGCAGCAGCAGCGGCGTCTGGAATCTCCTCAAAGTCGATGTCTGGGCGGAGAATGAAGTCCGGATCATGCCTCTCTGACTGGCGGGATCCCACATTTGTGTAATATAAAAAAGGGTTCAGACGAGACCCCACCGCAGGAAGAGAGACGGATCGCCTGGATGACTCCCCTGGAACGTCGATGAGGAAAACTGTTGTTCCTCGAGTAGTCAAGTCCAGGGCAGGACTCTCAGCTTGGCGGACTGGAGAAGCTTGAATTCCCTCCATCTCCTCCCCCACAACATCTTGTTCAGGAACTCCCTCCACACCACCCAACTCAGCAGTGATAGCCACAGCTGGTGTCTCTGGAATCTCTTCCACATCAATGGCAGCATCAGATGATGCCCCTGCCACTTCCCCAACCTTCTCCTTGCCCTTGGTCTTCCTCTTTTCCAAGGGGTGGGGGTCTACTTCCTCCACCTCAATAGTTTCTGGTTCTTGGCGTTTTTTAGATCGCCTTTCAACCTCAACCGTCGAGGTCCCTGCAACACCCTCCAACGTCACTACGTTAGTGGAGGCAGGGAAAGAGAGATTTTTTGTCAGAGCAGCAGCCAGATTCCTCCTAGGCTGCACATTATTTTCCGCATCAATTTCTTGGCGACTCATGCGAATTTGCTTGATACGCTCCATCCCAGGAAATTCAACGATCTCTCCTGCAAAATAACATACATAAATACAATTAGAAGCTGCAGGAAACAACAGGAGTAGTATTCAAGCAACATTGGAATTGTTAATGATAAAGCATTACTTAAGTATCCCTCAGCATCCCGCCCAAGCAGCCTTTGGCATAAAATCTACTTATGGACGGAGTTGTACTCCTTCAATGTCCGCAGGACTTCCACGGAAGTAGCTGATAGGGCACTCTCCTCAACTTCATAAGCTTGTTTGGTTAGGAGGAAGTGCTCATGGGTCCACGCTACTGGGAATTTATCAATTCCCTCCTTACTCCGCCAAAAAATGGACTTGTTCTTCCTGACAGAGACTTTTACAAAGCTCATTCTGTAGTGAAGTTCGCCTTCCTTGGCGGAGTCAGCAAACGCCTTAAAGTTCACAATCTTCGGCTCCGCCTGAAGAGTTACAAAACCCATACCGCCAGTTCTCGCATTCACCCTCCTCATGATGCGACAGAAAGCAAAGAACAACGCCACAGTAGGCGTAAATTCCAGATGTTTAGCCAACACTTCAAAGCTGCGAACTATCCCCCAACCATTAGGGTGCAGCTGAGAAGGGGCGCAGTCCAGAAATCTGAGTACGCCCATCTGGAACTTATTCAGCGGAAATCGTACCCCCAGCTGGGTAAATAAAATATCGTACATGTATAATGTACGTTCATCTTGAGGACGATGGCATACGTTCAAACGTCTTCGGCGAACGGACGATGAACCTCCTTTCAAACCTTTCATCCTTTCAGATTGGCACAGACAACTCCATCACCCCACCACTTGTTGTTGCATGACGAGAGGAAGCATCTTTAACATCTTCCTCAACCCAACAATAAGGGTCAGTTTCAAGTATCTTTTCCCAGTCCAACCCATGCAACACAACATTCTGACATTCTGCCATCATTATCACTTGTATTTGGGAAATACCTCCTGATACAAACGAATGTACAGCATTACTAAAACACTCCACGCTGCTGTAAAATGTTGAATCCCTCCCAGTATAGAAAGCCTCATCTTCACTCTCAATATCCGAAAACATGGGGCGAACAGAAACCCTAAAGCACGACTCTAACTTTTTTCCTCTCATCCTCGTTTCAACAAACACACATATAAAGAAAACAAAACCAACCCAATAACAGTGAAGACAGAAAACAGAGGAACAAGAGAGTTACCTTAAATTTCTGAAGAAGTGAAGAATTGCAACAACAAACAACTCGAAAGAAAGTAGCATCCCAAAAGCAGTTTCAGCACAAAAACGCAAGGTAGAAGATGAAGCAAAACATTTCCTCTCCCAAGAGTTTACCTATTTATAGGCATGGCTTGGGGGGAAATAAACGAAACCTCAAAAACTTCAAAGATGTGTTTACAGCCATTGGATGAATCTCACTGACGATTCCTTTGATTCTGAAACCGATAGATGAATCTAAGGGCAGGTATTTCCTGGGCCGCATTTTCAAAATCCAAGGCCCATGGTAATAACCTCGAAAACGTATTTCAACTGCCATCACACGCATTTATGTCCCATCATTGGAATGGCAATCGTTACGAGGGCATACGTGGCAATGAGATATTGAAGCGGCAAAACGTGGTTTTAAGGTGCTTTAATGACAGGCGTGGCAAGTAACGACAAAAGCAATAAATGCATGAAAACACTTGTCCGTAAATCCTGAACTAGCAAACGCCGCCTAAACCCATGCCTATAAAAGCTAAAAGTGTTATAGCTTATTAAAGTAACTCCGTCAGTCACTATAACAAGCTAGGGGGCATATGATCCGGTCCCAACACCGGTCCCCAAGAGCATGGTTTTAATGCTTTACCAGATCAGCATTTTGAACAGGAGAAGTACGTCTCAAATACCTTATAATTACTTTTATACGGAGTACATACCGCCATGGCATGTAACCCCGCCAGGTCACGTAACTCCGCCAGGGCACGTTACTCTGCCAAGGCACGTTACTCCGCCAAAGCTTATTACTCCGCCAAAGTGGAAAACATTGAATATCTTATACACATGCATAAAGTATTTCCAATGCATATTACTCCGCCAAGCCATAGGCTCAATACAGGCGGAATATTGAATTTCCCATACTGCGTAGCGAGCCCATACTTGTAACCCCGGCACGAGATTGACTCTGTCTTGAGAGGTTGAAAATGGGAATCACGCTGTCACGCATAAAAGGGAACAATGAATAAAATAATAAAGCATTAACGCTTTCCAGGCAAGTGGAAACACCCACTACAGTGATTGTGCTCGTGAACGACACTGGGACCCACTACCTTTCTTGCATTATGCCAGAAAACAAGGAACGGGTCCTACCAATAATGGAGCACCAGTAACAGGTATATAAACCTCAGCAAAAAGGTATAAGGGATCCCCCCCTCAATTCTGAACCTTACACTTTTACTTGCATAATTCTCTCAGATTTGCTTTCTAAGTCTTACAGTAATTCAGAATACTGACTTGAGCGTTAGAGAATAATTGCAGGTACCACCACCAATTGTGTCAAGGTAAAGAAGGTTACTTCAGGCGGACTGCCACAACGCCCAGAGTGCATTGTATTCCGCCCCAGTATACAAGGATAATCCGTATTTGCACATATACAAATATCTCCTTGTACCAGATTGACATTATATGTACATTTTGAATTGTTCATCAACCCTACTTTTACACCCCCAGTAAAGAACAGTTCATTGGCACGCCCGGTGGGACCTGTAAAATTGGTAATCCCACAATCCTTGAGCAATTCCCATTACATTCATCATTAATGGAGAGACCAGGACCAGAAATTCAGATAGAGGATTCTCCTCCACGCAATCCTAGACGTCTCAACTTTGACAACGATGCTCACAAAAAGGCAACGCATGTTGACTCTCCAGATCCGAGAGATGACATGATCAGAATGCTGAAAGAAGAAATTGTAGAGCTTCGTCGTGAGAAGGCAAATCCTATGCACGAGAGAGCGGGCCCTGCAAACCAGCCTCGCCATGAATCGCATGCACAGGAGGAATCGAGTACTCCAAATTACTCTCGCATCCCTACTTACATGGAAGAGCAACGAAGCCTCCCACTGGCAAATGCTCAACATCATGAGGGGAGAAGAGCAGTTTCAAACGCATCCCCCTCGGGATACAAGATAACTATCCTATTTTCCAAAAGACTCATGAATGCGCATGTTCCCAGACATTTGCAAACTATGCAACCCATTTCCATAGGAAAATACACTGGGGAAACAGATCCTTCTAAGCATTTAGATGCTTACATCTACGAGGCTATGTTCTTAGGTGCAGAAGAAGATGTCATGTGCAGAATGTTCCCCAGGACCCTTACAGGTGAAGCTCTTAGCTGGTTCAAGAGTTTACCTTCAGGTTCCATTGATTCATGGGAAGACTTGGCCACAGCTTTTGGCAGTCACTTTGTAATCTCTAGGGATACACCTAGAACCTCCCACACCTTGGCTCAGATCAAACAAGGTGATAAGGAGTCTCTAAAAGATTTCCCGAAGAAATTTTACAAAGAGGAGACCATGGTCCCTGACTTGACGGAAGCAATCCAGTTGCACATCCTCATCGAGGCCATACAACCGAAATCACCTTTTGCTTTGTCATTGGCAAAAGGACCTCCATCCACCATGGAGGAGTTTTGCAGAAAGGCATCTAAGTACGTAGGTATTGAGATGCACTTGGAAGCCACTGCATCTCGCATTAAGCCACCTCCTTCAGCACCACACCATGATAAAGTGAAGGAAAAATCATCCAGGAATGATAAGTTCCCTCAGAAAGACAAAGCAGGGAACCAATCCTTCAAACAGCAAGATAAATGAGTGTTCAATTTCGCTCATTATGCACCCCTGAACACAACATATGAACAAATCTTGCGTGAAATAGGATGGACTACCCTTAACGTTTATGGGATTCAACGTCCACCTCCAATCAGACGAGATGGGAACCCAAAGAAATATTGTGAGTTCCACGAATCAGTTGGCCATACCACGGAGGAGTGCAAGCAACTCAAAAACACCATTGAGGTGCTTATTCGTGAAGGCAAGCTGAAACATTATTTGTTTAAGGGTAAATCTCATGATGAGCCAGAGAGGTTTGAGAAAAGATCTCGTGATCGTTCTCCTGATCCTGATAACACTCGGGAGCCTAAACGCACGGCGGCAACAGAAAAACAAAAGGGCGTTGTTCTGGAGTCCGCCCAAAGAGAACCAAGCCCAGAACCCAAATCAAGGGGCAAAAGGCAGGTTGTAGACATGATAGCTGGAGGCTTCGCCGGGGGCGGACCCTCAAACTCCGCCAGGAAAAATCATCATCGCATGATCTTGTCTGTGCAAGGCAAGAGCAAAGAATATCGCCCATTCAGAAACGGGGTCCAGACTCCACCTATAACCTTCACGGACGATGATTTTGGCCCTACTATTCCTGAAGGAGATGATGCAGTAGTGATTATTGCGGTAATCGCTAATATGGATGTAAAACGCATCCTAATTGATCAGGGAAGTTCCTGCGATGTTATCTTTTATGACTGTTTTAAACGTATGGGACTAACTGATGCAGATTTGCAGCCATATACACAGGACCTTACAGCCTTCAATGGTGCCAAACAGCCCACTAGAGGCTACTTAGATACGAGAATTACCTTTGATGGCGAACTTGGAGCAAGGACTGTGAAATCCAGGATTCTTGTCATTGATGTGAAGTCTCCCTACAATGGCATCATTGGGCGGCCTACCCTGAATGCCATGGAAGCCATCGTTTCAACTCCTCATTTGTTAATCAAGTTTATTGACAAAGATAATCAAGTCTCATCTGTAAGGGGTGACCAAGAAATGGCTCGCTATTGCTACAACTTGAGTCTTAACATGGTGAAGCTGGAAGCCGTGTTTAAGAAAAGAAAGTTGAATGAAGGGGGCAGTGCGGCGGCGTTCGTCAATTTGGTGGATCTCGACCCCAGGGCGGAGTCTTCTATAGACCCACTGAACCCTTTGAAACCAACTCCTGATGGCGGATCCAAGTCTATTGTTTTGGGTAGCACCCCGGAACAGATTGCAAACATCAATGACAAGCTTGAGGCTAACATGGAGGCAAGACTAATTGCACTTCTCCATGAGTATAAAGAAATCTTCGCTTGGACCGCTGCAGACATGCCTGGCATGGATCCCAACTTTTGTTGTCACCGCCTGGCGGTGTATCCTAAAACTAAGCCCGTGGCACAAAAGAAACGGCGTATGGGTCCTGCTAAGCAAAAAGCTGCTTGTGAACAAACAGAGGAGCTCCTCAAGGCGGGGTTCATCAGGGAACTCCGTTACTCCTCCTGGCTCTCTAACGTGGTCATGGTACAGAAAGCCAATGGCAAGTGGCGTATGTGCATAGACTACGTTGACTTAAATAAATGTTGTCCCAAGGATCCATACCCTCTCCCCAACATTGACAGATTGGTTGACGATTCCTCTGGATACAAGTATCTATCTTTTATGGATGCTTACTCCGGGTACAACCAAATTCCAATGTGTGAGGATGATCAAGAGAAGACAGCATTTGTTAATGACAAAGGAGTCTTTTGCTACAACGTCATGCCATTTGGGTTAAAGAACGCCGGGGCAACCTACCAGCGTATGATCAACAAAGTTTTTGAGGGTATGCACACAAAGCTGGTAGAAGTGTATATTGATGATATTATTGCCAAGACCCCGGAAGGAGGAGATCATGTTGAAGATCTACGCCTCATTTTTCAACGCCTACAACAATACGACATGAGACTCAACCCATTAAAGTGTACATTTGCTGTCCCTGGGGGCAGATTTCTGGGTTTCATGCTAACACAAAGAGGTATTGAGGCTAATCCTGATAAATGTCGCGTAATCCAAGAGTTATAGAGCCCCAAAACATTGAGAGAGGTACAATCCCTCAATGGCAAAATCGCTGCTCTAGCACGGTTCATGCCAAAAATGGCTCATCACTCTCTTCCCTTGTACAAAATGTTGAAAAAAGACAAAAAATTTAGTTGGGGCCCAGAGCAAGAGGCAGCTTTCCAAAGCTTGAAAAATGTCTTGGCCAGCCCTCCAATCCTGGTAAAACCAAGCCCGGGTGAGCAACTCATTGTTTATTTGTCTGTTTCAGATGAAGCTTTGGCAGTAGCCATGGTCAAGGAAACGACTGAAGGCCAACGACCGGTGTATTTCACTGGTAAAACATTGCATGGTGCAGAGTGCCGTTATCAGAAGATTGAAAAGGTAGCACTTGTAGTTGTTTGGGCTTCACGACGTCTAAGACCATACTTCCATGCCCATCCTATCCTGATTCGCACAAACTTGCCACTCCGTACTATACTGTTCAAACCAGACCTAGCTGGAAGAATGATCAAATGGGCCGTAGAACTCTCTGAATTTGACATATCCTACGAACCAAGAACTGCTATCAAGGCACAAGTCCTAGCATATTTCGTAGTTGAGTTAACAGGTTCTAGCCCAGATACAGATCACTCACACTGGACGGTATACGTAGATGGGTCTTCCAATAGCAAAGGATGTGGAGCAGGAATTGTTGTGGAAAGTGATGACGGGGTACACCTTGAAATTTCACTGCACTTTACCTTCACTACGTCTAACAATCAGGCGGAGTATGAAGCCTGCTTGGCCGGACTCAGAGCAGCACAAGATATTGGGGCCAAAACTGTCACCCTATACAGTGATTCTCAATTAGTAATCTCACAAATTCTTGGTGAGTATCAGGCTAAAGAACCTCTCCTACAACAATATCTAGACTGCGTCAATGAGTTAAAGCAGCGCTTCGATGAAGTCACTTTCAAGCATGTACCCCGTGAAGAAAATACACGTGCTGATATCCTCTCCAGGTTGGCTAGCACAAAGAAGGCAGGATGCACAACTACGGTTGTACAAAGCACCTTGGCGGAGCCAAGCATTTCCTTTCCTTCCTCAGCGTATATGATTAAAAGCCGCTCTTTTGATGATAATTCCTGGGTAGCACCGATAGTTCGTTACCTTGTTAATGGACAATTACCCACGGATGATCTTGAGCGATGAAAACTGAAGAAAGAATCACCTTACTATACACTCCTAGACGGACAGTTATACCGCCGAGGAATTTCTGTTCCTTACTTGATATGTATAAACGAAAATGAGGTGCAAGCTGTATTAGAAGAAGTCCATGAAGGGCAATGTGGACACCATCCAGGGGCACGTAGTCTTATGTGAAAAATACTCAGGGCGGGGTACTGGCGGCCCACCCTGAAGCATGACTCTGCCTCGTATGTTCAAAAGTGCGATCAATGTCAACGATTCGCAAATCTCCACCATACTCCAGCGGAAGAAATGTCATCATCAATAACGCCTTGGCCTTTCTATCAATGGGGCATGGATATCTTGGGTCCATTCCCAACTGCGCCCGGCGGTATCAAATACTTGATAGTTGGTGTTGATTACTTCACCAAATGGATTGAAGCAGAGGCAGTGGTGCATATTACATCAACCAGGACTCGTAGATTCGTATATGAAAATATCATTGCACGTTTCGGAGTCCCTGGACGCATAGTCACTGATAATGGCACCCAATTCACAGATTGTAAGTTCACTGAACTCCTGGAAAATCTCAGCATTACGCAGATTTTCTCTTCTATGGAACACCCTCAAACCAATGGCCAAGCTAAAGTTGCCAACAGAGAAATCTTGAAAGGCCTTAAGAAACGCCTTGGTGAAGCAAAGGGAGATTGGGCAAATCAATTATGCCACGTTCTATGGGCATATAGAACAACCCCTCACTCCACCACAAATGAATCTCCATATCGGCTGACATATGGAGTCGAAGCTGTTATTCCCATTGAATTGGCAGCCCCATCAGCTCGAGTCCTCCATTTCAACGAAGAAGCCAATCAACAGAACCTCGCCCATGAACTCGAGGTCTTGGCGGAGTTGAGAGAGGAAACCTTTGTGAGAGACCAAGCTGTTAAAGCAAAGGCCGCCAAACGGTATAACACACGTGTTTTTGAACGCCGTTTCAAAGAAGGAGATTTGGTCTTGAGAAGGGCCAATATCGGTAACAAATTTGCACACCAAGGCAAATTGGCACCAACATGGGAAGGTCCATACCGAGTCGTCAAAATTCTGGGCAAAGGCACATACCGCCTAGAAAACTTAGATGGCACTCCGGTCAGGAATAAATGGAACATTTTAAATTTACACATATATTACAGCTAGTTGGGTAACATGGTATGTTCTTTTCTTCCTAACTCAAGGTTTTTTCCAACTGTGCTTTCCTTGAAAAGGTTCTGATGAGACATATCCCAACGCAGCTCCTTATATAGTTCCATCATTAATAAAATGCCTTCCTACATTCAGTCTTCATTCTAACTTTCAGTTAATTATCCATGGCAGAACTTGTTCCCATGCAGATAAGACACCGGCTCCAACAATTGAAGCATAATGGCATAACTCTTTATTCCATAAAGATCATCCAACATGCAACAAAGCTTCACAAACGGAGTCAACAAACTCCTTGGGGGGAAAGGATTGGTGTCATAGCTATATGCTGCACCATACCGACCCTAAGGTCCAAAAAACTCCTTGGGGGGAAAGGATTGGTGTCACAGCTATATGCTGCACCATACCGACCCCAAGGTCCTACAGGCTTCCTGTGGAAAGGATTGGTGTCACAACTATATGCTGCACCATACCGCCCCCAAGGTCCTGCAGGCTTCCTGTGGAAAGGATTGGTGTCACAGCTAAATGCTGCACCATATCGACCCCAAGGTCCAGCAAAAGTCCTGCGGAAAGGATTGGTGTCACAGCTATATGCTGCACCATACCAACCCTGGATTCAACAATTTTCACATGATCAGGGATGAACGCTCCATCCAAAACTTGACTCCGCCTAACTGCGAATGTTTAACGGAGTACATAATCAACAAACCCAAGCACTATCGACAAGTTCAAGTAAGTATACTACTTGTAAAAACTGTGCTTCATTGAAATTCCTAAGAGGCTACTACGCCTCATTATTGAATTTACTTCATTGAAATTCTCAAGAGGCTACTCCGCCTCATTATTGAATTTACTTCAATGAAATTCCTAAGAGGCTATTACGCCTCATTATAGAATTTACTTCATTGAAATTCTCAAGAGGCTACTCCACCTCCTTGCAGAATTTACTTCAATGAAATTCCTAAGAGGCTACTCCGCCTCCTTGTAGAATTTACTTCAATGAAATTCCTAAGAGGCTACTACGCCTCATTATTGAATTTACTTCATTGAAATTCTCAAGAGGCTACTCCGCCTCCTTGCAGAATTTACTTCAATGAAATTCTTAAGAGGCTACTCCGCCTCATTATTGATTTTACTTCATTGAAATTCTCAAGAGGCTACTCCGCCTCCTTGCAGAATTTACTTCAATGAAATTCCTAAGAGGCTACTACGCCTCATTATTGAATTTACTTCATTGAAATTCTCAAGAGGCTACTCCGCCTCCTTGCAGAATTTACTTCAATGAAATTCTTAAGAGGCTACTCCGCCTCATTATTGAATTTACTTCATTGAAATTCCTAAGAGGCTACTCCGCCTCATTATTGAATTTACTTCAATGAAATTACTAAGAGGCTACTACGCCTCATTATTGAATTTACTTCATTGAAATTCTCAAGAGGCTACTCCGCCTCCTTGCAGAATTTACTTCAATGAAATTCCTAAGAGGCTACTACGCCTCATTATTGAATTTACTTCATTGAAATTCTCAAGAGGCTACTCCGCCTCCTTGCAGAATTTACTTCAATGAAATTCTTAAGAGGCTACTCCGCCTCATTATTGAATTTACTTCATTGAAATTCCTAAGAGGCTACTCCGCCTCATTATTGAATTTACTTCAATGAAATTACTAAGAGGCTACTACGCCTCATTATTGAATTTACTTCATTGAAATTCTCAAGAGGCTACTCCGCCTCCTTGCAGAATTTACTTCATTGAAATTCCTAAGAGGCTACTCCGCCTCCTTGCAGAATTTACTTCAATGAAATTCCTAAGAGGCTACTACGCCTCATTATTGAATTTACTTCATTGAAATTCTCAAGAGGCTACTCCGCCTCCTTGCAGAATTTACTTCAATGAAATTCTTAAGAGGCTACTCCGCCTCATTATTGAATTTACTTCATTGAAATTCCTAAGAGGCTACTCCGCCTCATTATTGAATTTACTTCAATGAAATTCTTAAGAGGCTATTCCGCCTCATTATTGAATTTACTTCAATGAAATTCCTAAGAGGCTACCCCGCCTCATTACTGAATTTTACTTCACCAAATTCCTAAAAACGTTATTCCACCTCATTATACTTAGTCATATTTCATTAAGTCTTCAAATGATTACACTGCCTTCTTAATATCGTTTTACAAGGCATAAATCAGACGGACTCAGACATTGTTTGTATGAACAAGTATAAATTTATAAAAAATATACTTTATTGAATATTGTCAAAGATTGATAAGGGTCCAGAGCCTATCCTGGAACAAGGCAATATTATTAAAGTATAAAAAACAAAATTAGAGAAGAACTCCGGAGCTAATCCTCAAGGCTCGGGTGGCACTCCTTCTTGGCGGGCGGAGCTGGGCTGACTCTCACTGGGTTTAGACAAACTTTGTGAGGGGGGCAAGTCCGCCAGAACATACTCTGCATTAGGCGCAGAAACATGACCCCCCCGAGCAGGCACCATCAATTCATCATTGATAAACTCATAGTAAGGATGAATGCCTACAATGTTGAGAGCAACGCCTGGGTTACGATGACGGAGTTGGCGAATAGCCATGCTGAAAGCATCATCAATTGCCGCCTCAGCTGCATCCAAAGTCATTTTCAACTCCTGATCAAGCCTCTTATTGGTGGCATCTGAAATAGCTTTTTCAGCTTGCAGCTCTTCAACCTGTTTTTCAAGGTTGCTATATGAAGTGGCCGCTACATCCAACTCCGTCGCCCAGGCATCTTCAGCAAGAGTCTTATCAATTTCAAAGGAAACGAACCTCTGCTGAAGCTCGCTCACACCCTCGCCCAGTTTTTGGTTCTACTGATTCAGATTTAAAACTTCCTGTTTCAGCAGAACATTGTCAGCCTTCACTCGGGTCAGCTCGCCCACCTCTTCGCCCAGTTTTGTATTTTGATCTCTCAAACCCGAGACTTGCTTTTCCAGAAGGGCCTTGTCAGTTCTGACCCGGGCCAGCTCCTCTTCCAGCTTCTTTATATCAGAGTCGGCGGTGTCAAGATGTTTATCTTTGGCCTTGATCACCTCCGACAGCTGTTCGTTATCATGCTCTAAGCTGCGGATTTTTTCTACGGAATCATGATATGATTCTTGAAACATTGCAGCCTCCGCAGCAACCTCAGCGATACGCGGCATAGAAGCAAGGAAACCATCAATTTCCGCAAGGTGCCACCTTGCAGCAGCAGCGGCGTCTGGAATCTCCTCAAAGTCGATGTCTGGGCGGAGAATGAAGTCCGGATCACGCCTCTCTGACTGGCGGGATCCCACATTTGTGTAATATAAAAAAGGGTTCAGACGAGACCCCGCCGCAGGAAGAGAGACGGATCGCCTGGATGACTCCCCTGGAACGTCGATGAGGAAAACTGTTGTTCCTCGAGTAGTCAAGTCCAGGGCAGGACTCTCAGCTTGGCGGACTGGAGAAGCTTGAATTCCCTCCATCTCCTCCCCCACAATATCTTGTTCAGGAACTCCCTCCACACCACCCAACTCAGCAGTGATAGCCACAGCTGGTGTCTCTGGAATCTCTTCCACATCAATGGCAGCATCAGATGATGCCCCTGCCACTTCCCCAACCTTCTCCTTGCCCTTGGTCTTCCTCTTTTGCAAGGGGTGGGGGTCTACTTCCTCCACCTCAATAGTTTCTGGTTCTTGGCATTTTTTAGATCGCCTTTCAACCTCAACCGTCGAGGTCCCTGCAACACCCTCCAACGTCACTACGTTAGTGGAGGCAGGGAAAGAGAGATTTTTTGTCAGAGCAGCAGCCAGATTCCTCCTAGGCTGCACATTATTTTCCGCATCAATTTCTTGGCGACTCATGCGAATTTGCTTGATACGCTCCATCCCAGGAAATTCAACGATCTCTCCTGCAAAATAACATACATAAATACAATTAGAAGCTGCAGGAAACAACAGGAGTAGTATTCAAGCAACATTGGAATTGTTAATGATAAAGCATTACTTAAGTATCCCTCAGCATCCCGCCCAAGCAGCCTTCGGCATAAAATCTACTTATGGACGGAGTTGTACTCCTTCAATGTCCGCAGGACTTCCACGGAAGTAGCTGATAGGGCACTCTCCTCAACTTCATAAGCTTGTTTGGTTAGGAGGAAGTGCTCATGGGTCCACGCTACTGGGAATTTATCAATTCCCTCCTTACTCCGCCAAAAAATGGACTTGTTCTTCCTGACAGAGACTTTTACAAAGCTCATTCTGTAGTGAAGTTCGCCTTCCTTGGCGGAGTCAGCAAACGCCTTAAAGTTCATAATCTTCGGCTCCGCCTGAAGAGTTACAAAACCCATACCGCCAGTTCTCGCATTCACCCTCCTCATGATGCGACAGAAAGCAAAGAACAACGCCACAGTAGGCGTAAATTCCAGATGTTTAGCCAACACTTCAAAGCTGCGAACTATCCCCCAACCATTAGGGTGCAGCTGAGAAGGGGCGCAGTCCAGAAATCTGAGTACGCCCATCTGGAACTTATTCAGCGGAAATCGTACCCCCAGCTGGGTAAACAAAATATCGTACATGTATAATGTACGTTCATCTTGAGGACGATGGCATACGTTCAAACGTCTTCGGCGAACGGACGATGAACCTCCTTTCAAACCTTTCATCCTTTCAGATTGGCACAGACAACTCCATCACCCCACCACTTGTTGTTGCATGACGAGAGGAAGCATCTTTAACATCTTCCTCAACCCAACAATAAGGGTCAGTTTCAAGTATCTTTTCCCAGTCCAACCCATGCAACACAACATTCTGACATTCTGCCATCATTATCACTTGTATTTGGGAAATACCTCCTGATACAAACGAATGTACAGCATTACTAAAACACTCCACGCTGCTGTAAAATGTTGAATCCCTCCCAGTATAGAAATCCTCATCTTCACTCTCAATATCCGAAAACATGGGGCGAACAGAAACCCTAAAGCACGACTCTAACTTTTTTCCTCTCATCCTCGTTTCAACAAACACACATATAAAGAAAACAAAACCAACCCAATAACAGTGAAGACAGAAAACAGAGGAACAAGAGAGTTACCTTAAATTTCTGAAGAAGTGAAGAACTGCAACAACAAACAACTCGAAAGAAAGTAGCATCCCAAAAGCAGTTTCAGCACAAAAACGCAAGGTAGAAGATGAAGCAAAACATTTCCTCTCCCAAGAGTTTACCTATTTATAGGCATGGCTTGGGGGGAATAAACGAAACCTCAAAAACTTCAAAGATGTGTTTACAGCCATTGGATGAATCTCACTGATGATTCCTTTGATTCTGAAACCGATAGATGAATCTAAGGGCAGGTATTTCCTGGGCCGCATTTTCAAAATCCAAGGCCCATGGTAATAACCTCGAAAACGTATTTCAACTGCCATCACACGCATTTATGTCCCATCATTGGAATGGCAATCGTTACGAGGGCATACGTGGCAATGAGATATTGAAGCGGCAAAACGTGGTTTTGAGGTGCTTTAATGACAGGCGTGGCAAGTAACGACAAAAGCAATAAATGCATGAAAACACTTGTCCGTAAATCCTGAACTAGCAAACGCCGCCTAAACCCATGCCTATAAAAGCTAAAAGTGTTATAGCTTATTAAAGTAACTCCGTCAGTCACTATAACAAGCTAGGGGGCATATGATCCGGTCCCAACACCGGTCCCCAAGAGCATGGTTTTAATGCTTTACCAGATCAGCATTTTGAACAGGAGAAGTACGTCTCAAACACCTTATAATTACTTTTATACAGAGTACATACCGCCATGGCATGTAACCCCGCCAGGTCACGTAACTCCGCCAGGGCACGTTACTCTGCCAAGGCACGTTACTCCGCCAAAGCTTATTACTCCGCCAAAGTGGAAAACATTGAATATCTTATACATATGCATAAAGTATTTCCAATGCATATTACTCTGCCAAGCCATAGGCTCAATACAGGCGGAATATTGAATTTCCCATACTGCGTAGCGAGCCCATACTTGTAACCCCGGCACGAGATTGACTCTGTCTTGAGAGGTTGAAAATGGGAATCACGCTGTCACGCATAAAAGGGAACAATGAATAAAATAATAAAGCATTAACGCTTTCCAGGCAAGTGGAAACACCCACTACAGTGATTGTGCTCGTGAACGACACTGGGACCCACTACCTTTCTTGCATTATTCCAGAAAACAAGGAACGGGTCCTACCAATAATAGAGCACCAGTAACAGGTATATAAACCTCAGCAAAAAGGTATAAGGGATCCCCCCCTCAATTCTGAACCTTACACTTTTACTTGCATAATTCTCTCAGATTTGCTTTCTAAGTCTTACAGTATTTTAGAATACTGACTTGAGCATCGGAGAATAATTGCAGGTACCACCACCAATTGTGTCAAGGCAAAGAAGGTTACTTCAGGCGGACTGCCACACCGCCCAGAGTGCATTGTATTCTGCCCTAGTATACAAGGATACTCCGTATTTGCACATATACAAATATCTCCTTGTACCAGATTGACATTATATGTACATTTTGAATTGTTCATCAACCATACTTTTACACCCCCAGTAAAGAACAGTTCACTTTTTAATACATTTTATTTGCTTATAAAAAATAAATAAAGACACGAGATTTGTAACATCCTGGATATTTATAGAAAAATTTTGTGTAGTGGAAAATATTAAAAATTGTTTTAAGGATTTAATTGATATTTTTATGAAGTATTGGGCAATTATAAGTAATTAAATATTATGAGTGTAAATAAATTTATTGATTGGTTAATTATTATGAAAGGTGTGATTGGAAGAGGAGAAAAGTTTAATGACCGGTTGGGGAGGTGACTGGTTGCCCATGAGTTTTAAATAAAGGTTTCTTTCTCTTTCCTTAATCATTCACTCTCTTACGAGAATCTTCTTCTTCCTCCTCTGTTTCTTTTCTTCTTCTCCTTCCTCCATCGCTACGAGCTGCATGCTCTGAAGGGAGGTTCATTTTGCATCAAAACCTTGAAATAATTACATTTCTGTGACAGTGGTTTCAAGGTGAGTCCATTGAACCGTTTAAATTTGTTATTTCATCTCTTTCGTTTCCTTCTCTGGACTGAATGGTCATGTATGGTGGGGTACTATTCTGATCTCCACTCCTCTTGGGTGTATGAGCCTAAATGGTGTTTTGATTATGTGGGTGGTGCGACGTTAACAGGTTGTGCATTCCAAACCCGTTGGTAGTAGAACGAACGCCGGTGGAACGATTAAGGAAGCTGGTGCTAGATTCGGAGGTGGAACTGTGAACCCAAGGATTGTTGAAGTTTGGAACCGAGGTAAGGGGGGTGTTCGAGTTATAATTAATTAGAATAGGACAAGTCCGAGTCGTTGGAATGATTGTGAAACATGGCAATAAATAATGTTGGATGAAAGTAGTATGTGAATATGTGTATGAATGTACGTATGAATGTGGACACTGATTGGTTTAGGATCAGGTGTGTGTATGACTTAAGAAATATTTGATGCTGTGATAATAGAGATGATGCTGGATGAAAGTTATGAGTGTATATGCATGTATGTATGTGGACACCGATCGGTTGAGGATCGTGTGTGTGTGTGTGGCTTAAGCCGATTGAATTTGAAATATTTGATGCTGTGGCAATCGGTGTATAGTGGCAATGTGATGCCGGGCTTGACAAGCAGGTCGCCCGAGTGATGAGTATGTGATGTTAATGGCCACTTGTGATATATGAGAAATGTGAATATGTGATTATGTGGTGTGGGACGGCCGACGGTATATTTAGCCCCTCATTTCTGGCTCCCGTGGTTTTTGTGCCCAGTTGAGCTACCCAGTGGTCAAGCAGGACCAGGTGGTCGAGGTAGAGAGTCAAGCAGGACTCGGTGAACCAAGCAGGGTTCACGGGGAGTCAAGCAGTTCCCCCAGCTGAAGGCCAATCCTATGAGTATTCGGATACTAGGCGTCAATTTTGTCTGAGTCAGTGGTGACAATTGATGATTTGATAATTTGTTGAGTGCAATTTGATATATTTGATGAGTATGATTTGATAATTTTTTCGAGTGCAAATTTGTTATATTTACCGAGTGGTAAATTGTTATACTTGCTGAGTGTGAATGGCTATATTTGCTGAGTAATTTGCTAAAATTGCCGAATGAGGATTGTTATATTTACCGAGTATGATTAATTATAATTGCCGAGTGCAGTTTACTATATTTGCCGAGTGTAGTTTGTTATAATTGCCGAATGAGAATTGATATATTTGCTGAGTATGATTTGATGTATTTGCCGAGTGTAATTTCATATATTTGCCGAGTGATTTGTTATATTTACCGAGTGGTAAATTGTTATACTTGCCGAATGAGCTACTTGCTGAGTGATTTGCTAAAATTGCCGGATGAGAATTGTTATATTGCCGAGTGTGAATTACTATAATGCCGAGTGTTAATGGATATATTGCCGAGTGTGACTTGCAATTTGAGGATAAAGCAATCAGACGGAGTTTATACTCATAATTTGTTATTTAAATTCCGTTCTAGATTAATTATGATGCTAAATACTCACCCTTGCTGTGGTTTTCAATTTAGTAACCAGTGACAGGGAAGAGGTCGGAGGTCTAGAGGTGCGCCAAGCGGAGGATTGATGCCAAGGCACCAAGTGATTTTGAATGAATTGTGTAATATATGTATATAATGAGTTTTTCAAGTGTGTGATGCTACCTGTTGCCTATATGTTGAATTAAATTTGAATCGGTATGCTGATTGACGTGAGTATAACTTCTTGATGTTATGTGATCGGTGTTTATTTTATGAGTGAATTTGCATTGCTGTAATATAGTCGATTACCGGGCGAATCTCGCCGAGTGGATTCATTCTTGTCCGAGCGAGGGCCGGTTGATTTGGTGTCTGTTTCACTCGAGTATCCCTTGTCCCTTTTCGAGTGAAGAATAACCGAGAGATCCACTTCCGAGTGGAAGATTAGGGTGTCTCTGAGTGAGCTATGGCTGAGAGAATCACTTCTGAGTGAAGATCAGAGTATTTCCGAGTGAACCTTTTCTGAGTAAAGTGAGGTTAAGCTTTTCTGAGTGAAGAAAGATCAGTGTTTCCGAGTGGACCTATTTCCGAGTGAAACCCGACTTGTTGACTTTCCTTGTAAGTCTTGTTCGTTCAGGTTTAAAGCGTAGCATTCACCCAAGCAATGTGGATCTCGCCTAAGCGACCTTCTCGGCTTTCGCCTAAGTGAATCAGGGTTCCGCTCAGGCGAATGACCCCTGACTCTGTTTTCCTTTCGCTGTTTCTAACTAAATCCTATTTTATTATTGAAATATTTCCAATCGGTCATTATTTTGAATATGCTTTTATTATTTTGAAGGTAATTAAGAATAGTAAATATTATTTTATATTAAGACCAAGTTAATTTTTATTAAACGTGAAAATTTATTCTCGAAAAATGATTAAATTAACGTGGGTCATCACAGTTGGTATCAGAGCGGTTTTTTCTAGAGCCGAGTGTATGGGTGAACCCAGTGATTTGTGTGAGTCCTATACTGGGCTGTTTTGCATTCTATTGCATTGTGTTTATGGTTGTTTATGCAGCTTAGCATCATTCCCTTGGCACTCCAGCGACGTTGTATTATGAGTATGAGGTAAATATCCAACTCCCTGGTAGAGCATTGGTTATTAATGGTGATGTGTTCATTCATTATAGAATTACTTTATGGCCGGGAAACTAATTCTGGTGGAGGAGATGATTTCTTCTCAAGGTTTTCCAAATTGATGAGTAGGACCGAATCTGGTTCCACTCTTGATAAATTCCTGAAAAGGAATCCCCCTGCTTATAAAGGAGGGCATAACTACGGTGGGGTGTATGTTTGGATAAGAGAAACCGAATCAACTCGAGTATTTTGAGTGCTCGGAGGAGCAGAAAGTACAGTTTACGACTTACCGGTTGAAGGATGAGGCTAGGATATGGTGGTCTAGGACCAAGGTACAAATGAATACGGCGAGTGAATCGCTGGTGTGGGTGAATTTTCGAAGGAGGTTTCTTGTTAAGTACTTCCCGGATAATTCTAAAATCTGAAAGGAAATGGAATTTGAGGTTGGAACAGGGCCGAGTGTCAATGGCCGAGCACACTACTAAGTTTGACGAGCTGTGTGACTTCTATCATTCTTTCTCACTGGAAGGAACCGAGAGTAGTAAGTGTGCCAAGTATGAAGCGGGATTATGAATTGGACTTCGCAGTGTGATTATGCCGATTGAGATTCAGGATTATCCGACTCTGGTGAACAAGGATAGGCTGACCGAGGAAGTACAATTACAGAGGACCTTTCAGTCGGAAGATAAGAGGTCGTGAAGGCAAGAGGATCCAGTTTCAAGAAAATGGGTCAGTTCTTTTGTGGCGGTAAGTTTTCCGCTACGTCTTCTTCCTTATCTGGTCGGAGTTCTATTGGCCGATCTGGTAGTCAGTCGGGTAGCCGAGCGTGCTATAATTGTGGCCAAGAGAGCCATATTGCGAAACACGGATGGTCATATCGTTGTTTCCAACGTGGACAACCGGGATACCTTAGGCCCGATTGCCCACAGAGGCAGTAACCGAGTGGGCATGGTAACTGAGCCAACACTTCTGGGACTCGGGGTGCTAATTTTCTGAGAGGAGGTTAAATCCTGTGGTGAAATGAGACTAGTAAGTGCGTTGGTAGCTATAAGTTTGTTTGAATAATGGAGTTTGATATTACATAGAATGAAATAAGTGGACGAATGCTCTGATATGATTATTCTTAGGAAGGATGAATCCCCTATACATTTCTACCTGGTCAGAATGACGATAGATATTAGTTGTTCATTCGGGTGTTGAACGTACTTGATGGATAGTATGAAAATTCTTTAAGTAAAGGAATAAACTGTTGCAATAAACCGTCCTGTATCGAGCTTAAGGTTAGTAAGCAAGTGATGGTATGCTAATAACGTCGAGCAACCAAAAATGTGGAAACATCAGTGGTATAAGTAAATAGAAAGGATTATAAAATAAATCAAAAAGGGAATGGACGAATAATAGGTGATGCAAGTTAGCAACGTTATAATAAGGTTAACCTTCTAGGAGGGGTGAGCCTCCTGTAGTGATTCTATAAAGTGGTTTAAATAAACGTTACCAGTATGTCATATCCAAATTGTTAGACGATTGATTAACGGACATTGGGAGAAATTATGAGTAGGTAAGGGAGGATGGTGTCAGAATGCCGAATAAGTTAAAGGTAATAGTCGAAGGGTGGTTAGTAATAAATTTTCAGTGAGATAATCGATGAGGCAAGAATTTGCTCAGGGGAGAATTAAGAGAATGTATTATGTGAATGATGGTCGAGTGAAGTATATATATTGAACTATGTGTGCATGATAAGGAGAAGTAGTGAATGAAGGACATGGGACAAAGTGATTAAAAAGTAGTTGAGTAGGCAGATAATAAGAATGAAGAGAAGTTTTACCTAGTCGTTTGGACTTTGCACGGATATTAGTGTTGCATGGGAATCATAGCGGCTGGCCACTGTGGGTTCCTTTTAACATTAATTCATTGTAAAGTTGCCAATAGGCATAGGTGAATGGATTAGGATGTAAACAGCTTGCATATCGATCAATGACGTGAATGGTTGGACTGTATACCCGACTTCCACCTGGCTTAACTACGAAGTGTTGAACTATTGAGACTGATCACCTCAGGTAGTTGCACTAGTGGTTGAGGTCATGTGAAGTCAAGGAGACAGACGTGTTTTAGACAATCTTGGGTAATCAAATTTAGGAAGAAAAGTGTATGAGTCGTATTTCTGAAATTGATAAGTGATTAGAGATGAGGAGTAAATAGAGATGACCTTAAAAAGAAATCTGATGATTTGAGTTTCTACTAAGGTACACTGAGTGGAGAATTTTCAAGTGAATCATGTCTGAGACAAGACCTTCCGGGTGAAGAAAAGCTGATTTTGAATGAGTACTTCTCGAGCCAAGATATTTCTGAGTGGTGAATTTTCGAGTGGGGTATCTCTGAGTTAAGTGCGACACTTCCGAGTGGATGGCACCGATTAAGATATACCGAGTGAGCCCTTTTTCAGGAAAAGTACTTCTAGACAGAGAAAGAGGAACTTTGAATGAGTATGTTTTCGAGTGAATAGTTCCCGAGGGGAGTAAATATCCGAGTGGTGAATTCATTTAATTCGTGCTCGGGTCCATAATCAGAGTTGCTGAGTCTGTGCTCGGGTTCGTCTTCGAGATTGTCTTCGACTCCGAGTGATATTCTCAAGAGGTAAAGATATGGAATTAACCGAAGGTAATGATGGAATTTGGAGATTCCGAGACCGAGTGGTGGTGCCTGCAAAAGGGTGATTTTAGGCAAGCTGTGCTAACTGAAGCACATAGGAGTTCTTTTGAGTATTCATCCCAGTATTACCAAGATGTACCACGATTTGAAGAAGGAATTCTGGTGGTCGGGAATGAAGATGGCAATAACCGAGTATGTGAAGTCGTGTGTGATATGTTAGAAATGCAAGGTTGAACACCAGAGACCCTAGGTTTACTTCAACCTCCGGAGATTCTGATTTGGAAGTGGGAGAGTATCACCATGGACTTTGTATCCGGGTTACCTCGTACCCAATCCGGGTGTAATACAATCGGGGTGATTGTAGACCGATTAACTAAGAGTATTCACTTCTTGGCCATGAACATGAAATGGTCATTGGACCGACTGGCTAGGCTGTACGTTGTTGAGATTGTACGATTGTATAGTGTACCCTCGAGTATTATTTTCGATCGGGATCCTCGTTTTACTTCCAGATTTTGGGGAAGTCTGCAACAAGAACTGGGTACTGAACTAAGACTAAGTTCAGCTTACCATCCACAGACTGATGGATAGTCGGAACAGACTATACAGACCTTAGAGGATATGCTGAGAGCCTGTCTATTGGAGCAGGGTGGCTCATGGGAAAAATATTTACCCTTGGTGGAGTTTGCATACAACAGTTATCATGGTAGCATTGGAATGGCTCCGTATGAAGCTCTATATGGTCGGAGGTGTTGTAAACCATTATGTTAGAATGAGAATGGCGATGCCATTCATCTGGGGATCGAGTTAATCCAGGAGATGAATGAACATGTTACTCTGATCCGAGAGAAAATGAAGATTGCCCAAGACCGACAGAAGAGTTACTATGACAATCAGCATAGACCGCTTGAGTTTCAGGCGGGTGACTGGGTATTCCTGAAGGTTTCACCGACCAAAGGTGTAGGTCGGATATTGAAGTGCCAAAAGCTTAATCCGAGATACATCGGACCGTATCAAATATTGGAGAGGATCGGTGATGTTGCTTACCGACTGGATCCTCCCCAGTTGTTAACTAATATTCATAATGTGTTTCATGTCATAACTCCGAGCGTACATTCTGTGTGATTCCATGATTGTGCCGAGTGACTCTATCGAATTGGAGGACCTAACGGTGAAAGTTACACCGATCGGTATTAAGGAATTCCAGACCAAACTGTTAAGGAACAAGGAGATGCCATTGGTAAAGGTGAAGTGGCAAAATTTGAATGGGGTAACCTATACTAGGGAATTGGAATCGGACATGAGACGAGTATACCCCAATCTTTTCCAATAGGTGCGTTGATTTCGGGGACGAAATCCCTTTTTAGGGGGGGTGGATGTAACATCCCGGATATTTATAGAAACATTTTGTGTAGTGGAAAATATTAAAAATTGTTTTAAGGATTTAATTGATATTTTTATGAAGTATTGGGCAATTATAAGTAATTAAATATTGTGAGTGTAACTAAATTTATTGATTGGTTAATTATTATGAAAGGTGTGATTGGAAGAGGAGAAAAGTTTAATGACCGGTTGGGGAGGTGACTGGTTGCCCATGAGTTTTAAATAAAGGTTTCTTTCTCTTTCCTCAATCATTCACTCTCTTACGAGAATCTTCTTCTTCCTCCTCTGTTTCTTTTCTTCTTCTCCTTCCTCTATCGCTGCGAGCTGCATGCTTTGAAGGGAGGTTCATTTTGCATCAAAACCTTGAAATAATTACATTTCCGTGACAGTGGTTTCAAGGTGAATCCATTGAACTGTTTAAATTTCTTATTTCATCTCTTTCGTTTCCTTCTCTGGACCGAATGGTCATGTATGGTGGGGTACTGTTCTGATCTCCACTCCTCTTGGGTGTATGAGCCTAAATGGTCTTTTGATTATGTGGGTGGTGCGACGTTAACAGGTTGTGCATTCCAAACCCGTTGGTAGTAGAACGAACGCTGGTGGAACGATTAAGGAAGCTGGTGCTGGATTCGGAGGTGGAACTGTGAACCCAACAATTGTTGAAGTTTGGAACCGAGGTAAGGGGGTGTTCGAGTTATAATTAATTAGAATAGGACAAGTCCGAGTCGTTGGACTGATTGTGAAACATGGTAATAAATAATGTTGGATGAAAGTAGTATGTGAATATGTGTATGAATGTACGTATGAATGTGGACACCGATCGGTTTAGGATCGGGTGTGTGTATGACTTAAGAAATATTTGATGGTGTAATAATAAAGATGATGCTGGATGAAAGTTGTGAATGTATATGCATGTATGTATGTGGACACCGATCGGTTGAGGATCGTGTGTGTGTGTGTGGCTTAAGCCGATTGAATTTGAAATATTTGATGCTGTGACAATCGGTGTATAGTGGCAATGTGATGCCGAGCTTGACAAGCAGGTCGCCCGAGTGATGAGTATGTGATGTTAATGGCCACTTGTGATATATGAGAAATGTGAATATGTGATTATATGGTGTGGGACGGCCGACGGTATATTTAGCCCCTCATTTCTGGCTCCCGTGGCTTTTGTGCCCAGTTGAGCTACCCAGTGGTCAAGCAGGACCAGGTGGTCGAGGTGGAGAGTCAAGCAGGACTCGGTGAACCAAGCAGGGTTCACTGGGAGTCAAGCAGGACCCCCAGCTAAAGGCCGATCCTATGAGTATCCGGATACTAGGCGTCAATTTTGTCTGAGTCAGTGGTGACAATTGATGATTTGATAATTTGCTTAGTGCAATTTGATATATTTGATGAGTATGATTTGATAATTTTTCCGAGTGCAAATTTGTTATATTTACCGAGTGGTAAATTGTTATACTTGCTGAGTGTGAATTGCTATATTTGCTGAGTAATTTGCTAAAATTGTCGAATGAGAATTGTTATATTTACCGAGTATAATTAATTATAATTGCCGAGTGCAGTTTACTATATTTGCCGAGTGCAGTTTGTTATAATTGCCGAATGAGAATTGATATATTTACTGAGTATGATTTGATGTATTTGCCGAGTGTAATTTCATATATTTGCCGAGTGATTTGTTATATTTACCGAGTGGTAAATTGTTATACTTGCCGGATGAGCTACTTGCTGAGTGATTTGCTAAAATTGTCAGATGAGAATTGTTATATTGCCGAGTATGAATTACTATAATGCCGAGTGTTAATGGATATATTGCCGAGTGTGACTTGCAATTTGAGGATAAAGCAATCGGACGGAGTTTATACTCGTAATCTGTTATTTAAATTCCGTTCTAGATTAATTATGATGCTAAACACTCACCCTTGCTGTGGTTTTCAATTTAGTAACCAGTGACAGGGAAGAGGTCGGAGGTCTGGAGGTGTGCCAAGCGGAGGATTGATGCCAAGGCACCGAGTGATTTTGAATGAATTGTGTAATATATGTATATAATGAGTTTCTCAAATGTGTGATGCTACTTGTTGCCTATATGTTGAATTAAATTTGAATCGGTATGCTGATTGACGTGAGTATAAATTCTTGATGTTATGTGATCGGTGTTTATTTTATGAGTGAATTTGCATTGTTGTAGCATAATCGATTATCGGGCGAATCTCGCCGAGTGGATTCATTCTTGTCCGAGCGAGGGCCGGTTGATTTGGTGTCTGTTTCACTCGAGTATCCCTTGTCCCTTTTCGAGTGAAGAATAACCGAGAGATCCACTTCCGAGTGGAAGATTAGGGTGTCTCCGAGTGAGCTATGGCTGAGAGAATCACTTCCGAGTGAAGATCAGAGTATTTCCGAGTGAACCTTTTCTGAGTAAAGTGAGGTTAAGCTTTTCTGAGTGAAGAAAGATCAGTGTTTCCGAGTGGACCTATTTCCGAGTGAAACCTAACTTGTTGACTTTCCTTGTAAGTCTTGTTCGTTCAGGTTTAAAGCGTAGCATTCACCCAAGCGAGTCGGATCTTGCCTAAGCGACCTTCTCGGCTTTCGCCTAAGTGAATCAGGGTTCCTCTCAGGCGAATGACCCCTGACTCTGTTTTCCTTCCGCTGTTTCTAACTAAATCCTATTTTATTATTGAAATATTTCCGATCGGTCATTATTTTGAATATGCTTTTATTATTTTGAAGGTAATTAAGAATAGTAAATATTATTTTATATTAAGACCGAGTTAATTTTTAGTAAACGTGAAAATCTATTGTGAAAAATGATTAAATTGACGTGGGTGTCACAAGATCAATTTTCCCTTACTAAGGGTGGAGATAGGCTAGGTTGGGCCAGACTTTATTAGGTTCAAGACTGGTCAGTCAAAGATTTAAAGCCCTAAATCTAGCTGAATTACTTGTGATAGACCCCTTTTTAGACTTGAGCCTAACCTAATTCAATAATAGGCTTGACCTTATAGTTTTTAAGGTCTATTTACTAAGAAGTCTTGTAAACAAGCTAACTAGCCTTTTAGTAGAGTACATTAGTGACATATTAACCTAAATAAGCCACAAAAATATTTTTATAAACTTGTTGACCTGGGTCTAATACCAGTGCCAATATCATAAGACCCATATCAGTAATCACACATAACATCTAGTACTTTTGTGCCCACCCTATAGTGATTAGAATAAACCTCTCTTTGCAAACAATGTTGTACAAACCAGGTCTGGTAGGACAGATCATAAAATGAGCTATTAAGTTGTTAGAGCTTGATATTTTTCATGAGCCCAGAACTATTATCATGGATCAAGTCTTAGCAGATTTCATTACTGAAATGTCAGGAAAGGTTCTAGAAAACAAATGTTCCCGCTATACAATGTTCATGGATGGATCCTCCAATAGCAAAAGATGCAGTGTCAATATAGTGGTTGAAAGTGATGATGAGGTACATATCAAAATATCTGAGATTTGATTTCAAAACTTCAAATAATCAAGTAGAGTATGAAGCTTGTTTAGCCAGACTTAAAACTTGATGGGCGTTAATGCGAAGGAAGTGACATTATGCAACGATTCTCAACTTGTCATCTCTTAGGTTTCTGGAGAATTTCAAGCTAGAGAGTCATTATTGTATCAATATTTGGCTAGGGTGAATGAGTTGAAGGAAAAATTTAAGATAAAGTTTAAACATATCTTATCAAGGTTACAAAGTACCAAGAAAGCATGATCCATAACGATAATGATCCAAAGCACTTTAGTAGCGTCGAGCATAATGGCCCCTCTTTATATTAATATGCTCAAGCCTTCAATGAAGATTCTTGGCTTTCTCCTATCATCCGATATATAGTAAATGGAAAATTATCCATTGACATAATAGAGAAATAGAAGCCACAAAGAGAGCTCCCAAATTTCATCCTAGTTGATAGGATGTTATTCTAAAAAGGCTTCTCTATCTCATTCTCAAAATGCTTGAATGAAAATGAAACCAAGAGTGTGATGACCAAGGTGCACAGAGGAACTTATGGACATCATACCGGTAAAAGGAGCCACATAAGGAAGATTCTAAAGGAAGGTTACTGGTTTCCTATAATGAAAAAAGACACAGAAGAGTACGTAAAGAAATGTGACTCTTGTTAGAAATTTTCCAATCTACATCATGTCCTTATTAAGGAACTCTCCATATAGGTTGTACCTTAGTCATTCCATCAATGAGGTTTGGAAGTCCATTTCTTATAGCCCTCGATGGAATTAATTACTGTTAGATCCAAGTCTGAATAAAAGACTAAGAAGTTTGAACCCTTGGGATTTGTTAATAATACTCATCAAGACTCTTAGTTAAATAAAGTCTGTCTATATGTTTTTCTAACAATATTCTACGAGTGTCTCAGGAAAATCTGAAGTGTATTTGTTGGAAGTAAGAGGGGAGTCCGCTAAACCAAAATTTGTCTCGAAAAGACAAGTTTGCTGCATTCATCAAAGCAACGTTAAGGAAAAGTCTGAATGTAGAATCAGACCTTGGAATCTCACTCCTTCTCGAGGAATGTCTCTGAAAAGCAACTCTCCTATTCTATGAAAGAGTCAACAAAAGCTTTCTTATCTTAAATCTACATTATTCACCAAAACGGAAAGAAACCAAAAGCTAAAAGACGATACACAATAACCAAGGTAGATGCCTCGCACATCCTAAAACATTAGAAAAGTTGAAACCATGGTAAATTGAAAGCCTAAGGTCAACGTCTATAAGAGTGTACCTGTTAACTCAAAATGCTAAGAAAATAGGTTTCTTTTGGTATGGATTATCAAAGTAAACCATTTTGATATAAACTTTGAAGCACGCTTGACTTAGACTCTACACAAATATACCTCTTCAACATCAAAAAATGATCAACAGTTATATCCTCTTTAACGGCTGATTAATGACTATTTCAAAGGACCTATAAATATAAGAAGTTTTCAAACCTTGAAGAGATTATACAAATTGAATTCTTACTGATCATTTTTGTAAAAAAGAACCTAAAGTCTTAAAGTGTCCACTTGTAGAAAGTTCTAAGTTCTTGTACTTTAAGCACAAGTCTGTCTTGTTATTCTGCTTCTAGCAGACCTTGAGTTAGTGCTTATTATAGCTTAGTGTACCTTCTTCATTTATCTAAAGTTTATGGATTTGCTTGAAGCGTTGAAAATCAAGCAAGTATTTTCATTAGTTCAATAACTTTAAACAAATGATTTAGCCAAAGTCACGAATAGGAAATCCTTAAGGCCTAAAGAAAAGATTCGTTGAAGCTAAGGAGGTGATGTGTGAGGACCTTGAAAGAAGATCTTCCTTGGGATGGATCTAGGATCTCTTATCCTCTTCCTTAGCCTTCAAGGATCCTTGACTTGAAATTTCCAATGCTTGGCCGAAACAAATACACAAGGAATTGATACAAAACCGAAAAGAATTAAAGGAGAGGGATAGATGAAAGTGAAAGGGAAAAGGATGAAAGTGGAAGAAGATGGTTAGGGAAATGGAAGAAGGATTTTGGAGGCCACTCCCTAGGAGGGAGATAACTCTAACTCACCACCAAAAGAGGGAGAGGACCCCTTGGATAATAGCTTGCTAAAGTGTCTTTAGCCTATAGAGAAGGAGGAGAATCTCTCACTAGAATTTCGCACAAAGTGTTACAAGAGGAGACACCTATATATAGCCTCTAGAGGATTTTGGCCAAAGTACTCATAATGGGCCTCCATGATGGATCCTAGGCCCATTCAAGGGAAAAGAGAAAGAGATGGCCTATACATGGCCCAAATGAGAGTACATGGCCCAATAGTGACCAAATTAACCTAGTGAGGTCCAAATAAAGCCTAAATCACTAGAAAATCTATTTATAAACTATATTACATGATGAGTACAAATAGATCCTCAAAGTGTTTTCATTGGGCTTGGGCCTACTAAGAAAAGTAAGGAAAGAAGACAGGGCTTTGTGGATGGTCTCTTTGCCCTTCTTGGATTTAACCCTTGTTAAGGGACCCTTGTAAGCCTCTAACCCTTTGTCCAAGGTAGTGTGAGGATCCTCCCATGTTGTGTCCTCATTATGCTTCCCTTCCTCAAAAGGATTTATCCTCAAATCTGAAGCATCATCCTCATCATCTATGTCAAAAGGAGACAAGTCAGACACATTAAAAGAAGCACTCATACCATATTCACCAGGAAAATGAAGGACATAGGCATTATTTCCCATCTTTTTAAGAATTTAAAAGGGACCATCACCCCTTGGGTAGAGTTTAGATTTTCTTAAATTTGGAAACTTTTCTTTTCTAAGATGTAACCAAACCTAATCTCCAACCTCAAAGGTAACTTCATTTCTTTTCTTATTTGCACAACGAGCATAATGTTCGTTCTTAGATTGAATTTGGTTTTTAACCTTCTCATGAAAATCTTTTACAAATTTGGCCTTTGTCTCTCCATCCAAGTGAAGGACAGAATCAGAAACATCAATGGGTAATAGGTCCAAAGGAGTGAGAGGGTTAAAACCATAAATGACTTCAAAAGGACTATGCTTAGTTGTGGAGTGTTGTACCCTATTATAAGCGAATTTAATGTTTGGCAAACACTCATCCCAAGATTTAACATTTTTATTTATTAAGACCCTAAGTAATTGAGAAAGGGTCTTATTCACTACCTCTGTTTGGCAATCCGTTTGAGGATGACAAGTGGTAGAAAATAGAAGCTTTGTTCCTATCCTTGACCAAAGTGTTTTCCAAAAAAGGGCTTAGGAATTTAGTGTCCTTATCAGAAATGATAGTTATAGGAAAACCATGAAGTCTAACAATTTCTTTGAAAAATAGCTTAGCAATGTGACTAGCATCATCCATTTTGTGACAAGGAATGAAGTGAGCCAATTTACTAAACCTATCTACCATAACAAAGATAAAGTCCATGCCTCTTCGGGTCCTAGGTAAGCCTAGAACAGAATCCGTAGAGATATCTATCCAATGAAAAGTAGGTGTAGGAAAAGGAGTATAAAGACCATTAAGTGATATTTTAGATTTAGCTTTTCTAGAAACTATACACCTAGCACATAGTCTTTGAACATCTGTTTTCATTATAGGCCAATAGAAGTTTTTATTTAATATAGACAATGTCTTATCCCTTCCAAAACGACCCATTAAGCCATCCTTATGGCTTTCTCTAAGTAATAAATCTCTTAAAGAACTCCTAGGAATGTAAATCTTATTGGCCCTAAAGAGGTAACCATCTAGAATGTATAATCCATTTTGAGATGTGGTGTTTGAAGATGAATTGTAGATTTTAGAAAAATCAAGATCTCCTTGATACAAATTCGTAATCTCATCAAGTCCAATGATGTTTGATCCAAGAGAGGCAAGCAAAGAGTGCCTTCTAGATAAAGCATCAGCCACAGTATTTAATTTTCCATTCTTGTACTTAATGACATAGGGAAATTGTTCTAAAAACTTAACTCATTTTGCATGTCTTTTATTTAACTTATGTTGCCTTTTTATGAATTTAAGTGATTGGTGATCACTATGAATGACAAATTCTTTTGGGATCAAGTAATGTTCCCAAGTTTGGAGGGCTCTAACCAATGCATAAAATTAAATGAGTCTTCATGTAGAGTTTAATAGTTCTTTAAGCTTAATAACAAAGATCACCTAAGGTATAAGTTTGGCGGTATCACCGAGTTGTGAGAAGAAATGTTTCACAAAGATCAAGCTAACAAAGCAAAAACCATATATCGGAATAACAACAAATTTTAACTTTAGCATTTTAACATTGTAGACATGGTGTTAAGAAGAGCCAATGTGGGTAACAAGTTCGCTTATTAGGGAAAACTTGCTCCTAACTAGGAGAATCCCTATAGAGTAACTATGGTTACTCTTAGAGGAGTATACTATTTGGAAACTTTAGATGACACCCTAATTAAGAAGAAATGGAACATTTTAAACCTTCGAGTACATTATAGCTAACCAATATAAGAAGTGTGTAGCTTTTTTCCTACCCTAGGATTTTTCCCTATGGCTTTTTCTTAAAGAGGTTTTGTCGAGGCATGCTCTGGTATAGCTTGATGTATAGTATAAACCAAATGAGATAGTTGAAACCATATAGAATAACACAACTATATAAAGCTAATCACCCAATATAAGTTTGACTAGCACTTTAGCCCCAACAAGCAGCGCGAGCGCAATTAGTTATTTATTTTAAGCATAACTAATCAAACCCCAACGAGTGGTAAAACTAATCACTTGGTATTAATGTGAGCATGATTTGTAACTTAGCCCTAATGAGATGTACGAGTAGCTATCTGTTATAAACATAACTAGTTAAACTTTGACGAGTGGCAAAACTAATCATATGATATAAATATGATTAGTCACCTAGCCCCGACGAGTGGGAGGATTAATTATCTGATATGAGCATAACAAAATTCAACACCAATGAGTGACCAAACTAATCACTCGGTATGAGCGTGGTTAGTATTTTAGATTTGTTGAGTTAACAAGTTAATTACAAATATGAGTTTTAATATTTAATTGTCAAATTGATATGTGAATAATAAATCCAGAGCGCAACATAACTAACTTAGCCAATATTATTACAAAATAATGAAGTTGTCATTTCAAGAATTACAGGTCAAATGTCGGGTGTATAAAAAGTTAACAAAATAGGTAGTGGCACAATGGCAACATCAATCCCTGAAATGATAAGCAAGGAAATTCAACTTTAATTTTGCTAAAGCCCATCTTGGCACAAAGTAATGGATCATTTTAAGGAAAAATGGGTGGAGCAGTATTGTTGTTCTACTAGTTCTAGAATAAGATTTCCTTGGATCTTAATCAATTTTAGTATACAAATAAGTTTCTACATCATTTTCCTTCTCACCAGAATCTTCTTCTAGCAATATCGCTTTTATCTCCATAGGCAAGATAGGGTAAGGCTTATTGACTAGCTTATAAAACTACCTATAGTTGACTTTGTAAAGGACTTCATTGTGGAGTTCGTGATATAGTTTGATACCATTAGTATTTGGCTTGATGGCAGAATTTCAGTGTTGTAATTATCAGATTACATTGCTAAAAGCCACCTTGGCACAATACTTGTACATTTCTTTCCTCTCTACCTAATCAGCCTTGTTGTCCTCGAGCTCCTTCCTCACCGCATCAACTTCGACCTTAGCTTTAATTTTCACATTAGCTTTCTCAAGTTTGAGCGCATCAAAATCTTTCTACAATGCCACTAGAGCATCTACAGTCTCCTTAATTTCCTTTTCTCAACCTCAAGATCATATTCTACCATTTTTAATTGCTCACCTACACCTTTCCTAGTGTGATCTACCTCCCTTTATGTAGCTTGAGCCTACACTATGGTGGTATGACATTGGCGTTCTTCAAAGGATTTAGGGTACCGATAAATGAGTGATTCAATCACATCAACACTCTTTATAATGTCCATATTACTCTTACGAAGGTATCCTAGACTTCATTAATACATAAGTCCCTTTTTATCTAGAATGCATGGCACTTTGACCAAAGGCATTTTCCAATCTTACTTCCCAAAAACTGAGAAATATTAGTTTGGAAGTCATAGTGTGGATCCAATATTTATATGCTCATAAGAGTATCGTTATTTCCCTCACCGATTGTGTAGGGTTACTTAAATCCCCTCCACCATCTTTGTTACCATAGCCTTGATCCGCCTTGGGCTTCTTGGGTTGCTTATTCATAGGATTCCTTTCATGGAGGCGTTTCTTCTTCTCACTAAAAGTCGCGATGGGCTCGGGATTTTGGTTAAGAACAATAACTGTTTTAGTAAAGATTGATCGTCTTGGCCATCTTTTGTTTCGGGGAAATCTGATTTTCCCTTTTTAACATCTAGATCAATGTCCTTCTTCTCCCCCTCATCTTTTTGAGGATGACGTTCTTCTTCATCTCAGCTAAAATGACAAGGTTACCATATTGGATCAGATTAAAATAAAGACTAGTTAAAAATTTGGAAAAAAAATAAGAGAAGGATGAGAAAGCTAACTAAGATATTTAGATTAGATCTTAGCCTCACCTAAAAAGGTCTTACATCATATCTTATTAAATTTAGAAACCTTCCTCAAACCATCGATCACTTCTCTAGATTTCTCAGAAAGGTTAGACCGCTTAGTGGAGTACATATTCCCATATAGTAGGAAGTGTTCATGAGTCCATTCGATGATGAACTTCCTTAAGTAGTCAATATTCTGCCAAAACACTAGTTCGGGTATGCATGTTTGAAGCTCAAGCCATCAGTTTTGATAAAGTCAATATACAATTCAAAGTTTATAGTGTTGCTTAAGCAACACAGATTTATAAAATTAAGCCCACCATCATGGTTGCCCATCTGCATTACTCGGGCATAATGAAAGAACATTGGCACATTTGGGATGAACTTGAAGTATTCTCCAAGTAATTCTAATGACAACACACGACCCCGCTTGTTTGGTTGTAGTTGGCTAAGGGCGACGTCTAAAATATTGAGCACCTTTATTTCAAAGTTATTTAGAGGAAACCTTACCTTAACTTTGGCAAAGCAAATCGCATACGTGTATAAATATTTGGACCCTCGCATGTGGCAGATGTGATATGTTATTAAAGGAAATATCACTATAGAGTCATCTTTTTTTTTTCAGGGGCATGGATATGAAACTTAGGAATTTTTACTTTGTCCACTTCCATTGCATATTTTGAAGACAATGCCAACGGTTTGACATGAACCCAAAAATACGGATCCTTCGCCTTCTCCACAGTCTAGTTTATTTTGTGTGCTAAGACATTGGTATTTACATCACCTTTGACTACCTTCTGTGAATATGTTCCATAATGACCTTCAGACACTATTGGAATTATCGTATGTTGAAAAATGATATGTAGCTTTAAAAGGAGAGGTTGTTAGCATGATAATACCTTGCACTAGAATTAGTCCCAGAAAAAGAACCATGTCCTTGATGAAGGAGAAGGAGGACCAAAGTCAAAATCTAATGAGACATCTATTTATGCCACATACCGCCGATGAGCCTTACCGGTTAGGTTGGCGTGACTGTGAGGAGGAACCAAGGTAGAGGCCAAAACCTTTGTTGGATCTAGACTCATATGTTG
The DNA here is from genome assembly GCA_037962975.1 of Clitoria ternatea. Classification (NCBI taxonomy): domain Eukaryota; kingdom Viridiplantae; phylum Streptophyta; class Magnoliopsida; order Fabales; family Fabaceae; genus Clitoria; species Clitoria ternatea. The sequence continues at coordinate 48,640,078 of CM075669.1, read as the reverse complement.
GTGTATATCCAGTTGTTAAGCCTGAGGGTCGCGTTGTGTTCCCACCAATAGCCACGACAGTGGCCTAGATAAAATCTCAAGAAACTTGTCACTCATGTCGTTGTCCCCCATATCTTGGTCTTCAAAAAAATAATTATAAGAAATCTACAAAGTGGAGATAGGATATGAAGATACTTAGGGAATTTTTTCCTTGTACAAGACAAGGAACCTTACTAACAATTCCAAATTTCTAATATCAGAGCGCTTGGAGATTACATAAGGAAGGTGGAAAATGAAGAAGAGTGAACCCCCTTTCTTATAGGTAAACCCCGGGGGATAAAAGGGTGGGAACGACTAAACATGATGATGACAAAGTACATGCATGTTGCTTTATATATGAAACATTCCTTACACGAAAGTTGAAGTGTTACAACCATTCACCAATCTACCAATGCTGTAATCAGAACTCAGCCCTAAGAAAGGGAACACTCCAGTGTTAACAGTTATCGTACCACTAATAATTTCATGTAACACCCTATTTCATCCAGCAACGCGAGATATTAGTATGTGTTGGATGGAACACAAGACCTTAAGATCCCCACTAGACTTAAGGAGATAACACCGAATCCTCACTAGATCAATATAAGATATTGAGCACATAAACTCGGTATCTGATCCGGTCCCAACACCGGTCCCCAAGAGCATGGTTTTAATGCTTTGCCAGATCAGCATTTTGAACAGGAGGAGTACATCTCAAATACCTTATAATTACTTTTATACGGAGTACATACCGCCAGGGCTCGTTACTTCGCCAAGGCATGCAACTCCGCCATGGCATGTAACTCCGCCAGGGTACGTAACTCCGCCAAAGCACGTTACTCTGCCAATGCATACTACTCCGCCAAGCCATAGGCGGAATATTGAATTTCCTATATTGCGTAGCGAGCCCATACTTATAACCCCGGCACGAGATTGACTCTGTCTTGAGAGGTTGAAAATGGGAATCACGCTGTCACGCATAAAAGGGAACAATGAATAAAATAATAAAACATTAACGCTTTCCAAGCAAGTGGAAATACCCACTACAGTGATGGTGCTCATGAACGACACAGGGACCCACTACCTTTCTTGCATTATGCCAGAAAACAAGGAACGGGTCCTACCAATAATGGAGCACCAGTAACAGGTATATAAACCTCAGCAAAAAGGTATAGAGGGATCCCCCCCTCAATTCTGAACCTTACACTTTTACTTGCATAATTCTCTCAGATTTGCTTTCTAAGTCTTACAGTATTTCAGAATACTGACTTGAGCGTCGGAGAATAATTGCAGGTACCACCACCAATTTTGTGAAGGCAAAGAAGGTTACTTCAGGCGGACTGTCACATCGCCCAGAGTGCATTGTATTCCGCCCCAGTATACAAGGATACTTCGTACTTGCACATTTATAAATATCTCCTTGTACCAGATTGACATTACATGTACATTTTGAATTGTTCATCAACCATACTTTTACACCCCCTGTAAAGGACAGTTCATTGGCACGCCCAGTGGGACCTGTAAATTTGGTAGTCCCACAATCTTTGATAAATTTCTATTACACTCATCATTAATGGAGGGACCAGGACCAGAAGTGCAGAATGAGGATTCTCCTCCACGCAATCCTAGACGTCTCAACTTCGACAACGATGCTCATAAAAAAGCAACGCATGTTGACTCTCCAGATCCGAGAGATGATATGATTCGAATGTTGAGAGAAGAAATCGCAGAGCTTCGTCGTGAAAAGGCGAACCCCATGCACGAGAAAGTTGTCCCTGCAAGACAGCCACACCATGAATTACACGTACAGGAGGAATCAAGTACTCCTAACTACTCTCACATCCCTACTTACATGGAAGAGCAACGAAGCCTCCCACTGGCAAATGCTCAACATCAAGAAGGAAGGAGAGCAGGTTCAAATGCACCCCCTCGGGATACAAGATGAGTATCCCATTTTCTAAAAGGCTCATGAATGCACACGTACCCAGACATTTGCAAACTATGCAGCCCATTTCTATAGGAAAATACACTGGGGAAACAGATCCTTCTAAGCATTTAGATGCCTACATCTACGAGGCTATGTTCTTAAGAGCAGAAGAGGATGTCATGTGCAGAATGTTCCCCAGGACCCTCACAGGTGAAGCTCTTAGTTGGTTCAAGAGCTTACCTTCAGGTTCCATTGATTCATGGGAGGACTTGGCCACAGCTTTTGGCAGCCACTTCGTGATTTCTAGGGATGCGCCTAGAACCTCTCATACCTTGGCTCAGATCAAGCAAGGTGACAAAGAATCTCTGAAGGATTTCCTTAAGAGATTTTATAAAGAGGCAGCCATGGTTCCTGATTTAACAGAAGCAATCCAGTTGCATATCCTCATCGAGGCTATGCAGCCAAAATCACCTTTTGCTCTGTCATTGGCAAAGGGACCTCCATCCACGATGGAGGAATTTCGCAGGAAGGCGTCCAAGTATGTGGGTATTGAGATGCACCTGGAAGCCACTGCATCTCGCAGTAAACCACCCACTGCAGCTCCACATCATGACAAAGACAAGGAAAAATCATCCAAGAATGATAAGTTCCACCAAAAAGACAAAGTAGGGAACCAACCCTTCAAACAGCAAGATAGACGTGTGTTCAATTTTGCTCATTATGCACCCCTGAACACGTCATATGAACAAATCTTGCGTGAAATAGGATGGACTACCCTCAACGTTTATGGGATCCAACGTCCACCTCCAATCAGGCGCGGTGGAAACCCAAAGAAATATTGTGAGTTCCACGAGTCAGTTGGCCATACCACGAAGGAGTGTAAGCAACTCAAAAACACCATTGAGGTGCTTATTCGTGAAGGCAAACTGAAACACTATTTGTTTAAGGGTAAGTCTCATGATGAGCCAGAAAAGTTTGAAAAATGACATCGTGATCGTTCTCCGGATCCTGATAATACTCGAGAGCCAAAACGTACAGCGGCAACAGAAAAACAAAAAGGCGTTGTTCTGGAGTCCGCCCAAAGGGAACCAAGCCCTGAATCCAGATCGCGGGGCAAAAGGCAGGTTGTAGATATGATTGCTGGAGGCTTCGCCGGGGGCGGACCCTCAAACACCGCCAGGAAAAATCATCATCGTATGATTTTGTCTGTGCAGGGCAAGAGCAAAGAATATCACCCATTCAGGAACGGGGTCCAGACTCCGCCTATAACCTTCACAGATGATGATTTTGGCCCTACTATTCCTGAGGGAGATGATGCAGTAGTGATTATTACGGTAATCGCTAATATGGATGTAAAACGTATCCTAATTGATCAGGGAAGTTCCTGCGACGTTATTTTTTATGACTGTTTTAAACGCATGGGGCTAACTGATGCTGATTTGCAGCCTTATACACAGGACCTTACAGCCTTTAATGGCGCCAAACAGCCCACTAAAGGCTATTTGGACACAAGGATTACTTTTGATGGTGAACCTGAAGCAAGGACCGTGAAATCCAGGATTCTTGTCATTGATGTTAAATCTCCATACAATGGCATCATTGGGCGGCCTACCCTGAATACCATGGAAGCCATCGTTTCAACTCCCCATTTGTTAATTAAGTTGATTGACAAAGATAATCAAGTCTCATCTGTGAGGGGTGACCAAGAAATGGCTCGCTATTGCTACAACTTGAGTCTTAACATGGTCAAGCTGGAAGCCGTGTCTAAGAAAAGAAAGTTGAATGAAGGGGGCAGTGCGGTGGCATCCGTCAATTTGGTGGATCTTGACCCCAGGGCGGAGTCTTCTATAGACCCCCTGAACCCTTTGAAACCAACTCCTGATGGCGGATCCAAGTCTATTGTTTTGGGTAGCACCCCGGAACAGATTACAAACGTCAATGACAAGCTTGAGGCTAACATGGAGGCAAGACTGATTGCACTTCTCCATGAGTATAAAGAAATCTTCGCTTGGACTGCTGCAGACATGCCTGGCATGGATCCCAACTTTTGTTGTCACCGCCTGGCGGTGTATCCTGAAACTAAGCCCGTGGCACAAAAGAAACGTCGTATGGGTCCTGCTAAGCAAAAAGCTGCTTGTGAACAAACGAAGGAGCTCCTCAAGGCGGGGTTCATCAGGGAACTCCGTTACTCCTCCTGGCTGTCCAACGTGGTTATGGTACAGAAAGCCAATGGCAAGTGGCGTATGTGCATAGACTACGTTGATTTGAATAAATGTTGTCCTAAGGATCCATACCCTCTCCCCAACATTGACAGATTGGTTGACGATTCTTCAGGATACAAGTATCTATCTTTTATGGATGCTTACTCCGGTTACAACCAAATCCCAATGTGTGAGGATGATCAAGAGAAGACAGCATTTGTTAATGACAAAGGGGTCTTTTGTTACAACGTCATGCCATTTGGGCTAAAGAACGCCGGGGCAACCTACCAGCGCATGATCAACAAAGTTTTTGAGGGTATGCACACAAAGCTGGTAGAAGTGTATATTGATGATATTATTGTCAAGACCCCGGAAGGAGGAGATCATGTTGAAGATCTACGCCTCATTTTTCAACGCCTGCAACAATACGACATAAGACTCAACCCATTAAAATGTACATTTGCTGTCCCTGGGGGCAGATTTCTGGGTTTCATGCTAACACAAAAAGGTATTGAGGCTAATCCTGATAAATGTCGCGTAATCCAAAAGTTGCAGAGCCCCAAAACATTAAGAGAGGTACAATCCCTCAATGGCAAAATCGCTGCTCTAGCACGGTTCATGCCAAAAATGGCTCATCGCTCTCTTCCCTTGTACAAAATGTTGAAAAAAGACAAAAAATTCAGTTGGGGCCCAGAGCAAGAGGCAGCTTTCCAAAGCTTGAAAAATGTTTTGGCCAGCCCTCCAATCCTGGCAAAACCAAGCCCAGGTGAGCAACTCATTGTTTATTTGTTTGTTTCAGATGAAGCGTTGGTAGTGGCTCTGGTCAAGGAGACAGTTGAAGGCCAACGACCGGTGTACTTCACTGGTAAAACACTGCATGGTGCAGAATGCCGTTATCAGAAGATTGAAAAGGCAGCACTTGTAGTCGTTTGGGCCTCACGACGCCTAAGACCATATTTCCATGCCCATCCCATCCTGATTCGCACAGACTTGCCACTTCGTACTATACTGTTCAAACCAGACCTGGCTGGAAGGATGATCAAATGGGCCATAAAACTCTCTGAATTCGACATATCCTACGAACCAAGAATTGCTATCAAGGCACAGGTCTTAGCAGATTTCGTAGTTGAATTAACAGGCTCTAGCCCAGATGCAGATCATTCACATTGGACAATATACGTTGATGGATCTTCAAATAACAGAGGATGTGGAGCAGGAATTGTTATAGAAAGTGATGACGGGGTACATCTTAAAATTTCGTTGCACTTTACCTTCACTACGTCTAACAATCAGGCGGAGTATGAAGCCTGCTTGGCCGGACTCAGAGCAGCACAAGATATTGGGGCCAAAACTGTTACCCTATGCAGTGATTCTCAATTGGTCATCTCACAAATTCTTGGTGAGTATCAGGCCAAAGAACCTCTGCTGCAACAATATCTAGACTGCGTCAATGAGTTAAAACAGCGCTTCAATGAAGTTACTTTCAAGCATGTACCCCGCGAAGAAAATACACGTGCTGATATCCTCTCCAGGTTAGCCAGCACAAAGAAGGCAGGATGCACAACTACGGTTGTACAGAGTACCTTGGCGGAGCCAAGCATTTCCTTTCCTTCCTCAGTACATATGATTAAAAGCCGCTCCTTTGATGACAATTCCTGGGTAGCACCAATAGTTCGTTATCTTGTTAATGGACAATTACCTACAGATGATCTTGAGCGAAAGAAACTAAAGAAAGAAGCACCTTATTATACACTCCTAGACGGACAGTTATACCGCCGAGGAATTTCTGTTCCTTACTTAATTTGTATAAACAAAAATGAGGTGCAAGCTATTTTGGAAGAAGTCCATGAAGGGCAGTGTGGACACCATCCAGGGGCACGGAGTCTAATGAGAAAAATACTCAGGGCGGGGTATTGGTGGCCCACTCTGAAGTATGACTCCGCCTCATATGTTCAAAAATGCGATCAATGTCAACGATTCGCAAATCTTCATCACACTCCAGCAGAAGAAATGTCATCATCAATAACGCCTTGGCCTTTCTATCAATGGGGCATGGATATCTTGGGTCCATTCCCAACCGCGCCCGGCGGTATCAAATACTTAATAGTTGGTGTTGATTACTTCACCAAATGGATTGAGGCAGAAGCAGTGGTGCATATAACGTCAGCCAGGACTCGAAGATTCGTATATGAGAATATCATTGCACGTTTCGGAGTCCCTGGACGTATAGTCACTGATAATGGCACCCAATTCACATATCGAAAGTTCACTAAACTCCTGGAAAATCTCAGCATTACGCAGATTTTCTCTTCTGTGGAACATCCTCAAACCAATGGCCAAGCTGAAGTTGCCAACAGAGAAATCTTGAAAGGCCTTAAGAAACGCCTTGGTGAAGCAAAGGGAGATTGGGCAAATCAATTGTGCCACGTTCTATGGGCATATAGAACAACCCCTCACTCCACCACAAATGAATCTCCATATCGGCTGACATATGGAGTCGAAGCTGTTATTCCCATTGAATTGGCAGCCCCATCAGCTCGAGTCCACCATTTCAACGAAGAAGCCAATCAACAGAACCTCGCCCATGAACTCGAGGTCTTGGCGGAGTTGAGAGAGGAAGTCTTTGTAAGGGACCAAGCTGTTAAAGCAAAGGCCGCCAAACGGTATAACATACGTGTTTCTGAACGCCGTTTCAAAGAAGGAGATTTGGTCTTGAGAAGGGCCAATGTCGGTAATAAATTTGCACACCAAGGCAAATTGGCACCAACATGGGAAGGTCCATACCGAGTCATCAAAATTCTGGGCAAAGGCACATACCGCCTAGAAAACTTAGATGGCACTCCGGTCAGGAATAAATGGAACATTTTAAATTTACGCATATATTACAGCTAGTTGGGTAATATGGTATGATTTTTTCCTCCTAACTCAAGGTTCTTCATAGATATACTTTCCTTGAGAAGGTTTCGAAGAGACATACCCCAATTCAGCCCTTTATGTAGTTCCATTATTAATGAAATGCCTTCCTACATTCAATCTTCACTCTAACTTTGAATTGATTATCCATGGCAGAACTTGTTCCCATGCAGATAAGACAACGGCTCCAAAAATTGAAGCATAGATGCATAACTCTTTTCCATAAAGATCAACCAAAATGCAATACAGCTTCACAAACGGAGTCAACAAAAAACTCCTTGGGGGGAAAGGATTGGTGTCACAGCTATATGCTGCACCATACCGACCCTAAGGTCCAAAAAACTCCTTGGGGGGAAAGGATTGGTGTCACAGCTATGTGCTGCACCATACCGACCCTAAGGTCCAAAAAACTCCTTGGGGGGAAAGGATTGGTGTCACAGCTATATGCTGCACCATACCGACCCTAAGGTCCAAAAAGCTCCTTGGGGGGAAAGGATTGGTGTCACAGCTATATGCTGCACCATACCGACCCCAAGGTCCTGCAGGCCGCCTGTGGAAGGAATCGGTGTCACAGCTATATGCTGCACCATTCTGACCCCAAGGTACTACAGGCTTCTTGTGGAAAGAGTGGGTGTCACAGCTATATGCTGCACCATACCGACCCCAAAGTCCAGCAAATTTCCTGCGAAAAGGATTGGTGTCACAGCTATACGCTGCACCATACCAACCCTGGATTCAACAATTGTCACGTGATCAGGAGAAACACTCCAGTCCAAATTCAAAAGGATGAACACTCCATCCATAACTTGGCTCCGCCTAACTACCAATATTTTACGGAGTACGTAATCAATAAACTCAAGCACTGTCAACAAGTTCAAGTAAGTTCAACACTTGTAAAAATTGTGCTTCATTGAAATTCCTAAGAGGCTACTCCGCCTACTTACGGAATTTTACTTCATTTAAATTCTTAAGAGGCTACTCCGCCGCCTTACAGAATTCACTTCAATGAAATTCCTAAGAGGCTACTACGCCTCATTATTGAATCTACTTCATTGAAATTCTTAAGAGGCTACTCCGCCTCCTTACAGAATTCACTTCAATGAAATTCCTAAGAGGCTATTACGCCTCATTATTGAATTTACTTCATTGAAATTCTTAAGAGGCTACTCCGCCTCCTTACAGAATTCACTTCAATGAAATTCCTAAGAGGCTATTACGCCTCATTATTGAATTTACTTCATTGAAATTCTTAAGAGGCTACTCCGCCTCCTTACAGAATTCACTTCAATGAAATTCCTAAGAGGCTACTACGCCTCATTATTGAATCTACTTCAGTGAAATTCTTAAGAGGCTACTCCGCCTCCTTACAGAATTCACTTCAATGAAATTCCTAAGAGGCTATTACGCCTCATTATTGAATTTACTTCATTGAAATTCTTAAGAGGCTACTCCGCCTCCTTACAGAATTCACTTCAATGAAATTCCTAAGAGGCTATTACGCCTCATTATTGAATTTACTTCATTGAAATTCTTAAGAGGCTACTCTGCCTCCTTACAGAATTCACTTCAATGAAATTCCTAAGACGCTACTACGCCTCATTATTGAATTTACTTCAGTGAAATTCTTAAGAGGATACTCCGCCTCCTTACAGAATTCAATTCAATGAAATTCCTAAGAGGCTACTACGCCTCATTACTGAATTTACTTCATTGAAATTCTTAAGAGGCTACTCCGCCTCCTTACAGAATTCACTTCAATGAAATTCCTAAGAGGCTACTACGCCTCATTATTGAATTTACTTCATTGAAATTCTTAAGAGGCTACTCCGCCTCCTTACAGAATTCACTTCAATGAAATTCCTAAGAGGCTACTACGCCTCATTATTGAATTTTACTTCATTGAAATTCTTAAGAGGCTACTCCGCCTCCTTATAGAATTCACTTCAATGAAATTCCTAAGAGGCTACTACGCCTCATTATTGAATCTACTTCATTGAAATTCTTAAGAGGCTACTCCGCCTCCTTACAGAATTCACTTCAATGAAATTCCTAAGAGGCTATTACGCCTCATTATTGAATTTACTTCATTGAAATTCTTAAGAGGCTACTCCGCCTCCTTACAGAATTCACTTCAATGAAATTCCTAAGAGGCTACTACGCCTCATTATTGAATTTTACTTCATTGAAATTCTTAAGAGGCTACTCCGCCTCCTTACAGAATTCACTTCAATGAAATTCCTAAGAGGCTACTACGCCTCATTATTGAATCTACTTCATTGAAATTCTTAAGAGGCTACTCCGCCTCCTTACAGAATTCACTTCAATGATTTTCCTAAGAGGCTATTACGCCTCATTATTGAATTTACTTCATTGAAATTCTTAAGAGGCTACTCTGCCTCCTTACAGAATTCACTTCAATGAAATTCCTAAGAGGCTACTACGCCTCATTATTGAATTTACTTCATTGAAATTCTTAAGAGGCTACTCCGCCTCCTTACAGAATTCAATTCAATGAAATTCCTAAGAGGCTACGACGCCTCATTATTGAATTTACTTCATTGAAATTCTTAAGAGGCTACTCCGCCTCCTTACAGAATTCACTTCAATGAAATTCCTAAGAGGCTACTACCGCTCATTATTGAATTTACTTCGTTGAAATTCTTAAGAGGCTACTCCGCCTCCTTACAGAATTCAATTCAATGAAATTCCTAAGAGGCTACTACGCCTCATTATTGAATTTACTTCATTGAAATTCCTTAGAGGCTATCCCACCTCATCGCTGAATTTTACTTCACCAAATTCCTAAAGGGGTTATTCCGCCTCATTACACTTAGTCATATTTCATTAAGTCCTCAAATGATTACGCTGCCTTCTTAATATCGTTTTACAAGGCATAAATCCGACGGACTCAGACAGTGTTTATATGAACAAGTATTGATTTACAAAAAATATATTTTATTGAATATTGTCAAAAGTTGATAAAGATCCAGAGCCTATCCTGGAACAAGGCAATATCATTAAAATTCAAAGAAAAACAAAACTTGCAAACGGACTCCGGAGCTAGTCTTTAAGGCTCGGATGGCACCCCCTCTTGTTGGGCGGAGCTGGGCTGACTTTCACCAGGCTTGGATAAACTTTGCGAGGGGGGCAAGTCCGCCAGGACATACTCTACATTGGGCGCAGGAACATGACCCCCCTGAACAGGCACCATCAGTTCGCCATTGATGAATTCATAGTAAGGATGAATGCCTGCAGTGTTGAGAGCAACGCCTGGGTTGCGATGACGGAGTTGACGAACAGCCATGCTGAAAGCATCATCAATTGCCGCCTCAGCTTCATCCAAGGCAGATTATAACTCCTTATCAAGCCTCTTACTGGTAGCGTCTGAAGTGGCTTTTTCAACTTGCAGCTCTTGAACCTGTTTTTCAAGGTTACTGTATGTAGTGGCTGTTTGGTCCAACTCCGCCGCCCAGGCGTCTTCAGCAACGGTCTTATTTATTTCAAAGGAAACCAACCTCTGCTGAAGTTCGCTCACACCTTCGCCCAGTTCTTTGTTCACCTGGGATAGTCCGCCCACTTCTTCGCCCAGTTTTACATTCTGCTCCTTCAAGCCAGAGACTTGCTTTTCCAGCAAGACTTTATCAGCTCTCACTCGAGCCAGCTCCTCCTCAAGCTTCTTTATATCAGAGTCGGCGGTGTCAAGGTGTTTGTCTTTAGCCTTGACCACCTCCGACAACATTTCATTGTCGTGCTCCAAGCTACGTATCTTTTCCACAGATTCATGAAATGATTCTTGGAACATGGCGGCCTCTGCAGCAACTTCAGTGATGCGTGGCACAGAGGCAAGGAAACCATCAATTTCTGTGAGGTGCCACCTTGCAGCTGCAGCAGCGTCTGGAATCTCTTCGAAGTCGATGTCGGGGCGGAGAATGAAGTCCGGATCACGCCTCTCCAACTGGCGGGATCCCATATTTGTAAAATACAAAAAGGGATTTAGTCGAGACCCCGCCAAAGGCAAAGAGACGGATCGCCTGGATGACTCCCCTGGAACATCAATAAGGAAAACTGGTGTCCCTTGAGTAGCCAAGTCCAGGGCGGGATTCTCAGCTGGGCGGACTGGGGAAGCTTGAATTCCCTCCGCCTCATCCCCCGCGACATGGATTGGAGAAGCTTGAATTTCCTCCGCTTCCTCCCCCATGACACCTTCTTCAAGGGCGCCTCCAACACCGCCCAGATCAGCAGTAATACCCACAACAGGTATCTCCTGAGTCTCTTCCAAGTCAATGGCGGCATCGACTGATGCTCCTTCCCCAATCTTCTTCTTGCCCTTGTTCTTCCTCTTTAGTAAGGGTTGGGGATCCACTTCCTCTTCCTCTACCTCAACAGCTTCTGGTTCTTGGCGTTTTTTAGAACGCCTTTCAACATCAACTGTTGAGGACCCTGCACCACCTTCCAAATTCACTATATTAATGGATGTAGGGAAAGGAAGAGTCTTTGTCAGAGCAGCAGCCAAATTCCTTCTGGGCTGCACGTTGTTCTCCGCGTCAATTTCCTTGCAGCTCATGCGAATCTGCTTGATGCGATCCATCCCAGGGAATTCGGCAATCTCTCCTGCAAAATAACATACATAAATACAATTAGAAGCTGCAGGAAACAACAAGAGTAATATTTAAGCAACATTGGAATTGTTAATGATAAAATATTACTTAAGTATCCCTGAGCATCCCGCCCAAGCAGCCTTCGACACAGAATCAGCTTATGGACGAAGTTGTACTCCTTCAACGTCCGGAGTACTTCCACAGAAGCAGCTGATAAAGCGCTCTCCTCAACTTCATACGCTTGTTTAGTCAGGAGGAAGTGCTCATACGTCCACGCTACTGGGAATTTATCAATTCCCTCCTTATTCCGCCAGAATACGGGCTTATCCTTCCTAACGGAAACCTTCACAAAGCTCATCCTAAAGTGAAGTCCGCCTTCTTTGGCGGAGTCAGCAAACGCCTTGAAATTTAAAATCTTCGGCTCCGCCCGAAGGGTTACAAAGCCCATGCCGCCCGTTTTCACATTCACTCTCCTCATGATGCGGCAGAAGGCAAAGAACAACGCCACAGTGGGCGTAAACTCCAGATGTTCAGCCAAAACCTCGAAGCTGCGAACTATCCCCCAACCATTAGGGTGCAGCTGAGAAGGGGCGCAATCCAGGAATCTAAGTACGCCCATCTGGAATTTATTCAGTGGAAAGCGTACCCCCAACTGGGTAAATAAAATATCATACATATATATGGTACGCTCATTTTGAGGACGATGGCATATACGTTCGAACGTCTTGGGCGAACGAATGATGAACCTCCTTTCATACCGTTCATCTTTCCAAATTGGCACAGACAACTCCATCACCCCTCCACTCGTTGTTGCATGACGAGAGGAAGCATCTTTAACATCTTCCTCAACCCAACAATAGGGGTTAATCTCAAGCGTCTTTTTCCAGTCCAATCCATGCAACACAACATTCTGACACTCTGCCATCGTTATCACTTGTGTGTGGGAAACACCTCCTGATACAAACGAATGTATAACATTACTAAAATACTTCACACTGCTGTAAAACGTCGAATCCCTCCCAGTATAGAAAGCCTCGTCTTCACTCTCAATATCCAAAAACATGGGATGGACAGAAACCCTAGAGCATGACTCTGAGTTTTTTCCTCTCATCCTCGCTTCAACAAACGCACATATAGAGAAAACAGAACCAACCCAATGAGAATAAAAACAGAAAACAGAGAAAGAAGAAAGTTACCTTAAGTTTCTGAAGAACTGAAGAACTGCAACAACAAACAACTCGCAAGAAAGCAATGTTCAAAAGGCAGTTCAAATACGAAAGCGCAGAGAAGAAGATGAAGCGAAAAGTTTCCCCTCCTAAGAGTTTACCTATTTATAGGCATGGCTTGGGGGGAAACACGTAAAGCCTCACTAATCTCAGAAACGCAACTACAGCCGTTGGATGAATCTCAAGACAGGCATTTTTTGGGCCGTATTTTCAAAATCCAAGGCCCATGGTAATAAACAGTCGTTGGATGAATCTCAAGACAGGCATTTTTTGGGCCGCATTTTCAAAATCCAAGGCCCATGGTAATAACCTCGAAAACGTATTCAACTGCTATCCCACGCATTTATGTCCCATCATTGGAATGGCAATCGTTACGAGGGCATACGTGGCAGTGAGAGATTGAAGCAGCAAAACGCAGTTTCGAGGCGCATTAATGACAAGCGTGGCAAGTAATGATGAAAGCATTAAATGCACGAAAACACTTGTCTGAAAATCCTGAGCTAGCAAACACCGCCTAAACCCATGCCTATAAAAGCTAAACATAACAGTGTTATAGCTCATTAAAGTAACTCCGTTAGTCACTATAACAAGCTAGGGGGCATATGATCCGGTCCCAACACCGGTCCCCAAGAGCATGGTTTTAATGCTTTGCCAGATCAGCATTTTGAACAGGAGGAGTACATCTCAAATACCTTATAATTACTTTTATACGGAGTACATACCGCCAGGGCTCGTTACTTCGCCAAGGCATGCAACTCCGCCATGGCATGTAACTCCGCCAGGGTACGTAACTCCGCCAAAGCACGTTACTCCGCCAATGCATACTACTCCGCCAAGCCATAGGCGGAATATTGAATTTCCTATATTGCGTAGCGAGCCCATACTTATAACCCCGGCACGAGATTGACTCTGTCTTGAGAGGTTGAAAATGGGAATCACGCTGTCACGCATAAAAGGGAACAATGAATAAAATAATAAAGCATTAACGCTTTCCAAGCAAGTGGAAATACCCACTACAGTGATGGTGCTCGTGAACGACACAGGGACCCACTACCTTTCTTGCATTATGCCAGAAAATAAGGAACGGGTCCTACCAATAATGGAGCACCAGTAACAGGTATATAAACCTCAGCAAAAAGGTATAGAGGGATCCCCCCTCAATTCTGAACCTTACACTTTTACTTGCATAATTCTCTCAGATTTGCTTTCTAAGTCTTACAGTATTTCAGAATACTGACTTGAGCGTCGGAGAATAATTGCAGGTACCACCACCAATTGTGTGAAGGCAAAGAAGGTTACTTCAGGCGGACTGTCACATCGCCCAGAGTGCATTGTATTCCGCCCCAGTATACAAGGATACTCCGTACTTGCACATTTATAAATATCTCCTTGTACCAGATTGACATTACATGTACATTTTGAATTGTTCATCAACCATACTTTTACACCCCCTGTAAAGGACAGTTCAGTATCCATACTAGAAGTCTATTCCCCTATATAAGATAAATCACTTGTAAAATGAAAAAAAAAACTAAATTCTATGTAATAATATTTAACAACTAAAACGTTTTAAGCCACAAATTATCCATTAACGCATCAATACAAAACTAATAATTATCCCACCAATATAACATATTAAACATAATTTTGGGATTTTCTTATTTTAATTGAGTTATATTAAAAATTAAACTTTTTATAATATATTATTTAAAATATTATAATTGTACATATTATATTATGTTATAAATACATTAAATATATATTTTTAACATGACGGCAACTAAACAGACTAGTCCAGTAGGTTTGATAGACTTTTTTGAACATGATCTATTTAATTAAGTATACTTCTTAAAAAGTTAAACGTGACCTGTTTACCCAACAAGTCTAATCTAATTAGGCCGTAGATAGGCTAGACCTTAGACTCCGATGAAGATTTTGACTTATTTTCATTCTTAATCCCAACCTACCTCAAGTCATCTTTAACAAAATTCAAAAATAGGTTGTTAATGTTAACAAAATGCAAGCACAAATTGTTTTGAAAATTATTAATTAAACTAAACAAATAAATGACTTAGAAATCCAGAAATAAAATTAGGCAAACCAAGAACAACAATTAAAAGGATACATCAAACTTTTTCCCCCAATTTTCTTCTGTGTCTCATGGATACGAGTTTACCAAATAGAATGAGGGGAGCTTGGTCCACCTGCATGTTGGCATGGCAAGGCCTCCGGAAATTGGGCTTGGAGCCCAAAGATTTACTTGCAGGTTTCTTAGTACACGTCACACCGAAAACCTTATGTCAACTTTACTGTGGAGAAACATTGTTGGGCCAAGTATAGACGTTATATATACACCAATTGTTGGCATAGAATTTTGTGAATTTAGATATCTTGGAACGGGAATAAGCCACATTATCTCTCACACATCTATGATCTAATTTATTAAAGATTTAGTTTGATTCAATTTATTTAATATAAAGATGAGTTTAAGAATTTTTAAAAAATCTATTTAATTAAATAGGTTAAGTTTAAGTTTTTAAAAAATCTTTTTAATTTGTCAGATTAGTCTTTTAAAACTATTGTTTTATAAAGAAATGTAATTGGTAATATATTATAATTTACAAATACATATGATATTTTCTATGAATCATAGTTTATAAATAAATTTTGTTAAAATCATCTTTAATATGAACAATGATAATTAAATGTATATTGTACTTAGGTTGTTAGGTGCTTAGAGACAATTGATTTGTTTAAAATAGACTTGATGATCTATTTGATATATATTTGTTTGCATCTTCATTAACATAAACTTAAATCATGCTTTTATATAGGTTATCAGGCTAAACTAGACTTTAAATAAGTCAAACTTAAAAATATGGTCTATGTTAAACTATATGTATGACCTTAAACTTAAGTAATAGGTCAGCTTAGACCCTATAAAATATAACTCAACCTAGCATATTCTCATCCCTAATAATTTATCTCCTTCGTTTTTTACCCACCTTTAAGAAATATATTAATATATCTTTTTATTTATTTTTACACATGCTCTTTTTCTTTGTATACTTAGGATGTACTTGAATATGTAACTTAATTAAAAACTTATGCAATAACTCGTACTTGAATACTATAAATTTGTATGTAAAATTTATTAGAATAAATTAAAAATAACTTAATTTGATACACTACATTAAGTAACTTGTTAAAAAATTAAAAATAACTTATGATTTCTATAATTTTTTTAAACTCTTCTAAACTCACTCTTAATTAATGTCTTTTTGATTTTTTAAAAAG
This sequence comes from Clitoria ternatea, assembly GCA_037962975.1. Classification (NCBI taxonomy): domain Eukaryota; kingdom Viridiplantae; phylum Streptophyta; class Magnoliopsida; order Fabales; family Fabaceae; genus Clitoria; species Clitoria ternatea. The sequence goes on along the minus strand of CM075669.1, from coordinate 48,623,898 downwards.
GATAATAGTATAATCAATAAAGAAACATTTAATTTTTCTTTGAAATTTCAAAAAGACATATATTTAGAAATAAATTCATACTTAAAAAGAATGATAAAAAGAAATGAAGGAAGTACATCAGATAATATTTAATGCCTTTTTTATTTTATTTTTTCTTTATTCAATCTATTACGTACAAATATTTTTATTTTATTTTTTAAAAATCTCCCCTTTTCTTTGATTCTAAGTGATCTTTTATTTTGATTGCAAATAACTTTTAAATATCTCTATATTTAAATCACAATTACTTTGACATCAATTAAAATAAAAACTCTCAATGAATATAAAAGTATAAACGAAATTCACAACACTTATATAGTAATAGACACAGCAATTATCAAATGATATATATATAATATGTATGATACGAGAAAGAATCTCTTATATAAGAGTGAGAGGAGTAAATCTGGATCGTATAACTATACAATGAATGATTGAGATTAATCATGTAAGTTTTTAAAAAAGTCACGTGACATTTTAAGTGATTATGTGACTTTGAAAAACTTTTAAAGTAAACCATATATTGTATGATTGTATAGCCCAAATTCACTCATCTCACCCTCACATAAAAGAATCTTATTTTAAATTAATGTGATATTTATTTTAATATTATATTATTTTTTTAATAACAAGCAAAGGATGCATGCTTATCTTCATGTTAAATATCAATATTAATTTATTTTCCTCGTGTGTTGAAGATTCATTGAGGAGTCCACAATTCTTATTCCAACTACACTAATGGGACAAGATACATCAGTATGGACTATACAGTGGCATAACAATCCCATTACCACCATATTTCAAATCAATTCACATGTCTCCATTCCAATTTTGCCCATCACCTTCAGCTCCACCAACATATATATATATATATATATATATATATATATATATATATATATATATATATATATATATATATATATATATATATATATATATATTCTCCGAAACAGTTAAACAAGAATATTAATTTATATAATTTTTAATATGTGATTTTTTTTGTCATAGACAGAATTAATAATATTCGATGAGATCAAACAAATGCATGCTTACGGGGAAAAGGACACATTTTACTAAATAATAAAAAGGTACACATTTTACAAAATTGATATAGTTAGATATATCATCATATAATTAATTTTACGTTAAACTTTTCTGGAAAGATTTTAATAATATCTTTTTTAAGAAAAAGAAAATTTAATTTGAGTTGCATCCTAAAGTTATTAGATAAATATTAGTTAAAGAATTAACTCGTTATGTTAGTTATATAAGTTATGTTACTCATCTTGACATTATTACTTTTCTCAATTCTTGACATTATTAGATAAAAAGTTATTATATTTTCCCCTTTTACTCTATTTTTTTTCTTTTCTAAGCTATATTTTTTAACATAATATCAGAACTTTGATATCTATCATGAATTTTTTTTCTTTTTGCTGTTCATCTTTTATTTTCTTTTCATTCTTTATTTTCACAAAGTTCATTTCTCATTTTATGGAGGAAGTTCATTATTCTCACTTCCAAAAGAAATTTATTCTTCCTTCTTTCTTCTGGATACTTTCCTTTCACCTTTCCTATACTTTTCAATGAAACTTTAGTTGCTTCTTTGACGATCAATAATCGCATATCAACGGTGCGACGCTTCAATTTCTTAAATCGCTTTTGGTTTCGAAGGAAGTGAAGTCATCAATAAAAAATTTGGTTCAGCTTGTTACAACTCTCTCACCGTCATTTTTGTCATTACTGCCAAAATCGTCCATAAGAAGCTTCTCACTCTTGATTTCCTTGTTCATGGTTGCTTCCTCGTAGAAACTGTTTTGCATTCAGATTCATGGATTTACTTATGAGGGAACTCAAATCCACTTGTTGCCATTAGATTTCAAGTCAACTATGGTCGAGTTTCTAGGATCAAGCCAACTTTTTGGTGTTTTAGCTCTTTTGTTGTTGCACCTTCTTGATTTACTGGTTATGGTTCTCACTTGAACTATTATGGGAGCGAGATTACAACTTTTCTTCCTGACTTGTTAAGTAACTTTTGTGCTCACAAGTTGTTTGGTCTTTGTTTACTTTGAAGGCACATCCAAGCGTTCAATTATATACTTCTTTGTTATTTTCTTTTGGTTCAGCCTTATATAGCTTGAATTCTTAACTTCTGCCTTATGGTGGTTAGACATGACTTTGTTTTCCTTCTATCTTGAGAGGTTAAAATCTCATATAGTTTTCTTCTCTCGATGATTAAGCATTGATAACTTCTACCTCTTTAGGGTGTATAGAAAATACCTCAAAGGTTAAAGTATTATTTACATATAAGTAGATCAATCGAAACATTTTGTTTTCTCTACAAAGAGTTAAATAAGATCATAGATAAATAACATGACAAATTTAGCAGCGTGCCCGGCCTCCAAATCTCTCATGTGGCTTTGTTTTGTAATTGCATACTTGCTTGCTACCCAACATTCAACTTTTTTCATTTTTAGTATTTGTTTTGTACAGGACAGGTCATGCGCATGAGGCAAATGAAAAGGTGTAAAAATCTTAACAGATTAGGGGATGTCTCTTATTAAGGATAACAACAAATTAATTATGGGAAACAAAAGAAGTGGGGGAAAAGTGTTTATATATATGCTGCTTACCTCAGACTATGCATGGCATGAAGAATAATTATTATTTCATATCTTTAATAATATTCTTTGATCTCATAGGGTGGCCGATTCGCATGCTACCTCTAGAATTTCATGAAAATGGAGTTATCTGATTTTGAGAGAAAGAGAGAGAGGCACAGGTTCCAATTAGCCAATCACCAAAATGCTACTTTAATATGCAAACCAAATCTTATCTTTAATCTCTTTTCTATTGATCCAAGACTATAGTAAAAAATGCAAAGTGATCCCTTTCAAAAAAGAGAAAGTAAAGTGATTGCTTAAAAAATGCCTACTGGTAATGCAAATATGCTCTTAGCAGGTGCCACTCTCTAAAATAAAGGAAGAAACAAGAACACAGTTTTTTCTTTTTGGTGTATCTCAGTATGTGATTTTGTAACTTTTACACGTAGGATCGTCGGGTGCCAATGTTTACATATAGTTCTACGTTATAAATATCTTACCTTTTTTATGTGCATTTATGCAATATTTTATTATTTTATTCATTTAATACATATAGTTCTAAGTTATTATATTTTACATATTTATTTGAATTTTCTTTTCTTCTTATATTTCTTTTCTAATACTCCATTAACACCCAAAATAATTTGTTTAGATTTTTTTTCAACGCTGGGAGCCTTAGGCAGTGTCTTTTCTTTGTTTTTCAAATAATATATTAGTGATGGTTGTGAGATATCGCGTACAGTGAAAAAAAGGAAAATAAGTACTTAAACATTATAAGAAAAAGAAATCCATGCTATTAGTTAGGTGGTCTCTCTTCCCGCGACTTCGCTTTCAATGTTTGTAGTTTTCTCACACAAAATAATTTTAAAGAGAGAATGTATGTTATTAATATGAATTTTCTTTGTTGTTTTTATAGGAGTCTTATAATATGATTTTTGATTTAAAACCATTTTTTAGTTTACAAAATAAAAAACAATAAGGTTAAAATTTTAAAGCTAAAGGGATAGAAAATTGTAGATGGGTCTTTGGGAACTCTTATTAGGACTTTAAGGTAGATGTGTCTCTTGTCGATCAATAGGCATGGCTTCTCCAAGGTGCTTCTCTAGTGAATTATTTTCTAGGAAAAGGCTCTACATGCAAGAACTCCCTTAATGCACTCTAGGTGCTTCCTTCTTTGGATCTAGCCTTGAGAGAGGATTTAGAATGCATATCCATCATTAATTTCAAGTCAACAAAGTGATGCATATTTTCTTGCTCTCGTCTAAAAACTTTAAGAGGCAAAAAGAAGAAGAAAGTGTAAAAGTGGAAAGGAAAGAGATAGAGGAAGGTGCCACTCATTCAAGAATAAGATAAACCTATGGAGATCCACCTCAAGGGGGTGCTCCATTGATAAAGATCAAAGGTTTCTAGCTTCCAACAAGAAGTGAGAGAATTTGAGAGTGCTTTCAAAGTTGCAAATTAGGTAAATGATTCAAATGTAATGAAAAAAGGCATTACACATATTTATAGAGAAGCATGGTTTCCTCCATCAAGCCTCATTGGGTTTTCACATAAAATGAAATGTGGCCTAAAACATGGCCCAAAATAGTCCTAACATACTGAAGACTCATTAAAAAGGGCTTTATTTGGATATACATTATGGAAGGCTAATTTAGGCTAGGCCCAACATCAAAACATGAAGAAATAAGCCCAAATACAAGACCCAAAAGAAAAGTTAAAGAAAACTCAATCAAACCTAAGGGTATAAATGGAAACTAGAAAATATGTACAAGTTATCCATGAGCTTTAAGGTCTTTGAGTCCACATATGCAATATGCTTCCCCAAAGCCTCTTGGGCCTTTTTAAGCCTATAATACATCATGCCCTCCCTCTTTAGAAGCTTTCATTTATGAAAGATTAGAGTCTTTCTCCTCCTAGCTCCATGTTCATGATCATCACCTACATCAAAAAGAGATAAGTCACTAACATTAAACGTCGCACTAACCCTACCATTCTCACCTAAAAGGTCCAATTTGTAAGCATCACTATTTATTCTTTGTACAACTTGAAAGGGTCCATCTCCCTTAGGTTGGACTTTGGATTTCCTTTGAGAGGGAAACCTTTCCTTTTTCAAGTGAACCCAAACCCAATCACCTATCTCAAAGACCACCTCTTTCTTACGAGTCATTTTTCCATAATGTTCATTTTTCTTTTATAATTGGGCTTTAATCCTCTCACGAGGAGTTTTTAAATAATTTGCCTTAGCAAGCTCATCCTTATGCAAAATGGAGGAAAGGTTGGGTAAAGGTAGTAAGTCTAGAAGGGTAACGAGGTTGAACCTGTAGACTACCTCAAAAGGAGAACACTTTGTGTTAGAATGTGTAATCCTAATGTAAGCAAACTCCACATGTGGAAAAGACTTATCCCAAGACTTAATATGTTTCCTTATAAAGACTCTAAGCAAGGTGGAAAGTGTCTTATTAACCACCTTAGTTTGCCCATTTGTTTATAGGTGGTAACTGGTAGAGAATAGTAACTTAGTACCTAACCTAGATCATAAAGTCCTCCAAAAATGACTCAAAAACTTGGTATCTCTATAAGAGACAATGGTATTAGGCATACCATATGATCGAACCATTTCTTGAAAGAAGAGTCTTGCCACATGACTAACATCATTCTACTTTGTGGCATGGAATAAAATAAGGCATTTTAGAAAAATGGTCCATTACCATAAAGATAGAGTCAAATCCTCTTTGGATTCTTGGTAACCCAACAACAAAGTCCATACTTAAGTCAATTCATGGGGAAGAAGGAATAAGAAGATGAGTGTACAATCCATGAGGTAAAGACCGAGATTTTTCTTGCCTATATACAATGCAATGACTACATAATCTATGTATATCACGCTTCATATATGGCTAATAGAAGTGTTCATTCAAAGTATCTAAGGTCTTTTATTCACCAACATGACCCATCAATCCTCCTTCATGTGACTCTTTTTAAGATAAGGTCTCTAATGGATCTTTTAGGTCTCCATTATATGGAGCCTAAATGAAAGTGATCCAAAAAAGTAATTTCTTTGTAGATCTAGATAACTCAAGTGATACAGAAGAAGAACTCAAGCTTAGAATTCAAAGAAATTCAAGAATAAGTTCTAGATCTAGAATTGTACCTCCTAAGGCAACAAGCTTTTAATACCACATGATTCACTCTATGTGTTTACTTCTTTAGATCTAACCTTGAGAAAAGATTTATAATGCATCTCCATTATCAATTTCAAGTCAACACAGTACTACATATTTTCTTGCTCTTGGCCAAAATCTTTAAGAGTGAAGAAGGAGAAGAAGATACAAAAATGGAAAGGAATGAGATGAAGAAAGGTGCCACTCATCCAAGAATGAGATAAACCCTAGGGAGATCCACCACAAGGAGGTGATCCATTGATAAGGATCAAACGTTTCTAGATACTAACAAGAAGTCCTAGATGGAATTTGAGACCGCTCTTAAAGTTACAAATTATGCAAATGATTTAAATGTAATAAAAGAGAGGGAATTATACCTATTTATAGAGAAAATGGTTCCATCCATCAAGCCTCATTGGATTTTTTCATAAAATGAAAGGTGGCCCAAAACATGGCTCAAAATCACTTCTAACATGTAAAAGACTCACTAAAAAGGGCTGTAATGGGAAGGCTAATTTGGGCTACATCTCTTGGGTCCACATAGGCAATATGCTTTCCCAAAGCCTCTTGGGCCTTATTAAGCCTAGAACGTCTCATAGGCCCACTAATCCCACTAAGATCATCCATGCTCAAAGGTTGATGTCATTAATATGCATCTAGAGATCTAACTCGTTGATGCCATTATGGCCTTGTAGCTAGAAAAATAATACCTCCTCTTTCTAGAAAGAAGTTAGAAACTGAGGGTTAAAGAAGGCCGATCTGGATAAGTATTTTGTTGATTCTCTAAATTTATTAAAGGATTTCTAGGATTTTCTTTAGCGCTTTAGGTAAACTTAAAGTATCGAAGAGAAAAATACATTAGGGTGAATTGAGATATCAGAGAACTCAATAAGATAAATGAAGCCCTAAGAGTTCAAGAAAAAATGATGGGGGGCTATAGCTTCTGAAATCATATCAAGTAACTTTAGGCTCTCAACCCTAAGGTTGTTTTGCTGATTTGAGGTACTAGCCATTTCATGGGGTTAAGGAATGTTATCCTTGACTTCTTTTATAATGTTGAATGGGTACCTATTAACACATTGAATCCATCTCTGATGGACATGGGTTCCTCAAAAGTGAACAATGAGATACTCAGGGTAGCTTTAGAGACCACCTCCGCAACTTCCGACCTCTAGGAGGTGGAGATCCTTATCCTTGTTTAATCTTTTTTTTCTTATTTATTTTGTAATTTTCTTTTTATAAGAATAATTTATTTTCTTTTAGGAGGTAGAGTTTAGAGAAGCATTAGAGTCAAGCATGGCATGTGTTCAACAAGCATGACTTATGCTTATGCCAAGTGATTTGGGCCTTATAGCCGAGCACGATATGTGTTCCTTTAAAGACAACCCATATTGAAATGCTAAATGGTTTTAAAATAAGCTTTTGGATCCATTATTGGATCTACCATATTACAACCCTCTAAGATGCTTACATTGCATAGATCACAAAGTCTTTACATTGCCATAACCTTTATTTCCATTATCATTATCCTCTACTTCTTCCATTCTCAGGTGCTCATAAAGATTTCTTTCCCCATTCTAGAGATTGAAGATTCAAGGGTACTTCTCCATCATATTAGGTCTATTCTCTATTAAAGGGTTTCACTTGGGTTTTCTTTTATTTAGATTATGGATTTTATGTTTATGTTTATTCTCATGTGTTTGTTTATGAACACGTGTGGCTATATCCCTTTACCTCAAAAGGTTAAGGTGAAACTTTATGGTGAAGGGTTGGAGGGTGTTATGGTGGAATCTTAAAAAGACTTCTTATTTGTTCTATTTAAGATACTTTACTATTCTACCTTTGAGGTTCCTGTCTTAAAAATCTGTTACACACTTAATAGAAACATTGACAACACCAAGTTTATGTCTTCATAAAAACCTTAAGCTTCATAAAAACCTTAATTACATATCCTTGTAATTATCATAATGTTTATGTCTTCATAAAAACCCTAAGCTTTAAATGAGATGATTTTTGTTCCAACACATGACACACCAAGTTTTCTAGTTGTTAGGGACTATAAAAGTAGCCACTCAAAAACTTGTTGTTTGGCTGATTAAGTATTTTTTTTTCTTTTCTTTTTATTACTTTTGCTTGTTTAATGCATGCTAACCCACTCTCACTTACATTTACTATTTGATCATGAATTAGAAAGAACAAGTAAAAGGTTGCAATAAAAAAGCTACATAAAGAATGGTGACACCTCTAGGAGGAGAACAAAATTAGTTGGATTATATGACCCCAACCAATGTTATAATGAAGAGTATTATACACGTCCCTGTTATGGAGCTAAATAATTATTATTTAAGATGAAGGTTTCCTCATTGATATGATTTAGAAATATTGATAATTTAGGAAAACACTTATAGAAGATACACATTTGTGTGTGCATAAGGAAGTTCTTAATGTTGGCTAATATGCTGGAATATAACATGGTATCTGAAGATATTATCTATTTCACGCTTTCTCCATTCTATTTGATCAATAAAGTCCAAAATTGACTAAACCATTCTTCACCTAAATTTTTTATCACCAATTGGGATGAACTTTTATGCTAGTTCTAGCCCGAGCTTCTTTCTCATGTGTATTCTGGCTAAGCATGCCTTATATTCTTCCTGATTATTAAACGTATGAAACATGAATCTAAAGGAGTGTAGCATGATGATTTCAACTTTCTAGATGCCTTATATTATATAGGATTTTCCAATTTGGCTGGTTAGTTCCCATTATTATGGGGTTACACTTGAAGTATTACCTCAACTTTCTAGATTCGGTGACTAAATCAAAAGTTATTTTCTTCGGCTTTTGATAGTTTAGCTCTAGTTTTTGCAGGGATTTTTCGATAAAGTGGATAGGGAACTTTGTCCTCTACTTCTTCGCACTTTGGGGTTCACATAAACTTTTGCTTTCTTTAAAATATGGTAAAACGACATTGTTTTTTGTTGCATTTTAGGAAGAAATATATTCAAGGCTATAATTCATCCTATCAGTTATTGGACTTCTTGTGTTTTCCAAGATTTTCATGTTTACTATTTCCTATAATTCTTCAGGTTAGCATTTATGCCCCTATGGTTTAGCATAAAACTATAAAATTTACTTGTTTAGACCTTGAAGTGCACTTCTCAAGTTCAACTTCAACATGTGTTATCTTAATTTATCAAAGATTTTGGTCAAGTTTAGCATTGAATCTTCTCCCACTATAGCCCTATGCATTATCTTTGATACAATATCACTTCATTCCAAATGACACTACTCCGTAATAGTAAGATGTTCTTTCTAAGATAAAGGCTTTCTTCTCCTTATCATTTGGATACAATAGGAGTTGGTTGTATCCAAAGTATGCATTCGTAAAGGACAAGTATTTATACCTTGATGTTGCACCAATGAGCTGATCTATCCAAGGTAGTGGATAGGGGGATGTCAGACATGCTAGGTTTAGATTAGTATAATTTATACACATCCTCCACTTCTTATTAGCCTATTCCACCATAACTATGATAGAATACTAAGAGGTGTTCTTTATTTCTCTAATGAAGCCTACATCCAACATTTCTTTTACCTTTTCATCAATAGCCTTTTTGCCTTCCTAGGCTAACATTTTTCTTCTTCTGGGATATTTCATGTGTCTTAAGAAATATTCCTAGAAAATGGTATTCTAGGGATGGATCTACCCTAGTTATATCAGAGGCCATCCAAGCAAAAAAAAGTCATTGTTGTTTCACGAAAATCCTTTTGTTGTCTCACAAGAACTTGCCGAATCTATCTTTTAAGTATCTTGAAAGAGACTTATCTCTCTTGGTAGTTTATCATTCTTCATCTTTGATGTGGTTTAACTTCAAATTGCCTTTGAGTTTGGGTCTCAGCTTAGGAGGGGCTTTCCTATAACACCCTCATTTTAGTTGTCTGCTTTTCTTTATGTATGTGTGTTTCCTTCACTAGCTTAGTGCTAGGTGGCTAGAATGTCAACCATTAGCTAATCACGGCCTAAGGTACAAGAGCGTGGATGCGAGTAGAAGAACCCATAATTTGATGCTTAGGGACTAACTTGACTTATTTTACAAACTTTTAAATGTTTATAATTTTAAAAAAAAATTAAGTATTATGTGTTCGTACTTTAGAAATTAGTTTTGGAAAATTATTTAAGGTGGTTTTATAAGAAACCATTTTATTTAGGTAAAAGTTTTGGTGGTTACCGATTCTAAGGGAACTAGTAAAGTAGCTAGAGGATTTCAAGAAAAAAAATTTTTAGCTTTGGGATCATTATATTTTATATTTCTCAAATATTAAGGGTTCGCTTCGATATTGCTATATTTGAAAAAAAATCAAGTTAGGGTTTTTAAATGTAAAAAATGTGAAAATTTCACATCTTTATTTTAAATAATGACTAATTACACCCCCTAAATTGCTTTTCACACCTTTCTAATACATACAGACTCTTTCTCGCTACACTAATGGCCCATTACCTCTTTATTTTAATTTTCACACTCTTTCACTTAAACACATAACACTCTCATTTTATAAAATCAAAAGCTATCCCCTCTCTCTTTATGTCTCCCTCAATCTTTTCTCCAACCACCACACTCACCCACAACCATCGTGTTAAAGCGATTTTTAATGACGCTTTGGGCACCATCAACCATTAGTCTTTTCCACATAAAAATACTTCATCTTGCCTTTATTTTCTTTATAGATTCCAAAAATCAAAACCACCATCAAGCCACTTATTGCCATCATTAAACCATTACCCTTAGCCACCACCAAGTTTGCTTGCTCTTTTCACTGTCAAGAGCTAAGTGTAACTCCTAAACTATATTTTCAATATGTTTTTAAAGTTTAAGGGGTAAATGTTATAAACCTAAGCTTTCAAGTTTTTGAAAGTGTGCCAAAATAGGTTTTAATAATGTTTTTGTTGTATTTTTTTTGTTTTAAGAACCATTTAGAAACAAAGTAACATTCAAAAGTACCACAGTGGGCTCTTCTCGACCAAACCACCTAGGTAAAGGTGGGTGTTTGAGCTCCAAGGTCAGATGAATGGTAGCGTTGACGACCTTGGCCAAGTTGATGTTGAAACCAATAGAAATGGGAACATTTAATTATTGTGTTATTAAGCTGTTTAATTTATTTGTGTTGTTAGATTGGCTAGTAACATTACAAAAACATTATTTGATATGTGTGTTATTTGTGTGTGCCTAAATTACCTGTGGATGCCTAAATTATTTTTAAGATGGATAATATATTTTATGACATTAAACTTTTACATAGAAATGTTTTGTGAGCATGTTAGGGAATATCAATGTTTGATGTTTGGATTTGAGATTTTAATATAGTGATATTAAATGTATCAAGTTATTGTCTAGTCAATTATAGGAGATTCTGAGCTAAACTGATTAAGTTGTAAATTTTTAAATTTATACTATGATGATTGATTTGTGAAAATTAATAATGATAATTACGGCACTAAGTTAACATTGATAACTTACATCATGTGTTAGTCTGATGATAAGGGTTGCTATAATTGAAATTCATATGGTTTTGATGTTATTTAAATGTGAAGAAGTACACATAATTTGGTTGAGTTGTGATGCGCCATATTTGTATTGATCCTCTACTAGGCAAAGTAAATTGTGAGTTGGCATTGATCTAGAGTGGCTTAAATCCCATTTATGGCGAGGCCTTAATTTTGGGTGTATTGTGATTTTAGTGGCATTGATACAAGGTCAATTAGACTTATATGTTATTTTTGGATTGGTTCCAAGTTATTGGGAAAAGCTGAAAACGGTAAAGGTAATTTTATGAATTATTATGGTTTGACCACTTTGCGTATTTTCATAATTATTGATGGCTATAGGGTTTGTTCTAACGATATCAATGTGTTTTGTGTCCAAAAGATTTTGATGTTTTAAAATGTCTTTTTTTCTTAACATGTTTACAAAACTTGTATTTGAAAACCTTTAACTACTCATAGCTTATGTGATTATGAATCTAAACCAAGTTTGTTACCCCAATACTTGAAAGATTAAAAAGAATTCTTGGGCTTTATTTAGAGTTTCATTTATAAATGGACTTCACTAATCTTTGAAGTGTTCTTAATGGTTAAACTTTCTTGATGTTTTGATGAGCAAAATTCAATCCAAATTCTTTAAGAACACAATTCATCTCTATCATACTTATTGATTTCCAAGTGTATGTGACAATGTCGTAGGGGTTGGATTTGTTATACATAATAGTTTTAAAAGCTTTGAGAAATTATGTGCCCTGTTATGTTTTACGGATTAAACTACCTTAATAATGAGTTATTTTTAAAATTTGGTGACCAAACATTATATGGGTTTTGGTTTACACTCATAATGATAAAATGAACAACATCCAGTGTCATGTATTATACGCATAGTGTGCCCTAGGTAGGAAGTCCAATGGTGCGCACCCAAGTGAGGGTGGCTCTTTGTGAGTAATAATTTCCTTATAAGTATGAATATGCACTTGAATCTTGCCTCTAGCATAAGGAGTTGGGTAACAGAGGGTTGAGCCTCTGGTAGCTGATCAATAAAACGTTAAGACCTATTATTGTCTTGTTTATGGCTGTGATTTGTTGTGGTTTATACCACATTGTTGAGGGCGACATGTGTTGGATATAAAGGTAGTGGGTTTTGATACCAAGTAATTATAAACATCTGTATAAAAATTGTTGAGGATGACTTGTTACCGATTTGCATGATTGTACCTATCTTTAAATGCTTTTATGATAAGAAGTAGCTACCGCCACCGCCCACTCCATCTGATTTCAAGTCTTCATCCTTCTATGTCCCTTCATATCATCATATTGAGGACCACGACTCATAAGAAAATAGGTAATGCTAGGGACTGTAAGAGGTGTCTTCTTATGGTGAGAAAGAACTCATGGATAGACCCATGAAGCAACAATTAGTAGAAGTATTTACGTGTGAGGCTATTCATATTATAGGTAACCCTGGGGGAGGAGGAAGTGTTATTAAAGAGGATGATGGTGAGGAGGAGGATGGTGACGATAGGCCTATTGAGGAGTAATGAGCCTTGTGCTTTTATAGCTTTTGCTCTATATTTCTACCACCACCACCTTTCTTATGCTTGACTTGTTAGGATGACTATATGAAACTCACTACTCTATATTTTACTTTGATCTCATCATGGAAGAACCTTTGATGCTCTATGTTGAGAATCATGGTCCATTTTCTTTTATTGTTGTCAAATTTTTATATTTGATTAATTTTTAGATGCTCATGTGTAGTTACAGTATGGTTGACCTACTTCCACATGAATTTTAGATAATAGATAAAGTTTGAATGTATTTTGAATCATCAAGGTAAAGTAAGTCACACCAAGTGTATCTAGTTGTAGTCGTTCCTTTAAGTGTTCTTAGAAATATCAAGTTTTGATGGTTGGAATTCCTAACTAAATGACACTGATATGTTTATGTTTGATCAGGTTAATATAAGGAAAATTGAGAAGTTTATTAATTTGATTTGTTATAGGAATTCTAAAATAAAGGTGGACTTATAAGTTATACCTTTCTTTCAAAAAAAAGAAGAAGACTTTTACCCTTAAAATTTTAGTCCTAACCAAATAACTTAAAAAGCAAGATAGATTACCTCGAGATTAAACAGAGAGGCAACATAACATTTGGTGGTACTAGAGCAAATTACCTTTGGACTAGGGGAATGATCCAAGTTATTATGAGTTGTTTGTAGTTTGATTATTTGATTTATGAATTATTTGATCCTCTGTTTGCTTGGTTATTAATATGTTAGGTAGTTACGATTTTTCCTCCTTTTGGATTTTAAAGTTAGTGGCGTTTATAGGTTGAACTCTGGCAGAAATATGGGATAATCAAGCTATGCTTACAACATTTTAGAGATTAATGAAAACCCTTAATAGGAGGGACTCATAAGATTAGGATGGGAGTTTTAAGGACTTAATAATTTCCTAAAGCGTAAGCCATCACAGTTAAAAGGACCCTATGATCTTGAAGCTTCTTACCTATGAATTATGGAGTTGGAGAGGATCTTTAGAGCTCTTAGATGCATAAAATTTCAAACTATAGTTTATGTTGTTTACTTACTAATCAAAGAAGCTGAAAATTAATGGTATCTTACTACGAAAAGGGTAGTAGCTACTGGAAGAGAGTTAATTTGGAATAACTTTTAGGAATGTTTCTTAGATAAGTATTTGAGCACTAATATTAAAAGTAAAGAGTTAGGGTTAATAGATTTGAAGCAGGGTACTATGATACTTGCCAAGTATAATGTTAGGTTTGAAGAATTGGCATATTTTTATCCTCTATACTAATAGGTTGGTCAAGAGGCATCAAAGTACGTTCAGTTTAAGAATGTTGAGGCTATATGACATTAAGAAATCTAAGAGTTCCTGGTTTTAGTGAATAAGTGTAGAAGTTTTTGAAGAAAATCATTTGGCTAGGATGAATGAATAGAAGGAAGTAGTTTAGTAAAGACCGTGAAGTTTACCTTTAAGAAGAAAGGACATTCTATTGTCCAAATTTCTTTTGAGGACCTAGTATAGGTGTATGGAAACTTGTGGCTAGAAACTTACAACCAAGAAGTAGATCTAAGATAAGGTGTTTTCAGTGTTAGGACCTCACTTGGCTAAGGATTGTAAGAGTAGACTAGAAGTGATTTGTTACCAATGTATATAAAAGGGGGCATATTAGGCCTAATTACCTTTAGAATGCTCAAGGAAACAAAAGTTAGAGAATGCAGTTCAATCGACAGATGGAAGAGGAAACCTAATCAAGTGACCCATAACAATAAGTTGCACATTGGATTCTTGTTGTGAATGATGTTTGAGCATCCTAAGCTGACAGCCTAGTACAAGATAAGTGTGTTATCAGTGATGTTACCTTGTTGGTAATGTTTGACTCAGGTGCCACACATTCTTTTATCTTTAAGGATTGTGTGAAGCATTTGGGATTAAATGTTAATCCTTTGCCTTATGAATCGATAGGATCTACACTTATTGACACATCTCTCAATACTTCATGAATGTATGAAGGATGTTCTTTGTATGTAGATGTTGGATTTTTGTTGTGGATCTAATCTATTTTCCTTTAAAAGGTTAGAACATGGTCCTAGGAATGAACCGGGTTTTAATTAACCATATATTGATTGATTTTCATAAAATAGTGTCATTTATCCGTTTGAAGATAAGGCTAGTCTAAAAGAAACCATCCCATAAGATTCCATGAAAGTTTTCTTGAAAGGAGAATATTAGTTGCTTATGTTGTTTTCCCTCATGGAAGAGAAGGTTAACACTAGGATATAGGACTTGCCTATTTTCTATGAGTTCTTGAAGGTGTTTTTGAAAATGTTGATAACTTACCTCTAAAGCACAACGTTGAGTTCTCCATAGATCTTGTTCCAGGAGTTGGACCTATCTCTATAACACCATATCATATGTTTCCTATAAAGTTGGTCAAGTTGAAGAAACAAGTAGGGGGTTGCTAGAGAAGAACTTCATCTGTTCTAGTGTGCCCTCAAGGGGAACACCTTTCCTATTAGTTGAGAAGGATGAGAGTATAAGGTTTTCCATAGATTATAGGCAGTTGAATAAGGTAACCATAAAGAATAAGTATCATTTGTTGAGGATCGATGACCTTATGGATCAATTAAATGGAGCAACAGTGTTCTCTATCGTTGATTTCAGGTTGGGGTATCACTAGATATAAGTAAAGAATAAATATGTTTTGAAGACAACCTTTAGGACACGTTACAATCATTATGAGTACTTGGTTATGCCATTTGGAGAGATAAATTTCCCCAGCGTTATGTTTATGGATTACATAAATAAGATGTTTCATCAATTTTTGTATAAGTTTATGATCATCTTTATAAACGATATTATGATCTATTTCAAGAACTTAAAGATGAAGGTTACACAGGTTCACACTATAAGGGGGTTGAATATTGTATTTAAAAATTTTGGCAAATTCTTTTCACAAAATAAAGATTTAAATACCTGTTTGAATTTTCTTAAAGACTTACTTAAAACATGAAAACAAGAGACTAAGTACTCAAACACTTGTCTGAGTTTTCTTAAAAATTAAAAATAGAGAGTAAACACAAAAGAAACTTTAAAGACAGTAAAGAGAACAACACACAAATAACTTTTATACTGGTCCACCTCTCAACCAAGGTCATGTTCAATCCCTGTTTGAGCATAATAAGATTTTGTTTTAACTAATCAAGAACCTAAGTGCAACCCACACTTACTTACAATGATCCCAAGTATTCATTCACAACTTAGCCTCTTCAGACTAATTACCCAAGTATTCTTAAACAAGCCTCTTCAAGCTCAACAAGCTTCTTAGAGAAAATAAGGATTTCCTAAGTCTTTATAAAGACCTTTGGGGTATTTGAGCTTATAAAATTGAATTGATTATTTAAGATGTAAAATAATAAAAATCTCTAAGAAATTTACAAGTAAGAATTACAGAATTTTGCATAACTTGTAGAATACGTAGATGAGAAGAGATGTAGAAAGTTAAGGCACTTTGCATTCTTCAAATGAGCTTCTTTATATAAGCTTCTTGTAGAGGGATGTTGAGAGACAAAAAGCATTTATCCAAGGGAAACATGACATTTGGATAGAGCTTTTTGGGATGACTTATAAAGCATGTTCGTTTTGTGTTAGTTTATGATACTTTAGTTGTCTGACTTTTCATTTTGATACATAAGTATGACACTCATTTTACTTAATCAGTCTTTTTAGAGCTTTAATTGGATGGATAGTCATGCTTGGGTCAAAACAGTTATAATAAGCATCAAAACATGAGCTTTGACTTGTAGCTTGTATATACTACATTCCACATAGGGTGTCTGAGTTAAGTCTCTAGGGTGTGTGAGTTCTACGGACCTTCAAAGAGCTTCTTAAGACTTCTAGTTTCTTGTGGCTTGTATTCTTTGTATATTAACCTTATATAGCCTTGAAACATTAGTCTAATAAATAATATAATATTTTTATCATAATCAAAACTTTTGAGAGGCCCTTAGAACCTCATATGTTCTTTTAGAAGTTAAAGAAGCATGAAGAATACCTTAGAATTGTTTCACAGACCCTTGAGGAGAAAAAGCCATATGTTAAGTTGTCTAAGTGTGAATTTTAGTTAGAAGAAGTGAACTTTTTTAGGCCATGTGATTTTAAAGATGATGTTTTTATAGATCTAAGTAAAGTAGAAGTTGCGTTTATTTGGGAGAGGCCTAAGTTTATGAGTGAGATAAAGATCTTTCTTGGTTTAGCTGGCTATTACTGTAGGTTTAAAGAAAGTTTCTCTAAGATAGCATTACTCCTTATGTGTTTGACCTGGAAAGGATGATCATTTGTATGGTCACAGGGGTGTGAATCTAGCTTTTAAGAGTTGAAAAAGAAGTTGATATTGATTCTGGTGTCTATTTTACTAGATGTTCAATAAAGCTTTGAGGTGTTTTGTGATGCATTGAAGCAAGGTTTTAGGTGTGTGCTTTTGCAAGAAAGAAAGGTAATGATGTTTGCTTCAAGGAAGTTATGACCACACAAGGTGAATTATCCAATGTATGATTAAGAGCTAGCTGTAGTGGTCTTTGCATTGAATATTTGGAGGCATTATCTATATGGTGAAAAATTTGAGGTCGTTTATGATCATAATATTTTGAAATATATGTTTGATAAAAAAGAGTTGAATATAAGGCAGAGCAGAAAAATGGATTTTTTTAAGGAATATGATTTTGAGTTGACGTATGACACTAGGAAGTTTAATGTAATAGTTGATGCCCTTGGTACAAAATCAACACATGTTGCAAAATAATGGTAAATAAGTTAAAACTTCTTTAAAACTTTAGGAATTTGAATATGATAGTGGAGTTATGACCATAAAGGTAATGCACTCCAAGTGCTTGAGAGAATGGATCTTGCTAAAGTAGAGGTACTAGATCATTTCTTTAACCTCTATCTAACATCAAACATCATCTAGCATTGAAGCAAGGCTTAATCAAACCATGATTATTGGAGCATAAGAGGGAAGAAAAATTAAAATGGAATGGCAGAATATGAGTACATAAGCACTACTTTTCATGGGAGAAATAAGCTAATGTAGATCCACCATAAGGAGGTTCTCCATTAATAATGATCAAAGTTCCTAGGTTCAAGCCAAGAAGAATCCTAGAGAAAAAAGTTGAGAACTCACTAAATTCAAATTTACTCAAATGAATCATAGGTATAAAATGAGATGAGAGACACCTATATATAGGCATAACAAGATCCTTTTTCTCAAGCTAAGTAGTTTGGCCATGTAAGGCCCTTGGAATGAGCAAAACCCATAAAACCTAAAGACCACAAAAATGGCCAATTATAAGGCTTAAAAGAAAGGTGGTCCAAATACATGGTCTGAAAGCCCAAGTCTAGCTAAATAAAATCCTAAATGAAAACTATAAAAAAAAATATGTATAAATATCCTGTAGTGTCCATGATCACATCACACATTTCTTCTTTTAGAAGCTTTCATTCTTAAAAATTCGCTCCTTGCTCATGATCTCTAGCTCCACCATCATGATCATGTCAAACAAAATGAAGGACAAAAATGAGAAACACAAGGAAAATAAGGAACTATGAACAAGTTACCAGGGTCAAGGACTAACCTTAGCCTTTTAGAGCATATACTAGATGTAAAGAATAGTCAAAGATATGAAACTTATGATAATCATGATAAGAAATGACATGTCTCTATGAGAAAGTAGATAAAGGAAACTATGAGGCATATGGTCATCAAAATATTCAGCAAGATGTTTCCTTAAAAATACACACTCAAAAGTATCATAGATAACCACACTAGTAGAAAGTCCAAGCAATAATCCATGTTATTCCAATGATTTATTCCATGTTGTCCTACCAATATTATTTGAGGCAAAACTATCCATGTAAGGTGTAACAACCCTCATTTTCCCTAAGAAGCCTAGGGACTCAAGGAAATAGAGAGTATGATTTTTTGTAGATTAAGATTGAGGCTAAGGACACTCTGTTGCATAAATAATATGTTTGTGTGTGTGAAAATGCTAAATCGGGTTGGCAAGACCCAATAAAACAATAATAGTATTAATAATAATAATATAAGGATGAGTTCTCGAGTATGATTAAGAAACCCCGCAGATTGTCATGTATTGACTATCCTGCCCCATGGTTAGTATATCTATAGCATAACTAGTAAGATTGTGCAACTGATTTTGTAAACTGAGAAGAATTGAGCAAAACTCGTAAGCCTAAGTTATGCCCCTAAATGCCTCCTTAGTTTGGCCATAAAAATACCATGAGTATCTGATCTCAATGGTTCTAGTCTCTAATGATCCATAATTAAATTCTAAACACTTCTCCTGAAGACCCCTAACTCTAATTCGGATCCCATTGACCCCGATTCTTGAGAAAACACCCCGTTAAGCCGTAACTCTCGTATTTGCCCCAACAATGAATAGTGTTTTAAGCATAACTTTAGCCTAGGATATCGAAATCAAGAAATTCTTCTCTTGATTTACTCCTAATGAAAAACCTTACAACTTTCATTTTTGGCCTCGAAAGCTAATTTCCCACGGATTACTCCCAATTTGAGATTTAAGAATTTGTACCCCAAAAAACTCATTTGTTATCCCGTTAAATTTTGTATGGTTTATAAGAAAATTCATAACTCTTTCTACCAATATCTAATTCACATGATTCTAGTCCCATAATTATTGTAATAAAAACCTCTACAATTCTCATGAAGACTTCAAAAGCTAGTTAACATCACAAACGCGTAAAAAATTCAGTCTTTTAGCTGTCTTGTTGGTAATGCCCAAACATGACCTATTGCTGGTATTTCATGTGTAATTTCCTCTACTGATGTCAAAATAAGGTCGTTCTTATTTTTATGGACTCATACCAAAATTACCTACAATTATTATGAAGGTTCTGAAAGCTAACTCTCAATAGATTGTTCATAATAATTACCTCTTTTTGGCCTTTAAAAATTCGGGAGCACCAGGAGCACCTTTCCTTGGTTTAGGCCTAACTTTTGCTAAGGTTATTGAAACCACTCATTATTTAGCTCATTTCAAAGAGAAAAGAAAATCCTACAACTCTCTTGTTCATCATTTTTCCAAATTCCAAGCCTATCACCTTTTTACATATTTATCAAGTTTTCTTAAAGAACTATGTCTAGAATTTCCATCAGGTGCTGATTAAATAATTGATCCACCGAGCAACCTTTTCCCTATAAATACGTGTCAGCCCTTTCAATTCTTGCACCCATCTTTTATTTATCACTTCCGTTCTCTCTCTAAAACTCGCTCTCTCTAAAATGTTCTTTTCTCTCTCTATTCTCCCTCTTAATCGTCCACCACCTTCACCCTTCCTCTACCATGCCAACCACCACCACCGCCACTCTTCCTCTTTTCTTTTCCCTTTGCATGCTGTCACCATCACACCATCCTTCACCAACCATCTCCTCTCCACCTTAGCTACACCATAAGCCACCTCCACCCATCTACCACCCGCGGCCACCATATCCTCCTCCACCTACCAACACCACGGTCACCGCCCACCCCTCACCCACTTCCTTTTCTTTTCCACTCCACCACCGCCTCTCGGACTCACAATCACCTCACGGTCACCCACTACCCGCAGCCTCACCACCTCACATCCACATGACCAACTATCTCACAGCCACACCTCCATCTTTAAGATGCTTTACATGTGACCACCACCGGTTACAGATCACCTTGCTTGTTTGATTGGAGCAAACAAATCAACGATCGGAGCCAGGAACAATAGATTTAGAGCTTAACACTTTCTCACCGACGAGTGGAAACTCCGTCCCAAGTAAGGGGGTTCTCTCTAGTGTCTCTAGGGTATTTGCATGCTCAAGGTGGGTAAGGGCCTCTCTTACGCCTTTACCTTTGGGTGTTTTAGAAATTTCTGGTATATTTACACTTATTTATCGATATTTTAATGTTAAAATAATTATTAATATTTTTATACGGAATTTGGTTGACTGGTGAACTGTCTAGATCTCTAACTGAGAAAAGATAAAGAACATTGGGTGCCGAGATGGCTCCTTAATCTAAAAAGTGCGGAATCGTAATATGGAGGAAATAAGGGCGGACATGTTGGCTTAATGTGTACTTTGTTATTGCCAAAAATGTGTAATAATAATTATTGAAGTGTGATCCATGAGGTAGAGGGTAGTAATTGTTCTTATTTATGTTAAGCGCTAGATTTCATAATAGAAAATTATTTTTAAGTTTTACCAGGTATTTCAATGTAAAGAAAAAGGAAAAAAGGAAATTAAAAATAAATAGTATTATCTCGAGTTTTAAATAAATGTGTAGTTTCTTTTCCAACCAATTGCTTACGAACTATATTTTTTATAGACCGATCAAAATGAGACTTAGAGTCGATACATATGACTAACATTAAATTCAAATCGGTAAGAGGACTCAACTATGTTGTGCTCTGTGGTAAGTCTAATTAGATTTATTCAGTGTACAAGAATAACAGTTGAGTACTACTTTATTCTGAAATACTCCTTAAGTTTTTAGACTTATTCGAGTATACCAATAAGGGTAGCAGCTAAGGATTGTTTATTCTTTGAAAGATACTCTAAATACACACTACACAAGAATAATGACCGAGTGCTACTTTATTTTAAAATGCTGCATAAGTCTTTTAGATTTATGCGAGCATACCAATAAGGGTAACGGCAAAACAATGTTTTATTATCTAGGAAAAATACTCTATATTCCCGTTACATTAAAATAATGGCCAAATATTATTTTATCCGGAAATGCTCCATAAGTCTTTAAGCTTACTCGGGCATATTGATAAGGGTAGCGGCCAACCATTATTTTATTCTTTAACAAGCAATATTCGATAAATAATGAAAGGGGTACAACCAATTAGTAGTACAAAGTAGTATTATATATATATAAAGACACATATACTCTTACTGATATTCCCTAGATGGATTATAAGATTTGGAGTATAACATGAATACTCTTTTATCTTGAAGTTTTGTATAGTCCGTTAAATAAGCAAGATCTAACGAATTAAGGATAATTACACCCGAGGCAGGAACACGCAGACACCTAGGTGTTGAAGGGTAAAGAATGAGAATGCATACTGCATCAAAAATATTGTTTTGGCCAAAAGGATGTAATGAAAATTAGAGTGTACAACAAGGGATACGTTGGAATATGTTCGCATTTGATCCATAAGAAGGATCTACAAAGTACAAATAGGTCGGAACGCCAATGGCATCAGAGTCGTGCCTGAAGTCGGGCGTTTCGATTCAAGCCTAGTGTACTTTGACTGGGACAGAGTGTGACTATGATCATGCAGAGCCAAGTCTTATTGTAATGTGATCACGAGTTATGGGATGAGATGAATCCATGATGAGTGGGACATGCGTGTCCTTGATACCCATATCTTGTAGGGACTTGGTGTTCTCTGATCGCTCTAGCTGTTGTGTTTCCCATAGTAAATATACTATAGAGGAGATGGTTTTTATTGATATAGGCCCACATGCATCATGAAATGTAATCTCAGATAAATTATAAGACACCTAACCCATACATATCATGACATCATTATGAGTGAAGTGTTGTTTTACAGCAGTCTATTTACAAGCAATGTTTTATGATTGTTTGATTGTAACTATAAATGAAGTACACTCTTATGTGGAAACCCTGAAGTTTGAGAGTGTATACTCACCCCTCTAGTTTGTCTGTGTTTGTCCACAATAAACCAATGGTAGAAGGACAAGGAAACCAGGAACTAGAGCTTGAGGACCAACAATAAACCACTTGGTCAGGGATTGTTGAGTAAGATATGCAGAAGTACTTCTCCTCTTCAGTAGAGCTAGCCCTATCTAGGTTAAATGTCTGTAATTAAATAATTAATAAGAACTGGATGTCTATTCACCAGGTGCGTGCGTGCCCCACTTTGTCAAGTACAAATACCCAAGTGGGGACATGACCATGTAATTTATGAAGTACTCTATTATAGTTACTGATATGCCTATTTTTTTGGTACCAAAAAATTACTTCCACATTTTTCTACAAACTTGTAACCTCTCAGTTAAGTAGAATGATCCAATATAAAGGATTGTCCTAGTTAACTAAGGGTGTTACATAAGGCATGGGAACATTTGAACTACCAACATCTATGGAGGTAAAGGCATCATCATATTGCAAAGAATGATATTTCCTAGAGTTATCCACATATTTCATGCAAATGTTCACACCATTTGGGAAATGGGAACTAGAATCAAGAGCATACAAAGATGTAAAAGAAACACAAGGAAAACAGTCAACACTCAAGACCAAAATAGTCACATTTGGCCTATGTAAGTGGATACTACAAAATACAACATTATTTTTAGTCCATTCATAAGAAAGAATGCACAAGTGAGGACAAAATATTAAACAATAAATGGTCAATGGATCTCAAGAAAACTCTCTTTTACCCTTGTCCTATCTCTTGGCCTTGTTAAGAAAACACATCTTCAACACCTTGCAAAAAGGATCCAACAACACCAGACAAAGATATAAGTTTAGACATCAAGTGAAGGTCCTTACAACTAAGAATGTATAAGGGTTTCTTAGTAAATCACATCCTATCATATATATCATTTCTTGCAAGTAAACTTAATTTCACTTCCCCTATTTTATTATCTATTTCATGTCTTCCCTTTTTTCTATCATTTTTTCTTATCTTTAACATTGTTTTGTGCCCTCTCGACTTTCTTTTCCTTTTTCCTCTTTTGTTTCATTTTCATTTGATTCTTACATGCTTGGTTTGATGATAGTGGTACTAGAGTGATTTTATGAGAATTAAAAACAAAAGAATACTTATTTGAATGACTATCATAATGCACATCTCTATCAAATTGTAGGGGCCTACCAAGAAGCACTTGACTTGCCTCCATAGGCACTACATCACATAAAACATCATCTTCATAATTTCCAATGGTCAAAGAAATACGAACTTGTTTGTCAATTAACATCTCACCACAATCATTTAGCTATTGTAACTGTCGCGACTGGGATCGTGACGGGAGGCCCGACCCTTAAAAATAAAACGGGGTTTTTCAAAAACCTTTCAAAAAGAAAAAAGGGAGTCGCCACCAATATTTTTTAGGATAAAAATATCGGGAAAAACCTCTTTTAAAACACTGGTTATGAAAATGAAATTCTAAGTTTGGGAGTCGAATTACAGGTGAGGAAGGTATTAGCACCTCACAACTGTCCGTTATAAAACGGTTACCTCAAATTGATAGTGCTTATTCCAAAATAGTCTAGAAATTATTTTAACTTCTTTTATGAAAAGAAACATACAAAATAACAAAGCAGACATAAACAGACAAAACAGACTGAATAGTGACAGTAAGAAATTTAACCAAACAACGACAGTAAGAAAGAAGAAAACAGCAACGATAGAAGATTAAACAGTGATAGTAAGAAAACAAATAATGATAGTAGAAGATTAAAACAGTAACAGTAAGAAATGAAAAAGCTATGATAGTAAGAAACTCGACAAAACAACAATTATAAGAAAAAAAGTAAAACAGAGTGAAAGTAAGGGTTAACAGGACGTCTCATCCAAATTAACCTTAATTTGTACATAAATTTAAAGATTAAAATAAAATTAATGAAATAAAATAAAAAATAAAATTGATTGAAAAATATTATTTTTAATAAAAGTATTAAAAAGCATGAGATTAACAAGACGTCGCGTCTAAATTAATCTCATTTTAAGGAAAATAATATTCTAATAAAAATATAAAATAAACATGAGATTAACAAGACGTCGCGTCTAAATTAATCTCATTTTAAAAAAAATATTACTTTAAATAAAAATATTAAAACATGAGATCAACAAGACGTCGCGTCTAAATTAACCTCATTTTAAAGAAAATATTATTTTAAATAAAAATATGATATTAACAAGACGTTGCGTCTAAATTAACCTCCTTGGGACAATAAAATTTAAAATATTGACTATATGAAATTAATTGAAATAATAGCAGAGACAGAGAAATTAGTAACAAAAAAGTGGGCCCGATAGGAACTAATTCCCGCTCCTACGTATTCTCAAGTGTATTGAAAAATCAGGGTCACGTAGTTCTAGATTAAATTTGAGAAAATACTTAAAAATGTTTTAACTAATTTGTTTTTTTAATAAAAATTCATGAGGAAGGAGAAGTACAAGGCGAAGTAAGATCGCACGTGCATAAACCTTCAAAGTCTTATATCGCAGATGTAGGCAAAAGTAATTTTGCACGACATTGCTTATAAAATTTTAAGACATTTACTTTTAAAAAAAGGACGAGTACCTAGTTTTTCAATTTAAGAAAGAAACTATTTGGTTTCACTCTAAAAAGGATCCATAATTTTTTATATTTTTATTATTATATTTTTTTTAAAAATAAAAATAAAAAATAAAAAATTAACATAAATAGGAAACCTTTTAATCCTTATTCTTAAAAAATATTTAGATTTTAACATTCTTATTAGAATACTCATTTTCATCCCTAAAAGAGCATTTGTTTTAACATTTTATTCCTAGATTTAATGAAAACTATTTATTCTTCCTTACTCTTTAGAAACAAAATAAAGAAAACTCATTAATAACTTTTAAAAAATAATAATAATAATAACAATAATAATAATAAAATGAAATAAAAATTTATTTTCCTACTCAAAAATCTTTTCACATTTAAGAGCTCTAATAACATGAAATAAAATTTATTTTGATAATAATAATAACAGGAACAATGACCCAAAAAATGCCTTATGTTTGTCTTTTTTGAAGAAAATGGTCTCTTGGCACATTTGGGCTTCAGGTTTCTGAAGCCCATAACAACAAAAAGAGAATAGGACCCTAAACAAACCCATTAAGGTTTACACACTTGAAAACAAAAGAGAAAAGTGAGAGCTATCAGGAGGGGGGCTGGTTTGAAGAGTGAGAGAGTGGAATAAAGTTTAAGAGAGAGAGAAAGGACCGAACAAGAGAGGGAGAGGAAGAGGGAGATCAGCGCCGGTCAGGAGGGAGAAGAAGCCGGAGAGGGAAGAGCTTGCTGGTGTGGCGCCGGTCGGCGTTGGAAGGTGGTGGCCGGCGTGGGGTGGTTCACACACGAGAGAGAGAGGGGGAGATCAGAGAGGGAGATGAGTGAGAGAGGGAGATCGGGGATGGGGGTCGGTGCCGGAGAGGGAGCGAGAGAGAGAGGGAGATCGGAGGCGGAGGGAGAGACAAAGAGGGATAATGGGGAAGAGGAAAAAAATGAGAGTGGAGGAGGGATATACCAGAGAGTGTTCTTCTTTCTGATCTTTCTTCTTTGTTTTTTTTATCTGTATTTATGTTTTTTTTTCTTTTGTTGGTCTCTCCCCTTCCTCTTATTTCTTCTGGTTTATATTTTGCTCTATTCTTTTTTCCCTTTGCATTTGTTGTTGGTCCTTTTATGACGAGGATGAAGAGGATTAGGAGAGGAAGAGGATGAAGCTAGTGGAGCAGGGGACAAATTCCGGATTCCGAACAGAATTTCTGGAATGGAGGGGGAAAAATTATTATGTGATTTTATTATTAAAAAAAAGAGTGGTGTTCACAGTTGCCCCTCTTTACTTTCTTTTCGCGATAATATGAATGATTCATTCGTATCGAGGAAATGAAGTAAAGACGTGAACATCCTCTCTTTAGAGATGATCTCGACATCAACAACTTTAAAGAGGTGACAGTTTTGACAAACAGAAGACTTAAACAATGCCAGCTTTGGTAATCTAAAAACCTAAAAGTTCCAACCTTGGAGATGAGAGCTTGAAAGGGTGCCAGCTTTGGCAAACAAAAAATCCTAAAAGTGCCTATCCTTGGCAATGGAAGCGTAAAAGTGCCCGTCCTAGGCGGTGAAAGAAATTTGAAAGTGCCCATCCTATACGATGAAAGAAATTTGAAAGTGCCCATCCTAGGCGATGAAAGAAAATATAAAGTACCCATCCTAGGTGATGAAAGAAAATTGAAAGTGCCCATCCTAAGCGATGAAAGAAATTGAAAGTGCCCATCCTAGGCGATGAAAGAAATTTGAAAGCGCTCATCCTAGGCAAATGAAAGGAATTTGAAAGTGCCCATCCTAGGCGATGAAAGAAAATTGAAAGTGCCCATCCTAGGCGGTGAAAGAAAATATAAAGTACCTGAACTGGTCTGGACCGGGGTCTAGGATCCGGTATGGGACCAGCCACAAGGATGCAGGTGTTTTTAGGGTTTGCACACCGGAACTGTGTATATCCGATGTATTAATCCGGTCTCTCAGTGGGAGAGGCCGGTCTTGTTGTCCTGGAGATCCTTCACACCAACGATTCGCGTTGTAGGAGGGCGAAAGGTGGTGCCACCTGCGAAGATTCTCCGACGCTCAAGTTAGAAGGGTGTATGAACTGAATGAATACTCAAGCGTGATAACAGTAAAATGTGAGATAGAATAACGATACCATGCATGTGTGTTGATATGGCCTCTTATAGTTGAACGTAAGAGAAAAAAAAAAATGAGACGTTGGATGCAGGTGGGTCCCTTATCTCTGATTGCGTGTATATTGTGTCAATCAAAGTGGCTCGACTTTCAGAATGTGTCAGGAGGGTAGGTCAATTATCAGAGTACAATCCTCCAGAGAGAGGAGAGGATAATCACCTTTTCCGCATAATCTGCTGACACGCCCACTTACTTTCTGAAGCCATTGATGTGACGTATTTTGCTACAAACAGTGTCTTCGTTGATAAGTTATCAAAAGGCTCTTCTCTTGCTATCAGGGAAAAGCTAACAATTATATAAATATCCCGTATCAATGAACATAGAACCGTTACAGCGAAAATGAATGATGCTGTCATGGAGTGAGGGCGGATGACCAGACAACAGATATCCGGTGTGGTAACGTTGAACCTGGACACCAGTTTTCCTTATATGAGGTCAGTCTGACGTCACAAGTATGGGGGCCGGTATCTAGACCGGATCATCTGTCCCCTAGCTTGTATGAGGGACTGTTAAGTTGCTCATATGAGCTACACAATTCTCGAGAGAAGTCTAGATGCCGGTAGTACATTCTTGTAAGTCTCTAGGAACTCGGTGGCGTCCGCTCTACTAAACAAGTGACCGCCCTCTTCGCGTTGTGTACAACGGATTCAGACAGCATAAAAATAAGCAGCGGAAATCCCAAGAGTTTTTGAAAATCGAAACTCTTGGTATTCGAAAAGTGGTTGGTAGGCATTAAATGCGCACAGCATGATTAGACAATAAATGCGTTTTTTATGCAAGAGCCATCATTGCCCAAGAGTGTAACCGTCGATTGAGCTTATTGGGCCTGGATTCAAACTGAGTGGGGGCCCATTAAGCGAAAACGTTTGCTGAAACGTTACTGTTTTCGCGCCCGTTTGTGGTGAAGTGACGGAGTCGTTTCAATTTGAAAGGGTTGCGTTTTGAGGCAAGCCTTGTGACCTTCGATGAAACACTGTGTTTCTTCGTTACCTATAAAAGGAACTCTTAGCAGATTTAGGAATCCACCCTTACTCTCAAACTTAGTGAAACTCTGCTCAAATTTCCTTGGAATTTCCTTGTCGTCTTCAACTTCTCAAAGATCCTCTTTCTTTAGGTAACCTTCCTTCCCTTCAACTCCTTGCAATTTTAATCATTCTATTTCCATCATGCGCCCTAGAGCTGGACACGCTGGTCCTTCAAATAGAGGGAGGTTTGGCTCTCGTGCCCCCCTTAGCCACCGTGGTGGGAGGATTCCAGCGAATCCTCCTGTGGCTGGGCGCCATCGCTCAGAGAGAGCCGAAGCTTCTTCCTCACGAGCGTCCTCTTCATCTCGTCGCTCTGAGGTTCCCCTTGGTTCGAGGGCTACCAGCCGCTCTGATGAGGGGTCAAGTGCTGAGGGTTATCTCTCTGACGATGTTGCTTTTTATCACAGCACCTACGCATTCCACCGCGCCTGCACAACCATGGATCTTCCAGGACGTGGAAAAACGCCGTTTCTCCGCTCTGCTGAAGGGTGTGTCAACGTTGTGGCACACCGGCTTGATTGGGAGAAACTCAACAGGGAAAAACCTTATTGCTGGGTGGAAGAGGAGTTCTTAGAGATCCCTTCGCATCATGCAAGTGAGGAGGATCGCACAGTTTCTTTCCGCTGTAAGATATACTCGGATAAGAAGTACAAAGCACGATACGCTGTGATGGCTCCGCATCCTTCTGAAAGAATATGCCACAACGTCCCTGACGCGAGGTCGGTCTACATGTACGACTTCGTTTTCTTAAAGCTGGGGGTGCGCTTTCCACTGACGGATTTCCAGATGGCCGTCCTGCGTTTCTTAGACTGTGCCCCCTCACAATTACATCCCAACGGTTAGAGTCTTGTCCGGGCTCTGGAAGTCTTGGGGGAGCATTTTGGCTTCTCCGCCACTGTGGCCAAGCTGTTTTACTATTGCCAAGTGGTCCGCCGAGCTAATAAGAAGGGCGGCCTTGGGTTCATTACACTCCGTAGTGACTCAAGGGTTGTAAATTTCAAGTCTTATACGGAATCCGCAAAGGTAGATGGGCGCTCCTTCAAGCACTACTACACGCGGGTCCGGATTCAACCAAATAAGCCGGTCTTCTGGCGAAATAAAGAGGGGTTTACCAAGTTTCCCCTTAGCTGGACGCACGAGCATTTTCTCCTTATGAGCCGTGCTTATTATACAGATGAGAGTGAACTTTCCCCTCATTCTGTTGAGGTCTTGAGCGCCCTGCAGACGGCCTCAAAGACCCTCAAAGGGTTTTCCAGCCGTCTTCTCCTGGCCGAGGAAGACATCAAAAACACCTACCTCCGTAATATTCGCTCTTATTCTCCTTGTGTTGTATGGTTATACCGTTCTAGTTATTTTCCTTCTTGTATGCTTATTCAACTCTTTTTGTTTTGCAGAACAAATTGAAAAGGCCTGCCCAGAAATGTTGTCGCTAAGGTCCATGATGGCTGACGATGACTCCTCTTCTGAAGAAAATGAAATCCAGGCGAAGAGGAACGCCACCAAAACTCCCCTCATTCCTCTGACTTCTGCAGTAGGAGATGAGGTTCCTCTCTTCGACGAGGAGGAAGCCGAAGAAGCAACGGAGGCCGCTGGAGCGGGTGGCGAGGAGGCCATCCCAGAGAAAAAGAAAAAGAAGAGGCATCTTGTAAAGAAGGACGATCAAGAGAAGCCCTCCTCTGATGACCCTGTGAAGAAGCGTCAGAGGACGGCTGAAGAAACCGAATTAAAGAAGAACAAGGGAAAGGAACCCGCTCCTGAGTTCTCTGCACCTTCTTCTCAAAATGCTTCAGAGCCGGATTCTGGGAACGGTCCTCCTCCGGCGTTCGATCCTCCGCGTGACTCCTCCCTTTCTCCTTATTTGTGGTTTCAAGGATCTATGCCTCCTACTCTCCCAAAGGCACGGTATTGCCTCCGTCCTTCCCTCGACGCTGCTGGGGTCCGAGGTGCTTGCAAGGCTGGGCGTTGGCAACTTGATGAACTGTCTGGCCTGCTTGAGT
This sequence comes from Clitoria ternatea, assembly GCA_037962975.1. Classification (NCBI taxonomy): domain Eukaryota; kingdom Viridiplantae; phylum Streptophyta; class Magnoliopsida; order Fabales; family Fabaceae; genus Clitoria; species Clitoria ternatea. Next base: position 48,593,469 of record CM075669.1, on the reverse strand, counting down.
CCCTGAGCGAGAAAGCTGATTATATGGATCAGGTTGAAAAACTTGAGACCGAACTCGCAGTGAAGGAGAAATGGGCAGCCAAACAAGCTGAAGCTCGCAGGGGTGTGGAATCGGAATTGGAAAAAACTAAAGAAACACTCCAGAGGAAAACGGAAGAGGCAAGCAAAGTTCATTTTGCGAATAAGGCCCTAGAACGGGAAGTTGCCGACCTCCAAAATAAGAACAAATCCATACCCCTCCTTGAAGAAGAATTAAAACTGGAGAAGAAGAGATCGGCTAAGCTTGCTGACGATCTCAAAGTTATGGAGGATGGTCGCAACAAGGACCTTGGGGAGTGGGAGTCTATTCGGAAGGAGATGCAAGCCCAAATTGATGAACTCAAAAAGGGTGGTGCGAGTGCTGGGCCTTCAGAAGAGGATTACGCCAAGGTTCAAAGAAGGCTAGCTGCTGCAAAGGCCAAGGCTGCCAAAGCCTTGGATATATGCAAAAATGTGGCGTATGAATCTTTCGGCCTGGCCCTTCGTCAAGTCTACTATCGTAACCCTGGAATAAAGCTGAATTTGTACGGATTAGATCCGTTCTTTGAGTTCCATGGGGGAAGACTTGTAGAAGTTCACAAGGACGGATCGCACCACGAGCCCCATGCATCTCTGTACGAACTGCCTCCTCTCCCAGAAGGCCAAAGTATGGAGCCTACCACGTCCACTGCTGCCTCTGGAGCTGAAGCACAAGAAGGTGCCCAAACTGGAATGGAGGACAGAGCGGAGAAGGGAGGAATGCCCACTGTGGAGGATCAAGCACCGGCCCCTTAATTTATGCTTTATTCATAGCTGTGTACTGGGATCAGCTCCAGTTTTAACTACCTTGTAACCTGAATAATTTCTTTATTCTTGGAAATAAAATTCACTGTTGCTTTTCTTCAACTGCTTGCGTCGAATGTATGATTGTTGGATAACTTAGTGTTGTACCAAACACTTTATTGTTTTTAATGCTTTACGAATCCGTTCTGTGTGGTTACCAAGCTGCTTAACGCGTACTTATCACACCGGATTAAGACAACAAATAGTAATGAATAAATAACAATTAAGTTAAAGCACGCCCTGTCCCCAAGTGTAAGTTCATTGGGAAGGGAGAGTTTATCTCGAAGATTACCTTTTAAATTCTCAAAAGATAGAAATGCTTATCTGTCCTCGAAGATGTAGAGCGAGTACATTAGCTTTCAACCGCTCTGGGATGAATATTCCACAATTGAGGACGGATATTGCCTTTGAATTTTGTATAGCTTTGGCAAGGGTAAGCTTTATGCCTTTCTCTTGAGGTTCGGTTTGGTCCTACACCTCAAGTCTTCACACGGTGTTCGGTTCGATCCTACTAACCGTACTTGGAGTTCGGTGCAATCCTACAATCCAAGCCTTCAACACGGGGTTCGGATCAGGGCTAATCCTGAACCTACTGCGCCCGTTACTCGGGGTTCAGCGCGGTTTTCTCTGTGAACCGGCCTACTGCGCCCAAGCCTTCGCATGGGGTTCGGTTTGTGGCCTTGAAAAAGGACCAGCCCTACAACCCATGTAGTCTTCGAATGGGGTTCGGTTTGTGGCCTTGAGAAAGGACCAGCCCTACAACCCATGTTGTCTTCGAATGGGGTTCGGTTTGTGGCCTTGAAAAAGGACCAGCCCTACAACCCATGTTGTCTTCGAATGGGGTTCGGTTTGTGGCCTTGAGAAAGGACCAGCCCTACAACCCATGTTGTCTTCGAATGGGGTTCGGTTTGTGGCCTTGAAAAAGGACCAGCCCTACAACCCATGTTGTCTTCGAATGGGGTTCGGTTTGTGGCCTTGAAAAAGGACCAGCCCTACAACCCATGTTGTCTTCGAATGGGGTTCGGTTTGTGGCCTTGAAAAAGGACCAGCCCTACAACCCATTCCACCTCGAGGAATTACATCGTCTGACTTGGGGGGGTCTCCCTCCGTTCTTCGAGGAATTATCACATCAACTACAAAATAGGTAGTTGCGTTCATCCGTCCTGAGGTGTATGCGTATTAAACCACGGCTTTAAATCATAACACATAAGAAAAGTGAGAATGATAGGGCGGTGAGAGTGTATTCTTATTAAAACTGAATATAGATTACACAAAGAGCATCGTTGGGGCTATGCCTCGTTAAAACCTTCTTGAGAAAACCCAGTGGGAAAAAACTCAAGTAAGGAAAAAGAGTACACGCCGTCTTACCAACTAGCTGTAATACACTCGTAAATTCTGAGTGTTCCATTTGTTGCGGATTGGGGTTCCATCAAGTTCTTCCAATCGGTATGATCCCTTTCCAGTCACCTCCGAAACTCTATAAGGTCCTTCCCACATTGGTGCTAGCTTTCCTTGGTGAGCGAACTTATTCCCCACACTGGCCTTTCTCAGAACAAGGTCTCCGGTGTTAAAAGCTCTGTACTGGACACGTTTATTGTACCGGAGTGCAGCCTTTGCTTTTATTGCCTGATCTCTGACGAAAGCCTTTTCCCTCAACTCTTGGAGGACATCCAGCTCTGATGCTAAGTTGGCGCTGTTATCTTCTGCTGAAAAATACTCAACACGGGCCGATCTTGTTTGTAACTCAACTGGGATCATCGCCTCAACCCCGTACACCAACCGGTATGGGGATTCGTTAGTTGAAGAATGAGGCGTAGTGCGGTATGCCCATAGAACATGACATAACTGGTCAGTCCATCCTCCCTTCGCTTCTCCCAGACGCTTCTTTAACCCCCTCAGCACCTCTCGATTAGCTACCTCTGCTTGCCCATTGGTCTGGGGGTGTTCAACAGATGAAAATATCTGGACTATCCCCAGTCCTTCAAGTAAGTCCGTGAACTTTTTGTCTGTAAACTGGGTGCCGTTATCAGTCACAATCCGCCCTGGCACCCCGAACCGAGCAATGATATTTTCGTACATGAAACGTCTTGTACGTGCAGAAGTGATATGCACTACTGGTTCTGCCTCGATCCATTTGGTGAAGTAGTCTACCCCCACAATCAAGTATTTGATACCTCCTGGCGCAGTGGGAAACGGACCCAGAATATCAAGGCCCCATTGGTAGAACGGCCAAGGCACAGCAGATGAAGATAACTCTTGGGCCGGTGTATGGTGGAGATTGGAGAATTTTTGGCAAGCGTCGCATTTCCTCACGAAGTCTACGGAATCCTGCTTCACAGTGGGCCACCAGTATCCAGCCCTGAGGACTTTTCTCATTAGGCTTCGGCCCCCAGCGTGGTGCCCACATTGCCCCTCGTGTACCTCAGTTAAGACCGCTTGAACTTCGTCCTCTCTTAAACATGAAAGATACGGGACAGAGAATCCCCTTCTGTAGAGAACACCATCGACCATAGTAAAATATGGCAACTCCTTCTTTACTCGTCTCCTTTCCTTCTCGTCAGTGGGAAGTTGACCATCAGCCAGATAACGAATATAGGGGATGACCCAAGAATCCTCATATGGATAGCTCACCATGACAGCATTCAGAGAAGGATACAGAGGTATACTGGGTGATGTCAAAGTGCTCTGAACCACCGTTGTCGTGCTACCAGGCTGCTTTGTACTTGCCAATCTTGACAAGATATCTGCTCTGGTATTTTCTTCCCTGGGCACATGCTTGAACTCTAAAACTTCAAATCTTCCCTTCAGCTCATTAACACAATTCAAGTACAATTGAAGTTGTGGTTCCTTCGCCTGGTACTCTCCCTGGATTTGCGAAATCACCAGCTGAGAATCGCTGCAGAGGGTCACTGCTGATGCTCCGATATCAATTGCCACACGGAGACCGGCCAAGCATGCTTCGTATTCAGCTTGATTGTTAGAGGTCTTGAAATTGAATCGGAGGGAAATTTCTAAGTGTACGCCGTCATCACTTTCTACCACCACACCTGCTCCACATCCTTTGCTGTTTGACGAACCGTCAACGTAGATGGTCCAATGCGTTCGAAGGGTCGCCGGGTCTGCCCCAGTCATTTCCACTACAAAATCGGCCAACACTTGTGCCTTGATGGCTCCTCGAGGCTCATATGAAATCTCAAATTCAGATAGCTCAATAGACCATTTTATCATCCTTCCAGCGAAGTCTGGCTTGCTGAGTACCGAACGGAGCGGCAAATCCGTTCTTACCAATACTGGGTGCGCATGGAAATAAGGCCTCAACCGTCGTGATGCCCAAACAACTGCCAAGGCGGCTTTCTCAATCTTCTGATACCTTCCTTCCGCCCCCTGAAACGTTTTACTAGTAAAGTACACCGGTCTTTGCCCTTCAGGGGTTTCTTTTACCAGGGCTACACCTAGAGCTTCGTCGGATATTGCCAAGTATAAGATTAACATTTCGCCTGGATCAGGCTTAACAAGAATTGGTGGGCTCGAGAGAACGGCTTTGAGCTGCTGGAAGGCTTGCTCTTGTTCCTCTCCCCATTCAAAACTCTTGTGTTTCTTCAACGCCTTATACAAGGGGAGGGACCTGTGCGCCATCTTAGGCATGAAACGAGCTAAAGCGGCCACTTTCCCATTCAATGACTGGACCTCCCTCAAACATTTAGGACTCTGCATGTCCAGGATTGCTTGACATTTCCCGGGGTTAGCTTCAATGCCTCGTTGAGTCAGCATAAATCCCAAGAATTTCCCTGCTGGAACGGCGAAAGTGCACTTTAAAGGATTTAACCTCATGTTGTACTGCCGAAGCCTAGTGAAAACTTGGCGTAGATCTTCAATGTGGTCTCCTCCAGCGGGCGTTTTGGCTATGATATCATCGATATAAACTTCGACCAGCTTGGTATGCATCCCTTCAAAGACTTTGTTAATCATGCGCTGATAGGTAGCGCCGGCGTTCTTTAGTCCAAAAGGCATGACGGTGTAACAGAAAACACCGCGGTCGTTGATAAAGGCAGTCTTCTCCTGGTCTCCCTCCCACATCGGAATCTGGTTGTACCCCGAATAAGCATCCATGAAACTGAGATATTGGTAACCAGATGAATCATCCACCATGCGATCGATGTTGGGCAGGGGATATGGATCTTTAGGGCAGCAACGGTTAAGATCCACATAATCAGTACACATCCTCCATTTGCCGTTAGCCTTCTGCACCATGACCACATTAGAAAGCCAAGATGAATAGCGTATCTCCCTTATAAAACCTGCCTTCAACAACTCCTCTGTTTGCTCACAAGCCGCCCTCTGCTTCTCCGGTCCCAACCTCCTCTTCTTCTGAGCCACCGGTCTGGTTTCAGGATACACTGCAAGTTTGTGACAACAGAAATCAGGATCCATCCCCGGCATGTCTGCTGCTGTCCATGCGAAAAGGTCTTTGAATTCCTGCAGAAGGGCTAATAAGCGTTGCTCCATAGCAGACTCCAGCTTATCATTGATGTGCGTGACCTTCTCTGGGGAATCTCCCAATACGACATCCCTGGAGCCACCATCCGGTGTGGGCTTAGATGGATTGAGTGGATCAATCTTCAATTCCGCTCTGGGGTCTAGGTCAATAAGACTGACAGATCCTGCCGCTGTTCCTCCGTCGTTCAACTTCCTCTTCTTGTTAAATGCATCCAACTTAACCATGTTGAGGCTCAGATTATAACAATATCGAGCCATCTCCTGATCTCCGCGGAGTGAGGACACAGCGTTGTCCTTGTCGATAAATTTGATCAAGAGGTGAGGGGTGGATACAATTGCTTCCATAGCGTTCAATGTTGGACGGCCTATGATACCGTTGTACGGGGATTCCACATCAATCACCAGAATTCTTGACTTGACTGTTCTTGCACCGGGCTCCCCTTCAAAAGAAATCAAAGTGTCGAGGTATCCCTTGGTGGGTTGCTTGGCTCCGTTAAACGCTGTGAGTTCTTGTGTGTATGGTTGTAAATCTGCATCACTGAAACCCATTCGTTTGAAACAATTATAAAAGATAACATCACAAGAACTTCCCTGATCGACGAGGATCCTCTTGACGTCCTTATTGGCTATGACGGCCACAATCACTACTGCATCATCACCTCCTGGAATTGTTGGGCCGAAATCATCATCTGTAAACGACACCGTCGGGGCTGTCACTCCGTCCCTGAAAGGGCGGTTATTCCTTGGTTTACCCTGGACTGACAGAATCATCCTATGGTGGTTCTTTCGTGCTGTGATTGATGTTCCTCCTCCCGCAAATCCTCCAGCTATCATCTCAATCACTTCTCGTCTGCCCTGTCTCTGCTGCTGGGGCATATTACTTTGTTGGGCACCTTCAGCAATCACTACCCCTTTCTGCTTCTCAGCCGCAGTGAACTTCCTTGCTGGGTTGCGCGTATTATCATCTTCATCATCAGGATCTCTATTCCTTTTCTCCATCCTATGAGGCTCATCCATAGATTTCTCCTTAAACAAATACTGCTTCAACTTTCCTTCCCGAATGAGAGTTTCCACCGTATTCTTTAACGCCTTACACTCATCAGTGTTGTGCCCTGTCTGCTCATGGAAAGTGCAGTATTTACGTGGGTTACCACCCCTCTTGGCTGGGGCTGGCTTCCTTATACCAAAGACGTTCAGAGTTGGCCAACCAACTTCCCTCATGATTTGTGAGTGCCTGGTGTTCAACGGAGCATAGTGATCGAACGATGATACGCGCCTATCTCGTGGATGCTGACGAGCATTCACAAAGTCTTCTCTAAAGGCATGCTTCTCGGGCCTCGCTCTCTCCTTTTCTCTCCGTGGCTGCTGAGTGGGTGCAGAAGGCTTTACTCTTGCTGCAGTTGCCTCTAGATGCATCTCTATGCCCACATATTTGGAAGCTTTCCTTCGAAACTCCTCGAAGGTTGTAGGTGGGCTCTTTGCCAAAGATAGGGCAAAGGCTGAACCTGGCTGAAGAGCTTCCACTACAATATGGAGTTGTATGGCCTCCGTGAGGTTAGGGACCAACGCAGCCTCCTTGTAAAACCTTTTCAGGAACTCCTTAAGAGTCTCAGTTTCTCCCTGTCTTATCTGGGCCAGGGTGTGAGAAGTTCTTGGGATATCCCTGGAGATGACGAAATGGCTTTCGAATGCGGCAGCCATTTCCTCCCAAGAGTCTATAGATCCTGAAGGCAAACTTTTAAACCAGCTGAGAGCTTCCTCCGTCAACGTCCTTGGGAACATTCTGCACATGACATCTTCGTCTGCTCCCAGATACATAGCTTCATAAACATAAGCATCCAAATGCTTAGTGGGGTCGGTCTCTCCATTATACTTCCCAATCGACAATGGCTGAGTTGTTTGCAAATGTTTTGGAATGACAATACTCATCAACCTCCTTGAGAAAGGGACATTGAGCTTGTATGTCCCTGAAGTTACCACCGCCTGCTCCCTTCTCCTGATACTGACTCTATCACCAGAGTCCTGCGTTTGCTCCCTCTCTTTATATGTGGGGATCTTCGAATACTGGAGGGTGGTGGATCTATCCCTCGCTGATGCATGGTGAGCATCCTCTGCATGGGATACTACTCTGTCCCCAGCTCCTCCTCTCTCTCGCCTCAGCTCCATCAGCTCCTCCTTCAGTTGCCTGATAACCTCATCGCGAGGGTCAGGCGTCTGCACTTGCACCATCCTCTGGGTTTGAGTTGCAGGAGATTCGAAGACGAGTCTCCTCCCAGCCTGTTGATGGGTCACATCCTCCACGTGACCTTCCACGAAATCTCTCCCGTCACCTTCCATTGTGCCAACCTAACTTCTGCGAAAATGGGAATAACTCTATCGAGTCCCACCGGGCGTGCCAATGAACTGGTCTGGACCGGGGTCTAGGATCCGGTATGGGACCAGCCACAAGGATGCAGGTGTTTTTAGGGTTTGCACACCGGAACTGTGTATATCTGATGTATTAATCCGGTCTCTCAGTGGGAGAGGCCGGTCTTGTTGTCCTGGAGATCCTTCACACCAACGATTCGCGTTGTAGGAGGGCGAAAGGTGGTGCCACCTGCGAAGATTCTCCGACGCTCAAGTTAGAAGGGTGTATGAACTGAATGAATACTCAAGCGTGATAACAGTAAAATGTGAGATAGAATAACGATACCATGCATGTGTGTTGATATGGCCTCTTATAGTTGAACGTAAGAGAAAAAAAAAATGAGACGTTGGATGCAGGTGGGTCCCTTATCTCTGATTGCGTGTATATTGTGTCAATCAAAGTGGCTCGACTTTCAGAATGTGTCAGGAGGGTAGGTCAATTATCAGAGTACAATCCTCCAGAGAGAGGAGAGGATAATCACCTTTTCCGCATAATCTGCTGACACGCCCACTTACTTTCTGAAGCCATTGATGTGACGTATTTTGCTACAAACAGTGTCTTCGTTGATAAGTTATCAAAAGGCTCTTCTCTTGCTATCAGGGAAAAGCTAACAATTATATAAATATCCCGTATCAATGAACATAGAACCGTTACAGCGAAAATGAATGATGCTGTCATGGAGTGAGGGCGGATGACCAGACAACGGATATCCGGTGTGGTAACGTTGAACCTGGACACCGGTTTTCCTTATATGAGGTCAGTCTGACGTCACAAGTATGGGGGCCGGTATCTAGACCGGATCAGTACCCATCCTAGGTGATGAAAGAAAATTGAAAGTGCCCATCCTAAGCGATGAAAGAAATTGAAAGTGCCCATCTTAGGCGATGAAAGAAATTTGAAAGCGCTCATCCTAGGCAAATGAAAGGAATTTGAAAGTACCCATCCTAGGCGATAAAAGAAAATTGAAAGTGCCCATCCTAGGCGGTGAAAGAAATTTGAAGTGTCCATCCTAGGCGATGAAAGAAAATTGAAAGTGCCCATCCTAGGCGATGAAAGAAATTGAAAGTGCCCATCCTAGGCGATGAAAGAAAATTGAAAGTGCCCATCTTAGGCGAGAAAGAAATTTAAAGTGTCAATCTTAGGCGATGAAAGAAAATTGAAAGTGCCCATCCTAGGCGATGAAAGAAATTTGAAAGTGCCCATCCTAGGTGATGAAAGAAATTTGAAAGTGCCCATCCTAGGCGATGAAAGAAGGCTTTGAGAAACGCCGACTTTGGCGATTGAGGAAGAAACTTTGAGAAGTGCCAGATTTGGCAGTTAAGGAGAAAACTTTGAGAATTTCCTACTTTGGTGTTTTAGGAAGAAAAGTCTTATGAATTGCCAACTTTGGCGATTAAGGAGGATACCTTGAGAAGTGCCAACTTTGGCGATTAAGAAGGAAACCTTGAGGGTGTCAGCTTTGGCGATCGTGATCCTACTAGGGAAAAGAACTACATCGAGTTGTCGGGACTCGACATGACTGTTTGTTGCAATAACCTACAGATAAGAGTTAGTAGTACAAAGTAAAACAAATAAGAATCTGAGGAGACCTCCCACAGAACCATGATCCCTACAGACTTGAGGCGGCTCATGACTGAACAGAACGAATGAGGAAATTCTAGCTTCAAAAAGCGTGTCTGGGCTCAGTCTTTATAATGATTGCTTGAGGTGAGATCGAGTAATAGGAGCATCTTGCCCCCACAACTTTAAATAATTAATTTTTCATTTTATTTGATAAAGGAAAACACATGTCTTATCATATCCATAAAATTCACAATATAAACACGTGTCGAAAAAGAGTGAAATATATTCACGAGTTGAGTAGGTATAGGGAGATGGAAGTAGGGAAAACAAAAGAAGTCTAATACACAGGATGATAATGGATAAAACAGGGAAAGCTTGCTGATCTTCTAGTGAACCTCTGAGGATAACGTGCATCTTAAACCCCATATCATGACTTCAAGCTCACCCTTCGACTCTGCTTCTAAGAAACCGATTCAGTCATGATCTATGTGCCCCAGTTTGGACTCACACTTTTTGCATGGGAAGTCTTAGTCATACTGTTAGGATTTTGACCCTAATTTTTGCTTGAGCCACCTTTTTAAGTTTTCGACTCACCGGGTCGCTCTAACTTTTGCCTAGGCCGCCTTTTCAGGTTTTCAACCTAGCGAGCATCTTTTTTTACTTTTCTTTTTATTTTCTTTTTGTTTTGATATTCTTTTTTGAGGAAAAGTATTTCTTGACCGCATCCGCGTTTATGGGCATCGGTAAGTCCTTACCATCCATGGTCGTGAGTATCAAGGCTTCCCCAGAAAAGGCTCTCTTCACAACATACGGACCTTTATAGTTAGGTGTCCATTTGCCTCGATTGTCTTTTCGAATTGGTAAAATTTTCTTGAGGACCAGGTCCCCTTCTTGGAATTGCCGAGGTCGTACTTTCTTTTCAAACGCTCGTTTCATGCGCTTCTGATACAACTGACCGTGGCAGAGGGCATTCAGTCTCTTCCCATCTATCAGGTTCAATTGGTCATATCGAGCTTGGACCCATTCAGCCTCTTCTAGTTTCGCCTCCATTATCACCCTAAGGGATGGAATCTCTACCTTAAAAGGTACAACCGCTTCCATACCGTACACCAGAGAAAAAAGGGTTGCCCCTGTTGAAGTTTGAACTGAGGTACGATATCCGTGTAGAGCAAAAGGGAGCATGTCGCTCCAATCTCTGTAAGTTACGACCATCTTCTGTATGATCTTCTTAATGTTCTTGTTGGCTGCCTCAACCGCCCCATTCATCTTCAGACGATAAGGAGAGGAATTATGATGACGAATCTTAAAGCTTTCACACAGTTCTTTCATCATCTTGTTGTTCAAATTCGTGCCACTGTCAGTAATGATCTGATTTGGCAAGCCATACCGACATATCAATTCTCACTTGACAAATTTGACCACAACGTTCCTTGTTACATTGGCGTATGAATCTGCCTCCACCCACTTGGTGAAATAATCAATGGCAGCCAAGATGAAACGATGACCGTTTGAAACTTTCGGCTCAATGGGTCCAATAACATCCATGCCCCACATTGAGAAGGGCCACGGTGCTGATAAAACATTCAGGGATGATGGGGGTGCGTGAAGAAGATCAGCGTATATTTGACACTTGTGACACTTTCGAACATAAGTGAAACAGTCGGCTTCCATAGTTATCCAATAGTATCCAGCCCTTAAGATCTTTCTTGCCATGGCATGCCTATTGGTATGAGTTCCAAAGGATCCTTCATGAATATCTGCCATGATCTTGTTTTCTTCAACAATATCGACGCAACGAAGGAGGATAAAGTCATGATTTCTCTTGTAAAGCACATCATCGTTCAACAAGAAACTCATTGCTAGCCTTCTTAGGGTTTTTTGTCATTTTCTGTGGCGTTCTCAAGGTATTCTTGACTCTGGATATATCTCTTGATATCATAGTACCATGGTTTCCCATCCAACTCTTCTTCTATTACCTAGCAGTATGCAGGCTTATTGTATCTTTCTACCTCAATAAGAGGCATATCACAGTCATTGCTCAATTTAAACATCGATGCAAGGGTGGCCAAAGCATCAGCCATTTGATTGTTATCCTGGGAGACATGGTGAAAAGAGATATCATCAAATTCCTTGATTAGCTCCTTGATATGAGCTTGATAAGGAACCAATTTGCTGTCCCTAGTCTCCCATTCACCTTTTAGTTGGTGAATGACCAAGGCGGAATCCCCGTAGACTTCTAACTTCTTCACTTTTGCATCTAATGCTGCTTGGATCCCCAAAGAGCAGCCTCATATTCGGTGATGTTATTAGTACAGTCAAAACAAAGTCTGGCGCAGACAGGGATGAATTCTTTATTTGGTGAAATTAGGATGGCCCCGATCCCATGCCTCAGTGCATTAGAAGCTCCATCAAATCTCAAAATCTATTTGTCTTTCTGGGTGTCTTCTTTATTAAACAATGCCAGGATATCCTCATCTGGGAACTCAAAGTGCATGGGTTGGTAATCTCTTACGGGTTGATGGGCTAAGTAGTCCGCCAGAGCACTCCTTTTTATAGCTTTCTGAGTGACATAAATTATGTCATATTCAGTTAATAGAACCTGCCATCGAGCGATTCTTCTAGTTAAGGCGGGTTTTTCAAAGATATACTTGATAGGGTCTATTTTAGAAACTAGCCAAGTAGTGTGACTTAGCATATATTGCCTTAAACGTCGGGCTGCCCATGCTAATGCGCAACAAGTTCTCTCTAGAGCTGAATACCTCATTTCGCAGTCAGTGAACTTCTTGCTCAAGTAGTAAATGGCATCTTTTTCTTCCCAGTCTCATCATGTTGCCCTAATACACAACCCATAGATTCATCCAACACGGTCAGATACAAGATCAGTGGCCTTCCAGGAGTCGGCGGTACCAAGATCGGTGGCTCCTGCAAATACTACTTTATCTTCTCAAAAGCCATTTGACAATCTTCATTCCATTGCGCCGGTTGGTTCTTACGGAGCAACTTAAAGATCAGCTCACAAGTTACTGTCAGTTGTGAGATAAACCGAGCAATGTAGTTCAACCTTCCCAAGAATCCTCTGACTTCTTTTTCTGTACAGGGGGGAGGCATTTCGAGAATCGCTTTGAACTTGTCAGGATCTACTTCTATTCCTCTCTTGCTTACAATGAACCCTAACAGTTTGCCTGATCTTACGCCAAAGGTACACTTGGCCGGGTTCAACCTAAGTTTAAACTTCCTTAGCCTTTCAAAATGCTTTCTCAGATCAACAATATGTTCTTCATCGATTCTAGATTTGGCAATGATATCTTCCACATAAACCTTTATCTCCTTGTGCATCATGTCATGGAAGAGGGTCACCATTGCCCTTTGGTAGGTTGCCCCAGCGTTTTTCAAATCGAAGGACATCACTTTGTAACAGAAGGTGTCCCACAAGGTGATAAATATGGTCTTCTCCATGTCTTCGGGTGCCATCTTAATCTGGTTATACCTATAGAAACCATCCATGAATGAGAAGATGGTATGTTGGGCTGTGTTATCAACCAAGACATCAATCTGTGGCAGAGGAAAATCGTCTTTGGGACTAGCCCTATTTAGGTCCCGATAGTCTACGTACATTCGTACCTTTCCATCTTTCTTTGGGACAGGGACGATATTTGCTACCCATTGAGTATACTTTGCCACTGCTAAAAATTTGGCATTAAACTGCTTCTTAACTTCTTTGATTTTTAAGAGCATTTCGGGCTTCATTCGGCACAGTTTTTGCTTTATCGGGGGACAGTCTGGCTTCAGTGGTAATTTATGCTCAACAATGCTAGTATCAAGGCCGGGCATGTCTTGGTAAGACCAAGCGAAGATGTTATGGAACTCCATTAACAACTTAATCAGTTCTTGCCTCTGCTCCTTACTCAAAGAGGTACCAATCTTGACTTCCTTCTTATTCTCCTCATTCCCCAAATTAATAATCTCAACTATCTCTAAATGAGGTTGAATTTCTCTGTCCTCTTGTTCCAATAACCTTGTTAACTCAGGTGAATGATCAAAAACTTCCTCATATTCCTCGTCAGCATAATTAACCGGGTGGTCAAAGTCGTGAAATGGGATTGCAAGCTCATTATTCTCAGGAGGATCATCTTTAGATCTGCGTTTATTCAAGTTATTATGGTGAATAATAAAAAAAATGAATAAGTAAAGGATAAGGGAATCAATGCAAAGATAGGGAAAGCAAGAAGGATTGGAATTCGATACATATTTATTATGGAAACTGAAAATGATAAAAATATGTGTTTGCCCTTATTATAGAAAAATACCCCAAAGCCTTAGGCATAGCAATGAGGTCAACGAGTCATTAAAGTTATGCCAATTACTTTTATAGAAAATCTAAAGTCGTGGGTAGCTCGATGGCTTCCCAGTTACAAAGATCTTTGTCTGGTGAGCAAGGGATCACAAAGCTTCCATCTTCACATGGATTATCTTCAATAGTAGTTACTTGATCAGGGGGTGCCAAGCCCGCACTTCAGAAGCTCTGGTAGAGGTCACATAGGGGGGCTCTAGCAATGCGGGGTTCACGACCCTCTAAACGGGCAATCCTCCTCTCTTTCTTTTCCTCTGCTACCCTTCTTTTATCGCCTGCTGAAGGTCGGTATCCCAAACCATACCTTCAAGTGCCTCTTCTATAGCTTCGATGTAGGGTGTGGATAGGGGTTTATTGACCAAAAAATCTTCTTCACCAAAAATGATAATTAGCTTATTATCAATAATAAACTTTAGTTTTTGGTGCAAAGTAGAGGGAACCACTCCAGCTGAGTGGATCCATGGCCGACCCAACAGGCAGCTATAGGCAGGCATAATATCCATCACTTGGAAGAGAACCTGGAAAGTGCATGGCCCTACTTGAATTGGAAGCTCAATTTCACCTATCACCTCCCTTCTAGTGCCATCGAATGCTCTCACTACCATAGAACTTGGTTTCATATAGGTCCCATCAAAAGGGAGCTTGGCCAATGTAGATTTTGGCATGACGTTTAACGGTGACCCATTGTCGACAAGCACCTTCGCCAATATGTGATCTCGACACTTAACTGAGATGTGAAGGGCTTTATTGTGCCCCATTGCCTCCACAGGTATCTCATCATTTGTAAATGATAGGTAATTGTCAGCAGCGATGTGCCCTACTATTCCTTGAAATTTATCGACGGAGATGTTGTGAGTTACATGAGCCTCATTAAGTACCTTTATCAAAATTTTTTGGTGGGGCTCAGAATTCAACAAAAGTGATAAGAGGGAAATCTTTGCGGGGGTATTGTTCAGCTGGTCTATCACTTGGTACTTACTCTGGTGAATAATTTCAAAAATTCCTGAGCTTCCTCATCAGTCACAACTCTTTTGATTTCTCCATCAATGTCCCCTTTGACCAACTTGGCCTTCCCACTACTACCAGCTCCACTCACTGGGCTTGGTTCTTTCGTCAATTCCGGTGGGGAGTAAACTCGACCGCTCCGGGTCACTCCTCCTATCCCTGATATGTTTGACAAAAATGGGTCATTCATTTCTGAGCTTTTAGCTATTACTTCCACATTATATTTCCAATGAACAGCGTGAGAATCTTTGAATGCAAAGGGAGCAGGTATCTGGATTGTGACAGGCTGATGCGTAGAAGTTATAGTCGTTGAGGGGTTTTGGTGTAGTAAATTACCAGTGGCTTAGGAACTGACATTTCTGATTACCCATGAACCATGTTCACATCACTGTCACGACGCCTATAGACTTGGAAGATATGACTATCCATGAGTCTTTGGAGTACCTTAAAAAAATTTTGGTGGCTAACAGTCTGCTCATTATCATTTTCACAGTCCCATGGTTTTCTTATTAAACCTCTCCCGAATAATTGGGCATGAATCTCCTTCAATGGTGTCTTGACATTAGAGACATTTGTCACATGCTCCTCATCTTTTTCCACAACATTAATCTCAGAACCTTGATGGTTGGGTAACAAATTTATGGTTACATTTGGCATACCTTCCTTAAAATTTAACCAATTGGCTTTGATCAAATCTCGTACTCTATACTTTAAGGCCATACAATTCTCTGTGGAGTGCCCAGGTGCCCCAGCATGATAATCACATCGGGCATTTGGATCATATCCTCTAGGGTAGGGAGGTTCCAATGGTTTAGCAGGACAAGGGACTGCAAGGGAGTATCGAATAAAGTGAGGTAGAAGTTCAGTGTATGTTATAGGAATTGGGTCAAATTGGACCGGTGTTCATTCATTATTTGGTCTTCTTTGGTTTGGGTTGGGATTAGGGAGTTGAGACCACTGTTGCAGGGGATTGTACTGCGTTGACTATAGATTTGGCGCCCTAATGATGGATGGACGCATGTGGGATTGTGATGAGGTGGGATAAGGGATCTGGTTATGTGCAGCGGCTGCCATATGTGGGTATGGTGCATGAGGAAAGTGATTGGCATGTTGAAAAGTGGCAGGGCTAAATAATCTGGACTGAGCTTTCCTTTGGTCATAAGAGATGGAATTGGTTTCCCCATCTCTCTTTCTCCCTTCACCTAGTGCTGATCTTTTTGCAGCGGGTGTCCCAGACGGGCTTTTGAAAATCTTCCCTGTCCTTAGACCACTCTCTATTCTTTCTCCAATAATAACAATATCAGAGAAATTGGATGAAACAGTGCCAATCATCCTATCGTAGAAAGGTGATTGGAGTGTGTCAATAAACATGGTCACTACCTCTTTTTCAGAGAGTGGGGGATCTACTTGTGTGGCTGTCTCACGCTAGCATTGTTCATACTCGTTGAATGTCTCATTATCCTTCTTTGTCATATTTTGGAGCTGAATTCTATCAGGCACCATGTCTAAGTTATACTTGTACTGCTTTAGAAAGGCGTCCGCCAGGTCTTTCCAACAGTGAATATGATTTCGTTCCAAATGAGTGTACCAAGTGAGTGCAACCCCAGCTAGGCTGTCTTGAAAGCAATGTATCAGTAGCTTGTCATCGAAGGCATGGGAAGCCATCTTTCGACAGTACATTGTAAGATGGTTTCAAGGGCAAGTCATCCCTCGGTACTTGTCAAAATCTGGCATTTTAAACTTTGGTGGGATAATAACATCTGGAACTAAGCAGTGTTCAGAAGCATTTGTTAAGCCGAGGCCTTCCACACCTTCCACGATCCACAATCGCTCCTCCAGGATCTCTATCTTCCCCTTTTGCTGGGAATCTCTGGTTGTGCCAAGATCAATAATCGAATTTATCATTTGAGTCACACCTTGTGGGTTGGCAGTATAAGAGTTCATGTACCCATACGGGTAACCGTAATATGGGTAAAAAGGCGTTGTCGAATAAGCTTGGTTCATTAGGCTAGTGTTTAGCGCAGGACCCTGTGGTTGGGCTATCGCTTGGGCGATATGGATCGGCTGAGCTGTTTGGACGGTTTGAGTTTGGGTGGTTTTAGGACCTAGGGCTTGGTTAATTGGTGGAATGGTTGTTTGGGTAAGGTTTGGAACTTGGGGATTCGTCAATTGTAGGGTATTACCATCTTGGGGGTTGGTTGATAGAGGAGGGAAATATCCTGGAGGTAAGCCGTTTTGTGGAAAGGTTACAGGGTTATCGTCTGGGCCAATGAAAGTGTGTGGTGGCGCATAACCATATGACAGGTCATGAGGCTTGGTGTGAGGGTCAGCAGCTTGATTGGGGTTCCCAATATTAATGGTGAGGGGAACTGCTGTGGGATTTGCAGCTTGGCCCGGTGTCAGACCAAAACCTAGGGGATGTAGTGGAGTAGGTGGTTGTTCCTCATTCCCTACAGAAGAGCCCCTTTCAATGATCCTCTTTTCCAGGAGCTTCGTTAGTTCTGCCACTTGTTCCCTTAACTGATTATTCTTATTCTTGAGGCTCTCATTCATTTGTTCTATTTCAGCGATGAGCTTCTTCTGTAGTCGGGTTTCGTAAGTGTGCATCCCCGTGCTGTCTAAAGAAGGGAATACAAAATTTAGAAAGACAAGCAAATAACAAAATCAAGAAAAGTAAAACAAGATTATACGGGAAGCGATGTCAGAACTTGCCAAATCCTTCGACCGTTCCTCAGAACGTCACGTTCAAAAGTACTAAGTAAAGCATTAAACGGAAATTAACATGAGTTAGTTATGA
This sequence comes from Clitoria ternatea, assembly GCA_037962975.1. Classification (NCBI taxonomy): domain Eukaryota; kingdom Viridiplantae; phylum Streptophyta; class Magnoliopsida; order Fabales; family Fabaceae; genus Clitoria; species Clitoria ternatea. Next base: position 48,575,989 of record CM075669.1, on the reverse strand, counting down.
AGACAAAGGAATCCTTCATTTCAAAATTCCATAAAAAGGGTACATCACTGACAGAAAGGGTTGGGTTACAATGTAGGAAAATAAATTAGTCATTCCTAGCTCGGGCAATCATGTCTCTCATTTTACAAATTTGTCCTATGTAGTAATCTAAGAACGTTGCAATTTCTCTGCCAGTATTGAAAGGGTTGGCAATTTCTTCAGCTTGTTTTAGCAAAAGTGAGAGGTCTTCTAGAGCCCCGTTAGCCAGATATGCCAGGTTAGCAAAATGATCCATCCATGAGTGAACAGTTTCATCTCGTTATGTTAACTCAGCTTCCAAGAGGCGTATGGCCTCTTGACAATCTTGCTCTATGCTCATGGCACGTTGTCGCTCCCTATTTATCTCCTGCTCGTAAGCCTTCACCACTTCACTAAGTTGTTGTTCCAATTTGTGGACTTGTGACTGTAGAAGCTCCTTTTGCACCATGATGCTTCGTTCATTTTCTTTGGATTGAGCCAATATATCCTTTAGAAGATGTTTCTCTGCCAAGATGGTATAACTTTGTTTGCTCTTCATTTTCAGCTGAGAGTTGGCCGCTCAAAGATATTGGTCTTGTTTTATCATGTAGTCTTCCTCAACCTTCCATTTTTTTCTAATCTCTTCAATGGCTTGCTTGTTCTCCAAGTTCTCCCTTTTCTAAATGGTGTATTCTTGTTGGCATTTCAAAAAGTCTTCTTCTAGCTTCTTGTTCTTGGCAGTCAACTCTTCTATTTTGGTCTTTAGTGCCTTGGTTGCTTTATCTTCAAGGACAAGTGGTGGAACAGGAGTGCTTTCCAGGAGATAAGAAGGACTTCTGAAGGGTAATTTAACAATGGAGACCCTATTCAGGATCCATTCATGATATTCTTCTCTCACAGCATGGCTCTGGGCCCCAAATTCTTTTCCTTTTCGGTGAACTTTCTTCCACGCATTCGCTATATCCCGAATGGCAAAGACATAGTTTCCCTTCGAGTAATACAAGATGAAAGAAGTCATCGACTCTTCATCAGGTGGTCCAAGCAAAGGATAAGCTAGCTGACGCTTGGCTATGATGGGATTATAGTTGATGCATCCTTGCGTACCAATAAGGGGAACATTTGGGTAATCTCCGCAGTGATGCATGATTGATTCAACTTCTAACTATTGGGGATACCATCTGACTTTCTCAGCCGTGAGCCCTACAAGGTAATTGGCCCACTCACGCCCACTCTTCACTGCTAGTTGGCATAGTTTTAGATTAGAAACAGGGCATTCGGCCTTACAGACTTGGTGGAAGACATGAGATATGAGCCATACATACAAAGCAGGTAAACAACAAATAACCCTCTTTCCACCTTGTGTATGGCAGAAATCCATAGTACAGTACACATTTGCCAATACAGCTGTGACAGGATTTTCAAGCCTGTGCTTGCGAGCTAGGAACACAGTGATAGTATCATAATCCACATAGTTATCAATGTAGGGGAACAAGACAACACCGTAGATGGTAATAGCTAGAGTATCCATGAAGGCTTCCCAATCTTCCATTTTTGCCAGGACCTGCATGTGCTTCTCGAGAAATTCCCGAGTGAATCCAGGAGTCTAATTTCTATTCAGTTGCACACTCCTTAAGGTTTCGGGATGGATCTTCAGAACACGGGCGATGGAAGTGACAGTTGCATGATGATCAAGATGATGGTAAGGTATTTGTCCTTCCAAAGGCATCCCCAAGATTTACTCGAATTCCTCAATAGATGAGGCCAATTGAAAGTCCCTAAATGTGAAGCATCTGAGAGGTGGGTCATAGAACTGTGTTAAGACAGTGATCACCTCAGTTTGCACTTCCACTTCTAAGAGCTTCAGAATCCTTCCATACTTTCTTGTAAAAACCATTTTCTGTGTTAAGTTTAATTTTCTCCCCATTGTTTGTAGACTACCCATGTCGATCCTTTTGGCCTTAACATGTAATATTTTTCTCAATTCGGTTACATTTGTGTCACAATTATCGGATCTCATGTTAATTTCCATATTGCTCAAAGGTACTTGCTAAGTTCCAAAAAACTTCCTACAAGAACAAAGAGAAAGGAAAAAAATTAGTTACTGTCATGTTTTGTAAACTGCTACTTCCTTATTAATTTATTGGAAAACATTTTCACTTTGAGAAGCAGCGGCCGACAAAACTTGTGTGAAACTAAAGTCGTGTGGGTCATGGATCTTCCAAACGTCGTCAATACTTTGCTTGAAGAGAATTTTTGTTTTCATTTTTGTTTTGACGATTGGGAAGATTTATAACCCAGGACTCAGAAGTACACGAAAAGAGAGGGAGTTGCTCACTTGTTAAAGGATTACTAGTTTTTTTTAAAAAAAAAGTGAGTCATTTTTGGAATAAAGTAATCCTTTGAACGGGTAAGCAGTTCATCAATTTGGATTTAAAGGGAAAGCGAGAATGAGATAAGGTATAGTAAAGTCTGCCCCTTTGTGCCCTAAGTCAGGTTTTTCTGAAAGTCTTTTTTTGGGACCTATAGCCTGTCTAACAGTGACTCCTCACATTGGGTGGCTTCCACTAGACTTCTAAAAGGTCACTAGAGCCAAGATCCTACTCATGATGTGACCACAACAGTAGGGAATCTACTAGGTGCGTACATCATGAAAGGTCGAACTCTAGTTGAGGTTCTTACAATCGCTAGATGGGAAGTACATCCCAAACAACACCGCTACCAACCTCCCCTAACTTAAGCTTCACTTGGGGCCCGGGTATAGGGCGCCACTCATAAGTGTGTGCAAATTATGAGTGTAGTGTGTGAAAGAGACATTCAATACCTGTACCTTATCCATCCTGTACAGAGAACAAACACAGAACACAAAATAAAGTCGTCTACCCTAGGGTTCAACAATCATACAGACATTAACAGAACATAAATGACAAAATACATATAAAACAGAAATCACATACAAACATTGATATAAAATAAAATAAAGGAAGAAGTTAAATAATTAATAGACTATTTAAAAACATGTGCTATCAACTTGATTGGCTTGACTCTCTAAGTCGCCAGTGGAGTCGTCATCTGTCGCGACCGGGATCGTGACGGGAGGGCCGACCCTTAAAAATAAAACGGGGTTTTTTGAAATCCTTTCGAAAAGAAAACAAGGAGTCGTCACCAATATTTTTTTAGGATAAAAGTATCGGGAAAAACCTCTTTCAAAACATTGGTTATGAAAATGAAATTCTAAGTTCGGGAGTCGAATTACAGGTGAGGAAGGTATTAGCACCGCACAACTGCCCGTTATAAAACGGTTACCTCAAATTGATAGCGCTTATTCCAAAATAGTCTAGAAATTATTTTAACTTCTTTTATGAAAAGAAACATACAAAATAACAAAGCAGACACAAACAGACAAAACAGACTGAATAGTGACAGTAAGAAATTTGACCAAACAGCGACAGTAAGAAAGAAGAAAACAGCAATGATAGAAGACTAAACAGTGACAGTAAGAAAATAAATAATGACAGTAAAAGATTAAAACAATAACAGTAAGAAATGACAAAGCTATGACAGTAAGAAACTCAACAAAACAACAATTATAAGAAGAAAGTAAAACAGAGTGAAAGTAAGGGTTAACAGGACGTCTCATCCAAATTAACCTTAATTTGTACATAAATTTAAAGATTAAAATAAAATTAATGAAATAAAATAAAAAATAAAATTGATTACAAAATATTATTTTTAATAAAAGTATTAAAAAACATGAGATTAACAAGACGTCGCGTCTAAATTAATCTCATTTTAAGGAAAATAATATTATAATAAAAATATAAAAAAATATGAGATTAACAAGACGTCACAACTAAATTAACCTCATTTTTTAAAAAAATATTATTTTAAATAAAAATATTAAAACATGAGATCAACAAGACGTCGCGTCTAAATTAACCTCATTTTAAAGAAAATATTGTTTTAAATAAAAATATGAGCTTAACAAGACGTCGCGTCTAAATTAACCTCCTTGGGACAATAAAATTTAAAATATTGACTATATAAAATTAATTGAAATAATAGCAGAGACAGAGAAATTAGTAACGAAAAAGTGGGCCCGACAGGAACTGATTCCCGCTCCTACGCATTCTCAAGTGTATTGAGAAATCAGGGTCACGTAGTTCTAGATTAAATTTGAGAAAATACTTAAAGTCATATTTATAAATGGTTTAATTAATTTGTTTTTTTTAATAAAAATTCATGAGGAAGAAGAAGTACAAGGTGAAGTAAGATCGCACGTGCATAAACCTTTAAAGTCTTATATCGCAGATGTAGGCAAAAGTAATTTTGCACGACATTGCTTATAAGATTTTAGGACATTTACTTTAAAAAAAAGGACGAGTACCTAGTTTTTCAATTTAAGAAAGAAACTATGTAGTTTCACTCTAAAAAGGATCCATAATTTTTTATATTTTTATTATTATATTTTTAAAAAAAATAAAAATAAAAAATAAAAAATAAACATAAATAGGAAATCTTTTAATCCTTATTCTTAAAAAATATTTAGATTTTAACATTCTTATTAGAATACTCACTTTCATCCCTAAAAGAGCGTTTATTTTAACACTTTATTCCTAGATTTAGTGAAAACTATTTATTCTTCCTTACTCTTTAGAAACAAAATAAAGAAAACTCATTAATAATTTTAAAATAATAATAATAATAACAATAATAATAAAATGAAATAAAAATTTATTTTCCTACTCAAAAATCTTTTCATATTTAAGAGCTCTAATAACATGAAATAAAATTTATTTTGATAGTAATAATAATAGGAACAATGACCCAAAAAATGCCTTATGTTTGTTCTTTTTAGAAGAAAATGGTCTCTTGGCACATTTGGGCTTCAGAAACCTGAAGCCCATAACAAACAAAAAGAGAATGGGACCCTAAACAAACCCATTAGGGTTTACACACTTGAAAACAAAAGAGAAAAGTGAGAGCTATCAGGAGGGGGGCTGGTTTGAAGAGTGAGAGAGTGGAATAGAGTTTAAGAGAGAGAGAGAGAGAAAGAGAGAGAGAGAGGAAGGACCGAAAAAGAGAGGGAGAGGGAGAGGGAGATCGGCGCCGGTCAGGAGGGAGAAGAAGCTGGAGAGGGAGGAGCTTGCTGGTGTGGTGCCGGTCGGCGTTGGAAGGTGGTGGCCGGCGTGGGGTGGTTCACACGCGAGAGAGAGAGAGAGAGAGAGAGAGAGGGAGATTAGAGAGGGAGATGAGTGAGAGAGAGGGAGATCGGGGATGGGGGTCGATGCCGGAGAGGGAGCGAGAGAGAAAGGGAGATCGGAGGCGGAGGGAGAGACAAAGAGGGACAGTGGGGAAGAGGAAGAAAAAAAAACGAGAGTGGAGGAGGGATATACCAGAGAGTGTTCTTCTTTCTGATCTTTCTTCTTTGTTTTTTTTTATCTGTATTTATGTTTTTTTTTCTTTTGTTGGTCTCTCCCCTTCCTCTTATTTCTTCTGGTTTATATTTTGCTCTGTTCTTTTTTTTCTCCCTTTGCATTTGTTGTTGGTCCTTTTATGACGAGGATAAAGAGGATTAAGCGAGGAAGAGGATGAAGCTGGTGGAGCAAGGAACAAATTCCGGATTCCGAACGGAATTTCTGGAATGGAGGGGGAAAATTATTATATGATTTTATTATTAATAAAAAAGAAAGAGTGGTGTTCACAGTAACTTATAAGGTATAGGATGCAAACTAATCTTAAGGCCTAATTTGTTCACTAGTCTAATGCTAGCTATATTAATGCAACTACCACAATCAATTATCAAAGAACAAACTTGATCACCTATGAGACACCTAGTGTGGAAGATATTTTCCTTTTAGGATTCATCTCTATCTTTTGCTTGGGTCCCCAAGAACCTTCTAACTTCTAAGAGATCCCCTTAAATAGTATGTGACATATCCATCACTAGAAGAAGATGAAGAATTATGAGAAGAATGTGAAGAAAATTCATGGTTAAAAATTTTACCATTATCCCTAAGGACCATTATTTTCTTGTTGGGATAAGCAGAGATAATATGACTTCTCCCAACACCCTTAAAACACATAATGTTTGAGTTTTTTCCTATCTCTGGGTTAGAACCCATGTGATGTTCAGAGTTAGAAAATTCCTTCTTTCCTTCTTTGGACTCTTAGATTCCTTGCCTTTATAAAAGGCATCATTTCCCTCACTCTTATGTTTATCTTTCCATTTTAAAGTGTAAGAAGAACAGGAAGGTTTAGAGTACCTCCCTTGGTCTTTGATTTGTCTCTCCACCTTAATGGCAAGGTGTAAGATTTCCTCTAAGCTCATGTGAAGTTGCAATTCTACAACCTTTCTAGTGGCATTGTTAGGACCAACAAGAAACCTAGTCGTAACTGCTTCACAAGTCTCATCCACATTGGCCCGTATCATGGTCATATCCATTACTTTGTAATATTCCTCCAAATTTAAGTAAACCTTACAAAAAAATGGAGTTTGACAAACCACTCTCAAATATTATTGAGGCACATACCTCTCTATCAACAATATTTTCATTTCTTGCAAAGTGTTTAGTGGATGGAATGTTAACCTTGTTCTTTTCATTTTATCCACCAAATTAAGGTATAATTTGTGAGATGTAAAGAGGCTACACTCATACTTAAGTTCTTAATCTGAGTATACCTCTGGATTATTCCTTCCTTGGAAGGTAAGAAACTTTAATTTTACTCCACCTAGCTTATCATGGGTTCTTTCAAACACACCCCTCCTGTCCTCTTTGGCCTTTCATGCCCTCTCACGCATTTGAGGGCTAGTATAGTATTCTTCCTCTTGGAACCTAAGATGATTTCTTTTGCTTGAGTGGGAACTATCACTCTTAATTCTCCTTTGGGTTCCATGCGTACCCTCGCTCTTAAAGATGTAAAGCTACATTTTGGAGTTAATAGAGTTCTTTGAAGGCATGATAAAAATTATGATCCTAGCAAGGTACGCCTCAAAAGGATGATTTTGGATGAAGCACTCAGGAAAATGTTGAGTATCCACTCGGGATTAACAAATGTTTAAGGTTTAGACTACCTAATTAAAACCCTAAATGAAAATTAGAAAAAAATATATAAATGTTCTCTAGTGTCCATGCTCACATCATAAAGAGTATGGTCTTAGGATCATTCAATATCACTACTTAGTTCTTGAATCGGTTAAAAGAAAGTTTGGAGAAAGATGTATTTCTTTAAGAGTTAAGAAGGACTTAGAGTCTAAGGAAAGATGTAGGATTAAATTGTGGAGCTAAGGGAGTCCTTTGAATTCATGGAAGAATCTATGTTCTTAGAGAGTTAAGCCTCAAAAGGGTGATTCTGGAAAAAGCACACAAGAAAGTATGGAGTATCCACCCATGATCAGCAAAGATGTATCAAAAAGCTAAAGAAGACCTTTGGTGGCTTCAGACAAGAAATGAGACAGTTAACTATATGGCTTCTTACCTAACATGTCAGAAGGTGAAGGTAGAGCACTAGAAGTTGTCAGAAGAGCTATAACCCATGGAGATCCTCATGTGGAAGTGGGAAAATGTTGTTATAGACTTTATAACCTATTTGCTGAGGACGTAGTGGAAGCATGATGCTATATGGGTAATCGTGGACATATTAACCAAGTTGGCTTACCTTTTTCCTATTAACATCATATGTTTTTTGACTGAGTTGGCTCAATTGTTCAACAAAGAAATGGTTTTTTTTACATGGTACGCCTTAAAGCATTGTCTCAAACTAAAATCCTAGGTTTATCTTTAGGTTTTTAGGAAGTCTACATGAAGCTTTAGGCTTAAGGCTTAAGTTAACTTCATCTTATCACCCCTGAATAGATGATCAATCGGAAAGAGTAATAAAAACCTAGAAGACTTGATAAAAGCTTATGTTATAGAGAACTAAGGAAGCTAGTTTTAGTTCTGCCATTGCCAAACTACAACAACAATCATCACGCTAGTATTGACATGACTCCATATGAGGCTTTGTATGGATGTGAGTGTAGGGGACCCTTTTTAATGGTTTGAGGTAAGTGAGAACTTTTCTTCTAGACTAGACATCATGTAACATAAAGGAGTAGATTAAGATTATTAGAGAAAAGGTGAAGGTTTCTTAAGATAGTTAGTAGAGCTACTACCATAAGTGTAGGAAAATGTTATCCTTTAAATTCTTTTACATGCCTCTTTTTGGCTACTTTTGATTCATACCCTAGAACTCTCCAGCTATCAAATTCACCATTCTAACATTTTACTCTAATGATGCAGGCTCTATTAGGGATCTAAGTTCTTGGTTTCTCATTGGCTCTTAGCTCATGGGATTTGACACAATGTTCATTATCCACTGTTTCCTCATCATGAAAGTTATTAGTATCTCTTTAGTAATTTTTGCTAAGGGACTTTCTTCTTCTTCTCTAGGGTGATAAAAAAAACCTCTAAAATATTTCTTCAACTTTCCTTTTCTTATTATGTTCGATGGGGTGACCGACTCACTGGTGTGTATCCGATCACTCGTAATAGTAGCTGTAGGAGTGTGTTGTTGTGAAGTAAGGGCAATTAATATGTCACCACATCATCGGTGCGATCACCCTAACCACTAGCACTATGACCATAGCAATAGTAGGCTCATCCTTAATAGTCCATCGGAGCACTTCCACCAAAATCCACACTCTCAAATGCTAATTTGTCAGAGTATGGACTTTCGTAACCTTTACAAAAATAATATATTGAGCAACCACCTATAAGCATCCCATGCTTTATTTATAGGCTCAAGCCTGACCTGATAAGCTCTCTGTGATGATTGGGTTCTTGACTCGTTATAAATGACTTAGGCCCAATAATTTATTCTCTGGTGGCTTACTCTATGCATATGACCCTATAGGAAAAATCCTCAGTCATGTTAATAATAAACCCTTTTATTATTAACATAAAATAAGAGCAGCATCTAGCAATGCATTATTATATTTAAATATTATTTAACATCAACATAACCTAAAAATGATAAACATTTCATATGTTCGTTCCTTTTATCATGATACCTAATTAGGCCTAAGGCATGGTCGTCATTATCCTTGTATGACCCAATTTATTTTACTTGATATTAAAGTAGATTTTATTTGAATAAATTTCTAATATTTATTCTTCCTATCATGGTCATGTATTTCTTTAGTCACATTTCATCAAGTGGCTCATAGATATCACTCTTATTACATAGGAGAGACAAATATCATCTATATCATTAACATCCCTCTGCATGATTTATTCATTCATTACAACATGTATGATCACCTTGTTAGAGATGATGTTTGATTGTATTAAAACAACAAATTCCTCATGTAAGAATTATAGTAACTTCGTGTCGAAGGACTGCATGTACCATTATTATATTAAGAACCATTTATGACACTCATGTAATGATCCACACAACGTTTTCATGGTGGGTCTGTCTAGGTACTCTTAATGTGTACCCGTAGGAATATTTGATATTGTTTATATCCATGATTTGTGATATCAGATCATCAGTTCACTCGCACACTACTCTCAACATATTTATATGTCCTCATATAAATACTTGACTAGGGACAATTTAAGAATAGTTCTCATGTTGACCTACTATTCAATGGACTAATAAATTCTGATAAATTGTTTAACACAAATGGCTTGTTCAAAGTGATGTGTCCTATATAGGCTTTTAGTGCATACTTCCAATAAAGCTTGCTAAGACGAGTACGCAGATAAAGGCTTTCCAGTAAACATAGGAAATGATGTTGGAGGAGCAACAAGGGACATGAGATACTCTAACGCAGTTTAAGAAGATGTTTACACAACTTATGGCATGTCTGGTCCCTCTTACGTCTAGTTCTTCCTACCAACAACAACCCTCTCCTTCTTATTTCCCCCTCCCTCCTTCTAGTTGACATTGTATTTTTTTTCTACAAATTTTGTCTATTCTGTACACATTAGTTATATAATGTTTTTTGTAATTTTGTTACGTATATAAAGATTTTGATCGTTCACTTGTTAATAATTTTACAATTTAGCATTATAACTGTTGGGTATAATTAAGGAGTTTCAGTAAATTTAATTGTTAGACCAATTTTTTTTTTGCTTTTATTAATAATATTTAATCTAATTTTTTTTGGATAACCCCAAAAAATAAAAAAAACCTTTCATGATGGTATCAATGGCGGACTCCACCCTGTCGCTAATACAATTTTAACTACATTAGATAGCGACAACCAAGGTGTCATCACTAATACAATTTTAGGTAACCTATTGCAGCGACAGAATCAGGCCATTGCTAATCCAATTTTAGGTACCCACAGGTAGGGATGGAAATGGGCTAGGTCAGGCCAGGTTTTAAAAGGCCTAAGCCTAACCTACTTTCAATTGTCAAGGCCTGAGTCTGGCCTATTAACTCGTCATAGGCTTTTCTTAAGGGTTGGTCTGACCTGTTTAAAGGTTTGACTCGTTTAAAAGCCTATTTGAATGGTCTGTTTACAATTAGGCTTTCAAAAAACCAACAACCATCTAAAAAACTTATCAAACTACATATATTGACAGGCCTATCAATATAAATGAGCTAAATGCATTTGATTTTAAATTCAGCAAAATAAATATAACTTTTTATACAAAACAAATGTATTAAATCCAAAATAGACTTCTACGGGAGCTAAGTTTCTTTTTTTAAAAAAATGATTTCATTCAAATTATAAAATAAAATTTTATATTATAAAAAATTATTATAACTGTAATATTAATTTATATTATGTAAATATAATATATATATATATATATATATATTATTTCTATGTTATAAATATGTATGAAGAACTAATAATTATGCAAATTAGACGGGTTGGCTTATTGGACATCAAAGACTTTTTAGAAAGTCTATGTTTACTTAAAGGATCTTTTTAAAAGTTTAGGTCTAACCTTTTAGCCCGTCAACTTTTTAAATTTAATTTAATTTATTAATTCCTAGTATGGTTATACGTATTAATGTATTTAGTTAGTATAGATCAAATATGTAATTTTTTTCACAATCTCTTTTATCAACCATATCCTCACAATGGCAAATTTAAACCCAAATATGCTAAAAAAACATAAATTCAATTACATTCTCCAGGAAAAAACATCCAAACATCCAATTTTTCATATCACAAGATGTAAAGCAAACAAGTCGTAAACCAATTTGATTGGCCTAACGCTGGAGTACATATGGACCCTTGATATTGATTCAAAGCGATCTTCAAATTTGGTTGCAGCTTACACCCGACACACATTGACAAATTATATGGGTCAAGACTAGAAAGTATCCAAGTTTTCCGTACACTGTTATTTCTTTTATGGACACATCTCTGTCCTTGCACAGGAACATTTAACTATTGAGATCATCACAAATAATTGACTTGAAATAAGTTACGACTTCCTAATGTCAACTGTCACAGCTTATGTGAACGGGCAATTTTACTTTGAAAAAGCAAATCAATCCAATCAAGTTTTATCTTAGCCTTACTTAAACATTAATTAATAAGTTTCCTTCTTCCATTAAGGGAAACCACGGTTTAAATATTAAAATGGAGATCATCAACATCTTTGTAGGGAACCCAAAGCGAGTAAAAAATGAAACTCTAAACGTTAATTTCAGAGAAATTAGTGACCATGTCGACTACGACGAATGCAACCTACAACCACTGCCTTTGACTGAAAAGATATTGGCTAAAAATGAAAGTCAGACACAAATTTTCCAAATAAAGAAAAAAAGAGATCTATACACATTATCAGTATGAACACCTAAAGCACAGGATGTGTCTCGCTGAGTCCAATTATGCAATATACAATGAGTCATATGATAATACTGATAACAGATGAATCTTCTATATGTGGACTATACACTGAAGTATACAGTATCAAAACAACGAGAAAAAAAATAAACACTATACTGTGAAATATATATGCAAAAACTTCACTAAATAGTGCAGCGTGAATTTCCCATGATAAAGTTGTAGAACAACAATACATGATTATCAAATAGCATATCTGTAATATTTGAAATAAATAATTTCTTTTTCTATAACATATACAAAGGTAATTTAGTCTGATGGGTGGTAGAAATTTTTAATTTCTATTAAATATTAAAACATTTATATTATTTATTTATATCAATTGGGATGATAATAATCTATATTTAATAAATCCGTTTAGAATATTGTGAGTATTGATATAGGCTCATATAAGTAGATACCGGACTTAACCTATTTAGAAATAATGAAAACCCTGACTAAAAATAAGAGTTGTTTTAGAAGTATTGGTCCTTACATCAAATCAAATTCACACTTTTATATTCCTTCTTTCAGGAGATTGTCACTTTAATCCCAATTTAAAGAGTTAAAGAGTTTTAATTAAAGAAGGCTATAGCATCATTCGTGACTATTTTTGTGAAGTTACAAAAAATCATAATATCATTTTTCATGACTTTTATTCTCTATCCAAAATGTTCCACAACATCTTAAACAAAACATAATAAATAGTTATATTCTTCAAACTCTATCATTACTTAATAATTTGACGTAACACAACATGATAAAATTAGCTTCTTTTTTTTCCAGCAAAGATACTTTATACATAAACTTAAACTCAACTTTTACCCCGATTGCCAATTAACTACCCACTAGCTAGTGAAGTGTTTAGCATCAGTCTCATCAGTGCTTGGACTTGATATTTTTGTTTCGATTTGTTTCATGCGACTTTCCTACAGCTACAAAAGAAAAATTATCTTTACTAACATATAAAATTTGAAAGTTTTTTTTTTAAAAATTTTGGTATAACATTTAACTAATAAAAAAATAATGTTAATAAAAATATTTTGGGTTTTTACTAACAATAAAATGTATTATACTAACATTTGATATAGCATTAGTATAACTCAACTTTATACTAACAAAATTATTTATTAGTATAATTCATTAAATTGTTAGTATAAATCTAAATGATCTTAATAACACTTAATTTTTGTTAGTTAAAAGTTATACCAACAAAAGTTTTTCTAACCACTTACAAGTTTTGTTTGCTAATTAGTACATGACAATTTTTTTAGTGTACATTGGTTTTTATGTGGGAGTAAGTGGTTGTTGTGTGACATATGTCCCATTCAAATCTTAAAATATGAAAAGACACATTGGGTTTGGTTGTTGCGTGGAAGGGGCATCTCACGCAAAAAAAAAAAACAATGCCACATATTTAGGTATGTTAGTGATAGATGGAGGTTGTGATTTTAAAATGTTATGCGTGAGACATGTTCCATGCAAAAACAACTATATGCGCCAAAAACACTTTCTCTCCTCATTTCTCATCACATATTTCAAATCATTTCACAAATTCTCTCAATCTCCCACAATTTTATTTGTGTGATTCTAATTAAGTGTAGAGAAAATCATTTCATTTATCTTTAGTGTCATTATGTTCGTGACACAAAAAAATGACTTTTGAACCCATTGGAATTTGCATCAAATTAAAGGTTAATTAGTAACATATTTGGTTCCTTTAGTTTTATGTTTAAAGGTTCTTTAAGATAGTTGTAAAAACTAGGCTAGATGATTTACATTATCATGCTATAGAAAATATTGACATTTAAATTTTAGGATAAATGATTTATTGTAAAGTTTATTTATTAAAGTATATTTCAAAGCTGCGTAGCGACATGAAAAAATATTAAAGCTTTAGAAATTAGGACTTTACAACTTTAAATAAAACTTTGAAATTAGATTTTTCAACATAAAAAAATTAAAATTAAAATTTAGAATTTGGAAAATGAAAAAATAGGAAATTTCAAAATAGAATTTAGGAAATAAAAAAATTAAAGTTTCAAATTAAGTATGTACTTAATTTTTACATTATTAATTTAGGTTTGGTGTGTAATTTTGAATAATACATGTGTTGTAACTTAGTGGTGTGTTGGCAATGCAGATTTTGTGATACACCGTTTATGGAGTTACGATAGGCTATGTCACTATAGGTGCGGGTTAAAAAGTAAGTTGATTATAGTAGTATGGAGTTTATTAATACGGCTACAAAGATACCCTTTTACTATTCAAATGGTGGTGTAAGCACTACAAGAAACAAATTCTATAGCATGGAGGCATGGCGTAGGACACTTTCTATAACACCCTAGATTTTTGGACAAACGTCCTAGGCCATAAAATTAATTATATGTGTGTTATTGTATGTTCTGTATGAGTGTGGCTGTGTATTTTATATGAAATATAGACCTCAGCTGAGTCTATATCTAGAATTTTGTGGGTGGCAGAATCTTGTATCTTGAATTTTGTAAATAGCAAAACTCTGTATCTTGGGATTGTGTGTGAGACAGAGATAAATGGAGACTCCTTGAGGGTAAAATAACCCTATAAGATATTTTTTGGGTAGAAATTACATAATTGTCACCAAGCAAGATGAGTTCTGCGAGTGATACGAAGTTCAACGTGCGATTGCTTTCCAGTCAACAGACTTCTACCTTGAGTCTAAAACCAAGTCCTGAATCCAAATATTTTTCCCAACACTCATAATATTCATTAAATTTATTAATCAATAGATTCTTCCAATTCAATTCTGTATTCTGACGTTTGTCGTTAGAAAACGTCGAAAGGCGTAAAATAACTTCTATATATATGTTCATGTGGCGTATCGACACTCTATAATTGGGCTCTAAACTGGGCACCATGAATTTTAGAAGACCTTGGATAATTGGGAAGGCTATAGGGTTAAACATGTTGACCAAAATCCATTGTCTAATTAATCTGCCTAAGACTTGTCAAAGTCTTGACTTTGTGTTTCTTAGTCCCGTTTGTTACGAGTGTAGAAAATTCTATGCATGTCTCAATAAATTTACCATAACTTTACCTAATGATATCAGAATCGAACGATTCATGTCTCAAAATATTTGTAACGAAATTCCCTACAACTCTTATAAAGACCACGAAGACCAGTTCTAAACATATAAATCCTAGTTTTTATTTTAAGATCTGAGTCCAAGAATTCACATGACAAACTATACACCTCTCAGTATTTAGGGCATAACTTTCTTTATAGTTATTGGAATCAAAGTGATTCTTATTTTAAAATTCTCATAACAGAATTACCTACAATTCTTATGAAAGCCTTGAAGCCAAATTCTAAGCCTACAATTCCCACTAGTTATTTTTCTTCACAATTTTAGGAATTCACGCGGCACCTGAACATGTTTTAGTATTTTGGCCATAAATTTTGCTATTGAAATTAAGTGATCTTTAGCTCATTGAAAAGAGAAGAAGATAAGGAACAACTTTTTTGTTCATAACTTTCTCAAATTCGTACTGTAATATAAAGTTATTTTTAGCCCAAAACAGCTCATGATTTCTACCCAGAAACAACCATATAAAATTTGAATTTTCCTTATTATTTTTCATGATTCTAGACCATTCTTATCTCCCATTTTCTCCAACATTCTCAGCAAAAATCCTGATCATTCTACCAAGCTTAGAAACCGTGTGAACTTACCATGATTATTCTAGCCATTTACTTGTTAATTGCCACCTAATTCGCCATAATGTTGCCACCTAGCATGTTACAACTCCAACCCATGCAAACTGCTACATAACCCATGCAAATTCTGATTTCTTGGTCTAATTTTAAGAGAATTAAAACTTGTATAAATCGTCATGCATTACCGTGATGGATCCTTGCCCATTTCTATTGTCTATTACCATAAGCCTTAGGGATTTCTTCAGCAATTTCCACTTCAATTATTGCCATCATCTTCTTTGCCTTATCTTTCCACCCGTGAACCACTTCACACTTGCTTCCTTTCAATTACAACCTTTTCTTTTTAAAATTATCATCATTACCATAACATTTCCATCTCTTCTTGCCACTAGTGGAAAAAGTGGATATAATCAGGTTAAAATTGGCCTTTAATCATGGTTAATCAATCGTTGTTTTTGCAGCTGTGGTAGTAGATGAGGTCCTTTAACCACGGTTCACAACCGTGGTTATAAATCACATCTAATCACGGTTAATAGCAACCATGATTAAATAAAAACCTATTTAATCATAGTTTTCAATCATAACCATGAACACAGGTTCATAAAACTTGCATTTACAGACTATGTATAATCATGGTTATGGTAGCAACCATGAATAAAGAGAGTCTATAATCACGGTTGTCGAGCATAACCGTGAATATAAGTAGTCATAAAACTTCATTTATAGACTATGTATAATCACGGTTATGGTAGTAACAGTGAATAAAGATGGTCTATAATCACGGTTGTTACCATAACCGTGATTAAATAATGAGGTTTTTTTTAATATGGGTTCTGTTTTATTTTTTCCCAAACCTGCAATCAGACAACCAGCATAGTATATAGTATATCCCAGCATATCCAACAACAATATATAAAAAGAATGGTATGTATATAACTTTAATTTGGTATCAATTCATAACAACCTAAAAAATAAAACTATATACAATTTAGATGAATGTAACCTAATAAAATGTAAACCCTAAATCCTACACTAGATACATATATAAGAGAATAAAGATCCTATATCTAGCTAAGTCCTTTCCTGACTTCAATGAAGTATGTGACCTATTGCTTTCTAACATTATCTACAAGTGTCCTAGAGAAGTATGACCGGTCCTGAAAGTACTGTAAACAATGCACCAAACAATTAGAACAAAAGCTATATTTATTACATGAATTTGATGAAATTGGTAGAAAACTAGTCCAAGTGATGAGACTTACATCTATCCATCCATCTACTAAATGTTGTTGGACGATGGTCAGCATGGTGTGCATGACGTAATAGCCACACTCGAAGCTACCCTACTACCTATAAGACTACAATGGACATAAAATATAGAATAAGTGAATTTACAACTTAAAAAATATATATTAAAGATTTTAATGAATATGATTGACTTACTTTTGGGTGCACCCACGCAAGTTTTCTTCCGTTGGACTTACTTCCAAGTAGTCGATTGTATCCAACCACCGCCCTACGTCAAATAAAACACAAGATAAGTTAGAATCGTATAAGACCAAAAATAATGTAATCGAATTTGTACTTATTTTTTAAGGATTAATTTACCCGTCTACTATACTTTTTAAGTCTTGTGGAACTGTCCCGTGCATAGAATCAAAGTACAGAGCAACATAAGCTCGGGGACAGATAACCAAAAGCGTCCAATGAGCGCTGCAGTTACCAATGATAAGTGAGACTTCAAAATGCAAAAATTAATGGACAATAATTATGGAATAGAATGTTACCCTTTATGATAAGGGCCTAGGTATACACCCTTCCTAGACTCAAACATCCAATTATGGATGTATGCCTAGGTGTCCTCCATGCTGTTTCCTTTCCTCTGTATGAAAGAGGGCTCTAAGAAACCATAAGTTCCATCGAAACCCAAGTCCACATAGATTTTATGCAGAAACCTAAACAAGTTAAGACATGGTTAGCGACAAATAGCTTGTATAATGAAAAAATTGGACATAAATTATATACTTACAACTCCCATAGCTGAATGATGAAGATGTTCAACATCGTCGACCCCATCATAATCTCACACAAGTCACTCCGTGTAATGTAAACCAGAAGTGAACTTGGACGGCCGAACACCAGTGGTAGCCATGGGACCTGAAGAGCGTCCTCTCCTAGCTCAGCCCCGATCTGCCATAGCATCCGGATCGGATCGTCGACGGGGTCTGGCTTCTTCAATGCCGGTTCCTGTTGAACAATTGACAACCATCACAGTTTGTACTATAATTGATAATATAACAAAATCAGTTAGTGTTTTACAGTTTTTACTTGTATAGGAGCAACCGACAGGAGTCTGTTTGGCCACATAACAAAGTGGCCCACCGCCTGACCGACAGTCTTCACCTCTGGAGTTGTCACTGGCACAGCAGCATCCTCCTTGAGGACGAGCACAATAGAGACCCTGGACATACCATCAGGTAATGACTGATGGTGAACTACAGGGCCTAAGTTGTAGACCATGCCAGTGGCAAATGGCTCCTCCGACCCATCAATGAGTAGGTCACATTGACGGGTATCTACAGGCTCGACCCCATCATCGTCAGGGTCAGCTGCAGCGCACGACCCCTTAGTGCTAACCCTCCGGACCTACATATTTACACATCAAGTAGAAGTTATTCAACAATGAAAGAAAGTGATTACAAATAACAAACAGTTAAATAGTATAAGGAATCTAATCTGTGGGTCGGTAGCTGGTGTAATAGTCTCCTGGTGGTGGCTGAGTGAGGCCTTCATCTCCTCCTTGAATCGGGCCATCTCCTACTGTAGCTTCGTAATCTCCTCCTGATACTCAACCTTCACAACAGCCATCCTCGACTCAACCTTCTGCTCCATCAACTGCTCAACGGAGGGGGCAGGGTCGGGAGCACCGTAATAGCTCCGGAGGCCTGTGAAATGTGAATGATTAGCCCATAATTGCTTAATAGATAACAAAATGAAAGGATACAGTTATTTACAACTTACCTACACCTCGACCAACAGCACGCACCCTTCTTGGGTGCTCTGGCCTGCCGATGGTGGTAGTCAAAATATCCTGCCTACCATGGGCTACGAAAGACCCTTGGGTTGATTGCTCAACCAAGGAATCCTAAAACTAAACAAGTTAGTATTCACTTGCTTCACGTAAACTAAAAAAACTGACACATTTATAAGGGGAATACTTACTATCCGCGAGGCGACCTCTTGAGCTTGTGAGGAAGTCTATTCCCCACTCTTCCTGATCCTGACCCGCTTCCATTTCTCGTGGCGTGCAGGTGGGGAAGGGGGATCCACAATACCAGTGTCAGGCTGGCTAGTCTAACACTGACTCAGTCTATCTTGGGCCATCTGCTCCTCCAATCTACAGTAACCCCCACGTGACAATCTGTGGGGGCAGTCATTCAGCTTCCTAATGTCTTGTGCTTTCTTTCTGACCACCTACAACAAGAAAGAAACAAGATGAAACAAGATGAAACAATAACATAAAATTGTTTAATTTATTAATCCTGAGTTTTGGGGAAGGTAATCAATTGACAGCATAACTAATAAGACCAAAGAGCTCAATTGTCCTGAAGTGAAAGGGCGGTTGTAATGGGAAAAAAGGCAATAGACCAAAACTAAGTGCATTGAGCTTAGCCGTCACTACAACAAAATCTTTCTCCCAAAGGTGAGTAGGAGCGGCTACAATATGTATTGGTGTTTAGGAGTTGACTATTCATAAAACATTCAAGGAAACACTCGATCAAACTCACTTGTTCACTTAAGTGCTGAACTGGTCTGGACCGGGGTCTAGGATCCGGTATGGGACCAGCCACAAAGGTGTAGGTGTTTTAGGGTTTGCACACCGGTACAGTGGGTATTCGGTGTTGTAATCCGGCCTCTCAGTGGGAGAAACCGGTCTTGTTGTCCTGGAGATCCTTCACACCAACGTTTCGCGTTGAGAGAGGGCGAAAGGTGGTGCCACCTGTGAAGATTCTCCGACGCTCAAGTTAGAAGAGTGTATGAACACAATGAATACTCAAGCAATGCAATAGTAAAGAAGTGAGTTTGGACAACGTAACCTTGCATGTGTTTTAGATTGTGTTATTTATAGTTGAACGTAGGAAATGAATCGTTGGGTGCAAGTGGGCCCGTTGGTTCTGATAGCGTGTGAAGTGTGTCAATCAAAGTGACTCAGTACTCAGAGTGTGTCAGGGGGTAGGTCAATTATCAGAGTACGATCTTGTGATAAGGATGGAGGATAATCACCTTTCCGTATATTTCGCTGACACTTGTACTTACTTTCTGAGGTAATTGACATTGACACATTCCGCTATGCAGGGTATCTTCGCTGATAAGTTATAAGGAACTCTCATCTCACAGTGACCCTTAGGCAAACGGTTCTATAGACGTGAAGTAAGAACGGATAAAGTATCCATTGTAGAGAGAATGAATAGAACGTCTAATGAGATAAGAGCGGGTGAAAGGATATCGGATATCCAGTGTGGCACTGCCTGAACTGTGACACCGGTTTCCCTCTTATGAGGTCATTCTGACGTCATAACTTTGGGGACCGGTATCCAGACTGGATCATTTGTCCCCTAGCTTGTGTGAGGGACTGTTAAGTTGCTCATATAAGCTATACAGCCTTTGAGAAGTCTGGATGCCGGTGGAACATTCTGGAAATTCTTTCTAAAAACTATTTAATATCCGTTCTGCCAACTGAGTTACCGTTCTTCTTGTGCTATATACAACGGATTCAGACAGCGTATCATAATGAGGGAAATCCCAAGAGTTTTTGGAAATCAAAACCCTTGGTATTCGAAGAGTGGTTGTGGTGCATTAAATGCGTCTGAAATGATTGGACATTAAATGCGTCTTTTACGCATGAGCCATTACTACCCAAGAATGTAACCGTCGATTGGGCTTATTGGGCCTGGATTTCAACTGATGCAAGCCCATTTCGTAAAAACATTTACTGAAACGTTACCATTTTTGCGCTTTAATGATACGAAACAACGGAGTCGTTTGAATTCGAAAGGTTGCGTTTTGAAGTAAACGTCGTGACTTTCAGCAGAGCACTGTGCTTCTTCGTTACCTATAAAAGGGACACTTAACGAGTTTTGGAATTCATCTCTATCTACAAGCTTAGTGAACCTCTGCTCAAATTTCTGGAGATTTCTTTGCTGCCTTCAACCTTCACAAAGTTCTTCCTTTTCTTAGGTAACCTCCCTTTCCTTTACCTCCCTATAATTTTATTCATTCTACTTCAACCATGCGCCCTAGAACAGGCAACGCTGGTACCTCAAACAGGGGGAGTTTGAGCTCTCACGCTCCCTCCAGCCACCGTGGTGGAAGGATTCCAGTGAATCTTTCTGTGGCTAGGCTTCGTTGCTCAGAGAGAGTTGAAACTTCTTCCTCACGAGCGTCTTCTGATCAACGCCGCTCTGAGGTTCCCCTTGACTCGAGGGCTACCAGCAGCTCTGATGAAAGGTCAAGTAACGAAGGTTATCTCTCTGACGATATTGCTTTCTACCACAGCACATACACATTCCATCATGCATCAAAGACCATGGAGATCCCGGGGTCTGGCAAAATGATGATTCTTCGTACTACTGAAGGGTGTGTCAACATCGTGGCACACCGGCTGAATTGGGAAAACCTGAACAGGGAGAGGCCGTACTGCTGGGTTGAGGAGGAATTTTTGGAAATCCCCTCGCATTATGCAAGTGAAGAGGAAAGCACAGTCTCTCTCCACTGCAATATTTACTCAGATAAGAAGTATAAAGGACGCTATGTTGTTCTTGCACCCCATCTATCTGAAAGAGTTTGTCACATCGTCCCGGACGAGAGGTCGGTCTACATGTATGACTTCGTATTTCAAAAGTTGGGGGTCCGCTTCCCCATGACGGAATTTCAGATGGCCGTCCTGCACTTCCTCGACTGCGCTCCAACTCAAGTACACCCCAAAGGCTGGGGCCTGGTTCGCGCTCTCGAAATTCTGGGAGAGCATTTCAACTTCACCGCCACTGTGGCCAAATTATTTTATTACTGCCAGGTGGTCCGCCGTGCCAACAAGAAGGGCAGCCTTGGGTTCATAACACTCCGTTGTGACTCAAGGGTGGTAAACTTCAAGTCCTACACTGAATCCGCTAAGGTGGACGGACGTTCTTTCAAACATTATTACACACAGGTCCGTATTCAACCCAACAAGCCGGTCTTCTGGCGTAACAAGGAAGGATTCACCAAATTTCCTCTCAGTTGGACACACGAGCACTTTCTACTGCTGAGTCGTGCTTACTATACTGATGAGGGTGAGCTTTCTTCTCACTCTGTTGAGGTACTGAGCGCCATGTAGATGGCCTCCAGGACCCTCAAAGGATTTTCTTGCAGGCTCCTCCTAGCGGATGGCGATGTCCGAACTACCTACCTCCGTAATATCCGTTCCTACTATGGTTATGCTATGCATTTATTCCGCTCTGATTATTTTCTTCTCATGTGTTAACTCAATTTTCCTTATTTTGCAGAACAAATCGAAAAAGCCTATCCAGAGATGTTGTCTCTAAGGACTATGCTGGCTGATGATGACTCCTCCTCCGAGGAGAACGAAATTCAAGCTAAGAGGAACGCCACCAAGGCTCCAACCATTCCTCTGACTTTCGCAGTGGGAGACGAGGTCCCCCTCCTCGATGAGCAGGAACCGGAGGGACAAACAGAAACCACTGGGCAGGGCGATGAAGAGGCTATCCCAGAAAAGAAAAAGAAGAAGAGGCTCCTGGTCAAGACAGTGGATCTGGAGAAGCCTCCCTCTGGTGACCCCGCGAAGAAACGCCAGGAGACGCTTGAGGAATCTAGGCTGAAAAAGGACAAGGGGAAGAAGCCCGTCCTTGACTCCTCTACCCCTGCTTCACAAACCACTTCTGGGCCGGACTCTGAGAGCGGTCCTCCTCCAGCATTTGATCCTCCGAGTGAATCCTTTCTCTCACCCTACCTCTGGTTCCAAGGGTCTACTCCCCCCACTCTTCCGAAGGTGAGGTACTGCCTCCGCCCCTCTCTGGACGCCGCTGAAGTCAGAAGTGCATGCAAAGCTGGGCGTTGGCAACTGGAGGAACTATCCGGTCTCTTGGAATCCCTGAGCGAGAAGGCAGATTATATGGAACAGGTTGAGAAACTCGAGGCCGATATCGCTGTTAGGGAGGCTTGGGCAACCAAACAAGCTGAAACTCACAGAGGGGTGCAGGCTGAATTGACTAAGGCCAAAGAGACGCTGCAGAAGAAGACTGGAGAAATAAGCCAGCTTCATTTTGCCAACAAAGCTTTAGAGCGGCAGGTCACTGAGCTTCAGCAACAAAATAAGTCCATCCCCCTCCTTGAAGAAGAGCTTCAATTGGAAAAGAAGAGATCGGCCAAGCTTGCTGACGATCTCAAAATAATAGAGGACGGTCACAACAAAAGCCTTGGAGAGTGGGAGATCCTTCAGAAGGAGATGCAGGGCCAGATTAAAAATTTGAGGAAGGGGAGTACGAGCACTGGGCCGTCGGAGGAGGATTTTGCCAAGCTTCAAAAGAAATTATCTGCTGCTAAGGCTAAGGCCACCAAAGCCTTGGAGATATACAAAAAGGTGGCTTACGAATCCTTCGGCCTGGCACTTCGTCAAGTTTTTTACCGCAACCCTGACGTGAAGCTTAATCTGTACGGATTGGATCCGTTCTATGAATTCCACGGAGGGAAACTTGTTGAAGTGAAGGAGGATGGCTCGTACCATGATCCTCGCGAAGCTCTTTATGAACTGCCTCCACTTCCGGAGGGTCAAAGTATGGAGCCAACACCGTCCACTCCTGGCCCTGAAGGTGAAACACAAGGGGGTGCTCAAACTGAAGCAGAGATCGGAGCGGATAAGACTCAGACGGAGGGAGCTGAAGGAGGGAGGACAGAAGTGCCCACCTCAGAGGATCAACCACCTGCTCCTTGATTTTATGCTTTCATTTATAGCTGTGTACTGGGATCAGCTCCAGCTTTTAATGCTTTAAAACCTGTACAACTTCTCCTTTCCAGAAATAAAATTTGCTTTTGTTTCTCTTCTATCATTTGTGACAAGTATATGATTGCCAGATAACTTAATGATATGCACAATACTTTACTTTTTTTAATACTTTGCAAATCCGCTCTTGTTTAGCTATATTTCTATTTAAAGCATGTTTATCACCTCGGATTAAGATAACAAATTATAACAGACAAGCAACAAATAAGTTAAAGTATGCCCTGTCCCCAAGTATAAGTATCTTGGGAAGGGAAATTTCGTTGTAAAAGTTACCTTTAACTTCTTTGAAAATTAGAAAAGTTCATCCGATCTCGAAGATATGGAACGACCATATTTGCGTTCAGTCGCCCCGCGATGAATGCTTCGGAGATGAGGATGGAAATTATATTTGGAGTTCGGTATGACTTTGATACGATATTGAAAAAGGCTAAGTCTTTGACTCCCTTCTCTTAAGGTTCGGTTTGATCCTACAACTCAAGTCTTCACACGGTGTTCGGTTCGATCCTACTAACCGTACCCAGAGTTCGGTGCAATCCTACAATCTGGGCCTTCAACACGGGGTTTGGATCAGGGTTAATCCTAAACCTACTACGCCCGTTACTCGGGGTTCAGCGTGGTTTTCTAGATGAACCAGCTTACTGCGCCCAAGCCTTCAAATGGTGTTCGGTTCGATCCTACTAACCATACTTGGAGTTCGGTGCAATCCTACAATCCAAGCCTTCATCCGGTGTTCGGTTCGATCCTACTAGCCGTACCCAGAGTTTGGTGCAATCCTACAATCTGGGCCTTCAAAATGGGGTTCGGTTTAATCCTACAACCCATTTCCCCCTCAAGGAGTTACATCGTCAATACACAGAATTGGTGATTGAGATCATCCGTCCTAAGGGGTCTTCGTTCATCCCTCAAGGAGTTACATCGTCAATACACAGAATTGGTGATTGAGATTATTCGTCCTGAGGGGTCTTCATCTCAATCGTAAGAGTATGGATTGAGTCTTTAAAGACTTCCATCATAAGGATAATGATGGGAATTGTCCATACCAAGAGTTGTATCATCGAATCACAGAATAGGTGATTGAGATCATCCGTCCTGAGGGGTCTTCGTTCATCCCTCAAGGAGTTACATCGTCAATACACAGAATTGGTGATTGAGATCATCCGTCCTGGGGAATACACGCAATAGACTATAGCTATAAATCACAACATACAAGAAAAGTGAGAGTGATGGGGTTATGAACTGCATTCTCATTAAGATTGAAAGTACATTACAAAGAAAGTGTAGTTGGGGTCATGCCTCGTTAAAACCTTCTTGAGAAAACCCAATGGGAAAAAACTCAAGTAAGGAAAAAGAGTACATGCCGTCTTACCAACTAGCTGTAATAAACACGTAAGTTCTGGGTGTTCCATTTGTTACGGATTGGAGTCCCATCAAGTTCCTCCAGCCGGTATGATCCCTTTCCAGTCACCTCAGAGACTCTGTAGGGGCCTTCCCAGGTTGGCGCTAGCTTTCCTTGATGCGCGAATTTATTCCCCACACTTGCCTTCCTCAAAACAAGATCACCAGTGTTGAATGCTCTGTATTGGACACGCTTGTTATACCAGAGGGCTACCTTCGCCTTTATTGCCTGGTCTCTAACAAAAGCTCCTTCCCTTAGCTCATGGAGAACGTCCAGCTCTGATGCCAGATTGGCATTGTTGTCCTCAGCTGAGAAATATTCCACTCGAGTCGATCTGGTCTGTAGCTCTACTAGGATCATTGCCTCGACCCCGTAGGTCAACCGGTATGGGGATTCATTAGTGGAAGAGTGTGGTGTGGTACGGTATGCCCATAAAACATGGCATAATTGATCAGTCCAACCTCCCTTCGCTTCTCCAAGATGCTTCTTTAGCCCCTTCAGCACCTCTCGATTGGCTACTTCCACTTGGCCGTTCGTCTGGGGGTGTTCAACAGATGAAAATATCTGGACTATCCCCAGTCCTTCAAGCAAGTCTGTAAATTTTTTATCAGTGAACTGTGTGTCGTTATCAGTCACAATCCGCCCTGGCACACTGAATCGAGCGATGATGTTCTCATATACAAAGTGCCTTGTCCGCGCAGAAGTGATATATACTACTGGCTCAGCCTCAATCCATTTGGTGAAGTAGTCTACCCCAACAATCAAATATTTGATACCTCCTGGCGCAGTGGGGAACGGACCCAGGATATCAAGGCCCCACTGGTAGAACGGCTAGGGCACAGCGGATGAAGAGAATTCTTGGGCCGGTGTGTGATGAAGATTAGAGAATCTTTGATAAGCGTCACACTTCTTCACGAAATCTGCTGAGTCTTGTTTCACCGTGGGCCACCAATATCCAGCCCTAAGGACCTTTCTCATTAAGCTTCGACCCCCAGCATGGTGCCCACACTGCCCCTCATGTACTTCCTCCAGTATTGCTTGTACCTCATCTTCTCTCAAACACAGGAGGTATGGGACAGTGAATCCTCTTTTGTAAAGAACATCATCAACCATGGTGAAGTAGGGTAGCTCCCTTTTTACTCGTCTCCTCTCCTTCTCATCAGTAGGGAGTTGTCCATCTGCCAGATAGCGGATGTAGGGGATGACCCAAGAGTTCTCATAAGGATAGTTTACCATTATAGCA
The DNA here is from genome assembly GCA_037962975.1 of Clitoria ternatea. NCBI lineage: Eukaryota > Viridiplantae > Streptophyta > Magnoliopsida > Fabales > Fabaceae > Clitoria > Clitoria ternatea. The sequence continues at coordinate 48,549,764 of CM075669.1, read as the reverse complement.
TTCAGAGAAGGGAACAAAGGGATGCTAGGTGATGTCAGAGTACTTTGAACCACCATCGTTGTGCTACCAGGCTGCTTTGTACTTGCAAGCCTTGACAAAATGTCCGCTCTGGTATTCTCCTCTCTAGGTACATGCTTGAACTCTAAAACGTCGAATCCCCCTTCAATTCATTCACACAATTCAAATAGAGTTGAAGCTGTGGCTCTCGGACTTGATATCCCCCCTGAATTTGTGAAATCACCAGCTGTGAGTCACTACACAATGTAACTGCTGACGCTCCGATGTCAATTGCCGCTCGGAGGCCGGCCAAGCATGCTTCATATTCAGCTTGATTATTGGACGTCTTAAAATTAAACCGGAGGGAAATCTCTAAGTGCACACCATCATCACTTTCCACCACAAAACCAGCTCCACAACCTTTACTATTTGACGATCCATCCACATAAATGGTCCAATGTGCTCGAGGTGTGGCTGGATCCGACCCTGTCATCTCCACTACAAAATCTGCCAATACTTGTGCCTTAATGGCTCCTCGAGGCTCATAAGAAATTTTGAACTCAGACAGCTCTATGGACCACTTGATCATTCTTCCAGCAAGATCCGGTTTGCTGAGCACTGAACGGAGAGGCAGATCCGTTCTCACTAGTACTGGGTGCGCATGAAAATATGGCCTCAACCGTCGTGAAGCCCATACCACTGCTAGAGTGGCCTTTTCTATCTTCTGATACCTTCCTTCCGCCCCCTGGAACGTCTTGCTGGTAAAGTACACCGGCCTCTGACCCTCTGGAGTTTCTTTAACCAGAGCCACACCTAAGGCCTCATCGGAAATCGCCAAGTATAAAATCAAAGTCTCGCCAGCGTCAGGCTTTACCAAAATTGGTGGACTTGAAAGTACGGCCTTGAGCTGCTGGAAAGCTTGTTCTTGCTCCTCTCCCCATTCAAAACTCTTGTGTTTCTTCAACGTCTTATACAGGGGGAGGGATCTGTGTGCCATCTTGGGCATGAATCGGGCTAGAGCGGCCACCTTCCCATTCAGCGATTGGACTTCCCTCAGACTCTTAGGGCTCTGCATGTCCAGAATTGCTTGACACTTCCCAGGGTTGGCCTTGATACCCCGCTGGGTCAACATGAAACCCAGAAACTTCCCAGCTGGGACTGCAAAAGTGCACTTCAACGGGTTCAGCCTCATGTTGTACTGTCTCAACCGAGAAAAAACTTGACGCAGGTCTTCGATGTGATCTCCTCCAGCAGGAGTCTTTGCTATGATATCATCAATATACACCTCTACCAGCTTAGTATACATTCCTTCGAATACTTGATTAATCATGCGTTGGTAGGTAGCACCGGCGTTCTTCAATCCGAATGGCATAATGGTGTAGCAGAAAACACCACGGTCATTAACAAAGGCCATTTTTTCTTGATCTCCTTCCCACATCAGAATCTGGTTGTACCCAGAATAAGCATCCATGAAACTGAGGTACTGATAACCAGAAGAATCGTCAACCATACGATCGATGTTTGGAAGAGGATACGGATCCTTGGGGCAACACCGGTTGAGGTCTACATAATCCGTGCACATCCTCCATTTGCCATTAGCTTTCTGCACCATCACTACGTTGGAAAGCCAAGATGAATAGCGAATCTCCTTTATAAAACCTGCCTTCAACAGCTCTTCTATTTGCTCACACGCTGCCTTCTGCTTCTCCGGTCCCAACCTTCTCTTCTTCTGGGCCACCGGTCTAGTTTCGGGGTAGACAGCGAGTTTATGACAACAGAAATCAAGGTCCATCCTAGGCATGTCTGCTGCAGTCCATGTAAAAAGGTCTTTAAATTCCTGCAAGAGAGCCAACAAACGCTGCTCCATGCCTGCCTCCAGATTATCATTAATGTGCATGACCTTTTCTGGGGAATCCCCTAAGATGACGTCCCTGGAACCACCATCCGGTGTGGGCTTTGAGGGGTTGAGAGGGTCAATCTTCAATTCCGCTCTGGGGTCCAAATCAATCAGACTGACTGACCTAACCGCTGTTCCTCCGTCATTTAGCTTCCTCTTCTTGTTAAACACTTCCAACTTAACCATGTTGAGGCTCAGATTATAACAGTACCGAGCCATCTCCTGATCTCCGCGGAGGGAGGACACGCCGTTATCCTTGTCAATGAATTTGATCAAGAGGTAAGGAGTGGACACAATTGCTTCCATTGCATTCAGGGTAGGGCGGCCTATGATCCCGTTGTAAGGGGATTCCACATCAATCACTAGAATCCGTGATTTCACCGTTCTTGCGCCAGGCTCTCCTTCAAAAGAAATTAGGGTATCAAGGTACCCTTGAGTGGGTTGCTTGGCCCCATTAAACATTGTGAGCTCTTGCGTGTAAGGCTGCAGATCTGCATCATTAAAACCCATTCTCTTGAAACAGTTATAAAAAATTACATCACAAGAACTTCCCTGGTCAACGAGGATCCTCTTCACATCCTTGTTAGCAATGACAGCGATGATCACCACTGCATCGTCTCCTCCTGGGATCGTCGGGACAAAATCATCATCAGTAAATGACACCATCGGGGATGCCACACCGTCCCTGAAAGGGCGGTTATCTCTTGGTTTGCCCTGTACCGATAGAATCATCCGATGGTGGTTCTTCCTGGCTGTGATTGACGCTCCTCCACCTGCAAATCCTCCAGCGATCATCTCAATCACCTCGCGCCTACCTTGCCTCTGCTGCTGAGGAATATTGTCCTGCTGGGCTCCTTCAGCAATCACCACTCCTTTCTGCTTTTCAGCCGCAGTAAATCTTCTAACTAGGTTACGATTATTATCACCCTCATCATCTGGATCTCTCCCCCTTTTGTCCATCCTGTCAGGTTCATCCAAAGACTTTTCTCTGAACAGATATTGCTTCAACTTTCCCTATCTAATGAAGGTCTCCACTGTGTTTTTCAACGCCTTGCACTCGTCCGTGTGGTGACCCGTTTGTTCATGGAAGGCACAATATTTACGTGGGTTACCGATCCTTTTGACTGGGGGTGGCTTCCTTATACCAAAGACACTGAGCGTGGGCCATCCGACCTCCCTTATGATTTGGGAGTGCCTGGCATTCAGAGGAGCGTAGTTGCTGAAAGATGAGACGTGCCTGTCTCGTTGATGAGGTCGGACGCTTACAAAGTCCTCCCTAAAAGCGTGCTTTTCTGGCTTAACCCTCTCCTTCTCCCTTCGTGGCTGTTGAGGGGGTATAGGCGTCTTCATTCTTGCTATTGTAGCCTCCAGATGCATTTCTATACCCACGTACTTGGAAGCTTTCCTTAGAAACTCCTCGAAGGTTGTTGGGGGGCTCTTTGCCAAAGATAAGGTGAATGCAGATCCAGGTTGCAAAGCTTCCACTACAATATGGAGCTGTATGGCCTCCGTGAGGTTGAGGACCAATGCAGCTTCCTTGTAAAACCTTTTCAAGAACTCCTTGAGAGTTTCAGTCTCTCCTTGCCTTATTTGGGCCAAGGTGTGAGAAGTTCTTGGAATGTCCCTGGAGATGACAAAATGGCTTTCAAACACAGCTGCCATTTCCTCCCAAGAATCTATGGATCCTGAGGGCAAGCTCTTGAACCAGCTGAGAGCCTCCTCCGTCAGTGTTCTTGGGAACATCCTACACATGACGTCTTTATCTGCCCCCAGATACATGGCTTCATAAACATAAGCATCTAGATGCTTAGTGGGATCAGTTTCTCCATTGTATTTTCTGATCGACAGTGGCTGAGTTGTTTACAAGTGTTTTGGGATGACAATACTCATGAGTCTCCTTGAGAAAGGAATGCTGAGCTTGTAAGTCCCAGAAGTTACCACTGCCTGCTCCCTTCTCCTGGTACTGACTCTATCACCAGAGTCTTGGGTCTGCTCTCTCTCCTCGTACGTAGGGATTTTCAAATACTGGCGGGTTGTAGATTTATCCCTCGCTGATGCATGGTGAGCATCCTCTGCATGGGACGTTACCCTGTCCCCAGCTCCTCTTTTCTCCCGCCTCAACTCCATCAACTCCTCCCTGAGCTATCTAATAACCTCATCACGAGGGTCAGGAGTCACTACTGGTACCATCCTTCGAGCGTTGGTAGCAGGAGACTCAAAGAAAAGTCTCCTTCCAGTCTGTTGGTGGGTCACATCCTCCACATGACCATCAACGAAATCACGTCCATCACCTTCCATTCTGACCACGAAACCTCTACGAAAAGTGGGAATACCTCTAGCGAGTCCCACTGGGCGTGCCAATGAACTGGTCTGGACCGGGGTCTAGGATCCGGTATGGGACCAGCCACAAGGGTGTAGGTGTTTTAGGGTTTGCACACCGGTACAGTGGGTATCCGGTGTTGTAATCCGGCCTCTCAGTGGGAGAAACCGGTCTTGTTGTCCTGAAGATCCTTCACACCAACGTTTCGCGTTGAGAGAGGGCGAAAGGTGGTGCCACCTGCGAAGATTCTCCGACGCTCAAGTTAGAAGAGTGTATGAACACAATGAATACTCAAGCAATACAATAGTAAAGAAGTGAGTTTGGACAACGTAACCTTGCATGTGTTTTAGATTGTGCTATTTATAGTTGAACGTAGGAAATGAATCGTTGGGTGCAAGTGGGCCCGTTGGTTCTGATAGCGTGTGAAGTGTGTCAATCAAAGTGGCTCAGTACTCAGAGTGTGTCAGGGGGTAGGTCAATTATCAGAGTACGATCCTGTGATAAGGATGGAGGATAATCACCTTTCCGCATATTTCGCTGACACTTGTACTTACTTTCTGAGGTAATTGACATTGACACATTCCGCTATACAGGGTATCTTTGCTGATAAGTTATAAGGAACTCTCATCTCACAGTGACCCTTAGGCAAACAGTTATATAGACGTGAAGTAAGAACGGATGAAGTATCCATTGTAGAGAGAATGAATAGAACGTCTAATGATATAAGAGCGGGTGAAAGGATATCGGATATCCGGTGTGGCACTGCCTGAACTGTGACACCGGTTTCCCTCTTATGAGGTCATTCTGACATCATAACTTTGGGGACCAGTATCCAGACCGGATCAAGTGCATTGTATGAGTTCTGCACTTTAGTCCCGGACATTTTAAAAATATAGTTTGGTCTCTGACTTTACAAAACCACTTTCCATTTAAACATTTTTAGTATATAACAATGAATAAAAAATAATGACAGAAATTAAAGACATCATACTAACAGTTAACCACACAGGGGCAAAATTAACCAAACTTAATAACACACAGGCAATGTCAAATAATGACAGAGACAGAGACAGAGACAAGCTTCGTTCAGCTTGAATAATGAAATAATACACACACACACAGAGAGACAACACATTCATTCAGGTTTGACTATACGCAAGTGAAAACACACACAAACAGGTTCCAAAAACAATGATAGAGCATAACAATGAAGTAGACCAGCAGTGAACGAAGAAGAAGGGTAATGGAGCACTTACTAGAAAATGGTGCGAAGATGACAACAGCGCGAAAGGAAGAAGGAAGAAGCAAGTGAACGTAGAAGCCCACGACCAGTAAAGAACAAACTCGAGGCAAAGAGGAGGACGAGGAAGAAGACGACAACCAGCGCGAAACAAGAAGAAAGTGAAAAAAGCAAACAGGCGTGACTTTTGAAGTTTCTAAAAATATATATGATCACGGTTAAAAGTACAACTGTGATTATACAATACATATATTCACGGTTAAATCAATAACTGTGGATAAATATAAAGATTATATCCACGGTTAATCAAACAACCGTGATCGTATCCATAATATATATCCACGGTTGTAGACCCAACTGTGATTATAGAGTCCCGAACTTATAAACCCTAAACCCTAAACTATATATCCACGGTTGGAAGTATTACCCGTCATTATATATTTAAGGATACAACCACAGTTGTTAAGTTAACCATGATTATATATTTTACACTGAACCTACATCCACGGTTGTTAACTAACCGTGATTATATAGTTACATTATAATTTCAAAAATACCATTGCGCATATTTTTATCACTGATCCACTTTAACCTGTGATTATATCCCGTTGTAATATCCAATTTTTACACTAGTGTGCCTTCACCATTTCATCACTCTACCGTAACCACAAACAACCACCATACACCACCGTGATCTCCACCTTGTGCCACCTTTTCTCCCATGCAAGGATCAAGCGTAAGGAGTTCTTTTCCATCACCATCCTTGCCATTCAAGGCCATCATCATGCTCAAAACCCTCTATTTCTTCATTATCAAGCTCACAACCATACTTAGGAATACCATGCATGTGAAACTAAGGTAAAATCCATGTCCCTTAAATCCTTGTCTTAGCTGAGAGCCTTCATGGCTATTTCTCTTGATTTCATTTCCTTGTGTCTCTTGATTTTCATGTATGTTGTGTCTTTTGTCCTGCATGGAACATCGAGGGCCAAAGCTTGCATTTTTCTACCACTTAGAGTTACGGAAGCCACCTTGAAGGACATGTATCCCATGCATGTTAGAATCTGAAATGATTGGCGTAAGTTTCAAAATCGTCAAAGTTGAGAAGCGAAGAAAAAACAAAGTTGAAACTCCGCCAGGAGACTCACGTAGGAACTCTAGGTAAGGGAGGAGTTCTCCAAAGTCTCTGTTGGATTATTAACATGTACAACTGCAGAAAGCTCCTTTGGGTTCCCTTTCCAAACCGTTGTGAAAAAAGGGGAAAATATGATTTAGAAAAAGAAAAAGAAAAGTATTTTTGAAAAACCCTAAATTTTGCATACAGGAGATTTTTTAGAAAACCCTAAATTTTTACCCTTATGGTTTGACAAAATATGCATGCAATATTTTAAAAGTTTAATTTCACATGTGAGAATATATATATATATATATATACTACTAGCTGGACTGATATGAGTATATAATATATATCTGGATGATATATGTGACTATGTTAAATTATGAATTGGTTATGCTTAATTTAATTAGAATAGAAAACTTGAGTTATAAGTGGGATTGTATGTAAAGATAAGTTAGAAAATATATTTGAAGAATAAATGATGAATTAATAAATTAAGAGTAAGCAAAAGTAAGAGAAAGTCATCAATTAGAATAATATATAAATTAACTAATTAAGTGATGGTTAGAAAATTAAAATAAATAGGATAATAAGGGATTTAATTAGAAATATTAAGTAATTGAGTTTGGTAATTTAAGTTCAAAATTGTATATGTGATGATGTGTATGAAATTCTATATGGATTGTGTTGTTGTGTGGAAATTTGTTAATGATCCGGTATAGATACCAGCCCTATGGATAAGTTACACCAATTATAGTAAAATATAAACAAACGCAAGTCAAATCAGGTTAAACAGTGAACGTGGTGCATAGATACCAATGTGATCATACAGGCCGAGGTACACCAAAGTTAGTAAACACCTCAAAATTCAGTACGGAGTAGGTGATAAGACCCCGGTCAGTAAAGCTGCTACTGTCAAAGTCAGATGCAAGTAGGCAACTTGCATCTACCAAAGCTACAGTCTCACTGTCAGGAGAGGTCAAATCACCACTTGCACTTAGGGAAGGACTATAAATATAACTCATTCATTAATACATAATAGAACAACATTTTGTATACTTAATACTCCTGTAATCTTTTTCTCTTCTGTTTTAATCATACTAACTTAAGCATTGGAGTCCCTTTTGTAGGTACACATCCGGTGTGTTCCATTAGACCATAATTTAAAGCCAACAAAATTAGTACCCTAGCACGAAGAACACAGAATCCCTACTAGACTTGTGTATACAATATCGTACTCCCACTGAGACGATGTAAAAAAAGAGAGAAAGTGAGACATTCAACATCGGTTCGTAAAAGGTGACTTTGTCCCCATACACCGGTCAGATCAATTAATTTGTTATGTATGGCTTTAGTAACTGTGAATGTGTTTGTGATAAATTATATGAAGTTCTATGATTTTGTGAAATATGTGGCTATATAAGTATTTGATACTATGTTGTGAAATGGATTAATTATGTGAAATTGGGTGATACTGTGTAAAGTAGGATTGTTGTGCATAAAAAATTCTAATTATAAATTAAAGAATTAGAAACTTACCAATTAAATATGTATTCAGATATTACATACTCAACTCAGGTTTATTAATCATAAAATTTTTATTTTCTATCTAAAAATTACAAAATAAATAAATTATAAATTACTAATTAGAGTTTAGGTTTTAATAAAAAAATTAAAAATGCCAATTATAAAGTATAAAATAAAATATTAACAACTTATAAATTAAATTTTTACTTGAGTATTACATAATTAGTCTATGTTTGTTAATCATAAAATTTTTATTTTCTTAATAAAAATTACAAAATAAATAAATTATAAATTTCTAATAGAGTTTAGGGTTTAAAAAATTTAAAAATGCTTTATAAATTAGAAAATAAAAAAGATTAGAAGCTTACCAATTAAAAATGTACTCGAATATTACATACTTAATTTAGGTTGTTAATCAAAAAAAAATTAATTTCTATCTAAAAATTACAAAATAAATAAATATAAATTTTTAATTAAAGTTTAGGTTTTAATACAAGAATTTAAAAAATGCCAATTATAAATTAGAACTAAAAGATTAGAAACTTATAAATTAAATTTGTACTCAACTATTACATAGTTCATTTAGGTTTTTTAATCATAAAAATTTTAATTTCTATTTGAAATTTACAAAATAAATAAATTATAAATTCCTAATTTGAATCTAAGGATTTGCAATTTTGAATAATACATGTGTTCTAATTTAGTGGTATGTTGGCAATGCATATTTTGATATGGACTATTTATGGATGTGTGATAAAGTGTGTCCCTATTGAAGAGGCTTAAAAAGTAAATTTATTAGAGGGGTTAGAGAGTTTAGTAATAAGACTTTAGAAACCCAATTACTATTTAGATGGTTGTATAAGGTGTTCCCATGTGAGATGTTGATGTTGTAAGATTTTGAGTAAAAGTGGGGTAACATTTCACTTGTACTACATTTGGTTTGAAACCTAACTACTGTGTTTGCATTTGGTTTGAAACCTAACTACTATGTTTAATGGTGAAATTTAAAAGAACCATTATATCTCAAGCCGTGGACAACTTTGACTTGTTTAATGCCAATGTTGCATCACAAGCAAAATGAGGCAGAGGTAGTTTGATAATTAATTTACAATTATTTATATATTTTTTAATACTTAACATATTTTTAGATGGTTGAGGATAAGCTACCAATACTTAGTGGCCTTAAGAATAAGTTCAAGAAGATGATCAAACTAAGTCATTTGTGTTAGCACGTAAATTCCTGTATTACCATTAGATATAAGCAAGGTTATCAAGATGATTCAAACTCTTGGATGCATAGAAGGGTGACACTGAGGATGCTTGAGATGCTATATCCCATGATGAGAGCTCCAGCTCAGACAGTGATCAGAGTCAGGAGTAGTGGTAGGATTACCTTCAGCAACAGGTAAGGTTGCTAGGGATCCGGGTGTTAATAGTTTACAACCTTGGATGTTTTCAGGGTCCATGTTTAGAGTAGGCCTCCTCCACAGAAGGATTCCTTTTAGAAGATTATTCTTACCCCTACAAAAAGGTAAGTATAATAAATTTGTGTATTTTAAATTTTATATTTAGTGTGTTTTTACTTTTAAGACTGACAATTATATATTTTAAAGTGATTCCTTCAAATCATAAAATGAAGGTACTATCAAGATATGAAAGGTTATTCAGTTGCACTTCAATACGCTATGACTAGACGTCTGTTCCTAAGAATGATATCAAATTATGATGGAGGAAGTGGTTGATAAATTAATTTTATTGGTCACTTGTTAATGTTTTATATATTGTTCGTCAATTATAGGAGAATGTGACTTCATTCCTAAGCACCAAGATGTAATAAAGGTTGGGAAGGAACGCCTCAATGACATAATGGGGAAGGCTCGTAGAGAGGGCCTTAATGGTCGGACCCCTATCCATCCCTTATGGATTAGGGAGTTGCATGGGCTGTAATGCACTCTATTAGGTGCTTGCTCCTTTGGATCTTCCCATATGAAGAAAGGTAGAATACATCTCCATCATCAATTGAATTCAAACATCAAGCCACACAAATACTTAAAATTATTTTTCACAAAAGAATTTGCTAATATTTTTTAGGGTTTATATTTTAAGCTTTTAATTATAACATGATAAATGGAATATTGTGAGATAAAGATAAGATATCAACAAGTGACTTCGATTGTAAGCTAATGTGGTATTCTTATGTAATAAAAAGTAGGGATGAATAGAACCCATTATATGCTCGCCTCAATCCGTAACACTTGGAAAACCTCATATAAGTGGTTTGCTTTGAGCAAGGTCTTACATCTAGTCATCCCCATTTTTGATTTGGCATAAGTTTATTTAGTTGGTGACATGTAAAACTCAAGTTGATTAGAAAGTCATGAGAAAAAAGGTTTGAATTATGACCTTAAACTTTGGTCTTTTACAAAGCAATTAAATACTTTGAATTTCAAGTTTTAATAATGTTTGTATAAACTAATTCTATTGTTTTGAAGATACACATATTCAAATATGAAGTGTTTTGTTTATCATATTCAAAACTTATAAATTAGGGTTAACTTTAGATTTGATTTTCCAATTTAAACAAAGACTTCCTTTTTACACAAAAAACACATTGAAAATTTAATTATGTTTTCACATAGAATCTTTAGGAGATCTTTAAGATAGTTGTGAATTTGAAGTATGAACACTATGTAAACTAAACTTAAAACTAAAATGTAAAAATATATTGTAAGAGACATTCACATACAAAGATTTTATATTGGTTCACCTTTTAACAACATTGAGGCTACATTCAATACCTATATGTGTAAGATTTTTCCATTATCCAAACAAGTATACAAGTATTCTTTCAACAAAGTCTCCTTATAATTAAGCATTAGTATTGTTTCCATAAATCCTTTGTACAAGTCATACCCAATATTCTTTCCACAAAGCTTTTCTTACTAAAAAATTAACCCTAACTGGCTAGCAAGACCTCTAAATAATTGAAGGTTTATTAGTGTTCTGGAGAATTTTGCAATGATAACTTGGATGAAATGTTGAAAGCATGTGCTTTAACTTTCAAAGACTATATGACCTTTAGCTATTTGATTATTTGATTTAGGATTTTACAAAGGAGCATAACATGTTCCTTTGATAAATACCTGGATATATAACAATGGAAATACTCTCAAAGATTCTAACAAGAGAACATAGCTTCTTTCTTTTGATTTGATCTTTTTATTTTTCTTATGTTTTCTTCTCTACTTCTATCTTGTCCCCCTTAGGCTTTTATAGTGAAAAGACGACAAAATATAATTGTTGGGAAGTCCTGTTCTTTTCAGATAAGTAACTTGGATATGACTTGAATCTAGTTGAAGAAACCCTAATATGAAATTTATATATTCCATATTCAAGAAATCCTAATATGATTTTTTGTTACTTTCAACCCTTACATAGTCATTCTAAAAATTTCTAAATAATTTTGATGATATTTGGTTGTTCGAAATAAGACTAAACATGATTTTTAGGTTTTTCTAAATTTGGTTTAAGAACATGGTTTCTTCTTTGATTGAGATTTGACTTTTAACCATTTAGATTTGTCTTTATCTTTTGAGGTTAATTTTTTTATGATTACTTTATTCTAATTACAGAATTTGTGAATGACATACAAACTTTTGATCATCTACATTATTTGTATGGCTTTATTATTCTTCTTCTTCATATTTAGGGTACTCTTATTAAGATTCAAGACAAAGTGTTTATAAAAGGATTTTAGAGATGTTTCCTTTATAGAGAGACTTTATTGAGACCATTTCATTTAGTTTCTTAACTACTTTTTCTTAGCCATTGTTCCACACAAAACGAAATTGTTAGTCTTCTTCAAAATCAGAAATCTTGAAATTATTTTACAATGTTGGTCTCATCGAAACATAATCAGATTGGTTCAAGAGATTTAGACTCAACGGATGCAAACATGAAGACCCATTGGTACTCGTCACTAACTGATTAGTAAGTGTAGTTAGGCCTAACTTTTTTCAATTGTTGTGGCCCATAGTTTGAAGTTAGGGGCTCAATCTTAGAATTAGTAACCTAAGTCATTTGAAAGTTGAAATCCTTAGAAAAACTAAAACAATTATCTCTTTTCTCACTCTTTGGTGTGGTGGCATGTAATAAAGGTTGTGCTAGGGTTTGTTTTCTTTCCTTTTCCTTCTTCTTTTGTTCTCCCTTTCCTCTTGAATTTATCTTCCCTTTTCCGTATTTTTTTCTCCTCTTCCCATTCGGATCCATCTTTCCCCTCAACCTCCTTAACATAACGCTCTTTGCACTCACCAACCATGGTAACGGAACACTATTTAGGTCACTAGACACTAAATGATGTAATAGAGTTAAACATTTTTGGTGGTGATGCTAACACAAGAAAAATGCAAAATGGTTGAAGGAGTGACAACACGACACATTGGGCTCAGGTTTGTTGACTAGTAGTGCCAATGTCAAACAATTTTAAGTCTATTTCGTGGATTGTTTGTGGTCCAATATTAGTAGGTGATAAAGGAGGACCATGATGATCAACGGAACAAATGGGATGAAAGAGGAAGACCTGATGTTAACCAACCGAACAACCTGCCATGTGATGGACCTAAGACCGGACCAAACCATAACACGCCTCTTCGAAATGGAACCAAATTTTCTTAGTCGTTGTTTTGTCAAATATATTTTTAGACCTAAATTTTACTAATTTCCACCTCTAAGACTAATTTTTATTTAAGCTTAAAAATGATGAAGAGATTGAATAGTTAAAAAATGCTTTTGCAAAAATTATATTTAAATATTTACCAAATGAAACAACTATTTTAACCTAGTAAGTAAATATGCATTCATCCAATTCGTTACATTGCTTACGCCGACAACAATGAGTTCGTTGAAGTTAATTGGAGATTTGTTTTAACTTTTTCCACCTCTTTCACAGGAATTCAAGCATACCGATTCAACCAAGTTGTTTGTCTTCTTACCAATGGTTGACAGTGCAAAGTAACACGAGGGAAATATGTAGTAACATTAACATCTATAATATATAATAACTGGGTCAGTCAAGGTACGACCACTATAAATTTTCTTATTAACTAATTAATCTTTGTTCATCAGTAGCTGTTGAATTTTTGACTTTTCTTTTCTTCACAGCATTCTACGGGTAGCTGGAGGCTTTAGTACTGCTTGACTTTTGGTTTTAGTAGTATTAAAAAACAAGGTTGCTATATATTCACACGACTGAAAATTGAGTTTTTATTTTAAAAAATAATGTGAACTTGAATGAATATTATACACTATATTAATAGCTTCAAACTAATGACCAAGATAATTAAACCCAAACATAGTTTTAAAACAACTTAAGTAAGTTAATTGGTTATAAATTAATTTAATGATAGATATATTGCCTTATTATTATCCAACAATTGGTTATGTTAATATTCATTTATACGTATATATTTCTTACAAAAAAATAGTTTGGGTATCTAGCTATATATAGGTAACAAAATGAATTTATATATATATATATATATATATATATATATATGATACATTTAAATTTTAAGCTAAGTTTTAAATATTGATCTTCTTTTTTTTATTAATTTTGGCGTTATTAGTTTATTCCTGGATTCTTTAGAAAAAGTAAGGATGGTAAATTGTTTTCATTTGCGAATTACGAAAATTATAAAGCTTTATAAAAAATAACAAAGATTAATAATTGATTAAAAACGAAAAATATCATGTTTTATACAAAAAAAAAAAGTTCTCAAATAAGAAAAAAAAAATAGTTTAACATAAAATTTAGCCATCCTTAATTTGTCTTGCGCGTAAAACTCCTCTATCCAGTGGGCTTGGTGACCACGACTCGGTTATTTGTTTTGTAATGCAATTTTCATTGAACCAACGTTGTGTGGTATAACTGATTTCTAAGCTTTCGTAGACATCATCATGGACTTGCTTTATTTTAATTGGGGAAATGCCCTTAATTATGCAAATAAAAATAAATGGTAGCAGCTCTTAATACAGTGTGAAAACAAAATATTTTAACTCTTTAAGAAAGAAAGCAAGAAAGGGAAGTTTCTGATGAAGCAGATTTCTAAGACACTCATGCTTATCCTTTTTGTTTTCTATGCTGCTAATTAAGTGTGATGATTGAATGAATAGGTCTTGTTTTCTTCGTTCCCATTTGTACAAAGTTGAATAGTATTTACCTTCATAACACAAGCAAGTGTAGTACACAATAGGTTTTTTTTTTTTTTGTAAAGAAAAGTTTAGGTAAGCACAAATTTTGGAAAATTTAACTTAATAAGTTTTATATTCAAACTTAAATTATCATTGTAAACAAAATATAAAATAAAATTACATGAAACAAGATAAAAATATTTTGTACACTCACACGTAATTATATATATATTGAGGATATACATGAACGTACAACTGCCACTTCTGTTTCATACATTCATTCCGTTATGGGAAAATTTGGATTCTTATCACCTGTTGTAAAGAAATATATGAGAAGAGGTTTTTTCAACAAACTCACAAAATTAAAAAAATGTAAATAAAATATGAAAATTTCAAAGCGTTCTTCTTTGAAAAAAAACCATGGCAATCCTCATGTCACAATATCAAAATGAGTTTTACATTTTCCACAAAAGAAGTTATAAATTGTTCTTTTTTAAGATTTATAAATCTCTAAGAGAAATTTTGCATCTGAGACTAATTTTTTTAAGACGTATAATTCACTAAAATGAATTTTTAATTTTCTAGTAAAACTCTTAGAAAATTTTTTATTGCTTAATATAAGATCCTTTTTTAAATTTAAATGTTATTAATTAATTTTAGATTAAAGTACTCATATTTTTTTTTAAAATCAAGATAACAATAAATGAGATATATCAATTATGTCATTTATCTCTTCTAACAATAAAATACTCATAACTTTTCAATCACGACTGTGAAAATTGGATTGGACCGACTAGTTCAACCATTTAGACTAAGAACCGGTTAAGATATCAGTCTAGGACAAGTAAAAAAATTAGGCAAGTCCACAACTAGCTAACTGATGCACAAAATTGGAGTTGAACCGGTTTTTGCTTAAAAAAATGATTTGTTCATTTTCTATTTTCAAAAAAATATTTCACATGAAATATTTTTAAATAAATAAAAGGCTAATATAAAAGTACTTATATTTCATTTTTACAATTTTATATTTATTATAAATGCTTTATCTTTAAAAACATATAATATGACCTTTTATACAACTTTTACTTAACTTAATTTTTTATAATTTATTATTTATATATAATAAAATATACTATATTATATAAAAATAATGTTTTATTATCACCAGTTCTATCATAGTTTAACAACGGTTGAATAAATAAGACAAAGATTAAGTTTAGAGAATATAATAAGGAGTCCTAATAACCTTAATGATAATTTTAAAAAATTACTTCAAATTCAAAACAAATTTAATAATTTATTACTTTAAATTCAAAACGAATTTAGTAATTTTATCTAAATTAATCAACTTTTATGAATTAGTTAAAATATCTTATATCAAGGGCCAAAGTTAGTAAAAAAATTCAAAGGTTTCACCAATAAAAGCTTGTTTAATATGTATAACCTTTCATATTTCATATAATAAAAGATCAATAGTAAATTGTTTTATAAAAAATTATGTAAAGATTATTTAAAAATCACGATAAATGAAAATTAAAAATATTTTTAAATAAAAATTTTTAATTTTAGTTTTTTTTTGTCTTATGTCTAATAAACCCTAATAATCATGTTCTTTTTAAGTTAAATTCATGAATTAAAAGAAGATTTCCTTAGTTTAGTTTGATTGTGGTCTATCAACCAACCACCACAGATCCTGCTATAAAGTGCCTTTACGTGGCAACCTTTATCAATTTTTTTAAAACCAAAAGGATGACGATTAAACTAAACAATACAACCATTTAGGAGATAATGGTAGAACCTAATAAGGTTAAAGGTGGTTGTCCCTTCTTGCAACCAAAGAACACAAACCATACATTTGAATCATACCCTGGACAAAGTACGATCTAGTATGTGTTTAAGTAAAAGAAAAATATAGAAAAATAAAGAGAAAATGAAATGGAGAAAGGAAATGAAAAAAACATTTACTCCACATTCATCCTGTATAATCCCTACAATCCTTAATTCCTTGTGCAAAAACATGGGGCCTTATCATATCAATAATTTTGTTGATGTAATAATAAAGATACATTACTTAACAAATTAATAAATCTAAATAAAAATTAATAAATTAATATTTATCCCTCTTTAAGGTTAGCAAGACAAGTAAATGGCCAAATATTGTTGTAACAACGATTTTTTGACCTGATAGGTCCTGTTGATCTGATTAATGACCAATTGAGAATCGTTGCACTGGAATGCGGACTTAACACCGACATCTAAGGCTGCTCAGAGTCCGGCCAGACAAACTTTTATATTTTGCTTGCTTATTAGATGTTCTAAAATTGAACCTTAGAGAGATTTCGACATGCACTTTGTCTTCACTTTTAATTACAACTCTGACTCAACAACCCTTCATATTTGACGAACCATCAACATATACAATCTAACGCTCCCACGTTGGGGACGGTGCCTCTCCTGTCAACTTCGTCACAAAGTCAGCTAACACCTGAGCTTTTATATTCATTCTCGGTTCGTAAGAAATATCAAATTCTGAAAGCTCAATTACCCTCTTAATAATTCGCCCGACTAAATTTGGTTTGTGAAGAATCGTTCATAATGGCAAGTCGGTACGTACTATGATAGGGTGGGCATGGAAGTACTGCTGGAGTCTTCGTGAGGTCCACACTAGGGCCATAGTGACTAATTCTAGCTTTTGGTATCAGTATTCAACCCCTTGGAGTGTTTTTCCGATGAAATACATGGGTTGTTGTCCCTCAAGAGTTTCTTTAATCAGAACCATTCCCAACGCTTCATCTAATACAGATATGTATACATAAAGTCGCTCTCCCGGGTCCGATTTGACCAATACCAATGGATTGGCTAAAACTTCCTTCAAGCCTTGGAATGCTTTCTCCTACTTTTCGCCTCATTCAAACTTTTTGTTCTTCTTTAAAACCTTATATAGCAGGAGCGATCGATATGCCATTTTTGTCATTAAACGGGATAAGGCTGTCATCTTTCCATTCAAGGATTGCATCTCCCTTGGATTGGTTGGACTTCGGAGCTCCCTTATTATTTGACATTTGTCCAGGTTTGCCTGGATTCCTTTCTATGTCAGCATGAAACATAAGAACCTTCTGGCCGACACTGTAAAAGTACGTTGTAATGGATTCAGATGCATATTATATGCTTGCAAACGTTGAAATATCCTTATGAGCTCCTCAACTCCCCCTGTCGGGGTCTTGACAATAATGTCGTCTATATATACTTCTACCACCTTTGAATTCATTCCCTCAAAAACCTTATTCACCATACGTTGATAGGTTACCCCAACATTCTTGAGTCCAAATTACATTATGGTATAACAAAATACTTCTCTGTCATTAACAAAAGTTGTTTTTTCCTCATCATCCTTCTACATCGGAATTTGGTTATAACTAAAATAGGCATCCGTAAATGAAAAGAACTGGTATCTCGAAGAATCTTTAACCATCTGATCAATATTGGGCAGGGGGTACAAATTCTTTGGACAACACTTATTCAAATTTATGAAATCCATGCACATGCGTCATTTCTCATTAGCTTTCTTCATCATAACCATGTTGGACACCTACGATGAGTACTGAATCTCTCGGATAAAATCGGCCTTCAATAATTTATCGATTTGCACACAAGTTGCTATTTTTCGGGTCCTAATCTCATTTTCTTCTGAGCCACGACCTTTGATTCCAGGTAACTATCAGCTTGTAACAACAAAAATTAGGATCTATGCTTGGCATATCAGTCGTTGTCCAGACAAAAAGGTGCTTAAATTCCTTTAGTAGTTTAATCATCTTTTCCTCCATATCAACTTCCAGCTTATCATTTATACTTGTGGTTTTGGCTGGGTCATCACCCAAAATAATAGTCTTGGTACCACCTTCTGATGTTGGCCTAACTGGGTTTAAGGGATCAGACATCAGCTCTTTTCTAGAGTCTAAGTCTATTAAATTTACTAATCCTGGAATCGAACCCCCATCGTTCAATTTTCTTTTCTTGATACCGTCATAAACTTTCACCATTTCAAGACTTAGGTTATAGCAACACCGGGCCATTTGTTAATCTCTTTTAATCGAGGAAACTTGTCCTTATCAATGATCTGAATTAGTAACTGTGGGAATCTGATATTATATAACACATGCTTAGTGGGAGTACCATGTCTTCTGCTCCTGAGTTCTGGTACCTCAGACCCTTGATGTTGGAAAAGTGGTGGTTAGACTTGCAAAGATTCTTCGATGATTAAGTCAGTAAAGATTCAAGATAAACCAGAGTATTAAGAGTGATAAAATAGCTTACTTGACTCATCATAAGTGATGGTATTTATTATTTAACAGTGGCCCAACTCTTGATCTGACGTTTTTCAGGTTCTGAACTCTTTTACAAACAAGTTGCTCACTTGGTTCTGAAACTTTGACTCACTGTCAGATTTTAAACCGGGTCCATCTAGTAAACATAGCAGTTTTCTCTAAAACTCTGATCAGGGCTTCTTACTAGACCCACATCTTTTCCCTCTATCGATATCTCTATCGTTGGGGCCAATATTGATACCGGATCAGTTGGGAAGGGTGGAAACAAAAAGGAAGAGAATGATTATGAATATGAATCCTTTTACTATCGCTTCTAACAAAGGAAATTGATAAATTAACATTTTCTCTTAAAAAATAAAGACGCATTTCAACTTGAGTGTTAAAATCATGATTTAAATCATAGAATAGAAATTCGTTGAGCTGGATAATAAAACCAAAGCAGCTTGGATTATATATATATATATATCTTATAAGAAAGGTTCTCTTATGCAAGGTTTTAAAAACCGGATCGATGATCGAACTAGTGAAGGTACTAGTTTAAGGTTCATTGGTTCAACCGTGGTTGAACCGTGGTCGAATCGGTTATATTAAAATATATATTTTTAATATAATATAATATATTTCTTGATATATTAACAATAAATTATATAAAAATTAAGTTAATTAAGGACTATATTACATATTTTATAGAATTAAAAAAATTATAATAAATAAAAATAATATGTAAATATTATGTATAAATTTTTTATTTATTTAAAAATATTTTTTAATAGATCTTTTTAAAGAAATAACAAAAAAAATAATTTTAAACCCTGAACGGTTTTCAACCGATTTTGACTGTTCTGACTGGTTTTGACCGGTTTTGAAATGTCTGGTTTTTTCCTTGTCCGGATCAGTATCCTAACCGATTCTCGGTCCAACCGATCGAACCGGCCGGTCCGGTTTTCAAAACCATGCTTTTATGTGAGAGTGAAAGGAACGAATCTGAGCCGTATAACCATACGTGGATGGTTAAGATTAAAAGTTTTTAAAAGTCACATGATCACTTAAAATGTCACATGACTTTTTAACAAACTCATGATTAATCGTAACTATCCATTGTATGGTTATACGACCTAGATTCGCTTCTCTTACTCT
Source organism: Clitoria ternatea (assembly GCA_037962975.1). NCBI lineage: Eukaryota > Viridiplantae > Streptophyta > Magnoliopsida > Fabales > Fabaceae > Clitoria > Clitoria ternatea. The sequence goes on along the minus strand of CM075669.1, from coordinate 48,530,015 downwards.
CACATAAAAGAGTCTTTCTAATATGATACATCCTATATATATATTTATATATATTTGTGTGTGTATATATATATATATATATATATATATATATTCATTTTTCTATAGCTTGTTTAAAATAAAATTAAGATAAAAAGTAGGGCAATTAATGCACTTTCTCTAATAAGTAAGTATACCTAAAATATTTTGATACGAAAACACACATTCTGAAGTTTTGCCATTTCATTGGGTAATGTATGTTTGGTCAACGGGAAAGAGAATCAAGGGAAAAACCAAAGTAATAAAGGTTATCATGGACCCCTTTATGTCAGCAAGGTATTTTTGTTATAATGGAGAAATACAAGGGTGATAATTGAATAACAAACTACATAAATATATCCCAAGGCCAAGACAAGATAACAATCTTAATTAGCTTTCCTCTTCCAACTCTTCCTCTTCCTCTTAATTCAGTCTCTTGATTTTGAGTTCTGAGCCAAACTCTTGCAGCGGAAAGACCTATGGAACTTGAACTTGACAAATTTTGATTTGCAAGTATGCCCTTTGTTGTCTTTCGGTTTACTAACTTTTCATTCAAATTGTTTTTTTTTTTCAAAAAAAAATCAAGCTTTATGGCCCCGGAAGCTACTCTTGTTATAGCAGGAACAGAATTCAAGAAAGATTCTGAATGAAATAATGTTTCTCATTTTGTTGTAGTGACACTTTATTTTCTTTTTTTGACCCTTGTCAGGTTTTGCTGCTTTAACCTTATTTGAAGACAATTGGCAATTTTGCTTCAGAAGTTTGAACCAAAATTTTTCAGTAAGGTAATATACAGTCATGCACATGTGTAAAATTTCTCTGAAAGAAATATCGCTAGTTAAATGAAGGAAACATAAAGATAATTTTTTTTCTTTCTTTTTGTATTTCGGGTCGTTTCATTTTCAGGTAATTTTGAAGATAAAATGAGTGTTGTGTATAGTCACGCTGTAAAGTACTCTGAGAGGGAAACAAGAATGAACCCAGAAATGGGTTCAAATATTGGTCAACATTGTCACCAACTCAATTCTAATTCTGGACTAATGAGGTACCGTTCTGCTCCAAGCTCATTGCTAACAAGCCTTATGAATGACAACGACGACAATAACAACATTGGTATTGTCAACCATGAAGCTTTCAGAAGTAAGCATCAGCAGCAGCAGCAGCAGCATTACCCTCCTTCAACAAGTTCAGAAATGGAGACCATGTTGGCCAATATGACCAATTTGGAGCGAGTGAAGCAAGAAACAGGGGACTCTGTTTCACAACAACACAATGGGTACTCTTATGGGTCTTCAGCTCAGCTAATTTACCAAACTCAGCAAATTCAAAACTTGCCAATGCCAAATGGTTCTCTAGGTACTTCTGGCAATGGTTTTGATGGCTCTTTCAGTACATTGAACTCGTTGACTTCACAGAATTCTACACAATCTAAGATGGGTACTTCCACCAATTGCTCTAATCTCATTAGGCAAAGAAGTTCCCCTGCTGGGTTTTTCTCCAATTTCTCAGTTGATAATGGTATGTCTTTTATGCTAAAAGGAAATTGCCTTAAAATTTCATTTTGTGTAACAATTCTTCTTTTTATGGATGTTAATGTGCTCTCAAGGTTAAATTTTTCTTTATTATATAAAACCAATCTAGTTACGTGAAGAGTAGAGGTTAGTGGATCATATCAGAATCAGATCTTTGATAAATGGAAATTTTGAATTAATATTCAGAAAGGGTTGCTGGGTAATTAATTATCTTCAATTCAAATCAAGTAAGATCCCTTTTTTCTTTAGTGCTGATAATAGTATAGTACAGCAATTGGGAGTTACTTGTCCGCAATATAAGATCAAATGTTCGTTTCGTGTGGAGAGAGTTGACTTTTATATTTTAGCAATTGTTATTGAGAAATTAAATATCTTTGGCTCAAAAGAAAACTAATTATTCGTACATCTTGAGGAAAGAGAGGAGGGGAGGGGATGGAATATCATCAGAAAAGAATATGAGAAAAGAAGGAATAAGAATTAGCTGTAAAAGTAATGAAAAATATTAGGACACAAGGGGAATCCTTCAATTATACTCCCTCTACTCTCATGCATTTTTTCTTCTTTTCTATACCTGTTAAGTTGCTCTTCCTTTTTCAAGTAACAACTCTCTTCTGCAGGAAAGAAAACCTTTGAAAAACTTTATGATTAGTTGGGGTGATTAATAAGCATTCTTATAATTGAAAGATTGAGAAATGTTATTATCACATTATTTTTTTATTAGCTAATCTAGCAACACATTCTTTGAAATTAACTCTCCAATATTTTTTTTGTGATTAATTAGTTTTTTAAAGACTCAAAATTGAGAAACAATTTATAAGACACATGATTTGACTTTTTAAAAAACTAACCAATCACATAAAATATGTTGAATAGTATATTCATAAAGAAGTGTGTTCGTAATATTTATCGAAAAAGATTTAAAAATTGTAATAAAACATAAATACCAGTAGTTTGTTTATAAAAAGTGAGCCTCACATATATTCCTTTTGTATATTTTACATAGAAATTTGTTGAAAACAGTAAGATTTATCTTCTGTAATCTTGAAGGATGAAAAGATAGATCCATTGTATCTTTTCTAGAAATTAAATTGTAATTTGAAAGAGGACTAAATTAATTCAATATTTTTATCATTTAGGAACCAAAATGATAATTGGCAACCATTATGAAATCACTTATTTTTAAATTGTTTCTCTTTCCTAATATTCTTAATCAAATCATGTCGTATAATTCAACGTATTTTTTAAATAACTAGAAACATATTTAATTTGGAGATAAGGAATGAGAAAAGATTTAGAAACAAGGGATTTCCAGTCATATCATATCATATAGACTCTTCAATCATTTAAATTAGTCTTATTAATTGCAGGTCTTGCATCATTGAAAGAGTTAGGAAGCTTTAGAGCATGTGATGTCACAAATGGACAGGTTACTACATCAACTAGTGGGTTGCATGGTACTTTGAACTTCTCATCTAGGCCATCCTCTTGCCCCACTAGGATGCCACAGATTGCTGAAAATGGAAATGAAGGAATGGAAGCAAATTGTGTTGAAAGTAGAAACCTTGGAAATGATAATAGCAACAATAATAAATGTTACATCTCCAGCTTCACCAGTGACTTCTGGGATGGTTCTGCTTTCAGTGCCACAAAATCAACTAGCAACACTAACAATGGTGAAATATCCTTTTCCACTTCAAATGCTTTGGATATTCAGGTAAAGCAAAAATTTTGTGAAACTCTTTTTATCTTCATTTGGCCTATTTTTCCTCTGTTGTTGACCTGTGAAAAATTTATGTTACCAGGATGCAGAATTTGGATATCAAAAACTTGATTTGACTCACCATTTGAGTTTGCCCAGCTCTTACACTAAGATGGCTACCATGGACAAGATTTATCAAATTCAAGGATCTGTTCCATGTAAAATTCGTGCCAAAAGAGGCTTTGCCACTCACCCAAGAAGCATTGCAGAGAGGGTAAAAGCCTCATTTGTGTTATACTCTTACCATAGATTACAAATAATGTAGTTAAATAAACCTCATGTTACTCCTCTTCCTCCATGTTGTATGGATTGGACTTAAAAACCTTAATTTAGTCTTCAATTCTTAAAACTCATTCATCTTAGTCATTTGTATTTTATTTTCTGTTGTTATTTTATTCTTAAAAGAACTCAATCTAACATTATTTCTAAAGTTAAAGATTGAATTGAAGTTTTCAAAATCTTAGGAACTAAAGTGTCTGATTACGTAATCTGGTGATTTTTTGAGAGTTTACTCAGTAATTTAAGTAAGTACCTATATTCACTAGTGAGCTGCTTCATATATTATCTTTATCTGCATATTTCAGGAAAGAAGAACCCGAATTAGTGCAAGAATCAGGAAATTACAAGACCTTTTCCCAAAATCAGACAAGGTAGTTAATATAACCCTCTCACTATAGAACATCACATTGTTGAGTGTTGAGTGAAGCTTCCCTTGATGCTTCTTTCCTCTTTGCAGCAAACAAGCACAGCAGATATGTTGGATTTGGCTGTGGAGTACATAAAAGACCTGCAGAAACAAGTTCAGGTAATAGAGGAATACAAGTCTCCACATAAATCTTGAAAAAATAATAAACATATTACCCTCCATTTAAGTTTATTTTTTAACTTAACATTTGTCTCACCCTGCAGATACTCAAAGATACTAGGGCAAAGTGCACATGTACAAGTAACGAGAAGCTATACTCTAGACCTTATGCCTGATTGTATATCCTAGTAGATAACAAAATGAAGGAGAGAGTTTTTTATTTTTTGTTTTTTGTTTTGTGGTACCAAAATTAAAGATTAGTCCTCATATTTGCTAGTTCTAAGAATTTTGGTCCAGGTCCAGGTGAAACCTTTCTCTTTTTTTTATTCTATTTTCCATCATTGTTTTAGGGTTTTCTTGGCTTGATTTGAGGATCAACATGTACTAGCAAGTTTAGCAACAGTCACTGTAATTGTTCATTTTACTCATAAGATTATAAATAGATTTAAATAAGTTTTTCGTTCCTCGTCTTTTATTACTTTTTTGTTTTAATTTTTATTTATTTATTAGGTTTTAGTCTCTAATTTCAATAAATAAATAGTAACGCCCTTAGATCTATTGTTAAATCTAACATGAAAACAACTAAACAATGACATGTATAATATTTTAGACTAAACACCTCAGTTAGTCCCTGTAGCATCGAACACTTAGGTTCTCAGTTTAGTAAGTTAGTCCAGTTAGTCCTCCACGTCCATCATCGTCAGACATATAGGTTCTTACCGTCAACAAACGTCCGTTAGATTTATGTGACGTGTGTCGTTGAGTGCTATGTGTGATGCCACATAGACCTCAAAACAACGTCGTTTGTGCACTGTGCTGATAAAAAACCCTATACCAAGATCCCTACACCCTCACCAAACCCGCCCCCTATTTCTTCGACCCCCTTACCTCCTCCATTGGCCGCTCCTTCCTCTCCCCTCTTTCCTTCCACCACTACTCCCACTCCTCCCTCTCCTTCACTCTTCCTTTAACAACCCCTTCAACACTGTCTTCACCTCCCATGACGCTCCCTTGACCACACCCTACAAATTAAGGCCGCTCACGTCACCACCAAACCTTTTGTTGGTCTTCAGTGCAAGAGGGAGTTGTGGAGGGTTTAGTATGCCCTCAGCCATATTCGCAAAAATGCTTTTCTCTTCAAACCCTTGTTTTCAAATTTGGAATAGCCAAGTCCGTTCACCATGTTAGGGTCCTCATCAGACAGAGACACATCAGGTTTTTCCCTTTTTATTTTGCCTCTTTTGATAGTATAAAAAATTTTACAAATTTTGCCTTGGGTTATCTAGCACTCCGTTATTAAGTTTATGATCATTAAGTGATTTACAACTCTACAGCAGCTGACAAGGTCGCCTTATCAAAGAGCATCAATTCGCCTCAAGTGGCAGGAAACCATGTTATTGCTGCACGAAATTGTCCTAATTTGGTGCGGTTGCTCAATTTTGTAAGTATTTAGTTTTGTTCACCGAAGATGATTTTAACAAATGCTACCCCTTCATCACATGGATAATAGCCTTAGAAATTTGATACAAAAACAAATTGAAGGTGAGTATGCATATCTAATTATTTCTTCAGAATAATTTGAATCACTAATTGTCATGTCAAAAAAAACTTTCACTCATTGTGTTGTGAAATATGGTTTCTGTTAGGATCTTTTATCGAGTTTGTAAGTTTAAATTTTAGGTTGAGGATTGGGGATCCGGCAAAAGGAAAAGAGTGTAAAATTTTAATAGAACTATAATTTAGCTTATGATGGTGCCAACACAGAAATAAGAGATCTGAGTACGTTAAAAGTAAGTAGTTTTACCTATAATTATAACTTCATAAGGATGCCCTAAAGAAATATACAACTATCAATTAAGGTAATTGTTCAAATTCAAAGCATCATAGTGTTTTTCTTTAAATCAAATTGAAGGGGTGGAACTTCCTAAAAGGAAGTAGTTCATCTAGGGAAGATGAAAGATTGTTTTTAAGAATTATTCTTTCCTAATTTTAGGAACATGATATCTAGAATTGAAGATTTTATGACTTTATTTTCTGAAATGTTGTTTAAATGGTCCATGTGTAAATTTATTTAAATTAGTATGTCCAGTAGGTATAAATACAATCCTTTTGTGATTCTATTTGATTACAATTCTATTCCTAATTCAGATTGCTTAGGCATGTTAGCCTTAAGAAATAAAATCTTATGAGCTTGTGACTTGTGATCTGTATAACATTTTAATGTTTGCTAAATTTATTAGTCCTTCCAAAAGAGAGAACAACTATACTGCTAGTTTATATACTTTGTTGACTTATCATGTTTTTGTTGCATAGGATATATTGGAATTAAAGACATGTATCAATTTCAGGCCTAAGATATGTATTTTGCGATGGAAGCCTCAAGGAAATCAAGGAATGCTTTTGTAGCTAATAATTCAAGCCCTAGTAAGTATGTCGTAGATGGTATCTCATCTATCAAGAAGGCTCTTGATTTTAGCTTTCATGATGTAGAAGGGTTACTACATTTGGTACGGGTTGCTTTGGATGCCATCAATCGATAAAGGATCTATTTCATCATGAGATGACTCTAGCCCATCAAGAACGTGTTTCTTGGTCGTGTAGAAAATCTTTAGTCTCGTAAAAAGATGCTCTGAATTAAATTATGAAGGGGAAGGCTTTATTAAGTTGGACCTCCATCCAATTTTGCCAATTGGTGAAGCTAGTACTGTCGATATATACATATGTAGTGAAATGGAAGTTTCGGTTTATAGTCATATTTAGTTGTATTCTGTTATGTACAAGAATAAAATCTTTGCAGACTTTTGATTAAATTGTCTTTTAATAAAAAAAGGAATAAAGCAAAGCAGGATCCAAAAAAAATAAAACAAAGTAGGAACTTTTAACACTAGTTAAATATTGAAACAAATATTAAAAGTGTGGTGTTAAAAGTTGTAATTAACACCAGGATAAATGAATAAAATATCTGGTGTTAATAGTCTTGACTTTTAACACCTGTGCATTTAACACCCCCTCAAAATTTGGAGTTAAAAGTCATGCATACGCGGCACTCCTAGTTGGCACTTAACGATAAACGTCACCTAAATCTAACAGACGTTTAACATCTGTTGACGGTAAGGATCTATGTGTTTGACGATGATGGACGTGGGGGATCTATGTGTTTCACTGGCAATTAGTGGTTATTTTCCTGAAAGATGACATTGTTGCATGTTTTTGTTCCTTGCTAGGAGTCCTAGTTTGGAGTTCATGAAAATAGTCAATGTGTAAGCTAATTTAACAAATTAAATAAATTTACATATTTGATTAGGTCGTTCTTTAACTAAATAGGTGTTTTATTCTTATACAGGATTGTAGCTGGATACAATCGACTACGGGGAAGGGTGAGCAGAAAAAACTACAATAGTCTTCCCAAAAGTAGTACTTTAATTAACAAGTGTTAATTTTTAAGTTTCCCCAACTAGTAACAATAATAGTAACCAATTGTGAATTCAATGTGTGGCACCTTGTAGTCTTATTTGCAATAGGGCAGCTTTGAATATGTGTATTTCGTCATGAAGATGATGCTCACCAGTGTCCAATTTGGTATAGTATATAGATGGATAACTGTAAGTTTTCACTTCCTACATTCTCTAATTTGGTTTTCACAGACTACCTAACAATTTGTTGCTCACTACTGTTGTTAATGATTGTGTCTTCTTTGTAGCACTTTCAAGAGTCCTCAAAATTCCCTTACAAATACATTGAAGAAATTAGAAACCATTGGGCCATCAGCTTTCTTGAAGTCAAGGAAGGACTTCAATAACATTTTTTGTCATTTATTATTAGTGTGTAGGATGTATACCTATTAGTGTGGCTTTAGGATTATCATTTTATGCATTTTATGTACCATATTTGTCGTTTATATAGCTTTATTGAAATTTATACTTTTTTATCTTTTTCATTAATTGAGCTGTATATATCTTATTGTGTACATCAATTGGGTTGTCTGGTTATAAACGATCTACTTGCAGGTTTAGGGAATGAATAAAAGCAGAACCTGTATTAAAAAAAACCTTACTTTTAAGCACGGTTATGACCATAATCGTGCTTAAAAATTTTAACTTATAAACATAGTCATTTCTAACCATGGTTAAAAATGTGACCCTTTAACCACGTTTACTAATAACTATGCTTAAAAGGGGTTTATAACCACGGTTCAAAACTATGATAAAAAATCTTTATCTATACCCACGATGAGAACAAGCACAGTTGTAGAACCGTGCTTAAAACCTCATTATGCACTAGTGAGTGAGGGTGCCAATGGACTATCACACTTCGACCTCAACCTCAACTTTCACTAGTGACACTCATAATTTTTAGAAAAAATGTTGTCAACGAGAGAGAGAGCAGGAGAGTGAGAGTGAGGGACAGGTACCGGACAGTGGCGACTTCATCTGAGGACGTGACGATGCAGATTCCAGGGGATCGATACATGGGAGGGTAGATTAAGTAACGACTAAGGTTTCAAGTGCTATAAGTGGAAGGATTACTTCTTTTTTCTTTATGAATTATCTGAACGACTGAAAGTATCGGGACTTGTGGCGTATGTTTTAGAGATGGGGGTGGGTATGGGAGGTGTTTGTTCCAGAGAAACGAGATAGATTGGGGAGGAAATATGGGTTTGTAAGATTTCTTGACGTGGCACATCTGATATCTTTGGAGAGAGAATTAGATTAAGTGAGGATTGGCGAGATAAAATTACGGGTCAATATTCCGCAGTTTACACGAGAAAGGGTATGGTTGAATCAGGTGCTCCGGTAAGATGTGGATATGCTCCAAGGTCATATAAGGGGAAGACTACAGTTTCATATGCCTAGGTTGTGAAGTCTAGTGAGCTAGCAAAACAATGAAAGGTGAAGAAGGGGAAGAATAGGGATGAGGAGTGGTGTGGTCCAAAGGTCTCCATAGAAATATCCTCTATGTCATGGTTGCAATAGGGGCATGTTGGCCGGTTATTTGACATTGCACGAGTACGCACCCTTCATAAGTCTTTGTGTTAGAAGGTTTATCTGCGATTCGAATAAGGTACATGGGGGATAATATGGTATTTTTGTCTGCTTTGGAGGGTGAGAATCTTTATGAGTTACTAAAGTATGCTGAGGACTGGTTATCGTCGGTGTTTGAATCTTTAACACCATGGGAACCACAGGAGATATCAGGAAGACAATTGGCATGGATTATATGTACGATATTTCCGTTAGATGTGTGGTAAGAGTCATTTTTTAGTAAAGTGGTTTCTACGTTTGGTTCCTTGGTGATGATGGATGACAATACAAGGTGTTTCGGTCGGTTGGACTATGCAAGACTGTTGGTCCGAACATCAATGTTTGGTGTGATTATAAAATAGGAAAATATTAAAATTAATGGTCGTGTTTACTCTGTTTGATGTGTGGAAGAGTTAGGCAGGGAGGGGGGCAAAGGGTGTTGTTGCTTTAAGGGACATTATGGTTGTTCGAACAATTCTTTAGTCGTGGGATGGGATGATACGAAATTGATTATGTCATTATTCAGTGATGGTGGTGACCGAAAAATAATGTTTGATGGTGGGTTTCCGGGGGAGGGTATTTCTGGTAATTCAAAAACTTGTGATTTGAATGGAAATCAAAAGCTATTAAGTCTGAATTTGATAAATCAGGAGGCAATTAATGTTGATTTGAAATTGATCTGTCCTGATCCGGGGTCAAGAGATCCGGTGTCGGGCCAGTCATAAATAGTGAGATAATTACGTCTCTGAAGACCGGTTATGTGGGTATCCGGTCTATGTATCCGATGTCTTTGTATGAAGAGAGCAGTTTGGGCATCCTGGAGGTCCTTCACACCGCCCTCACGCGTTGATGTGGGTGAAAGGTGGTGTCACCTGCGAAGATTCTCCGATGCTCAAGTCAGTAATCGTATTCCAAGTGAGGAATGTATTTTAGACAATAATTATGAGTTGAAAAGAAGTCGAAGATCCCTCTCTCCATCGATGAAGAGAGTTCATATACCTGATTAGCTCGATAAACGAGGACTTGTTAGTGGGGAACCACTAACCTCCAATAATATTATAAATTATTATTTTATTATGCACTTGCCAGTATGATTGAGTCAAGTGGCCATTTTATATTGAGCGTAGGGAGTATGGGACTTAGGGGACAAGTTGATGATTCTTGTGAGTAGATTTTGGCTCGTAGTGTGAGGAATGGAATCTTTATCCTTGTCCCTGTAGCAATGCCCTTTGTCTTCTGTATGGTGACGTGTATGTTATCTGGTGTGCATGGTGTTATCCGGACTAACCGGTATATGGTGAATGCTTAATACAAAATTAGAGTCCGGATGTGTACTGATGACACCGGTTGCACGTTGGCAAACTGTCAAAGACGCTAAAATATACCTTGTAGAACGGATACCAGTATCGAGACCGGATCAGGAATCAAAGCAATTGTTGTTGGCGGAGGCTACTGATTCAAATTCAGGTTCAATGTATGTGGACAGTGGGGGAATAGCTGGTAACATAGGATTAAATGTCAATGGGCCCTAGCAGTGTGAGGTGTAGTGTGGGGATCAGGGTATCGACTATTGCGGGCTCGCGTAAAGTGGAAACGGGCTGTCACGGACAAGCTGGTCCATGTCAAGGTGCTTTAGTGAAGTCCAGTGTTAATTGGGCCAACGTGAATGGGCTTCCAACTCTTAGTAACTTTATTGCTAAGGACGAACAGGTGATAGCAATTCACGCTGATTTGGACATTTTCGTGGCACGTGTTGGCAATGGGAGTCTCGTGCATGGCAGCATGGATAATACCCAGTTGGTCAACACTTTTTTAAATGAGGGTAGGGCCCAACAAGCAAAGGCAGAGCACGTGAATATCATGCATGGGAACATGCTTAAAATATTATTGCATAGTTATGGATTGTCTACAAGTGAATCTGGTGCCATGTTTCAGGATGTTGAGGAGCAGCCAATTTGTTCAAATCACGTTCATGATATTCTTGTGAATAATTCAGGATTGAACCAAGTTAATTTACCAATGGGTTATGTATCTTTGGAGTTACTTATGAAGGTAAATGTGGGGGACTTATTTAAGGCTCATTCTAATCCTGCTTTGTCAAGCTTCTTTGGGATCTCATTATCTCAATAAGGGAGGTAAAGGGAGGAGTTTATGGAAACAACATTCTAAGAAAATAAAAAAGAAAAAATTAAAGCAGTTATAGGTGCATGAATGGAAAGAGTTTTGGTGAAAGCATGATAATACTCTGTGTTTGAGAAGGGATGTGTCTGGGGGAAGTGTTAGATGTTTAAAGCCTGAATAGGGAAATGACCAAGAGGTTAGCGGTGGTATGCATTTTGATAGGAACTGTGGGGAGCCCTCATGGGTGAAAGATAATCATGGTGAAGCGTGTCAGCTCTGGGGGATTGGGAAAGATATAGGTGTTACGTTTGATGGGGATGAGGCAGGGGTGATTAGCCGTATGGTGGATATGGAGACGAAGGATCAAAAGTTGAAGAATAAAAGCCCGGTAGGTGGATCATATGGTGGGTTACTGTCAGTTGATAATGAAGATTGTTAGTTATAATGTGCGGGGGTTAGGTGGGAGGGTAAAGAAGAAAATAGTGAAGGATTTGGTGAGTAGGGAGAAGGTGGCTTTCATTGGGATTCAGGAAACTAAATTGTAATTGGTAGACAATCAATTGGTGAGTTCAATGTGGAGTATATCAGATTTTGATTGGGTTATTGTGCCTACTTCAGGGGCGGCTGGGGGATTATTATATGTGTGGGATAAGGAGTTATTTCAAAAGAGTCAAGTGGTTGAGGGGTCAGGCTTCTTGGGGGTGTTGGAAAGGAAGTCAGTCTACTTGTGTTATTATAAATGTGTACTCTTCATGCTTGTTGGTGGAGAAAAAATGATCGTGGGATGAGTTAATTCAATTAAATTCAGCCCATGAGGAATGTTCTGAATGGTGTGTGTTTGGTGATTTCAATATTGTCCGACATGGGGTGGAGAGATGTGGGAGCGGTAGGGGAGAAGGTGTTAATGGATCTGAATGAATATGTTTAATGATTTTATTCTGGATATGGGGGTGGTGGATCTTCCATTACATGGGAGGAGGTATACATGGTATAGATCCAACGGAAGTGCAAGAAGTAGGTTGGATAGGTTTCTTTGTTCTTAGGAGTGGCTAATGTCATTCCTGCATTGTGCTCAGTTAGGGCTAAATAGAACCTTGTCTGATCACTGCCCTTTAGTCTTGCAAATGGTGGATATGGATTGGGGTTCTAAACCATTTAGAGTTCTTGATTGTTGGTTGAGCGAGCCTAGTTTCCAGTCATTTGTGGAGGAAGCTTGGAATAAATTTCACTTTGAGGGGTAGGGTATTGTGGTACTTAAAGAAAAGTTAAAAGGGGTTAAAACAAGTTTTAAAGGTGTGGAATAAAGAAACTTTTGGGATGGCTCATGTGAAGGTGAAAGAGTTAAAGGATAAAATAAAAAAAAATGGATTTAGTTGAGGAGCAAGGCGGGTTATGTGAGGAGGATAAGTTGTTGCGTAAGAATTTGTCAACTAAGTTATGGAGGGTTTCTAGTGTGGAGGATTCAATATTGCGTCAAAAGTCTAGAATACGTTGGTTGCAGGAAGGTGATTCTAATACAAAAATTTTTCATGCTTTAATTAATAAGAGGAGAAGGGGTAGTTCTATTCACAGGTTATGGATCAATAGAGCTTGGGTGGAAGATCCAAGTTTGGTGAAGGAAGGTGTGAAAGATTTTTTTGAATAGAAACTTCAGGAGGATTGTTGGAAAAGGCCGGTGTTAGATGGTGTTGCTTTCTCAATGCTGGGTGAGAAGGCTAACATGAAACTTAATGAGAAATTTACAGAGGAGGAGATTCGTGTGGCTGTCTGGGAGTGTGATGGATCGAAGAGTCCGGGGCTTGACGGGTATAATTTTAAATTTATTAAGTCTTTTTGGAGTCTCTTGAAATTGGATATGTGTAAAATGATGGATGATTTTTATTTATCTAGAATCATGTCGAGAGGAACAAATGCATCTTTTCTAGCTTTAATTCCAAAAGGATCTTCGCAATCAGGACTTGGTGATTTTATGACTATTTCTTTGATTGGGTGTCTCTATAATATTATTGCTAAAGTTTTAGTAATGAGGCTGAAGGGTGTAATAGGCGGTTTAATTAGTGAAAACCAGTCCGCCTTTATGGGTGTTAGGAATATGTTGGATGGGGTAGTTGTTGCAAATGAGCTTACTGATGATGTTAAGAAGAGACGTAAGTCATGTTTGATTTTTAAGGTTGACTTTGAGAAAGCATATGATTCTGTATGCTGGGATTTTTCTACTCTATATGATGAGAAGGATTGGGTTTACAAGCCGGTGGGAGCGTTGGATAAGAGGTTGTTTAATGTCTGCGTCGGTGTCGCTTCTTGTTAATGGGAGTCCAACAACAGAATTTGCTATGAGAAGAGGTATTAGACAAGGTGATCTGATGGCTCCGTTCTTATTTATAATTGTTGCTGAGGGGTTGAGTGGTTTAATGAGGGAGGCTGTGAAGCAGAATGTGTTTAACGGTGTTTGTGTGGGGGAGAAACAAATTTGTATTTCTCATTTGCAATTTGCAGATGACACCCTATTTTTTAGGGATGACTCTTTGAAAAATATTATCTCATTGAAGAGTATTTTAAGATGCTTTGAGTTGGTTTCTGGGCCGGAAGTTAACTTTTACAAAAGTAATTTGGTGGGGGTTAGGGTGGATGAAGCGGAGGTGACCCGATATGTTGCCCTGTTGAATTTTAAAAGTTCAAGGTTGCCTTTTGTTTACTTGGGAATTCCTTTGGGGACTAATCCTGGAAGAGTTAGTACTTGGGATCGAAGAAAGTTATCCTCATGGAATATACGTTATCTGTCATTCGGTGGTCGGCTCTGTCTCTTAAAATCGGTACTATCTTCCCTACCTCTCTTTTTCTTTTCCTTTTTTAAAGCTCCTATTATTGTTATTAATCTACTAACCTCGTTGCAAAGATCCTTTTTATGGGGTGGTGGTGAGGAGAGGAAAAAGATTAGTTGAGTCAAATGGGATCAGGTGTGTTGTGTAAAAGAAGCAGTTGGGTTGAGGGTGCGAGATTTGAGGAAATTTAACCCTGCTTTGTTGGGGAAATAGGCTTGGAGGTTGTTGAGTAAAAAGGATAATTTGTTGGGTAATATTGTTGTGTCCAAATATGGGTATGGTGCTCTTACTGGGGATTTGGAGGTGTTTAAAAAAGGATCTAGATGGTGGAGGGATTTGGGAAGTGTATTAAAACAGTCCGATGGGGGAGAGTGGTTTAGAGATAATATCAGACGGGTCATTGGGGATGGTTTACTTATTCGGTTTTGGTTAGATTGTTGGGTGGGGGAGCAAAATCTAAAGTCTTGTTTCCTAAGGTTATTTTTAGTCTCTTCTCAATAGGAAGCGTCTTTGGCTGAGATGGATGGGTGGGAAATAGATAAATGGGTTTAGGATTTCAGGTGGAGGAAAGAGTTATTTGTTTGGGAGTTTGAGTTTTTGTCAAATCTGCATCAGCTGTTAAATGGGTTCGATGGTGTGCGTCTTACTTCTCATGATAATTGGTCATGGATGAGAGATCCTTCTAGTTGTTACTATGTTCGCTCAGCTTATTCCATCATCTGCCAGGATCCAGACTTGTGGGGATCTTCTTTTGTTCGATTGTTTTGGATTACTATGGTTCCTCTTAAGGTGGTGGGTTTTGGTTGGAGACTTTTGATCGATAAAATACAATCCAAGTCAAATTTATTGGCTCGTGGGATTAATTTGGACACTTCCTCTTTGCTTTGCATTTTCTGCTGTGAGTGTGTTGAGTCTACTTCTCATTTGATGATCTCTTGTAAGATTTCATATCTTTTATGGCAAGTTTGTTATGAATGGTTGAAATATAATTCAGTGTTGCATGGTGAGTGTAAAGCATATTTTGAAGGTTTTTTGGGTCTTGGTGTTGGTTCTGGAATGAAACTTGGGCTTGCTACTATTTGGTTTGCTACTGTTTGAACAATTTAAGAATGTTGTAATAATGCCATTTTTATGTCTGAGGGTGTTTGTATGTCAAAAATGTTGGAATTGGTACAATTTAGAAGTTGGGTGTGGCTTAAGTCTCAAATAAAAGGCTTTTCTAGAGGATTTATGGAATGGTATAGGGAACCTGTACTTTGTCTTACAGGGTTGTAACTATTTAATTTCGTATATGGGTTAAGGTACCCCGTGTACCTCTTTTAATATTATTTTCTGCTAATAAACCTCATCTGCCACTAAAAGTATGATCTGTATGATGATCCTTTAAGTTACAGGAGATTGACTAGTAAGTTGATTTACCTTACCAATACTAAGCCTCATATCATGTATACCACTCAATAGTTGAGCCAACATATGCATTCCCCCATAAAGGCACACTTTACAGCAGTAACAAGGATCATTAGATATCTAAAGGAATCTCCAGGAATAGGCATACTTATGAGTAAAAATTCTTCCACTCAATTGTTGGGATTTAGTGATTCAAATTGGGCAAGGTGTCCCATTACCAAAAATCAATTTCTGGATTTTGTTTCAAGATAGAAGATTCTTTGATTTGTTGAAAATTAAAGAAACAATCCACTGTGGTAAGGTCTTCTACAAAAGCTAAATATAATGCCTTAGGAGAAGTAACTTTAGAGCTACTTTGGCTTATCTATTTGCTGAAAGATCTTGGTGTTGAAACCAAAAAATACCAACCTTATTCTATGACAATGAAAGTGTAAAACATTTGGCTCAGAATCTTGTTTTCCATTTTCCAACTAAACACTTGGAGATTTCTTGCCACTTCATTTGAGAGAACATCATGAATGGTTTTCTCAAGTTGGTACCGATTAAGTCCTTGGATCAACTTGTAGACATGTTCACCAAGTCTTTGCCTCTAAACCTCTTCTTTTTTACGTGTGCACTAGTGCAAAAATTGGATATAACAACGTGATATAATCACGGGTTAAAGTGGATCAGTGATAAAAACATACGCGGTGACATTTTTGAAATTATAAGGTAAACGATATAATCAGGGGAAACTATATAATCACAGGCAGCATTAGATTCATGATCGTACCTATCAATATATAATCACGGTTGAGGAGTCAACCGTGGATATATATTTCAACCGTGGATATATAGTACCTGAAATATATATCCACGGTTGACTACACAACTGTGACTATATATTGATGGGTACAATCACGGCTCTGATGTTATCCGTGAATATATATTGATGGCTATAATCACGGTTGTATTTCTAACCGTGAATATATAGTTTAGGGTTTAGGGTTTATTCGTTGGAGACTATATAATCACGGTTGACCCTACAACTGTGATTATATATTGATGGATACAATCGCGGTTGTCACTTTAATCGTGGATATAGAGTTAATATTTAACCAGGGGTATTGGTGTAACCGTGATTATATGTATAATATAATCACAGTTTCGAGGGGATCCGTGATTGTATATCTTTTCAGAAACTTCAAAAGTCGCGCCTTGTAGGCTTTTTCTGTTTCTCCTTCTTTCACGTTGGTTTTCCTCTGCTTGTCCTCGTCCTCTCTTTACTTGCTCTCTAATTCGCACTGGTTCTCTTCCCCCTTTTGTCCTCTTCTTGTCATCATCCCGTTCAGGTAAGTGTTTTCTTCCTCTTTTCTTTTTCCTTATGCTGCATTATGCCTTTGTCATGTGTGACGTTCTCTTCTTCTGTTTGTTTGTGCAGAGCACATACGTTGGTGGTTCCCTGAGCGTCGTGCCCTTTTCTGTTCACTGTCGTCCAGCCCTAACACATACAACCATCTTTGTTGTTTCTTCATTCAGGTAGGTTCCCTCTGTTCCTTTAACTCCCATTATCGTATACTGCATGCTGTCATTGTGATTGAGATTGTTGAGTTCTTGAGATTGTTGTTACACTTGTCATGTTTTGCTTACAACGTGAATGAATTTTTGACATAGAACATTATCATGTTTTGCTTATGACCGCTTAGTTAATATGCTCCCTTGTCACCAAGACCATGATATCTATTTATTTGAGACAACCTCTATAACTTGCTTGAGCATGACTTTATGGCTGGGATTTGGTTATAAAATTCTATATTGATGACTAGGTTTTAGCTTTTCAAATGTTGTTAAGTATTTTTCTTAAATAGTGTGTAAGATGATTATTTTTTGCTTTTATTCAAGGACAAAGACAATACAAGACTTAAATGTGTTTAATCTTCCTAAAATTTTCATAACAGAGTTAACATCCTATTTCATAACAGAGTTAACATCCTGTTTCATAACAGAGTTAACATCCTATTACTAAATAAAAGTCCAAACTTTAAAAGTCTTATAATCCAACACCATAATCCTACATCACAGTTGTACTTCAAAATAACACAAATTAAAACATCATACTAATTTAGGAGAAAAGTTAACTAAATTATTACACATTTTTAAGTATTTTTTAATCAAAATTTACATTTCACTGTCTAGTATATAATGTTCTTTTTGTTGCCGTTTGTTGCTTTTATATAATGTTATTTCCATTGCTATTGTATGTGTGTGGTTGTCAATATTGCAAACTCGTAGGCTCATACTAGTTAACTGTTATGAAAGTTGCTTTGCGTGAGTGAACCGTAGTTCCCCGTTTGAGATTCAACACAAATAGACATTAAATTAATTGATTTCATCGTTTGTGTTGAATCTTGAATTATCCGTTTGGATAATTTGGGATGAACAATTGTTTCTTATACCTCATTAGTATGTACAAGTTATGAGTTATTTTTAAATTTGATAAACTTTCAGTAACTTACATTTTGTGTTGTTCTCTGGGTGCATATTTGGTTGTGGTTGAATTTGATTTGACCACTCTCATTTTGTGTACTTAGAGACCAATGTGAAATGCTGCCAAAATTTGATCAAATTTTAAAATAACTTCTAACCTGTATATATCAACGACATATAAAAACAATTGTCATCCTGAATGGGTATAAGACCACCACCTTTGTAAGAAAAATAAGATTGATCATAACACCTTGTAAACAATTGGTATGGATCGAAGTTGGATAACTGCATCACGTATAAGTCTAGAGTATGAGGGTGGAGTTGAATCATTTATAGAATTCGTAGCGAGAAATGCTGAGGAGGTGAATGGAAGGTATTTTTGCCCTTGTGTTAAATGCTTGAACCTGCATCGGCTAGACTTGGAAGAGGTGTGAGAACATCTCTTGTGTGATGGATTTCTTCATAGTTATACCCGTTGGATATGGCACGGTGAAGATGTGTTGTCGTCAAGTTCCAGCTCTCAAACTAAAAACCGAAGCTCGATGCATGACACCGATGTCGACATGGATGACCGACTTGAGGATATGATCCGTGATGTAGGGGTAGAAGGTTTTAAGAAAGCTCATGTATATATGACTCTGTGTGGGGATTCTGAGCAGCCATTGTATCCAAATTACGTCAATTTCATGAGGTTATCAGCAGTTTTGCGATTGTTTAATTTGAAGGCCATAAACGGGTGGACGGATAAAAGTTTTACTGACTTACTGAAGTTGTGGAAAGAAATGCTCCCAACTGGAAACACCTTGCCGAATCGTAACTATCAGGCCAAAAAGGTGTTGTGTCCTATGGGTTTAGAGTATGAGAAAATACATGCATGCCCAAATGATTGTGTATTATTCCAGGGTGATTATGAAATGCTGCATCGATGTCCTAGGTGTGGGGTGTCATGGTATAAGAAGAAAGAGGTTGATTCTGATGAGGTCTGTACTAAAGGGTCTTCTGCAAAGGTGTTGTGGTATCTGCCCATAGTTCTAAGACTAAAGCGTCTGTTTGCCAATGCAGATGATGTAAAACTTATGAGATGGCATGTTGATGAAAGGGTTGTTGACGGACTACTTAGGCATCCGGTTGATGGATCGCAGTAGAAGAAAATGGATACAATTTTTCTGGATTTTGCCCATGAACCAAGAAATGATAGGCTTGCACTAGCCACAGACGGCATGAACCTATTTGGGAACTGTCGCGACCGGGATCGCGACGGCACGACCGACCCTCAAAACGATTTTTTGAAAAATGATGAACAGGGAGTCGCCACCAATATTTTTAGGATAAAATACCGGGAAAACCTTTAATTAAAGCATTGGTCAAAAAATGAGATTCCAGATCCGGGAGTCTAATTACAGGTGAGGAAGGTATTAGCACCTCACAGCTGTCCGTTATAAAAAACGGTTACCTCAATTTAATAGCGCGCATTATAATTAACCCAATAATTATTTTAACTTTTTCATAAAAAGAAAATATACGAGACGATAAAATATATATAAATAAACAGAAATAAACACGGAATATTTACATGAGATTAACAGGACGTCTCGTCCAAATTAAACTCGCTCCACCCTTTTTAAAAAATGAGATTAACAGGACGTCTCGTCCAAATTAAACTCGCTCCTCCTTTTTTAAAATAAAAAGAATAAAGAATAAAAGAAATAAAAATTGCAATAATAATGATAATAACAATAGTCACACCTTTTATGCTAATTTAAATAGAATGTGTGAAGCACTCATTTTATTAATATTTATCAATCAATAAAGATTAATTGATAATTGAAAAGGAAGACAAAATCACTGAATAACAATTAATTTAGCAAAAAAAATAAAAATAAATACAAGCAATAAAAAAAAGGATAAGAGTAGGACCGGTGTAGTGAAAGTGGAGTTGGATGGTGTTATGGGCTTGAGGTATTGGACAGAGAGGAAATGGGGAATAAGGTACTGTTTTGGATGGGTGTTGGAAGGGAAGAACTGAGAGGTGTGCGTGTGGTTTGGCTTTTAAAGGAAGAAAGGAAAAGTGAAAGGGGACCGTATGAGATATAAAGAGGGAGGTAACAGTGGAGGAGTAAGGAAAGGGACAGAGTGAGGCCAAGGAGAGTGGGACGATATAGAGGGGTTTGTGAGGAAAGTGGAGTGAGGTGAGATGAGGGGGACGGTATTTTGAGGGTAATGTGAGGAAGATTTGGGGCGGTGTGGAGAGGGTGCTGTGAGGAAGATTTGGGGCGGTGTGGAGAGGGCAGTGCGGGCGGTTTGGGCGGTGTGTGGGGCGGTGTGTAGAAGGTTTGTGAGGACTGTGTTGGGGCGGTGTTAAGGAAGGTGTTGGGCGGTTTGGGCGGTATGTGGGGCGGTGTGGAGAAGTTTGTGAGGACGGTTGTGAGGATGAGGGAGAAAGCTTTTTTTCTTTCTCTTTCAATGAATCTTCCAGGGATCGATCCCTTCTTCTTCCTTCGCTTGTTGTATTTATAGAACATTTGAGGAGCATGATGATTGCTTGAACAGACCCGTGACCAGCCTGGCTGCCAATTGGTGAGGATTTTTTAATATTTCCACATTGTCTTGTTGCCAGCTGCCCCACGAGATTGTCAAACAACTTGCATGGTGGTGTTGGAAACAGCCTGGATCTTTGACAATTAAGGAAAATGAAGGCTGGTGGTAATTCTTTATCATTTTCCACCTTGTCTTATTGCCAACTACCCTCCGTAATTCAAGGATCCACTTGGATAGTGGACATCTAACTCAGCAAGATGACAATCCGAGATAAAGTGATGAAAATCCGAGTGAGGAAGACAGAATTCCGAGTGAAATGACTCGAGTCAGCTTCTCAATCGGTATTTATTCATATTGGGAGTGAGTTCCGAGTGGAATGAAGCATTTCCAATGGTAAACCGAGCGAAAACACACCTTTCCGAGTTAGAATTGCTCAGTATGAGGTTGCTGTGAGACACTCAGTCGGAGCCGAGTGGAAAATGACTCGGAACTTGGTAATAATTGACTCGGAATCCGGGTGAGAATGGTGAGCCAGCTTTGGGTAAAAATTGGTGGCTCGGGTTTGGTGAAAACGAGCTCAGTGATGTTTAAATATGGCTTGGAAATAAGTGGAATGGAGGGTGATGGCTCGGAGCCGACTGAAAATGGAATGACTCGGTGCAGACTTGGAAATACCTCACTCGGTTCTGAGTGGATAACCTTTACTTGGTACCGATTGAAGAACATCACTCGGAATACTCCTTCTTCCCTCGGTTCCGAGTGGATTTTACTCGGATTTTCTTTCAGTCGTCCCTCATTTCATCCGCTTGAAAATCTGACCTTTTTTACTTATTTTCCAATCGGTAATTTGCTTTCATTCGTCATTCAGGAATGGCTTTCTCTCGGCAATCAGGTATTCGATGCATTTTCTTAGAAGTTCTTCACAAGTCCGAATCTTGCTTTGCTCGGAAACACATGCTTGTCCTCCAAGTCACTCGGAGTCGGTCTCATGCTTCAATCAGAATCAAAAACTTAGTCTTCATCAATCGGCATCGTCTTTCTTTGCACTCGGAAATTAGAAGTTCAGCCATTTGCACTCGGAAATTGCCTTCTTATTACTCAGAATTTGGAAGCTTGGCATTTTCACTCGGAATCTGCCTGTTTTTTCGATCAGAACATGGAAATTGAACGTTTGTCACTCAGAAACTGTCTCTTTTCCACTCAGAGGTTGGAATTTCACTGTTTTTCACTCGGATTCTGGTCTTTTTTCCACTCAGAGGTTGGAATTTGGCTTCTGCACTCGGGTTCAGCCCTCTTTGTGTCCTTCCTTGACACTTGAGGTCTGCTTGGAGGCTCCTTCACTCGGAAATGATCATTCTGAGTCCTTTCACTCGGAAATGATCATTTCCGAGTCAGAGGTTTTTTTTTTTTAAATTTTTTTTAATTATTTTTTTTGTTTTTTTGTGAATTCCCCATTCTTGGTGAGAATTGTCTGGAACGAAATAGGTGTTCACAGATGCCCCTCTTTACTTCTTTTTCATGAGGAAAAAGCATGAAGTTTCTTCTTGCCTTTTTTGAAATGGAAAGGAAGTAAAGACGTGAACACCATTGGAAAAGTAGAAAGTGAAGGTGTTACTTCTCGGTTAACAGGAATGATGAGGATGTTGTCTCTAGGTTAACAGCAAAGGTAAAAGGTGAGGGTGTTGCCTCTAGGTTAACAGCAAAGGTGAGGGTGAGGGTGTTGCCTCTCGGAAAAGTAAAAGGTGAGGGTGTTGCCTCTCGATTGACTGGAAAAGTAAAAGGATGAGGGTGAGGGTGTTGCCTCTCGGTTGACTGAAAAAGTAAAAGGATGAGGGTGTTGCCTCTCGGTTGACTGGAAAAGTAAAAGGATGGGGGTGTTGCCTCTCGGTTGACTGAAAAAGTAAAAGGATGAGGGTGTTGCCTCTCGGTTGACTGGAAAAGTAAAAGGATGAGGGTGTTGCCTCTCGGTTGACTGAAAAAGTAAAAGGATGAGGGTGTTGCCTCTCGGTTGACTGAAAAAGTAAAAGGACGAGGGTGTTGCCTCTCGTCTAAAGGGAAACCTGGGGTGATGCCCCTGTTGGAATTGTTTAGGAAGTGTAACTCCACTGGGGAAGGATAAGTCCTCCTGGTAACCTTCATGGTATCACTGGGAAAGTATTAGGTGAGTTGGGACAGAATAATCTTAGGGTTGTCGGGGAACTGTCCTTCTAATTGCCCTTTGAATAAACAAAAGAAAATCTAGGGAGGTGCCCCAATTTGACATAACTGAAGGTTGTTGGGGGACTGCCCCCTGAAAGAAATCTGGGGAGATGCCCCAGTTTGACATAACTGAATGTTGTTGGGGGACTGCCCCTTGAAAGAAATCTGGGGAGATGCCCCAGTTTGACATAACTGAAGGTTGTTGGGGGACTGCCCCCTTGAAAGAAATCTGGGGAGATGCCCCAGTTTGAGCTTTTTAGTGAGAGGAGTATGATGGATGCTAGTTTGGTAATGGTGAACTCACTGGGGAAAGACAAGTCCTCTTAAGCCTGATCAAAGAAACATCCCGGTTGAGGGAATTGATCCCATTTTTATGGAACTCCTTGGGAGAGATCTTCAGTCTATAGGTCTCGCTGAGAGAAAACTTTGGTGAATACCTGCTTTTGGATGATGAATTTGGCGTCCCGCTGACAAAAGAATGAGTTAGTATATAAAAAAAACTTACAGGTAAATTTTCCTTGGCAACTGGCTCTTTAAGATAACTCATGGATGAAATAGAAAACATCCTCCGTCTTTTGGCGAGAGTGTTTAGCGGAAATGGTCATGCTTATACCAAGCGAAGTTTGGCGCTAGGAAACATTTCATCCCCCATAACTTTATGCTCTGTTGTTTCCAATTTCAAACAATTTTAGGCAAAAACTTGTTTATTCATAAAAAATGAGCACATGTAGGATGAAGAGAGACTTTTGTTTATAAACATCAGATATGTACAGCGATAATATTAAACATAGCGATGTGACAAGGTATATAAAGAATTGAAGGCAAATAAAAAGGAAAAGGCTCATATGTCCTCAAATGATCCTCCGCGAGCAATGAGAAACTTGATCCCATATCATGACTTTGTGTTCGTCCTTTGATTTTGCTTCTGAGGGCATAATTTGACAATGACCCTAATACCCGTTTTGAGCTCCTTTGACTTTGGCTTGAAGGGCTTATGTTGTGGAGTCGAATTTGTAGAACCGCCTTTTTAGGTTTTCGGCTCATCTTGCTGCTCTAACTTTTGCCTAGGTCGCCTTTTCAGGTTTTCAACCTAGCGAGCTCTTTTCTCTTTTCTTTTTTTTCTCTTTTTTTTATGCAAAGTATCTTTTCACTGCATCGGTATTGACAGGCATTGGCAGGTCGTCTCCATCCATATTGGTGAGTATGAGGGCTCCTCCGGAGAAAGCCTTCTTTATAACATATGGTCCCTCATAATTAGGTGTCCATTTCCCTCGGACATCCCTTTGAATTGGCAAAATCTTTTTGAGGACCAAATCACCCTTTTGGAATTGTCGGGGGCGTACTTTCTTTTCGTATGCCCGCTTCATGCGTCTTTGATACAATTGTCCCTGGCAAAGGGCAGTTAATCTCTTCCCGTCAATTAGATTCAATTAGTCATATTTGGCCTGGACCCATTCAGCTTCTTGCAATTTAGCCTCCATGATCACCCTAAGGGGTGGAATTTCCACTTCGAATGGTAGTACAGCTTCCATTCCATAAACCAAAGAAAATGGGGTTGCCCCAGTTGAGGTTCGTACCGAGGTTCGGTATCCATGTAGTGCGAAAGGGAGCATTTCATGCCAGTCTTTGTAGGTTACTACCATCTTTTGCACTATCTTCTTTATATTTTTGTTGGCTGCCTCAACCGATCCATTCATTTTCGGACGGTATAGAGAAGAGTTGTGATGGGAGATTTTAAAACTCTCACAAAGCTCCTTCATCATTTTGTTGTTTAAATTTGTACCATTGTCCGTGATGATTTGGTTTGGTAGGCCATACCGGCATATCAGCTCACGCTTGACGAATTTGACCACAACATTTTTCGTCACATTGGCGTATGAAGCTGCTTCTACCCACTTGGTGAAATAATCGATAGCAACCAAAATGAAACGATGACCATTCGAGGCTTTTGGTTCAATGGGCCCAATTACATCCATACCCCACATTGAAAAAGGCCATGGTGCTGACAAGACATTTAGGGATGAGGGAGGAGCATGAATGTGATCAGCATAAATCTGACATTTATGACACCTCCGTACGTAAGCAAAACAATCGGCTTCCATAGTCATCCAATAATACCCAGCTCTCAGTATTTTTCTTGACATAGCATGCCTATTTGTATGAGTTCCGAAAGATCCTTCGTGGATATCTTTCATGATCTGGTTTGCTTCAACGGTATCAACACACCGGAGGAGAATGGAATCATAATTCCTCTTGTAAAGCACGTTACCACTCAATAGGTATCCCATGGCTAGCCTTCTCAAAGTTCGTTTGTCATTGCCCGTGATACCTTCAGGGTATTCTTGGCATTGGAGGTATCTTTTGATGTCATGATACCAGGGCTTGCCATCTGGTTCTTCTTCTATGGCCTGGCAATGGGCAGGTTCTTGCTGTTTCTTTACCTCAATGAGAGGCACTTCGTAATCATTGCTGACCTCGAACATAGCAGCTAGGGTAGCTAAAGCATCTGCCATTTGGTTGTCCTCCCGTGGAACATGATGGAAGGTAACTTCATCAAACCTTTTGATCATCTCTTTGATATGAGCATGATAGGGAACTAGTTTATTATCTCTAGTCTCCTATTCATCCTTTAGTTGATGGATAACTAAAGCAGAATCTCCATAAACCTCCAGAACCTTTATTCCCACATTTAGAGCCGCTTGTATTCCTAGAGAACATGCTTCATATTCTGCAATATTATTGGTGCAGTCAAAACACAGCCGAGCTCAAATAGGGATGAATTCCTTATCAGGTGAGATTAAAATAACCCCAATTCCATGTCCTAGTGCATTAGATGCTCCATCGAATCTCATGATCCATCTGGTTTCCAGGCCATCTTCTTCTTTGGAAAGAGCCAAGATATCCTCATCTGGGAAATCATGCCGCATTGGTTGATAAGCTTCAATGGGTTGGTGTGCCAAGTAATCTGCCAGCGCACTCCCTTTAATTGCCTTTTGGATGACATATGTTATGTCATATTCCGTCAGTAACACTTTCCAACGGGCAATCCTTCCAGTCAAAGCGGGTTTTTCAAAGATATACTTGATGGGATCCATCTTAGACACCAGCCAAGTAGTATGATTAAGCATATATTGCCGTAAGCGTCGGGCAGCCCAAGCCAATGCACAACACGTTCTTTCAAGAGACGAATACCTCATCTCACATTCGGTAAATCTCTTGCTCAAGTAGTAGATGGCGCATTCCTTTCTTCCAGTCTCATCATGTTGACCCAATACACATCCCATGGATTCATTCAACACAGTCAGGTATAGGATTAATGGTCTCCCATGAACGGGTGGCACCAAGACTGGTGGCTCTAATAAGTACTGTTTTATTTTTTCAAATGCAATCTGGCAATCCTCATTCCACTGTCCAGGCTGATTCTTGCAAAGCAATTTGAAAATTGGCTCACAAGTTGCCGTCATTTGGGAAATGAATCGGGCGATGTAATTCAATCTTCCCAAGAATCCTCGGACTTCTTTTTCAGTACGAGGAGGAGGCATTTCCAGAATTGCCTTGACTTTGTCAGGATCAACTTCTATCCCCTTCTCATTCACAATGAACCCTAACAATTTGCCGGATCTTGCGCCAAAAGTACACTTGGCGGGATTCAATCTAAGCTTGAATTTCCTCAACCTTTCGAAAAGTTTTCTCAGGTCAGCAATATGCTCCTCCTCAGACCTGGACTTGGCAATTATGTCATCCACATAGACTTCTATTTCCTTGTGCATCATGTCATGGAAGAGAGTCACCATTGCCCTTTGATAGGTGGCTCCTGCATTCTTTAATCCGAAAGACATTACTTTGTAACAAAAGGTGCCCCACAGAGTGATGAACGTGGTCTTTTCCATATCTTCTGGTGCCATCTTGATCTGGTTATATCCCGAAAATCCATCCATAAATGAGAAGATGGAATGCTGAGCTGTGTTATCAACCAATACGTCAATCTGAGGTAAAGGAAAATCATCCTTAGGACTCGCCCGATTCAAGTCTCGGTAGTCCACACACATCCTTACTCTCCCATCTTTCTTTGGAACGGGAACTATATTGGCTACCCATTGCGGATACTTAGCTACGGCTAAGAAACCAGCGTCAAATTGTTTCTTGACTTCTTCTTTGATCTTAAGAAGCATTTCTGGTTTCATTCGTCGTAACTTTTGCTTGATCGGTGGACATTCCGGCTTTAAAGGCAACTTGTGTTCCACAATGTTATTATCCAGACCTGGCATATCTTGATACGACCATGCAAAAATGTCTCGAAATTCCCGGAGTAGTCTAATCAATTCACTCTGCCGTTGTTTGCTCAAGAGGGTGCCTATCTTGACTTCTTTATTTTCTCCTTCATCTCCCAGGTTAATGGTCTCAATCTTTTCCTGATGAGGTTGAATTTCTTTATCTTCTTGTTCCATTAACTTTGTCAACTCGAGTGAAGGTTTAAAGTCTTCCTCACTATCCTCATATGCATAATCATTTGGATTATCAGAGTCATGAAATAGAACCGAGTTTACATTGCTCTTAGAAGAATCGCTTTCAGATCTGCGTTTAGTGTTATATCATAATGAATGAAAACAAAGAAAGGCAAGCAAATGGAAGGTTTAAAAGAGAGAGTTTGAACAAAGATGAGGTATGAAATCAGACTGCATTTATTTAATTTAATAAATAAGCAAGTTTTTGCCTTTATTACAAAACAGATCCTAAAGCCTTAGGCATAGCAAGAGGATCGACAAGTTTTGAAAACAACAATTACTTTGGCTGAGGATTGATAGTTATGGGGAACTCCATGATTTCCCAGTTGTCCAGTTCTTGACCGGGTACGCAAGCGTGCACTAATTCCACATCATGGCTGTGTCCGTCTCCAACCATAGCCACCTGACCCGGATATATAATCCCGGCACTTCTGAAGCTTTGATAGAGGTCACAGATAGGGATTCTAGCAGTATCGAACTTTTGACCGGTAAGGCGAGCGATCCTTCTCTCCCTTCTTTCTTCTCCCACCCTTTTTCTATCAGCTGCTGTAGGCTTGTATCCCAGACCACACCTATCTCTGTTTTCTGGGAGACATATAGGTTGGGTTCTCCCTTCCAATTCTCATCCTAACCCCTTTCCCAGCTTGTATCCTTCTCTCAACATTGTCTTTGCAACCATCAGAGGCACGTTTGGGAAGGATTTCTTTGTAATGCTCGTTGCATTGGCCACCTCTAAAGCCTGAAATGAGGTTTCAAGGGCTTCCTCAGTCGCTTCAATGTATGGGGTATTGGCAGGCTTACTAACCAACAAGTCTTCTTCTCCCGAGACAATCACCAACTTGTTGTCAATGATGAACTTCAACTTTTGATGTAGAGTAGAAGGAACTACCCCAGCCGAATGGATCCACGGCCGTCCCAGTAAACAACTGTATGCGGGCGTAATATCCATGACTTGAAAAAGGATTTAAAAGGTGCATGGCCCAACTTGTATAGGCAATTCAATTTCTCCCATGACTTCTCGGCGAGTTCCGTCAAAAGCCCGGACTACCATGGAACTGGGTCTCATATGGGTCCCATCAAAAGGCAACTTTGCCAACGTAGATTTTGGCATTACATTCAAGGACGATCCATTGTTAACCAGCACCTTCGCCATGATATGATCTTGACATTTTACGGAGATATGAAGGGCTTTGTTGTGCCCTCTTCCTTCCGCTGGTGTCTCATCATCTGTAAAAGTTAGATAGTTGTTGGCCACAATGTGTCCCACTATGCCCTCGAATTTATCTACCGGCAAATAATGTTTCACATGTGCCTCACTCAAAACTTTTATCAGCGTGTTCCGGTGTGGTTCAGAACTTATTAGTAAGGACAACAGAGAAATTTTTGCCGGGGTATGGTTTAGTTGGTCCAACACTTGGTAGTCACTATGACGAATGAATCTAAGAAACTCTTGGGCTTCCTCTTCAGTTACTACCTTCTTTGCTTCACCGGAGGATTCTTCCTTCCCATTCCCTGTGGATTTGTCAAGTTTTGGTTCTGGGGAAGCATACATTCTTCCACTTCGAGTGACACCCCCGATTCCGGCAATATTCGTGACAGGGGATGATGGAGTAGGCTCAACGGCCTCAGAACTGGTAACGATCACATCAGTACCATACTTCCATGGTACAGCTCGCGAATCCTTGTAAGGGAATGGGGTTGGAGTGTTTACCGTGATGATAGTTTTAACAGGGGTTGAAGCCACAGGTGCATTTTTATTGTAAAATATGACTAGAGGTTTTGGAGCTCGAACTCGGCCTTGCTCTTGTATCATATTTATTATGTCTTCACGATGCCGGCAAACTTCTATGACGTGACTATCCATAAATCCCTGAAGGGTTTTCTGGAAGTCTCTTCGCTTTGTGGACAGGAGGTCATTGCACTCTTTATCCCATGATCCTTTTATCAATCCCATCTTAAGCATATGGGAATGAATGGTTTCCAACGGCATTTGGATGTCCTGAACTTTGGAAATACATTCCTCATCTTTTTCCACAGCGTTAATGCCTGGTCTCCCATGGTTAGGCAAAGGATTGGTGGTCACATTCGGGCTTCCTTCCTTGAAGCTTATCCAATCAGCTCTGATTAAATCTCTTACCTTAAACTTCAATGCCAGGCAATTTTCGGTGGAATGTCCCAGTGCACCGGCATGGTAATCACATCGCGCATTTGGGTCATACCCTCTGGGATAAGGTGGTTGAAGCGGTTTTAAAGGACAAGGTGCCACTAAGGTGTTTTCAATAAGATGGGGGAGAAGCTCTGTGTAGGTCATGGGAATTGGATCAAATTGCACTTGAGTGCGGTCATCATTTTGTCTCCTCATGTTTGGATTTGGTGGGTTTATTTGGGGTGGTTGATATGGTGTTTGTGGTGGTGCGGGTGGTCGCATGACAGGTGGTCGAAAATGTGGTGGGTTTGGATTTGGAATTGTAGCTACATATGGGTGTGGTGTGTTATGGTAAGTTGACGGAAAGGTGACGGGAGTAGGTGGTCTGAGCTGGTTCCTTCTTTGGTTGTGAGAGACCAGGTTAGTCTCTCCCTCTCTTCTTTTTCCTTCTCCAAAAGAAGGTTTTCTTGCTGTCCCAGCCCCAGATGGGCTACGAGTAATCTTCCCCGTTCTCAAGCCATTCTCTATTCTTTCTCCGATAGTGACGATGTCGGAGAAATGGGAGGAAATGCTTCCAATCATCTTGTCATAGAAAGGTGACTGGAGTGTATCAATAAATGTGGAAATCACCTCCTTTTCTGATAGAGGTGGATCGACTTGTGCTGCTACTTCTCGCCACCTTTGGGCATATTCTTTAAACGTCTCATTATCTTTCTTGGCCATGTTTTGCAACTGTACTCTATCTGGCGCCATATCCAGATTATACTTGTACTGTTGCATGAAAGCGTCTGCCAGATCTTCCCAACAGCGTATACGAGATCGTTCAAGGTGGTTGTACCAGGTAAGAGGTGCTCCTGCCAAACTATCCTGGAAACAATGAATAAGCAAAGGGTCATTAGAAGCATGAGAGGCCATCTTCCGACAGTACATGGTTAGATGGTTCTTTGGACAGGTTAGCCCCCGATATTTGTCAAATTCTGGCATTTTGAATTTGGGGGGAATGACAACATCAGGAATCAGACAGAGTTGTGCAGCACTGCCCATTCCAAACCTGTTTGTTCTCTCCATTTCTCGGAATCGCCTTTCCAGGAATTCTAGTCTTCCCTCCTGGGTAGTAGCAGCAGTATTTGGACCCGCAGTAGCATGATGACTGGTATTCCCAACTGGTTGGTCGACATGTGTCAGGTTTGTATTAGGCATTGAGATGTGGGGTCTGGCTGTCGTCTGGGTAGCTTGTGGTTGCGTAACTTGTGCAAGGATTGGATTTGCTTGAGGGTCTCGGACGGGCGGGACACTTGGTTGGGCCGTATGTAGGATTGCCTCTTGATAATCAGGTTCTTCTTGAAGCGGTGGGAAATAACCCGGTGGCAATCCGTAAGGTATGACGTTACCTTCTGCATCTACAAAGATGGATTGCTGGGCTTCAACAGTGTTTGGTTTCCTAACATGAATGGTTAGGGGAGGCGCAGCTGGGTTTGAACTTGGTCCCCCAGTGGGACCTTGAGTGGACGGTTGTTGTCTAGTGTCTTCAATTCCTGCTGAAGAATCCCCTTCTGTGACCCTTCTCTCAAGAAGTTTGGCCATTTCAGCTATTTGCTCTTTCAGTTGATTGACTTCAGCTTTCAAACTCTCATTTTCTTGTTCTATTTCAGCCATGAGTCTGGTATTAAGCCGAGTCGCGTAAGGATGTTTACCCGTTATTTCTGGGAAGTCAACAAGAAATTGTTAAAAAGAAAGTAAAAAAAGAAAAACAGCAAAAGAAAAACAAATGATACGTGAAGCAATCGCAGAATTCAGCCAGTATCTTTTGACTTTTTTCAGAACTTCATTCAAAAGTGATGAGTGGAAATTAACATAAGGTAGTTGTGGGGACATGAAGAAACCCCCTTTTTTCGGAATACATTACTGCTGCCAGCCTATTTTTATGCAGAAAAAGTAAATCAGCCATTCCTAGCTCGGGCAATCATGGCCCTCATTTTACAAATCCTTTCTCTACAATAATCAAGGAAGGTTACAATTTCTCTTGGAGTGTTAAGAGGATTAACCATCCCCTCAGCTTGCTTGAGTAGGAGCGGGAGGTCTTCCAGAACTCCATTAGCCAAATATGCCAAGTGGGCAAAGCGATTCATCCATGAATGAATATCTTCATTTTGCTGTGTTAGTTCATCTTTCAAAACTCGGATAGCTTCTCCATATTCTCGTTCAGCATCTATCACGCGCCGTCACTCACCATTTATCTCATGCTGGTAAGCTTCTACCATCTCATCAAGCTGATGCTCTAATCGGCAAACTTGCAATTGCAGAAGTTCTTTCTGTACCAAGACATTTTGCTCGCGCTCTTTGGCTCTTGCCAATATGTCCCTTAGAAGCTGCTTATCAGTCAACATGGTATCTCTTTGCTTGTTCTTCGCTTTTAGTTGAGCATTAGCCGTTCGGAGGCATTGGCTTTTTTTCCTCAGGTAGTCCCTTTCAATTTTTCTTTTCTTTCCAATCTTCCTGATGGTTTGTTTGCTTTCTAAATTCTCCCTTTTCTGAAGGGCACATTCTTGCTGAGATATCAGCAATTCTTTTTCCAATTCCTCACTTTTGGCTGTTAGCTCTTTTATTTTGGCTCTCATTGCCTCTTCTTCAAGGGTAGGAGAGGTAACATGTGCGCCTGTCGGGAGATAGGAGGGATTTTTGAAAGGTAGCTTGACAATCTGTTTAAGACCCATTGGTAGTACTCTTCCTTCACGGCGTGGCTTCGACTTCCTAATTCTTTCCCTTATTTGTGGACTTTCTTCCATGCATTTGCTATATCCCGAATGACAGACGTGCAATCCCCCTCTGAGAAATAAACGATGAAAGAAGTAAAGGATTCTCCATCGGGTGACCCAAGTAAGGGATAGGCTAGCTGACGTTTGGCTATGACAGGGTTGTAATTGATACACCCCTGAGTACCCATGAGAGGAACATTCGGGTAGTTTCCACAATGGTGAATTATGGTATCAACCTTCAACCATTGCGGGTACCACCTTACTTTATCAGCTGTGAGTCCTACCAGGTGATTGGCCCATTCACACCTATTCTTCGCTACTAACTGACATAACTTCAGATCTGAGACTGGACATTCAATTTTGCTGACTTGATGGAAGACATGTGATGTAAGCCATACATATAAAGCAGGTAAACAGCAAATGATTCTCTTTCCACCTCGTGTACAGCAGAAGTCCATGGTGCAGTATATATTTGCCAATATAGCAATGACAGGATTTTCAGATTTGAACCTATGGGCAAGGAAAACGCTAATAGCATCATAGTCCACATAATTGTTGATATTAGGAAACAAGATAACTCCATAAATGGTGAGAGCTAGAGTATCCATGAAGGCTTCCCAATCTCTTTTCTCAGCTAGCAAGTGCATGTGCTTTTCAAAATACTCTCGATCAAATCCCAGGATCTGATTTCTATTCAGTTGCGCACTCCTTAACACTTCCGGGTGAATCTTTAGGACATTAGCCACAGTAACAATATTTGCTTGACGTCCAAGATGACGGTAAGGTATTTGTCCTTCTAATGGCATCCCCAGAATTTGTTCAAACTCCTCAACTGACGGAGCTAATTGGAAGTCCCGGAAGGTAAAACAACGGAGAGGTGGGTCATAGAATTGAGTCAAAGCGGTAATTGCCTCGACTTGTACTTCCACTTCTAGCAGTTTTAGGATCCTCCCATATTTCCTTGAGAAAACCATCTTTTGATTCATGTCCAATTTCTTCCCTAATGCTTGTAGACTGGTTGTATCAACTTTCCTAACCTTAACATGCAGTAATCTTTTCAACTCGGGTACATTTCCACCACAACTATCTGACCTCATGTTAATTTCCATATTTCACTCAAAGATACTGGCCAAGCCCTTAATAGCTTTCTGTAGGGACATAAAGAAAAGAAAAATCAATCACTGACATGCTTTGCAAATTGATACTCCCCTAATAACTTTCTTGAAAACATTTTTGGGATTTAGGGAAGTTACAATTTGTCAAAACTTGCAATAAATCAAGGATCACGCGAGCTATGAATTTTCTGATTATTTTTTTTCTTTTTTTTTAGAAAGTTCATAACTCCAGATCCTAAGACTTAAGCAAACATAAAAAGAAAGGTCCACTTGCCCATTAGAGGATCACAGGTTAAAAATAGGTTATTCTTTGAAAAAGTAATCCTCTAAACAGGCAAGCGGTCCATTAGTTTGGATTGGAAGAGAAAACGAGAATGAGAAAAGGTATAAGTAAAGTTTGCCTCTCTGTGCCTTAAGTCGGGTTTTTCTGAAGATGCCTTAATGGTTCTAAGGTTTATTTATCAGTGATGTCTCACATTGGGTGGTTTATTCTAAAATTTCTAAAGGTCACTAGAGCCAAGATCCTACTCATGATGTTGGCCACAAATAGCAGGAAGTCTACTAAGTGTGGGCACCATGAATAAGTCGAACTCTAGCTAAGATTCTCACAGTAACCAGATAGGAAGTACATCCCAAATGGCTCCGCTATCAATCTCCCCTAATCTTAAGCTTTATTTGGGCCCGGGTATAGGGTCCCACTCAAAAGTGTGTGTAAGTTGTGAGTGTAGTGTGTGAAAGAGGCATTCAATACCTGTACCTTACTCATCCTGCACATAGAACAAACACAGAGCAACAAAATAAAGTCGACTACCCTAGGGTTCAATGATCACACATATATTTACAGAACATAAAGGATAAGATACAAATAAAACAGAGACCAAATAAAATAAAGGAAAAAGTCAAATAATTAATATGCTAATTAAAACATGCGCTATCAGATTGACTGGTTTGACTCTCTAAATCCCCAGTGGAGTCGCCATCTGTCGCGACCGGGATCGCGACGGCACGGCCGACCCTCAAAACGATTTTTTGAAAAATGATGAACAGGGAGTCGCCACCAATATTTTTAGGATAAAATACCGGGAAAACCTTTAATTAAAGCATTGGTCAAAAAATGAGATTCCAGATCCGGGAGTCTAATTACAGGTGAGGAAGGTATTAGCACCTCATAGCTGTCCGTTATAAAAAACGGTTACCTCAATTTAATAGCGCGCATTATAATTAACCCAATAATTATTTTAACTTTTTCATGAAAAGAAAATATACGAGACGACAAAATATATATAAATAAACAGAAATAAACACGGAATATTTACATGAGATTAACAGGACATCTCGTCCAAATTAAACTCGCTCCACCCTTTTTAAAAAATGAGATTAACAGGACGTCTCGTCCAAATTAAACTCGCTCCTCCTTTTTTAAAATAAAAAGAATAAAGAATAAAAGAAATAAAAATTGCAATAATAATGATAATAACAATAGTCACACCTTTTATGCTAATTTAAATAGAATGTGTGAAGCACTCATTTTATTAATATTTTCAATAAAGATTAATTGATAATTGAAAAGGAAGACAAAATCACCGAATAACAATTAATTTAGCAAAAAAAATAAAAATAAATACAAGCAATAAAAAAAAAGGATAAGAGTAGGACCGGTGTAGTGAAAGTGGAGTTGGATGGTGTTATGGGCTTGAGGTATTGGACAGAGAGGAAATGAGGAATAAGGTACTGTTTTGGATGGGTGTTGGAAGGGAAGAACTGAGAGGTGTGCGTGTGGTTTGGCTTTTAAAGGAAGAAAGGAAAAGTGAAAGGGGACCGTATGAGATATAAAGAGGGAGGTAACAGTGGAGGAGTAAGGAAAGGGACAGAGTGAGGCCAAGAAGAGTGGGACGATATAGAGGGGTTTGTGAGGAAAGTGGAGTGAGGTGAGATGAGGGGGACGGTATTTTGAGGGTACTGTGAGGAAGATTTGGGGCGGTGTGGAGAGGGTGCTGTGAGGAAGATTTGGGGCGGTGTGGAGAGGGCAGTGCGGGCGGTTTGGGCGGTGTGTGGGGCGGTGTGTAGAAGGTTTGTGAGGACTGTGTTGGGGCGGTGTTAAGGAAGGTGTTGGGCGGTTTGGGCGGTATGTGGGGCGGTGTGGAGAAGTTTGTGAGGACGGTTGTGAGGATGAGGGAGAAAGCTTTTTTTCTTTCTCTTTCAATGAATCTTCCAGGGATCGATCCCTTCTTCTTCCTTCGCTTGCTGTATTTATAGAACATTTGAGGAGCATGATGATTGCTTGAACAGACCCGTGACCATCCTGGCTGCCAATTGGTGAGGATTTTTTAATATTTCCACATTGTCTTGTTGCCAGCCGCCCCACGAGATTGTCAAACAACTTGCATGGTGGTGTTGGAAACAGCCTGGATCTTTGACAATTAAGGAAAATGAAGGCTGGTGGCAATTCTTTATCATTTTCCACCTTGTCTTATTGCCAACTACCCTCCGTAATTCAAGGATCCACTTGGATAGTGGACATCCAACTCAGCAAGATGACAATCCGAGAGAAAGTGATGAAAATCCGAGTGAGGAAGACAGAATTCCGAGTGAAATGACTCGAGTCAGCTTCTCAATCGGTATTTATTCATATTGGGAGTGAGTTCCGAGTGGAATGAAGCATTTCCAATGGTAAACCGAGCGAAAACACACCTTTCCGAGTGAGAATTGCTCGGTATGAGGTTGCTGTGAGACACTCAGTCGGAGCCGAGTGGAAAATGACTCGGAACTTGGTAATAATTGACTCGGAATCTGGGTGAGAATGGTGAGCCAGCTTTGGGTGAAAATTGGTGGCTCGGGTTTGGTGAAAACGAGCTCAGTGATGTTTAAATATGGCTTGGAAATAAGTGGAATGGAGGGTGATGGCTCGGAGCCGACTGAAAATGGAATGACTCGGTGCAGACTTGGAAATACCTCACTCGGTTCTGAGTGGATAACCTTTACTTGGTACCGATTGAAGAACATCACTCGGAATACTCTTTCTTCCCTCGGTTCCGAGTGGATTTTACTCAGATTTTCTTTCAGTCGTCCCTCATTTCATCCGCTTGAAAATCTGACCTTTTTTACTTATTTTCCAATCGGTAATTGGCTTTCATTCGTCATTCAGGAATGGCTTTCTCTCAACAATCAGGTATTCGATGCATTTTCTTAGAAGTTCTTCACAAGTTCGAATCTTGATTTGCTCGGAAACACATGCTTGTCCTCCAAGTCACTCGGAGTCGGTCTCATGCTTCAATCAGAATCAAAACTTAGTCTTCATCAATCGGCATCGTCTTTCTTTGCACTCGGAAATTAGAAGTTCAGCCATTTGCACTCGGAAATTGCCTTCTTATTACTCAGAATTTGGAAGCTTGGCATTTTCACTCAGAATCTGCCTGTTTTTTCGATCAGAACATGGAAATTGAACGTTTGTCACTCGGAAACTGTCTCTTTTCCACTCAGAGGTTGGAATTTCACTGTTTTTCACTCGGATTCTGGTCTTCTTTCCACTCAGAGGTTGGAATTTGGCTTCTGAACTCGGGTTCAGCCCTCTTTGTGTCCTTCCTTGACACTTGAGGTCTGCTTGGAGGCTCCTTCACTCGAAAATGATCATTCCGAGTCCTTTCACTCGGAAATGATCATTTCCGAGTCAGAGGTTTTTTTTTTTAATTTTTTTTTTGTTTTTTTTGTGAATTCCCCATTCTTTTTGAGAATTGTCTGCAACGAAATAGGTGTTCACAGGAACCTGAGCACAAACCATAGTTCGTGGCCTGTTTTGTTGTTCGTTTAGAACTTGCCGTCATGGCTATGCATGAAACAAAAATATGTTATGTTATCAATGATGATTTCTGGTCCACGACAACAGGGGAACGACATTGATGTATATCTGAGTCCATTAGTTGAAGACCTCAAAATGTTATGGCAAGATGGGGTTGATGTGTTTGACGGGTTTGCGGGGCAATCATTCAAATTATATGTCATGCTATTTTGCACGATCAATGACTTTCCAGCATATGGTAACTTATCCGGGTACGGCGTGAAGGGTCATAAAGGTTGTCCTGTATGTGAGGAGGGAACTAGTTCTGTGCGACTGCACCACGGTAGGAAAAATATTTATCTTCGACATTGAAGGTTTCTTAAAGCGAATTATCCATTTCATAGGTTAAAGAAGTCGTTCAATGACGTGTAAGATTTTGAAATGGATCCTCCACCATTATCTGGTCGCCAGACATATGAAAAGGTGAAAGACGTCAACATGGTGTTTGGCAAGTGTGAAAGACAATCCACCGCATAAAACCACTGGAAGAAAAAGTCAATATTTTTTGTCCTACCATATTGGAGGGAGCTTGATGTAAGACACTGCATTGATGTAATGCATGTGGAGAAAAATATGTGTGACAGTTTGGTTGGAACACTCTTAAACATACCCGGGAAGACTAAGGATGGCCTAAATTCGCATATGGACTTGGAGTTGATGGGTATACGTCAGGATTTGCATCCACAATCAAAGTGCAAAAGAACATATTTACCCCCAACATGTCATACATTGTCCAGAAAAGAAAAGCAAAGTCTGTGTGAATCATTACGTAGTGTGAAAGTTCCGTCTGGTTATGGCTCAAACATCAACACTTGTGTTTCCATGAAAGATTTGAAGTTAGTTGGGTTGAAGTCTCACGATTGTTGTATGTTGATGCAATAGTTTCTACGTATCGCCATTCGTGACATTCTTCCTAAAAATGTGAGAAAAGTCATAACAAGACTGTGTTTGTTTTTCAATGCCATATGTTGCAAAGTAATCGTCCCCGATGAATTAGATGTGTTGGAACACGAAGCATCACTTATACTATGTTAGCTTGAAATGCATTTTCTGCCTTCTTTTTTTGACATAATGGTCCACTTAATCATCCATTTGGTGAGAGAGGTCCGTTTGTGTGGTCCAGTGTTCCTACGGTGGATGTATCCCGTTGGGCGATATATAAAGATATTGAAAGGGTATATGAAGAATCAACGTCGTCCTAAAGCTTCGATTGTGGAAAGTTATATTGTAGAGGAAGCTATTGAGTTTTGCACTGATTATATGTCACATGCTGAAAGCATTGGTATTCCAAAGACTCGTCATGATGGGTGATTGGATAGGAAAGGTACGATTGGTAAAAAATAAGGAGCATGCCACGTGATAATGACCTCCAAGCGCACTTGTATATTTTGAACAACACGGACGACGTGCAACCGTATCTAACCACTCACAAAGAGCTAGTCAAGAGAAATAACCCTAGAATGACTGAAAAGTGGGTGTTGAATGAACACAACAAGATATTTATGCAGTGGTTCCAAATGACCGTTTTGAAAGATACATCTGCTTCTATGACATTACATCGACTAGCATAGGGCCTGAACTTTGATGTCTTCACATTCAGGATTCCTTGGTTGAGCAATCAACCCAAGGCTCTTTTGTAGCCCATGGTAGGCAGGACATCTTGACTACCGCCATCGACAGGCCAGAGAACCCCGAAAGGGTGTGTGCTATTGGTCGAGGACACGGTAAGTTATAAATAATTGTATCCTCTCATTTTGTTTTCTATTAAACAATTATGGTTTAATCATTCATATTTCACAAGCCTCCGGAGCTATTACGGTGCTCCCGACCCTACGCCCTCCGTTGAGCAGTTGGTGGAGCAGAAGGTTGAGTCGAGGGTGGCTGTTATGAAGGCTGAGTATCAGGAGGAGATTACGAAGCTACAGCTAGAGAAGGCCCGATTCAAGGAGGAGATGAAGGCCTCACTCAGCCATCACCAGGAGCCTACTGCACCATATGACGACCCACAGGTTGGATTCCTTATAGTATTTAACTGTTCACTGTTTGTAATTTGTTTCTTGCATTGTTGCATAACTTCTGCTTGATGTGTAAATATGTAGGTACGGAGGGTTAGCACTAAGGGGTCGTGCGCTGCAGCTGACCCTGACGATGATGGGGTCGAGGTTGCAGATACCCATTAATGTGACCTGTTCATTGATGGGTCGGAGGAGCCAGATGCCATTCGTATAGTCTACAACTTAGGCCCTATGGTTCACCATCAGTCATTACCTAATGGTATGTCCAGGGTCTCTGTTTTGCTCATCCTCGAGGAGGATACTGTTGTGCCAGTGGCAACTCTAGAGGCAAAGACTGAGATGCCCCAAAGATAGGGGTAAATTTTTTTTTGCGATTTATGATATCATTAATTTATGGAAAACATAATTGGTGAAGCTGTCAATTAATACCCTGGATCTATGAGGGACCTGTCTCATATATGGAGATATGAGAAGGTAGATTAAAGAAACGATCAATGAGAATTTCTTATTTGAAGACAGCAGAAAGAATCATTTACATTGGCACAATATGATTGGATTATAAAAGGGTAAACATCACGAGGATTTATGGCTTCCTATTATACCCAAGGTGTTATAAGATAATACAAGGAAAAGGTTGGATACAAAGAAATGGGAAAATATCTAAAGCAATGCAATATGGGGATTCTGGGCTCCACTCGCTCAAGCGAGAGCCGAACTCGCTTGAGCGAGACCGAGTGGGACGCTTGGGCGAGCTACATCACACGCTGAGCGAAAAGAGGAAAAGAAGTTTCAGGGGACGTCTCGTTTGAGCGAGATCCACAGGATTGGCTTGGGCGAGACAAGCGAGCGTGGGCGAGATTCTTCCAGTGTCAAACCTACGCTCACTCGCTCGAACGAGTGCCACATCCAAAGGCCATTCGCTCAAGCGAAAATGGTCCAGTGGCAAAGTTCCTCACTCACGCTCGGGCGAGGCCCGACTCGCCTGAGCAATTTTCATCCAGTGACCAATAACTGATGCATGGACTATCTCGCTTGGGCGAAGGCAAGCCCGCTCGGGTGAAACTTGTCCAGTATGCTTATACCTATACTTAATCATCTCGCCTGGGGCGAGACACCCAATTTTCTAAGCGAGACCCCTCTCGCCTGAGCGAGAACCACTCTCGCCTGAGCGAAAATTGGCCAGTGGCCAAACACCAACACAAGGGATTCTCGCTCGAGCGAGAACCCATCTCGCTTAAGCGGGATTATCAGTAAAACTTTGTAAACATGGAAAATAAACAACCTAACATGTGGAAATCTAACCAAAGCAAATCTAGCAGGTCTATTGCACTACATACATCTTATTAAGCCTTAGTAACTTGTTCCAAGTATTCTTACTCATCAATTCTCATTCCAAATCAGTAATCATATCACATCATACATATCAAATAGCATATTCTATAGAACACAAAATATAGATTGTTGTCCATTCATTTATCAATAACAACATATCACTTCAGCTTTCAATACCCATGCGTTATCGAGGTCACCAACGAAAATGAGTCATAAATATAAGAGTCTCATTTTCCTACATGACCTCCCAAAATCATCATCATATACTCTTCATCCACAACGATTCATTGCTATACAAAATGTTCATTGTATCTACATACATTACAAAAGCCCATGTAAAGGCCATAAAATCAAACATTTGTCGGCCAAGGCATTCTTTACCAAAAAGGTCTTCCTTCACACCACTTCTCCACACAAGAGCTCCATAGGCAAGCCCTACAACACAGGAGCTAAAAAGATATACCACGTGGAGAGTGAGTATACTTTCTCAATGATGAAAATCTAACAATTGTGATAATATATACATAAATGCAATATTACATATCTTTTCCTTAAAAAGGAGCTCAATCAACCCAAAATCAATCATTCATCAAATTCATTGAACTCATATATCCATTAAAATTTACAAGGTCAACCAACCAATATCACAATTACATTTAATGCTCAAAGGGAGTTCCACCTACTATGCTATGCTTCTATGGCTAATGCACATGCTGGTGTTTAAGGATGCATATTCATGAATTCGATTTCATTCCATCAGGTGATCGCAACCACCATAATCATTCATTCATTCATTATCATTGGTTTCCCGCCTCGCAAGGGGTACTCCCTCTAGCAGCCTCGCAAGGTGCTTTCTCGTGATCGCGACCACGTTCAAACAATTCACAATGGTTTCCCGCCTCGCAAGGGGTACTCCCACCTCATGATCGCAACCACGGGCATTCAATCTCAATGGTCCCACAGGGCCTTCCATTTCAAATACCGGGTGATCACAACCACCGGTCCAATAATCACAGGAACTCGCAAGCCCTTTTATATTCCACACATCAAGTGATCGCAACCACTTATCAACATCATTATGATATGCATGCCATGCTATGTATGCAAAAATGCTCATGCATGCCTCAGCCTCATATGGATTATCTCACCCTCTCATCTAGGGTACACTCATACTCAATTACAATGTTAAGTCCATATAATCAAACATATATACATTCCAATCATAGTATTCAAGAATCATTATAGCCAAGGACTTCAAGTATTCATCAAACCACACATGGAATCCATAACATGTCATCACACATTATACCACTCATAACTTTATAAGGGTCTTATTCCATAATCAATCACTATAAGGACCTTACTCAATTTCACATCACATACACATGATACTACATCCATTCAAGAAAACATGCCACATTATATCAACACATACATTATCATCATACAAGTTTTCATGCATTTAGAAAATACACCCCTCTCCTACCTTAAGAGAAGTAGACTTCCGGGTTTGATGTTCCCGCTTCACAATCGTTACCAAGTCCTACACCAATCAATTATAAGGCCACACCAATCATCCATTAAAGCATCATTCTCAATAGATACATTACATGGACATGACTCTTCATCATGTGGTAATTTATTTACAAGCTTCATTCATTTGCCTAATTAGGCTTCGGGAATTCCTTCCCTTAAATCACCATTCATTATCATCAAGGTAATAACCTAATTAGTTAGGTTACCCCATTTACAAACCTTACATTTAACTCATTCTAAGTGGGTTTTCATTTATGGTTTCCAACCACCATCACGAATCACCATTTATGATTATACTCCAACATTAATGACATTCTCACCATTAATTAATGCCCATCTACTCACACATCATATTTCCCCCAATTTATAAGGTTAGGGTTTCACCAAAACCCATCAACATTCAAAATAATCATACATTCTCATCTTCTTTCAACCATAAATGCATCTACCTCATTAATACCATTTAAAGCTTGTATTTATAACACCCACCTTAGGGTTTCCATATTTAAAGCTTCTCCTAATGACCCACATGCATTAAATGCTTTTTTAACATTGAGGACACATAACTAAAGGTTCATATTCTTGAAAAATGGCTAGAACCTTACCTCAAGTGAAGAAATAGAGGAATTCTCAAAAGAGGAGAGGGCCACACGAAATTAAGGAGAAGAAGGGAGAAGGACTTCAAGCTCCAAGCCTTTATGAAACGAAAATGAGAGGGAGAATAGAGAGTAGCACCTTGGCTTAGGGCTAGAGAGGGAAAAGAGAGGAAGAGAATAAGAGAAGAAGAAGAAAAAGGGTGTGTTGCCAAGTGGTTCAGCCCATGAATGAAAATGAGGGTGAAAAAGTGATGTTTTATTTTTAAATTTTTAATCTCATTAAACTCTTCCGTTCTTAAACAAACAGGCTCTCTGTTCGGGCTCAATACTTATTCTAAAAATTATTCCGAGTACACATTCGAATTCCTAGTAATGTTATCTACAGCCTAGATACTTGATCCGACACCCATATTTTATCTGGGTTAGTTTCCTGCTTATCCGATCTCAATAAATCACTAACAGTCTCCGAAAATCTTACTTAAATTATTTCTAATATTTTGGGATCTTAAATAGTTCACATTCAATTATTCAATATTTATTTTCTTAGTTTAACTTTCTATTTTAAAATTCAGGGTGTTACAATCCACCCCACCTAAAAGAAATTTCGTCCCCGAAATTTGACATACCAGATTCGAATGCATAAGGGTACCGCTCACGGATGTCATCCTCGCGTTCCCAGGTAAGTGTCTCTATGTTCCCAGGCTTCCACGCTACTTTCACCAAAGGTATCATTTTACGCAACCTCTTCATGGAATACTCGACGATACGAACCGAGACGGGAGGAACGGACAAGTCGTCCCACACATCAACATCATCAATAGAGATCACGTGTAAAGGATCGTGAATATACTTCCTTAACTGCGATACATGGAACACATTATGTAGGTTGGCAAGATGTGGAGGGAGCGCAATCCGATAAGCAACATCTCCAATCCGCTCCAAGATCTCATAAGGTCCGATAAATTTAGGGCTTAGTTTTCTGTTCTTCAA
The DNA here is from genome assembly GCA_037962975.1 of Clitoria ternatea. Taxonomy (NCBI): domain Eukaryota; kingdom Viridiplantae; phylum Streptophyta; class Magnoliopsida; order Fabales; family Fabaceae; genus Clitoria; species Clitoria ternatea. The sequence goes on along the minus strand of CM075669.1, from coordinate 48,486,501 downwards.
GGCTCTCCCAATGCCCTTGTCACGCGAGACTCGTAAGAACACGTGATCGCCAACTTGAAATTCAAGTGGCTTCCTCCTCTTGTCATAATAGCTCTTTTGCTGGTCTTGAGCGATCTTCATCTTCTCTCGGATCATCTTAATCTGTTCAGTGGTTTCCTCAACAATCTCAGGCCCTAAGGCCAAGTTCTCACCGACTTCAAGCCAACATAAAGGGGTTCGACACTTCCTCCCATATAATGCCTCATATGGTGCCATACCAATACTAGAGTGAAAGTTGTTATTGTAGGTGAATTCGATCAAAGGCAAATATCTCTCCCACTAACCGCCATGCTCCAAAACACAAGCACGCAATAGGTCCTCAAGACTCTGAATAGTCCTCTCAGATTGTCCATCAGTCTAAGGATGATACGCCATGCTTAGCTTTAATTTTGAGCCCATCGCTTCATGTAAACTCCCCCAAAATCGGGAAGTAAATCGGGGGTCACGATCAGAGACAATACTTGATGGCACACCATGTAACCTCACAATCTCCTGAATATATAACTGTGCCAAATCCTGCAAGGAACTCTTCATACTGATCAGTAGAAAATGTGCACTCTTTGTCAAACGATCCACAATCACCCAGATTCCATCACATCTAGACCTCGTTCTTGGTAAACCGGACACAAAATCCATAACAATTACATCCCACTTCTAAACGGGGATATCAAGTGGTCTCAAAGTACCTGAAGGTCTCTGATGCTCTACCTTTGCCTTCTGACAAGTAAGGCATGAAGCTACAAAGTTGGCAATATCACATTTCATTCTGGGCCACCAGAAATTCTTCTTCACATCTTGGTACATCTTGGTTGCACCGGGGTGAATACTAAAAATGCTTTTGTGTGCCTCCTCAAGCACCGTATGTCTCAAATCTCTGAATGAAGGCACATACACACAACCTTTTATTCACCATAAGCCATCAACATCCTCTACAAGGAACAGATTTTTCCCATCACCTTGAGATCTTCTCATCTCCTGTAAGTATTCATCATCTCCTTGTTTCTCCTTTACAAGCTCTAAAAACTCATTGCATATCTTTAAGGTAGCAAAACATAGCTTCTTGGGAGATTGAATTTCGGTCCCAACATTCAAATTCTGAAACTCCTCAATCAATTCAAATTCCTTGACCATCATAGCTGACACATGCAAGGACTTCCGACTAAGAGCATCGGTAACAACATTAGCTTTTCCCGGATAGTATCTTAATTCAAAATCGTAGTCCTTCAGGAATTCCATCCACCTCCTTTGGCGCATATTCAATTCCTTTTGATCAAAGAGGTATTTCAAGCTTTTGTGATCACTAAAGACCACGAATCTCGAACCATAGAGATAATGACGCCAAATCTTCAAGGCGAACACAACCGCCGCCAATTCCAAATCGTGGGTCGGGTAGTTAACTTCATGAGGTCTCAACTGGCGCAAAGCATAAGCTATAACACGTTCCTTCTGCATCAAGACACATCCAAGTCCATGCTTGGAAGCATCACAGTACACCACAAAGTCTTCCTGTAAATCAGGCAATGCCAAGATAGGTGCAGAAGTTAGTCTCATTTTTAACTCTTCAAAGCACCTCTCACACTCAACCATCCATACAAAAGGTTGGTTCTTCCTTGTCAAGTTTGTCAAAGGTTTAGCAAGACGAGAAAAACCTTCGATAAACCTTCGATAATAATCGGCAAGTCCAAGAAAACTCTGGATTTCAGTAGCCGATGTAGGTCTAGGCCACGCCATAACGGCCTCAACCTTAGATGGATCCACCGAAACACCTTCTCCAGATACTACATGTCCAAGAAATTGGACGCTCGATAACCAGAATTCACACTTAGAGAGCTTAGCATACAACCGGTTCTCTGTAAGAATATTCAACACAAGCTTCAGATGTTCCTCGTGTTCCTCACGGTTCTTGGAATACACCAGGATATCGTCGATAAATACCATAACAAAGCGATTTAGGTATTCATGGAAGATGTGATTCATGTAACTCATGAACACCGCTGGAGCATTAGTCACTCCGAATAGTATTACAACATATTCATAATGGCCATATCGTGTCCTAAAAGCAGTCTTCAGAATGTCTTCGGTTCTCACCCGAATTTGATGGTAACTAGAGCGCAAGTCAATTTATGAAAACACCACAGCACCTCTTAATTGATCCAATAGGTCATCGATACGAGGTAAGGGGTATCGGTTCTTTATTGTCATCTTGTTCAATTGGCCGTAGTCAACACACAACCGCATGGTTCCATCCTTCTTCTTTACCAGTAAAACAGGAGCCCCCAGGGTGACACACTGGGTCGAACAAACTCCTTCTCAAGTATCTCCTCAACTTGCTTCTTAAGTTCAGCCAACTCCATAGGAGACATCCTATAAGGAGCAATGGACACCGGTTCCGCACCGGGTACAAGATCGATAGTAAATTCAACCTCCCGTGGAGGTGGTAAACCGGGTATCTCCTCGGGAAACATATTCAAGAATTCTGACACCACGGGGATACTAAGGGAATCAGGATTATTTGTCCCATCGGCAAGAGATAATAATATGCAAAGTTGGGCTATACCTTGCACATCGAATTTCCCCGCATCAGAAGAAGGGAAAATGACGGTCCGCTGTTGGTAGTCAACCAAAACTTTATTGGCGGAGAGCCAATCCATACCAAGTATGATCTCCAATCCCTTCATAGGCAAGCAAATGAACGACACAATAAGCCTTCTCCCTTCTAGGTGCACGTTGACATTATCACACTGGTTAACCGATCTGAGACAAGTACCGGTTGGGGTGGTAACCACTAGGGCATTTTTCATTAAACACACCGGCAATCTCAATCGCCAAACACAATCCTCAAATATAAAAGATTGGGTTGCACCCGAATCGCAAATAACATGAATTGAATGTCTGAGTATTTTGCACTTACTTTCAACTAAGTTATCTGCTTGGGCTGCTTCCTCACCGGTCACAGCAAACACCCTCCCGGCATTTGGTTAAGGATTCCCACCATTCCCATTTCTATCACGAGCACCATTGCCGTTACCTCGACTGTTGCTATGTCTTCCACCTTTATAGCCACCATGGACACCATTTCGGCCACCATTGTTTCCATTTCGATGGCCCCGACCACCATTGTGGCCTCCACGGTTCACATGAGCGGGTGCATTAGTACGGTTGGGAGTGTTAGCTTGCATCAGAGTCGGTCTAGTAAGCATAGGGCATGCAGGACGGATATGTCCCACTTGATCACAATTGAAACACACCACATCATCACGGTGCACACACTCACGAACATAGTAAGGACCACCACATCTATAGCATTTTGACCCATTGGCATTTTCATTGCCCCGGCCAAAAGTGTTACCATGTCCACCGCCTCTAGCTTGGATATTAGAATGAGCACCCCTCTGAAAACGTCCCCTTCTAAAATTTCCTTGCCTCTTGAAACTGGAAGATTGACCCTTTAACTTAGAGTCAAATTGGGAATGATAAGGGGGAGCATGTTCTTTATAAATACTGCACTTATTCATAAGTACCGTGAAGCTCTAGATTTCTTGATGACAAATGGCCCTTTAAATATCAGGGCGTAGGTCGTTCTCAAACTTTACACACTTGGAGGCTTCGGTTCCCTCTTGTTGATAAGGAGGGTAGAATTCACAAAGTTCCTCGAATTTAGAAGCATACTCTTCCTCCGTCATTGTACCTTGCTTGAGTTCCATGAACTTAAGTTCCTTCTTACTCTTGTAGCTTTCGGGCACATATTTTCTCATAAGTTCAAGCTTAAAATTTTCCCAAGTCAAGGGGATAGCAGCAACAATCATTCTACTCTTGGTGAGTCTCCACCAAGTTTCTGCTTCATCTCTCATCATAAAAACAGCATACTCCACTTTCTGGAGCTCAGTGCATTCGAAACTATCAAAGATTCGCTCAACATCCCAGATCCAAACATAGGCTTACTCGGGCCTAAACCCACCATGAAACTCGGATGGATTTCGCTTCAAAAACATTCAAGGCCTTGAGTACCTTGAACAGCAGGGGCAGGTTGCCTTTCCGCTTCTTGTCTATCACGGTTTTGCGACTCAAGAAGATCCGTAAAGCGATTCAGAGCTCTAGCTATAGCGTCATCGTGATCTTGATGACGACGAGCCGTGACAATATCTATAACCATAACATTAAATTTAACCAACATCAGTAAACTAGCTTATAGGTCTCTCTATAGTCTCATGCTATAGTAGTTCATCATATAATTAAGCCATGGCCCTCCATCATGGAGTCCAACATTGATTAATCCATATTAAAGCTCATAAAAAGGCACATCATTAGGGTCATATGCATTCATATAATTATAAGAATTCATCATTGAGGGAGAATAGTATGAAGAAAACTTGGCCGGACTTATAACAATCACATTTAATCCACAGTCAATCCATACAAATTTAAGCAACAATGGTAACCATTCTTTAAATGCATATCATAATCTAATAATAATAATTAATCACAGCAGTAAAGAGTAATTAACGCTCTGATACCAGGTTGAGACGCCCCAAAGATAGGGGTAAATTTTTTTTTTGCGATTTATGATATCATTAATTTATGGAAAACATAATTGGTTAAGCTGTCAATTAATACCCTGGATCTATGAGGGACCTGTCTCATATATGGAGATATGAGAAGGTAGGTTAAAGAAACGATCAATGAGAATTTCTCATTTGAAGACAACAGAAAGAATCATTTACATTGGCACAATATGATCGGATTATAAAAGGGTAAACATCACGAGGATTTATGGCTTCCTATTATACCCAAGGTGTTATAAGATGATACAAGGAAAAGGTTGGATACAAGGAAATGGGAAAATATCTAAAGCAATGCAATATGGGGATTCTGGGCTCCACTCGCTCAAGCGAGAGCCGAACTAGCTTGAGCGAGACCGAGTGGGACGCTTGGGCAAGCTACATCACACACTGAGCGAAAAGAGGAAAAGAAGTTTCAGGGGACATCTCGCTTGAGCGAGATCCACAGGATTCGCTTGGGCGAGACAAGCGAGCGTGGGCGAGATTCTTCCAGTGTCAAACCTATGCTCACTCGCTCGAGTGAGTGCCACATCCAAAGGCCATTCGCTCAAGCAAAAACGGTCAAGTGGCAAAGTTCCTCACTCATGCTCGGGCGAGGCCCAACTCACCTGAGCAATTTTTATCTAGTGACCAATAACTGATGCATGGACAATCTCGCTTGGGCGAAGGCAAGCCCACTCGGGCAAAAATTGTCCAGTATGCTTATACCTGATACTTAATCATCTCGCCTAGGGCGAGACGCCCAATTGTCTAAGCGAGACCCCTCTCGCCTGAGCGAGAACCACTCTCGCCTGAGCGAAAATTGGCCAGTGGCCAAACACCAACATAGGGGATTCTTGCTCGAGCGAGAACCCATCTCGCTTAAGCGGGATTATCAGTAAAACTTTGAAAACATGGAAAATAAACAACCTAACATGTGGAAATCTAACCAAAGCAAATCTAGTAGGTCTATTGCATTACATACATCTTATTAAGCCTTAGTAACTTGTTCCAAGTATTCTTACTCATTAATTCTCATTCCAAATCAATAATCATATCACATCATACATATCAAATAACATATTCTATAGAACACAAAATATAGATTGTTGTCCATTCATTTATCAATAACAACATATCACTTCAGCTTTCAATACCCATGCGTTATCGAGGTCACCAATGAAAATGAGTCATAAATATAAGAGTCTCATTTTCCTACATGACCTCCCAAAATCATCATCATATACTCTTCATCCACAACGATTCATTGCTATACAAAATGTTCATTATATCTACATACATTACAAAAGCCCATGTAAAGGCCATAAAATCAAACATTTGTCGGCCAAGGCATTCTTTACCAAAAAGGTCTTCCTTCACACCACTTCTCCACACAAGAGCTCCATAGGCAAGCCCTACAACACAGGAGCTAAAAAGATATACCACGTGGAGAGTGAGTATACTTTCTCAATGATGAAAATATAACAATTGTGATAATATATACATAAATGCAATATTACATATCTTTTCCTTAAAAAGGAGCTCAATCAACCTAAAATTAATCATTCATCAAATTCATTGAACTCATATATCCATTAAAATTTACAAGGTCAACCAACCAATATCACAATTACAATTAGTACTCAAAGGGAGTTCCACCTACTATGCCATGCTTCTATGGCTAATGCACATGCTGGTGTTTAAGGATGCATATGCACGAATTCGATTTCATTCCATCAGGTGATCGTAACCACCATAATCATTCATTCATTATCATTGGTTTCCTGCCTCGCAAGGGGTACTCCCTCTAGCAGCCTCGCAAGGTGCTTTCTCGTGATCGCAACCACGTTCAAACAATTCACAATGGTTTCCCGCCTCGCAAGGGGTACTCCCACCTCATGATCGTAACCACGGGCATTTAATCTCAATGGTCCCACAGGACCTTCCATTTCAAATACCGGGTGATCACAACCACCGGTCCAATAATCACAGGAACTCGCAAGCCCTTTTATATTCCAAACATCAAGTGATCACAACCACTTATCAACATCATTATGATATGCATGCCATGCTATGTATGTAAAAATGCTCATGCATGCCTCAGCCTCATATGGATTATCTCACCCTCTCATCTAGGGTACACTCATACTCAATTACAATGTTAAGTCCACATAATCAAACATATATACATTCCAATCATAGTATTCAAGAATCATTATAGCCAAGGACTTCAAGTATTCATCAAACCACACATGGAATCCATAACATGTCATCACACATTATACCACTCATAACTTCATAAGGGTCTTATTCCACAATCAATCATTATAAGGACCTTACACAATTTCACATCACATACACATGATACTACATCCATTCAAGAAAACATGCCACATTATATCAACACATACATTATCATCATACAAGTTTTCATGCATTTAGAAAATACACCCCTCTCCTACCTCAAGAGAAGTAGACTTCTGGGTTTATGATTATACTCCAACATTAATGACATTCTCACCATTAATTAATGCCCATCTACTCACACATCATATTTTCCCCAATTTATAAGGTTAGGGTTTCACCAAAACCCATCAACATTCAAAATAATCATACATTCTCATCTTCTTTCAACCATAAATGCATCTACCTCATTAATACCATTTAAAGCTTGTATTTATAACACCCACCTTAGGGTTTCCATATTTAAAGCTTCTCCTAATGACTCACACGCATTAAATGCTTTTTTAACATTGAGGACACATAACTAAAGGTTCATATTCTTGAAAAATGGCTAGAACCTTACCTCAAGTGAAGAAATAGAGGAATTCTCAAAAGAGGAGAGGGCCACACAAAATTAAGGAGAAGAAGGGAGAAGGACTTCAAGCTCCAAGCCTTCTCCAAGCCTTTATGAAACGAAAATGAGAGGGAGAATGGAGAGTAGCACCTTGGCTTAGGGCTAGAGAGGGGAAAAAGAGGAAGAGAATAAGAGAAGAGGAAGAAAAAGGGTGTGTTGCAAAGTGGTTCAGCCCATGAACGAAAATGAGGGTGAAAAAGTGATGTTTTATTTTTAAATTTTTAATCTCATTAAACTCTTCCGTTCTTAAACAAACAGGCTCTCTGTTCGGGCTCAGTACTTATTCTAAAAATTATTTCGAGTACACATTCGGATTTCTAGTAATGTTATCTACAGCCCTAGATACTTGATCCGACACCCATATTTTATTTGGGTTAGTTTCCTGTTTATCCGATCTCAATAAATCACTAACAATCTTCGAAAATCTTACTTAAATTATTTCTAATATTTTGGGATCTTAAATAGTTCACATTCAATTATTCAATATTTATTTTCTTAGTTTAACTTTCTATTTTAAAATTTGGGGTGTTACAAAGACTGTCGGTCAGGCGGTGGGACACTTTCTTATGTGGCTCAACAGACTCCTGTCGGTTGCTCCTACATAGGTATAAACCTTAAACACTAATTGATTTTGTTATATTGTCAATTATGGTACAAATTGTGATGGTTTTAATTGTTGAAAGCAGGACCGACATTAAAGAAGCCAGACCCCGTTGACGATCCGATCCAGATGCTATGGCAGGTCGGGACTGAGCTAGGAGAGGACCCTCTTCAGGTCCCATGGCAGCCACTGGTGTTCAGCCGTCCAAGTTTACTACCGGTTTACATTACACGGAGTGACTTGTGTGAGATTATGATGGGGTCGACGATGCTGAACATATCTATCATTCAGCTGTGGGAGCTATAAGTATATCATTTTATGTCCAATTATTTCATTATACAAGTTATTTGTCGCTAACCATGTCTAAACTTGTTTAGGTTTCTGCATAAAATCTGTATGGACTTGGGTTTCAATAAAACTTATGGTTTCTTAGAGCCCTCTAGCAAGGAGGACACCCAAGCATACATCCAGAATTGGATGTATGAGTCTAGGAAGGGTGTATACATGGCCCCGTATTATAAAGGGTAAGATTCTATTCCATAATTATTGTCCATTAATTTTTTCATTTTGAAGTCTCACTTATCACTGGTAACTGCAGCGCTCATTGGACGCTCTTGGTGATCTGTTCCTGGGATTCAGTGGCTTTATACTTTGATTCTGTGCACGGGACTGTTCCACAAGACCTCAGGACCATAGTAGACGCGTAAGTTAATCCCTAAAAAATAAGTACAAATTTGATTACATCATTTTTGGTCTTATACAATTCTAACTTATCTTGTGTTTTATTTTGACGTAGGGCGGTTGTTGGGTACAGTCGACTGCATAGAAGTAAGTCCATCGGAAGAAAACTTGTGTGGGTGCACCCAAAAGTAAGTCAATCGAATTCATTCAAATCTTTATTATATTTTGAAAACTTGAATTCACTTATTCTATATTTTATGTCCATTGTAGTCTTATAGGCAGGAGGGTAGCTACGAGTGTGGCTATTACGTCATGCACACCATACTGACCATCGTCCAAGAACATTTAGTAGATGGATGGACAGATGTAAGTCTCATCACTTACACTAGTTTTCTACCAATTTCACTAAATTCATGTAATAAATATAACTTTTGTTTTAATTGTTTTATGCATTGTTTGCAGTACTTTCAGGACCGGTCATACTTCCCCAGGACACATGTAGATAATGTTAGAAAGCAATGGGCCGCATACTTCATTGAAGTGAGGAAAGGACTTAGATAGATATAGGATTTTTATTCTCTTATATATGTATCTAGTGTAGGATTTAGGGTTTAGATTTTATTAGGTTACATTCATCTCAATTGTATATAGTTTCATTTTCTAGGTTGTTATAAATTGATAGCAAATTAATGTTATATATATACATACCATTTTTTTTCATATATTGGTGCTGGATATACTGGGATATACTGTATATTGTGCTAGTTGTCTGATTGCAGGTTTGGGAAATAATAAAATAGAGCCCACATTAAAAAAAACATTACCATGATTATAGACCATCTTTATTCACGGTTGCTACCATAACCGTGATTATAAATAGTCTGTAGATGCACGTTTTATGACCACTTTAAATCACGGTTATGGTTAGCAACCATGATTAAATAGGTTCTTATTTAATCACGGTTACAAACAACCGTGATTAAATAAGATTTATAACCACGGTTGTGAACCGTGATTAAAGGACCTCATCTACTATCACGGTTGCAACAACTACGGTTCATTAACCGTGATTAAAGACTAATTTTAACCGTGATTATATCCACTTTTTCCACTAGTGGTGAAACTAAACATGGTAGATATATACCAAAGTTTAGTTTAAGAGGGAGTAACAGAGCTGACCTATGTAGGAAGTGTTTTAGTTGGTTACAAATTAGTTTAAAGAGTTTTGTATTGATATGGTCAGGACCACCTAAGCTTACGTTGCACTTTATTTTCTTCCTTTGAATATATAGCTTATGTAATCTCCAATTTCAACTATGAATGAATATTCAATTGTAATTCTCTTCTTCTCTGTTTTCCATTCATACATTTCCCTTTCTTCCTTAAATTTCATTAAGTTTGAATAAATTAAATCAATTGATAAACACCTCATAAGCAAATATTTAAAAACCCATAAGAAGTTAATATTCTTTTTTTACTTTTTAAAAGTATTTTTCAATATATAAATATTTATGAAAATAAATTAAAATGATAAGAGTAAACAAAGTTTAAATAATGGTGTAGCATGCTTACTTGAATTTTCTAAGAGGATGAAAAGTGAAGCTAACCAAAGAATTTAAGAGGTTACTTTCTATCCTATTAATTATAATACTCTCTTCAATCCTTTTCGTGAAAATTCAAGTATATAATTTCACAGAGAAATCTAATTATTATAATCAAATTAATGTCCTAAAAAATTAATATGAAAGTCGTCAAATGTAAAAAATAGTCTTATATATAAAAGAACAAGGAGAATTATTTATTATTATATATTATTTATTTCTCACCTTAGATGAATGTTATGATAGTTAAGACTTTTAAACATGTGAGAGGTTCGTTAATGTTTTGTTTAAGAGACAAAACATACTTAATATCTCCATGCCTAAAAGGGATTAGTGTTCAATTTTCGAACTGAAAAACCATTGAGTTCAAAAAAAATTGATATTAATGAATATTAAAATAATGTTAAATTATTTTTTTAAAATAAAAATATTGTAAATTGTATTTCTATCTTTTTATTTATTTCAAAGTTATTCATTAATTAAGATTTTTTTTGAGACAATCAAATAATTTTAAATATTAGTAAATGTTAGATTATGTTACTAAGGTGGGAGTGATCAGATCTGCAATCTTCATTAATTAAGTTCTATAGGATATTAATTGTTTGATTAAGCTAACTCTGATAAGTACTCAGATTATTGATCTTGAAATTAAATCAAATGATTCCATTATGATTTAGAAATATCAATTGAAATTTCAAATATGTACTATAATAAGAAAACAATCTAAATCATAAGGATTCTCGATAGTAACTATGTCCAACTAAATTGAATGAATTAATAAATTTTATAGTTTGAGTGAGTTTGTATATAATAAATTATTATAAATTAAGTAATAACTACTTTTAAATTATATTTAAGGTAATTTTTAAATAGTTGGCTGGGTAAAAGTTATATTAAGTGTATGAAAATTAAATTATTTTCTTAATTAATTGTAATATTTTAATTTAAATATTTATGGAGTAAATGTCAACACAAGAGCAATACTATAAGGGAAAAAAATCCTGTTTTATGAATAATGATAAAAATCTTTTGTTTCTTTGAGGGAAATAAATAATAAGAAAATATCATGAACACACATTAATCCATTTAAGGCTCATAAGTTACTTTAAATTTTTTTATGATTGATATTTTACATTTAGATGATTTTATTTTTTTAAAATTAAAGCATCAGTAGCATTTCTTCTTTAAAAACTTCAGGTAGTGTTGAGACCTTATCTAACTTTACATTATTTGCATAATTGAACAAGAAAGCAAAATGCAGTTGCTACAAGTATTTTCTTTCATTTTCATAGTGTTACTCTTTGCTTGTAATATTTGTGAATCTCAAGACTGTCAAAATCAACCCAAGACCATTACTGTTAGTCAATCAGGGAGTGCAAATTTCAAAACAATTCAAAGTGCCATTGACTCTGTACCTTCAGGAAACTCTCAATGGATTCACATTCAAATTTCCCATGGTGTTTACAAGTAAAATATTTCTCTTCTCTTATATATACATGCATGAGATTCAACTATGTCTAATAAAAGTGACTTGTTTGTAACTAGCATTTTTATAATACTATATGTGCAGAGAACATGTCCTAGTTCCCAAGGACAAGCCATGCATTTATCTTGAAGGAGCAGGTAGAAATTCCACAAGTATCGAATGGGGTGATCACCGAAACGCCACTTTCAATGTAAAGGCAAATAATACTGTTGCAAAGGGCATCACTTTCACGGTATCTTCCCTTAATTTCATTTTGTTTTTATGTAAAAAGGTTATTGTTTCGTTAAATAATTAAGGTTCTAACTTCTTGCACTCTTAGAACACACTCAACAACCCTATAATATTGGAGGAAACTCCAATCACCCAAGCCAAGGCTGCTCGGATCCATGCAGATAAATGTGCTTTCTTTGATAGTGCATTTTTTGGGGTGCAAGATACCCTATATGATTCTTATGGCCGTCATTACTACCATAATTGCTACATTCAAGGTGGAGTTGATTTTATATATGGGAGTGGTCAATCAATATTTGAGGTACGATAAAAGTAATTCATTTCATGATAATAAATTTCTTTTGCATGAAATTTGTAATATGGTTATACTTGCAGATAGAGTAAAAAAAATGTTTGTTTCTCTTTATACAATATATACATGTTGTACTCAAGATTTTTCTATAAAGCATAATTTTCTTATTATATAAGAGTCAAATTCTTAAAAATAGTCCTTTCTCCAAATTTATGTTTCATTACTTAACTAAATATGTATTGTTTTAATTCATAAGTTTCACGACTAGGCTGTTAATTTGCTGAGGACATGCAGGCAAGTACAGTACATTATTCAATGGGAAATTCTGGTGTCAAAATCGATGGGGTTATCACAGCACAAGAAAGGGAATCACCTAATGATCCAAGTGGTTTTGTGTTTAAAAATTGCAACGTAACAGGAACAGGAGGAAAGGTTATACTTGGGAGATCCTTGGCTGCCTATGCTAGGGTCATAATTGCAAATTCATTTCTATCAGATGCTGTTTCACTCGAGGGTTGGGCTGCAGCTACCTTTGCTGGCCATGAGTAAGATATATTTACATTTCAATTTTTTTTTTTTAAAGTTCCTTACATTTGATTATTCTCCTCCATAAAAAGCAATATCTAGTACTCTTTCCGATTTCATATACAAGACAGTTTATTGAATCATTAAAAATAATAAAAGTAGGTAAATGTATTATTTTTTAAAGAAATATAATATGATATTTTAATTATGAGTATATTTAATATCACATAGAAAATTTAGATTAATTAATAAGGATAAATAAGAAAATTTTAATAAATGTAAAATATGTGACTTCAAATTTTAAAGAAGACCTTTCTTTTTTAAAGAAAATTCCATCTTATATATAAGACGGTAGGGAGTATTAGTTTGAAACATGAACGACTAATATAACACTGCTCTCTATACATTCATCTACCAAATGAACTTTTCTTTGTAAGCAAAATGAAATTAAATAGGTGTAAGAATACTGAAACCCATACACGTAAAGACAAATGATCCTTGTCTCATTCATACTTTGAAAAATAAAAGTGTCATACTCTGTCTGCCTGTTATAGATCATACAGTTGCAAGTACATGTCTGCTTTATTTTCATTCTTTCGCGTTGCAGAGGAACAATCACATTTGTGGAGGAGGGAAATAGAGGACCAGGGGCAAATAAATCAAAGCGTGTGCGCTGGATGAAGCACTTAAGTGGACCTGCACTTAATCAATTCTTGGATATCACTTTCATCGATAAAGAAGGGTGGATTGCAAAATTGCCAACAAAGTCTTCTCTAATCTGATATATATTACAAACATCTTATCTCTTAGTTTTCCATACGGGTGTAATATCTATTTTTTATATTGAATATTAAATAATTTTGTTTAAACCTTCAATTTTTATAATATTATATTATTGCCAAAAAAACAAGATGAGTTTATTGCAGATATTTTTTGTTTAAGAGATTTGAATGTCGTTGGGAAAATCACTTGGTGCAACAAGGAAAATGTTGCATGGTTGTAATAATGTTATTACGGAAAGATTTGAAACAATAAGAAATTGTAAGCCAATAATCGTACTTACCACCATTACTAATGTCCCAACAATAATGTTACCATTGTTTTAGTTAATATTTTGCTTACAACTAAACTCGTTGCAATTACTAATGCTATTCTAGAGTAAATATCCTAGGCAAACGTCTTTGACATGGCAACTGGACAATTAGGTCCTTTAGAGTTCATAAGTTTCTTCCCGTTAGACATGAGTTTTTTTCGTCTATAACTAACCATACAATTAGCGACCAAACACTGACTCCCAGGGGACATTGCGATGCCAGTGCCCATCGCTACATTTCATAACTATCCTGTCCCTACAATGTTATATATGATTTGAGCAACGAACTAAGCAGACATCGCTAAATAATAAATCAAACCCGTAGCTGGGGTCATTGCCAGAACCTTCCAACCATCGCCAAAAGCCTCCCATAGCCTGTCATTGCCACTGTTGCTATCGTTGGACCTGGAAAGGGAAAGGGTGCTCATCGTTGATACCATTGTGGATATGGCACATGTTTTGTGAAATTAATCCTTTTAAAAAATCAAAAATTGTAGTGACTGGAAGTAAAACCGTTGCTAGCAACCTCCCCAGAGAATGTCGCTGGGGGCATCAGTAACGTTGGGCAGGCTAATCTAAAAAGGTGGAGGGAAAATAATTGTGTAGCGACAGGATCTTTCAGTCATTGCTAGGCACCTCTAATAGAACGTCGGTAGGGCCATCGCTAATGATGGACCTGGAAAGCAAAAGGTTTATGTAGCCAAGACCGTTACTAAGTTGGCGCGGCTAATCTAAATAAGTGGAGGGAAACTTATTGACTAGCGATGACCGTTGTCTGCCATCACTAGTAACTTCACAGAGAACGCTATTAAGGGCATCACTATTGTGGGACTAAAGGGAAGGGTTTCTCTAGCCAAGCCCTGTGTTGGGGGGCTAATTTGAAAGGTGGAAGGAAAATAATTATATAGTGACGGGATCATTTAGTCGTCGCTAGATACTTCTCATATAACATCATTGGTGTTACCAAGTGGCCTCAATACTTAAGAGAGGAGGTGAATTGAGTGTTTAAAAATCCTTTTGCCTTGAAAATTATTCTTATGGACTACTTAAATTTCTTAATACAAATCAATAATCAAAGCACAAATTAATACTCAGCCAGAACAATACAAACAAAATGCAGAATTTAAACAATGTCAACAAAATGTAAAGAGTTAAGGAAGAGAACACTTGCAAACCGATACACTAGTTCCACCACTTCCACTAGTGGTGTACGTCTAGTTCCCAAACAAACCACTTGGAGAAGATTAACTATCAAGGATTTGAGATACAATTCTAGAGCAATTAATGCCTCTCAATGTCCCACACCAAGAACATAATTCTCACAAAATTTGGGCATCCTACCCAATTTCACAATCTCTCAAAAATCACACTTAGGTTCAACAACTAAACCTTTAGGAATCACTACTATAAGTGTAAAACAACTATAAACTTTCAATAGAGTGAATGAAACAAATTAAGGCTCACATTATTTGACTCACAAGAAAATAGAGGGCTTAGATCTAGAAACTCAATAATATGTAAATACCAATTTGTTCTTGAGTCTTGTATGTTGTTTCTTTGTGATCGATCCCTATTTATAAGGTCTTGGAGCTTGAATAAACGAATGGAGAAGATTAGGGTTTGTGCTCTATTTTAGGAACATATGATTTTTTTCTCTTTTTAAGCTTTGTTACCGTTTTTAAGGTGATATCTGTCAATTTTACGCTCATTAATCGATTAGTCTAACATGCTAATCGATTAGTCCAATGTTAATCGATTATGATACTTTAGCTAACCAATTACACTGATGTGTTTTCTTTTCACTTGATTCTTCATCTAATCGATTGTGATACTCGGACTAATCAATTATACTGATGTCTCATCTTTTCTTTTCACTTGATTCTTCATCTAATCGGTTATGATACTCTGGCTAATTGATTATACTGATGTCTCAGTTTTTCTTTTCACTTGATTCTTTCATCTAATCAATTATGATATTTTGGCTAATCGATTATAATGTGTGACCAACTGTAGTTTTGAGCACTTCTACATGATAGTGATCTTTATACATTATGTTTCCTTTTACTTTATGGATCCTATACATGTATTCCTAAGAAAGTATGATTAAATAAAAGTTTGTTTGAACTATCACTCCACTTCTTTTGATCTTGAGTTTAATTTCTTAGAGAATTTTTTTTGTCATTATCAAAACCTGTCATGTAAATATATGCAAACACATTCTCCCTATTTTTGATGATGACAATTCCCATGTTCATCTCATGGAGGTATTAGTTTTTGACAAATATATGAAGTTCAAGATAGAAGATTTTATCCCCCTTAATAAGATAGTATAAGCGTAATCTTAGGAATCACATATCATCATTGCATTATATTATCATCGCATATCTTATATGTTAATCGCATATCTTAGTCTCTTATCTCTCCCCCTTTGGCATCATAAAAAACAAATCACAATACAAGTAAACATATTCCAAATCATTTAAACCATAACATAGGCAACATAAACAATCCATAACATGATCCATAAGTAAAAAGATAACATAGTCAAATCATAACAAAATCCATAAGCAAAATGATAACTTAGTCAAAACATAATCAAAATCAAAATGTACTAAGTAAAACACTAAGAGTCATCAAGCATCAGGTGTGAAATGACTATTATTGTTGAACTTGATATGGATGTTGAACTCATCCTTCTAACAAAATGTCATGTTAATCATGATAAAGAAGCTTATTCGATTGATGAGTCATTTAGAGTTAATTATTGTTTAGTTGTTGTGAGATGACTATTACTTCTTTAAAGGTTAGATTTAAGAGATTAAAATATATTTGAAAGTATTTTTGTTTAATTCAAAAAAATTAAAATCATTAAATGATAATCAATTAAAAGAGTATTGTGCTAAAGTTCACTCTATTTTTTCTTATGGATATTTATCAAATGTTAATTTGGATGATTTTTTTCAAAATTGAAAATATTGAAAATGAATTTACCTGATAATGTAATATATTAGCCATTGAGATTCATAAGTTCATCCAAGTTGTAGGTTATTATCCACATGTCTTAATTGTTTATAGAATTTTATTAGTTGTGATTGTAATTGTAGCATCAACTGAAAGAAATTTCTCAAAGATAAAATTGATAAAAACTTACTTAAGATCATTGATGTTACAAGAAAGGTTGAATGGTTTGACAATTTTATTTATTGAAAATGATACACTAGGGATGTTGATATTCCCATTAATGATTTTACACCTAAAAATGTTAGAAGAAGTCATTTTTATGATAATTTGTGTGTTTTGTTTTGAAATACTAATTAATAGACCTTTATTTATTGTGTCGTCCAATACCCATAAAATTCTAGGACCTGCCTTGATTTCAGTGTAAAAGAAAAAACTAAATAACTTATGAATATCATATAATGGAATTTTTATTTTAAGAGAAATTTATTTTAGCATCCAAAAAAGTAAAATTTATTTGTATATGAAATAAGTATATAGTTTTAAAATATTTATATTTTTCTGTTATAATTTAAAAGCAAGTTTAAAAAATTGAAGTTTTAAATATTAAATTTCATATACACGGAATATTTGATATGATAAATAAATAAGTAATATTTAATATTGAATTATACTTGTTTTCAAAAAGATTATAACAGTAAAATTCATTTTATAATAAAATATGTGAATTCTCTGTTACTTTGTTTTATATCTTATAAAAGATATTTGTTTAGTTACAAAAAATTATTTTAGTTTTCTGTCTCAGCAAACTTGAAGTTCTTGGGGAACTTTCCCTATTTGTCATAGCTCTCCTAAAATTGGAGAGAAACACATGAGAAAGTACTCATTGTATTAGATTATTAAAAGATGATTTTATAATTATTGGTACCAAGTATTTATAGGAAAAACTTCTAACTAATCTATCATTCCTAATAGCCCCCCTCAAGCTAATAATTGATTATTAGCTTGAAACCACTAAGTTGCAAATGAATTTAAACAAAAAATACAAAATGAATTCAGAGGAATACAGAACAAATACAAAATACAGTATGCTGAGGATTTTACATCAACCTTCCAGTACCAAATGGATTTACATGTGCATCACCCAATTCCCTTTTTAAAACTCAATATCTTGTTTGAAATTTTAGCAAACACCTTGAATTCACCACCCAAATGTTGAGCCACCTCCAAAACGAGGCATGAGGAATGAACCAGAACCTCAAGCGTGGTCAGGATCAGAGGCAAACCTTCATCGAATCTCACATCGACGACAGCCCCAATAACTTGGCAGGTCTGCCTGATTGCACCCTTACTAGTGAACTCATCGGTGATCTTACCACCGCCACTGACCTCCTTCTTAGCCAGAGTAGAGAGAGGAGCGATGACAGCTACAGAGATGGCATACTCCGCGACACGGTTTAGAAGGTAACTGTAGGGAGTAACATGGTTAGAGGAAGAAAACCTTGATGCTGAAACCGAGATTGAAGGCTTCGAAGAAAATCGATGAAGGGAAGATAGAATCAAAGACGATACGAGTGTGCATGAAGCCATCTCAAGAACCTTTTTCATCTCTGTTTGCTCTTCCTTCAAATCAACGAAGCTTTCTCTGTCAATCACTACAACGTCATTCTCTGCCTCTTCTGCCTTTGGATCTTGATTCTTGTTGCAAGCTTGAACTAGGCTCAAATGAAGGACAATGGAGCCACAAATGAATGCATCATCGAAGAAGGTGGAAGAAGGAGGAGGCGGAGTCACAGAGGCAAGGACTTTACAGGTGCCCACACTCCCAAACACAATCTTCTTGGGCTCCTTTTCTTTTAGATCATTAATCTCCTTATCACTGGTAACGAAATCATCATTGTCTTCAAGTTGTGGACTGTCACTCTTCTTAAAGGAGAGCTCTGATACCATCTCAGCAAACTTGAAGTTCTTGGGGAACTTTCCCCATTTGTCATAGCTCTCCCAAAATTAGAGAGAAACACATGAGAAAATACTCATTGTATTAGATGATTAAAAGATGATTTTACATGTATTGGTACCAAGTATTTATAGGAAAAACTTCTAACTAATCTATCATTCCTAATATTCTGGAAAAAAAAATTTTGCTTGTTTTCGAAAATTTTTATTTTCTGGAATAAATAAAAAATTCTTGAAAAACTCTTCCATTTTTCAGTTTTCTTAGAAAACTTCTTTAAAGACTTCTCTGTTTTTCTTAAAAAATAAAAATCCTGGTTTTCAGTTTTCTATAAGTTTTCTTTGAATATTTTATAAACAAACACCTTTTCTATTTTTCCAACTATTTCAAAAATAATTTTCTATTTTTCTTAGAAAACTTGTAAACTAAACATGACCATAAATATTTAAAATAAATATAATTATAAATCATTAAGAAATTTATACACACAAATGGGATGCATTTGGACTGGTTCATTTGATAGAATTTGGGTTTTTTAAAAAATGTTCATTCTATAGAATTTATTTATGATGCATTTATTTTTTGTTGTTAAAGCAGTGAAACCTAGTTCCAAAAAAGAGTTAATGAAGCTTAATTAATGTGTGACCTGAGTAGATTCTTATGATGCATTTGAAAGTAAACAACAAAAAACAATGATTTTTTAGTTAAAAAACACAAAAATTTTAGTGCAAATGAAAAAAGTAGTAGATGATGAGTTTTTTTTTCTTTTGGATACAAATTTAGATGAGTTGGATCCTAAAGATTTATCAAGGTGATCATAAACCTAATGAACATTTATGAGATAATGAGTTTTTTTAATCAATATGTAATTTGTACAATACATGACATCTTTTGTTTTCATTAAAATTTATATATATCCCATTACCAAAAAAAATATGTATATTAATATATATATATATATATATATATATATATATTCTTCAAGATACTATAAATAATAAATTAAAAGTGAAAATTGTATTATAGAATATTAAATATGATAGATAAATGAGTAATTGAACTGGTCTAAACCGGGATACGTAATCCGGTGTGGGAACCAACCATAAACGTTTTTCTATATACGATTTGTACACCGGTCCAATGGGGATCTGGTATTATAGCCCTTAATCTAGTAAGGAATTAAAGGACTTGGTGTCCTGGAGAATCAACACACTAAGCTCTCGCGTTGTGGGATGAAAAGTGGTGTCATCTGTTAAGGCACTCCGACGCTCAAGTCAACGAACAAATAGAGAATGCAGTAAGCTCGAGCGTAAGTTAGAGAATGAGAAAAACGTACCATTGTTGTGGATTCTTTGGTATTTATAAGCATGCGAGGGACGTAAGAGTCCTTTAGGGTTAGGGGACATTCCGTACCATGTGTCGGTACGACTCTATAAAAAGCTGACACACGACGCGGGTGCCTCCACGTCTCCAATGAACGTCTCTTCCAACAGTTGTACCTTGTACTATTTGTCGAGTTGGCAAGTTACTTTCCAGTATGCGGTTGTGATGACCTACACTTTCCGGTATGGAGAGAATAACTCATACCGCTATACAAATCCGAGGTTTCACCTGTGACACCTGTATATGACAAAAAGCAAACGAAATTACACTCACATACTTAGACCGATATTTAGACCGGATCAGTAATATTACCATAATTATTTAAAAAAGTAATTTTAATTTTAATAATATTTATATTATGAATTATAAAAATAAAACTCATAATTTCTTTAATAATTTATCCTATATTTCACTAAAAGATAAGTTAAAGTTATTTATAATCAAAATGTTTAAAATAAACACGTGAAAGTAAAATTCTATATAATGTATATAAATATAAATATATAATATAATCAATATGATAGTTACATAATTATATATATATATATATATAATTTCGTAATAATCCATTCCAGCTGGTAGTAATATTTTTCAAAAAAAAAATCACATAATGGAAATGTATTTAAATAAATGTTAAGCCAATGTTCAATGACCTTATTAAAATGTTAAAATCATATCCTAATCTTCGTTTCTTGTCGTGTGCCCCAAGTTGCTTTCCTAATTCCCATCATTAAATTCGTTTTCTCAGCCTTCAGCAAAAGAAGGCTTTCAGCGGCAACCACTGTGACTTAAATACGGAAACGTGAACAAGACATGAAAGAATCAGATCAACATACCATTTTTTCTTCCCTTTTTCCATTTCCCTCCTTACCATTTACCAAAAATGTCTCTCCAACAACCCCTTTTTCCCTTTCTTATAAAACACCATTCTGTGGAGCACGCAAAGCATGTGTACCCAGAAACTGACAAAGTTAAAGGCCTCATTTTTTATACTCAAACCAGTGAGAACCAAAGTGGGGTTTGCTTTGTTGTGTTAAGTTTCCAAAAGGGTCTCTGAAAAACGAAATGGCTCAATGGCAGGGTGATTCGGATGAGGGTATTGACTACATGTTCAAGATTGTCATGGTTGGAGACTCTGGCGTTGGAAAGTCTCAGCTTTTGAATCGTTTTGTTAAAAACGAATTCCACATGAAATCAAAACCCACAATTGGGGTTGAGTTTCTCACCAAGACTGTGGTCATGGATCACAAACTAGTCAAGGCACAGATTTGGGACACTGCTGGTCAAGAAAGGTCCATTTTTTTTTTCTGTCCTATCTATTTATTTTTTAAAAAATGAAATTAATTACCTTTCATCTGATTTGTTTTTTTGCCACAGGCTCACTCTGCTTGTGTTGAGCTGAAATTGTCATTTTCCTTGCATAACGATTAGAATACCACTAAGATCTGAGAACTAGAAGTTAAGATCTGACATTTAAATGAAGAAAACAGTATAGTTTGTGGATGTTAATACTTAATATTCAAACAAAAATTGCGTGATGGTTATTAACTAGTTTACCAGTGGCCATAATTTTTTGTTTTATTAGTTACTTGCAATATGGATGTAGTTGATTTGGTTCCCAAAAGTGTGTGATGGTTATTAATTGGTTGCCAATTGCCATGATTTTGTGTTTTATTAGTTACATGTAATGTGGATATTGCTAATTTGGTTCCCAAACCTTCAAATGCATGTCAATTTCATTTTCCTTGGACATTGTTTGGATTCATTACAGGTACCAGGCAATTACAAGTGCTTATTACAGGGGTGCAACCGGCGCTTTGCTAGCATATGACATAACCAAGCACCATACCTTCGACCATGTCGAAAAATGGCTGAATGAGCTACGGATACATACAGATAAAAATATACTTGTCATGCTTGTTGGCAACAAGTCTGACCTGAGTTCTAGTCGTGCAGTGCCAGTTGAAGTTGCCAGAGAATTTGCACAGAAGGAGGATCTTTTCTTCATTGAGACATCAGCACTTGACTCCAGCAATGTGGAATCAGCATTCCTTGGCCTTCTTTCGCATGTATATAGAACTGTCAGTAAGAAGCACGTCTTTGTGGATGGAGCTGAATCAAATTGGGATAAAGTAAACCTTGAACTTGAAGGAACCAAAATTAAGGTCTCATTGCAAGAACCTGAGTGTAAAAATGCAAAGATGGGATTCAATTGTTGCAGTGTTTTTTAGATTTTCTTTTCACATTGAGCCACATTTGTCTTAGGTATGGGCTATTTTCCACCCTCCCCTGTGCTATTGTGGATATTATGCATGCTTACTTCGATATCTATTTTTCATATTTTTACTGTACTTTATGTCTGAGGTGGTCTAGTTTTTACTTTTAGGCT
This sequence comes from Clitoria ternatea, assembly GCA_037962975.1. Classification (NCBI taxonomy): domain Eukaryota; kingdom Viridiplantae; phylum Streptophyta; class Magnoliopsida; order Fabales; family Fabaceae; genus Clitoria; species Clitoria ternatea. The sequence continues at coordinate 48,463,873 of CM075669.1, read as the reverse complement.
TGGTTTTGCAAACAGAAGAATGATATGATGAATTTGAGTAGTGTATTCAATGTATCTAGAAGTGACTCATTGTCTGTTACTCAAAGCAGCTTCTAGAGATAGCAAACATAACGTTATTGATTATTCTCTTAGTTATAAATGACAGGAAACTGCCATTGATTGATATTAGGAATTAACCTGCTCTTGAAGCCAGAGAAACAATTCTTTAAAAATATGGGGTGTAATGTAAAATAATGAATGACCCTCTCTAGTATTGAATAAAGTTTGAACATTCCATGGAGTTTTATATTTGTTTCCCTGAAGCATTTCCCTGCTAAAGTCATTATCCCTATTTCCAGGCACTTGATTTCTATGTTGATTTCATTACACGCTAGATTGATCTCAACGCATTTTCTGTTGTAGATTAATGAGGTTTGCTTTCCTCTGGAATTAATGTTCATGTATTTGGGTTCAATGGATCTCCTAGCTTCCAATTTTTACAATCCATCAGTGGCATGCTTTTCATCGATAAACCTATCACTCATAATTTTAATCACAAAAATTTCTTAAATATTCAATAGTTACTTTGGTTGCGTATCTATGAATGTATGTATGTATGACATGGCTTTTCAGTAGAAAGTCTACTAAAATTGCAGAAAGGGATCAAATCAATTCACAAATTACACACACACACAGAGTTGATAGTGATCTACTCCCTAACAAAACCTAATTAAGTAATCTGCTCCTTGGCAAGTGAAAGTACTGGTTACATCATCATAGGCATAGCTATAAGCCTGGGGACAAGAAGTCTTGAATGCCTTTGAATAACTTGTTGGCTGGCACTTCTTTGGGGTATTGAAGTCGCCAGTGCAACAATATTCTGGCTTGTTGAAAGCCACACATGCACTCTTACAACCAATGACATGAGTTTTGTTTCTCAACTCCAATCCACTGGGGCAGTTTCTGTTCAAATCCGAACGGCATGTAACCGCCTTACACTGCCTGGATCCTCCTGAGGGGAAGATTGACACCGGCAAGTTGTAACCATCAACAAGGCTAACATCATAAAAATCCCCTTCTTGGCTGTCTAGTGTAAACTCTGCTAGTGAAGCTGGTGGTGCACCTCCTATCTCACCGCATTTAAGCTTCCCTCCACAATCTCCAGTGATGCATGTTCCAGTACCAGAGCTATCAAAGGTGCATCCATGCCGCCCCCAGAAGCGGCCAGACCACCCTTTTGGTGCAGTAATGTTTATGGCCTTACCAGGTTTTAGCTTAACCCCTTCATCAATGATTTGAGATCTTCCTGCTCCTGTTAAGATCCCCGGCCATATTGTGTCCCTACATCTATTTTGCAAAGTGAAAATTGTTGCATCTGCTCCTGAAAACAAAAGAGAAATCCTGAGTGAGATACATGGTGCATTGTCATAAAATTATTTAGTTAATGTAGTTACCATTACCTAATGAAAAGAGCATGACAAGAAGGGAAAGTTGTTTCAGTGCCATGATTGAGAGACGTATGTTTGTGGTTTTTGATTTGATGAAACTGAGATTTTGTCTAAGTTTGGCATGAATTAGGTGATACTTATAAGCGAGGGAAATTAGGAGGTTCAACAAACACAATCTTTATAAAAATGGGAACAAATGTAACCTACACATCTGAAAGAATCAACAAATTGCCAATATTTTTATTTTCTAGTGCTAAACTATCAAAAATTTTCTTAACTAAAATCAAGGAAAAAGAGACTCCTTTAGCTTGAAATCAAGACAAAAGGGTGTGGTTCATGTTCACCTAACTTCTGTGCCACGAACATGTGAATACCATAGTTTTTGGCCCTTTGATTTGAATAATGATTTTGATTGTTGTGTTGGCTAAAGTCTTACGGTTAGGAAGAGGTAGATGGTCAAATTCAAATGGATCATCCTTAATATGTGTCTATATTTTCAATTTTGGCTTTTCTGTTCTAGTTGTGCCGTACGTGTTGGAATATACTGGTAATTGCATTATTGATCTTAGTTGCCATTTTAGGCACCAAGTTTTTGGTTATGGATTATACTCCCTCGCTTCTCGAACTCGAATCAATATTTTCTCTTTTATATAAAAAAGTCATTATCAACCGTTAATTAATTTATATTATTCAAATTCTCATTATCCATTGTTGACACACAAACACGAATTCATTAACATCAATGTATATGCTACACTAAATGACTTCAGGCTTGCATAATTTATTTTACTTCCTGAAGCCTCTGGGCTTAGCCCTACTATGACCGAAGAAGACGATTTACTAAAGAAAAAGAAAAAAATCGGAACAATCTGAAAATCGAGTAGGGACTGGTAATACGTTAAAAATTCTACTTATAATATACGGAAAAAGGCGATTTATATAGTACTTTCAAGGAATAAGATATAGGGTTTAAATTCATATTTTATTTTATTGTAAAAAATACACAATTTTATGCCAAAAAAAAGAGTTAAACTATATATTGAGGATGAATATATAGTTTAAGTGCTAGGTAGGGGCATCTATTTGCAGTCTTGCAATCCGTTCCAAGCTGTTTAGAGGTGTGACTTTTTCACAAAGAAAAAGTAAGCAACCGATGTCTTTTGGGATTCTCTTTCTCCTTATTCAACTCCTGGCCTAGCAAGGTCAAGATTGTTTGTGAATGGCTTTCGGGCAGCTCAGAGTAGACAGTCGGACCGTGCCCTTGTGTGTACGTGTATAGAAGAAGTAGCCCTCACTAATGAAGTTCATTGTCATTCCATAGTTCCAAGTTAAGTAAAAAAGAATATATAGACTTGTAGAGACCCTCTATGTAGTCGTCTAAATGAGATATAGCCGTAGATCTCCCAGTGCCCACTCTTCAATCTCCCATCGTATCGGTTCCTAGCCTTACTGTTCTTATGAGCGAACTCACTTTATTTTTTTTATAGGCTTCCATGTATCAATCAGTCCCTCTTGTCTCGGTAGCTCGGTGGTGGATAGGGAAGACTCCATATTCACAGTCCTACGCTCCCCTGATAGAGATAGGATTGAAGTGGGATGGAGCTGCTACACTTCAGTCGGAGCTGCTTTATGTATTGGAGCAGAGGTGGTAGTTTAGACAGCAGAAGGAGCAGGACCATTGGCTAACCCCGAGCAAACCACCCTGATGAGCGCTATTGCTCGGTTAGCATTAAGTGATATTTATTTCCCGTTTGGTACACATACCCGAAGGATAGAACCTCTCGCCTCGAAACATGTGTCTTGAGCAAGTTGTTTCAATATATTTTTGCTTCTAGACGGGATCTTCTCTTCCATTTCTCAAAATTGTGCACGTTAGCTATGTATTTCGGCAAGCGATAAGTTCCAAACCGAGGCATCCAAGCGTGCGCCATGACTTCAGAAGCATTTTCAACAACCACATACGCTATTTCATCGAAGACAGCTACCTAGTACGTTCCTTTTTTTGTGGAAGATCCTAGCATCCTTGGAGAAAGGTCTACACTCTTTTCCAGAAAACCCCACTCAACAAATTTAGCTCGTCGCCAAATCAAGAGGGTCTAAATATCGATTTCATGTATTTGTAATGTTACCCATTAGATTTTTTTTCTCTCTTGTTTTAAAGCCAAAAGTGGCCCTCGGGGAGTGGCCACGAGCGTATCGAGCGATTCAGGGGCGCCTTGTAGGTAACTCGGGAGAGTGCTCTCTTGAGCCCAGGAAAAGAAAAACAGACATTATTTAACGAGTATGGCAACTCCAAGTAACTAAATGTTGGTATACCAAATATTACAGTGCAGAGAAGCAGTACCCAGCCAACTTACTTGGAAATTTTTAATTAATTGGAATTGACGACTCCATGATCGTTCGTTGTCTGTGTTTCAAAAGCTCTTTTCGTTAAAGAAACTTGGTCATTGAATGAATAAAATTCCCTATCACAAGAAAAAATGGGAATCGAAGGAGATCAGCCTGACAGAATAGGAAGGCAAGTCCATATGGGGAAGGAGCGTTGTTGTTTCCGAGGTCTCGATCATTTACATGGACCCACTTCTCATTCCATTTGTGGGAATTTGATGATCCCTCTCTCTGCTTCACCACCCCTGACTACGGAGATAGCCTTTATTGGATTTTTGAAACGAACAGGTTGTCTGCTACTAGCCTATGTAATAGTAAGTACTAGCCCCCAGGGTCGAATTACGCTAGAAATATGGGTGACAAATTACCTTGTTAATTCTTGCTTGAATGGCATTCTGCTTTAATATCGACATAGCCTCTCTTTGCATTATAAGATACTTTTTTAGAGTTTTTTTTATAAATTTATTTTTTATTTATAATATGTATTTATTATTTTCAAAAATATATACTTTTACTAATTAAACTCTTTCTCTTAATATCTGTACCACCCCCTTATATACACGAGATATATATATAAAAAACTTTTAGAAAGATATACATATTTATCAGTCTTTATTTCACGTATACAAGGACGTATATACATCTGATTTCCTTTGAATTTTGAAAGTAAAAAGTTTCAAATTATTCAAAATGATAAAATGAACTTTCAGAAAATCATAAGTGATCAAAGATTACAGTATCATATCCAAAGAATAAGGTTTATTAAAGTTTAACCTTTACCTTGAATTACAATCATCCAACTTAATATTGTATTAAGGTAAACTAAAACTAAAGATTTAATACCTCTACTTCGACTATAACCAATCATTTCCTTATCTTCAAACCATGTGATTTTGAAATCATACTCTTGTCACATCTCTTCTCCTATCTGATTGAGGATAAGACCAACCCTCTTGTAATTTCATCCTTTCATCTTGAACTGCTAGCTATATATCATATAACATATATTTTGGACACAGAAATTTAAACAAGAATGAGTGAGAAACAGAATATAATACTTTACAGATAAGACATAAGCATAAGAGTTTTCACAATCTAATATAATAATTTCAAACACAATCATACACATAATCAATTATGAATGTAGAGTTTTCATAACATAACAATTATACTTTCATTCACAATCACCCACATAGAATATCACAATCACATGAATGTCATGCAATGTTTTTAATACTACCATCTCATTCATTCTATGCATGTGGGCCCTTAAAGTTTTAGTTTGCACTGGGCCAACCAAAAGTTTACACTGTTCCATAATTCCGGATAATAATAACATAAATGCCTTTGTAGCATATGAACAGCTCAACTAGCGTGGAAACACTTAGAGACTAGTCAGACTGAGAAGGTTTTTATTGTGAAAGTACCCGACACTAGGGAGCGACCCCAGGTCCCCTGAAACACCCTTCCACACTCTCTCATCCCAAGGTTCGCATTTGAACCTCCTCTAATGTATCCTCGGTTTCTATAATCCGTCCTCAGGCAATATCACATCTCATTTCTCTTTAATGATTCATGATGCATGAACTACTCGCATATTTAGTTGGTTAAGACTTTTAGAAACTCAATTATTAAATACCATAAAGGTTCACAAATCATCTCAATAATAAACTGTACATTCCCATAAGTTCTTCTTTGAACTTCTGTTATACGGAAACAAAATTTAGTACAGTCTTCAAATTCAGATCTCACCAAAATTGAGTTTCCAAGCCTTAAATATCTCAAAACTTTCTCTTTAAAAACTTCACATATTTACATAATCTTTCCCAATTTAAATCTTAACTAGATTGAGTTTAGAAATCTCGACTACAACAAAATATCTTTTAGCTATTTTATTGGGGAAAACCAAAATAAATTTACTTTAAATTTCTGATTTCTAAAAAAAATAATTTTTAAAATCATTAACTAAGAATACTTAAAACTATAAAAAAATTTATTTAATTTAAGAATTAACTATCTCAACCTTTTATTTTCATAAAATAGCTTCTTTCTAATACTAGATTTTATTCTAGAGATTAAAAATAAAGTTAATAAAAATTATTTCTAAGAAGAAATAAAAGACTAAAATAATTATAAAATACTTTCTCTTAGAATAAAACTTTAAAGAGTAAGGTAAGAAAATTCTTAGTTAGTTTTAACTTTCCGTCATGTTTGCTATATGCTCAAACTCATATCACAAGATCATCAATCATAATCAAATATTATCAATCACAATATCATCAATCACAATCAAAAAATGTCAATCATAATCAAATAATATCGATCAAAATTAAATATCATCAATAATAATCAAATACTAATAATTATAATCAAATCAATTAAATATAATTCAAATCTTAATGGTTATTTAAATTAATAAGATTAATTTTAAGTCTTTATAATCCATTCCTCGCATAGGTCTATGTAGGTCTATATAGTCCAATCCTCGCATAGGTATATAGTTCAGTCCATACAGGTCATAATAGTTCAAGTCCTTGCATAGGTTCAGTCCAGTTCGTATAGGTTATCCAGATATTTGCATAGGTATTCAGATCAAGTTACACAAGATACTCAATTTAAAATTTATAATAAATTTTTAAGTTAAATATTTATTATTTTAAAATAATAATATTATTAAATTTTAAAGGAGTAGAGGACTCCTCTCATTATTCTTATGTCTTTTCATATTATATTCCTATCCCACTCCCCCTTACCTCTTGTATCTTGATTCGTTATGGAAAGTCTATACGCGACTCGTCTCCGAGTTCTAAAATATACAAATTTCACTTTAATATAGTTATAAGATGAAAATTAAGATTTCTACTTAAAACAGAAATGGTAAATTTTTGAATAGTGAATAATGAATAGTAAATCGTGAATAGTAACAGTAAATAGTAAACATGAATAGTAACAGTAAATAGTAAAACGTAAATAGTAACGATAAAAAGTAAATCGTGAATAGTAAAGGTAAATAGTAACAGTAAATAGTAATTTACTATTTGAATAGTAATTTACTATTGAAATAGTATCTTACTATTGAAATAGTATTTTACTATTCAGAAAAGTAACTTAAAATAATATTATTTTCAGTATAATAATAGATTTCTAAAAAACGATATGAAAATAACCCTAAAAAATATATAAGAGATGTAGTCTTACCTTAGAATTTTAGTAGAACCTTCTTCCAAAAATTTTATTTCTCTCTCTTACTTCCACTACTATCTCACTAGCACTACTATATTAAGAAAACTTAATCTGAAATTGTGAATTCTAAAGAAGAATTCCTTCGGTATTTATAGGAAGGAAATTTACTATGCATTCCATTATTTTAATATAAAAGTACTGTGCATTTTTTGAAATTTAAATCCTGGTTACTGTACACCTTTTGAAAATTTCGTACATGCACAGTGTTTTGCATAGTAGATGTCAGCTGAATTATTAAGCCAAATAGTAACATTTCATTCGGTATATTTTAAATATTCAAAATTAGTCCTTTTTGAAATTTAACAATATTATATCAGTTCTCACTAATTTTATGATAAGTAATATAAAGTTTAAATTTTAAAAATCTAAAATTTTCTGTTAATAAAAATTTATTGATATGTTTCCAATTTTTTAACAATTGGAAAAAATCAAGATTTTTCTCAAACCGATCATTTTTAGATAAATATACTTGAAATGGATTTTAAAAAATTTTCTTATAATTTAAATTCACTTTCTTATAAATATTTTTAATTTTAAGTAACTTTATATGAATTTAAAATTATTTAAAATATATTATTTTATTAAAATATTTCAAAATTTTCAAAAAATCATAAATATTATGTAGATCAAAAAGTTCTAAAGAATTATAGTCTAATTCCTTCAAAATTTTATTTTAAAATTCTAATAAGAGTTAAATCATAAATATGTAAAAACATAAATATAAAAACATAAAATAAAAGTTGTGAATAATAAATATATTTAAAATTCTTAATATAATTTCATTAATCAATGAATACTAATTAAGTCATTTTAAAATTCTCATTCAAAATACATAAATATTTTTATTTTATTATTATTATTTTATTTTATTTTTTAAAAAACAAATAATTAAATATAAATACCAAAATTTTATTAAAAATGATAATAATAAACTAACTAATAATAAGTATTTTTTATTAAAGATATATTAATATCTATTTTCTATTTATGTTGAAAATGGGATGTTACAATATCTATCCAATATGAAAAGTTCCCTTCTCTCCTTTTCATTAATGTTAAAGATGATTTTAGAAGTACAACAAAAATAATTTATTTATTATTTTTGTTTTATTACTGTGTAAAGTTAAGTAAGTAAATTTTATAAAAAAGATTAAGGGTATCAAAATTTCATTAATTGTCAATAAATGGTTGGTTTAGTTGGTTAAGGGTTGAATTTTTACTCATAAAGTCACAAGTTAAAATCCCACCAACATAAAAGATCTTATTAGTAGGTGATATATGTATATTTATAAGCATTCGTAGTTTTTTTTAGTCTAGTAGGAGGAATGAGTTGAATGGGCGAGGATGAGAGTAATGGGTGCCAGGATCGAACATATCCCCCACACTCAAATGTCTCATATCATAGCCATTAGGTGGATTTGAATCCTTCCCGCAGGAGACAGACATCTCCAGCACTCTCATGCAAGTTTTGGACCATTAGATAGGTGGAAGCTTTTTAGTATTTTGATCAAACGGTTAAAAATAATCAATGTAAAAATTATTTTTTAAATTATTATTTTAACTAGTGTAAAAAATATTTTTAAATCATTAATTTTTATAACCGGCATAAAAATCGATGCTAAAAAAATCTTTTATACCAATTATAAAAATAACTAATGTAAAACATTTTAAAATCAATTATTTCTATAAATGGTGTAAAAAATTGGTGTAAAAATACTTTTTATACTAGTGTAAAAAATGTTTTCAAATTAGTTATTTTTATAATCAAGGTAAAAAATCACTAATAAAATTTTTATACCAGTATAAAATATAATTTTTATACTGATGATAAAAACAACTATTTAAAAAATATTTTTTACACAAATTATTTTAAACAATTTAATCAAAATATTAAAAATATTCAACCTATCCAATGGTTCAATCTATAGCAGGTTAAAATCTCTCTTTAATATTTAAACAATATATCCATAACTTTTTTAGCGTATTAAAAAATTAATTTAGACATATTTAAACTAACTTTAAATTAATTTAATGCAAATAAATTAATTTAAATATTAAAAAAACTTTAACCTTTTATAATAGGTCATTTTATATTGGTTTACAGTAGTCACAAGTGGATGAAGTCCACCACAGCCTCCACTTAACCAAAAGATGCTAAGGACACCTGTAAGAGAGGATCCAAATTACCATCAAGCTGCCTGACAAGAGACCAGTTAATTATTGCATGATAACATTTACTTTTAAAATTCTATATCATTAATTACTTTTTAAGTGAAATACTTCTATTAATGTATAACTTTTTCTTGAAATCAATATGATAATAAATAAGATACATTAATTCATTATTTATCTCTCATTTGATAGTTGAATAACAAGTAAAGATTAAAGAGAATAAATGGAGAGAGAATAAACGGAAAAAATTGAATGATGAATCATAATCACCATAAAGGCAATTTTAGAAAACTACAATAAATATAAAACTTTTGTCCCTAAATATAAAACTCTTTTACCAAATTCACAACTATTATGAAAGTTGGTTAATTTAGTTAAAATTATTAAATTTGTGGGAAATTTATTATTGTTTTTCAAAATTACCCTTAGGGTGATTATGACAACTTTCTCCACTTATTCTCTTTTCACTTAGTCTCTCCACTTACTATTCAATCATCACAAGAGAGATAAATAATGTAATTGATGTATCTCATTTATTATTGTTTTGATCCCAAGAAAAAGTTATATATTAATAGGGGTATTTTAATAAAAAATAATAATTAATGGTATAGAAATTTGAAAGAGAGCCTTAAATTAAGTGACAATTTTTTTTTAAAAAAAGTCTTATATCTAAAGACATAATATTAGCTATTAATTTCCAAAATTGGTTGTTCAAATTCAAGACATGGAACACCTCATTGCAATAATTAATGTAAAAAATATTTTTTACATTGATTATTAAAATAACTTATATAAAATAAATTTGATTTCTAAAATCTAAGAGTAAAGTTAAATACATGGTTAATGAGATAAAAATTTAATATAATTAACTGATTAACGTAACATATTTTAATTAGTGAGATAGGAAATGAAACACAGTTAAGAGATAGATGATTTTAATCCATCTCTTCCCTCCTTATGATCTTTGATTGCTCCATCTAGCACATGCTCAGAAGCTCTATTAAGCATCACTAGCCTAAGTTTCCACAAGGAAGCCTTTTGGCGAAAGTAAACTTGGGTCGATATGAAAATGCAAGGCTGCGAGTAGGGGTGTTTATTATTCAATTTCGACTGAACAAAATTGTTCAACTGATTCAAAATAACCAAAATCAAATTAAATTGAAATTGCAAAAAAATCGTATTATATATACGATTTGTATCATACTTCGGATCTATATCTGAAAATCAATTTGAGTTCAACCAAATTGCAATCTTCAATACATAACATATATTTATATTATCATATTAAATTACATACATGACATAAATTTAAAGTGAGACTTAAAAGACTCTAGGCCGTGATTTCTGATTTTTTTACTTTGCTAAAATTTTTTACAATGATGATTCTATTTTTAAAGTAGTTATTTTTTATTTACTTAGTTGGAATTATATGTAATATACTTCATTTTATAAAACAGATATAATTAATATAAAATGAATAAACCAATCCAATTTTAACCATATCTTGGTCGAATCAAATCAAATGTCATAATTCATTTCAACCAAACTAAGATATGAGATAATAGGAGGTGCTCGACGGTCGGGCTTGGGCGGGTATGGGTGATGAATAGTGTTCATAAATATTGAGCGTAATGCATAAAAACCCTAGAGAATTATTCTAGGAGATTAGGGTTCTTATTACTCTATTCAATGTGTCACTTCTCTTACAATGTGAGCCTATATGCTGTATTTATACAATAGGGAAGTAAATGGAGAAGGGGGAATCCAAGCCCAGGCCCGATAAGGGTGATAACCGCTTCTGGTGGGGTCATAGAGAATCGTAATCTTTGCCCTTATCTACTAAAATAAAGGGATGAAGGGGGTACCGTGGGCCCCTTCCAACCCAGGAGGGAACAGGAGCCCCCTAGTCATGAGCTCTAGGCGTAAGAGTCAAGCCGAGTGACTAAGTGCCAAGGTGAGGTGCCTTCGAGCTGGATGCCAAGCAAAGATTTGTTCTAAGCATGATATCAGGCGATTAATTCCGAGTGGTTGCATGATTCTGAGTGGTTGTATGACTCCTATGCCGAGTAGGATGAGATCTAACCCGAGCAAAGAGGAGGCCTGGGTGATGCGCTTGTTCCAACCCGGGTTGAGAGAAGCCTGAGCGATATGGCTTCACATACCCTAGAGAATTACTCTAGAAAATTAGAGTTCTTATTACTTTATTCAATGTGTCACTTCCCTTACAATGTGAGCCTATATGTTGTATTTATACAATGGGGAAGTAAAAGGAGAAAGGGGAATCCAGGCTCAGGCCCGATAAGGGAGATAACTGTTTCTGGTGGTGTCATAGAGAATCGTAATCTTTGGCCTTATTTGCTAAAATAAAGGGATGAGGGGGTACCATAGGCCCCCTCAAACCCAGGAGGGAACAAATAACCGACCGAATAACTTCACGGTTTCATCGGGTTTCGGTTAAGTTAGAATGGGTAATTTCGGTTTAAAATTGATTTAATGCATACAATATGTATTATATATATATTTAATCATTTAATAAAAGACTTAATTAAAATAAACATATCGGCTTATACATAACACCAATGCATAAATTTACATCAATTTAGATTTAATTAAAATAAACATATAGGTTTATAATGAGTTCGGATGAGTATGGTTAATTTAGTTGATAAACATCTAAAACTGTACCCGTCCAAACTTAACCGTTTCTTTTACCCGCTTACCCGTTTATCCGTTGGAAACTCAAGTAGATGGGTTTAGCTAACCCTTTTCAGATAATAAATGTAAGGCTCCAAGGTGAGAAGATGAGCAAAAGGAATGACAGTAATTCAATCGTTGTGGCTTCTTTGGGTGTTAGAGGTCTTGTTAGCAGTACGAAGACAAAGACAGGTTATTATTCATATAACATAACTTGGTAATTAAGTAATGTTATTAAAAAAATCACAATTTAATTCATAACTTTCCAAAATGATTTTTTATTTTAGTCTTTTTAAAATATAAAACGATATTGAAAAATAATATAAAAGGAGTAAAATAAATAATTGTTTCAATGTCAAAGATTACTAATACCCTGTGAAATTACACGGTGGAAGCTAAGATGATCAAGAAAAACAGTTAGAATGTAGAACACAATCAAATGAGTATAGTACCACAACGAAAAAGACAATAGATTAAAGGATAAATTACAATGAACTATCTTCAAATTTGGACTTATTACCGCCGGTCCCATTTGTGTATTAAAATTACATTACAGCCTGCCCCGAATAAAGTTGACACTTGGTTTGGGCTGGTTAGAATGGTCCCAATTTAGCTTAGCATGGTTATACACTTGCTAGTGTTTAATCCCGCAATGTAACTGCACTTTGGTGATTTTTTCAAACTTAAATTTGTCTCTGCTTCTCTTTCGAGGCTCCGATCAAGAGTGACCGCAAAGTTCAACAGTGGCAAGAGATTGTCGTTGTACTTGTAGCATACAAGGTAAGCATTTAGTAGTATTTAACATGGTTTAAATGGAGAGAGATTGTCGATGCGGTGGTCGTTGAGGCCTTCAAGTAAGATACTCAGATGTTGCTGCCTATGATGCTTTCTTGATAACGCTGCTTCGTGGCGTGGAGATGGAGGATACTGAGAGAAGACCTCCACAGCTGAATATGCTGCAAGTTGGACCCGAGCCCACACAAAATAGAAATCAAAATTCTATATAAGGAGTTCTCCTCATAGCAACACAGTTTGAGCTGCAAGTAATTAACCTCATAATTCTGCAAAGCCTCTAGGAACAATTCAGTGTTGCAAAATTTGAAAATTCGAGTACTAAGAGGGTTTGAAATTTTACACATTGAGAATAATATTTCGATTGATCCTTTAAAGCAGCTAAAATAGAGATTCTACACCCTTTGTTTTCCATTATATGCTTTATACCCTTTGACAGACATCATCCAAAAAATTGTGTACCCCTGCACAAGTTTTGATACTAACATTAAGAAACTTAGAATATGGACAAAGGTAAAAACACATTTTATATCTTTTGTAAGTTTGGCCTTGTCACCTAGTATAGAAGTTTATAGTGAATACATTAAGTAGGAAAAGGTTATATCTTTTGCAAAATATCTCTTAAGAGTTTTAAAGTAGTAAAAGTTTTATTTATTTCTTTTATATTTTAATTTTCCTAATCAATTTGATAGAGATAATCAATCCCCTCTAATTCAAATCTTATCAATAAAGTAATAGCTTATTCAGATTTATTTTAACATAGTCTAGTTATAATTTTTTTTTGTAACAATCTAGTTATAATTTGACATGGACTTTTTGTAGTGATACAGGAACAAAACTGAAATGAGACAAGACAAAATAAGCCCATATCGGTCGTCTCCTCCCTTTTAATCAATATACTACATGTGCGGTAATGGAAACCTTCTCTCCTAGTTTAACACTTCTCAAATCCTAATCATAATTAGAATTTGCCATATTCCAACATAATTCCATCGCCTTAATACCTTTATTGGGGTGGGCTGCAGGGTTTAAAACTACAGGGGGTTCTTCGTTATTTTGGCAAACAAATGGGGTAAATTGAATATTTTATACATTAATACATATATATTTAATATATATTAATAATTTTATTTTATTATTATATATTTAATTATAAAAAATCTATATAAGTTTTTTATTTTATGTAAAAATATAAAACACTGATAAAAAAATAAAAAAAAATATATCTAATAACATTCCTAATTTGTACCAAGGAAACAATTATCCCCGTGGTTGTCATGCCTTACTGTGTTTGATGAGTTCCAAGTTTGATATTTCACAAGCCTTGCATAAGAATCCATGAAATCCTGGTCCTGCTCACGCCAAATGCAATAACATTGTTTACCATAGACATGTAAATATTTTTACATGTACCCCATTTGCAAAAATATATATAAAATACACCCCATTTTTTTTTAAAAAAAAAAACCAAAGAAGAATCATGGCAATTAAGTACTTCCATAGTTGAGGGAACTCAATAGATAGTAATAGTGATGGGACAAGTCATGGAGGATGGTACTGTTTTGATACCATGTTGAAAAAAAAGAAAGAGATGAGATATTTACAAAAATTCCGTGTACATAAAACCTATACGACTATTCCCTATTCAAACTACTCATCCTGATCATCTATAATCAAGGAAATAAATTATAATAAAAAAATAAAAATATGCTAACTAATCTTAAGGGATAGGATATTAATAAGAAAACCAATCCTAAATAATAAGCTAAGATATATAATAATTTAATTTCATATATATTCTAACACAATCAAATTAGGTCTTTACAAAATACATTAGCTGGCGAACTTCATAACAAAAGGCTAATACATTGGCTATATTTCTTCGACTTTATAAGGGATAGCAGGTGAAAATCATATATAAGAATCATTTCACTACCATTGCCCAAGTCTAAAGCAGTCATAAATGATGAATTTAACTATGACTAAAAACTACCATCAGGATAGCCCTAGCATGACAGAAACAACTGACATACCGACAGCAATTAGCAACCTCCCAATGCATTAGACAAGTAACCTGCAGCCAGTACAAAACCATGATTTTACACACAAGGAACTCCTTTTAGAAAAACACAACAATAGAGAATTTTATGCCTGTTGTAGAATTGAGAATGCCTCTGAAAATATAGTATTGTGTAGGCTTCACTGAACATGTCCTGTGTCAGAAAAATAGTTACCCTACTTAACAAAATTTTGTTAGATTACAATAAATCATTTTTCAATTGTGTAAGTAGGCAGTTGAGTACAACTTTATCATCTTTGTGAATCTTTACAACGAAATCAAAATCGAAGCCAAATGTCAAAACAATAACCTGGTGACTTAACATTCAAAAAATGTTACAGTTAGGGATACAAATAAGAAATAACTAAGTATAGATCCCAAGCTGGACATAAATTTTCATTCTGTACTTCTAAAAAATAAAACATGATAATAACCTCTGCAAATGGTAGCTTTCCTCTTTCCACAAGCTCCTTGTCTTTGAGCTTACAGGAATTGAATGCTTGACAATAGACCATAGATCGAAGATATCCGATGTCTATAAGGGTGTTGTAGAATCAAGATCATATTTATGAGCTGCAATGATGACACGAACCTGACAACCAAGCATAATTATGCTTTTTTACATCATGCAACAACTAACAAACAAGTAAATCTACATTCATTTTATCTAATCAAATGAATTGAAAACGTCAAAAATTCAGCGCAAGGAAATAATAGCAAAAATCATTTGAATCAATACATTCATATATGAAGTGACTGAACAGAAAATGGTAAATTAGACTTACCTTCAGACATAGATTACATATGACAGAAATTTTCTTCACACGTTATCTTGTATCCTCAGGCAACTCAAACTGTAACAAGTTGACTTGTAGCTCAGATATATAGCAACAGGTTTACAGACAAAGAAATAAAGAAACAGAGAGAATACGGAGAGAACAAATTTCACAGTACCAAGAGACATACATGTCCACCACAGAGGTCCAATTCCATGCAGTGAATGTAATAAAATATAGCTTGGATGTAATAAGCAAATTATATCTGCACAGCCACTCATCTCATTCAACTAAAAACATGCAAAATAATGAAATGTGCATGCATTCACATACTTTTAACCACATCGAGAATTATATACTACCTCTGTTCCTATTTAACGGCTCAGGAAGAGAAAAAATACAGAAATAAAAGAATACAATCATTGTGTCTTAATTATATATCAAAATTTCTTATCTACCCTTCATTTCTTAAACTACATCTACTCTCTTTATTTAGAATACTTTCTCTCTCATATGGGTATTATGGGGGAAAAGTAATTATTAATGTTTTGAAACTATAAGTGAACAGTTAAATAAGAACAAAATTTTTCTTCCCTCTTTGGGCAATTAAATAAGAACGAAGGGAGTTTTATGGTTACACAACAACTGATACCTTGTATTTCATCACTGCAAATTCTTGAATGTGGAACCAAAGAACTTCAGAATATACACTAATACAAAGGTTGACTATTTCTTAAGTATTTCATGCCTTTCCTTCTTCCCTGCCCTTGGGAATGCTTTCCTGGAAACTGGTGCCCTGCTTGTTCCTGTAAATTAAAAAGTAAAGATGAATAATTCTAAGGACCTTGTAGGCACCCTTCATTCCAAACTATATCACTGGAACTTTATAAAGTTTATGGGATGTTACATGTCCCACATTGACTAGAAATATAGCAAAAATATGACTTCATCAATCCTTCCCACTCCAGCTAGCTTTTAAGTTTGAGTTAGGCTCAAGCAATTTATAATATAGAATTTGACAGGAAATAAAAAATTTTAGATGAAAAACAGTTTGTACTGCAAAAGAAGGAAAAGTCCACAACTCAATACAAGGATCTTAGAATTAAAAAACTAGCAGATTAGCTGGATGATGTAGCAAACATCTCAAAATGATCCAACCATATAATATAGGAGACACCCTTTTAGGAGTTCTGGACTGTGTGCCACTAACAATTCCTTTTCTGCCAGGAGCTTGACAACTTCCAAATAGGCAGTTTAACAAATGAGATATTGCTGGTGCAACATCCTGATCCTCGGTGTCTCTTACTATATCCTGAAAAGTTTATTCTGTTGTAAAACAAACCCATTTAATTTCAGAAATTCTGATGTCTGGCAACTTTTGAAGCAAGGCAAACAACGAATTTAGAGTTTAGATCTCCGGATACATCAAAATTTCACCAATAATCCCGACAAGAACATGAGCCATCAATAAAATGATGGAATCTGTTATTATCCCTAATGATTATCTCTCTCCCTGTAACTTTTGAAACAAGTTTCATAGCCTCATGACAATCACCACACACACGAAGATTTTTAACAACTCGAATCACATCTTTGGCACCAGTACTGATTAGTGCAAATGCAACAGCTAACTTCTCACTATGACAGCCAAGGAAGAACTCCTTCTCTTCCTCCTCTACATCAAAGAGAACAAACTCAGTGGTGGGACTATAACCAGCTTCTCTCAAGTCCTTAAATAAACTTTCAAGTTTTTCATATATCTTATGTGACAAGGGATGGGAAGTGTCGCCTACAAGGAATTCATGAACAACACCATCAACTTCAACCCAACTACATCCAGGCAATTTTTGCATCCCTTTCTCACTCAAAGTTGACCTGATTTTTTCTGCTTCGTCCCATCTACAACTAGCTGAATATATATTTGACAAGAGAACATAATGCGCTGAATTCCATGTTTCTAACTCAATGAGCTGCTTCAGCACATGTTCAGCCAATTGGGTATCCCGATGCAACCGACATCCTCCCAACAATGCCCCCCAAACAATGGCGTTCGCATCCATTGGCATACTATTGATCAAATCCTGTGCTTCAAACAACAAACCTGCACGGGCTAGGAGATCCACCATGCATCCATAATGCTCAATAGTAGGAGTTACAGCAAAGACACTACTCATGCTGCTAAAATAACGGCGACCCTCATCAACCAAACCAGCATGAGTACACCCACATAGCAAACCAAGGAATGTGTTCCCATCTGGCTTCATTCCAAGCTTTTCCATTTGGCCAAACACCCCAAATGCAGCACCAACATGCCCATACATAGCCAACCCAGAAACAACAGCATTAAAGACCACACAATCCTTCCTCTTCATCATTTTGAAAACCTCCACCGCCTGCACCACACTTCCACACTTCCCATACAAGTCAATCAATGCAGTCCCCAACACTGGATTAGACAAAAACTCCTCAGCATCCATCAAACCCTTAGCCCAACTCCCCAATTCCAGCGCTCCCAACCTCGCGCACGCAGACAAAACTCCCACCATGGCGTAACAGTCCGGCCTCAAATTCTCCTTCCTCATCTCAAAGAACAACTCAAGTGCCTGCCTCGGAAGCCCATTGGAAGCATAACCCTGAATCATGGCACTCCAACAAACCACATCCCTCTCAACCATTCCATCAAACACTCGGCGCGCCTCTTCCAAACTCCCACACTTGGCATACATATCAACCAAAGAAGTCGTCACAAACACATTCCTACCCAAACGACTCTCACTCATATACCTATCAATCCACCTTCCACTAGCCAAATCCCCTGACCGTGAACACGCGTACAAAATGCGAACAATCACCAAACTATCGGGCCTCAAACCCATATCCAACAACCCTCTAAACAAAACAACAGCTTCTTCATAATAACCAGACTCAATGTACCCACAAATTATAGAAGTCCAAGACACTACATTTTTCTCAGTAATATCATCAAACACCTTTCGTGCATCGTTTAAAAACCCGCATTTGGAGTAGAACCCAACGAGACTCGTCTTAACAAACACGTCATAATCGAAACCGGTTTTGACAACGAGGGAGTGAAGGGAGAGGCCTAAGTGGAAATGGGAGAGCCTGGCGCAAGCTTTGAGGATGAAAGGGAAGGTGAAGTTGTTAGGGACGAAGCCTGAATGGCGCATGGAAGCGTAGAGAGAAACGGCGTCGTGGAAGCTGTCGTTGGAGACGACGCCGCGAATCATGGTGTTCCATAGGAATATGTTTGGGTGGGTGGTTTGGTTGAAAACGACGGTGGCGAATTGCGTTTTGCGGAAGTGAAGGGAAGAGCGTAAGATGAGGTTGATGAGGTAAGTATCTTGGTGGAGACCGAAGCGGAGGAGGCGACAGTGTGCTTTCTTCACCTGCTCGAATGACTTGAGCCCTTCCGTAAGACACTTCTTCAGCTCTAAGGCCATCAAATGAAATCATGCTTATTCAATTCAATTAAATTATTAGTTGATACCAATATTATTATTTGATGAGTGTTTATTGCGCAGGGGTAACACTCTTTTTGGACAAGCTTTATTTAGGGAAGTCTTTCCATTATGGGTATTTAAATTTTTTATATAAAACTTTAGTTTTAGTCAGTTTGTCAACCTCCTGCGACACCATCCTTTTTCTTCTTCTCCTGTCTCTCTATTTCTCAAAATAATTTGTGGAGCCTTTTGGGTCAACCGCTAATGAATGACAGACTACTCAGATTACTTCTAAACATATCTTTAAAACTAAGTGAATAAGTCAACATTATCCCTTAACAATTACATCATTATCTTGGTTGGACCTTCATCAAGTTGTACTTTCTTCAAGTCTTCTGTGGAGGGGTTGGCCTTTCCTTGTTATCTCTGGGATCTTAGTCAGTCAATGGCCCTTGCACTATGGCTTCGTAGGTTGCCACAGACAATCTCATGTTATTGGCATAGTCTCTCTTAGTGTCTTTATGGTCTCTTTTGATTACTCTCACTTATTCTTCTCTAAGTGGGAACTTCATGGCAAGATGAAAAGTAGAGACCACAACCCTAAATAGTTAAGGCTTAATCTCTTAATGATAGTGTTATAGAAATTAGGGATATCTATCACCGAGAAATTGACTCTAGCAATTTTGGCATCCTTCACTATTTCGAAATCAACAAGCTTGAATAGCCTTTGATAGGTACTCAGGAGCCATTAAACCCGATCAGGATTCCCTATTCTCCTAGAGTATTCCTTAGGGGAGGCCTAGTTGTTCGTACACGTTCCAATATAGCACATCTACTCAACTCCCTTAGTCTACATCATCTTGACTTTATAGTTAGCCACCACGGGTCATTCTACCTTTCTTCTACAGCACCATATCAAAGTAATCAAATGATATTGTTTAGTTACTTGTCTCATACCTAACATAATGGCAGTGGCATTAGTTACCTGTGAAGCTCCCGACCCTCTAACATTGGTGTGGACTGTTAACCAAGTGGCCTCAAGTACTCAAGAGGGGGGGTGAATTGAGTATTAAAATTTTTACTTTGAATGCTTTTGAAGTTGATTCTTTAGTTACTATGTTTATTGAAGATGATAAACTTAATGGCAAGTAGTAACAATTTATACACAAGACAAAATAATAAGCACTTAAAAGGTCTAAGTAATATTCAAGAAATGGAATCAAATTAATCACAACACTATTTATGGTTCTCAAATTAATTCAAGAATATTACTTAAAGCTAATTTCAACAATGTTAATCGAAATAATTTACAACTTAATATAACATGCGCTTAGTCCAAATTAATTGGCAATAATACAATAAATCAAGCAAGCAAGTTAAGTGTACAAATTAAATGAGTTTAGGGAAGAGAGATTTGCAAACCGATATATACGAGTTCCACCACACCGGTGTACGTCTCGCCTCTAAGCAACCCGCTTAGAGGATTTCCACTATTGGAGATTAGAGATACAACTTTGAGCAATCGCGACTTCCTAGTGTCCCACACTCAAGAACCCAATTCTCACAAGTACAAGGGCACCCCACCCAATCTCACAATTACAAGGTTGAAACCCAACCCACAACTCTAGAAATTTTGGTGTTTAGAATACAAGAGTAACTCTCCAATAGAGTGGATATATAAATTAAAGCTCTAACAAAATGGTAACTCTCAAAGAGAGGATATACAAATTTTAGCACTTCAAAAATATTTTCTCTCTTAAGAAATAATTTGCAAGTTTAGAAAATAATTTTGCTCACCAAGTTTACTCTCAAATAATAAGCCAAAATGGAAACAGAGAGTAATTAAGAGAAAAGAAGAAGAAGAGCAGCGTGAGTGAAGGAGAAAGCAAAGGAACTGCTTCAATGCTTGGTGTGTTGAATGCTTCTTTACTTCTCCTATTTATAGCCTTCAATGAGCATGATTTTTTCATTTAAAAATTCTCCAGCATGATGCCATTTTCATATTTAATTCCAACGTGAGATGGTGCAGCATGGAATGTCCAATTGATTTAATCCTTCGAAGTAGTGCAGCATGGAATATGGAACTTGTGTCTGCGTAGTGTGTTTCATAATTTGCGTAGTGCGATCTGTGGCTGTCTCCATTTGAATTTAAACTGAATGAATCGGTTCATGTTTGAAGTTCCTGGGCAAAACACTCGTGTGAATCGATTCCTATAAGGTGTGAATCGATTCATGTCATCTAAAATAAGTTCCAGGCAAGTCAGCACGCGTGAATCGATTCCTTGTTGCTCTGAATCGATTCATGTAATTAAAATTGCAGTCCTGGATCATGTAACCCGTGTGAATCGATTCCTCATTGTCTTCATTGTATCATGAATCGATTCATGCTTTGAGAAATGCAATCCTGGGCTTTTAACTTCAAGTGAATCGATTCATATGGCTGTTCATTGCTGTATGAATCGATTCAAGTATCTGATACTTGAATTTTGGCACTTTGTTTCACCCTTTTTGATGTTTGTTCAAGCATGGCTTTAATCCTTTGATCCTTAGGCACTTTAATGATTGTATTTCACTTGTTTTAGACCTCTATAAATGCTTTGACTCAAGTACTTGATTTTTCATCAAATTTAATAGCTTGACAACATCTTTAATATTTCTTCATTTGTTGTGTCATTATCAAAACCTACATCAACATATAAATACATGGACAATCTTATGCCTTCCTTGGTGTTTCTTCTCTCCCTTTCCTGGTAGTGTATTTGGATAAGTATCATCTTCTTATGGGTTTCTCAATCTAGTTTTTCATGATGTTGTAATCTCTAGAGGAGTGTCATCGAGCGCGATGGAACTCACAATATTTGCTCCTATCTAGCCTCATTATTCCTTCACTTAGGGGTGGAAATGCCAGCAATTCTATATGATAAATTTCTCTTATTATCTACTTTATCCTTTTGTTTAGGGAGGAGGGGTAAATTTTCTATCCTTGTTTTGAGCAAGGAATTCTTTGTCTACTCATATTTGCAATCTTCTAGTCACTCTCGATTCCTTCCTCTAGCCAGACCCTTTTGCTTTGCTCTTTTTATCCTTTTTTTAGCTTTATTTACTTCCTTCATGTTAACCTTAACTTATCCAAGTCTATTGGTTGTCTCTTGACAAACAAGTTAGTAAATTTTCCTAGGCAAATATAAATAGGATGGCATGGAGGGAAACTTCTGGATTGAGGTTGTGAATTTGTATCATTGCTTTATAAATCTCTATATGAATTGTATCAAGGATTCACCTACACCTTACTTAAGGTCGGCCAAGCTAATAGAGTCCATAATGAAGGAATAGTTGGTTGAGAATTAGGTGGTGAACCTTTCAGCCAGCTCTCTTTAACTTCCAATTAATTATAGTAGCAGATTGTTGAACCATATCAATGTAGCCTTTCATAGGGTCGATGGACAGTCCCTAGTAGGCTTTATAGAACATGTTATTGTTGAACATCGTGAGGTGTTGTTTTGGGTCTGTGTTCCTGTCATATCCTTTCATCTTTGTCTTTTTATAGTTCCTTGAAAGTGGAATCTCCAGCATTGTCTTCGTGAATGGATAAAAGGCAATGATGATTGGCCAAAGTTTGGGTTCTCGAGAGACCTGGTCGTCTTCCATTTCCCCTCTATCCTCTGGACTGTTTTGTTATCGTAGCTTTTCATTCTCCCTTTCTAATCTTTCCATGTTCTTCTTGTTGTAAGATTTGTTCATCCTGATCATCCCCCCTGCTGCTAGAAGAACTACCATTTTATCCATTCACCATGTTACTCCTTAGTTTTTCCATTTCTCTCCTTAAAAAGAATAGGAAAGCTTTTACTTATCCATTTCCCATCACAGCAAATGTTCAAAAAGCCCTAATATAATCCTAGAGTAAAAACTCTAAAGAAGGCCTATCAAGCAATCTAAGTTCATTGAATAAATCTTTCCCTTACACTATTTATATAAGTTTTTACAAATAAGTATAATTCAAATATTTCTTATTTTTACTAGTATTTCTAATTATAGATAAGAGAAAGTACATTGGATAAACAATAAGATATAGACAAATAACTACCCTTATCTAAGTGGGTCAAGCATTATCTAGAATAAATTGAGTGACTTCTAGAAGCCTCTAGACCATACTTGATTGAAGTATAGGTAAACTAGGCAAGGTATATATTGATTGGGTCAGACATTGACTAGGCCGAGCGCCATTTGGCTGAACCATTAATGGGTTGACTGGGTTAGACGTTGACCTCTTAGAGGTAGGGGAACATTAATCATTATTGGATGAAGCTTTAATGACACATCACCTAAGTATTATTTTGAAGCATTGAATAAAAGCTTGAAAGATATTAAACGATTTTCCAACAATGTAGATTTTCCACATGGAGCCTATGTAATTGTTTTTAAAAGTGATTTTAAATAAATTATCCCATTAATTTTAAGAGAAAGTTGTTCTAATATTGTGAATGTAATACTTAAATGCTTTGTACTTTTGAGAGTGTAACATCTTAATTTTTAATTATTGGTTAATTTTTAATTAATCAAATAATTAACTGGGAATTTTAATTTTAATTATAATGGGTGTGTTGATTTTTAGAATTTATTTGGTTAAGTTTTAAGTGAATTAAAGTTACCATATTAGTTTCAAAAATTAACCGGATGGGTAAAAGGACTATTTTTCCCTAATTAAATTCTAAAGTTCTCATTTCTCTCTTCATTTTCATGTTAGCATGGCTATAGAAAAGAGAGAGCTTCTTCTTTACTTCTCTCTCTCTCTCCCACCGTTCCCTCCCTCACTTTCATCTCTCTCAACTCCCTTAAGGCAAAAATTAAGAATCAAGGTCTCCTCTATCTCCTTCCTTCACTCTTACAATAGAACAAAGCTAGGGCAAGCTAGTTTCTCAATTCTCCATTTGATAAGGTAAGGGTTTTTTAGCCCATTTATGCAATTGATGAAATTTCATGGTTTCAATTCTCAATATCTTCAATTTCTTAGCCATGGGGTGTTTTGAAACTTACTTTTAAGTGTGGGTTGTGTTAGAGCTTTGCATAATCAATTTCAGAAACCGTCAGCGACTGTTCGGTAAGTCAAAAACTCTGAACTCTTGTCGTTTAGTGGAATTATTGTTATTTGTTAGGTTTTGGGTTTCTAAATGGTTAGAAAATTGTTAAATTGGTTGAAACTAATGAATAGTTAATTAATCAGAGATTTTCAATTGTTGTTTTACTGTAGGTTCACTTCCAAAATGATACCGGAACGTGAGTGTGTGTTGGAATCATTAATTCTAGGTAGGGGGAGTATTATATATTTTAAATGTATGAGTTATAAATGGATAAGGGATGGGTTTATAATTGTTAGTAATGAATTGGTTGTTTTATGTGATGAAATGATAATTTTGTGCTTGTTATAGCAAACCATTCCTTTATTGTTGATTAATGTATGAAATGATGTTGTTGATAATGATTGCTATGTGGTGGGCTCCATTCATATATTTTGATGATGACTTGATGATTATGATTGATAATTGCATGAGATTACAATTATGTATATGATACTTGATGTTGATAATTGATATTTGCATAAGGTTACAATTATTGAATATGATGCTTGATATTGATTATTGAAAACTAGGCATGAGTTATCATTGATGAGTATGTTATGTTGAAAATGATGAATGATGTGAATTGATAATGTGAAAGGTTGAAATTGAATGCTTTTGATACATGTTATGCTTGATTGATGGTTTGAATAAGGACCCTTAGTGATGATAACCAAGTGGTGGCCCTTAATGATGATAATCAGGTGGTTCGTTGATGATTGATGGTTGTTTGCATAACATGTGCATTAAAAGACGCTCACAGGACTACATGGGGCCTATGATGCCGATCCAAATAGGAGGGCAGCCTTTGGATAGGCATAAACCCCATGGTGGTTTCTTTAGATTCCATAGCCGCCTTCGAGTTGGACTCAAGGCCAGCCCACAACACCTAAGTTAAGGTGTCGTTGTCACTTGGAGTGACTAGTATTGCAAATGGGTGAATGGTTTGATACTGGTAAAAAAATTAATGATATGAGTTGAGAACATTTTAATATACTATAATATGAATCACATTGGTAGAGTCAGATTCGCATGCATATACATTAGCATATAGTGATTGAGATTGAGATGTTGTTGGACAACCATCAATGATGATTATTCTTATGGTTGATATATCGATGGTGAGGTAATGTTATATATATGTTAAATGGCATGTGATGAATTGTTGATGAATTATAATGAAAATGGCTAATATGATTGTGTAATGAGAATTATGAACTAGATGATAAAATGGTGATATTATGAGGTGAATCTAGTTCTGTATTTGTTATTTAACATATATATTGTTAGAACCAATAAAATTTCTGAAGAAATCATAGATTTTTTGATAACCAACATTAAGTACTCTAATTTAATCAAAGTCATGATTTGTTGTTATTTGATAGCTTGTCTAAGTGTTTCAGAATAAGAAGCATATGTTATAAAACAAAGGGGGAGATTTCTACGTAACACAAGCATGTAAAGATATCAAGATCAGGGAAATAATCCTCAACAGAAAAAAGTCGGCCTAGACTCTTACCAGACCCAGAATCATCAAGCCTTACTGCAAGCATAAAAAACACGGAGGAGTCCTCTACTCAAGGCAACATGCTTTAACCAAACTCTATCCTCGTGCTCTGACAAGATAGAAGTTGCTTTAGACTTCTTGCAAATCCTCTAACAAGAATAAGATTGCTTCTTATGAGTCTCATCATCAACACTTTATGAATCACCAAACCCTGAACCATTTTCAAAGGACATCCCTATACGAATCTGGTGTAAAAAACATTATTGGTCTAGATCAAGTTTTAAAGAAGATCTTAAAAGACTGAGTAAGCAAGGCAGACCTCGCCTCATCCTAAAAGCATTAAGTTTTTATTCGTGCATCATGTATTTGAATAACCTCTGTACAAAAACCTTCCTATTACGTGAAAGCTTATGCTACTCTTACTTTTCCTATGATTTCACAAGTCTCAAAGCATCTTCTCCTATATTACTTATTCAGGACGTCTCTCTCTGACCAAAAAGTTTTGTCTTTTATGTAAACAACCCTTTTAACAGGTATATCATCTTTCAACGGTCACTCAACAGTTATTTTCTCTCTTTGCGCTCAATAAGAAATCTTATAAATGGAATCATTCTCTTCATTCAGCAGTGTAGAGAGTAATGTAGAAAAGAAGAAAAGTGAGAAAACAAAATACACTCAGAAGAGGAGTTGAAAAGGAAAAAAGTGAGAGCTTGTGAACGAGAAAAAGAAAAATTGATATGGGCAAATCACACAAATGGTAATATGATCAAACAAAAGAATAATACAAACCAACCTCAAACATTTATATACAAAAGCCCAAGAAAAAGAAGAAGTGGCAATCTACTTAAGAAGAAGATTCAAGACCAAGGAATATTGCCATGAAGAAAATGAAAGCTCACTATATGCAATCCTCTCTCATTTTAGAAGCACTAGCAATCCAAGTCAAAAATATGCTTTACACATCTCAACACCCTCTGTGGGCATATTATTTCTGATCAAGCTTTCATGCTTAGTACATTTAGGTTATACCTCTTATCTTATACATGTACTAAGCCTATTTCCAAAATAAGCTCACCTCTTTCTTCACAAACCTGTTTATCAGGTTAATTCTTAGCTCTACTAAGTTAGATAGTTTAGTTTGATTATTTTAATTCTTTCTATTTCATTGTAAACACAGGTCTGGTAGACCTGTCGGGAAACACCCTGGCTTGGAGAGACTTTTGAAAGAATACTCAAAGTTGAGCCAAGAGTGGCTCGTGAAAGAATACTTGGGTCTATCCCAAGAGTGGGTACTGCAAAAGAATACTCAGTGAGCCAGGAGTGGCTGGTGTCAAGAATACTTAAACCACGATCTGTGCTTAAGCTAGGAGTGACTGGAGTCAATAATACTTAAGGGAACAGCCTGTGCTAATTATGTAAATGGTCTTTTACATAATGGAAATCCTTCAGGTTTGAAGGTACTAGATGTAGCTTCCATGTTGGGAGTAAACTAGTACAAATTTGTTGTGTGCTTCTCTCTTTCCCTTTAACCTACACAAGTCTGTTGCTCCTTTTTATATGTTCTCTATCTCACAAAAGTCTACTTCGCTTTGCAAATCGTATTTTCATTTAAATATCACTTTTTGGTTTGAAAAAGTGAATAGACTTATTCAACCCTTCCTTATAAGTTTGTTCTCTGAATCATCATATATATGCACCCATTATATTGTTGATTTTTCAATGAACTTGGCATGAGTTGAGAGCTGGTGATGTGCCTATGTGGTTTTGCTATGCAATTGTCCTATTGGAGGATTATTAGCAAATATATGTTGTATAGCTTTGATATACATGTCTTACCTGACTTTTATGACATATGTTAGGTAAATGTGTAATGGATAGGTATCTAGTACCTCATTAGAGGTTAAGTGCATGTTTTGATACCTATGTATGTAAATGTGTGTATGTGTATATGCATGTTGAAGCTTTAGATTTGAGATAAACATGGATGGATCCATGATAAAAGGAATATGTTGATTATGTCTAGGAATTGCTATATAACATGATATTAGTATGGATTACATTATGGGTAGGTTATGTTGCATGATATGAATGATATAATGTTGTGTTAATGCTTATGAGGTAAAGCATGCATAATGACATTGAAAACCTAGATGGTTTGCCATGTTTTATTGTGAAACCATGCATAAATGGGAACTGGGTAGGTCATTTTGTGAAATCTTGCATAAATCGAAACCTCCGAAAAGGTTGGATGACCTCTATAATTGATTTGAAATGTGTTTGGGTAGTTTAGGACTTATTTGGTTAGGTTTGGAGGGTCCATTTGACCCAAATTGTTCCTAATTGCATTTTGTGAATATCTCACTTATTTGTGAGAATTTTCAAGTACGGGTTATGGCCATAAGTCATAATTAGTGCCAATAGGCATGTGATGAAGTTTGACGGTAATCAGAGGTCAAACAAAGAAAATAGGGTATGTGGAAGTTGGTTTGGTTGGGAATCATGCAAAATATTATGTGTAATGAATACAATTTGGTCCAAATTGATAAACAATGTGGTGCATAATTGATAGGACATAAGCTTAATGAATTAGGGTTAAAATCCATGTCAAAATATCAAGGTTTGAGTGGTTAAAATGTGCCTAAAAAGTCCTAGGCAATGTATGGTTCCAAGGTCCTAAAACATGGCAAGTTGAAAATGAAAAAAAGGGTATTAGGGCGTGATCCATAACCAGTGGATCACACAACCCTCAAAATTTGGCAATTTCCCAATCTGACAAAATTCTTCATGGCTAATGGGAATTTCCCACTGTTAGTAGATTTCTTCCATGGCTAGTGGGGTAGGTCGTAGATTATGCTGCCTGAAAATGTTGGTTTTTCATGTTTTATGCCTTTATGCTTGACCTTTTGTGACCCTTTGCCTAGGGTTTTGACCTTTTTTCTCTTAGTCCCTTTTGGAACTCTTTTTCATGCATTTTAACGCATCCATGCTTGAGGAATTCTTCTTGAATCCAAGCAGTGTTTTAAGATTATCGCCACCTCTAATTGTTGTTATGGATTTTGGATTGCATCTTATTATAGCCCTTGATTCTTTTAACCTAGTCTATGATGCAAGTGGTTGGTTTGTGATTGAAATGTGAAAAATTTATTTGCATTTTTGTTAATTATTTATACTTGTATCAGGATTAGGTTAAGAGAATCAAGGCGCTACAGAGACCATTCACATACATTATCATGGACTACAAATATACACCTTCAAGATGATTTGAATAATTCTAATGCAAAATAACTAAATAAATTTTCCAAATGACTATTAGATGTAGGAGTGAAAAAAATGGTGAGTCAAATGATGATTATGTGATAATAGAAATACTTTAAATATTTCTTATCATTGATTGATCTATAGTCCAATGTGCATATCTAGATTTAATGAAAAATACATGAATGAAAGATTTCTTCAATCTCTAGCCATTCTGGCATCTACTATCTATATCTTTGATAAGATTAATGATTACATTCTTTCTTTAATTCTAGGTGATGAAAAGAGAATATTTAAGTGATGATGCTATTGATAAATATTAACTAGTTCAAAATTTAGTCTTGGAGACACTAACACTACAATTTTTAAATAAGCTTACAACTTTTAGGTCTGTTTAATCATAAAATATGAATAAAGGCTAGAACTCTAATTATGTTGTTAAGAAATTTGGATACGAGATCATGCAATGGAACTAGACAAGTTATGACAAAATTAGCAAATCATTGAAGCATGGATTATATCATTAAATATTATAGGAAATCTAACTTACACTCCTTACATGTCAAAGCATTCTTCCTAATTACCATGGCCTTATAGACTCGTAGCAGACAATATTGATTGTCTCATATTCTATGCCTATCAAGAATTCTCAAGGTCAATCATTAGCTAATGTTGGATTATATTTATCCAGAAAAGGTTTAAAGATCTTAATACATGATAAAGAAGACATTCCTTAAACCCTGTAACCAATGCTATCTTCAAAGAGATCATCCAAAATCTATCCATCGCAAGTAAAGCTACAATTATGCATGAAGGGTTGAATGACAACCATGTTACAATGTAGCGCTCTACAAGGCTAGACTATATAATGCATTATTTATCTTTTACAAAATATCTATTGTATATATGATTGGTTTGTCACTAGCTAAAATCCAACATAATTTTATTTTATTTTTATTTATACTACCAAAGTTTTAGATGATTTTGTCATTTTTGAACTTGATAATTTAAGTTACTTTGCTTGGCATATAGTACCATCCATTTAAATATATATATATATATATATATATATATATATATCATCAAATTCTTTCATGTTTACTAATTAGAGTAATTGATATAATAAATTTATTGATCCTTCAAATAATAATCTATATAAATTATATGTGTATTCTAATTTCAAGGTTAAGTGTAAAATAACGCGGGTCTAATGGAAGTTATCCTAAAACCCACTGTATAGTTTAACAACCTATTAATCTTAGCCTTAAATATATCTTTATCTTTTTAAAATTTTTTAAAATAAAGATACCTCATCATAAAAAAAATTCTTAGTTTTAAGCCCTCTCTAATTTCTACCATGATAAAAAAACATTGTCATTAAAAGTGTTGATGTGGCTAATATTTAGCCACTTCAGCATTATTACATCACGACATGTGTCTATTTTTTTGACTTAAATATATATTAAGCCTTTCTAAAATTTTCAAAATAGATATACCTCCTTTTAAAAAAATAGTTTTAGGCCCCTCTAGTTTTTACCATGATAAAGAAAGGCATTCATCATTAAGTTGACTTCATTAAGTGTTAAGGCGGCTAACGTTTAGTCACCTTAGTACTGCCACATCACGCCATGTGACAAGTTTTATTTAGAATTTTTTTAAAAAAGTTCATGTCACTTTTCCCCTAATTTCTACACACTTTCATCCTTCTCTCTCCCTTTATTCTACCCCTTCCCCCTTAATTTCAAAACAACCAAATATAAGAGGTGATCGAGTGAAGCATATATCTGAAGGGAAAAAATAACAAGGAGATAAAGAACAAAGGGAAAAATAATGAAGAAGAAAAATCATTAAGGTTCAAACATTTCCGTCGAAGGGGTGATGACCTAAATCTTAAAACTTTCTTTAAATCTCTTCAATGGTTTCCCCTGTTTTATATGATTTTCCACTATTCTTTATTTCTTCATATATATGTTTCACCTAGTCATGTCTTCTATCATCTTATTTTGAAATTTAAGGGAGGAGGTTTAAGTTCTTTTTTATGTTACTAGCTTTGGGTCTTTGTGTGGCTTAC
Organism: Clitoria ternatea; assembly: GCA_037962975.1. Classification (NCBI taxonomy): domain Eukaryota; kingdom Viridiplantae; phylum Streptophyta; class Magnoliopsida; order Fabales; family Fabaceae; genus Clitoria; species Clitoria ternatea. The sequence goes on along the minus strand of CM075669.1, from coordinate 48,432,914 downwards.
TATGTATTTAAAATGGGCTAATGAAGTTGATATTGGTAGTAGGGTGGTGAGGGGTACTTCTAAAGTTCTCGTGTTAGTTATTCTGACGGCTCAACCGATGGCACGTCCGCTCCTCTCAGGTACAGGGAATCCAACAGGGCTTTTGTTGTACATCTCTAATGATGACCTTCTTTTCTAATTCATCTTGCCTGAGGGTTTTATGAAGAACAACAATAAACAATTAACAAAAGGGGTGAGTTTATCTCACTCTAGTCTTGTTGGAAAAACATGCAAAAGTGTACCATCATGCTTGACAAATTTCACACATAAGCATATCATAAAACAAGTCATACATTAAGCATAAATATACCTCATTGCCATACTTAACAAGTATTCTTATACGATTTATTAGCCTCTTCTAGTCTCATACTTGTAGCTACTCATTATAAATATTCTTACAATTATTGATTTCATTACCCTTATTAAATTTTCCTAGTATGATATTACTACCAGATTATGCACAGATACATATACTGACTACAATTTATTATGACACATAGACTACCAATTCCTTACTAGGCCAACATACAAAAACCTTCACTAGTCCACCATGATCCTATCATGTCTATCCTAACATTCAATCAATATCATAAATTCTAAGGTTCTCTAATCAATCAAGACTAACACTTATTCATTTCTATACTAGTTACAATATATCAATCTTGGATTAATTATTTTTAAGGCAATCTAACAATCAACCATCATTGCAAACAGTTACATCCTATCAAATCATGCTAGCCAAACATGGATATTTTCATCACACCATCCATAATCACGGTCAAATATGGTTAGTTATTTAAGATGTTATACATGAGTTAGGTGTCTTATGGTTATCTTATCATTAAGTGTTTCATGATGCGAATGTGGGCCCATACAACATTTTACTCATTAGAGTTGTCCTACCATAGTACAAATATTGGGCACAATGCTTCTGTATTAGAGCGATCGGAGTACACCAATTTCCCCATATATATATATAGCTAAGGGACACAGTCTAAAATTCATAATTTGTGATCACATTAAAATGGAATTGGCTTCATACAGCCTCAAAAACACCCATCTTTAGTCAAATTATATCGTCTTGCTTTGGGTTTCCTAGTTCTAGGTGTGACTCTAAACCATTGGGTGCCTAACCCAATTATACTCCTAAGATCATTACCTCAGGGATCAAACGAACATGTTCTCCAATGTACCCATCATTGTAACTCTAGTATTGAGTGACAAATCACAACCCTAATGTATATGATGCATGTACAATGCATAATTATTCTATCTCAATCTTTACTAATTCTTATTATCATCACTGGTAGGGTCTTTCCTTGATAAGTCCTTTGTCCTTAATGTCATCGGAAACCTAACAGATAAGTCCTTATTACTTAATATATTCATAGTTATATATTCCTTAGTTTATTTATTTATACTTAGTTAACTTAGTTGTCAGTGTATACTTTAAGCTCCATTATATGTATATTATATATATATATATATATCTTAGGTTGGATATAAGAAATATGTTAAAGAAATCAATACCCTTTTTAAAGCAAGTTGTCATACGAATAAAGTAGTTCTTTATATAGAGAAAATAATTTTTAACTAATTAACATCTTGTATAACCAAATCTTGAACTATATAAATAATTACACATATATACCTATATCCTCATTCTCAGGTCCCTAATCTTCATTGAATATACGTGCTCTTAAACACTCTCAAAGTTAGGGTCTGAGATCTAGGGGTACCAGAAACTTATTATTTTTATCCTTAGATCGCTATAGTGAATGTCGTCCCGTAGCATGTGTCGCTATAGAACTTTGTTCCTTGGTCTTAACGCTTGAAAACCCCTAAATTAATTTAAACTTTGGAATACTTCTTTTAAAATTTAGGAAATGATTTAACTTCAGAATACTTCTATTTAATTTTAAGGGTAATATCTACCCAAAACTTCTTTCTTGTAAAATTTTTAGTTTTGCTGAACTTATGAATTTTTATACTTCTACCAGGAAAACCCTAAACTAGTTAATCTAGAAATCCAATTCGAATAACTTTTCAAATACTACTTATCAGTATAAAATAATTTATCATTCATAAGTTAAGAAAACATTAGTCCATAAATTTCATGTTTAATTAATCTCTGGTATTGTATTATTTAGTTTTCCTTTTAATGACAATTAAGGATAAAGTCTTAATGAGCTGTTCAATTTTATAATTCTCAATCATCATCACTACGCATTATACATATATCCATCATATATATCTATATATATATATATATATATATATATATATATCAATGCCTTCACAAGGTACTTTAAATTAATATACACATATCAGCATATGTCATCACATGTTAACACCCTTATCACTCTTATCAATATCTATTTTTTTAACAATTACTCATCATAAATCCTACCGTGACTTTAATTCATTTTTATATTTATTCAACCATACAAGTGTAATCCTTACACACATTCCATCCACAATGCACATAAATATATCAATATACATCAGTTAGCACCTAACATCATACATCTCAAACAACAACCATTATTCCTTAATATTTTTATTACTATCTCAATTCAATATTTTTTCAAGTTAATCATATCATTCAACTTAATTAACCATAATTTATCTTTATTCAAATTACCAACAAACACTAGTAGACTTTCATATAAAGCAAATACATTCCACAGATTCTCATGGAAACTTACATGCATCTTTACAGACATAAACCATACTACTATAATTCATTAAGTATACCATCCAAATCAATCAAGTTCAACATTCAAATCATAATACACACATGCATCGTTTTCCACATTTAATTCACTAATTTCATTATTTTAACCATTCATTAACCCCCTTTTTCTATTCAATTTCATATATGACCACAATATACATTACATATATACATAAAAGCCCATTTCAGCACTCTAAATTTAGGACTAGATTGCATATAAAATTTGTATATTTTTTGCTAAAAATTTAGTACTTTAACCTAAGATTCAAGTGCCCTTTCTTTGAAACTTCACATATAATCTCATAATTAATCCTTTTACTAATTTTACTCACTAGTGCTTTAACCTAATTTATTTAACTTCATTTCCTATTTGTTCAATTTTTTTCCAGTATTAATAAGTTAATTAATTTTTCTCTTTCAGTGGCCAAAATAAAAATTTTCTTTGCTTAACCAAAATCTTAATTTTCTTAATTTTTTATTCAATATCTAATATTATCTTTCCAGCTTGCACCCCGAGTCCATTTTAGCACCAAATCATCATATAAAATTTAGAATTTATCATGCAAACAACTCATAAATATTTTTAGCCAAAAATCACATTTTTAATATAAGAATTTTGCGTGCATGACTTTTAATCATGGTTTCTCTCCTATCCATTCCTAAGCATGAAATTTCCAACATTCTCATCATATTATTTTTGCATGTTAAAATCAATAAAAATGGGAGAGAGTTCCATGCATGTCTAGACCAATATCAAGGTAGAAAATGCAAGCCTTTTTTTATAATTTTTTACAAACATTTAGGAAAACTTTTGGCTTAAATCTTCTCTTCCAAAAGTGAATCAAAACTAATTTTTCACTTACATGCAAAAACATTTTCTACCTTCATTTGGTGATGAGACCCAAGGGAGGTTCCTACACCTTTGCAGGTAAAAAATTCCAACCAAGAGCAAGGATAACTCCCCCTTTACCCAGGGTTTTGGCATGATCCTTGGGCAGCACCTTGGACTTCTTTTCCTCAGTTTTTTGGATCCCAAAACGGCTCTAAGGATGGCTTCAAGTGGCTAGAATCCAAAGCTGAAATGATGGCTCTTTGGAAGGTGGTGGCCGCACCTAAGGGTGATGAGAAATGGTGGTTTTTGGCTTTCAAATATACATGCAAGATGGGAAATGAAACATGCATGGTAATATGATTAGAAAGCTAGAAAGAAAAGGAGTAAAAATAAGAGGAAATAGCCATGGAGCTCTTGGCCATGAACAAGGAAAAATGGGAGCATGAACCTTTCACCTTCTAGCCAACTTGCATGGTCTTACTGGGCTCCAAATGAGATATGCATGGTTAAAGGATTATTGTTGTGAGGTTGATGGTGAGAAATAAATGGCCTAGGGTTGCAAGGAAAATAATGAAGGAAAAGGTTCTTGAGTTAAACCTTTGTATGCATGGCTCTAGGGCTCCAAGACTTAACTAAACTTAATGAAAAAAGACAGTGGTGGTGCCAGAAGGATGATGGTAGAGTTTTGGAAAAGAGATGGTGGTGGTAGTAAGCCTTGGTCTTGGAGGAAAGAAATGGTGGAAACATGGTGATGGTGTAATTCGGTTGCTAGACATTAAAGAGACAAGACTTATGATAGGAAAAATTTTAAGTTTTTGAGAAGAAATGATGGTGGTGGTTTAAGGTTTGTTGTACGATAGTTAGATGTGGTACATGTGATGTTAAATGGTGATTTTAGGTGGCTAAATGATGCTGGACTGTAAAGGGAAATGGTGAGCCTTTTCTTTGAGAAGAAGGACGTAAAGAGAAAGAGATGGAAATGGGCAAATTTTATTAAGTGAAATGGTTTCACTTCCACGACAATGCTTAGAAATAATGGAACATGATGTATCTTGATTTTTCACTAAGTGGCATATGTGTAAGCTTTGCATTTAGCATGGTTAATTAGTGGAAATTCAGCCATCAGAATTTAGCCTTGTAATTGCATGGAAGCGTTAGGTGGCAAGTGGTGAATTAGCATAGTACTTAGTGGAATTTAAGGTGGTAATGATCATTACCAACACATGGCCATGCAAGAGTGTGGTAATTAGTGAAATTAATTCAGCAACATTCAGGCTTAGTGGATAACAAGCGTTGGGCTAAAAGGTGCATATGAATGAATTAATAAGACAAGTGTATACATGGCTTAATGGGTAAATTCAAGGTGACACATCACTACAAGGTAAAATATTTGTTTGATGTGATTTTAAGGAAATAATGAACATGAAACTTGTTCCTGATTCTTTTCTTATTTCAATGAGCTAAAGAACGCTTAATTCTGATAACTAGGAAAACTATGCTGAAATACCGAATGATGTCCAGGCTAGATACAAGGCTACAAACCAATGGCTTGTGATGAAAACTGGGATTTTTGGTTTTAGAATTGGCTTTTGGTTTCTTCATAATTATAGAAAATTTTGTTACGAAGATTTCAAGACCAACATCACTCGAATCGGACATCGGTAGGTGAGTTTATGCAACAAACAGTAGAACAAGTGCATAATCATTGTATTTAGGATGAATAGGACCAAGAAAACAAAATTAGGTTTTTGAAAAGTTTTAAGGAATAAATCAGACAATGAATTTTAATTAATTGGTTTAACCCCATAGCCTACTCGTCTCCTTAAGATCCCGATGTAGGATTTTCTTCAAATCCTATAAGGAAAGACATATCTTCCTCTTAAGTTCCTTAAGATCCAATCCTAGAGAGCTCTAAATCTTAAAACAAAAGCTGAAATAAAAGAGCTATGGTGTAGGTTGAGACTTAGATGTAGTGCAAATGGTGAGGAAATGGCTTGGAAATCCTAGATCTAGAGCTAAAGAAGGTGGAGTGATGAAGATACAAGGGAGAAATATGTAACCACCACTCTACCTAGAGAGAGATAAGGTTTAATGAAGCTTTTCCACCTTGGGGAGGAGTTCAAAGGATAAGAAACAAGGAAGAAAAAGCTAAGCTTAACTTTCTAGAGAGAAGTCATACTCTATCTCACTAAAACTTCCCTTAAAATTCAAGTTATGGCAAAATACAAAGGAAATGAGGTATATATACCTTCTAGCAAGTTTTGGTCACCTAATGGGCCTTAGAGATACCCCTTGACCCAATCCTAATTACCTAAGCTAATGGCCCAAAATACAAGCCCAAATAAGAAATATGCAAGCTACAAGGCCCAAAAAGCAAATGGCCATGCAAGGCCTAAACAAAAACCTATTTCCTAAATCTAATAAATTCCTAAACAAATAAAAATGACTACTAAAACTTTTATAGACAATGACAAGGCCTAAGGGTGGCTGAAAGGAGGCCAAACAAATAACTCAAAGAACCCTCACTCCAAAATAGTGCAAGTGAAACAAGTGAGGGCCTTCAAATGCTCCTCCTTGGGCTTAGGCCCATCCAAGGAAGTCATCAAAAAAGCAAAGGTCTTTGGAGTGTCTCCTTGGCTTTTTTGACCCATGACCTAGTTAAAGGGCCACTGAAACTCTCCAAGAATGTTTATGTAGGATCCAGGGCTTCTTTATAGGTGAGGCCTATGTCATGCTCCCCCTCTTCAAAAGGATTTGTTTTCAAATCTGAGGCAACCTCATCTAGCTTATCTGCAACACAAGGGGTTAGATCAGAAACATTAAAAGTAGCATTGAGCCCATACTCACCAGGGAGGTCAAGTACATAAGCATTATTATTCAACTTCCTAAGAATATGAAATGGACCATCACCTCTAAGGTTGAGGTTTGACTTCTTAAGGTTAAGAAAGCGTTCCTTTCTTAGGTGAAGTCAAACCTAATCCCTAACATCCAAGACCACTTCCTTTCTCTTCTTATTAACATATCTAGCATAGTGATCATTTTTGTTTTGTATATGATTTTTAACCTCCTTATAGAGTTCTCATGCAAAAGATGCTTTAGCCTCACCATCCATATGAAGGATATCATCAGAAATTTCAAGAGGCAAAATATTTAAAGGTGTAAGAGGGTTAAAACCATACACAATCTCAAAAGGACTATGCTTGATGGTTGAGTGAACTACCCTATTATAAGCAAATTCTACATGTGGTAGACATTCATCCATGACTTAATGTTTTTCTTAACTAGGACCCTATGAAGAGCAGAAAGAGTCCTATTCACAATCTCAGTTTGACCATCTGTTTGTGGATGACAAGTGATGGAAAAAAGGAGATGAGTTCCTAGCTTGGTCTATAAAGTCTTCCAGAAATGGCTAAGGAACTTGGTATCCCTATCACTAACAATAGATCTAGGGATTCCATGAAGTCTAACAACCTCTTTAAAGAAACGTTTTGCAATATGGCTAGCATCATCCACTTTATGGCAAGGAATAAAGTAAGCCATTTTGCTAAATCTATCCACTACCACAATGTCCCTTTGGGTCCAAGGTAAACCAAACATAAAATCCATACTAATATTGATGGTTTAAAGTCAGACTTAGAAGAGGGGGTTAAATAAGTCTTAGACTCTTTTTTGCACAGAACTTAGAAACTTTTTAAGCGTGAAACTAGAAGACTTTTGAACCAGACTTTATAAGAACATGGATAGAGAGATTGAACACATAGAATTTATACTTATTCACTTTTTACTCAAAAACTACGTCAAGTCCCTTCAAACTTGAAGGATTTCCGCTATTGTAAAAACACCTTTTATAATAACAGCACCAGACCACGCCACAAGTATTGTTGACTCCAGCCACTTCTAACTTAAACCCAAATATTGTTTCAATAAGCCACTCCTGGCTCAATCTCAAGTATTCTTTCAAAAGCCTCCTCAAGCCAAACAACTTTTTTTGAAAGGAAACTAAGGATGGCAACACACCAAACTTTAACACAAATAAGGATTTGAACTAAGAGTTTGTGTTTGTGTTTCTGATGACTTAGTGCATACACAAGATACAAGATAAGAACTGATACACTAAGTATGAAAGGCAAAGACTACAATCTGCTAGGAGCAGAACAACAAAGAAAATCTTTACTTTAGAGAAGAAAGCTAGGACTGTGAACTTGAAATATGAGCTTTTGTGAATATGATTCTCAGATATGTTTACGTCGTTAACTTCTTTAAGATTTGAAATCCCTTTATATATATATAGGCCTTTGAGATAGTCGTTATGAAACCATTGTAGGGATTTACCCGTTGTGAGCATCAGACCTTGAAGATGAGGTGAGGACAAAAGGTCTGGTATAAGAAACATTAGAGCTTGCACTAAAATAATGTTCCTTAAGAGCTTTAGAGCAAAGGACTTTTTGTTGGCTTTCTTCTTTCAACTAAGACGTGCAGAGCATATAGGGTTGACCTTCTGAAAGCTTTTTTAACATAAAAGCTAATCCTCATCAGCTTTTTTGAAATGCATAGAGCAGCTACATTGGTTTCTTCTCATGCGAGCTTTGGTTCTTACACTAGATTATCTTCTTTTCTCTTTTGATGATAAGAGCAATCTCTCTTGATAACAACTTGGTTCAGAGCATCTTCAAAATAAACTTTGATGTTGTTTGATGCGAGCTTTGGAGTAATGTTCTTGTTGCTTCAAAAGTCTTCGGTTTGATTGATGAAGCAAGTACACGTGCTAGGTACTTAGTAGTCTAAAAGTTTGGATGAGCGCACTTAAATCAGACTCTTCTTGAGCATTGTTCTAGGATTAGACTTTTCTTGGGATGAGCTTGTACATACGCTATTTTTTATCTCAGGCAGACTTGTTCTAAAATGACTTGCATGGCTTAAGACAGACATTTTAATTTGTGGACTCCCCCTTTCATTTGTAACCTGTGTATCTTATGTTTGTATCCCGAAACATTTAATTTAACAGGTTAGATAACACACGGATAGAATTTATTTAATTTAAATGCCTTAATATGTGTTATTAATAAATCTTGGGGTCTGGAAAATGATAATCGATAATTTGAAATCCTTTACAAACCAGACTTGGTTCTAACAAATATCAATCTAAGGGGATGTAGGAATGGGAAAAGGAGTGTAAAGGCCATGAAGTGTGTGACACTCTCGATTAACTAGGACGAATTCCCACACCGGAATGTCCCACTTAATTAAGGAGTCACTAGTTATTTAGAAAAGCAGAAGTTTTTTTGTGTTCGGTGATCATCAACACATAGTTTGAAATAAACATAATAATAACATAGATCGATTCTTTAGAACAGTAGTGTACTCAAAAGATACAGGGCTCATAATCTCCCAATCATACAACCACATTACAGCATAACTTATAACTGAAGTGTTGGGACCTACAACAGTCTCGATGTAAAGGCAAGTACAGATACTCTACGTCCGCAACTCGATGTCCACTACTGTAGATAGTCTAGGTCTTGCTCATGTTCACCTTGTCCTTCAGCTGATGATCACAAAAAGGAAAACTAATACACAACATAAGAGGGGTGAGTAAAAGCTCTTAACCCACAAGATTTCCATGCAAGGGTAGCCATAATCATTCTACAAACATAAATATATTAGACAGAACACTTACCAACATAACTACACAGCAATCCAGGAGGTACACAAAGACAATACAAATCAACAGAGTTAGGAATACAACTATGGCATGCTATGCATGTGTTAGGTTCATTATAAATTATCTTGATTAAATACCAATATGCAATGGGGCCCAACTCCCTCTTATCAATCTCGCACATATCAATATCCATTGTGCATATCAATCCCACCTTATCCCCTTGCCCAACTAGAACAACCAGAGCTCGCGTCGTTCTGGTTTTCACAAATAGGTAAAGACACCTAGCCCTATCATCAATAATGGCCAATCATATCTCAGCAGAACGACCACTCTACGGTCCCAATTACACTTACTCTAAGTTGAAGTATACCAGATTTACCATGGGCTATCCGATCTCGGGCGCGACTCCGAGCCATTAGAGGTCTGCCCTGGTATACTCTTGAGACCACCTGCAGGGTCAGAATGTCGTTGTTCTCTAGTGTACCCATCACTGTATGCTCTAGAGGATCACTCTATTATCCCTTCGCATACTCCATATGCAATATGCAATCTACTCACTTTATCATAAGAGTGCCTGAGTTTTAGACAAAACCTAACTTTCCGATCTCCTTGCCCTTAAAGCGGATTGATCAATCATTATGAATCCTTTTTTTAACAAGTAAAATTTGTGTACCAAAAGCCTCGGGTGCTAGATAATAATTTTTCCTAGAAGCACTTGAGGTTAGGCCTTAAAATAAGCCTATATCGGAAAATCTTTTCAAAGTCTTAAGTATCTAAATATTTCTAAGTCTTGTTAATGAAATATAGTAAAATATTTGTTTGCTTAATATTATTTTCAAAACAATTCTCTAACTCCATTATTTTTTAATTCTACTTCTAAAAATGGGTTTTAAATTAAAAATATTAAACTTTCTTTAAGGAAAATGTACGTAAAATATCTAGTGTTCCTTACAACATCTCGGGCCATTTAACGGTATTGTCCCATCATATTAACTTACGACGAAACTTATTTTATTGGCCTTTAATTTCATAATCACTAAGACCTCTAGTTATAGTTGTTAAAAAGTCCCTCTAAATTTTTTGAGAGAAAATAACTTCCTTAATACCAAGAAAGCCCTAAATTTTTCCTATTTTGTGTCGTTTTATCGAAAACTTCATTGTAGTCGTATTTCTTCTAGAAAATTCTAAATTGAGTGATTCCAAAGCTAAAATTGCTTAACTATACTAATTAAATAAAATTAAATTAGACTTATATTATTCCTAGAAAATAGATTTGCATGAAAATGCTCAAATCGCCACATTTCGTTGTTTTATCTTTTGTAAAAACCGCATTTAAGGACAAGCATCGTGTAAGGACATCTCTAATCATCTTTACTCATTTGGGTAATTTCCAATCATAATTTTCACATTATTCATCACAAAATTCATGCCCAAATAGATTGCCCAATTTTCCATCTTTTACTCACATAAATGCATTTTTAATCGTTTCCAATCACCGTTCGCGCCTACACTCAGGATTCTTTTTAGTTCTTTTCCGAAACAACCTCTTATACACATTTTTATCATCACTTCCACAATTATAAACATGCACAAAACAACAACTATATCATGTTACTCAAAAAGTCATAATTAGCACATATTTAAAATCCATTTTCACTAAATCAAGCATATAAAACGATTATCATGGAAATGACATTTTAATCACTTTAATTCACAAGATTCCAAAATTACTAATCTTCCTTAAAACTTCATATTTATCACCAAAAATTCAACATCTAACCATGAACACCATCCATGACTATTAACTTACTAAATATCAAGACCTTCATGTAATATATTAAATTTATGACTATTTCTTCTAAGAATAAAATTTTCTAAAAGCAACAATACCCATCACAATACTTCTTCAAAGTCATATTTTTAAGCACATTATTTTGCACAAATTTAAAGAAAAAGGAGATATATCATGTAACATCCTAAATTGAGAATTTTAGAAAATAATTCATTAAGGATCGGTAGAGTTTCTTTTTAATTAAAAAGCGCTAGACATTCGTTGCCCAAGTTAGGGATCAGTGAAGAATTTCCGAGTCTGACTTCGGACGAGTGTTTTTCTTGGAAAGGAATATTCCCAAGAGGATTGATTCTGAACGAAAAGGGGCTCTAACTTCGAATGAGCACCTTTCGGGCAAAGACGCTCCCAAGTTCCATACTTCTGAGTGGGTTGTTTCCGAGAGTACTTCCGAGCGAAGAAAAACTTTGATTTCGAATGAGTACTTCTCGGGCCGAGATATTTCTGAGTAGTGAATTCCCGAGTGGGGTATCCCCGAGTTGAGTGCAACTTTCCCGAGTGGGATGTCTCCGAGTGCGACACTTCCGTGTGCGATGGCACCGAGTGAGACATTTCCAAGTAGGATAGCACCAAGTGAGACATTTCCGATTCCCGCGTGGTATGGCACCGATTGAGACATACCGAGTGAGTCTTTTCCAGGGGAAGTACTTCTGGACAGAGAAAGACTTTAACTTCGAATGAGTACATTTCCGAGTGAATAGTTCCCGGGGGAAGTAAATATCCGAGTGGTGAACCCCTTCATTCAATTCGTGCTTGGGTGTCTTAAAGATTGCCTAGAGCCTGTACTCGGGCCCATATTCAAAGTTACCGAGAGCTTGTGCTCGGGTTCGTCTTCGAGATTGTCTTCGACTCCGAGTGATATTCCCAAGTGGAAAGATTTCCAAGAAAGGACTGAACTTCAACTCCGAATGATCCTTTCGGTTGTAAGACTTCCGAGTGACGCACTTTCAAGAGAAATATTTTCGAGTGAAGAAAGGCTTTGACTCAGGCAGAGATATATCCAAGTGAGATATTTCTGAATGAGGTGTCTCCGGGTGAGACATTTCTGAGTGATTCACTTCCGAGGAAAGAAAAACTATGACTGGGTGTTTCAAGCAGAAACATTTCCGAGCGAATCCCCTCCGAGTGAAGCAATTCTGAACGAAAAGAGACTCTGATGAATCCTTCTCGGAAAGAGATATTCCTGAGTATTTTCAATTTAATCTTTTTACCATGTTAGAGTCTGAATTTAGAAATATGGTCAACTACAAAGTTATTTTTCGTTGTCTTAGCTTTCCAACAAGACCAAATTTATTAAAATCCATTAATATATGAGAAAGATATGCCAAAATATTGAAACAGTGTCAGAATTGATATTTACTTCAATCATCGAGGCTCTTCCACATCACTATACTCTTGTTCTAAACTCTAGCAGATTCTCTTTTCTATTTTTTTCTAAGTATGGGACCCTCTCTATTGTTCTATCCTCTTTTCTTTTATTATCTTATTTCTTCCTTATCTCTTAATATATATATATATATATATATATATATATCAACACTTCCTCACTTCGTTCACGCCTTTTCCATCAACGATTTCTGTCAATCCTACCGTTGGATCAGCTTGAAATTTTGAGAGTGTAAACATCACCTCTAATCCTTTTCTTTTCCAATTTCTATTGGAAATTATCAATTAAAGAGGAAATCAATCTTCACTTCTTCTCTTTCACGTGGAAGCTTGGCTTTTAGGAAGAAGAAACTTTGAATTCCCCAAGTGAGGTAACTTCGGAAGGGTTCGGAGCAAGAAATTCAAGTCAGAACTTGTGAATTGTGATTGGATAATATCCAATAGCCTGAGGATCTACTGGAATTCTTCATTCTAGGTAGGGGGAGCGTTACATTTTAAATGTATAGTTTATGAACGGAATCGGGATAATATTGTTATCTTCAATGAGAAATCCTGAATATATGTGATATATTATGAGATATGATGTTTTCCGTTCATATGTGAGTGGTATTGATATTGAATTTATATGAGATATGAATTGTATATGTGATGTATATATTTATGATAAAGCATGAGATGCTTATGTGATGAACAAATATGAAATATGATTGTGGTTTCGAGGATTTCACAAAAAGACCTTGGGTGGGACTCGAGGCAAACCTCTTGAGCGGGGCTCGGGGTTTAGCCCGTGACACTACCGTTGTCGCTGGGAGTGATTGTGTCACGTGAGAGGGTAAACAGTTTGGTACCAGTAAAACGGCCGGATCAGCTGAGAGCTGAGTTATGGCTGAGAGCCAGTGTTGCAACATAAAATTAAAAACTTAATAATGAATGCATTGATATGATATGATCATTTGATGATGTGAGAATGAATGATATATGATAAGATTATGTGATACGATTATGATTTATATGTGGTTATGAATTGGACATTTGATCTGATTCAATAACTGTCATTTGACATGTATATGCTCACCCCCTATTTGTGGTTATTTTTACAGTGGATATAGGACGCAGTGATGATATATGAGGTCACTCAGCAATGCATAGAGCATTATGTATATATATATATATGTATGGTACATGATGCACATAGTTGTTTTGTAGTAGCCTTGGTCGGCTCTTGTGCATAGTTTTGTTATATATATGTATACATAAATGGGCAAGTTGATGTAATGATGACAGTGTTATTATATTAATCCAAAATCCTGTTTTAAAACTGAAATTTATTCGCAAAAAATTTATTTGGGTTTTAGAAATCTAGTTTTAAATATTAGGATGTTTTATTTTGGTATCAGAGCAGGCTTGAAAAGGTCCAAGGCCAAGGTTAAGCTACTAAATGCTATGAATTAAGTGAAATCATATTATGGTTATTAAGTATTATAGTTGAGGAAATCAACTATAAATAAATTGCCTTCTTATCCATGAGAGGTACTAAAGTATGGTGATTATTTTCAGGATAAGAAATGGTTGACCCTCATGGTATGGATGCAATGGTTGCTGCCTTCCAGCGTTTTGTTGATATTTTAGAAAGGCAGAACCAACCCCAAACGTCTGACAATCATACTATAGATTGTTTTCTAAAGCGTAAGCCAACTGAATTCCATGGAGGCTTTCATCCTGATCAAGCTTATGCATGGATACAGAATCTGGAAAGGATTTTTGACAGTTTGCAGTGCACTGAGGCATAAAAAGTTGAATATGCTGTGTTTATGCTTCGGAAAGAAGCTGAAAATTGGTGGAAGATAACTAAAGCTCGAATGATAGCTGCAGGAACTGAGTTAATTTGGGAGAATTTCAAGGGATGTTTCCTTGAAAAATACTTCCCAGACACTGTCAGGAGCATAAAGGAACTAGAATTCATGGAGCTCAGACAGGGCAATCTTAGTGTGGAAGAATATGCAGCAAAGTTTGAGGAACTCTGTTTGTTTTATCCTCTTTTTCAGCTGCCGGGTACTGAAGGCTCCAAGTGTATTAAATTTGAGAGTGGTCTGAGACCAGAAATCAAGAAGGCTTTTAGACACCAAGAAATCAGGAGCTTCCCTGTTCTTGTTAACAAATGTCGAATTTATGAAGAAGATGACAAAGCTTTTACTGGATCAAGCAGTAGATCTGACAGTTCTTTCAAGCTTCAACCTATTAGTTTTAAAAAGCCAGGGAAGTTTGCTAGAGGTGGGTCATCCTCTAAATCCAGAGGCCGAGGAAACTCTGGTGGTCGTTCTGTGAGTCATCCGAGGGATGTCAAATATTTTAGATGTGGTGGAGACCATTATGCCAGGAACTGTGATAAAGAAGAAGAGGTTATCTGTTAAAATTGCAATGAAAAAGGACATATTCATCCTAACTGTCCTCTTTTGCAACAAACTGAATCTAATACTAGTGTAAACCGTGGAGGCTTCCGAGGACGAGGCCGTGGGAATGGTAATAGAGAAGGCAGAGGAAATAGTGGATGTGGTAACAATTCTATAATGCCTAAGAATGATCGAGCTGGAACTTCTAATTCACCAGCTGCAGGCAGAGTTTATGCCATCACTGCTGAGGAGGCTGCCCAAGCCAATGATCTTATTCAGAGTAAGTGTTTACTTGGGGATACTATTCTTAATGTGGTGTTTGACTCTGGTGCAACTCATTCTTTCATTTCTAATGATTGTGTAATGCGTATGAGATTACCTGTTATTGCTATGAATTGGGTATTGAATGTGTTTAACCGACTGGTGCTAAACTATGGACTTCTATGATGTGTGAAAATGTATCCTTCACTTTGGGTGATAGGAGTTTTATGGCTGATTTGATATGTCTCTTGACATTGTCCTTGGTATGGATTGGTTATCAGCCAATAGGGTCGTAGTTGATTGTCAAAACCGGCGGGTGATCTTTCCTAATCAGAATGCCAATAATTATGAAATTCAAGGTATATCTCAGCTATTTATGTTATTCTGTATGATTGATGGAAAGAATGAGTCTAGAATCCATGATATCCCTATTGTGTGTGATTTCTCTGAGGTGTTTTCAGAGGATGTACCTGGTGTTCCTCCTAATAGAGAAATTTAATTCTCTATTGATCTTATTCCTGGAGCTGAACCAATCTCTAGAGCTCCTTATAGAATGTCTCCAGTTGAATTAGCTGAATTAAAGAAGCAGGTTGATGAATTGCTTGAGAAACAGTTTATTCAACCTAGTATATCACCATGGGGTGCTCCGGTGTTACTTGTTAAGAAAAAGG
Organism: Clitoria ternatea; assembly: GCA_037962975.1. Taxonomy (NCBI): domain Eukaryota; kingdom Viridiplantae; phylum Streptophyta; class Magnoliopsida; order Fabales; family Fabaceae; genus Clitoria; species Clitoria ternatea. The sequence continues at coordinate 48,417,087 of CM075669.1, read as the reverse complement.
ATGGCAGTATACAGTTATGTGTTGATTACCGCCAATTAAATAAGCTCACAATCAAGAATAAATATCCATTGCCTAGAATTGATGATTTGATTGATCAGTTATGTGGTGCTTCAGTCTTTTCTAAGATTGATCTGCGATCTAGATACCATCAAATCTGAGTTAAAGCTGCTGATGTTTCTAAAACGGCGTTCAGGACTCGATATGGTCATTATGAATATGTGGTAATGTCGTTTGGTGTGACTAATGCTCCTACTGTGTTCATGAATTATATGGACAACATTTTTCATCCTTATTTAGATCGGTTTGTGGTGGTATTTATCGATGATATTTTGATTTATTCTAAGTCTCATGAGGAGCACGAAGAGCAGCTTCATTTGGTACTTCAAGTGCTGAAAGAGAAGCAATTGTTTGCTAAATTATCTAAATGTGAATTTTGGATGGACAAGATTTAATTTCTGGGTCATGTTATCTCTAGTGAAGGTGTATCTGTTGATCCTTCAAAAATTGAAGCTGTTATGACTTGGGAAAGACCTAAGTCAGTCACTGAGGTCAGAAGTTTCATGGGTTTAGCTGGTTATTATCGGAGATTCATTGAAGGATTCTCTAAAATTGTATTGCCATTGACCAAGCTAACCCGAAAGAATATTCATTTTGTGTGGTCTTCTGAGTGTGAACAAAGTTTCCAAGAATTGAAGGCTAGATTGACTACTACTCCTGTATTAGCATTGCCTAATCTGCAGGAAAATTTTATGGTCTATTGTGATGCATCTAAACTGGGCCTAGGATGTGTATTGATGCAGAATAGCAAAGTGATTGCTTATGCTTCACGACAGTTACGACCGCATGAACAGAATTATCCTATGCATGATCTTGAACTTGCAGCTGTGGTCTTTGCACTGAAAATTTGGAGGCATTACCTTTATGGCTTTAGATTTGAAGTGTATAGTGACCATAAAAGTTTGAAATATCTGTTTGATCAGAAAGAACTGAATATGAGGCAGAGGAGATGGATTGAATTTTTAAAAGACTATGATTTTGATTTGAAATACCATCTGGGGAAGGTGAATGTTATAGCTGATGCCTTAAGCCGGAAATCCATTCATATGGCAGTTATGATGGTTAAAGAGATGGAGTTACTCGAGCAGTTCAGAGATATGAATCTGCATGTGGATGTTTCTTCACATGAAAAAGTGACTCTTGGTATTTTGAAAATAGCCAATGAGTTTTTAAAGCTGGTGTATATGCATCAGATATCTGATACTTATTTAGCTGAGATGAAAGAAACTCGGGCTAATGGTAAGGACTTGTTCTTATCAGAGGGTTCTGATGGCATTTGGTGAATAAAAGGTCAAATTTATGTACCTGATTCTGGTGATTTATGACAAATGGTACTCAATGAAGCATATAAGAGTATGCTGAGTATCCATCCAGGTACTACCAAGATGTATCATGATTTGAAATTACATTTCTGGTGGCCTGGAATGAAGAGAGATGTGGTTGACTTTGTGGCTCATTGTATTATCGGTCAGAAAGCAAAGGTTGAACATCAGAAACCATCTGGTAGTTTACAACCTTTAGAGATTCCAGTATGGAAATGGGATGCTATTGCTATGGATTTTGTGATGGTATTACCCAGGACTCGTAGTGGTCATGATGCTATTTGGGTTATTGTGGATAGATTGACGAAGTTTGCATATTTCTTGCCTATTAATATAAGTTACCCTTTGCAGAGACTAGCACAGTTGTATATCAGTGAGATCGTTCGACTGCATGGTATTCCATCTTCTATTGTGTCGGATAGAGATCCGAGATTTACTTCCCGATTTTGGGGGAGTTTGCATCAGGAGTTAGGTTCAAAGCTTCGATTGAGTTCGGCCTATCATCCTCAAACAGATGGGCAGCCCGAGCGTACTATTCAGAGTTTAGAGGACTTGTTGAGGTCCTGTGTGCTAGAGCATGGTGGTAGCTGGGAGCAATACCTTCCATTGATTGAATTTACTTATAATAATAGCTATCACAGCAGCATAGGTATGGCTCCATATAAGGCTTTATATGGCAGGAAGTGCCGAACACCTCTTTGCTGGTCAGAGACTGGTGAAAGCCTAATGTTAGGGCATGAGATTGTGCAGCAAACCTCTGAGCAAATTCAGATGATTAGAGATAAAATGAAAGTATCCCAGGATCATTAGAAAAGTTATTATGATAAGCGAACGAAGCCGCTTGAGTTTCAGATTGGTGACAGAGTCTTTCTGAAAGTTTCTCCTAGTAAAGGCATTGGGAGAGCTTTGAAAAGTAAGAAATTAAGCCCGAAGTATATTGGCCCATATGAAATATTGAAAAGAGTTGGCCCTATAGCTTATCAAATAGTGTTGCCTTCTCATTTATCAAATCTACATAGCGTGTTCCATGTTTCTCAATTGAGAAAGTATTTGCCAGATCCTACCCATAAGATGCCTAATGATGACATTGAAATCAGGGAAAACCTGACCACTATAGCTGAGCCTACTGGAATAGTGGACTGATCTGTAAAACGTATGAGAAGCAAGAATGTTCAGTTGGTCAAGGTTGCATGGCAGCAGGATCAGTGTATTATGCATACTTGGGAACGTGAAGACGCTATGAGGCAACAATATCCTGAGCTATTTCATTAAGGTATGTCTTTATGTTTAAATTTCGAGGACGAAATTTTTGTAGGAGGAGAGAATTGTAACATCCTAAATTGAGAATTTTAGAAAATAATTCATTAAGGATCGGTAGAGTTTCTTTTTAATTTAAAAGCGCTAGACATCCATTGCCGAAGTTAGGGATCAGTGAAGAATTTCCGAGTCTGACTTCGGACGAGTGTTTTTCTCAGAAAGGAATATTCCCAAGAGGATTGATTCTGAACGAAAAGGGGCTCTGACTTCGAATGAGCACCTTTCGGGCAAAGATGCTCCCAAGTTCCATACTTCCGAGTGGGTCGTTTCCAAGAGTACTTCCGAACGAAGAAAAGCTTTGATTTCGAATGAGTACTTCTCGGGCCGAGATATTTCTGAGTAGTGAATTCCCGAGTAGGGTATCCCCGAGTTGAGTGCAACTTTCCTGAGTGGGGTGTCTCCGAGTGTGACACTTCCATGTACGATGGCACCGAGTGAGACATTTCCAAGTGGGATAGCACCAAGTGAGACATTTCCGATTCCCGTGTGGTATGGCACCGATTGAGACATACCGAGTGAGTCTTTTCCAGGGGAAGTACTTCTGGATAGAGAAAGACTTTAACTTCGAATGAGTACATTTCCGAGTGAATAGTTCCCGGGGGAAGTAAATATCCGAGTGGTGAACCCCTTCATTCAATTCGTGCTTGGGTGTCTTAAAGATTGCCTAGAGCCTGTGCTCGAGCCCATATTCAAAGTTGCCGAGAGCTTGTGCTCGGGTTCGTCTTCGAGATTGTCTTCGACTCCGAGTGATATTCCCAAGTGGAAAGATTTCCAAGAAAGGACTGAACTTCAACTCCGAATGATCCTTTCGGTTGTAAGACTTCCGAGTGACACACTTCCAAGAGAAATATTTTTGAGTGAAGAAAGGCTTTGACTCAGGCAGAGATATATCCAAGTGAGATATTTCTGAATGAGGTGTCTCCGGGTGAGACATTTTCGAGTGGGTCACTTCCGAGGAAAGAAAAGCTATGACTGGGTGTTTCAAGCAGAAACATTTCCGAGCGAATCCCCTTCGAGTGAAGCAATTCTGAACGAAAAGAGACTCTGATGAATCCTTCTTGGAAAGAGATATTCCTGAGTATTTTCAATTTAATCTTTTTACCATGTTAGAGTCTGAATTTGGAAATATGGTCAACTACAAAGTTATTCTCCGTTGTCTTAGCTTTCCAACAAGACCAAATTTATTAAAATCCATTAATATATGAGAAAGATATGCCAAAATACTAAAATAGTGTCAGAATTGATATTTACTTCAATCATCGAGGCTCTTCCACGTCACTCTACTCTTCTTCTAAACTCTAGCAGATTCTCTTTTCTATTTTTTTCTAAGTATGGGACCCTCTCTATTGTTCTATCCTCTTTTCTTTTATTATCTTGTTTCTTCCTTATCTCTTAATATATATATATATATATATATATATATATATCAGCACTTCCTCACTTCGTTCACGCCTTTTCCATCAACGATTTTTGTCAATCCTACCGTTGGATCAGCTTGAAATTTTAAAAGTGTAAACATCACCTCTAATCCTTTTATTTTCCAATTTCTATTGGAAATTATCAATTAATGAGGAAATCAATCTTCACTTCTTCTCTTTCACGTGGAAGCTTGGCTTTTAGGAAGAAGAAGCTTTCAATTCCCCAAGTGAGGTAGCTTCAGAAGGGTTCGGAGCAAGAAATTCAAGTCGGAACTTGTGAATTGTGATTGGATAATATCCAATAGCCTGAGGAGCTGCTGGAATTCTTTATTCTAGGTAGGGGGAGCGTTACATTTTAAATGTATAGTTTATGAACGGAATCGGGATAATATTGTTATCTTCAATGAGAAATCCTGAATATATGTGATATGTGTGATATATTATGAGATATGATGTTTTCCGTTCATATGTGAGTGGTATTGATATTGAATTTATATAAGATATGAATTGTATATGTGATGTATGTATTTATGATAAAGCATGAGATGCTTATGTGATGAACAAATATGAAATATGATTGTGGTTTCGAGGATTCCACAAAAAGACCTTGGGTGGGACTCAAGGCAAACCTCTTAAGCGGGGCTCAGGGTTTAGCCCGTGACACTACCGTTGTCGCTGGGAGTGATTGTGTCACGTGAGAGGAAAAATGGTTTGGTACCAGTAAAACGGCCGGATCAGCTGAGATCTGAGTTATGGCTGAGAGCCAGTGTTGCAACACAAAATTAAAAACTTAATAATGAATGCATTGATATGATATGATCATTTGATGATATGAGAATGAATGATATATGATAAGATTATATGATACGATTATGATTTATATGTGGTTATGAATTGGACATTTGATCCGATTCAATAACTGTCATTTGACATGTATATGCTCACCCCATATTTGTGGTTATTTTTGCAGTGGATATAGGACGCAGCGATGATATATGAGGTCACTCAGCATGCATGGAGCATTATGTATATATATGTATGGTACATGATGCACATAGTTGTTTTGTAGTAGCTTTGGTCGGCTCCTGTGCATACCGGTTTTGTTATATATATGTATACATAAATGGGCAGGTTGATGTAATGATGACAATGTTATTATATTAATCCAAAATCCTGTTTTAAATATTAAGATGTTTTACATCACACGGCCACCCATTTCAAAAAGGAAAAATCCAATTTTTACTTATTCGACGACATGCATGTGATTTTTAGTGAAGCACCCAAATTTGTACAGCCTTAGAAATTATTTTTAGTTCATGAAAAAGGTTATGTTTTAGTACTTAAATCTTGCATAAAATAAAGGTTATTTTGGTCACAAGGAAGTAAGGTTTTTCAAGCATTTGCAAGTAGAATCATGGTGCATGCAACCTTCAAAAGACAACCCATTTTTCTACAGCAACAAAACATTAGGAGGGAAACATTTTCATGACTTAAATTTTAAAAAATTCAAGAGAAACTATAATATAAGGTTCAGCCATGGTGGTTCCCAAAAATGAAAATTAATTCAACAAGTTTGTAGCAATTTAGAGCGTTCAAAAGTTCAAGTTTGGGAACAACACCAAGGTATGAATCTTAGGGTGATTCATATTACAACATGCATGAAAAATCAAAGAGTAAAAGAGAGAGCACTCCCTCTACCTTAAAGGTAGTCACAACCGTATATAAGTGCAACACCATATATAAGTGCAACACCAAGAGCAAGGAAATGAGGCTTTTTAGTGAGTTATGGGCGTGATTATGAAGAGGAGAAAGTCAGGTGAAGGTGCTATTATGGAAAAGTGGAAAGAATTGGTAAAGTGTTTAAGAGATAATCATGTTTGCAAGGAATTTTAAAAGACAAGTTTAATGCTAGTATAGAGAAGAAGTGAATGGTTAATAGCGTGAAGTGATAAAGGAAAGGTAGGGCTGATTTGATTTTGGTAGCTTAGGAAAATTGTTCAAGTGTTTTGAGAAAAAAAAATTTTTATGCATGCAACCTAGGAATCTCCTAGTGTTTCATAACTAGCCTAGGATGAGAAATGAGTGGCTAATGCTTAAGGCATGTTCAACAAGTGTCTCTCCAGCAATTTAGATTTTAAGACAAGGAGTTAATTTAGGGTTAACAAGTGTCTTCAAGTGGTGAGGGCTGATTAGGCCATGTTGCATGAAGGGGTTGTGGTGGCAAGTTCCTGGAGCAGTAACTTGTCTCGAATTTTTGAATGGGTTGTAGTGTAAATTTGGAAAAACACAAACCATAAGAGGTGTAGATCTATGTCTCTTCTTTAAAACGAGGTATGGTATAGAAAATTCGACATTGGACGAGGGATATATGCCCCAAATATGAAAACTACTCCAAGTTGTAACATTTTATAGTTTAGTGAACAAAACAAAATTTCTGGGATAAACGGGTAGGGAATTAGCTTTCGTTCCCTTCATTAAAGTTGTAGAGGAATGAATCTAGAAAATTTTAAAGAAAGAATTGTCTAATTTCATGGTCATACAAGTGAGAAAAGTGGAAATTACTAAACATGTGTCAAGTTGTAACAGTGAACACATGAGGTGGTGTAATAGTTTTAATTCTGGGACCAAACATGTAAGAATGGGATTTTATGGTCAACATCAAAATTGTAAGAAATTTTGATACGGGAATTGTGAGACAAGAACAACTCAATTTCATTAACGGGAGGGGAAGTTATGTTAAAAATACGAACATATGCGCAGAATGACTCTAACGATTAACTTTATTTTATTGAGATAAATTCTTAGGGAACCGAGTGGCTGAAATTGAACCTTGGGACCTTGACAAAAATTATAGGGTACGAGAAATACAGACACTGTGGGACAAGGATGACTCAACTCAGATACCCCGGGTATTTACTTGGCCAGAACCGGTGAAACATACAAAATTATGAATTAAAATTGTATAGTTTATATATTTTTATTCAAATACTAAGTTTTTCTTAACTAATTAATAAGTCTCCTTACTCAATTAAATCACAAATACTTATTTAATCCTTTAAAAATATCAACACAAACGTATAGATTAAGTTGGTCTCAACCCAAATATCATTGCACATAAAATCAACACAGAAATAACACACCTTGGCCCAAGGACCAATTACACAAAATGAGGGATGTTACAAGGTGAAACCTTAGACTTGGCCTTTTTACATGCAAGGCACCTAGAGTAAAGCCTTTGTATGCCATGTTTCATATAGGACCAATAGAAATGTTCACTAAAGGTAGACAAAATCTTGTCCCTCCCAAAGTTCCCCATGATAGTCAGAAGTGAAAATGGTAAGCCTCAAGAACCTTAAAATGAAGTTTGAAATTGTTTCAGTGAAGTGGGTTATGGTTTCAGAGGTTACAATGTTAATCGCCTTTCTTTAACTTCTTAATTTTAGAGCTTTGGCGAATTTTGGTAGAACCTACATTGATTCGGAGCTTCAAGAGCGCGGAGTCGAGGTAAGGGGGTTTGCTAGGTTAACATTAATGTAGAAATTTTTTATGCTATTTGGTGTATAGGAAAAGGATAAATCATAGCCGCTGCTAGTCAAATTGATTAAATTTAATGATGTTACGATGAATAACTAAAGGATGATGAAGAATTAAATTATAACGAGAGAATGGAGTTTTAAATGGGAATAATGGTGAGTTATGAATTATGTGAAATATAAATGGTTATGGACCTTGAGAACTGTGATAAATTAATGAGTGGATACATGATTAATTGTAATTAGGTTTAATAATTGGAGGACTATAGTGTAGTTTACGTTGGATAACTTAAATTGGGAAGTAATGCAATGTATCATAAGTGTATAAGCATGTATAGTAGTGCATAGAATAAAGGGTGAACCCAAGTTGGTTTATATGCATGCATATATATATGTATATGATGATGTATGTAAGTGATGGAATAATAAAATGAAGCATAATGAGTTGTGATTGTAAATATGTAAATTATATTAATGTAAGGATGAAATTATATGAATTGATGTACATTTAAAAATTATGGCATGAGTTTAAGGAGGATCTATGATGTAAATGAGATGGATAACATAATTGTATGTAATAATGAGATGAAATAATGATAGAAAGATGATTTGAGAAGGTATAATGAAATGGTGATGATTGAAATTATGCGGTATTTGAAAGGTAGCTTATATCATTAATTGCTTATGAATATTGATAATTGTGATGTGAATGATGAAATTAGACGAGGATAGATTTTTGATAATTAATATGTTGTCTATTGATGCAAGTGTATTGTACATTAATAAGGATGATGTGGTATAACATGATGAGAATCGTTGATATGTTTAATTCGTGGGAATGTTACTATTATGATGTATGATAAATTGCCATGAGATGAAAATGATTAATTGATGATGATTATGATATTGATGTGATAATATAGTCGAACTGATAAGTTGTTGATGATAGAAAATGTATGATATGGGTCGGGTCTATGTGGTCACCCTTTTATTTGAAATCAAAATTTTAATATCTATTGATGATATGAGATTATACGTTTAAGTCGGGTCTGAGTGGCTGCCTTTATGGTTAAATGTGGGTCGGGTCTGTGTGGCCACCCTATTTATTTAAAATAAGGCTTTTGTGCCAATTATTAAAAAGAGAGAGAGAGAGAGAGAGAGAGAGAATTTAAAATGGATATATGTGATTTATGTGATTGGGGACGACCAACGATATATTTCGCCCCTTATTTTTGACTCTCGTGGTCAAGTAGGATCTAATTGAGCTACCTAGTAGTCAAGTAAGACCCAGTGGTTGAGGTAAAGAGCTAAGCAGGACTCGGTGGACCAAGTCGAGTTCACTGGGTGTCAAGTAGGATCCTCAACTAAAGGATGATCCTTTTAGTATCCGGATACTAGCGATTCGATATGCTTTGATTGAGAGCCGGTTGTGCTTTGCATAATTTAAATTGAATGATGTATGATAAATGCGATGGTTATAAATTTAATGATGTATGTGTATCACTCTATGGTTGTAGTTGATGTGATGATAGAAATTAAATGTAATGGATTGTGAAATGTGAATTGTTTGTGAATGATAGAGTTAAATTACTATAGTGAATGACAATTGTTGATGAGTGATGAATGAAGGGTTATTATGAATTGAACTTTAAAAGGTTGTTTGTGCCTGAGTGGCTGAAACGGTCCCTTTTTATAGCCACAGTGCCGAGACAAGATGATTATGGTTCATGTGAAACGATTTATGATTGAACTAGTCTAATCTGGGGTCAAAGATCCAGAGTGGGGACCAGCCTTAAAAGTCAATGATATAAGTGTTTATACACTGGTACAATGGGTATCCGGTATTATGGTCTGAACTCTCAGTGGGAGAATCTGGTCTCGTTGTCTTGGAGATCCTTCACACCAAGCTTTCACGCTGAAGATGGGCGAAAGGTGGTGTCACCTGCGGAGACTCTCTAACGCTCAAGTCAGTGAACAGAATAAGAATTCGAAGGAACTTGAGCAATGCAATAGTAAATAGAGAGTAAGAACAACATCACCTTTTCTGAGTGTGAGAATCGACTATTTATAAGTGAGCATTAAGAATGAATTGTTAGGTGTAGGTGGGGCCAGGGGACAAATAGTACACTGCTCAGTGTATGATTCTGACACACGACGCGAGGAGAGCCGCGTCTTCTGCGAATCCCCCTCGCGGTTGTACCTTGTACCTTCTGTCGAGTAACGTGGATACTTTCCGGTGTAGAAGGTACGAACCTAGAAATACCGGTATGGAGAAGGCCTCATACGGGTTTACAGTCCGGAGGTATACCTGTGAGGCCGGTGGCACAGTGAGAGCGGATACAATTACCTATATGCCTTAGGTACCGGTATTGAGACCGGATCAATGATAAAGATAATGTATGTGATCTTAAGAGGCGAAAGTAAGCTACCTATAAACTGATGAGAGTTAATTGTAATTAATTAAATGGAATCCAACTAGGAAGGTAGCTAGATTATGCTTTTCCTATTATATGTATATATGTTTCTGTATTAATCTTTAATTCCAGTCACTCACCCATTTGTTGTTGTTTTTAAGTGACTGATGGCAGGTGATGACATCGCGAGGCGAGCACTAAATGAGGCTAATGCGGAGTCAATGCCAAGGAAGAAGATTTGGATAGTTGATATATATGTGTGAATATATGTATGTATACAATATGTTTTGAGTCATTGATGCTATGATAATGATTATGTGAATATGTGTGTGTGTATGTATGCTTGGCGATGCATGATGCTTAATGAATGAGGTGTACAACCATTTTGATGATGAAATTATGGTGTTGAAGACTAGATTGATAATCATGAATGTAACATCTCATTTTCAACACAAATAGAAAATAGATATTAATATATCTTTCATGAGAAATACTTACTATAAGTTAGTTTATTATTATCATTTTTTATGAAATTTTGGTATTTATATTTAATTATTTGTTTTTTTAAAATAAAATAAAATAATAATAATAAAATGAAAATTGATCCGGTCTCAATACCGATATCCGATCTTCTATACATATTTCAACGTCTTTGATAAGACATCTACGTGTAACCGGTGTCATCGGTATACATCCGGACTGTAATTCCGTATCTGGCGTTCTCCCTATACCGGTTATCCAGGATAACACCATGACATCGGATAATACACACGTCACTATGCAAAAGACAAGGATTGTTGCTACAGGGATCGATCAATAATTCCCTGCACTACGAGCCAAATTCTGCTCACGGGAATGGTCAACTTGTTCCCTAATCCTAGTCTACATTCTCTACGCTCAATATAAAATAGCCACTTGACCCAATCATGCAGGTAAGTGCGCAATATAATAATGCTAATGGGAGTTGGTGGTTCCCCACCAACGAGTCCTCGTTAATCGAGCCAATCAGGTATATGAACTAACTTCATGATTGAAGTTAGGGATCTTGATCTTCTGGTTCAGCTCTTTACGACTGATTCCTCTCTGAATACATTCCTTACTTGGAATATAATCACTGACTTGAGCGTCGGAGAATCTTTGCAGGTGACACCACCATTCGCCCACTTCAACGCGTTAGGTCGGTGTGAAGGATCTCCAGAACGCCCAATCCGTTCTCTTCATTCTAAGACAACGGATACCTGCATCGGATACACATACATCCGGTCTACTTGACGGTATTGACATACTATTCGTGACTGGCTTGAGATCGGATCCCTTGACCCCGGTCCAGGACAGATCAAAAATATTTATGAATGAGAATTTTAAAATGACTTAATTAGTATTCATTGATTAATGAAATTATATTAATAATTTTGAATATTTTTATTATTCACAACTTTTATTTTATGTTTATGTTTTTATATATTTATGATTTAACTCTTATTAGAATTTTAAAATAAAATTTTGAAGGAATTAGACTATGGTTCTTTAGAACTTTTTGATCTACATAATATTTATAATTTTCTGAAATTTTTTGAATTTTTTTGAAATATTTTAATAAAATAATATTTTAAATAATTTTAAATTCATATAAAGTTACTTAAAATTAAAAATATTTATAAGAAAGTGAATTTAAATTATAAAAAAATTTTCTAAAATCCATTTCAAGTAGACTTATCTAAAAATTATCGGTTTGAGTAAAATCTTGATTTTTACCAATCGTAAAAAAATTGGAAACGTATCAATAAATTTTTATTAATAGAAAATTTTATATTTTTAAAATTTAAACTTTATAGTACTTATTATAAAATTATTGAGGACTGATATAATATCGCTAAATTTCATAAAGGACTGATTTTGAATATTTAAAATATACCGAGTAAAAGGTTACTATTTGGCTTAATAATTCAGCCGACATTTACTATGCAAAACACTGTGCATGTATGAAATTTTCAAAAGGTGCACAGTAACTAGGATTGAATTTTCAAAAAATGCACAATACTTTTATATTAAAATAATGGAATACATAGTAATTTTCCTTCCTATAAATACCGAAAGAATTCTTCTTTAGAATTCACAATTTCAGATTAAGTTTTCTTAATATAGTAGTGCTAGTGAGATAATGGTGGAAGTAAGAGAGAGAAATAAATTTTTTTGGAAGAAGGTTCTACTAAAATCCTAAGGTAAGAATACCTTTTTTTTATATTTTTTAGGGTTATTTTCATATCGTTTTTAGAAATCTATTATTATACTGAAAATAATATTATTTTAAGTTACTATTCTGAATAGTAAAATACTATTTCAATAGTAAATTACTATTTCAATAGTAAATTACTATTTACCGTTACTATTTACCTTTAATATTTACATTTTACTATTTACTGTTACTATTTACGATTTACTATTTATTGTTACTATTCATGATTTACTATTTCTTGTTACTATTCACGATTTACTATTTACCATTAATATTCACGTTTTACTCTTTATGGTTACTATTCACAATTTACTATTCACTATTCAAAATTTACCATTTCTGCTTTAAGTAGTAATCTTAATTTTCATCATATAATTATATTAAAGTGAAATTGGTATATTTTAGAACTCGGAGACAAGGCGCGCACGGACTTTCCATAACGAACCAAGATACAAGAGGTAAGGGGGAGTGGGATAGGAATATAATATGAAAAGACATAAGAATAATTGGAGGAGTCCCCTACTCTTTTAAAATTTAATAATATTATTTTAAAATAATAACTATTTAACTTAAAAATTTATAATAAATTTTAAATTGAGTATCTTGTGTAACTTGATCTGAATACCTATGTAAATATCTGGATAACCTATGCGAACTGGACTGAACTTATGCAAAGACTTGGACTATTATGACCTGTATAGACTAAATTATACCTATGCAAAGATTGGACTATATGGACCTACATAGACCTATACGAGGAATAGACTATAAAGACTTAAAATTAATCTTATTAATCTAAATAACTAATCAAATTTGAATTATATTTATGACTGATATTTAGTTGATTTGATTTGATTATAATTAATAATATTTGATTTTGATTAATGATATTGTGATTTATAATACTAGACTATAATTAATAATATTTGTGATTTAATGATATTTGATTGTGATTGATGATATTACAATACTTGATTATGATTGATGAATGATTGATGACCTTGTGATATGGAGTTTGAGCATATAGCAAGCATGACGGAAAGTTAAAACTCAGTAAGAATTTTCTTACCTTACTCTTTAAATTTTTATTCTAAGGGAAAGTATTTTATAATTATTTAGTCTTTTATTTCTTCTTAGAAATAATTTTTATTAACTTTACTTTTAATCTCTAGAATAAAATCTAGTATTAGAAAGAAGCTATTTTATGAAAATCAGAGGTTGAGATAATTAATTCTTGAATTAAAGAAAACTTTTATAGTTTTAAGTATTCTTAGTTAATGATTTAAAAAATATATATTTTCTTTTAGAAATCATAAATTTAAATTGGTTTTCCTTGATGAAATAACTAAAGGATATTTTATTATAGTCGAGATTTCTAAACTCAATCTAGTTAAGATTCAAATTTGGAAAGATTATGTAAATATATGAAGTTTTTTAAGAGAAAGTTTTGAGATATTTAAGGCTTGGAAACTCAATTTTGGTGAGATCTGAATTTGAAGACTGTACTAAATTTGTTTTTGTATAACAGAAGTTCAAAGAAGAACTTATGAGAATGTACAGTTTATTGAGATGATTTTGTGAACCTTTATAGTATTTAATAATTGAGTTTCTAAAAGTCTTAACCAACTAAATATGCGAGTAGTTCATGCATCATGAATCATTAAAGAGAAATGAGATGTGATATTGCCTAGGGACGGATTATAGAAACCGATGATACATTAGAGGAGGCTTAATTGCGAGCCTTGGGATGAGAGGGTGTGTATAACATCCCAAAATTTCAAGTAAATTTTTTGCAAATAATTTAAATTTTAAAACAGAATTTTCAATTTAACATAATAATGCAGTCGGCATTACATCAACTGGCTCATTTATGTTTACAAATATTTTACAAATTGGTATACACAGGAGCCGGCCAAGGCTACTACAAATAACTATGTACATTATGTACAATACACACAAATACATAATGCTTCGAACGGCTGAGTGATCTCACACGTCGTTGTTGGGTCCTATGTCCACTGTAAAACTGACAACAGTAGGGGGTGAACATAAACATATCAAATGATAGTTATTGAATCGGATTAAAAGTCCAATTCATAACTATATATTAAACATAAACATATCGCATAATCTCATAACATCAACCGATCAATTCATCATGTTATTGCTCCATAACATATCAGTACAAACATATGCTCAATCAAATGGGTCCATTATTAAGTCTTTTAATTTGTGTTACAACACTGGCTCTCCGAGCCATAACTCAGCTCTTAGCTGATCCGGCCGTTTTACTGGTACCAAACCGTTTGCCCTCTCATGTGACACAATCACTCCCAGCGACAACGGTAGTGCCACGGGCTAAACCCCGAGCCCTGCTCAAGAGGTTTGCCTTGAGTCCCACCCAAGGTCTTTTGTCTTTTGCCTTGAGTCCCACCCAAGGTCTTTAGTGGAATCCTTGAAACCACATCATATTTCATATTTATTCATCATAAAAGCATCTCATGCTTTATCAGTATGCATCCCATGCAATCATATATCATGAAAAATTCATGAAAAACATTCATATCATCATCAATCACATATCAACAACATATTTCCTACTGCATCTCATGCATAGGAGTAATCATAATTCACACATCACATAACAACATCAATTACATATGAACGGAAATATCACAATTATCATAAATATGTATAAATATATTTAGGATTTCTTATTAAATACAATAATATTATCCTGAATCCATTCATAAACCATGCATTTAAAATGTAACGCTCCCTCTACCTGGAAATAAGGAGTTCCTCAAGCTATACCCAAACACAGCTCACAAATTCCGACTGGAATTTCAGTTCTGAACAGTCAACAACTTTCTCTCTTAAAGCTCTTACAAACTTTTCACGTTAAAGAGAAGAATGAAGATTGGTCTCCTATTTTTATCGATAATTTCCAATAATGATTGGAAAAGAAAAAGATTAAAGGTGATGTTGACACCCACATAATTCCAAGCTAATCTAATAATAGGATTTGACATAATTCGTTCATGAAAAAGACGTGAACGAATAAAGAAGTCTGATGTACGTATATTAAAATATAAGGATAAAACAAGATAATGAAAGAAAAGATGATAGGACAATAGAGAGGGTCCACCACTTAGCAAAATCAGGAAAGAGAATCTGCTAGAATAGTGACGTGGAAAGCCCCAATAATTGAAGTGATTATTAATTCCGACTCGGTCTCGGTATTTTGGGCACATCTTTCCGAGAGGATTCAACGTAGCCTCTGTCCGTTTAGAATTCCTTCATTCGGAAGAAATTCACTCGGAATGGTTTCATCCCATGAAACACTCAGCTTTCCTTCCTCGGAAATGTCCCACACAAAAATATCTCACTCGGAAATACCTTTAGAAATAACTTATTCAGTTATATGTATTTCTGTCTGAGTCAAAGCCTTCACTTACGTCACTCGGAAGTCTTTCATTCGAAATTATTACTCGGAATCGAGGTTCAGTCCTCTCTCAGAATCTTTCCACTTGAAAGGATCACTCAGGGTCAAATTCAATCTCTATGACGAACCCGAGTACAAGCTCTCAGCAACTCTTTAAAACACCCGAGCACGAATTAAATGAAGGGTTCACCACTCGGGAACTCACCACTCGGATATTATCCACTCGGTAACTATTCACTTAGAATATACTCATTCAAAGTTGAAGTCTTTCTGTCCAGAAGCACCTTTCCTGGAAAAGACTCACTCGGTATGTCTCAATCGGTGCCATACCACTCGGAAACCAGAAATGTCTCTTGACGTCGTCCCACTTGGAAACGTCTCACTCGGTGTCATCCCACTCGGAAGTGTCGTACTCGGAGACACCTCACTTGGAAAGTCACACAACTTGGAGATGCTCCACTTGGAAACAGCTTAACTTCTTACTCTCGAAAGTATTTTAACTTCCTACACTCGGAAGTAGTTCTCTCGATCATGTTTCACTCAGAAACGTAGAACTTAGGAGTGTCTTTGCCCAAAATGTGTTCATTTGAAGTCAGAGCCCCCTTTTCACTCGGAATTATATCATTTTCACTCAGAATTCTACACTGATCCTTAATAAATTATTTTCTAACATTCTAAAATTTAGGATGTTACAGTGTGAAAGGGTGCTTCAGGTGACCTTGGGTCGCTCCCTAGTGTCGGGTACTTTCACAATAAAAACTTTCTCGGTCTGACTAGTCTCTAAGTGTTTCCACGCCAGTTGAGTTGTTCATATGCCATGAAGGCATTTATGTTATTATTATCCGGAATTATGGAATAGTGTAAACTCCTGGTTGGCCCAGTGTAAACTAAAACTTTAAGGGCCCATATGCATAGAATGAATGAGATGATAGTATTAAAAATATTACATGACATTCATGTGATTGTGACATTCTATGTGGGTGGTTGTGAATGAAAATATAATTGTTATGTTATGAAAACTCTACATTCATAATTGATTATGTATATGATTGTGATTGAAATTATTATATTAGATTGTGAAAACTCTTATGCTTATGTCTTATCTGTAAAGTATTATATTTTGTTTCTCACTCTTTCTTGTTTAAATTTTGTGTCCAAAATATATGTTATATGATTTATAGCTAGCAGTTCAACATGAAAGGATAAAATTACAAGAGGGTAAATTGGTCTCATCCTCAATCGGATAGGAGAAGAGATGTGACAAGAATAGGATTCAAAATCACCTGGTTTGAAGATAAGGAAATAATTGGTTACAGTCGAAGTAGAGGTATTAAATCATTAGTTTTAGTTTACCTTAATACAATATTAAGTTAGAAGATTGTAAATCAATGTAAAGGTTAAACTTTAATAAACCTTATTCTTTGGATATGATACTGTAATCTTTGATCACTTATGATTTTCTGAAAGTTCATTTTATCATTATGAATAATTTGAAACTTTTTACTTTCAAAATTCAAAGAAAATCAGATATATATATATATATATATACGCCCTTGTATACACGAGATAGGAAGTGATAAATATGTATATCTTTCTAAAAACAACAAGAAGAATAGATATATGTCTCGTGTATATAAGGGGGTGTTACAATGAATGTATATGCATATTGGTAGGTTATTGTGATGATATTATGTGGGGTGTGATGGATATGAATGGTGATTGAATGATAAATAGGTATTAGTACGACTATGTGGAAAAAAGAAAAGGCGCGTTTTAATCAACTAGAAGGGTGAAAATGAGTTTTGGTGGGATCCAAAATCCCTGGAAGGTACCAATAGGACCCTGGTGGTATTTGTAATGTAGTTTCACAGGGAGAACAAAGTTTGAATTGCAATTGAAGTGATTTAAGGGTTGTTGAATGAAATTGAGTGAATTGCATTTTCATGCATCCCTTGTTTAGATGAAAGAATTTTTTAGTATGGACTGCACCAACAGGTCCAGAATTGGGGAAATATAGTACCCATGAAGTTTCGTAGCAATCAGAGTTCAAAAGAACAAATTAGGTAGTGTAGAAGTTAAGATACCAAATTTTGTAATAATTCTACATTTTGATATGGTGTAACCTATTACAACCTTTCCTGTAATCGATTAACATCATTATGTGATCTTGGTAACGACTACCAAACGACGATTGACTTCGTTCTCTAATCCTGACAATCAATTACAATGCAATCTTAGTAACCTGTAATCGATTACCAAAGCCAAAAATAGAGGTTTTAAGTGGTTTTTGAGTGGTGTAGCCCTTAGGTTCCTAGTGTTTATGGCCAGGGATGATTTGAAAGCGGAAAATTTACCCCAATTTTAATATAACCTTGGAATAAACTTTAAGAATTGATAAGAGGATGTTACAATCCACACTTACTCTGGATGTTTATGTATATTATTAAATTATTTCATGTTCAATATGTTGTATAGATATAGGTATGGTACTCAGGATTTAGAATTGTTCAAAAATCTAGGGTTTACATTAACGTAATTAATTGTTTATATTAAAATTTAATACATACAAATAAAATCAAATTATATAAAAATATAAAATCATAACCCATTAATATATATATATATAGAAACTATACATTGTTTACCAATCAATTATAACTTAGTTGGCAATAGACTGAGATTATGGGAAGAATCCCGGATTCGATCTCCACTAAACACACTTACACTTATCGATAGAAGCAAAAAACCTTAAATGTGAATAAATTTCGAAAAGGATTGTCTCCGAACAATTTTAATTGCACGTTAGAATAGTTGTTATAATAAATTTATCAACCCTTCATATAATATATGTGTGTATTTTGATTTCAATGTTAACGGTTACCCAACATGCGGACCAGAAATCATAAATTGGCTGGATAAAAAATAATAATTACCCATCACAATCATCTTCTCTTACTCTGCATGTTTAGCATCTACCAACCTATATAAAAAGGGGAGGGGAAGATAAACCAAAACTTAAATAAAACCTAGTCAACACTCCTATAAATCTACCGTGGCCACCGAGCCAGTGCTTAGATGATCAAAATTCAAGCACCAGCCATTGATTTGGATGTTTGTTTCTTGACATCCAATGGTGTCAATCCCTTGCCCAATCCAACTGGAGCTTGTTCTTCAACAGGTATTGATTGGTAATTTTTGGCATCAATTGGATCAGTTGAAGGAAAGCCATTGTCACTGTCATTGTCTTCCTTTTTTACAGCAGCTGCATCCCCATTGTCCACAGCTTCTGGTGTCATCCCCGAAGAATTCATAATATTGGGAAGCTGTGGAAGGGGAGGCAATGCTTGGACTTGTACACCATGAAGACGTAACAGACCCCTTTCAGCAGCCTTCCTCCTGACTCCTGCAGCTGCACGTGCTGCCCTTTCATCTATTCCCCTTCCTCTTGGGAGAGTCTCACCAACTAAGGCAGCACTGAGGGACTTGTTTGCAGAAGAACTTAAATTTCTTGATCCCCCAGCAGCTTCCAGTGCATGTAACAAATCAGGTTGTGCCTGGTGTAATACAGAAATCTCAATTTCCAGATAGATACAATTCAGGAGAAAAAGATTTAAAAAAAGATGGACTCATCTCTTGCAAGTTCAAAATTTTAAGTTCTCTTATTTTCTTAATAAGGTGATAAAAATACTAAGACGTGTAAACCTGGATATTGTCACCAAGATGGAATCTCAACAAGAGTTAAATATGGATAAATTTAAAAGCTTTCACAGGGAATCGCCACATGGAATTATATATGCCCAACCAAACAGAATCTTTTCACCTACAATTCAATTTAACCAATTGAATATGTCCATCTTTTGTTGCAGTTATAGTCATTATTCTTTCAGTACACATGCATGAGGCATAATCTTTCACATTAGCTACTAATTCCATCAGAAAATAGCATGACAAATCAAATGAACATAAGAAATAAACCTTAAAGATATCAATAGCCTTCCGAGTAGATGCTTCATTCAAAGCTTGATCCTTGAGCTTTTGAGCATTCTTCTGTAACAACAAGACGTGAAATGTGAATAAGTTATATTTTGTAAACCAAGTAAAATACACATGGAAATGATTTGATCACAGTTCAACCAACAAAGTGAAAAATAGAAAATTCACTATGGTCAATGACCATTAAGAGAAATGTTCAATGTTCAAAGTTGAACCTTAATCATAATATATCCAACTTCTCACTGTTGCTAAGAATTTATAGTGTCACAATTCATGGTTTGCCAATGTGTCATTTTGCTAATATGCAAATTGTAACTTAATTGCAAGGTAACTCAGCCTGTGCCGGTGAATGCCAGTAAATTTGCAAATAGATATTTCCCGACCATCAGGAAAACTGAAAGCCTCAATCCAGCTAGACCTCACTAGTCATCACTGACCAAAATAACACTTCTTTTCCTGATGTTATGAATTTTCATCCATGATAGTTTATTGATAAAGAAAATTCATATTCATTTTTAGTCAAAAGCAAGTTTGATTCTTTTAGCTTTTGTTTCTTGTGTGCTGTTTCTTCGATTAGTTTTGAATACGATAGCTTTATATTCTGTACATGTTTTGACAAATTTTTTGTTTGATTTCCTAAGAGAGAATATATTTTTTAAGCACTGGATTAATTTTAAGCTGTTAAGCATGGTTTTCATTTCTATTTAACAGAATTATTCTCAAGTAACGTTGCCAAATTCGTAAGAATTCGAATGCTGGACCAAACACATTAAGCATAGGCTCGCAGAACCCAATAACCATCAAATACTCCAAGAAAGAAAATTGAAGAAGCTATACATGGAATCAAATGTATTTACTTTAGTTTTCTCCTTGTGTCTTTCTTGAGAATGGTAAGTACTCCCAGTGAAGTGTTGCCAATATATAATTCCATAAAACAAGGGGAAACAGTTTGGATACCTGAAGTTCATACATCTTAAATTTGTTCATCCAGTTTTGTGCCTCTCGTGTCTTTGAATCATCTTCACCCACTTGTTTGGCAAGTATATCAAATGTTTTCTTCTCATGCTGTCAAACCAAACACCAGAATGACAACCGCCAACAGGTAATGAAGGGGAAAAATATCAATCTCTAGTACCGCAATTACCTGATAAGAGAGCTTGTAAGCACCTATACTGCTAAATGCAATAGCAAGGGCATGATAGCTGAGAGCAGTTTGAATATGCTCCTGACCAAGAAGCCTTTCATTCTTCTTCAAAGCTTCTTGCAAGTAACGAAGAGCTATGTCCATCCTTCCCATATCCTGATACATCATTGCAACATTGATGAAAGTTGATGCAATATCAGGATGATCAGGGCCCGATGACAAATTCAAAAGGATCAAAGCACGTGACATATAGCGGAGGGAAAGTTCTGTTTGGTTAAGTCCATGATAGAACAGAGCCATATTGCAATAACTGCAACAACAATAGTAAGGTCACACAATGTTCTAAAGCATACCATTATATAGCATGAACCATATATTTTGTAAATTGTCATTCTAATATGTATATTTGTGCATCGTGACATCCCCAATATAGCTATGCATAAACATAATAGTATGCAAATTCAAGGAAGCAGAAGAATGCAGAATTTCACAGTATTGGACAAATGAACCAAGATCAACAAAATAGAGAATGCCTGTGAGCAGTGTCGGGGTGATCCAGACCAAGACAATGTTCATTTATAATTAATTCCTTTTGTTGTTGACTAATAGCCCCAGCCATGTCTCCAGCATGATACAAAACCATGGCAAGATACCTGAAATTTAATAATTTAAATTAAATATACCATGTGGAAATACATATATTAAAAAACTGAGGATATACCTAAAATGGCCCCTGATATTTAAAGGTGGGATGCATTAGTCCTTGATAACATAAAATGTCCCTAGAGGTCGCTAAATGCCACAAGTACTGTCCTTTAATGTGGGAGACATTAAACTCTGAAAACGACACATGACCTGCCAATGTGAACTTTAAAGACTAAAATGGGATTTTAACATTTTGAAGGAATAATATGTCCGTGAATTTTTTTTGGAATCAAATAGAGTCTTAAACAAAATACATTGGCTAGCGAACTTCATAACAACAGACTAACATATTGGCTATATTTCTTAGACTTCATAAGGAATGTAACCAAAAATAAAACTTCATAAGGAATAGCAAGTGAAAATCATATATAAGAATCTTTCCACTACCATTGCCCAAGTCGAAAGCAGTAAGAATGCTGACTATGACTAAAAAATGCTATCAGGATCGCCCTAGCATGACAGAAACAACTATGACATACCGACAGCAATTAGCAACCTCCCGATGCATTAGACCAGTAACCTGCAGCCATTACACAACAATTATTTCACACATTAGGAACTCCTTTTAGAAAAACACAACAATAGGGAATTTCTTGCCTGCTGTAGAATTGAGAATGCCTCAGAAAATATAATGTGGGCTTTACCCAGCATGTCCTGTGTGAGAAAAATAGTTACCCAACCCAAGTTAACAAATTTTAGTTAAGATTACAATAAAGCATTCTTCAATTGTACTGGTGTGCATTTTAGTACAACTTTATCATCTTTGTGAACTTTACAACAAAATAAAAATCAAAGCCGATTGTCAAAACAGTAACCTGGTGACTTAACATCCAAAAATGTTAACAATTACAGATACAAATAATTTAGTTCACTAGCTACACATAAAATTTTCATTTTATACTTTAAAAATATAAAACATGATAATAACCTCTGCAAATTGTAGCTTTCCTGTTTCCACAAGTTCCTTGGCTTCTGAACTCACAGGAATTGAGTGCTTGACAATGGGCCAGAGACCTAAGATATCTGATGTCTGAAAGGGTGTTGTAGAATCAAGATCATATTTATGAGCTGCAAGGGTAATGCCAACCTGACAACCAAGCATAATTATGCTTCTTTACATTAAGCAGCGACTAACGAACAAGTAAATCAACATTCATGCTATCAAATCAAAAAATTGAAAACGTTGGAAATTCAGAGCAAGATAATAACAGTAAAAATCATTTGCATAAACCAATATATTCATATATGAACTGATCGAACAGAAAATGATAAATTAGACTTACTTTCAGACAGAGATTACGAATGACAGAAATTTTCTTTACACTTGACCTTGCATCCTCAGGCAACTCAAACTGCAACAAGTTGACTTGTAGCTCAAATATATAGCAACAGGATAACAGACAAAGAAATAAAGAAACATAGAAAGGATGCGGAGAGGACAAATTTCATAGTGCCAAGACACATGCATGTGCACAGAGGCGAGAGTTCCAATTCCATGTAATAAGAAAATTATATGATGACCACTGCCCTGCTGCTACTCATCTCATTCAACTAGAAACATGCAAAATAATGAAACGTGCATGCATTCAGTGTACTTTTAAGCACACAGAAAAATATATTAAGGTTACACAACAACTGATACCTTGTATTTCATCCGTGCAAATTCTTGAATGTTGAACCAAAGAGCTTCAGAGTACACACTCATATACAAAGGTTGACTATTTCTTAAGTATTCCCTGCCTTTCCCTCTTCCCTGCCCTTTTGAATGCTTTCCCAGAAACTGGTGCCCTGCTTGTTCCTGTAAATTAAAAGCAAATATGAAAAATTCTAAGGACCTCGTAGGCACCCTTCATTACAAACTAATTCACTGGAACTTTATAAAGTTTATGGGATGTTAACATGTTCAATATCGACTAGATATATGGCCAAAATATGACTTTGTCAGTCCTCTTCCCACTTGATCTAACTTTTCGGTGAGTTAGGCTCAAGCATTTCTAATATAGAATTTGACAGGAAATAAAAAATTTTATATGAAAAATAGTTTGTAATGCAAAAGAAGGAAAAGTCCACATATCAATATGAGGAATCATAGAATAAAAAGACTAGCAGATTAACTGGAAGATGTAGTAAACATCTCAAATCGATCCACCCATATAATATAGGACACACCCTTTTAGGAGTTCTGGACTGTGTGCCATTAGCAATTGCCTTTCTCCGAGGAGCTTGACAACTTCCAAATAGGCAGTTAAACAAATGAGATATTGCTGGTGCAACATCATGATCCTCGGTGTCTCTTACTATATCCTGAAAATTTTATTTCATTGTCAAACAAAATCATCGAATATCAGAAGCATAATACACAAAGCAAGCAGATTAAGTGGACAGGTAAATTTTAAACAACTATTTATCCTCTGTACAAGCGTATATACTCATACAGAAGAGAGTATATCAAATTACTAAGGCTCATTCAATATCTTATATCAAGGAAGTGATGATAGCATCCATATATTACTATATCCTGTTCTATTTATAAGGACCCTTTAGTCAAATCACATAGATTAAGAAAACAAGTCAAAATTAACTGATATATTAGTTTTTGAAAATTTTATTGTAAAATTCTATGTTTACCCCTATTTAAAGTCAAATTCTACTACTACGTTAATTGCAAAGAAACTAGAAAGGTTTTATAATCTTTAAGAATTACTATGAACAAACAACTAAATCATTTGAAACTTTGTAAGGGATCTTATATTAAGGACCATCAAAAGAAGGTCCTGTAAATAAGACCCGAGGGAGTAGTTTATATCAAACAGAATGAACTTTGGATGTAGAGCATGAGACAGTTATTAATCTAGTAGACAAGCAAGGAGAATCACTGCTTAAGTATCCAAGTGGATGAAAAAGATTCTATTACATTAATAATGTGCTTCGAAGATCTGACAACAATCTCATTAATACAAAGATCCCACAGATGCGGTAGATGCCTGATCCCATCAGCCACCTTTCACAGAATAACAAGAAACAGGACATATCAGAATTACCAGATGACAAGGAAAAGAAATGCCAAGCAAACTACTAAATCCCAGATAATTGGAATTAAATCATTGCAGCAGTGTTGTTCAAAATATAAACCATACTTTGCCAATATAGCGAACATTAATTCCATGAGCATGGAGTGCTTCTGTTAATGTCTGACCGTCCATGGGTGACACTTTAGATGTGCATAGATCTTCTATAAACTTTGAAATCACAATATCAGTAAGATACAGACTAGCTTTCCTCACATTATTTTCATCAGCAGCTATTTCCTGGTAATTATGATCAAACGAAACAATATAAGAATATCATGAAGGATAATAGTGAACCATGAAGTATCATGCAGAAAGCATGCACAAAGACCAGAGATGCAAAAAAGGATGAATGGGCAGACACATAATTAGATATAGATAGATAATCAGACATACACAAAAAGAATGATGGAATACCTATTGCTAGGCACAGATAAAAGAAAACTAAGATTCAGAATGAACCTCTGGGCTTCCAGCTAGTTTGAATTCAGTGAAAACATTAGGGTTGAAAACTATTTCATCGTAAAGATCAGTGTTCGCTGCAGATGCAAAAAGATGTTCTCTCACATCCTCGGTCTTCTTTTCCTTCACCAAATCCGGCAAAAGGTGTCAAAATGATATAACCACATTTTATAGGTGTTATATCAGCACTCAATCTGCAAATAAAATATCCCTACCCACTAGTTCAAAACTAATAACAAGACAAAGTCATTCAAAGTGATATTTGAGATACAGAATGCGCACAAAATAACCAATGTGTGGTAATCAATTAAGAGTGTAAGACAATGGAGTGAAACTAGCTCAAGATGATGTTGAAACTAGTTTATTTTCACAACATAGGCGGTGATGACATAGATACAAGACATAAGACATGGAGACCTTGAAAAAACTAACATTCCACATCATACCAACGTATAATGTGAAAGTCCAGATTATTAGGCAGGAAAGGGCAAAGAAAAAAATGTTTCATTAAAATACAACTTAATTACAATATTATATGTTTATATATATGCGCAACAATGCCTACCGGCTTGTCAGTTAGAGAATCATTGGCCAAGTTATCTTCAAACTCAGAATTAGTCTTCTTGGATTTTGATTTCTCTGCAGCCTGGGCCTGTTGTCAAAAAGGGCAAGCTTTGTGCAACAAAATATACAAAGGAAAACCCGAATTATCGTTTATATCAGAATGCTGTAGTTACCTGACAAAAGGAAGAAATTAATTCAGGTCTTAAGATACAAAATCGAGAAGCAGGTCCAGTACAGTTTGCATCCCGTGGAGTTACCCTCACCAAATCCAGAAGATAATGCCTGATTTAGTTTCAAATACGAAGAACATCAGTCCATAATATTGTCAAATTTGGTTATTAGGCCTAACTCAATTCTAAAAGCTAGCTCGTACAATGAGGATTACCCTCACCTTATATGCTTTTAATTGGCCATATCTCTAGACAATATGAAACTTTCAACACACCCCCTCACACTCAAGAATTGAGCATGGACAAATACAGGTGGGCCTGTGAGACTTATAAAATACCCCCTCTCTCAAGAATGGAGCATGGACAAATACGGCTGTAATCCAACAACAGATTTATGATAGACTTTGATACCATGTTACATTTGGATATCGACTCAAACTCAAATCTAAAAGTTAGCTCATAGGATGATAATTACCTTCATCTTATATATTTTTAATTAGCTATATCTCTAGACAATATGGAACTTTCAACATATATAATTAAAAAAAATTCAAGTCTGTGACTAAAATTGAGCGTTGCATTGCAACTAAGAACTTCACAAGCTTCTTATCCTACCTACATTCAAAAACGAAAAAAGGCCGGAATTGAATAACATATCAGCAATGTCCATATCACAATCTTAAGTCTCACTTGATCGTTGTAACTAGTAACAATATATGACAACCTCTAATGTATTGGTGTTCAAGTACAGTTTTCAACCATAAATATCATACATTACAAATATTAGCAATGCACAATCACAACCTGAAGTGTATTGAACATAACCTTAACTGTTACTTATAACCATTGTTTATGAACTTCCCAATATCAGTGTTCAACAATACCCTTCAATTCCAACATAAATGACAGGGAACGACCCAGAATGAAGTTAAATATATTACATAAGATAGATGATAGAAAATCAAATCTAATATGAAGCTTTAGAAAGCCAGCTGCGAAGTCACCAACTAAGATAGAAAATAGAAAGTAACAAAACCAACTAAAAAAAAAAAAACTACCGGTTATCACTGCCAACAATGCCTTTGCTATCCACTGCCACAGCTAATTTGGAAACATTTCCAGATCCATCAAGGACTGAATGTTCCTTCAAATGAAGATGTTTAGCAGCCTCCAATACCTTAATATGTAGAACTCAGAAAAGATGTAAACAAAATCCATTGGATAGAGAATATAGATAATAGCAGTCCCGTAAAAGAATGGTTATTAAAAATTTACAGATAAAAATATTGAAAATATTCCTGATTTCCTTTGGAATAAATTTTGCTTATGTTTTCTCCCCCTTAAGAATAGTTACACCCTCAATACGAATTCAATAAATGCTTCAAATTCAAATTTGATTGTCTCACTAAAATAAATTAAGACTTCAGCAGCCTTTTTCTTACCTTGGAATGAAACTCTTCATTCCACGAAATTTTCTTTCCATTGTCAAGAGAGCCATACAGGAGAGAGCCTGAACTGTCTCCTTGAAGAATGCCTGGTAAAACACTCTACAGAAAAATATCTAATTTGAAATCATGGCAGAAACTTGCCAGCAGAGATCAGCAGTTTAGAATTACACACAAGCAGTAAATTTAATCTAAAATCCACCAGCTTCTCATACAGTATTGAGATGTAACAATGCAAGATCATTAGTAACAACGATTGAGATGTAACAAAAATCTATGCTGAACATACACCAATCCTGATAGTATTGGGATGTCATGATATTTAGAATAATTTAACATGTGGGTGTCTGTGTGTGCGTATACACACACATGTTAATTTTATTTTTTTTTCAAAAAGAAAAGCTAGTGGCAGTAGCACTAGTAGCAATACTACAAAATATATGTCTATAAAACCAAATAGAAATAAAAAACACAAATGTTTTGGCATCTTTATTTAGGCACATTTCAAAGCCATTCCAGCTCCATATCTCATCTTTTTGCGCCTGTTTTGATCAGTTCAAATGCATTACATTGCATTCAGAACATTGAGAACAAAATTTCAAAATAAAGAACATACTGGAAAAATCATCAATCAATTCATACAAATCAATATCTGAAAGTAAGAAGTTATCAATAGGCATAGTTCAACTTCACAGCACACCTGAGCTAACACTCTGTGACCCCTGTAGTCAATTATAGCCACAGCAAGATTATGGAGTCCTGGGACATCAGCTTCCTGAAAGGCCTTTGTGCCATTCAAATCATTATTTGCCGAAGCATATGTGGCCACATCACTCTCTTCCTGCGGAAATTCAGTAAGGGTATCATGAGCAACTCCCACAACATTGATTTGATTTTCTGAACCGGAAGGTCCAGAACCAAGATTTTTCCCCCCATTTGCAACCTGGCAGTCAGAAGATTTTTCAGAAGACCTGTACAGGGTGCCTAAGTTCCATGGTTTTGAATTAGCATCTGTGGATTTCTTTGACAGTTGCTGAAGGTCAGTGTCAACAGCAACACTAAAGAATATATTGTTGTGCAGGAACCTACTACCAAAAAAACACTGATGAGAAATCAACTTATTGGGAATAAAGGCAAACTTTTGAGCATAGGAAAGGGAAATTTAACATAAATGACAACACATGACCAATCAATTACAACAGCGATATTTTAAACATTCTTCCTAAACATAAGAAAGGAACAATATTTTATGATGTACCGTACTTTCTTTCCCATGGTTGTTAACTTTTCTCAAGAGTTGAAAGTGAGAGAGCCAGGTAATGCACATGTCCTTCAAGAAGAAATTTTATAGACTGAGGGAGGAGTATCTTCACCCCCACAGCCGAAGAAAACAAGGAAAACACAACATGCATCTTAAAGTAGATCGTAATTAAAATATCATAATACTGGAAAAAATATCTAGAATTTGTTTGCCCAAGTTTAAAATGGAAGGCCCCACTAACATTTGTAGATGTTCAGGGTCAGTTGAATTTACTGGGGGAATGCAACCATTAATCACTCCAATAGCACCATTAATTGCTGCATCAACAAAGTCTGATGATACTTTATAAAGAGCCCTATCACGCAACATCCTGCAGTAAAGGACAATGCAACCAAGATGCAGAGATAATAAATGAGCCAAGACATCATCAACAGCAAAATTAAAAGAACATTCACACTTCTGACATATCACTATGAATCAGAAAATAAAGGTACCTCTCCTGTGGAGTTGTATGGGGCAATTCTCGACATGTTTGCAGCTCCTCGTTCCACTCTCTTGGCATGCCAACAGGCTCGCTTCCACATAGCAGAGTCAAGGAATTCTCGGCCCTGATTGAATCACGACTGTGCTCTGCCATTCAATTCACAAAATACATCAGGACAACATTCTCAATTACTTTTCACTCCTAATACTTCAAGCACAAGTATTTGCTCTGAAATCCTTCTGCAAATAACAAGAATGCTATCTACTTGGAAAAGATAGATGGGGCAAAATTCAAACAAGCACATTAACTAAATATTTCATGCCACTGAAAGTTGACTTGCAAGTCATACTAAATTTTTTTGAAGGAAATGAAATCTAAATCACCTTTCCTCAACAATCAACCCTAAATAAAGTTTCAAATCCATGTTATGAGTTATAGAGTGGGGAGAAAAGAATAACAAAAAAACAAACCAGATTAGAATTGAGGCTTCAAAATTGATAACTGTTTCAGTTTTAACATCTGAAGTGTTGTCAACATTTATATTTAACTAGTATTTTTAACATCAATCGTGAGATATTATCAAGGCATAAAATGGATGTCATGTCAGTTTGCCGGACTGACTTAATTCAACTTAACAGGGTAAACCAAAGTTAATGGAATTAGGAAACTTGAAGTCAACTCTCAATAAAATCCATTAAACGCAAATATAATTTGAATAAAAAATAAAACTAAATAACCATCCACAATGAGGTTTATGAAAGTATCATTAGCATTTCTCCATAAAATGAACGTTATTAAAGTTTATTCATCAAGCAAATATCTAGAATTAGCACCAAACAGCAGTGATGACACAAAGTGAATAATAAGAAGAATGCATGTAAGCTAACTACCCACCTTGATGAGGACCTAACTCACATAGAGCCCATAGAGCCTTCACAAAGATTAGAGGATGTCTTGGAGAGCTTTAGTGGTCTTTTGACTAGGTCAAGGACCAAGGTAAGACAACTAAATGCACCTCAAGGTGCTGCCGAGGAACTGGAGGACCTTCTCAAGCACAGGATAGGCAATTGAAAGCTAAGGAGGCACTCCCAAAGACTTTGACTATCTTCCTCTCATCATTGGATGGACTCAAGCCCAAGCAGGAGCATTTGAAGACCCTTGCTTGTTTCTTATGCACCATTTGAGCAAGGGGCTTTCTAGTATCTTTGGACCTCTTTTGGGCCTTTGTTAGGCCTTCACTTTCATTGTGTAAATATTTTAGACATCAATACCTTTGTTTAGAAATAATTAGGTTTAGGATTTCATACTTTTAGTTTGTGCCTTGCATGGCCAAGTTATTTCGAGTTACTATTGGGCCTTGTACATATCACCTTTCCTAGATTGGTCCTTGTATTTGGGCTAGTTTTTATAGGCTTTTAGTTTTGGGTCAATGAGAGCTTCCAAGGCCCATGGTTGTGCCGCCAGATGGGGGAGGTATATATACCTCCTCCTCTCTTTAAACTCTCTTGAGTGCTTAGCTCTCTCCCTTTAGATCTTGTCCATTGGACCTCTCCAAAGGTGGCGATCCACACTTGAGACTTATCTGTCCTTCTAAGAGAGTGGCGTCTCCATAGCTCCCTCTCCTTATCTCTCCATAATTCCACCTTCCTTCCTAATAGTTCTAACCTTTTCCTTGGGTTTTTCCACAATAATTCCTCACAATTCCATGTTGTACTACATTTGGCCATGGCATCCAAAATTCTAGAATTTAGTTTCTAAATTCAAAGCAAGTGGAGCAAGGCTTAGATCTAAGAGAGAATCAAGATGAAGATCCAAATCTACAAGCAAAACCTACACCTCACCTACACCAAGGTCTGGATATGCCAAAAAAAAATATGTTCACTTCCGAGATTAGCCTCACCAATAACGCAAAAATGAGAGTATGTATCACATTCACACACCAACCAACCACTAAAGGAAGAGCAACCTCATTGTTATTATCCAATCATAGGAGCACAATTAGAATTGAAAAGATAAAGCCAGTGAAACAAAAAGCCAGAGACAGAGCTCACCAGGCACTGGATACGATCCAAGCCAGGGACTGGGCAGCAACATTGATTGCACATTTTCAAAAGGATGTACAGAAGCTTTCTGCTCCAATATTTCACGAAAAGCTTCATAATAGAAGAAAGGCTATAAGTTCTTTTATCTCAATGCTCAAATTTGACAAACTTAGTCTTAAACGGAGAGTACTTAAATACACTTCCATCACCTTTTTTGAACTTGGGGCTAATCTTTTGCAAGAGACCAGCAAGACTTGTTGCTTCAAAGTTAGCTTTGCTTGGCCTTGGGTCAAAAGTGTTCCCAGTGCATGAGTTAACATAAAACATCTTTGTACTTCCTGTAACACAAAACTCGCTACCCTCCAGACTTATCACATCCAGATACAGCAAATCTCCAACAAGCCTGAAAAGCAAATAAAACATTATCAAATTACTTTAAACTGAACATTGATATTAATTGAAGTGGAGTTTTCTTGAGTTACCTTCTATGGCGTGGGGGAGGATTGAAGGACGAAAACAATATGCTCTCCACACACTTAACCCTCTTCAATGGGGATGGTAGCAAATTACCCAACAAACCAGAGACATCCTCCATATAATAACCAAGTCCATCAAGCTCTGGAAGTTCATTTTTGGAAGTATCTAATATTTCAGGAAATGTAGAAGCAAACTTATAACTATCTATTCCAAGGAGACCATACACCACAGTAACATGCTAACATAGCGCAATCAACACGTATCCCAGGTTCAATCCCTGACATCACTATACCCCCTTCCCTCAAATATACAATAAGGTAGAAAAGAAAATAGCAACAAAGGGAACTGAACTATCCCATACCTCCTGAATTTGCAGCTTTATGTTGTTCCTTCCCATATTGCAGGGAAAGTGAGGTGGAAAAGGAAGTGTGAGTGTTGGAAAGCGTAAGCAATTCTCTAGTGTGGCGAACATGAACTCTTATGGATTTGTCATCATACAGTGCTGCAAAACACAATTTCCCCACATTATAACAAAGTCGTGCTAATAAAATAGAGTTCCAATCCAACCCCTTTTGGTTTCCAAGCAACAAAATACGTGAAGCGAATCATATAAAACCTTCGTTCTAATGCATAGTTCTTTATTCAACTTTATAAAATCACCATTTGTAAAAAATAAAATAAAATACTAGTAACATTTTGGAGTTAATCTTTTCTTTTAAATGAAAAACTGAATGTAAAAAAAAAAACACCAAAGCAACTGACATGATATAAATATAAAATTTTATACAATAACGACAAAAGCAATCCATATTTACAATATAGAATTTACAAGTAAGTTCCTGAAACAAAGTTCATCAATCAATTAATTAGCGTACCTGGTACCATTTCGAAGAAGAAACCAACAGCGGTAATGTCAGTGACATCAGAAACGACAATGAAATCTTCGAGGTAATGAATGCGACCATCCTTCGTATGCAACAACAAGTCATAACACGTAACGTAACACGTATCCTTCGAATCAAGAAGCACCTGCCTTATCTCCCACACAGCGTCACCCGGTCCCAACTACAAAATAAGTAAGAAAACAATATATATATATATATATATATATATATATATATATATATATATATATCAAACCCCTTAGAATCTGTTTGTCTCCCCATTCGAAGCTTGTGTTGCGAGGAATCATTTTTCGGGTTTTAGTTAATGAACCCTCCTTGATACTTTTTAGTTGCTGTTGGGATTATTCACCCGAATTGATTAAAAATAAATTTTTTATTCGTTACCAAATGAAATTAGAATATACTATGTAGAATGATATATAAGATTAACACAGACAATCACATAATACTGTAAACAAAACTCCATTTACATAGCTGAATTACCAAAAGCTATTTGGTGGT
This sequence comes from Clitoria ternatea, assembly GCA_037962975.1. Classification (NCBI taxonomy): domain Eukaryota; kingdom Viridiplantae; phylum Streptophyta; class Magnoliopsida; order Fabales; family Fabaceae; genus Clitoria; species Clitoria ternatea. Next base: position 48,384,124 of record CM075669.1, on the reverse strand, counting down.
TAGTGGTTTAAAATCACAAAACACGGTTAGAGAAAAGAAACGGTAATCCAAAGAGGCACTTGCAACATATTTGTTTAAACTTTCAACTAAAGCATAACTAAGGTTTAACAAGAAAATTTTCTCCTAGAACGTTAACTGAAATCGATCAACCTCTCGATTTTTTCAAATCGAGTTTGGATATAATAGAAACAGTCACTTACAATGTGTTTGGACGCGCGCCGATATCTCTTAAAACGCATTTCAAAAAGCCTTAACGCTAGTCATAGGAGCATTTCAAATACACGCACAGCATAGCATTTTATATATATATATATATATATATATATATATAAACGTAAATCCAAACACTGTACTTAAAATCGCACTCAGTGCAATGAATCACGACAACATGGAAATTGCAAAACACAAAGAAAAAATCTCACGTGAAGGTCAATCTTTTCCCCTGTTAACGTCTTGATAAAGGAAGGGAAAACTTGAGGATCACCTGCACGATCATGAACACGCACAGTTTATTTTATTTTTACTTTTATGTTTGAATGCAGGTTAAATTAAAAATTATGCAAATGTAGAAGAGGAATAAGTTGACCTCTATTTTGATCATTCTCTGTAACATTTGCGACGGATTCTATGTTCTTATTTGCATCTGAAGTAATGTTTTGTGAAGCGTTACTTCTGGTAATTGGATGATGATTGTGATTACACTTATCGTGATTAGAGTTAGCACGTGTGTTTCTTCTGCCTCTTCCCTTCCCTGGCTTCCCTGCCATTGCTGCGTTCAAAGCAAACAATACAATAGAATCATGCATGTGAGTCACTCGTTACTGTTACATATAAAAAGCAAGAAAAGAAAAAAGAAAAGTATTTTATTTTATAAGCAAAGAAAAAAACAGAATGAACCTAACACTCACAGAAGAAGAAGCATGAAAAGAATGAAAATGAAGGTTTTAAGAAATGAGAACGAGGTTTTAGTGTTTTTTGTTGTGACTTGGGAGAGACGTGACGGCTATGTAGAAGCCAGAAAGAAATGGAGAGGAAGTAGCCTAAGTGGGCTGGGGGCACTGGGCTTTACAAAAATATACTATATTTTTATTTTTTGTTTTTTTAAAAAGGCAAAGCTCTTTGCGATTCTTTTCATCCAAGGTTACAACAACTGGAGAAAGATAAAAAGAAAAGGAAAAGGAGAAAAATGTGATGTGAGATATAATTTGATTAATATAAATCGAGAAAAAATATATTATACGTTATTGTATAAATATTTTTTGTACGATTATCCAATCTCTTTTATGTATACATTTTGATAGTATTTATTTTCATTGACGTGTAATTTTAGGTCCAATTCGGGATAGTGTTTTGTCTTCAGTTTTAAAATTTTAAAAAATTAAAATATATATTTTTATTTTAGTTTCATGTTTTAATTTATATGATTTTAAAATTTAAAAAGTTATCCTAAAACTTTTATAATTATGATCAAAACTACTTTACACATAAATAACAACAATAATATAACAATATTAATAGTAATAATAAATATTCTACAATGATAATGGCATCAATGGGTGGTGGAGGGTGTGGCGATGGCAATGATGACACCGATCGACCGTCTACACCACATAACAAGTACATATATCAAATCATATCTCATTATCAATCTTATAGAATTCCTAATATTATTGTCCGGATATTATAGCCATCACCCTCGAACTACATCCAAGCCACTTAGGCATATATCAATCTTTTCTCTTGTACTCACATCACAATTCACTTTCTCAATCAACCATGATCAACATTTCATCACATGAATCAATTAAATTTCATTTTTCATGATCTATCAACATCTAGTTTCACAATTTACAACATAATCCTCGACGTATTCATATAAATAAAGTTATAAGTCATCATTCAAGCATTTCATGGTCTCAATCATACTCAATCATCAATCGATTCATTCCTCATCACCACAATCTAATTAAACATATCTAAAATCATACATATATCCAACCCTTTTCCCACACGTTAGATTTACCGTTAACGTTATTTTCATTAATTCATACACCAAATACACCCCCTTACCTCACTTTCATACTTTTTGGACTTCTACTTCAACGCCACAATCACTAATTTCACCAAATATCTAGAATCAAGGAATTTACAAATCAACTTAACGTTTTGGCCTTCAAAATTAAAACCCATTGTATCTAAACAACTCCAAACGCATCCTTGGAGTTTTTGAAACTTACCTTTGTCACTTTCGGCCTTCATTCCTAAGTTCTGCTTCATGTAGCGACTTCCCGACGCTCAGTCTGTCTCCTAACAACACCGAATCAAAACCCATTAGCCATTCGTCAACACCCACCATACCAAGTTTCATTTCCAAGCTTCAAAGTACCATAAAAATGAAAAATGAAACCCCGTATAGCATCCTTATTTTAGGTTTTAAGAAGAAGAATAAATGCAAAATTGAAAGTACCTATGTGCTCACATCGCTTCCTCAATCCTAAAAATGTGATCAATTTTAGCTTTTGACATGAAATCGGACATCAATTGGCATCTCCACCTCACAACCATGAGAGCTTCTTCATTTCTTTCTCTCTTTTCTTTCTCGTATGCGTGAAGTAGAAGAAAGGAAATGAAACATTGTTTTTCTTAACTCTGAGGGCATTTTAGTACTTTTACCTCTCTTTTCTATTTTCTATTCCCATTTTCTTTTATTTCCCAATTTTATTTCTTTTTTCATTTCTTTTAAATAAACTTTACATTTACTTTATAGTAACTTATAATTTCACCATTACAATTTAATTTAAATCTAATTTCTTAATTAATCACCCTTAATTTTTGTTATTCTAATTTCTAACACCAATTAAAATTTCTCAATTAATTTAATTTAACTCCTAATAACACTCAAATAATTTATTTATTAATTATATATAGCACGAATAGTTAATTTTAATAACTAGGATGTTACAGTCCACATGGTTGACATTCAGCATAGCCGACAAAAGGTATAGCTCAACGAGCCCAATTATGCCCAGACTCTCAAATCGTCTAAAAGTAGAACGAGCCATAAACTTTTGTAGGTATGTAAGAACAGGGTAGTGGATTTGGGAAGCTTTAGAGAAAGAGGCATCATAGTTTGCCTCACTATCAGTGATTGCATCCCAAAAGTTTTTAGGGTAGAATTCTCAGGGCCAGGGTGTAGTCATTATTGTTCATTCTGAATAAATTTCCCACCCCTCATCTTTGTGCCTTTCAATTCAACACTACTCAAATTCTAAGGAAATCCTCTAATAAGTGGGTTCAAAGAATGTAATGAATGTATCCCATCCTATGTTTGAAATTAATTTCAGAGTATCATGCAACAGCCCTAGAATGCCTAGTACATTAGAATCAAAGAACCTACAGTGACCAAAATCCTTATTTGCTAGAAGATCTAGCCTAGTTTTTTGTTCTCTAGAAACTATTTCTATATCATATGTTATATCCAACTTTGAATGGAAGACTAAAAGTCTGAACCCCTGGGATTTGTTAATAACACCCATCAAGACTCTTAGTTAAATAAAGTTTGCTTGTATGGTTGCAAACATGGTCCAACGAGTGTTTCAAGAAAAGTTTAAAGTGCAGCTGTTGAAAGAAAAATTGGGAGCCCATCAACAAAATTTATTTTAAAGTAAGTCTGGTTCATTCATATAAAGAAGACCATCGTGAAATAAGAAAAAATGTCTAAATGCATTACCAGACCCTTAAGAGACAACTTTCTAAAGAACATCTTCTGAAAAGCAACCTTCCCTTTCTATGAAAGTGCTAGCATAATGTTTTGCCTCAAACCTACACCTTTCATCAAAAAGGAAAACAGACAAAAAGTTAAGGATCTCATGTGCGTAGGAACCTAGGAAGATGCCTCGCATGTCTCAAAGAATTAGAAAAAGCTAAAACTATGATAGAGTAAAAGCCTAAGGTCAACCTCTACAATAGTGTACCTTTTAGCTTGAAATAGCTAAGCAAATAGGTGTTTTTTGATATGGTATTCTCAAGGATCACCATTTTTCTATAAGTTCTAAAGCATGCTTGATTCAGACCCTGCTATTGTGTACATGTTCAAAGTCAAATATGATCAACGGTTATGTCTTCTCTAACAAATGACGGACTATCTTAACTACACTATAAATATGAGAAGACCAAAAACTTTGAAGAGCTTCAATAACGTGATCAAAAAATCAAAAAGTGCTTGCTAGCAAACTCTTAAGTTTTTCATTGTTCTTGTTTGATAAGCAAAAGTCTTTCTTGTTGTTCTGCTCCTAGTAGACCTTGACTTCTTGCTTATCATAACTTAGCGTATTCTTTGTTTCAAATATATATATCTTTGTACGCTGAGTTATCTTTGTATCACAACTTTTCTCTATTACTTATTCTTTGTGTAACAAGTCTGATTTGTTCACCAGCCCTTAAATTAAGTAGGAAACAATTATTTGGCCTGAAGAGGCTTTAGAAAGAATACTTGGGATTGAGCTAGGAATGGCTTGTTTGAAATAATACTTGGTGTCGCAACCGGGGTCGCGACGGCGCGGCGAACGAGAGAGCGAGAGAAAAATGAAACAGGGAGTCGCCACCAACGTTTTTTTTCATAGGAAAAAGACATTGGAAAAAAAAAACTAAGTTTAAGGAAGGCACTAGTAAAAATTTGAAATCCAAGTTCGGGAGTCGGTTACGAGTAGGGAAGGTATTAGCACCCTACATCGCCTGTCAAAGACAGTACCAAGACTGAAAGCACAACATAAATAGCCTTAATTAAAACATAGTTTATTCCCTTTTATTCTGAAAAATGATAGAATGGAGGAAAGGACTGTACAGACATAGAAGGCCAAAGCGAGGTCAGTGGGACGTTCTTGTCCGAATTAAGCTCGACTTCGATATGAGACAGAGGGGTGAGAGGATGCCATCAAGACGTCGCGTCTAAATTTGACATCCTAGAATAAAAGGATAGGGATAGGAAAGGGATAAGCGGGACGTCTTGTCCTAAGTACCCCTTCCCTATGAAATTATGGCGAGGCTTGGGCACAAAACTATGGGGAAACCAACAAGACGTCACGTCTAAATTGATTTTCACGGAAGTGACTAAAAGGGGAAGTTTATGAAGGAGACACAAAAAAGTAAAGCAGTAAATCAACAACAGGAAAAAAAAAAGGGAATGAGAAAGATGGGCCCGACAGGAGTTAAAGTCCCGCTCCTACGTATTCTTGAGTTATCAAGAAATCAGGGTTACGTAGTTCTGAATATTGCTATTTTAGAGAGGGATTTGAAAGATGTTGATGGATGTCATTGAAGAGGGGAATTCATGCAAAGCGAAGTTCTTCGCACGTGCACGAATCCTAAGAGGGTTGTGTAGACAGGAGTGCTCCCGTACGACACTGTTTTTTTTTTTTTTACAAAAAAAACTGTCTTTTATTATGTCAACTTATTATGGAAAAGGGTAAAAAATATTAACAGCGTAAACTAAAGGTGCGCAGACAACTACAATCAACAAGCAGTAAACTCACAGGAAAGTAAAACAAAAAAAAGGGAACTAACAGCAAAAGAACTAAGGAATGGAGTGGAACCGGTGTGACGAGCTATGAACCGACGTGAGAGGTTGAGCACAGTGACGGTGTCGGACTGATTTCGAACCCGTACGCTGGCAGGGACAATGAACCGGAGTTGGACCCGAACTGGAGATCTGAAGGTCGCGACCGGTGTTGTGGGAGGTTGATCCGGAGTGAACGCTGTTGAGCAGTGACAAGGATTGACAACGTATGGGAGTTGGAGTGGAATCAGCTCTGTGGTGACGAGGTACGTTCGGGATACGGACGGTGTGAGAGCAGTGACTTTGTGTTAGTGAGAAAAGAAAACTTCAAACCCTTTTCGAACTAAGGAGTCCTTTTGTGATGACTAGGGCAAGTCACTGGTTTCAGGTGGGGAGGTCAGTTAAGGATCTTGAAGAATCAGAGAGAATTTCAGAAGAGTTTTCTCGCGTAGAGGGAGAATCTGAAGGCCAACCCCCTGAGCTTCCTTGGTTGGGGCATTTATAGGGCCTTTGAGTCATGGGCTGAGGGTTTTAGGACAACCAGAAATCCCACTCGCCCATCTGTGTAGTGGTGTGCTGCTCTGGCCATTACCATTGGTGGGGAGCAGGGTTTTCAGTGGGATTTTTTTTAATTGCCCACTTTCGCCTCCCTGTCTGCCATTTTCCAGGGAGTGCGATTCCAGGTCACCGCGCACAATCTTCCGACCTCACCCCTCCGTTGTCAAATTTGTGACACCGGTTAGCAAAGCCATTGGTTGGACGGAGTCTCCACTGATCCGATGTGGGGCCTTAAGAACCATTGCATGTGTATTCACACCGGCTGAATCTTTCAATGTAATCACAGGGGCCGGTGTTCTCCTTACTGGTCCGGATCTACTACCAGCCGGTGTGCCCATTTTGACCTCGGTCAAACCATGAGATCGTCTTACTTAGGCCGGACTCGCCTCGTCTTTTGTTGTCAGATCCGCGACATCGGCCGTTTAAGGTACTCCTGAGGTGAGGACGAACGTTTGGGCGGAGTTGATGTCGGCTAACACCCTGTGGAACGTTGCGTGAAGAGGGCGGAGTGCCACACCGTTTATGGGACGGTGTGTGAAGAGGCGGAGTTCCACACCGTTCATGAGGGCGGAGTGCAAATGAGGGCGGTTGGCGAAGTGTTGAGGACTCATGGGCGGAGTGTTAAGGACTCATGGGCGGAGTATTGAGGACTCATGGGCGGAATGTTAAGATGAGGACTCATGGACGGAGTTGAGGTGCGGTGTTAACTTAGGCCTTGTCCGGTGTTCCCAATTTCAAGGATGAGTCCGGTGTCATAACAATTTGGGCCGGACCAAAAGAGGTGTTCACAGATGCCCCTCTTTACTCTCTTTCACAAGAGAAATGTAAATTTCCGAGGTGAAAGGGGAGTAAAGATATGAACACCGATGTAGGGGTTAAGCAAGACCAAAATCCGGTGTGGGGCTTAATGATGTGGCATTTTAAACAGCCGACGAGTCTCAAATGTGGTCCACGTCACTGGGTGACTGAGCATCCCACGTGTCATCAGCTAACTGGCTCTTTCAAAATTTAAAATTCGCGCCATTGGGCCGGAATGCCAAAAGTCGGCCCTTTTTAATGGGCCATGGGCCGGAATGCGGAAGGTTCTGGACCTCCGCTCCTCCTTCTATAAAAGCAACTTCGGGGATCCATCATTTTCACTCCTTTCTTGATATTGAAGTGCTGTCTCTCCGACGTTCAACCCCTCCGGTGTTCGAAGTTCTCCTCCGACGTTAAAGCTTTTCCTCCGGTGTACGACCTGGCTCGCACTAAAAGAACTGCACGCATCGCCTCAGCAGGTAGCCATCCCAAACTTCACTTTAATTTCGTAGATAGGTCATGGGGGACACCGGTTCGAGTAATGACTCCATTGAGGTCCTGTCCGGTCCTCCTTCAATTACATCCCGGCGTCAGCCGGGTGGAGTTTCGAGCCGAGGTCCGAGTCACCAAAGTGGGGCAACTTCGGGAGCTTCACATCGGTTCGTCTCATCAGGGCATCGTTTCTCCGAATTGCCTTTGTGGGAAACAGAGGGGTTTGACACATCGTCAGGCTCCTCATTTAACTTTGGCGCTGCTAGTGAAGGGGGAAGCAGTGCCGATTTATATCTTACTGACGATGTGGCCTTTTACAGTTGTATTCCCTTTCTTCGCCATACCGTCCGAATGGCTTCTGAAAATTCCTCCACCGGTGTTGCTGTGATGACTGACCCTATCGAGACCAATGTTCTGGCACACCGGATCAACTGGCTAGCTGAGAAGGCCAGGGATCCCTACTTCTGGGTTCATGAAGACCCAAAGACGATTGCCTCTCGGTATGCTGAAGATGCTGCCGATGTCACCATCGAAGACGTCGTTGTCCATGCCGATGTGGAGCATGAAAACGACTTTACTGTATTCTGCCCCCTAACCTCGGACAGGATCTGCCATCAACCGGGGTCAAGGAACCTCTTTATGTATGAGATGGTCTTCTCCAAGATCGGCGTCCGTTTTCCATTGACGGAGTTTGAGATGGGGGTACTCCGGTTTCTTGACTGCGCCCCTAGCCAACTTCATCCCAATGGCTGGGGCTTGGTAAGGTCTTTGGAAGTGCTTGGGGAGTACTTCCACTTCGTCCCCACAGTGGCCCTCTTTTTTACCTATTGCAGGGTGATGCGCCGGGGTAACTCTGGAGGGGGTCTAGGCTTCATCAACCTTCGCTGCGACTCAAAGGTGGTTAACTTCGAAAGTTACACCGAATCGGCCAAGACGGACGGGGTCAGTTTCAAACACTCCTATGTCAAAGTCGAGGTCAATGCTGGTAGGCCGGTGTTCTGGGAAAATTCTGATTTTTCTAGAAAGTTTTACACCGGCTGGACTCATGAACACTTTCTCCTGACAAGCAATGCCTACATCGTCAGTGAGAGTAACTTGTCCACTGAGTCCAAGAGAGTCCTGGACGCTCTGAAGGGTTATTCGGCCATTGCCAAGTTCTCCTGCAAGAGGCTTTTGGGGACGGAGTCAGGCCGGGATGCTTACCTTGGTAGATATTATTTAACTTTACTCTTTTCCATTATATATTCACACCGGTATTAACATTGTCTCTTTTTTTCTTCCAGGCGAGATGGCTCGGATAGACATCCTCAGGAAACTGAGGGAGGCTGCCGAAGCCCGAAACGCTGCTGCTGCTGCACAGGAGAATAGGGTGACTCCTCGTCGCACGCCGGCCAAAGTGGTGAGCATACCGGCAGAAAACATTGAGGCAATGACTCTGGGACCGGCTGAAAGGGCCCCAGCTAAAAGGAAGTCCAACATCGGCTCAACCTCCAGGCCGAAAAAACGCAAGGCTCCAACGGTTGTGGCCGAGGTGGAGGCACCAAGGGAGGAGGAGGCCGGTCCTGTAAATATTTCTCCGGTCCGGTCTCAACCCGACGACATCGTCGTCAACTCCCGCCTTTCGGACTTTCTAGAGTACGTTGGAGGGACACCGGCTCGGGTCCACATCCCCTTCAAGCTCAAGGCCGATCTTCCTGCTTCTGAAGCTCAGACTGCTGCTGAAGCTGCTATTTTTAATTTGGTTGAGGCAGCCGGGGTCCTCAGCTCTTTAGGCCGCTCTTACTATTCCGGTATCGAGGCTAAGGAATGCCTAGACCGGATGAAGAAAGCTGAGGCCTTGAGAGTCGAGGCTCAGACTGCTTTGGCCGAGAAGGAGCAGGAGCTGACTAAGAGCAAGGAGGATCTGTCCGAACTCACTGCTGCCTACACATCGGCTGCCAAGAGGGCAGATGCTGCTGAGGCTAAGGCTAAAGCTTCAGAGGACGCTCTCAAAGCTCTCCGGACCGAACTGGATGAAGCCAAGGCTGCAAAGGCCGAGGTGGACAAGAAAAATAAAGAACTATCTGGGAAGCTTGCCGATGTGCAGGAAGAGCAAGCGAAGGAGCGGATGGAAGCCGAGGAGCAGATGGCTGAATTTTCGGTATTGGCCGATGTTGCCTTCAGTTCTGCCGTTCGCCAGGTTGTACACCGGAATTCCGCTGTTCAACTTAACCTGAACGGTATAGGTGTCTACTATGAATTTCATGGTGGCCACCTATATGCTATGGACCGGGGTCAGGCTTCGGAACCTGAGGATATTCCTTACGAACTGATGCCCCTCCCCGAAGGCCAAAGCATGGAACTGAGGACGGTGTCGGAGGAATCTGAGAGGACAGCCTCTGCTAGACCGGACTCTCCAGCACCCAACTCTTGATTTTTTTCTTTTTTTTTCTTAGCCTTGTTCCGGGATGGGCTCCGGAGTTTTAATTCTGTAATGGCCTCAGTGCCCTTTATTAATGCAATGCAATTTCCATCCATCAGCTTGTCTTCTCTTTTCTTTCAAAATATTTCTAAGTATCTTTTTCTTGTGACCGGTATGACTTGAAGTAACACCGTCTAATCATCAACTTGGGACATGGACTTAATTCGGTCTTTTGCGAAGCATAGAACATCGGATCGGTGTATCATGGCCACCCCGTCCACAACTTCGATTAACCTTTGAACCTTCGTTGTAGTTGACCCGACATCGGTCTTGGCAGCAACCCAATTCTATCCGAGGTGGGTTTCATGACACCGTTTGTTACGCCTCGAAGTAGTAAGAGGTGAAACCATTGGGACACCGTCTCTCGCAACTTGACAGGGTCTCCTTCATTCGACCTTGGGGGTCATAACATCGTCCTTTGGGTCATCATGTCTTAGAATAAAGTGGACCTCCTCCACTTAGTATTCACGTCGGATCAACACCGTTCTTTTTTTTTTTTTTTTTTTTTTTTTTTTTTACAGTGGGTGATAGGAAGGTAAGAGCGGGGAACTGCCCCTTGACTGAAGATAAAATATGGGGTGTGGCCCTTGATTTATGGAAGGGTGGAAAGCTGTGGTTGTCCTTTAGCTGACAGGAAAATAAACGTGGGGTGCGGCCCTTGGTTTGCAGAAAGGTAAAGGTGGGGGATTGCCCCTTAGCTGACAGGAACAATAACTGTGGGGTGTGGCCCTTGTTTTGCAAAAATGATAAAGGTGGGGAATCGCCCTTTGACTGACGGGAAAATAAATGCGGGGGTGTGGCCCTTGGTTTGCAAATGGTAAAGGTGGGGGATTGCCCCTTGACTGACAGGAAAATAAATGCGGGGTGTGGCCCTTGATTTGCAAAAGGTAAAAGTGGAGGATTGCCCCTTGACTGACAGGAAAATAAATGTGGGGTGTGGCCCTTGGTTTGCAAAAGGTACAGGTGGGGAATTGCCCCTTGACTGACAGGAAAATAAATGTGGGGTGTGGCCCTTGGTTTGCAAAAGGTAAAGGTGGGGGATTGCCCCTTGACTGACAAGAAAATAAATGTGGGGTGTGGCCCTTGGTTTGCAAAAGGTAAAGGTGGGGGATTGCCCCTTGACTGACAGGAAAATAAATGTGGGGTGTGGCCCTTGGTTTGCAAAAGGTAAAGGTGGGGGATTGCCCCTTGTCTGACAAGAAAATAAATGTGGGGTGTGGCCCTTGGTTTGCAAAAGGTAAAGGTGAGGGATTGCCCCTTGACTGACAGGAAAATAAAGGTGGGGTGTGGCCCTTGGTTTGCAAAAGGTAAAGGTGGGGGATTGCCCCTTGACTGACAGGAAAATAAATGTGGGGTGTGGCCCTTGGTTTGCGAAAGGTAAAGGTGGGGGATTGCCCCTTGACTGACAAGAAAATAAATGTGGGGTGTGGCCCTTGGTTTGCAAAAGGTAAAGGTGAGGGATTGCCCCTTGACTGACAGGAAAATAAAGGTGGGGTGTGGCCCTTGGTTTGCAAAAGGTAAAGGTGGGGGATTGCCCCTTGACTGACAGGAAAATAAATGTGGGGTGTGGCCCTTGGTTTGCAAAAGGTAAAGGTGGGGGATTGCCCCTTGACTGACAAGAAAACAAATGTGGGGTGTGGCCCTTGGTTTGCAAAAGGTAAAGGTGGGGGATTGCCCCTTGACTGACAGGAAAATAAAGGTGGGGTGTGGCCCTTGTTGGGAATGTTTAGGAAGTGTAGTTCCACTGGGGAAGGATATCCCCTCTTGGTGACTGGGAAAGTGTTAAGTGAGTTGGGACAGAGTAATCTGGGGGTTGTCGGGGAACTGTCTTTCTAAGGAAAGAGAATGAAATCCGGGGAGATGCCCCAGTTTGATATGACTGCATGAAATCTTGGGGAACTGCCCCTTGAATGAAAGAACAAAACCAGGGAGATGCCCCAGTTTGGGTTGACCGGGAAGTGCAGTCCCACTAGGGAAGGATTCGGGAAGTGTAGTTTTTGGTGATTATGGTTCCGCTGGGGGATGAGAACTTGGGAAGTGCCAGCTTTGGCGATTGTGATTTCACTGGGGATGCCAATCCACTGGTTCCTCTTGGGGAAAACTTCTGGTCTAAATCTTTGGTGTCAGGTTCTTCGTTTCTGTGTGACGTAGTTCCGTCACCCTTCAAAACAGATGGTTAGAAGCAGGAGTAAACAAAAGAATCGACATTTCGAGCGACCTCTCCCGAGAGATAGGCTTTCAGGATAACTCATGGATGATATAGAGACAAATTCTATCTTCCAGGAACATAATTAACAGAATTGGTTATGCTTTCTCACTGGCCAGGTCTGACGCCAGGATACATTTCGTCTCACCACGACTTTTCATTTCGTCACTTTTCATTTCCAAAATTTCCTTTTAAGAAAAACTTGTTCGTTTATAAGATTCAGCCGTTGACTCAGGGGAAGGAAAGGGAAAGCTTATTTTATTATTGAATATAAGTATGTACATTGGTAATGAAGGTAAAGGTAACAAAAACATATGTATAAAGGTGGGAGAGAAAGAAGGTCTTTTAAACCCTCCAGCGACTCCCCGCGAGTGATAAGAATCCGGATCTTTTCCTCACGACTTCGAGACCGTCCTCTGATTTTACTTCTGGGAGATGACTTTTGACAAAGATACGCTTGCCTGACCAGTTTTCCTTCTCTGAAGAGTTCTCGTCCTTATGCCTGAACTTGTGGCTTTTTATTCTACCTGAGTCGCCCTTCCGGGTTTTCGACTCATCAAGCAGCTCTAATTTTTGTCTAGGCTGCCCCATGGGTTTTCAGCCTAGCGAGCACCTTTTTTTTTTTTTTTTTTTTTTTTTTTTTTAGGCAAAATATTTCTTCACCGCGTCGGCGTTCACGGGCATTGGTAGATCCTCTCCATCCATGTTGGTAAGGATTAAAGCTCCTCCAGAGAAAGCCTTCTTCACGACGTACGGTCCTTCGTAATTAGGTGTCCATTTCCCTCGGATGTCCTTGTGGATTGGCAAGATCTTCTTGAGGACTAGGTCTCCTTCTCGGAATTGTCGAGGTCGTACCTTCTTTTCAAACGCTCGTTTCATACGCTTTTGATACAGCTGACCATGACAAAGGGCGGTTAATCTCTTTCCATCAATCAGGTTTAACTGGTCATGTCGAGCTTGGACCCACTCAGCTTCCTTTAATTCCGCCTCCATTATCACTCGAAGAGAAGGGATCTCCACTTCGAAAGGCAGGACTGCCTCCATACCGTAAACCAGGGAGAATGGAGTTGCCCCAGTCGAAGTTCTGACCGAGGTACGATACCCATGTAAAGCAAAGGGGAGCATTTCGCTCCAATCTCTGTAGGTCATAACCATTTTCTGTACAATCTTCTTGATGTTTTTATTGGCTGCCTCGACTGCCCCATTCATCTTAGGGCGATACGGGGAGGAATTATGATGGTGGATTTTGAAGTCTTCACAAAGTTCCTTCATCATTTTGTTATTCAAATTCATGCCATTATCAGTGATGATCTGACTCGGCAGACCGTACCGGCATATCAGTTCACGTTTGACGAATTTAACCACAACACTCCTTGTCACATTGGCGTACGAAGCTGCTTCTACCCATTTTGTGAAATAGTCGATAGCGACTAAAATGAAACGATGACCGTTAGAGGCTTTTGGCTCGATGGGTCCAATGACGTCCATACCCCACATTGAAAAGGGCCATGGTGCTGACAAGACATTCAGGGAAGACGGTGAAGCGTGAATATGGTCCGCGTATATCTGACATTTGTGACACTTACGAACATAGGCAAAACAGTCTGACTCCATGGTCATCCAGTAGTAACCAGCCCTCAAGATCTTTCTCGATATGGCGTGCCCGTTGGTGTGAGTTCCAAAACATCCCTCGTGGACATCCCTCATGATTTTACTTGCCTCGTCGGTGTCGATGCAACGAAGAAGGACAGAGTCATAGTTCCTCTTATAAAGCACATCACCGTTTAAGAAGAAACCCATGGCGAGCCGTCGCAGGGTTCTCTTATCATTCTCTGTAGCACCTTCGGGATATTCTTGATTCCGGACATACCTCTTGATATCGTGGTACCAAGGCTTCCCATCTGACTCCTTTTCAATCATCTGGCAATATGCGGGTTCGTGGTGCCGCACTATTTCAATGAGAGGCATGTCGTAATCATTGCTCACCTTGAACATAGATGCTAGGGTAGCCAAAGCATCAGCCATTTGGTTGTCCTCTCGGGGAACATGGTGAAAAGAAACATCATCAAATTCCTTAATCAACTCCTTGATGCGAGTTTGATAGGGAATTAATTTGCTGTCTCTAGTCTCCCACTCTCCTTTTAGTTGGTGAATGACCAGGGCAGAGTCCCCGTATACTTCCAATTTCTTTACTTTGGCATCCAATGCTGCTTGGATTCCCAGAGAACACGCTTCGTACTCAGCGATGTTATTGGTACAATCAAAACATAATCGAGCACAAACGGGGATAAGTTCTCTGTCAGGTGAAATGAGGATTGCTCCGATTCCGTGTCCTAATGCGTTAGAAGCACCATCAAACCTTAGGGTCCATTTATCCTTTTGGGCTCCTTCTTCATCGGTCAGGGCCATGATATCTTCGTCCGGGAAGTCAAACTGCATGAGCTGATAATCTCTTATGGGTTGATGAGCTAGGCAGTCAGCCAGAACACTTCCTTTTATAGCCTTCTGAGTGACATAGACTATATCGTACTCAGTTAGCAGGACCTGCCATCGAGCAATCCTTCCGGTTAAGGCAGGTTTTTCAAAGATATATTTGACAGGGTCCATTTTGGAAACTAGCCAAGTAGTGTGGTTTATCATGTATTGTCTCAAACGTCGGGTTGCCCATGCTAACGCACAACAGGTCCTTTCCAGGGCAGAATACCTCATCTCGCAGTCAGTGAACTTCTTGCTTAGATAATAAATGGCATGCTCCTTCTTCCCAGTCTCATCATGTTGCCCCAACACACAACCCATGGATTCATCTAACACTGTAAGGTATAAAATGAGTGGTCTTCCCGGGGTAGGTGGGATCAAAACTGGCGAGTTCTGCAAGTACTGCTTTACCTTTTCAAAAGCCTTTTGACAATCTTCGTTCCATTGAACTGGTTGGTTCTTACGGAGCAGCTTGAAAATTGGCTCGCATGTTGCCGTCAACTGTGAGATGAAGCGAGCGATGTAATTTAATCTCCCTAGGAAACCTCTAACTTCCTTTTCTGTATGGGGAGGAGGCATTTCAAGAATGGCTTTAACTTTGTCAGGGTCAACCTCTATGCCCCTCTTGCTTACTATGAATCCCAGTAATTTTCCGGATCTTGCACCGAAAGTGCACTTGGCTGGGTTCAACCTAAGCTTGAATTTCCTCAACCTTTCGAAGAGTTTCCTTAGGTCTTCCATATGCCCTTCATCTGTTTTAGATTTGGCAATAATATCATCGACGTAAACTTCTACCTCCTTGTGCATCATGTCATGGAAAAGGGTTACCATGGCCCTTTGGTAAGTTGCTCCGGCATTCTTTAGACCAAAAGACATCACCTTATAACAGAAGGTTCCCCACAAGGTGACAAATGTGGTTTTTTCCATATCCTCGGGCGCCATCTTAATTTGATTGTATCCAGAGAAACCGTCCATGAATGAAAAGATCGTATGTTGCGCGGTATTGTCGACCAGAACATCAATCTGAGGCAGGGGAAAGTCATCCTTAGGGCTAGCTCTGTTCAAATCGCGATAGTCTACGCACATTCGTACTTTGCCATCCTTTTTTGGGACCGGGACGATATTTGCCACCCACTGTGGGTACTTCGCCACGGCTAAGAACCCGGCATCAAATTGCTTCTTGACTTCTTCCTTGATTTTCAGAAGCATCTCAGGCTTCATACGTCGCAGCTTCTGCTTTACTGGCGGACATTCAGGTTTTAATGGTAGCCTATGTTCGACAATGCTATTGTCTAGTCCTGGCATATCTTGGTAAGACCAGGCGAAAACATCGCTGAACTCTCTCAACAACCCAATCAGTTCCTGCCTCTGTTCTTTACTTAACGAGGTACCAATTTTGACTTCCTTTTTAACTCCTCCAATTCCCAAATCGATAACCTCGGCTATCTCTAAGTAGGGCAGAATTTCCCTATCCTCTTGTTCCAATAACCGGGTTAACTCAGGCGAGGGATCGCAGTCTTCATCATATTCCTCATTGGCGCAATCAGTCAGACAGTCAAAATCGTGAAATAAGACCGAATTCTCACTATTCTCAGATGAATCGCTTTCGGATCTGCATTTTCAGTATATCATAGCAAATGAAAAGGAAAACAAGCAAGAGAAAGGTTTAAATAATAGGTTACTAAACAGATTAAGCTATTTGGAAACTGACGGCATTCATTATTCAAACAAACGAACAAGTTTTTATTGTTACAAAATGAGATCCCGAAGCATAGCTACGGGATCGAACGGAAAACATGATTACTTTGATGAAATGGTACAAATCGTGGGGAATTCTATGACCTCCCAGT
Source organism: Clitoria ternatea (assembly GCA_037962975.1). Taxonomy (NCBI): domain Eukaryota; kingdom Viridiplantae; phylum Streptophyta; class Magnoliopsida; order Fabales; family Fabaceae; genus Clitoria; species Clitoria ternatea. Next base: position 48,367,730 of record CM075669.1, on the reverse strand, counting down.
TGTTCAGTTCCTGACCAGGTGAGCCAGCATACACAAATCCGGGGCCTTCATCAAGATCACTTTGGATCACGGCCACTTGATCTGGAAACATTATTCCGGCGCTCTTGAAGCTCTGGTAGAGGTCACAGATGGGGATTTTTGCAGTGTTGAGTGCATGCCCGATATGACGAGTAATCCTCTTCCCTCTCCTCTCTTTTTCTTCCCCTTTTTGGTCTTCCGCGGTAGGTTGGTACCCCAGGCCGTATCTATTTTTGTTCTCAGGGAGGCATACAGGTTGAGTTCTTCCTTCCAGTTCTCTTCCAAGTCCTTTTCCGGGCTTATATCCTCCTCGTAGCATGGTCTTCGCTACTGCTAGCGGTACCTTTGGGAAAGGCATACTTGTGGCGTTGGCTATCTCCAAAGCCTGGAATGATGTCTCGAGGGCTTCCTCGGCTGCCTCTACATAGGGGGTAGTAACTGGCTTACTGACCAGAAGATCCTCCTCCCCAGAAACGATTACCAGTCTGTTATCAACTATGAACTTTAGTTTCTGGTGTAAAGTGGAAGGAACTACCCCCGCTGAATGGATCCATGGCCTCCCTAACAAGCAACTATAGGCGGGCATGATATCCATTACTTGGAAGAGAACTTGAAAGATATGGGGTCCAACTTGTATGGGTAGCTCAACTTCGCCTATGACCTCCCGTCGGGTCCCATCAAAAGCTCTTACTATCATGGAGCTCGGTCTCATGCATGCCCCATCTATGGGTAGTTTAGCTAATGTAGACTTGGGCATCACATTCAAGGATGATCCATTATCGACGAGCACTTTTGCCATAATATGGTCTTGACACTTCACAGAGATGTGGAGAGCTTTGTTGTGTCCTTTCCCTTCTACCGGCACCTCGTCATCCGTGAAAGTTAGATAGTTACTGGCCACTATATGTCCAACAATGCCTTGGAACTTATCAACAGGCAAGTCATGTTTCACGTGCGCCTCACTCAGCACCTTCATCAGCGCGTTCCGATGTGATTCAGAACTTGTCAGCAGAGATAATAAGGAGATCTTGGCGGGGGTATAGTTCAACTGATCCAATACCTGGTAATCGCTGTGGCGGATAAATTTTAAGAACTCCCCAGTCTCTTCTTCTGGCACAACCTTCTTTGCTTCGCCAGCGATCCCAACCTTCCCGGTTTTGCCTTCCGCGGTAGTCTTGTCTTGCTTTGGCTCTGAAGGCGCATATACTCTCCCACTTCGGGTCATTCCGCCTACACCGGCGATGTTGGTAACCAATAAAGCAGGCGCCGGATCAATTATTACGGGGTTGGAAACAACTATGTCCGTGTTATACTTCCAAGGCACGGCGTGGGAGTTGTCATACGGGAATGGAGTAGGTGGCCGTGCCGTAATAGTAGTTTTGGCAGGGGTCTGCGTTAGCGGCGCATTTTTACTATAAAATATGACCAGGGGTTTTGGGGCCCGAAGTCCAGTCTGTCCCTGTATCATATTTACCTCATTGCCATGGCGCTTGCAGACTCGTATAGTGTGACTGTCCATAAACCTTTGGAGAGTTTTTCGAAACTCTTGCTGCTTTGTCGACTGGGCATCATCGCAGTCTTCATCCCATTTGTCCTTTACTAACCCTACCTCAAACATAAGGGAGTGAATTTCTTTTAGAGGCATCCGAATGTCCTCAACATTGGACGTATACTCCACATCCTCCCCGATAGCATTGACCCCGGGCCCTTCATGATTAGGCAGAGGGTTTGTTGTTACATTTGGACTTCCTTCTCGGAAGCTTATCCAATCTGCCTGAATCAGGTCCCTTACTTTATATTTCAAAGCCAGACAATTTTCAGTAGAATGGCCTGGTGCACCCGCATGATAATCGCACCGGGCATTAGGGTCATATCCCCTAGGATAAGGTGGCTGTAGTGGCCTCAAGGGACAGGGTACTACTAGAGTTTTTTCAATGAGGTGAGGCAAGAGTTCGGTATAGGATATTGGGATGGGATTGAACTGGGGTGGAGCACGGTCATTGTTCCTTCTTTGGATATTTGGCGGTGGGTTGGCTTGTGGTGCTTGGTGTGGTATCTGTGGTGGCGCAGGTGGCCGTACAATGGTTGGTCTGAATTGTGGTGGATTATGGTTTGGAATGGCTGCCACATACGGGTGCGACACGCCGGGATATACTGGTGAAAGGCTAACTGGGGTAGGTGGCCCTTCCAGGTTCCTTCTCTGGTTGTGAGAGACAAAGTTGGTCTCCCCTTCTCTTCTCCTGTTTTCGCCAAGTGTAGGCCTCCTTGCAGCTCCCATCCCAGATGGACTTCGGACTATCCTGCCGGTCCTTAGCCCATTTTCTATTCTTTCTCCAATAGTGACAATATCAGAGAAATGGGACGAGACACTTCCAATCATCTTCTCATAGAAAGGAGTTTGAAGTGTATCTATGAACATAGTGATCACCTCCTTTTCAGATAGAGGTGGGTCAACCTGTGCCGCCACTTCGCGCCACCTTTGGGCGTACTCTTTGAACGTCTCGTTATCTTTCTTAGTCATGTTCTGTAATTGTCCCCTATCCGGGGCCATGTCCAGGTTATACTTGTATTGTTGCATGAACGAGTCTGCTAGGTCTTTCCAGCAGCGTATACGAGAGCGCTCTAGATGATTGTACCATGTCAGGGGAGCCCCAACCAGGCTGTCCTGAAAACAATGAATCAGCAGAGGGTCATTTGACGCATGCGAAGCCATCTTACGGCAGTACATGGTTAGATGATTCTTCGGGCATGTCAACCCTCTGTATTTGTCAAAATCAGGCGTCTTGAATTTAGGAGGTATGACGACATCAGGGATTAGACAAAGTTCAGCAGCAGTGCCTGTCCCAAATCTACTTGTCCCTTCCATCTCCCTTAAACGCCTTTCCAAGAATTCCAACCTCTCTTCTTGGGTAGTAGCCACAGCATTTGGACTGGCAGCAGTATGTTGACTAACCTTCCCGTATTGCTGGTAGGAATGAAACATGTCAGGGTTTGGTATGAAGGTATCTGGTTTGGCAGTGGTTCGGGGTATATGAATGGTATGAACAGGCTGTGCTTGGGCGGCTCGTGTATGAGTAGGTGGCACCTGGGTGGCTTGTGCTTGGGTAAGCGGATTGTTTGGTTGATTAGTGTTGGGCTGGGCAGTGATGGGAACTTGGTCTTGGTGGCAAGGTTCTTCTTGGAGTGGTGGAAAATATCCGTGTGGCAAACCATACGGAGGAAAGGGAATAACATTTCCTTCCTCATCCACAAAGGTGTGTTGTTGGGTGTTTGCAGGATTTGGCCTCCTTATGCGAACAACGAGAGGAGGCGCGGTGGTCCTGGGGTCAGATCCTGTAGCCAGATCTTGACCTTGATGAGAGGTGGGTTGCTGTTGTCGGGCGTCCTCAACCCCTGCAGAAGATCCCCCTTCTGTGACTCTCCTTTCCAGGAGCTTGGCCATCTCGGCCATTTGTTCCTTGACCTGGGCGAGCTCAGCCTTCAAATTCTCATTTTCTTGTTCTATGTCAGCCATGAGTTTCTTCCTGAGCCTGGTCCCGTAAGAATGTTTACCCGTAATGTCTTTAGAAAGAAACACAAAAGAAAATTTAGAAAGGATAAGCAAATTAGAGAAAAAATTAAGTGGAACGAGATTACGCGGGAAGCGATGTTGGAACTTGACGGATCCTTCGACTGTTCCTCAGAACGTCACGTTCAAAAGTACTAAGTAAAGCATTGAATGGAAATTAACATGAGATAGTTGTGAAGACAAAGGAATCCATTATTTCGCAAAGAGTACATTATTGCCATAAAGTGCCAAGTTACAAAGCGGAAAATAAATCAGCCATCCCTAGCTCGGGCAATCATTTCCCTCATTTTACAAATTCGTCCTCTGCAGTAGTCTAAGAACGTGGCAATTTCCCTAGGAGTATTGACCGGGTTAGCAATTCCTTCCGCTTGTTTGAGCAAAAATGGGAGATCTTCTAGAGCCCCGTTGGCCAGGTACGCCAACTTAGCAAAACGATCCATCCATAAGTGAATGGTTTCGTTTTGTTCAGCTTCTAAGAGGCGTATGGTCTCTTGACAATCTTGCTCAATGTTTACGGCGCGTTGTCGTTCCCCACTTATCTCTTGTTTGCAAGCCTTTTTCATTTCATTGAGCTGTTGTTCCAATTTGTGGACTTGTGTCTGTAGGAGCTCTTTTTGTACCATGATATTCTGCTCATTTTCTTTTGATTGTGCCAGCATATCTTTCAGAAGACGTTTCTCAGCCAGGATGGTATCACTTTGCTTGTTCTTCATTTTTAGTTGAGAATTGGCCGCTTGAAGACATTGGTCTTGTTTTATCATGTAGCTCTCATCAATCTTTTGTTTCTTCCTGATCTCTTCAACAGCTTGCTTGTTCTCCAGGTTCTCCCTTTTCTGAAGGGTATATTCTTGCTGACATCTCAATAAGTCTTCCTCTAGCTCCTTGTTCCTGGCAGCTAACTCTTCTATTTTGGTTTTTAGCGCCTTGGTTGCTTCATCCTCCGCAACAGGTGATGGAGCAGGAGGATTTTCCTGGAGACGAGTCCTGAAGGGTAATTTTATAATAGAGACCCTATTCAAGATCCACTCATAATATTCTCCTCTGACATCATGGCTTCGGGCCCCCAGCTCTCTTCCCTTTCGGTGGACTTTCTTCCATGCATTCGCTATATCCCGAATGACAAGGACACAACTTCCTTTCGAGTAATATGAGACGAAAGGAATGAGAGACTCTTCATCAGGTGGTCCAAGCAAAGGATAAGCTAGCTGACGCTTGGCTATGACGGGATTATAGTTGATACATCCTTGCGTACCAATAAGGGGAACATTTGGGTAATTTCCACAGTGATGAACAATTGATTCAACTTCCAACCATTGGGGATACCACCTAACTTTCTCTGCTGTGAGCCCTATGAGGTGATTGGCCCACTCGCGCCCACTTTTCACTGTCAACTGACATAGCTTCAGATCAGAAACCGGACATTCGGCCCTACAAACTTGGTGGAAAACGTGTGACGTGAGCCATACATACAAAACAGGTAGACAACAAACAACCCTTTTTCCACCTTGTGTGTGACAGAAATCCATGGTGTAGTACACATTTGCCAACACAGCCGTGACAGGATTCTCAAACCTGTGCTTGCGAGCTAGGAATACGGCGATAGCATCATAATCCACATAATTATCAATGTTGGGGAACAACACAACACCATAGATGGTAATAGCCAGAGCATCCATAAAGGCTTCCCAATCTTCCTTTTCTGCCAGGACCTGCATATGTTTCTCGAGAAATTCCCGAGTGAATCCGGGGATCTGATTTCTATTTAGTTGTGCATCCCTTAAGGTGTCGGGACGGATCTTCAGAACACGGGCGATGGAAGCGATAGTTGCATGATGGTCAAGGTGACGATAAGGTATCTGCCCTTCCAAAGGCATCCCCAAGATTTGTTCAAATTCTTCAATAGATGGGGCCAACTGAAAGTCTCTAAACGTGAAACATCTGAGAGGTGGGTCATAGAATTGTGCTAAGGCAGTGATCGCCTCAGTTTGCACTTCCACTTCTAACAACTTCAGAATCCTTCCATATCTTCTTGTAAAAGCCATTTTCTGTGTCAGGCTTAATTTTCTCCCCATTGTTTGCAGACTACCCATGTCAATCTTCTTGGCCTTAAGGTGCAATACTTTCCTCAACTCGGTCACATTTGTGTCACAACTGTTAGATCTCATGTTAATTTCCATATTGCTCAAAGGTACCCGCTAAATTCCAAACAGCTTCCTGCAAGAGCAAAGAGAGAGAAAAAGAAGTCAGTTACTGCTAATGTTTTGTGAACCGCTACTTCTTCATTAATTTATTGGAAAACATTTTCAGTTTGAGAAGTAGCGGTCGACAAAACTCATGTGAAACTAAAGTCGTACGGGTTACGGATCTTCCCAACGTCATCAATATCTGCTTGAATAGAATTTTGTTTTCATTTTGACGATTGGGAAGATCTATAACCCAGGACTCATAAGTACACAAAAAGTGAGGGAACTGCTTATTTGTTAAAGGATTACTATTTCTTTAAAAGAAAAATGATTCACCCTTTGTTTGGAATAAAGTAACCCTTTGAACACGTAAGCAGTTCATCAATTTTGGATTTAAAGGGAAAGCGAGAATGAGATAAGGTATAGTAAAGTCTGCCCTTTTGTGCCTTAAGCCAGGTTTTTTGAAAGTCTTTTCTGGGACCTATAGCTTATCTAACAGTGGATTTCTCACATTGGGTGGCTTCCGCTAGACATCTAGAAGGTCACCAGAGCCAAGATCCTAATCATGACAGGGACGCAAACAGTGAGGAATTCACTAAGTGCGTATATCATGAGAGGTCGAACTCTGGTTGAGGTTCTCACGAATACCGGATAGGAAGTACATCCCATACGATTCCGTTACCAACCCCTCCTAACTTAAGCTTTATTTGGGGCCCGGGTATAGGGCGCCACTCATAAGTGTGTGCAAATAATCGTGAGTGTAGTGTGTGGAAGGGCAGTCCATACCTTATACCTTACCCATTCTGCACAAAGAACAAACACAGAGCAAGTATACAAAGTCGTCTACCCTAGGGTTCAATGTTTGCGGAAAAGTAACATGGTCTCATACCCTAGGGTTCAATAAACATGCAAAATATAGACAACGAAACAAATAACAAGACGATTAAAACAAGAACAAACATTCACAACAATCGATAGAAAATAAGACAATGGGAAGAAATCCGAGATAACAAAGGCTATATAAAAAGAACATGCGCTTTCAATCAAACTGGCCTGACTCTCTTAAGCTTCCCCAGTGGAGTCGCCATCTGTCGCAACCGGGGTCGCGACGGCGCGGCGAACGAGAGAGCGAGAGAAAAATGAAACAGGGAGTCGCCACCAACGTTTTTTTTCATAGGAAAAAGACATTGGAAAAAAAAACTAAGTTTAAGGAAGGCACTAGTAAAAATTTGAAATCCAAGTTCGGGAGTCGGTTACGAGTAGGGAAGGTATTAGCACCCTACATCGCCTGTCAAAGACAGTACCAAGACTGAAAGCACAACATAAATAGCCTTAATTAAAACATAGTTTATTCCCTTTTATTCTGAAAAATGATAGAATGGAGGAAAGGACTGTACAGACATAGAAGGCCAAAGCGAGGTCAGTGGGACGTTCTTGTCCGAATTAAGCTCGACTTCGATATGAGACAGAGGGGTGAGAGGATGCCATCAAGACGTCGCGTCTAAATTTGACATCCTAGAATAAAAGGATAGGGATAGGAAAGGGATAAGCGGGACGTCTTGTCCTAAGTACCCCTTCCCTATGAAATTATGGCGAGGCTTGGGCACAAAACTATGGGGAAACCAACAAGACGTCACGTCTAAATTGATTTTCACGGAAGTGACTAAAAGGGGAAGTTTATGAAGGAGACACAAAAAAGTAAAGCAGTAAATCAACAACAGGAAAAAAAAAAAGGGAATGAGAAAGATGGGCCCGACAGGAGTTAAAGTCCCGCTCCTACGTATTCTTGAGTTATCAAGAAATCAGGGTTACGTAGTTCTGAATATTGCTATTTTAGAGAGGGATTTGAAAGATGTTGATGGATGTCATTGAAGAGGGGAATTCATGCAAAGCGAAGTTCTTCGCACGTGCACGAATCCTAAGAGGGTTGTGTAGACAGGAGTGCTCCCGTACGACACTGTTTTTTTTTTTTTACAAAAAAACTGTCTTTTATTATGTCAACTTATTATGGAAAAGGGTAAAAAATATTAACAGCGTAAACTAAAGGTGCGCAGACAACTACAATCAACAAGCAGTAAACTCACAGGAAAGTAAAACAAAAAAAAGGGAACTAACAGCAAAAGAACTAAGGAATGGAGTGGAACCGGTGTGACGAGCTATGAACCGACGTGAGAGGTTGAGCACAGTGACGGTGTCGGACTGATTTCGAACCCGTACGCTGGCAGGGACAATGAACCGGAGTTGGACCCGAACTGGAGATCTGAAGGTCGCGACCGGTGTTGTGGGAGGTTGATCCGGAGTGAACGCTGTTGAGCAGTGACAAGGATTGACAACGTATGGGAGTTGGAGTGGAATCAGCTCTGTGGTGACGAGGTACGTTCGGGATACGGACGGTGTGAGAGCAGTGACTTTGTGTTAGTGAGAAAAGAAAACTTCAAACCCTTTTCGAACTAAGGAGTCCTTTTGTGATGACTAGGGCAAGTCACTGGTTTCAGGTGGGGAGGTCAGTTAAGGATCTTGAAGAATCAGAGAGAATTTCAGAAGAGTTTTCTCGCGTAGAGGGAGAATCTGAAGGCCAACCCCCTGAGCTTCCTTGGTTGGGGCATTTATAGGGCCTTTGAGTCATGGGCTGAGGGTTTTAGGACAACCAGAAATCCCACTCGCCCATCTGTGTAGTGGTGTGCTGCTCTGGCCATTACCATTGGTGGGGAGCAGGGTTTTCAGTGGGATTTTTTTTAATTGCCCACTTTCGCCTCCCTGTCTGCCATTTTCCAGGGAGTGCGATTCCAGGTCACCGCGCACAATCTTCCGACCTCACCCCTCCGTTGTCAAATTTGTGACACCGGTTAGCAAAGCCATTGGTTGGACGGAGTCTCCACTGATCCGATGTGGGGCCTTAAGAACCATTGCATGTGTATTCACACCGGCTGAATCTTTCAATGTAATCACAGGGGCCGGTGTTCTCCTTACTGGTCCGGATCTACTACCAGCCGGTGTGCCCATTTTGACCTCGGTCAAACCATGAGATCGTCTTACTTAGGCCGGACTCGCCTCGTCTTTTGTTGTCAGATCCGCGACATCGGCCGTTTAAGGTACTCCTGAGGTGAGGACGAACGTTTGGGCGGAGTTGATGTCGGCTAACACCCTGTGGAACGTTGCGTGAAGAGGGCGGAGTGCCACACCGTTTATGGGACGGTGTGTGAAGAGGCGGAGTTCCACACCGTTCATGAGGGCGGAGTGCAAATGAGGGCGGTTGGCGAAGTGTTGAGGACTCATGGGCGGAGTGTTAAGGACTCATGGGCGGAGTATTGAGGACTCATGGGCGGAATGTTAAGATGAGGACTCATGGACGGAGTTGAGGTGCGGTGTTAACTTAGGCCTTGTCCGGTGTTCCCAATTTCAAGGATGAGTCCGGTGTCATAACAATTTGGGCCGGACCAAAAGAGGTGTTCACACTTGGGATAAGCCAAAAGTGGCTAGACTCAATAATACTTGAAACACGGGTTATGCATGTTATGTAAAAAGTGTTTTTACATAGTGAAAATCCTTCAAGTTTGAAGGTACTGGATATAGCTTCTGCTTTGGAAATGAACCAATATAAATATGTTGTATTATCTTCTTTTTACCCTTCGCCTTCCAAAGTCTGCACCATTTTAAGTCTGAAATGTCTTTGAGATCATTCTTAAAAGTCTGCATTAAAAATAGTTAAGACTTACTCAACCCTCCCTTCTAAGTCTGACTTTATACCATCATCATCATCTAAACCAAGGTGGGGAGAATGGTCACTTGTAGCTTTTCTCTTCTTTGAAGATGATGAAGCCTTTCCTAATGAGCATGAAGCCTTTCCCTTTCCCCAATTTTTATGGTTTAGGTGCCATGGATGAAGGTTTAGAGAAGAATAAAGATGGTGGATGTTTATAGGGAGTGATGATTTTCTGTATTTTTATGTAGAATTTATGGAATTAGGATGAAAAGATTTGGTTGAATGTGATGGAAATTGATGGTTTTTGGATGGAATGTTAGCGGGGCTTGATAGGGAGTATAGAGAGGAAAGTGAAGGTTATGTTAAGCTTTCAAGTAGGGAATGAGAAGAGTGTGAGGGAGTGAGGTTCATAGGGTTTAAAATTAGGGTGTTTTGGACAAGTCATGAACCATGGTGCATACCACGGCCTGGCCATGGTGCACTCTGCCCTATCAGGTAAGATTTTTAGCCCCTTGTTCCATGGCCAGTGGTGAATACCATGGCCTAGTCATGGTTCCCACTGGCTTTTGGCCCATTTTCACTTGAATTTTCACTTCTCTTGAATCCTAAGCTTGCCTTCTGGATCCCCTTAGTCTTATCCTTCAGACTTGCTTCTCCATTAGACTTTTCTTAGTGATTGAAGGCACTTTTTTTTCCCTTTAGTTCATCCTCCAAAGATCATTGGCTTTTTATTTTTATATTTGATGTGGGGTTGCCTCTACCTTTGTAGTTCTTCCTTCTTAGTAGGGTTCGAGCAAGCTTTGGTTGTTTGCCTTCTAAATTGGGTATTTAGCTATATAGCACTTGAGTCTTTAATAATTCACTTTGAAACTTTTGGACTTCTCACTCTAAATCTCCATAGCCCCATGAGGAAAGGCTTTGATGACTTAAAATAATCTAAACTATCTAGACTTTAGTTTTCCAGGGAACGATTTCAACCTAGAGTTGAATAGCAAAACCACGTCTCCTTTTTTGAAGGACCTCCTATCATGCCACTTCTTTGTCTCCTCCTTGTAGATTCATGGGTTTTTATATGCATCGATATTGAGCTCATCTAATTCATTTATTTGCAAAAGTCTCTTCTCACTTCAGACTTAAAATCAAGGTTAAGCATCTGAATAGCCCAATATGACTTATGTTCAAGCTCAATAGGCAAATGACAAGGTTTCCATGAATTAGCCTGTAAGGTAAATGAATTGTAACTCTTCCTTTTTAGAGAATAGTGCAATATGACTTATGTTCAAGCTTAACAGGAAAATTGTGACTTACTTTTTTGAGGATTTTCGTATTTTCCTCTTTCTTTACTCAATTGTAAGTCTTTCTCTCTCCATCTCTTAATCCTAACCTAAAGATGAACTATCTAGTTTACCTTCAGAGATTGGATTTCTACATTGTGTTTTTATTCATAAACATGTTCCCTTAGAATTTTAGGTTAAGTTAGAATGAGTTCAAAGAATACCTCTAGGTATTTGAGTTTTATGATAGATATGTGTTTCAAATTGGATTCAATCGAAGTTCTTGATTCATGTACGTGGTGTGAATCTTTTGATTCTATCCATGCATAACAATTCAATTTGTAATGTTAGGAAACCGGGATGATTAAATTGGGATCAAGGATATTCAACATCAAAGACTTGTTACATTGAGAGAATGAAGGTAGACATTGTAACATCCTAAAAATAGGATTTATTAGCAAAGCATGGTTAAAAGAGGGATTTAAAGGAAAATGGGAGATTAATTAGAACAATTGCTAAAATGACCAACGCGTCCCTAATAATTGTCATAATGACGCATACGTCCCTAAACCCTTTAAATTGAAAAGTTCCTTTTCCTTTTCATTTTACTCACGCATGAAACAGAGAGGGAAATCTTTCTTCTCCTTCATCTCTTTCAACCATAGCACCATCCTCTCCCTCTTCAATTTTTTCTCAATTACATCAAATTAGAGCAAGAATTCATCTCCTCCACTCTTCTCTTTCACGTGGGCAGCTAGGATCAAATGGGGAGAACTTTAAATTCCTTGATTTAAGGTAAGATGATGAACTATCATCTTGGGTTTTGATCTAATCATGCCTCTACCTTTTAATTCTATTAATTTTATGAGTTTTAAGGTAATTTGAACCAAAGGACATAAGTGGAGAGTCTAGGTTTTTAAGAATCTTGAGTTTTCATGGAAAAAGTGTGTTAAAATGGCTTCTTGATTGTCAATCATATAAGATTGAAGCTTAATAGTTACCATTTCAATGAGTTAAGGTGGTATCAGAGAACTTCGGAAGGTTTCAGAGTGATTCAGAGTTTGAAGCTCGGCACGGAGGCGAGGTTTAAAGTTGATGTCTTAATTTGGAAGTTGTTCGATCTTGAAGGATAGAGGTCAGAGCTTGTGATTAGTGGTTCGTTAGCGTTCAATCGATCGGAGAGCTCCTAGGATTCCCTATTTGAGGTAGGGGAGCTTTACATTCTAAATGCATAGTTTATGGATGGATTTAGGGTTGTATGATTAGATTATATGTCATATGCAGTGAAATATGATGACTTAATATATTTAATTATGAATTCATTGGTATACTATCTTGAATGTATTATATATATGATATATCTTGTGTTATGATGTCTTCCATTCATATATCATTGATATTGAGATATCTGTATGTATGTGATGTAATGAAATAAGTGAATGATTCCTATGCATGAGATATAGTAGGATATGTGATTTGATGATTGGAATCATTGTATGAGATACAATTGATAAATACTGGGGACATATGGCGTGAGACACTTATTGATTGAAAAGAATTGATGATGATTGTAAGCATGATATGCTTTATGTGATGATATATGCATATGAAATTAAAGATTATATATGTTATGTGGTTTCGAGGATTCCATAAAAGACCTTGGGTGGGACTCAAGGCAAAACCTCTTGAGCGGGGCTTGAGGTTTAGCCCGTGACACTACCGTTGTCGCTGAGAGTGATTGTGTCACGTGAGAAGGCAAACGGTTTGGTACCAATAAAACGGCCGAATTAGCTGAGAGCTGAGTATATGGCTGAGAGCCAGTGTTGCAACACAAAACTTAACAATGAGTAATTGGATCCAATTGAATGAATATGCATGTGCATTGCTATATGTTGTTGAGAAAAACATGAATTGTATGTTGATACATGAAAGGTGATGAGATCATATAACATGTGAGTGGTGAATCTGTTGAATGACAGGTTTGTTAGTATATGTTATGGATATTATATGTATATATATATATGCTAGAGAATTGGATGAGTAATTCGATTCAATAACTGTCATTTAACATGTAATATGCTCACCCCTATTTGTGGTTGTTTTTACAGTAGATTTAGGATGCAGTGGAGGTATATGAGGTCACTCAGCGTGTATGGGGCATTATGTATATACATATGGTACATGATGCACATAGTTGTTTTGTAGTAGCCTTGGCCGGCTCCTGCGAATACCATTTTGGTTATGTATGTATATGCATGTGTATATGAGTTTGCTTAGTGGACTAGATAGTTTATAGCTTCAATTAGAAGCTTAGAATCTATTTTGAGCTTATAATGTGGTCTATGATGAACAATGATGCTTTCTTGATGATTATGGAAGAGTGAAGACCATGGATGGTCCCACCATTTGCATATATGGTTGATGACCAGGAATTGTGGACATGTATATGATGCTATATTGATGCAAGAAATGTCCAGGAATTGTTGTTGTATGAGAAATGACAAAGGCTATGTGTTTTAGCCATGAAAGTGTGATATTTATATGGTTTTTCATGCATAATTCAACAATTAAGATAGTCAAAAAGCAAATTATAAGGTTTAAATGGCATAGAAAAATTTGAATAGCTTCTATGCATGATTTATGACTTGTAGAAATTGGAATGGGTCAATTCCATTGAGAAATGACCCTTGAATTGCATTAAAATGGCTTAAAACGGGTAAAATGTGTTTAAATGCATAAGTCCCTCATTTTTGGGAATTTTTTAGTGTGGCCAGTGGTCACATGTCATAAATGATGTATATAAGTTGGTGTTAAAATTTGGTTGAGTTTGGAGTTGATATGAAAGAGTTAGGATGCTTAGAAGTTGAAAAATTGAGCAAAATCTACATAATTGATGTTTTGAATCGATTCAGAATAGTCTTGAATCGATTCAAGGGCCCCTGGAAGTGTTTGAATCAATTTACATGAGTTTTGAATTGATTTAAGGCTCTATGGAAGTTCTTGAATCAATTCATACGTGCTTGAATTGATTCAAAGCCCTGTTATGGCCACTGTTATGTTGTTTTTCCAACTGCTTTGTTTTCCTTGCTGTTTTTGGCCCGTTTGGGCATCTTAATGACATTTTTGGCCTCTTACTTCTTCATGAAAGTTGTAGATAATTATGTTACGGAGGTTTAAAAATTAGTCTTACCTCAATTGGAGTTTTCTAACTCTCATGAGGCGTAAAATACTGGACCCACTGCGTAGTAAAACTTAAGTTTAAGAGGGTTTTGAACCTAACTTTTTATGATTTTTAAATTGGGACTAATAGGTGACATTTGTGACATGTCCCACTATTTTTAAGACTAAAAATGAATTTTTATTATGTTTTAATGTTGAATTTGTCATGAGCTTATTATTACCATAATTTGATAATTAAATTAAGTGCTTTTAAATTCATATTCCGAATTTGGATTTAATCGTGAAAAATTTTCTTGAAATTTTTGGGTTTGTCTTTATTAATTAAGGTTGTTTTAGACATGGGTGAGGTCTAATGGATTCTTGTTCCTTAAGGTGGTACGCTAGCACTGCATGATCAAGATAATTGGTGCCTTAACTCGTTACTTAGGGATTTTTCTTCGAGAGATCAAGTTATGTCTATTACTGAGAATTTGACTTTCAAGTCCTGTCTAAGCACATTTCAATATGAAATTGCAATTACATTGGAGTGATTCAAAGTACGATTTTGACATCTAATTGCTTTTTACCTCTATTATACTTTATTATGTTTATTTTTACTATTGTAATTGATTTCATAAACAAAAATAGTTTATTTTGTTGCTGCATTTATGATTTCACAACTAAAAACCTTATCTTGTGTAACGCCCTCAGTTACACCTTAATAAATACTAGAAAAATTTATAATTTTTTTTTACTAAAGATATGATTGTTAAAAAAAAACTATCAGAATAAATTATATACATCATTTCTGAAATACCTCATAAATATTATTAAAACTTTATAAAGTAATTTTACATTCATCAGAAGAAAATAAATATTAAACATTATAAGAAAGAGAGGAAACGCCATGGCCCAGAAGCAGTTACTTAATAACTTTATTTATTCATTGGACCACGGTATTCATACCGAGCTCCCTTTCTAGAATGTGCTATATTCACTGTTGATATTCTTCGATCCTTCCCTTTGAACCATCAATTTAAAACATATGAAACAAAAACACGGAGAAAGGAGTGAGAAATAGAATATAATATTCCCAAATGGGGCATAAGCAATAAAGGGTTTTCACAAACTAATATATAATAATATCAATCGCAATCACAATCACATACATAATCAATTATGAATGCATGAATGTTATGCAATATCTTCATCATAACTTACCTATATATATGGGCCCTTAAATTTTAATTTGCACTGCATCAACCAGGAGTTTACACTGTTCCATAAGTCCGGATAATAATAATATGAACAGCTCAACTGACATGGAAACACTTAGAGACTAGTCAGATTGAGAAAGTTTTTATTGTGAAAGTACTCGACACTAGGGAGCTACCCCAGGTCCCCTGAAGCACCCTTTCACACTCTCTCATCTCAAGGCTCATAATTAAGCCTCCTCTAATGTATCCTCGGTTTCTATAATTCGTCCCCAGACAATATCATTTTGTTTCACTTTAATGATTTATGATGCATGAACTACTCGCGTATTTAGTTGGTTAAGGCTTTTAGAAACTCAATTATTAAATACCTTAAAGGTTTACAACATCATTTCAATAAACTATACATTTTCTCAATTCTCTGAATTTCTGTCCCACAAATAAATTTGGTACAGTTTTCGAATCTCACTGAAATTGAGTTTCTAAGCCTTAAATATTTATAAACTTTCTCATATAAAACTTTACATAATCTTTCTCAAATTGAATCTTAACAAGATCGAATTTAAAAATCTTAATTATTTCCAAATATATTTAGTTAAGTTGGGAAAATAAAATAATTTTCTTTTGAAAATTTTATTTAATTAAAAGAGAATAATCTTTAAATTATTAACCAAAAATACTTAAAATTATGAAATTTTTCTTTAATTCAAGATTTAATTATCTCAACTTGTTATAAATTAATTTTTATAAAATGTCTTCTTTCTAAAATAAGTACTAATTTTTTTATTCTAAATATTAAAAGTAAAGTTAATAAAAATAATTTTTAAGAAGAAATAAAAGATTTAAAATAATAAAAATTTAAAGAGTATGATAAGAAAATTCTTATTGAGTTTTAGCTTTTCGTTATGCTTGCTATATGCTCAACTTTATATCACAAGATCATCAATCATAATTAAATATTATCAATCACAATATCATCAATCACAACAACAAAAAATGTCAATCACAATCAAATAATATCGATCAAATTAAATATCATCAATAATAATCAAATACTAATAATTATAATCAAATCAATTAAATATAATTCAAATTTTAATGGTTATTTAAATTATCAAAATTGATTTTGAGTCCTTATAGTCCATTCCTTGCATAGGTCTATGTAAGTCCATATAATCCAGTTCTTGCATAGGTATAGTTCAGTCCATATAGGTCAAATTAGTCCAAGTCCTTGCATAGGTTCAGTATAAGTTGTATAGGTTAGTCCAGGTCCTTGCATAGGTATGTCAAAGTTAGTTACATCAGATATTTAATTTAAAATTTATTATAAATTTTAAGTTAAGAAGTTAATATTTTAAAATAATAATATTATTAAATTTAAAAGGAGTATGAGACTCCTCCTATTATTCTTATGTCTTTTCATATTATATTCTTATCTCACTCCCCCTTACCTCTTGTATCCTGATTCGTTATTGAAGATCCGTACGCTTCTCGTCTCTGAGTTCTAAAATATACCAATTTCATTTTAATATAGTTCTAAGATGCAAATTAAAACTTAAAACAGAAATGGTAAATTTTGAATAGTGAATAGTGAATGGTAAATCATGAATAGTAACAGTAAGCAGTAAAACATGAATAGTAACAGTAAATAGTAAAACGTAAATAGTAACAGTAAATAGTAAAACGTGAATAGTAAAGATAAATAGTAACAATAAATAGTATTTTACTATTTAGAATAGTAACTTAAAATAATATTATTTTCAGTATAATAATAGATTTCTAAAAACGATATGAAAATAACCTTAAAAAATATAAAAGAAATGTATTCTTACCTTATTATTTTGGCAGAACCTCTTTCATTTGGAAAATATATTCCTCTCTTCACTTAGCACTCTCCTCCCAACACTACTAACTTTTTAATTTTCGATGGATTCTTCGGTTCCTCGCCCTTCTATTTATAGGACAAAAACTTACTGTGCGTTTGAATATTTTATTATAAAAGTACTGTGTAAAACTTGAAATTTTCATATAGGTTATTGTGCAAAGTTTGAAAATTTCAGAAACGCACAATGATTTTCATGTGAAGGAAGCTGATGAATTATGAAGGGGGTGTAAATAGTAATTTAAGGGGTGCAAATAGTAATTTAAGGGTGGTGTAAATAGTAATTTTTTTATAATTTTTTTATAAAAATAAATTCTGAAAAATATATTGATCAAAAACTTCTAAAGATCTATGGTCAAATTCTATTACGATTTTAATATAAAATTTTTTGTAATAAATTAAAATAAAAAAATAGGGGTGTTACATCTTGCACTTACTAGTTCAAATAGTATAAACTCTATGATATATTGATACTTGACATCTTAATCTTTATGGATAATATATCAATTCTGTACTCGATTAAACGATAAGTGCACTTGTCATCTTTTATAAAAACTAATTTTTATGCATCAACCAATATTGTTACCTCAACATTTTTAAATACAAACACAATAAGAAAATTTAAGAACTTGATAAGAAACACAACAATATTACAAAACCCCTAAAAAAATAATACCCAAGGTTACCTTAACAATTTCAAGTATTCCTAACATCTAGGACTAGAAAATTCAAGAGTAAGAAATAATTTTTTTTTTACAAAACCTTAAAGTTACCCTAACAATTTTGAAAGTGTAACATCTCATTTTCAACACAAATAAAAAATAGATATTAATATATCTTTAATGAGAAATACTTACAAATTAGTTAGTTTATTATTATCATTTTTTATGAAATTTTGGTATTTATATTTAACTATTTGTTTTTTTTAAAAATAAAATAAAATAATAATAATAATAATATTTATGTATTTTGAATGAGAATTTTAAAATGACTTAATTAGTATTCATTAATTAATGAAATTATATTAAGAATTTTAAATATATTTATTATTCACAACTTTTATTTTATGTTTTTATATTTATGTTTTTACATATTTATGATTTAACTCTTATTAGAATTTTTAAAATAAAATTTTGAAGGAATTAGACTATGGTTCTTTAGAACTTTTTGATCTACGTATTATTTATGATTTTACGGAATTTTGGAAATATTTTAATAAAATAATGTTTTAAATAATTTTAAATTCATATAAAGTGAATTAAAATTAAAATATTTATAAGAAAGTGAATTTAAATTATAAGAAAATTTTCTAAAATCCATTTCAAGTAGATTTATCTAAAAATGATCGGTTTGATAAAAATCTTGATTTTTTCCAATCGTTAAAAAAATTGGAAACGTATCAATAAATTTTTTTAACAGAAAAGTTTAGATTTTTAAAATTTAAACTTTATATTACTTATCATAAAATTAGTGAGAACTGATATAATATCACTAAATTTCAAAAATGACTAATTTTGAATATTTAAAATATACCGAGTGAAATATTACTATTTAGCTTGATAATTCAACCGACATTTACTATGCAAAACACTGTGCATATACGAAATTTTCAAAATGTGCACAGTAACCAGGATTTAAATTTGAAAAAATGTACAGTACTTTTATATTAAAATAATGGAATGCATAGTAATTTTCTTTCCTATAAATATCGAAGGAATTCTTCTTTAGAATTTACAATTTCAGATTAAGTTTTCTTAATATAGTAGTGCTAGTGAGATAGTGGTGGAAGTAAGAGAGAGAAATAAATTTTTTAAAAGAAGGTTCTGCTAAAATTCTAAGGTAAGAATACATCTCTTTTATATTTTTTAGGGTTATATTCATATCGTTTTTAGAAATCTATTATTATACTAAAAATAATATTATTTTAAGTTACTATTCTGAATAGTAAAATACTATTTCAATAGTAAATTACTATTCAAATAGTAAATTACTATTTACTATTACTATTTACTTTTACTATTCACGATTTACTTTTTACCATTACTATTCATGTTTTACTATTTACTGTTACTATTCACGTTTACTATTTACTGTTACTATTCATAATTTACTATTCACTATTCACTATTCAAAATTTACCATTTCTGTTTTAAGTAGAAATCTTAATTTTCATCTTATAACTATATTAAAATGAAATGGTATATTTTAGAACTCGGAGACGAGGCGTGCACAGACTTTCCATTACAAACCAAGATACAAGAGGTAAGGGGGAGTGTGATAGGAATATAATATGAAAAGACATAAGAATAATGAGAGGAGTCCCCTACTCCTTTAAAATTTAATAATATTATTATTTTAAAATAATAACTATTTAACTTAAAAATTTATAATAAATTTTAAATTGAGTATCTTGTGTAACTTGATCTGAATACCTATGCAAATACCTAGATAACCTATACGAACTGGACTGAACCTATGCAATGACTTAGACTATTATGACCTGTATGGATTGAACTATATACCTATGCGAGGATTGGACTACATGGACCTACATAGACCTATGCGAGGAATGGACTATAAAGACTTAAAATTAATCTTATTAATCTAAATAACTATTAAATTTTAAATTATATTTATGACTGATATTTAGTTGATTTGATTTGATTATAATTAATAATATTTGATTTTGATTAATGATATTGTGATTTATGATACTAGACTGTGATTAATAATCTTTGTGATTTGATGATATTTGATTGTGATTGATGATATTACAATACTTGATTGTGATTGATGAATGATTGATGACCTTGTGATATGGAGTTTGAGCATATAGCAAGCATGACAGAAAGTTAAAACTCAGTAAGAATTTTCTTACCTTACTCTTTAAATTTTTATTCTAAGAGAAAGTATTTTATCATTATTTTAGTCTTTTAATTCTTCTTAGAAATAATTTTCATTAACTTTATTTTTAATCTCTAGAATAAAATCTAGTATTAGAAAGAAACTATTTTATGAAAATTAGAGGTTGAGATAATTAATTCTTGAATTAAAGAAAATTTTAGTTTTAAGTATTTTTAGTTAATGATTTAAAAAAAAAATATTTTCTTTTAGAAATCAGAAATTTAAATTAGTTTTCCCTAATGAAATAACTGAAGGATATTTTGTTATAGTCGAGATTTCTAAACTTAATCTAGTTAAGATTTAAATTGGGAAAGATTATATAAATATGTGAAGTTTTTAAAGAGAAAATTTTGAGATATTTAAGGCTTAGAAACTCAATTTTGGTGAGATCTGAATTTGAAGACTGTACTAAATTTTGTTTTTGTATAATAGAAGTTCAAAGAAGAACTTATGGGAATGTACAGTTTATTATTGAGATGATTTGTGAACCTTTATGGTATTTAATAATTGAGTTTCTAAAAGTCTTAACCAACTAAATATGCGAGTAGTTCATGCATCATGAATCATTAAAGAAAAATGAGATGTGATATTGCATGGGGACGGATTATAGAAACTGAGGATACATTAGAGGAGGTTCAAATACGAACCTTGGGATGAGAGGGTGTGGAAGGGTGCTTTAGGGGACCTGGGGTTGCTCTTTAGTGTCGGGTACTTTCACAATAAAAACCTTTTCAATCTGACTAGTCTCTAAGTGTTTCCACGCCAGTTGAGCTGTTCATATGCTACAAAGGCATTTATGTTATTATATCCGAAATTATGGAACAGTGTAAACTCCTGGTTGGCCAGTGCAAACTAAAACTTTAAGGGCCCACATGTATAGAATGAATAAGATGGTAGTATTAAAAATATTGCATGACATTCATGTGATTGTGACATTCTATGTGGGTGATTGTGAATGAAAGTATAATTGTTATGTTATTAAAACTTTACATTCATAATTGATTATGTGTATGATTGTGTTTGAAATTATTATATTAGATTGTGAAAACTCTTATGCTTATGTCTTATCTGTAAAATATTATATTTTGTTTCTCACTCCTTCTTGTTTGAATTTTTGTGTCCAAAATATATGTTATATGATATATAGTTAGCAGTTCAAGATGAAAGGATGAAATTATAAGAGGGTAAATTGGTCTCATCCTCAATCGGATAGGAGAAGAGATGTGACAAGAGGAGGATTCAAAATCACATGGTTTGAAGATAAGGAAATGATTGGTTACAGTCGAAGTAGAGGTATTAAATCTTTAGTTTTAGTTTACCTTAATACAATATTAAGTTGGATGATTGTAATTCAAGGTAAAGGTTAAACCTTAATAAACCTTATTCTTTGGATATGATACTGTAATTTTTGATCACTTATGATTTTCTGAAAGTTCATTTTATCATTCTGAATAATTTAAAATTTTTTTACTTTCAAAATTCAAAGGAAATCAGATGTATATATATATCCTTGTATATGCGAGATAAAGAGTGATAAATATGTATATCTTTCAAAAAGTTTTTATATCTCGTGTATATAAGGGGGTGTTACAGAAAGCACCAAAGTGACAAAAAGTTACCTTAGTAAAGTTTGAACTTCTAATCTTTCTCCTCCAAAGAGATGAAGTGACAAGAAGACAAAGTGAATGAGAGGGGAACGACAACTAAAATGAGTGGCAAAGAAGGGTTGAAGAGAAAAGAAGAATTCTAATTAGATTAGGTATTGATTTATTTTAAAAAATTAAACCTAAATTAAAGAAAATTTATTGTTAGGTGAACAATAAGTGAAAAAAGAAGGAAAACAAGTTGTCACATATAAAATCTATTTTCAAAAACCGAGTTTTAAAATAAAATATAGATATAGATAAAGATATATAGATATAAATACATTATTAACAAGATTTTGTTAAATTCAATAATGTTTAAGGTATTAAAAGTGATAATCTTTTATTGGAAATACATGTATTTATTACATTAATTTTTATACTAAAATTATTGTATTTATCATAATAAAAAATAATTTTTAAAGTATGTTTACTCATCACTTAAGTTTCTTAAAAATAAATCTTTATTTTCATCATAATTTTATTTCTATATTTAGTTCAAATAGAATATTTTTAAAAATATAAAGTAAATATTTTAAATTACTTCTAAGTTAAAATATAAAGTCATTGTGGTAAAATTTTACTTTTTATAACAAAAGTTAATAAAATTGTTTTTAAAAAACATTTCATTAAATCTTTTCTTTTCAAGAAATAATTTTATTACATTCTCCTAAACAGGAGAATCTGTTATTCACAACAAACTTATCTCAAAACATAAAAAAAAATACCATATACCAACTATCTCCATAAAATTAGTTTAATTTCAGTTACGGTTTCCAAATAGTATCAATTAAAAACACGTGTCTAAATTGTTTTCAACCTTAAGCAAAAGCAATATTAACCTCCCCACACCGTTTGGATGACTCTCTTTTACCCCAAACGGGTACTTAATTGGAGGTCTGTTAAAAGGGGTCATTGTTTTCAAGCAAGGATTTGGTTTCCCCAAAATTGTAAAAAACCAAAGAGAAAATGGGTGAAATTTTACGTGCACGGAACAAATGAAGTCCCGCCCGCTCCACTGCCCTAGCCCAAAACCAATGAAAAAGAAACGAATCCACTGATTACACTATAAATATCAAATTTTGGTACCAAAACCAAAATAAAAATCAGAAGGTTGCAGTGATATATCGATCAATGATGCTGCCAGTGATAGATCTGTCTCCCTATCTCTCCGGCGAGCGGGACCCACATCTGTGCGGCGAGGTGAGTCGCAGTTTGAAGGAGACAGGAGCACTCCTTGTGAGGGACCCTCGCTGTTCTGTCGAAGACAACGATCGCTTCATCGACATGATGGAAACTTACTTCTCCAAACCTCCTCACTTCAAGCTCCAACAAGAGAGATCCCACTTGCATTACCAGGTCCTACTATTTTCTCCTCCTCCTCCTTCTTCTTCTTATTATCATCATTATAGTCTCCTAAACTTCGCCTCATTCAAGCCATTTTTTGTAGCTTTTTTTTTCTGTTGTTGCGTTGAAACAATGATGAAGAAGAAGTGATGAATTATTGAGAAAATAATCTACTTGGTAATACAAGGTGACAACCCCTTTTATTTTTATGATTTTAAAGACTGTTTTTTTTAGGGAGTTAGAGTGAGTTTCAGAGAGGGAATTCACCTGAAATAGGTTATAATTCTTATAAGATATTTTTGACTTACTCTATTAAGTTATTTCATGAAGTAAATTATTTTTAACTTATTTTGAAAAATTTTACAATCAAATTTATAATATGTTTTAATTTAAAAATACCTTAATAGCTAACATTAATACAATAACATTGGTTATAATCGTACCTGATACCTATTCATTTATCCTCCCACTGTATGTCAAGTTTACTTCATTTGTAAATTAAACATTAATACATTAATTATATTAATAAAACTTTTTAACTCAGATCAACATTGATTATGGGTATGTTTGAAAGTTTGAAAGAGTTTATGAGTAGCTTATGAAAATAACTATCTCTCCTATAAGTTGTTTTCAACTAATTTCAATATATTTTTTGGTGTAGTTTATTAAACTAAATTATTTTCAACTTATTTCAATAAGTTGTATTATCAAATTTATAGTGTAAATTTTCATGTAAAAAAATAATTGATAGTATAAGTTTTTAAATGAGTCATTTCTTTTATAAAATTAGTCCTATTTTTATTTGTTGTTTTTAGATTTTACTCTATGGAAACCAAACTTATTGATTTAGCCCTATATTTATTTATTTTTCCTCTTTTTTTTTAGTATTTTGCTAAAGAATAATGTTACTTGTATAGGTGTACTTTAATGTTTTATGGGAGATAAAATGAAAAGAAAAAAAAAAGAGAGAAAATAAAAGGTGTGATAGGTGATGTGGTATAAAAGGTAAAAGATAGTATAGAATGTTATCCTATGTGCTTGATGTCTAAGTATAATGGTTGTTTGCAAAATCAGGATTGAGTTGTGAAGTTGACTAAAGTGATGACAGTTATAATTTCAAGGAAGAAACTGGAATTTCTTCAGTTCATTTTTCTGTCAAAGTTTAAATCTCCTTTTGTTTTTTGGTGGAATTGGCCAAGTATTGGAATTTTTTGCATTGATGTTTGATCTACTTAATTTGTGTTCCATTTTGGTTCCTTTTCTTCCTGGAATTAGCAGGTTTTCAAAAACTGAGTTATTTTTGTATTTTATAAATACTGAGTTTTGCCATTGACAGATGTACTTGCAACTGATTTTAGTTTTTTTTCAATATAAATACAAAATAATTAATTCTAGTTTGTTAATTCAATTGTTTGTGCTTGTTCTCGCAAATTATAGAAATTTCATGAACAATGGAAATGGGAAATATAGGATGGCTTTTTGGAAGCTGAAAAAGGACCGTCAGTTTGTTAGGGTTTTTCATTCTGCACTAATATCAAGCAATTTGTTTGCTTTCGGATCAGTCACTTCATGATGAAGATTTGTTAATATACAGCTAATATGTATTTGCTGTAGAATGATTTTTTTTGTTTCTGTAATATGATCCTGATAGGTTTGATAGCAAAATTAATCGTTAAGGCTTGATAATGACAAATGGTGCTTCAAATGGGTGTAACAGGTTGGAGTTACACCAGAGAAAGTAGAAGCTCCAAGAAGCTTGGTTGATGAAGAAATGCAAGAGAAAATGAAAGCAATGGCTAAAGAAAACCAGCCACACACTCCTGTTGGGCGTGATCTCAAATGGAGATACTTTTGGAGAATTGGTCCTCGCCCATCTAACACCCGTTTTCAGGTCTCATCCCTCTTTCTCTTGTCGGTAGCAAAAAGTGTTGTGACTTGTGATAGTTCCCAATGTTTGTCTCAATTGTGCAGGAACTGAATGCTGAGCCAGTTATACCAGAAGGTTTCCCTGAATGGAAAGAAACCATGGATTCCTGGGGATACAAAATGATAGCAGCAATTGAAGTCAGTCATTTAGTTGTAATTTTTAAGCTGTTTCTATTTTGTTGTGATCTAAATGCTCATATTTCATATGTAGGTGGTTGCTGAAATGGCAGCTATCGGGTTTGGTCTTCCAAAGGATGCATTCACATCACGTATGAAGCTGGTGAGCAGATCAAGTGCTTCCTGGTGATTAGTTACTCATAAAAGTATAACTGGAAATTAGTTAAACACAAGTAATGCAGGACAGAAGTCGTTGATACCTCATTGATTTTGTATACTGATTGATAGCCATTTCCTTTTGCACAGCGCATTATAAGCATGTGCTATTACCCATTCTCAATATGAAAATCAGAGGTTCCCTAGTTTGTGTGGCATACTCTACCACAGAGCTGTATTCATTTTTTATTTGGTATACTTGCTTCAGTGGTTTGGTAGTTTTTACTGTTTAAAATTAAATTAGTATCCAGCAAGGTTGATATGGTTGTTCAAACTTGGGGAATTAACTTTTAAACTCGAACTGAGTTTAGGTTGAGAAATTGAGCCAATTGACATGGAAACTCTCAATAGAGTTAGAAAGCTGAAATTTTACTAATTTATGTATGATATTTGATATTATGATTAGGTTTTTAAAAATCATTTGAATATTATGTAAACTCTTGTGTTTGACAACCTAGAGACTCAGCATGCATTTCCTGACACCTCCAACTCCAAAAGGAGAAGGACCGGTTACTTGTGTGAAGAAATATACTTCAGAAATCACTTCTGTATAGGAAAACATTAGTTCTCTAATTAACTTTCATCACTCTTGTTCACTTCTTTCATAAAATGCTGGCATTTTCTGGCTTGCATGATGGTGAGAGCTTCATGCATTGGGCTGTGACTTTTTATTTGTTATTTTAATAATGGAAAGCACTTCTGTTTAAAACATATTTGGCCACTGATATAGGGGCCCTAAATGGGCTGTACAGATTTTTGAAGTGTCAATTTTTTTAGTAGTAGATTTATATGTATGCGTATTGATTCTATGATCTATTCTCTCTTTACCATGTACTAGGGTCCACATCTTTTAGCACCAACAGGGAGTGACCTTGAAAAATATGGTCAGGAGGGAACTATTCTTGCTGGATATCACTATGATCTTAACTTCTTAACAATTCATGGTAGAAGTAGATTTCCTGGTTTAAACATCTGGTTAAGAAATGGGCAAAAAGTTGAAGTGAAGGTTCCAACAGGTTGTCTTCTTATTCAGACAGGAAAGCAGGTAACTTGAAATTTGCCAGAATCAAAAGTTTATATTGCAGTTTGAAACATGCTAAGAATGTTGTTTGTTTCAAATAACTGGAATTTTAGTGTTTTGTCAGAACATTAGATTTTGTGTGATTCAATTTTTGCATCTGCCAGGGGTTTTTATTTCATTCATCTCCTTTGAGACTGTGAGTCTAGATATTTCCACCCCTCTGATTAATACGGTTTGACTCTACATTAAAATGGTTCTGTTTTACTTTTCTTTGTTTTAAAATGCAGATAGAGTGGTTAACAGGAGGGGACTGCATTGCTGGCATGCATGAGGTTGTTGTCACAAAGAGGACAATAGATGCAATCAATGTAGCAAAAGAGCAACACCGTAGCTTGTGGAGAGTTTCTTCAACTGTGAGTGAGGACAAAATACGGTCATTATATTTTGGTTCTAGGAAAGAAGAGCTTAATGATATTCATTTTTGCCACTGTTCAGTGTTATATTGACTGGTAACATTAATCTGTCACATGCAGTTGTTTGCGCACATAGCATCAGATGCGGTTCTGAAGCCCTTGGGACATTTTGCAGAATCACCAGTTGCAAGCAAATATCCACCTACATGTGCAGGAGAATACGTTGAACAAGAGCTTGCAGTAATCAATCTCAAGGGAAAGAATTGAGAACTTTACTGGGTGACATGTAATAAAAAGTTCATACATTCTTTAACTGGAATACAGAGTTCATCAAATTTATTGGGATAAAATCAT
Source organism: Clitoria ternatea (assembly GCA_037962975.1). Lineage (NCBI taxonomy): Eukaryota > Viridiplantae > Streptophyta > Magnoliopsida > Fabales > Fabaceae > Clitoria > Clitoria ternatea. The sequence goes on along the minus strand of CM075669.1, from coordinate 48,340,788 downwards.
TGGGGGCAAGAAACTGGAAATTGTGGCTTCATTTGTCTGTCTCAAGTAAAAGGAACAATTTGAACAACCAATTGAACGCTGATTTCAATACGTATGAAATGTCTACATGTTTCAGCGTTTTAGTTTCAAACAAATTCATATTTTCTTTTAACAATTTCTTGTTTCTTTATAGTTCATATTGATGTTTAGAAATGGAATACATCACGTCATTTTAAGTGGAGTTATTCAATCTCTCCAACAGTATCATAATGACTGCCTTAGATTACTGAGTTGTTTGCATGACCCTCAGGACATGCATGCTGCATCCCATTAGGTTTGTATCTTATTTAAATGTGAATAACATTGCTGTTATTCTTTGTAGTGAAGAAGCTTTATTAATATGATATTAACTTTGTATCTTAATTTTATTCACCTCTGCATAAACAAAATCAATTGAAAAGGAACACTGTCCTTGGGATGAAACCAGAGTCCATGAGGCAATCAGATTCAGCTGGCACCTCCTTAGCAAGCTGTACATTCACCTTAGCATCTTCTCAACCCACGCCTTAAAATCAAAGCAGGCATCTGAACCTTCCAGATCGCACGCTGTAGGCTCCATTTTCAGAATATTCTTTGACGACTCCTCCGTGAAGGACTGGATAAGATTGACATTCCAAATGCCACTACAATTACATTCACCCTTTCCCTGCCCAAATGGTTTTCTGGATAATGAAGAAACCCATCATTTACCCCCATTTGTTTTTGGATAACTTTACCACCATTAATATATCCACTTATCTCTCCAAATGTTGATGTTGCAGCCCAAGCCCACCTTCCATGAACTCCCTTGCAAAACAATGGGTCCTAGATGAGATTGAACTAGTCCAAAAGGATGATGGACTATGAATTGGGCGCCACCAATTGTCTGCAAGTAGGGCTAGATTCAATCTCCCACTTGTCTAAGACCTAAGCCACCCTTAGTTTTTGGCCTTGTCATAGTTTTCCAACCTACCCAGTGAGTCTTTCGTTGGTTCACTCTACCCCAACAAAGGTGTGCAATCATGCTTTCTATCTGTTGAACAATCGAGATAGGCAACTCAGCTCAACATAATTGTGTCCAAAAAAAAACAAGCTCAACATAATGTATCGGGTGAAGGATAAGGTGGACTTTAGCCTAATGGATGGATGTATGGAAAACCAAAAAATATCAACTGTTAAATGCTAATCAACGATTTATATTAATTGATGGTAACCTGTTTAATAGGTTACCATTTGAAACTTTTGATAATTTTATTTTCTACCTCTCAATCATTTAAAATTCTAATATACAACACGTTAAAACATCTTAATTATATTAAGTATTATCAGATTGCTTCTCCTTTCATTTCCATTATCTTCTTTCCCTACCAAAAATTTCTAAATAACAAATCCAAATCCAGGAAATAAAATCGTGCAATAAAGACGTGAGCGAAGCATTAAACCCCTTCAATTACAAGCATCAAGTTACGAAATTAACAAATCCAAATCCAGCAACCGAGCAACGAGCTGCTAAGGCAAGAAACAGTTAATAGACGGAGAGTCACGCATCAGAGGCGGCGTGTCTCGGAAGACGTCGTCCATGAAGTGGACCGTGCAGCGGCCTTCGTCGCTGAGGAGAATGTCAACGACCTTTAATCTAATTTCTTAATAGAAATCTACTCTCCGTCATCATGGCTTACAGAAGGAGACAACAAGGAATTTCCAAACCTTCTTCCACCTTCGACGCCGCTGAACCTACTCGGAACCCGAACCCCTTTCCACCACTCAACCATGACATTAACCTTTCTCCCTTCCTTTGGTTCGCTTACTACCCTGTTTGAGGAATGAATACTGAAGCACCAGAAAAGCCATAAGGAAAACAAATACTGAAGAATGAATAGAAAGAAAAGAAAAATATCTTCATAATCAAAAGTTGAAATTGAAAGGGGAATTAAAGAAATAACTTGCCTCATTCTAAGTTTCTGCAGATATCTCTCATTGAAATAACTTCCCCTGGTTCTTGCAAACCAAAATCAACTTCTCACTCGGGTTTAACTTTATTTTTTGCATTGTCGTAACTACTTTGATTCATTTTTGGCTTGTTGATAATGATTTCTCGTCATTTCCAGTGAATATGTGTCGGTCACTTGGGGTTTTGTTTCCAGCGGCGGGAGAGGCGTCTCTGATGCCAAGGTTGGGAATGAGAGGCAGAAGAAGGATGAGGTTTAAATCAGTATTTTAAACAATACAGGGAAAAGTAGAGTATTAAACATTTACTTGCTACAACAGGTAAAAAGGTATAGGTGTTAAAGGTTCAATCCCAAAACTAATTAGCAATGGTTGGAGTCGCCCAACAGGTATTTAAACCATGCGAAATATGATGAGGCAGGCAATGTGAGACTTTCAACACGCCCCCTCCAACGAAGCCTGCTGGACCAGGCAAGGGGTAACTTTTGACCCACAACGAAAGGGCAACTCTTGGCCCATAAGAACCAAAAGAATTCTCTAGCTTTAACATGGTATCAGAGCTAGAGCATTCTTTCTGGTTCTTATGGGCCAAGAGTTGCCCTTTCGTCGTGGGTCAAAAGTTACCCTTTGCCTGGTCCGGCAGGCTTCGTTGGAGGAGGCGTGTTGGAAGTCCCACATCGTCTGCCTCATGATATTTCGCATGTCTTAAATACCTGTTGGGCAACTTCAATCATTGCCAATTGGTTTTGGGTTGGAACCTTTAACATAGTATCAAAGCTAGAGCATTCTTTCCGGTTCTTATGGGTCAAGAGTTGCCCTTTCATTGTGGGTCAAAAGTTACCCCTTGCCTGGTCTAACAGGCTTCGTTGGAGGGGGTGTGGGATGGAACCTTTAACAATAGGTTTATGGTGGACCTAAAAAAAATAAGTCCACCACAGCCTTAACCAATGTATCGACCAAAAAAATCTTAACATAATGTAGTTTGAGATTGTTTGCACCGTAGATTTTATTAGGACCTCTCTTCGCACCTTTTAACTTGTCAGCTTCTTCCATACCTTCTTTCGAACAAAATCAAACACTTGGTTTTTTGATTTCCTAACAATGGTAGGAGGACCTAAGTACCTCGAATGAATTTCTACTGCTTGAACACCCAACAAGTGTTTCAGCTCATCAATCCTGGAACTAAGAGCATTTCGGCTACAAGAGATTTCAGACTTGTTCAAATTGATTTTCTGGTTTGAGGCTAATTCATAAATTTTTAGGATCTTGCTTATCACCTTTGCCTCTTCTTTTGTAGCTCTAGTGAAAATAATGGAGTCATCTATAAAAAAAAAGAAATGTAAGATTACAGGAGCAAAAGAAGCAACCTTTAACCATGAAAGGACGATTCCTCTAAAAATTTCCTTATAAGAGCCAATAAAGCTTTAACACAAATAATGAATAGATACAAAGAGAGAGGGTCTCCTTGATGCAAACCTCTAGGAGGGGAAAACACATTCTCATGTTCACCAGTAACCAAAACAGAGAAAGTAACATATGAAATACATCTTGCAATAAGATCCATCCAATGTTGCGAGAAACCCATCACAAAAAGCAGAGATTCCCATTCTACCTTGTTATACATGTCAAGCTTTAGAGCCATATAATCCTTTTGACCCTTAACTTTCTTCTTCATATAGTGGAAACATGCAAGAGCAATCATAACATTATCCGTAATCAATTTACCCGAGACAAATGCACTCCGGGTCTCATCAATAACATCATTTGAAATTAATTTTAGCTTATTAGCTATAGTCTTTGTGACAATTTTAAAAATTACATTACACAAGCTACTAGGCTTAAATTAGCTAGATCCTTTGGCTTCTTAACATCATGAGTGTTTGATTTCTCTAGCTCACATCCTCTTTATCATTTAAAATATTAAGTACACAATTTGTACCATTATCCCTAATTAAATCCTAATATTTATGATAAAAAAATAGCTATGGTTCCTAATGAGGACCTCACTAGCATGGAGGCCACCAAAAGGGTGGGAGTTGCTTTAGAGAGACTTCAAGGATCTATGACTCTAAGGGTTAAGAAGGCCAAATAGGCTTGTGCCATGCTTTAGGCCTTATCCAAGTTGAGCCTAAGCCCATGGATGGCACCTTAAAGGCCTACTCTTATTTCTCTTGTACATTTCTAGAGAGTTTAGGTTTCATTGTATCTCATTGATCATTTGAGCTTGTATCATCATTAGATAAGATTGGGCTTAGCCCATTGGGCCTAACATTTTAATTTAATCATCTTGATTAGGGTTTTTGGGCCATGTATTGAGTCTTAGCTCATGAGAGGTACCATTTTGGTGACCTAGGGTCAGGGAATTGATCAATCTTGTTTAACTAAGGTTAGGTTTAGGTAGCTTGTTGAGAAATATAGAGTTGCCTTTAAATTAAATAGATCTAGGGTTTTATTTTGTAGATAACTTAGATCATTTGGATGAATTTGAGATGTTTTAGTGAGAAGTTTCTCTCTATATAATCAATAGTCTTGTAGTACTTTCTCAAGCATATTTTTATTTTTGGAGCACTTTCAAAGTGATGAACACAGACTTGTCCTCTCATGTGGTGGCGCCACGCTCCCTACTCTAATCTTCATCATTTGTATTTTTCTTCTATAGTTTTTGAGATTGTAAGAACCAAATCCTTTCCCATTCCTCACATACACACTTTTGGTCACACCGTGAAATTTGAAAGAAATATAATTTTGATGGAGAATAAATATTTAAGACCAAGGAATTAGCCTTCATGATAGATCTATACCTTAAGTTACAAGAGAAACGTACACTACTTTCATCTATACTTGAGGCCTTCATGAGATGCATCCCATGGATTGCTTGGTAGACTTCTTTCCTTATGAAAAGGGTTGCAAGAAGATAAACTGATTAGGCAAAATTCTTTTCTCGCCAATGAGGTGACTTCTTGTCAGCCCTCAGGAGTAGAAGCTTGGAATAAATTCTCAGAGTAAGAGGATAAAACTCTCTCAATATCAGGTTAAAGTCTCTTTTTAATATTTAAACCATATATATACCTATAGTTTTTTGTATTAAATTAATTTAAAGTTAGTTTAAATATGTTTAAATTAATTTTTTAATACTTTAATCTGCTATAACAAGTCATCTTATGTTGGTTTAGGTAATCATAAATAGGTAAAGTCTACCTCAACTTTCACCCATATCCACCACCTTTACCATGGCTTCCATATGGTTAAGAGAAAAAGACGCCAATTCAGCTTTCATTGAGTAATCGTAGCCCAAAGCCAAACCCCAACCTTTGTTTGCCCTCTCCTTCACAGTCCACTTCCATAATATGTTCACATTCCATAATCCCTTACATCTCATGTGCTTTTAATTTGGTCTCCATTAGGAAAACCAAACCGGAAACTTTGGATTTAACAAGATTTTTTAGAGCTCGTCCTGTCATGGGTTCCCAAGCCCGTGACAGTTCCAACTCAAGACCCTCATTGCTCCTGGTGGGGTTGACTCACACCCTTTGTCGATTCATCAAGTTGAAAATATTTTTTCTGTATTAGTTCTACCTCATCCACTCCTAGTGGCTGTTTTTGCTTCTGGAGAAAAGGTTCTTCCTCCTGCACGGGTGGCTCGGAACCATTCTCATCATGTGGCTTTGTCATGGAACCTAAATCTAGTTGGCATCAAGTTAAGGATTCCATTACGCCCGTGAAAGATTTTGGGTTTACTTCCACACTTGTAACAGTCTCCTTTTCCACACTAGTATCCTCATTAACCTTCTTAGTCATCTCTTTTTGATCAGCGAGCAAAACTGTCAAATAATGGAAATAAGGCAAATGGTAAACAAGAAAGGCATGATAAGATTTTTAGAGGTGCAAATGACATTCACGTTTTTTTTATATTTCAGCATCGGCATATGCATGTCTTTTCATAATGCAAAGTTACACCAAATATTTTGACTAAATGCAACAAATCTTAACTTCTTTAGACAACATAGATTTTCTGTTGGGAAAAATTGACTGAGGCGTGTGGAATCACACTGTCCTTAAGGGTTTATGCGCCTAAGGCGTGACCCCCCAGGATACAGCAGTCCTTCTATCAGAATGATAAGCAGAACTCATAAAAGGTGAAGAAAAATCTTATGTAAACCCATTTAACTTCAGCAAACCTATGTATGATTTTTTCCTATATAAAAGGAAAAATAGCGGATTTAAGTCAAAGATTAAAACATTAAGTTGGAAAATAAATCTGTCAATTAAACTCATTAATGAGACGTTACAAAATATTTAAATGGGTGTTAATTGACATATTAATCGCATCAGATATTTTTCCTTTTAAAAAGCAAATCGTAACGTTCACGGGCCAATCAATGCGAGAATAAAGAAAAACTTTTGAAATATCCAAAATTTCTAACAATCCCCCACATATTTCAAAAGTTTTTTTTTTTTAAAAAAATGGGTTTACATCACAGTGTAAATGCATCAAATCTGGTGTCTTCTGGACTATGAACCAGACCCTAGACAGATAAACTTAACTTACAGTGAATTGGTGAAGCGAAGCTTCTATGAACCAAAATCACTTTAATGTAAGATAGCGGTCTATCTATCACATTACACTTCTCGACTCTTTTTGTTGTTATCGCCGTTTTGCGCGAATAGGCCTTGCGCGTGCCTGGTAATTCATGAGTGCTCTAGAAATTTCGCCATTTAATTTCATAGGAGCGGCCCCACTCCACACTCATATAGGTGTTTTCATCAAGTGTATAATGCACTTTTATACACCACCCATAAGGGATATGAAAATCATTAAAAGCTTTTAAGCTTAACCATCATTCAGTGCAATCTAGCACTTCTTATATACACCATAGGAAAAGACAAAACAAAAAGAGTGCTAGCAAGACTAACTAAGTGACTTGTTATTACCCATATGAACCTTCTTCATGGGATCTCCAATCACAAAGGTTGGGTTCCCATCACTGTTATTTACAAGTGGCTCAAGTCTCATTCCCCTCGGTGTTTGACTCACTAGTTTTTCACTTTGTGAGACTCAAGATCAAAATAATTTTGATCCATGATTTGTAGCTACATTACTTGATTATAATATACATGTACATGTCTCAGGAATCTCAATATAAATACTATTATTTGTTTGTAGGAAGACACATTTCTTCCAAATATATGCTAAGAAAATTTTCTTAGCTTATTAGCCTTAAATTTTACCAAGTAAAATAATAACTTGGCCTCCATTTTTAATTTAGACCACTTAGATCTACTTAGTTGAATTCTAACAACTCCTCTTTTGAGGGTAAAATAAATTCACTTAGAAATTTATTCTCGAAAAAATTATTTATCACTGTGTCATTAACATAGTGGATAACTCATAATCGACTAAATTAAATTAGCTAATCAACATCACTATGTCAATAACATAGTGGAAAACTCAAAAGTAAGGAATATTATAACTCATCTCTTTCAAGATTAAAATAAATTCAATTTGAATTTATTCTCATTTAATATTGGATTTAAGTATCGTCACCATAACATTAATATGATGGAAATTCACTATACACAAGAAATTTATTAAATCCAATAATCTTCCAATAATTTGGTACATTAGAACTAGACAACAAAGTTTATTTTTTATAAACAAAGTCCTTTTTTTTTATATATATAGAGAGTCACCATTGTAAGGGATCTATTTTACAAAACCAATATTTATGAGAATTTTCTCAATAATATTCTTAAAATATAAATTATCACACATTCTTATGATTGAAACTCAAATTAAGTTTGTGATAAAAATTGCATTTGTTTCATATTCCTTCAACATATTAAAACTCAAATAGCTCATCACAACAACCACGTATATGCTACTAATTAAATTAAAAAAAATAGATAACATGGCTTATTAGAGCTTAACATCAAAATAATTTTTCAAGCACTAATAATATTAAAGTCATACCATGTGTCACACATCATCAAGTTTAATTTCACACATCATCATAGATAGACTCATCATCATCTTTGTCCCTTTTTGATTAAAAAAAATTTAATGTCATGCATATCACAAATTACAAAAACTCCCATGACAGAGCACTTTTGGCTATCAATTTTCAACTGTTAAAATATAATAATTTTATTACATTTTATAATTTTTTATTTTCATTAATGCAGAAGTTATAAATAATTATATATAATTAACTTGACATTTACTAATATGTGCACAACTTTATCACTTAAATAATATATATCAAGGCACCTCCACAAGTAGAATTTGTCTTATCTGAATCTGAGATTCAGTTGGCATCACAGTATCATTCTAATACTGCGGAATATCCATTATATAATATACAATAATTTATGGTACCTCTTAAATATTTCATTAGTCTACTCAATTTTCCCAAAGCATACTCAAGTAATTAATCAAATACAGTAGACTCCCAATAATTTGAGCATTATATTATTAACATCCCTTATGATTTTAAGGCTCAAAATATAAACATGTTAAAAATTGACAACATATATCATGATAAGATAGTAACTTAATTTTTCAATGTAACAACATAACATCAATTTCTCAATGTAGCAACACATAGCTCATTAGTCCATTACATGTTAAAAAGATGACAAAATTATGCATATGTTTATAATCTCATTAAAAACTGCCAAACACACTAGACATAAAATTAACCAAGGTATATAGTGTAAAACAATAAGTTTTTTTTTTAAGAAACAAACATCCCTTGAACAATATAACAGAAAATTGAAAGGAGTAGATATATTAAAAACACATAATATTATGGCGAGATTTATAACCCTTTCAATTAGTGTTAATTCCACATTTCTTTATCTCAAAAGTTTTCAAAATAGAGTAGAATGATAGCCGGTAGACACATAACAACGTAACCATCTAATCAAATTCTTAAAATTAGGCAAAAAGCCACTCCATCAAACACACTACACACTTTGAATCATTGTAGCATATATAAGATATGATCATGATATATTGCCATGTTACACACACAAAATATATCTTATATATACTATACCAGTTAATTATATATTAGTCACATTTGTCAAACTTCAATATGACGACATCTGAAAACTAAAACCAGAAACTTGCTAACAAGTGTTATATATATGTAAAACATATTCAATTAAATTTTATTAAAAAAAAACTCTAACTCCATGACCAAATTAGAATAAAATAGTTATATCCAATGCATACATGAACCATGTGAACTCAAGGAATTTTTTTAACATAGATAAATTCCAAAAGGCTATATATAAAAAATAAAAGTCCATGCAACTAATAATAATATAAGCCATAAAATGATAATGCTCAAATACAAATAAACATGATAAAATCCATCCTGATCTTTTATATATATATATATATATATATATAACAACATAAAGAACTTAACATTGTTTTCATAGGCATTGATGCAAACATATAGCAAGCAAGGATAACACATACACCATAAATCATATAGTATTGATTCTAAACAAATTCTATAAATCATCAATATAATAATCAAATTGTGACAAATATATAATTAGAGCACAGAAACCTAACATGTGAGAACATTATAACATTTAAAGGCTTAAAGCCATTATATTCACTTTTAATAATTCATCATCATTCTATCCATTATCAAAGAAAAACTCTTGGCATAAAACAGCAAAGTAAAACATGACTATCAATTCAACAATTCACCATATTCAAACCCATAATCATGTTGTACACCAAACACATAAAAAAAAAATACTTGCCACAACATGAAACACGAACAAAAGTCAAATAGCCAAAAGAATTTACAGCAAAAAAGAAAAATGAAAAAAAAAATTTGCTACTCAACAAAATTCTTATTCTCATGCTCAATAAAATTATTTTCCAAGCATAGTAAAACACCAATTTTTGAGAAAACAAAAATTAGAATAAGCCTTTAGGTAGTAAAATTTTCTAAAGAGAAAACCAAAATACAAAGGAGAAAAAAAAACCTATCAGCATCAATCAAAGGTGAGGCGATCCTCCTTCAAGTGATGCAAGAGTATGAATGATCCATAAACCCTTAAGATTGTTGGGAAAAATTGATTGAGGCGTGTGGAATCACACTGTCCTTAAGGGTTTATGCGCCTAAGGCGTGACCCCCCAGGATACAGTAGTCCTTCTATCAGAATGATAGGAAGCAAAACTCACAAAAGGTGAAGAAAAATCTTATGTAAACCCATTTAACTTCAGCAAACCTATGTATGATTTTTTCCTATATAAAAGGAAAAATAGCGGATTTAAGTCAAAGATTAAAACATTAAGTTGGAAAATAAATCTGTCAATTAAACCCATTAATGAGACGTTACAAAATATTTAAATGGGTGTTAATTGACATATTAATCGCATCAGATATTTTTCCTTTTAAAAAGCAAATCGTAACGTTCACGGGCCAATCAATGCGAGACTAAAGAAAAACTTTTGAAATATCCAAAATTTCTAACATTTTCAACACCTAAAACTTACCAAACATAAACCAACTTTTGACTTTAAACATACAAAATAAAATAGGAAAACTAATAATGTTTAAAACTCTTAATTCTAACACTCCTCCTTAAGAGTTTTCTTTAACACTCCAAGACTTGATCTAAGAAACCCAAACTTGCTCTTAGGAAGTAAGTGCCTTAGTCATGATATCTATAATCTAATCTTTAGAATCACAATGTAATAAGTTAACTTCCTTAGAATTTTCAACTTCTCTAATAGCATGCTACTTCACCTTGATATGTTTGGTTCTTCCATGCTGGACAGGATTCTTTGCAATTGCAATGGCTGACTTTTTATCAACATATATGATAGTAGCTTCATTTTGGTGTTGTCCCACCATCAACTAAAATTTTTCTAAGCCAAATAGTTTGATTTGTAGCTGTTACAGCTGAAATATATTTAGCTTCAACTGACGATTGAGCCACCACATCTTGCTTTTTTCGAATTCCATGAGAAAACAACACTACCAAATGAGAAAAACATAGCTTGAGGTGCTCTTTGAATCATCTAAGCCTTCTGCCTAGTCACTATCTGCAAATCCCTATAGGTCTCCACTTTCAGATTTTAAAAACCACAAACCATAGTCAGTTATTCCTCTTATAAACCTTAAAACTCTTTTTGCTACACCATAATGAGTTTGACTAGAATAGTGACAACAGGCTTGCAGTAAGCATTATGTTAGTATTGTGGCTAAAAGATACAACAAACTTCCAATTAAGCTTCAATAAATGGAAGCTTCCACCTTGCCATGATCATGATTATAAGTGACAACTTCTTGTTTACAACAAGGGGTGTATTCACTGGCTTAGATTTCTCTATGTGAAACTTCTTTAATATCTCCAAGGAATATTTTCTTCGAGAGATGAAGATTCCAACATTAGAGTGAAATATCTTCATTCTAAGAAAATAATTCATTTCTCTCAAATCAGTCATTTTAAATTCATTCTCATGTCGAGCTTGAATTGTTTTTTATAGTTATTCCTTATGACTAGCAGATCATCAACATAGAGTGAGACAATTAATTGCACTTCATCACTTAATTTCTTCACATATAGAGTAGTTTGACTTTCACTTTTCTTAAAGCCTTTCTGTAAAAAATAACCATCAACCCTATTGAACCAGGCCATCCGTATCTGTTTCGAATCATAAGGAGCTTTATGAAGCTTGTAAATCTTATCTTCACTGCCAGGAACTTGAAAACCTTTAGGTTGATCAACATATAAGTCATCTTTAAGAAAACCATTCAAGAATGCTGACTTTACATCAAAATGATATATCTTCCAACCCATTTTTGCTACCAATGCCATTAGCAACCTGATTGTATCATGTCTGGCCACTAGGGCGAAAGTATCTGAGAAATCAATTCCATGTTGTTGATGATAGCCTTTAACAACCAGTCTACCCTTAAGTTTGTCCATAGAACCATCAGAATTAAGTTTGGTTCTATAAATCCACTTAAGACCAATTACCTTTTGATTAGTTGGCCTATCCACAAGTTCCCAAGACTTGATTTTACCAATCATATTTATCTCCTCCTGCATAGCAATTCTCGAATCTTCTATTTCAACAGCTTCAACGTACACTTTTGGTTCTAATGCAGCAACGTTGCACATTTCATAAATTTTAGCTAGAGTTTTGATGCCTCTAACCAGAAAATCTTCCTCATTATACAAATCTTCAATTTTGATATCTTCTCCTTGATGATTGTCTTCTCCAAGTTTTCCTTTCCTCGAGGATTCAGCTCGGAATTTCTCCCAATTCCATTTGGAAGACTCATCAAATTTCACATCTATGCAAATAAGAATTTTGTTTATGAAAGGATTGTATATCCTGTAACCTTTGGAGTTGCTGTTGTACCCCAAGAAAATACTAACTTCAGACTCTTGTGAACCAATTTGTCTCTTTTTACATCTGGAACAAAATAACATACGCTCCCAAATATTTTGAGATGCTCCACAGAAGGCTTCCTTTCATACCAGCTTTGAAAGGTATTTTTCCTTTCAAAGCATTGGTTGACAACAAATTCAGCAAGTGTACTGAGGTATTGACAACTTCAGCCCAAAACATTTTATGAAGACTCTTTTCAAAGAGCAAACACCTAGCTATTTCCATCAACATTCTATTCTTCCTTTCACTCATTGTTGAGGGGTGTAAGCAACTGTAAAATGACGGTGGATTCCCACTTCTTCACAATATTTTTGAAATTCCTTCAATGTATACTCAGTTTCATTATCAGATCTGAGTTTTCTTAACTTGACAACCAACTTCATTTTCAACCGTAGCCTGGAACTTTTGAAATGTGGCAAACACATCAAACTTTTGTTTTAGGAAAAATACCCAACGTATTTTGGTAAAGTCATCTATAAATAGTAGAAAGTATTTGCTACCATTTAAAAATGTTATGCTCATCAGACCGCAAGCATCAGAGTGAATCAATTGTAATTTTTCAAAGGCACTCCAACTTGCTTTAGCAGGCAATGACAATTTACTTTGCTTTCCATACTGACACACTTTACACACATCAGTATTTTCATGAATGACTGGCAGGTTTTTCACCAAATCATTTGAATTCATCCGCTTCAAAGCGGGGTAATTAAAATGGCCAAGCCTTCTGTGCTACAAAGTAGACTCATTTATGACACGTGGGAAGGCATGTATAGGAGTTTGTTTCCACTCAACTGGAAAACTTTTATCTCGCATTTTTATGGTCATTAGTTCACATCCGAAAGGATCAAATATAATGCAACTCATATCTTCAAAATGCAAAGCATAATGCTTTTCAGGCTTTTTCCCCACACTTAAAAGACTTGGATTTATCTTGAGCATAAATAAAACATCTGAGATATATTTGGTACCTGAAGGAGTTTCAATAACAATAACTCTTTTGCCTTTGACATCAACGCTTTCTCCATTACCAATGGTAACTTTGGAGAGGTAGGAACAATCAAGTTCCTTGAAAATACTAGCATCATGAGTCATATGATTGGTGCATCACTGCTTATAAGCCATGCCTCTTTGCTATTATTGGCTGAATAGTAATAAGCAACTAATAATTGCTACTCCGAATGTTCTTGATAGTCGTTGTCTTTGTTGCTTTGCTTTATTTTCACAAACCTTCTCCACATGACCAAACTAGTTACACGCCCGACATTTAACTCCTAATTTAAACCAATAAAAGTTTTCTGTATGATTGTTCTTCTTACAATGAGGACAAGTTGGATACTTTGAACCTCCCTTTTTGTTGCCTTTGTGACATCTTGGCGCTGTTGAGGGCGGGGAGTGATCGCCGGTGCATGGGCACGGACAAGGAGCGGCTCCTGGCAGGCTTCCAACGGGGAATGTAACATCCCGGGCACTGTTGAGGGCGGGGAGTGATCGCCGGTGCATAGGCACGGACAAGGAGCGGCTCCTGGCAGGCTTCCAGTAGGAGGGACACATGAACGAACCGAATACATACCAGAATGAGAGGGATCCAAAGACTGTATAGGTATGGGACTATACAGTCGAGGATAGCTTAAAGAAATGAATTCGTACTACCTATACCAACAAATGCATTAGCCTTTTCGGTAGCCTATCACTTAAGAACTCCAAAGTTAAGCGTGCTTAACTTGGAGTAATTCTGGGATGGGTGACCTCCTGGGAAGTTCTTAGGAAATGTGTGAGTGAGGACAAAAGCACACTGGTAAGGTTTCATGTTGGTTTGTGGGGAGAGTCGTTCATTCCTGAAAAGCGGTCGGGGCGTTACAGTGGTATCAGAGCCTAGCCTCTCCTAGTACGGTATGGTTCGGGGATGAACCAGGCGGAAACTGGTGGGCATGTGACATCCTGGCGCTGTTGAGGGCGGGGAGTGATCGCTGGTGCATGGGCACGGACAAGGAGCGGCTCCTGGTGAAACATCCTAACAAAATTAAATAAAATCCGAAACGAGGGAAAATTTTTCCCAAAAATTCTGAACGGCTAACAGGGGAAATCGGGACAAGAATCCGACCAAGAAAGAAAGAAGGAACCGGGTCAGGGTGCCCCCACGTTAGCAAGGCCCAATACCGATTAAATATTAGCCAGCGGAAGAAAGCGCCTAAGCGAACCATGATCGCTGGAGCGAGACCTTACTCGCCCAAGCGGACAAGACACTCGGATAATTCGACCACTCGGAATCTAAACTCAAGTCCACTCGGTATCCTCATCACTCGGAATCTGAACCTAAGTTCACTCGGTAACCTTATCACTCGGGATCGGAACCTAAGTTCACTCGAAAATTACATGCCTCACTCAGTGAACTCTCAGCCAGATCCTTATTTTATTCCTGAAAGGTCATACTCGTAATTCTCTCGGAACGTTTGGATCTCCACTTTGGAAATGATTCCCTCGGCTGTTTCACTCGGAATCTATAAGTTTTCCTCGCTCGGAATATTTTCCACAGTCTCGTATCACTCGGAAACGTTTCACATATTTTTCACTCAGCACATATAATCTTTTTCACTCCGAGAAATTCCTACTAAGCCAAGTCTCGCCTAAGGATTTTAAGGCTTCATTCACTCGGAAATACTCTAGCTCCTTTCCACTCGGGGAATTTCTAATAAGTTCTTATACTCAGGAAGTTTGTAAGTCAATCCCCACTCGGAATTACATGACTTCACTTACTCGGGATATCATGGCCTTATCCACATTTCTCACATAACACCCTTCGATTTATCCTCCTAGGGAAATAGTCCTTTAATGGGCATAACTCACTCGGAATTAGCCCAACCCTTCTTCATTCGGGAGAGGGTCTCTTATCTCACCTCACTCAGATTTACCTTAGCTCTCTCTTACTCGGAATCACGCAAGCATTATTCATTTAGTAGAATATAGACGTACACCACTTAGACATTTACCCATATCATTACCCACTGAACAAGATAAAACACATAGCATTATATATATATATAATGAAATCTGTCTAGTTTTACTCTCAATACCGAGAGAATTCAAATCCCACACATTAAAAATAGAATGTTAAACTAAGAGCCGGCCAAGGCTATACAAAACCATCTATACAATATATATATATATATGTATAATTCCACTGTACAATGCACTTCCCAGCAATCGGTGCTCTCCCATCATTCCACATTCCGAGCAACATCCACTGAAATATGGCCACAATAGGGGTGAGCTTCTACATATAAAATGACAGTAATGACTCGGAAAATCCTCTAGTTTTCCACTATACAGCATTATCTCATCAATCAATCTATCACATGCACTGTCATTTGATATATCCATACACAATCATTCAGTCGGAATTTATTCAGATAACATACAGCCATATTAATCAGTAATACACAACCATATTGCTCATATTGATATTTCCCACACATACGCATATAACCACATTGAGCTCATTAACAGTATAAGTGTGCACACATAAATTTTTAGTCGGAATTTATTCAGATAACATACAGCCATATTAATCAATAATACACAGCCATATTGCTCATATTGATATTTCCCATACATACGCATATAACCACATTGAGCTCATTAACAGTATAAGTGTGCACACATAAATTTTCAGTCGGATCCAATCGGTTTTTATTAATTTTTATGTTGCAACATAGGCTCCAAGCCTTTTTCTCAGCTCCAAGCTGATCCGGCCGTTTTACTGGTACCAAACTGTTTGCCCTCACATGTAACACAATCGCTCTAAGCGACAACGGGAGTGTTACGGGCAGTCCCGAGTCCAACTCGGTAAGCTTGCCTTGAGTCCAACCCAAGGACTTTCACCAAGCGTCCAACGCTGGTACACGAGTGTTTCACTCGGTATTGCCTTGAGTCCAACCCAAGGTCTTTTATTATTTTTCCATACATATTCATAAGCACAACAGAGGCATTTCACTCGGTAAAACCACATATCACATGCATCTCATGTATTCATGCTTTCATATATGAAATTCTACACAGGAATCAACCAACAGTCCCACAATATACACTCGGTGTTAGCATTATCAATAACATATACCACATGCTGTTAAGTGTTTAACTACACACGGGACTCAGCATAATAAACTCTTAACACATGCACTCGGCCAAAACAGATCCAGTACATTTTCATATGTTCACATATTTACTAACACACACCTCATGGACGGAGAAAGATATAACCTTACGTGACTCAACTAACACACACACACCCGGTATTCGAAAGTCATCATCATATGATTCACACTCAACATATTCACAACCATAAACACAAAGTGTAGTACTTTCACCCGATATCCGTCCATAACTATGCATTTGAGATGTAAAGCGGCCCCTACCTTCTAAAAAGACGCAAGAAGCTCCTCTGTTTTCAATGTTAACCCGTGCTCTATTTTTC
Organism: Clitoria ternatea; assembly: GCA_037962975.1. Taxonomy (NCBI): domain Eukaryota; kingdom Viridiplantae; phylum Streptophyta; class Magnoliopsida; order Fabales; family Fabaceae; genus Clitoria; species Clitoria ternatea. The sequence goes on along the minus strand of CM075669.1, from coordinate 48,323,917 downwards.
AATGCTGATTCCGTTGCTCCCTCGCTTCCACAATCACTCTCTCCTGCTCAGTAACCGTCGAACCCAGTCGAACACCACACACAGCTTGGAAGACTGGGAGCTGTTCCTCTTCTACTCGAACGATCGCTCCTTACCAACAGTAGGGAACTTTGAGTCCTCCACAACACCACAGTCGTAACTGACGAAGAAGACGAAGAACGAAGAAGAAGGAGAAGAAGAAGTGTAGAGGAAGAGGAAGAGTCTCGAGGGGATTTAAGAGAATGGAGAAGTGGTTGAGGGTTCTGAGCATGTACTCAAGGAAATGAGGAGAGCAGGTGGGAAACGTGCAAATGGCAGCCCCATCAAATCATGTGTCATGTCCAATTACTTCCATCAGCATCAATTTTCTTTTATTTCAAATTAATTCTCAATTAACAATTAATCCTAATTTGTAATTAATCTTAATTTTAATTTGGTCATTAATTTAATAATTAGGATATTACACCTGGCAGGCTTCCAACGGGGAATGTGATATCCCGAGCACTGTTGAGGGCGGGGAGTGATCGCCGATGCATAGGCACGGACAAGGAGCGGCTCCTAGCAGGCTTCCAGCGGGAGGGACACATGAACGAACCGAATACATACCAGAATGAGAGGGATCCAAAGACTGTATAGGTATGAGACTATACAGTTGAGGATAACTTAAAGAAATGAATTCGTACTACCTATACCAACAAATGCATTAGCCTTTTCGGTGGCCTATCACTTCAGGACTCCAAAGTTAAGCGTGCTTAACTTGGAGTAATTCAGGGATGGGTGACCTCCTGGGAAGTGTGTGATTGAGGACAAAGCACACTAATGGTCTCGTGTTGTTTGTGGGGAGAGTCGGCCGAGGCGTTACAGCCTTCTTCCCTCTTTTTACCTTTTCCTTTCTTTCCACCAAATGTCATTTTCCTAAAGCTGTTGTAGCCTTGAGTTTTTCCTCTGGTGTTAGGTATAAAAGCTTCTTTAATATTTTCTTCCATCCTTAAAGATCTTCTCTGTTCAGTGGCTTGCAAAGCATTAACCAACTCTACTAGTGATATTTGAGAAAAATCTTTTTTTTCTTCAAGAGAGGAGATTTTTTGACTCAAACCTCACAGTAAGGCTGTACTAGTGCAAAAAGTGGATATAACAACTGGATATAATCACGGGTTAAAGTGGATCAGTGATAAAAGAATGCACGGTGGCATTTATGAAATTATAAACAATATAATCACGGGTGGTGAATAACCATGGTTAAAATACCATATAACCACGTTTACATGGACAACCGTGGTTGTAGGTTTTAGGGGTAACTATTTAATCACGGATAACATGAGAACCATGATCGTATCAATACATATATATAATCACGGTTGTATTTCCAATTGTGGATATATAGTTTAGGGTTTAGGGTATATTCATTGGGGACTATATAACCACGGTTGACTCTACAACTATGATTATATATTGATGGGTACGATCACGGTTATGGTTTTAACCGTGGTTATAGAGTTAATATTTAACCATGGGTGGTGTAGTCGTGATTATATGTGTAATATAATCACGGTTGCAAAGAGATTCGTGATTATATATCTTTTTAGAAACTTCAAAAACCGCGCCTGATAGCCTTTTTTTCACTTTCTCATTCTTCTTTCGCCTTGGTTCTCATCTTCCCCAATCGTTTCTAGCTCTTGATAGCATCTGTACCTCCCGTTTGTGCTCTTGTTTCCTTCTTATTGCGTGTTGCTTGTCCTCATCTTGGAAGCATTGTCCAGTAAGTCCTCCCCTGTCAAAGCATGCTCGTCATTGTTGCTGTTCATCTCATATACATTGTGTTGTTTCTGTTTTTTACTGTTTGTGCGATATATACTGTTTTGGTTTCGTTTGTTTCTCTCATATATGCCCTCATGTGTTATTACTCTATTGGGCTTCGAAGATTGATGCCTCTATCTTCACAACTAAATTTATGAAGGTTGCTCAGTCACGAATGAGCCTTTTCCTGTTTGGACATTGGACTCAAATCTAGCTTCAAATTCTTGCCTTAAACAACAAGGGTTAAGTAGTATGAAATAAAAGTGTAGTGAAATCTAGTAACATAAACAAGGTACAGTGGCAATAAGTAATTTAAGAAAATTTGCAACTGTTAATGGGGTATTATTTGATTTTTAAATTGCAGAGAATTGTAGTACTATAATACTATTTACTTGTATTAATGATGTTTATAGTTAATAAAAATATAAGATGTAGGACATTGACTTCGAAAACTAGTAGTATGATATTCAGGAATAGATTTGTCTTTTTAATTTTTGTAGAGAATGCAAAGGGAATACAGAGATAAGCAAAAATATCACTCTAGCACACTAGTATGTAATTCAATTTGCATCATTTACCGGGTAAGATTAAAAAAATCCAATTGCACAGATATTGGAAGTTGGGCCTGTAGGGTACGAGACAACAAATTGGGCCCTGTGATCCTTCAACTATTAGATTTGATGGGTCAATGTATATATATTCATTCAGTAAAAGTTGAAAAAGGAAAACACACACATAGAAAGTGTTATTATTATATGCTTAGTTTATTAAGTGGGATCAAAGTTCAATGTCTTATATACAACTCATTTTCTATTTTGTTTAGTTTAATTACAAACAACCATTGTTTTTGTACATTAAATTTACAAATAGACTACCTAAGAGATTTAATAAACTTAAAAGTATATGTATATATACTTGGTTACAGTTCATGGAATCATATTATATCAATCAAAGTAATGTATATTCGAGAAAAATGATGAAATATATTGACTCATTGGAACTTCAATCTAGCTTCCTTTTTGTTTTGTTATGATAAAAATAATGTTTTTTACAATATTAGGAGAAAAGTTAAGTAAATTATTCCACATTTTAAGTATTATTTTTAATCAAAATTTACATTTCACTATACAACATGTTATTTGTGTTGCTGTTTGTTGCTTTCATATAATGTTATTTCTGTTGCTGTTGTATGTGTGTGGTTGTCAATCTTGCGAACTCGTAGACTCATACTAGTTAAATAGTATGAAAGTTGCTTTGCATGAGTGAACCGTAGTTCCCCGTTTGAGATTCGACACAAATGATCATTAAATTAATTAATTTCATCGTTTGTGTTGAATCTTGAATTATCCGTTTGGACAGTTTGGGATGAACAATTGTTTTTATACGCCGTTGGTATGTACAAATTAGGAGTTATTTTAAAATTTGATAAGGTTTTGGTAACTTTTATTTTGTGTTGTTCTCTAGGTGCATATTTGGTTATGGTTGAATTTTATTTGACCACTTTCATTTTGTGTACTTAGAGACCAATGCGAAATGCTGCCGAAATTTGATCAAATTTTAAAATAACTCCTAACCTGTATATATCAATGACGTATAAAAACAATTGTCATCCTGAATGGGTAGAACCACCACCTTTGTAAAAAAAGTGAGATTGATCATAGCACCTTGTAAACAGTTGGTATGGATCGGAGTTGGATAACTACATCACGCAAAAGTCTAGAGTACGACAGTGGAGTTAAATCATTTATAGAATTCATAGCAAGGAATGCTAAGGAGGTGAATGGAAGGTATTTTGACCCTTGTGTTAAATGCTTGAACTTGTGTCGGCTAGACTTGGAAGAGGTGCGAGAACATCTACTGTGTGATGGTTTTATTCGTAGTTATACCCGTTGGATATGGCACGGTGAAGATGTGGTGGTGCCAAGTACCATCTCTCAAACTGAAAACCGAAGCTCTATGCATGATACTGATGTCGACATGGATGACCGACTTGAGGATATGATCCGTGATGTGGAGGTAGAATGTTTTAAAGAGCTCATGTATATACAACTCTGTGTGAGGATTCTGAGAAGCCGTTGTATCCAAACTGTGTCAATTTCACGAGGTTATCAGCAGTTTTATGATTGTTTAATTTGAAGGCCATAAATGGGTGGACGGGTAAAAGTTTCACTAACTTACTTAAGTTGTTGAAAGAAATGCTCCCAACTGGAAACACCCTGCCGAATTGTAACTATAAGGCCAAAAAGGTGTTGTGTCCTATAGGTTTAGAGTATACGAAGATACATGCATGCCCAAATGATTGTGCATTATTCCAGGGTGAGTATGAAATGCTGCTTCGATGTCCTAGGTGTGGGGTGTCACGGTATAAGAAGAAAGAGGTCGATTTTGATGAAGTTTGTACTAAAAGGTCACCTGCAAAGGTGTTGTGGTATCTGCCTATAGTTCCAAGACTAAAGCATCTATTTGCCAATACAGATGATGCAAAACTTATGAGATGGCATGCTGATGAAAGGGTTGTTGACAAACTACTTAGGCATCCGACAGATGGATCGCAGTGGAAGAAAGTGGATACAATGTTTTCAGATTTTACCCATGAACCAAGAAATATTAGGCTTGCACTAGCCACAGACGACATGAACCTATATGGGAACCTAAGCACAAACCATAGTTCATGGCCTGTTTTGTTGTTTGTTTACAACTTCTGCCATGGCTGTGCATGAAGTGGAAATATGTTATGTTATCAATGATGATTTCTGGTCCACGACAATTGGGGAACGACATTGATGTATATTTAACTCTATTAGTTGAAGACCTCAAAATGTTATAGGAAGACGAGGTTGATGTGTTTGACGGGTTTGTAGGGCAATCATCCAAATTGCGTGCCATGCTATTTGTAACACCCCGAATTTTTAAAAATAGGAAGATAAATTAGGAAAATAAATGTTGGATAATTAACTTTGGGCTAATAAATATCCCAAAATTCTTGAAATGACTTAGACAAGGCTTTTCGAAACTGCTGGTGAGTTATGGTGGTCAGATGAGCTGAAAACTGACCCGGATAAAATATAGGTGTCAGACCAAGTATCTCCGATTGAGATGCCGTTGGTCAGGGCCGTAGATAATGTTATTGGGATTCCGAATTTATATTCGGAATAATTTTTAGAATATGTTTTGGGCCCGAACGGCGAACCTGTTTGTTTAAAAACGGAAGAGTTAATGAAGGATTAATAATTTAAACATTGAATTCCCATTTTTCCCATTCAAAAGGCGGTTTCACTCTTTCTCCCTTACGTAGACACTCTTCTTTTTATCTTCTTCTTCATATCTCTTTTTCTTCTTCATAATTCACCTTCCTCTTGCTTTTGAATTTTAAATTAAAAGGAGATATCTCTTCTTTCTCCATAAATAACCTTTAGAGACTTCAAGAAAGCTTGGAAACTAAAGTATTTCCTCCTCCTTCTTCCTCAAATTCGTGTGAACCTCTTCATCTTTTGCAAACTCACTCTTTTCTTCTCTTGAGATGAGATTATGACTATTTTCCATGTATATAAGTATAAAGTTGAAGATTAGTTGAAGTTTTGGTGTTAGAACACAATAAATGTATGAGAAATGTTGAGGAAAGTTCAAAAGTGGAAATCTAAAGATAAGTTGACATAAATACAAGCTTATGAGTGATTAATGAGGTAGTTATAACTATGGTGGGAAAAGAAGGAGGGATATGAGCATTTATGAAGGTTGGTGGGTTGGTGAAAACCTTAAACTTGAATTTTAGGAGGAAAAGTAAAATATTGAAAAGGATAACATTTATTGAAAAAGTTAACATTTGTTGATGGGAAGAATATTATAAGTGATGTGATGGATACATTAAATGATGATAAAGTTGATTTGAAGTCATAATAGGTGGGAAACTCACCAAGGTGTTGGTGGAGATCTTACTAGATGGAATAACCTAATAATTAGGTTGTAGCCTTTGATACTAAGGGATTGTAATTTAAGGAAAGGAATTCCCGAAGCCTAAGTAGGCAAACGAATAAAATTGGTAAATAGTTTTCACACGATAAGAATCATGTGTACACCTATGTATATGTATATTGAATTGGTGTTTGAATAAATAATTGATGTGGCCCTATAAATGATTGGTGTAGGGCTTGGCAATATTGGTGAAGCAGGAACATCAACCCCAGAGGTCTACTTGTCTTGAGGTAGGAGAGGGGTGTATTTTCTAAATGCATGAAAATTGTGATGATAATGTATGTATTAATGTAGTATGACATGTTTTCTTAAATAAAGGTGATATTATGTGTAAGTGAAATGAATTATGTATGATGATGAGAATTGTGTATGGTGTTTAAAATGAGTGTTTATATGATGAAGCCTAAAAGAGGCTATGAATGGCTTATTGTGTGTTGATGTATTATTGATTTCATATAAGACATGATAAGTGCCTAAAATCTTTGGTTGAAATGTTTCTTGGATACGAGAATTGACACTTGTGTATGAATTGGTGGAAAATTGTGTGGTTGAAAATGAATATACCCTAGATGAGAGGGTAAGATAATCTAAATGAGCTTGAGGCATGCATGAGCATTTTTGTATACATGGCATGACATGCATATCATGATGATGTTGATAAGTGGTTGCGATCACTTGATGATGGAAATGAAAAAGGGCTTGCGAGTTCCTATGATTATTAGACCGGTGGTTGTGATCACCTGATATTGAAATGAAAGGCCCTGCAGGACCAATGAGATTGAATGCCCATGGTTGCGATCATGAGGTGGGAGTACCCCTTGCGAGGAGGGAAACCTATATGAAATATTAAACGTGGTTGCGATCACGAGAAGCACCTTGCGAGGTTGCCAGAGGGAGTACCCCTTGCGAGGCGGGAAACCATTGAGAATGAGTATATGATATGGTGGTTGCGATCACCCGAGGAAATGAAATCGGATCCGTGCATATGCATTTTCATGACATTGGCATGTGCATCAGTTTGAAAGCATGGTATAATGTGATACCTTGATGATGAGATATGAATGGAAACTCCCTTTTTAATTACTAAATTGTGATGGTGAATTGATTGATATAATTCTGAGAAAATCAGGGAACAATTATATTGGAATGAAAAATTGTTGATTGATTGATTGATATTAAATAAACTCCTTGATCCGGTCTCAATACCGGTATCCGATCTGCTATACATATTTCAACGTCTTTGATAAGACATCTACGTGTAACCGGTGTCATCGGTATACATCCGAACTGTAATTCCGTATCAGGCGTTCTCCCTATACCGGTTGTCCAGGATAACACCATGACATCGGACAATACACACGTCACTATGCTAATGACAAGGATTGTTGCTACAGGGATCGATCAATAATTCCCTACACTACGAGCCAAATTCTGCTCACGGGAATGGTCAACTTGTTCCCTAATCCTAGTCTACATTCTCTACGCTCAATATAAAATAGCCACTTGACCCAATCATGTAGGTAAGTGCGCAATATAATAATGCTAATGGGAGTTGGTGGTTCCCCACCAACGAGTCCTCGTTAATCGAGCCAATCAGGTATATGAACTAACTTCATGATTGAAGTGATGGATCCTCTTCTTCAGCTCTTTTACGACTGAATCTTCTCTGAATACATTCCTTACTTGGAATATAATCACTGACTTGAGCGTCGGAGAATCTTTGCAGGTGACACCACCATTCGCCCACTTCAACGCGTTAGGTCGGTGTGAAGGATCTCCAGAACGCCCAATCCGCACTCCTCATTTAAGGACAACGGATACCTACATCGGATACACATACATCCGGTCTACTAGACGGTATTGACATACTATTCGTGACTGGCTTGAGATCGGTTCTCTTGACCCCGGTCCAGGACAGATCATTGGCACGCCCGGTGGGACGCGATAAAGTTATTCCCATATCCTTTGACAGAGCAGGTAATCCACCATGGAAGGCGAAGCACAAGATTACATGGAGAATCAAGCTGAAGGCAGAACCAATCCTAATGCCTACAGAAAACTCAACCTTGATTCTCATGGGGGCAACTTAAAGAAGATAGTAACAGTGTCTGATCCTGATCCTCGTGATGAGTTGATCAAACAACTTCAGAGGGAACTCGCTGAATTGCGAAGAGAAAAAAGGCAAAGTGAGGATAAAGAGTCATCTCGCACGCGAAACACTCCCCACACAACTGATGGTGAAAAGTCCACCACTCTTCAGTACTCAAAGATCCCAACCTTTGAGGAGGGAGAACAAATTCGCGATTCTGAGGATGCAGCTTCCCGAAGGAAGAGAGATTCAATAACAGCACCCCCATTGTCTTACAATCTTAAGGTTCCTTTTTCAAGGAGACTTATGGGCATCAGCATCCCCAAGCACCTTCAAACCACTCAACCACTTTCCATCGGAAAGTATAATGGTGAAACTGATCCAACTAAGCACCTTGATGCTTATGTGTTTGAAGCCATGTACTTGGGGGCTGATGAAGACGTGATGTGCCGAATGTTCCCTCGAACATTGTCTGAGGAAGCCCTCGGGTGGTTTAAAGGCCTGCCTTCTGGATCCATAGATTCTTGGACGGAAATGGCAGCTGCCTTTGAAACCCACTTTGTCATCTCCAGAGACGTACCCAAGACGTCTCACACCTTGGCTCAGATTAAGCAAGGTGAAACAGAGGGCTTAAAAGATTTTCTGAAGAGGTTTTATAAGGAAGCAGCCCTGGTTCCTAACCTCACAGAATCTATCAAGCTGCATATCGTGATTGAGGCATTGCAGCCAGGATCAGCTTTCGCTCTTTCATTAGCAAAGAGCCCCCCGACAACTTTTGAGGAGTTCAGGAAAAAAGCCTCAAAGTATGTGAGCATAGAGATGCATTTGGAGGCAATGGCTGCAAAGAAAAAGCCACCAACACCATCTCCCCAAACCCAGAAGGGTAAGGAGAAGACGAGGTCAGAACGCATGGAGAGGCCATTCACCAATCCTAAGGTGGATAACCGCCCTCCTCGACCTCGAGAAAGGCATGTCAATTCTTTCAGCCATTATGCACAGTTATCTGCCAGACCATCTCAGATTTTGAGAGAGGTCGGATGGCCAGTTTTCAGCACATATGGCATCAGGAGACCAGCCCCTATGAAAAGACCAGGAAATTCACGAAAGTACTGTGATTTTCATGAACAAAATGGTCATTCCACTGATGAATGCCAAGCTCTAAAGAACGCGGTTGAGACGCTAATTAGAGAAGGCAAATTGAAGCAATACCTGTTCAAAGAAAAATCCTTTGACAGGGCAGAACGGAATGAGAAAAGAGAAAGAGATCCCGACGATGGGGATGACAACAACCCCAGTCCGGTTCGAAAGTTCACTGCTGCAGAGAAGCAAAAAGGTGTAATGACCGATAATGCAGCACAGAAAGATAGCATGCCCCAGCAACAACGTCAGGGCCGACGTGAAGTCATTGACATGATTGCTGGAGGGTTCGCTGGAGGAGGAGCTTCAATTACAGCCCGAAAGAATCATCACAGAATGATTCTATCCGTGCAAGGGAAAGTCAAAGACAATCGCCCTTACAGAGGAGGAATTGAGGCTCCCATAATCTCTTTCTCTGACGAGGATTTTGGCCCAACCGTTCCTGGTGGTGACGATGCTGTAGTCATCACTGCTGTGATCGCCAACAAGGACGTCCGAAGAATCCTTGTTGACCAGGGAAGTTCCTGCGATGTTATTTTTTATAATTGCTTTGAAAGAATGGGTTTTAAAGACTCAGACTTACAGCCTTACACGCAGGAACTAACAGCTTTCAATGGCGCAAAGCAATTAACTAGAGGGTATCTTGATACCCTTATCTCGTTTGAAGGCGAGCCAGGAGCCAGGACGGTTAGGTCTCGGGTGCTAGTGATTGATGTCAAATCACCATTTAATGGCATCATAGGCCGTCCTACTCTGAATGCAATGGAGGCAGTTGTATCAACCCCACATCTCCTTATCAAGTTCATTGACAAGGATAATGCTGTGTCATCTATCCGGGGTGATCAAGAGATGGCTAGGTACTGCTACAACCTTAGCCTCAACATGACAAAGTTGGACGCCTCCAATAAAAAGAGGAAACTTAATGATGCTGGAACATCGGCTGGATCTGTAAGTCTTGTCGACCTGGATCCTAGAGCGGATTTGAACATTGATCCGTTCAACCCATCAAAGCCCACACCGGATGGAAGTTCCAGGGACATTGTCTTAGGAGATTCTCCAGAAAAGATCACCCATATCAATGACAAGCTAGATGCTGAAATAGAGCAGCGACTGCTGGCTCTCTTACAAGAGTTTAAAGACCTCTTTGCATGGACTGCAGCCGATATGCCAGGCATAGACCCTGAATTCTGCTGTCATAAACTTTCCGTCTATCCAGAGACGAAACCTGTGGCCCAAAAGAAAAGACGATTGGGCCCAGAGAAACAGAAGGCAGCTTGCCAGCAAACTGAGGAATTGCTGAAGGCCGGATTCATCAGGGAAATCCGATATTCCTCTTGGCTTTCGAATGTGGTGATGGTCCCTAAATCCAGTGGTAAGTGGAGAATGTGCATTGACTACGTGGACCTCAACCGCTGCTGTCCAAAAGATCCTTATCCTCTTCCTAATATAGATCGGATGGTGGATGATTCCTCCGGTTACCAATACCTGAGCTTCATGGACGCTTATTCTGGTTACAACCAAATTCCGATGTGCGAAGAGGATCAAGAGAAGACAGCTTTCATAAATGATCGTGGTGTCTTTTGCTATACAGTCATGCCCTTCGGCCTGAAAAACGCTGGGGCGACATATCAGCGCATGATCAACAAGGTTTTCGAAGGTATGCACACCAAACTTGTTGAAGTATACATTGACGACATAATAGCAAAGACACCGGTTGGTGGCGATCATATTGACGACCTGCGCCAAGTATTCACCCGTTTGAGACAATTTAACATGAGGCTGAACCCAATGAAGTGCACATTTGCTGTCCCTGCTGGGAAGTTTTTGGGTTTCATGTTAACTCAACGTGGTATTGAAGCCAATCCAGGGAAGTGCCAGACGATTCTAAACATGCAGAGTCCTAAGAATCTCAAAGAAGTCCAATCCCTGAATGGCAAAGTAGCAGCTTTGGCACGATTCATGCCGAAGATGGCTCACAGGTCGCTCCCCCTGTACAAAATACTGAAAAAGTCCAAGAAATTCGAGTGGGGACAGGAACAAGAAAAAGCTTTCCAAGAGCTTAAGGAGGTGTTGTCCAAACCTCCCATTCTCACAAAGCCTGACCCCGAAGACACACTCATTCTGTACTTGGCTATTTCAGATGAAGCTTTGGGCGTTGCCTTGATAAAAGAAACTCCTGATGGACAAAGACCGGTCTATTTCACTAGCAAGACTTTGCAAGGTGCTGAGATCCGGTATCAAAAAATTGAAAAGGCCGCCCTCGCTGTTGTTTGGGCCTCACGACGGTTGCGTCCGTACTTTCACGCCCATCCAATCATAGTGAGAACGGATTTGCCACTCCGTTCTGTCTTAATCAAGCCCGATCTCGCTGGGAGGATGATCAAATGGTCTATTGAACTCTCTGAGTTTGATATATCCTACGAACCCCGCAGCGCTATTAAAGCTCAAGTCCTGGCTGACTTTATTGTGGAAATGACAGGGACTGATCCGGATTACCCTCGAGTCCATTGGACCATTTACGTTGATGGTTCATCAAACCAAAGAGGCTCTAGAGCAGGTGTGGTTCTCGAAAGTGATGATGGAGTACACCTGGAGATCTCCCTTCGTTTCAATTTCAAAACATCCAACAACCAAGCTGAGTACGAAGCTTGCTTGGCCGGGCTAAGAGCTGCAATTGACATCGGAGCTTCTGAGGCGACACTCTGTAGCGATTCACAGCTGGTGATTTCGCAGATCTTAGGAGATTATCAAGCTCGCGAACCTCAACTCCAATTATACTTGAACTGTGTCAAGGAGTTGACTGAGAAATTCTCAAAGGTGGAGTTCAAGCATGTTCCACGTGAAGAGAATACGAGAGCGGATATACTCTCCAGGTTAGCAAGTACTAAACGACCGGGTAGCACCACTACTCTGGTTCAAAGCACGCTAACGTCGCCCAGCATCCCTCTTTTCCCTTCTCTAAATGCCATAATGACTGACTCCCTTTACGGAGATACATGGATGGCTCCTTACATCCGTTATTTGGCTGATGGACAGCTACCCACAGATGAGAAGGAAAAGACGAGGCTAAGAAGAGAATTACCGTATTTCACTATGATTGATGGTAATCTCTACAGAAGGGCACTCTCTGTGCCTTATTTAATTTGTCTCAAAGAGAATGAGGTGCAAGGTGTAATGGAGGAAGTGCATGGAGGACAAAGTGGACACCATGCTGGAGGAAGAAGCTTAATGCGAAAAATCCTCAGAGCTGGATACTGGTGGCCCACAATGAAGCAAGACTCCATTGACTTCGTCAAAAAATGCGACGCTTGCCAAAAATTCTCTAACCTACACCACACACCGGCAGAAGAACTCTTCACATCCGCTGTTCCATGGCCTTTCTATCAATGGGGATTGGATATTCTGGGCCCCTTTCCAACTGCTCCTGGGGGCATCAAATATCTCATTGTAGGGGTCGATTATTTCACTAAGTGGATAGAAGCAGAGCCGGTGGTGCATATTACTTCAGCCCGAACTCGTCGTTTCATGTATGAAAACATCATAACGCGGTTCGGGGTCCCAGCACGGATTGTCACAGACAATGGCACCCAGTTCACGGATAGAAAATTCACTGATTTGCTTGAAGGGTTAGGAATAACCCAAATATTCTCATCCGTCGAACATCCCCAAACTAACGGTCAAGCTGAAGTGGCCAACAGGGAGGTGCTTAAGGGATTAAAGAAGCGCCTTGGTGAAGCCAAAGGCGGATGGACAGACCAGCTGTGTCACGTCCTATGGGCATATCGGACAACGCCTCATTCATCCACCAATGAATCCCCATATCGCCTAACATACGGGGTCGAGGCAATGATACCTGTGGAACTGCAAATTGCTTCCACAAGGGTTAAGTACTTCTCTGAAGAAACCAACAATGCTAACTTGGCATCCGAAATAGATGTCATACAAGAACTCAGAGAAGACGCTTTCATCCGAGATCAAGCCATCAAAGCCAAAGTTGCTCTCCGGTACAACAAACGAGTCCAATCAAGGACTTTCAACGTTGGAGATTTGGTTTTGAGGAAAGCAAGTATAGGGAATAAATTCGCCCATCAAGGCAAACTAGCCCCAAACTGGGAAGGCCCATACAGGGTATCCGAGGTCACTGGCAAAGGCTCTTATCGCCTTGAAAACCTTGATGGCTCTCCAATCCGAAACAAATGGAACACCTAAAACTTGCGCATCTACTATAGCTAGCTGTTTCTACACTCTCCTATCCTTATCTTGGATTGAATACTGGAGAATTTATTTTCACAGCTACGCTCTCCTTGTAATTCTTATTTTTGATTTAATAAGAATCTCTCATAACAATTTAACTCTTTCGAGTTTTTCTTATGCTGTGATTTTCAGCTTATCCGGTGTACAAAAGCATATTCAGGACGGATGATCTCAGCTACTTATTCTGTAGTTGACGAGGTAACTCTTCGAATATGCGCAACGTACAAGAACATACTCAGGACGGATGATCTCAATTACCCATTCTGTAATTGACGATGTAACTCCTCGAGTGTGTATGAATTGAAGGCCCAGATTGTAGGATTAAACCGAACTCTGGGTACGGTTAGTAAGTTTGGCTGAACACCGGTGAAGGCTCAGATTGTAGGATTAAACCGAACTCTGAGTACGACTAGTAGGATTAAACCGAACGTCGGTGAAGACCTGAGTTGTAGGATTAAACCGAACCTCAGGATATGGGTTGTAGGGCTGGTCCTTCTTCAAGGCCACAAACCGAACCCCATGCGAAGGCTTGGGCGCAGTAAGCTGGTTTTTCTTCAAGACCACGCTGAACCCCAAGTGACGGGCGTAGTAGGTTCAGGATTAGCCCTGATCTGAACCCCGTATTGAAGGCTCGGATTGTAGGATTAAACCGAACTCTGAGTACGACTAGTAGGATTAACCGAACGTCGGTGAAGCATTGTCATTGGATAAAACCAAAGACCAATTGAAGAACGGCTGGTAGGATTAAACCGAACGCCAAATATTACATGGACAGTAGGATCAAACCGAACTCCAAACACAACAAGTAAGTTATACTGAACTCCAAATTAATACTCTCGTGAAGTTCTTTATTTGGAAATTTTATAGCTTATAGTTCTGAGTCATCAATTCTTCAATTGAGACCTGACTCGTAAACTCCGACACAAACAATTCACTCGGGTACACCACAATCTAAGGTATATTCACCCGAAATTTCTCAGTCGGAAATATTTGAAGAGGAATTTCTATTTTAAATCCTCACTTTTAAAAGCTCTCACGAGAAAATCTCACTCAGAGTTTATTCAAAGTGAATCATCACCCAATGAAACTGGGGGACAACATCAACGGTTTAACGAATAATTTGAGGAATGAACTCTCGTCTAAACGATCTCACAATCATTCCCCTTAAGCCGGTCTTGAGGCACTGATGTGTTCCCTCACAAGCGGTGGTTTTATTATGAAATTCATTTCGCATGTATATGTCCGGTATGGAGATTTTGTTTTACAATCCGATCTTCATTACTTAAATCCGGAATAATACAATACACATGCAGTCCCTCTGTTAAAGTTGTTTTTTTTTTTTTTTACTAAACAAGAATGGAGGTAAAAATCTCTTTTATTGATTCAATAAGAATTACAATTCGTTTAATAATCCGGAGCTGATCCCGGAACACAGCGAATTCAAATCAATAAAACGAAAAAGAAAACAAGACGCTACTCTTTCTGGCTTGAGTCTCCCTCCTTCCCTTTGCCTTTGTCTCCGGTCTTGCCTCCTTCAGTGCGAGAGCTCGATCCTGTACTTATGGGTTTCTGGAGGGAAGGTCTCATTGATTGACCTTTAGGTAAAGGAGCAAACTTATAAGGAGTTCTAGGCGGACTCTCTTGACGATTGTCAACGATGGCCACCAGTTTCCCTTGGTGAAACTCATAGAACGGATCAATACCGTTCAAATTTAGTGACACCTTGGGATTCCGGTATAACACTTGACGAATTGCTAACCCGAAAGCCTCCTTGACTTCTTGGTCACACATATTTACAGCATCGTCCAGGTCTGCTTTCAGGGTCTTGACTTCGCCATTCGAATCCGCCAGCTTTGATAGCAACTCCTTTTCCTTACGTGTCCAATCATCCACTCCCAGAGAATGGACGACCTTAGCCTCCTTCAACCCCTTTTCCAGCTTTGAAGAGCGTTCCTTCTCCGTGCAGAGATGAGCATTGAGGTCAGCATTGA
Organism: Clitoria ternatea; assembly: GCA_037962975.1. NCBI lineage: Eukaryota > Viridiplantae > Streptophyta > Magnoliopsida > Fabales > Fabaceae > Clitoria > Clitoria ternatea. The sequence continues at coordinate 48,308,659 of CM075669.1, read as the reverse complement.
TTTTCTTCTGATCAGAAACTTGACCCTCTAGCTCCTTGGCAAGACTCTTCAACTTGGCAATTTCTTCATCCTTCTTCTGATTTTCTTCTTCGGAAGTTTTTAATTTTCCTTCTAATTGGAGGATGATTGCCTTGTCCTTGCCAACCACCGAGGTGAGCCTCTCATTTTCTTCTGTGAGCTCGCGAACCGACTTGAGGAGCTCGGATAAATCAGCCAAGTGCTTCTGTCCGTCGTCGCAAGCTCTGATCAGTTCTTCGTTCTTTAACGAGGGCTTCACCTTAGGTGAGGATTCAGGAACGCCCTCAGGAACAGAGCCCTCGTACACCGGATGTTGAACAAGACCGGAATTACCTTCAAGAGAGCAGGGGGCTTTGGGCGCGAAATAAGTCGTTATTGGCTTCGCCCCATGTGTTATAACGCCACTCGGAGTATCCGGAATAGACACTTTCGCTCTCTTTTCTTTAGCAGGCCCTGGCTCAGCAGCCCCTCTTGAAGTTTTTGGCTTTTTGGGCGAGGATTGACGGTCTGAGATCTTTGAAGGATCACGCCTAGTCCTCTTCTTTTTCTCGACCACCTTCTCAGATCCGCCCTCAATCAGAGGAATATCGTCACCAGCAGACGAAGTTAATATTATCGTCTCAGCAGTAGCCTTCTTCGAGTTCCGCTTTGCCTGAATGTCATTTTCAGCCGCAACGGAAGTCTCTCCGGCCTTGAGACCTTTTAGTCTATTCATCTCTGGTGACTCGCTCTGAATTTCACCTGCACAATTAAAAGACACAATCAGAGACGAAAAAGTTTCAAGAAATGACATAATAACGCATGAAGAATGGCAGGGAAATTACGTAAATACTCCTCGCGGGCAGACTTTGGTCCTAACAAACGCCTGCAGGAGAAAAATTGGTGTGAGGCTGTGTAGGACTGCAGAGCCGAAAGAACTGAGATCGAAGTTGGGCTCAGTTCGTCCTCCTCGGTATAGTACGCTTGGGAGGTCAATAAAAAATGTTCGTGCGTCCAAGTCAGTGGGAACCTCGGAATCCCATCTTCGGTTAACCAAAAAATTGATTCACTCGGATGGACGCTAATCCTTGTGAAATAGGACTTGAATGAACGCCCATCAACTTTGGCGGAGTCAGTATACGCCTCGAAGTTGATGATCTTGGAGATAGTCCGGAGGGATATCAGGCTCACTCCCCCTTTCTCCTTATTCGCACGACGGACCACTTGAGTGAAGTAGAAAAGCATGGCCACCGTCGGTTTAAAGTTGAAGTGCTCCCCAAGCACTTCAAGAGAGCGGACCAATCCCCATCCGTTAGGGTGAAGTTGCGAGGGGGCGCAGTCCAAGAATCTCAGGACTCCCATCTCAAACTTCGTCAAGGGGAAACGCACACCCAAGTTCAGAAATAGAAAATCATACATGAATAAGGACCTCTCGTCCGGTGTGTGGCATATCCGTACTGATGGAAGGGGAGCAAATACTTTAAAACACCATTTGTATTTATCCTTCTTCCATACGGTAAACCGCGGCTCCAGCTCCCCTTCATCCTCCCGAGCGTGGACGGACTGTGTCTCACGAAATTCCTCAGCCACCCAGCTGAATGGGCGTTTCTGTTGGAATTTCACCCAGTCTATCCGGTGTGCAACCACATTGCAGAGGCCGGACTGGGTCTTCAAGATATATTTCTCGGAAGGAGATCCCCCTTCAGACGATTTCCTCCCGGTGGCTTTCTTTGTCACCATTGTAAAAGCTTTTACACTGCGGTAAAAATCCACATCGTCAGATACATACAGGTCACCGCTCTCAGCACTCTCACTAGAGGAGGATTCTGAAGAGGGTATAATCGCCCTTCGCTTCTGATACGGCGACGCCTCCCTCTCTGAGCTTAGTGGCTTCGATTGAAAGACCACTGGAATCCTCCCACCACGAACTGTGGGGTTTTGATTGAAGGCCCTTCCTCCTCTTCCTCTAGGGCTGATACCACTAAAACTAACGCCTTTCCTAGACATTTTCAGAAATTGAAACAAGACACAAAGTATGGAAAGAAAGTGGTTACCTAAGGATGGATGAGGATAGTGAATTAAGATTCACAGAGGCAGACACGATAATCTTCTCGAAACTTTTGCAGAAGTTCGTCAAGAGAATTAGAAGAAATGGTAACTGAGATTGCCAAATATGCCTATATCAGGGCACCAAAATTTTTCAAATACCCACTAAACATAACCTGTCGTTTGCCCCCAAACGACTCCCCGTTTAGTGGACCAAAATTGTCGTTTAGTACATCAAGGCGCGAAAATGCCATCGTTTCGTCACAGAGCTTTCTAAATGGGCCTACTAAATCCAAATTTTAGGCCCAACAAGCCCCTACGTGACGGTTATTAAGACATGCGCATTTAACGCAATAATGGCGCGCCCACGTGAATTAAGGCATTAAATGTCCAATCATTAGAAACGTGGCCACCATTACTCGAATACCAAGGGTTGCGAAATTCGATAAACTTCTGATATTCCCATTGTCGAATCCGCCCTTAAAATTTCGTCACTACGGAACATGGTTCCAAGAGCGGATATTTACACTTCGGTGCAAATCCGAAATCCAGATGTACAATGATCAATATAGCTCATATGAGCAAGCCAACTGCTTCCTCACATCAGCTAGGGGGCTAGTGGAGGTAATACTCGGATTTCGTCTCGGATTTCGGATGGAGCGAAAATTGGAAATTGAATCCGCACTCCCTTGATTGGAAAAGATTCACCAGGACGGATGATCTCAATCACTTATTCAGTGATTCGATGATGTAACTCCTGGTACGAAGAGCTCCAATAATCATTCCAGGACGGATGATCTCAATCACTTATTCAGTGATTCGGTGATGTAACTCCTGGTATGAAGAACTCCAATAATCATTCCAGGACGGATGATCTCAATCACCTATTTCAGTGATTCGACGATGTAACTCCTGGTATGAACAATTCTCATCATCATTCTTACGATGAAAGTATTCACTCAATCCGTACTCCTACGATTGGAAAATGTCTCCAGGATGGATTATCTAAATCACTTAATCTGTGATCTGACGATGTAACTCTTGACGATGTGTACTTTTCCAGAACGGATAACCTCAGTCACCCATTATGTGATATGACGATGTAACTCCTAACGCGGTGTACCTGCCCAGGACGGATGATCTCAATCACCCATGCTGTGATCTGACGATGTAACTCCTGGCGCAATACACACCCAAAGGACGGATGATCTCAATCACCTAATATGCGACCTGATGATGTAGTTCCTGGTATCGTACACATCCCCAAGACGGATGATCTCAATCACTTATGAAGTGATTTAATGATAAAACATCTGGCATGATCAATACTCATAATCATCTTTATGATGGAAAATTCCGAAAGTCAGTCCGCACTTTCGCATTCTAGTGGTATTCTCCCAGGACGGATACTCTTTGTCACCTATTCTGTGATACAACGACGTAACTCCTGGTGTAGAAAAAACTCCCATTATCATTCCTATGATAAAGGGCTCAAACACCACTTCCTTGCGGTTCCCTAAACTTGGAACAATACTATCATCTCCTGTAAGAATATTACGGGTTAGAAGCAGTCATCCGTCCTGTTACACTACTTTGCTAAACAGCGGATCGACCCATCTTTCCCCAAAAGAATTAAGGATCATGCCCTAGAGACAGGCACCTTCTTAATACGCACTTGGGGACATGTATATATTTATCCGTTCTAAATTTTATTTGTTATTTAATCTTCCTAGGCTATTATTTCAATCCGGCCTTAAGATTAATTACACTGAACGGATTAGTAACGATTTATATATACATGAAACAATGAAGACAAATTTCTTCAACCAAAATTCATTCATTGAAATGAAATTACATACAATAGTTTAAAATCCGGAGTTGATCCCGGTACACAACTATACATATAAATGAAAACAAAATTACAGAGGAGGAATCTGTTCTTCAGTTTTTTGCGCCTCCTCAGCACCAGGCTCTTGTCCCCCTTCCTTTGGAACCTCCGCAGGAGTCTCACCTCCAGGAGCCTCAGCCCTTTCCTCAGAAGAGGGAACCTCGGGCACAGGAAAGACATAATCCGGTCCCATGGTTTGACCCTCAGGAAGAGGAGGCAAACCATACAGGGACGTTGGTGGATCTTCGTGACGACCATCCACCACTGCGACTAACTTTCCCCCATGGAATTCATAGAACGGATCCATTCCATAAAGGTTAAGTTTCACAGTGGGGTTGCGGTAGAAGACTTGGCGTATGGCTAGGCCGAAGGACTCTTCAACAGCCCGGCTGCATATGTCAACAGCTTCTTCTCTCTCAGCTTTCGCTGTAGCCAATTCTCCCCGCAACTTGGACAGCTCCTCACTAGACACCTCGGACTCCGCATTCCTAGCCTTCAATCCCTCTATCTCAAGAAGGAGCTTCTTCTCCCTTTGAGACCACTCCTCAGCATCAGCTTTATGTTTATCCTGGCTGCTGCGGAGTTCTTCCTCCTTCTCTGCCATTTTGCCTTCCAAATTTTTAAGATCGACTTTGAGTTTGAGATTCTCTTTAGTGATGAGATCCCCAAACTCCTTAGACTTGTGAAGACGATCTTCCATTAACTTCACGGCGGCTTTGTCCTTTTCCGAGGAAAGCTTGAGTTCTTTCAATTCGTCGCTCAATTCCTCAACTTTGTCGGCGTTGCTAGCCAACTCGCTGATTGAAGAAAGCACTCCAGCAAGTTCGGCTAGCTGCCACCTTCCGGCCTCACACGCTTCCGTAATTTCTTTAGGACTGAGTGTAGGCCGGAGTTTGTACATCGGAGGAGGAAGAGTGGCTGGAGTAGAACCTTCATAAGAGAGGAAGGGGGTGAGAAACGAGGTAGTTGGGAAGGAGGTCGGCTCTGATCCAGAAACCCCGGCAGCAGGATCCTCCGAAACTTTTTGCTTCTTGGACTGACGCCTTGCAGGATCATTCTGGATCTTTCTTCTCCTTTCAGTAACGGGAGGCTGACCCGAGGTTACACCAACACCGGACTTACCGCCCTCAACCAGTGGGATGTCCCCTTCAACATCCGAGGTCAAGATGATCACCTCAGGACGATCCTTAGTTGAGGGCCTGGGCTTTACTTCATTCTCTCGAGCAACGGATTTACCAGCCGCCTTGAATTTTTTCAGTTTATCCATTTCCGGAGTTTGCTGTTCTATTTCACCTACATGAACAAACACAAGATGTCAGCAACTGCAAATATTCTATATATATTTAATAAAGGAGGAAAGATGAAATAAAACGAGAAGTACGCAAATATTCCTCCCGGACTCCGCTTGAGCTACTTAGCAGACGCCTACACGAAAAGACGTGACGACCTGTAGTGTGCGATTCAAGCGCGAACAACACTCTCGATGTCTCACGAGACAGATCGGATTGATCAGTGTAGTACGCGTGAGAGCTCAAGAGGAAATGCTCGTGTGTCCAGCTCAAGGGAAATTTGTCAACGTCCTCTTCATTTTTCCAAAATTTTGGTTTGCCCTTCTTGATGGAGATGCGAGTGAAATAAGTCTTGAAGGACTTCCCGTCAACCTTGGCCGAATCTGTGTAAGACTCAAAGTTCACAAAGGAACAGAGAGTCCGGAGTGTCACCAGACCAACTCCGCCCTGCTTATTCGCCCTTCTAACTACCTGGGTGTAGTAGAACAGCATCGCTACTGTTGGCGTGAAATTGAAGTGCTCCCCAAGCACTTCGAGAGCTCGGATGAGGCCCCAACCGTTGGGATGAAGTTGAGAGGGTGCACAGTTCAGAAACCTCAAAACACCCATCTGGAGTTCGGTTAAAGGGAAACGAACTCCCAGATTATGGAAGATAAAATCATACATGTACACTGAACGATCGTTGGGGACGACATGACATATCCGCTCTGTCGGAAGTGGTGCATAAACCCTATACCACTTTTTTGTCTCCTCATCCGTACTCAGCGTGAACCTCGGTTGAATCCGAGATCCCTCTTCATCCGCATGATGAGAGGCCAAGTCCTTAAATTCGCTGGACACCCAACAGAAAGGCCATTTAGCCTGAACCTCCTCCCAATTCAGCCTCGAAGCAACTACGCTGAAGAGACCCTCAGCTGTCTTCGAAATGGCACTATCTCCAGAAGATCCTTCTCCAGTTGCCATTGGAAGTATCTAGTCCGAACTCCTTAATCTATGATAAGAAATAAAATGTCGTCAGAAAGTTGCAATCATTACTCACTGCATTTTAAAAGCAATTACAATCAGAGGGCGACTCTGAGAAGGGAAAGGTCACTTCCCGCAGTGAGTAAGATCCCCTTTCTGAGCGACGCGGTTCAGTCTTAGGAAGAATCACAAGGATTCTTCCCCACAACTATTAGGGTTGAGGGAAACTGATTCCCCCCCCCTTTTTTGATGAAGCCTACTTTCTATAACTACGAGTAGCAAGCCAAAGCGAAACTAAAGCAACAAGGAAAAGATAGTTACCTCAGATGACAGGGATGAATTTGAGGAACGATGAGACCCTCGCGATGTAGGCGATAAACTTCCTTGCAAAATTTCTGCAGAGTTTCGTTGAGAAAGCAAAAGCAAGTGGAACTCAGAATCCACTAAGTATTCCTTTTATAGGAAACAAAGAGGATCGGTTACCTCCTCTTGAAGTTGTGTCGTTCTCGATAAAACGCACCCGTTCACAAGCGAAACGACACAACCGTTCCAAATTCTTGGGCGCCAAAACGATAGCGACTCAGCAAAGGGCTATCCATTAGGCCCAAAAGTTTCGAAAATTTCAGGCCCATTAAGCCCAAAACGACGGTTAATGAGATTTTCATCTCAGGCGCAATAATTGCTTGCCCACGTGATTAAAAGCATTAATGTCTAATCATGCAACGCAATTTACGCTTTACAGCCGTTACACGAACTTCAAGAGCTTTCAATTCCAATAAACTCTTGAAATTCTCACACAACGAATCTTTGTCTGAATCCGTTGTGGCAGTACCGAAAGGTCTTTTCTATTAAATTCAGAGCGGTTCTTTACGAATGACAAAAGATGCTAAGGAACTGTTACACACGTAAGCTTACCGATATTAAGACCTCTCGCAGGTTGAGTAGCTTATGTGAACAACTATTCAGTCCCTCACACAAGCTAGGGGACATATGATCCGGTCTCAATACCGGTATCCGATCTGCTATACATATTTCAACGTCTTTGATAAGACATCTACGTGTAACCGGTGTCATCGGTATACATCCGAACTGTAATTCCGTATCAGGCGTTCTCCCTATACCGGTTGTCCAGGATAACACCATGACATCGGACAATACACACGTCACTATGCTAATGACAAGGATTGTTGCTACAGGGATCGATCAATAATTCCCTACACTACGAGCCAAATTCTGCTCACGGGAATGGTCAACTTGTTCCCTAATCCTAGTCTACATTCTCTACGCTCAATATAAAATAGCCACTTGACCCAATCATGTAGGTAAGTGCGCAATATAATAATGCTAATGGGAGTTGGTGGTTCCCCACCAACGAGTCCTCGTTAATCGAGCCAATCAGGTATATGAACTAACTTCATGATTGAAGTGATGGATCCTCTTCTTCAGCTCTTTTACGACTGAATCTTCTCTGAATACATTCCTTACTTGGAATATAATCACTGACTTGAGCGTCGGAGAATCTTTGCAGGTGACACCACCATTCGCCCACTTCAACGCGTTAGGTCGGTGTGAAGGATCTCCAGAACGCCCAATCCGCACTCCTCATTTAAGGACAACGGATACCTACATCGGATACACATACATCCGGTCTACTAGACGGTATTGACATACTATTCGTGACTGGCTTGAGATCGGTTCTCTTGACCCCGGTCCAGGACAGATCACTCCTCTTGGGAAGGAGATAGTTGTATTGCATTCATGCATATATTGTTCTATTTATTGGATTTTCGTCATTGAGAAAGTATACTCACTCTCCCTGTGGTATATCTTTTTAGCTCCTGTGTTGTAGGTATTGCTTTGGAGCTGTTGTGGAGGAGGAGTGTGAAGGAGGCCCCTTTTTGGTAAAGAATGCCTTGGCCGGCAATATTTTGGTTTACCTAGATGTGTGGGATGGATATAATGTATATAGTACAATATATGGTTGGTGTAGTTTGGATTTAGAAGGGATAATCGTATGAATGATGGATATACTTATATATTTACAATGATGTTGTTGGTAGGTCATGGAAGAAAATGAGATCCTTGTCTATGACTCATTTTCAATCATGACCCTAAGAATGAATGACTGATAAAACTCTCCGAAAACTTGATAATAAATGAAGTTATATTTGGAATATAAACTGTGTGAAGCATAAAGATGATTGAGTTGATCTTTATACCTTAAATGAGTTGTAATGGAAATTTACAGGTAAGATCAATTTGAATAAGTTTTAAATATGTAATATAATAAGTATGAAGTGTTGAAATTGAGTAAAATTGATTAGAATGAGTTTTGGTGTAGAGAGTTGGGTGATTTCTGCATTTCCCCTATTTTTCTGTCAAACTCGCTCAGGCGAGAGGGCTTCTCGCTCAAGCGAGAATGCCCCTGTATCAATTTTCGGATTCTGGATGATTCTCGCTTAGGCGAGAATGGGACTCGCTCAAGCGAGATCGTCTCAGCATCAGTGTTAGGCCATTATTCCATTTTCGCTCAAGCGGATGTGCAAGTCGCCCAAGCGAAATTACATTAGAATCAGAGTTTGGATTTTGGTTGGTGTTCGCTCAGGCGAGCTGGGGATTCGCCCAAGCGAGAGGGTTTTGGTCTCAGTTTTTGCTCTCGGGTTTATCAGGAAATTGCTCTCGGGAGTAATCTCGCTTAGGTGGGGATGGTTTCGCCCAAGCGAGTGAGCGTGGAGTGGGTTCTGGGCGTTTTTCGCCTTACGCTCGCTGGCTTCGCCCAAGCGAGGATTGCAATACTCGCTCAAGCGAGTTGGGGTTCGCTTGAGCGAAGTGACCCCTGAATCTTCATTTTCTTCTTTCGCTCAGCATTTTATGATTCGCCTAAGCGTGCTATGCGAAGCTCGCTCAAGCGAATTGGGATTTCGCTTGAGCGAGAGGGACCTGATTCTCCCAAAATGCTTTAAACATGTTATTTCCATATTCTTCATATTAATCCATGATTCCATCCTACTTTATGAACACTTTGGGATAACCTTGGCTTCTTAATTTCAAATGAGTGATCTCTTAAGAATTTAATTCCATAATATTATTTTACTAAAGATACGTCCGCTATTATTAATTATGGATTTCTTAAGAGTTAATTTCTTTAACTTACCTTCTCATATCTTCATATATGAGATAGGTCTCTGATAGATCCAGGGTAATTGATAAATGGCTTCACCACTCATATGTTTCATAGATTAATAATAATAAAATCATGAAAAATTTACCTCTATTTTTGGGGTGTCCCAACTTGGTATCAAAGCATTAATCGCTCTGTATTACTGTGTTTAGCCATTGTTATTACTGGAAAATCATATGTAATTGATGAATCATTATTATTGTTGATTGATTGTGTATGAATTGATGATGGATTGAATGTGATTTTTATAAGTCCGGCCAAGTTTCTTCACACTATCCTCCCTCAATGAAGAATCTTATGTATTATGAATGCATACTATGTTATGATATGATGATGCTGCCATATGGGCTTTAATATGAAATGTTGCTATTGGACTCCATGGGGGAGGGTCACAATTTAAATTTTATAATAAAATACTATAGTGTGAACTCATAGAGGAATTTTATGAACGAGTTTACTGATATTGGTTGAATTTTATGTTGTGGTTTTAGATATTGTGATGGCCCGTCGTCGTCAAGATAATGATGACGCTATAGCTAGAGCCTTGAATCGTTTTGCGGATCTCCTCGAATCGCAAAACCGTGAGAGACAAGAGGCAGAAAGACCATCTGCTCCTATTGTTGTTCAAGGTACTCAGGGCCTTGACATGTTTTTAAATCGAAAACCTACTGAATTTCATGGTGGATTTAGGCCTGAGCAAGCCTATGGTTGGATCCAGAATGTTGAGCGGATCTTTGATAGCTTTGAATGCAATGAGCTCCAGAAAGTGGAGTATGCTGTTTTTATGCTGAGGGATGAAGCAGAGACTTGGTGGAGACTCGCCAAGAATAGAATGAATGCTGCTGCGATTCCCTTAACTTGGGAGAACTTTAAGCGAGAACTTATGAGGAAATATGTGCCCGAAAGTTATAAGAGCAAGAAAGAACTCGAGTTCATGGAATTCAAGCAAGGCACGCTGACGGTGGAAGAGTATGCTTCCAAGTTTGAAGAACTTTGTGAATTCTACCCTCCTTTTCAACAAGAGGGAACTGAAGTGTCAAAATGTGTGAAGTTTGAAAATGGGTTACGCTCCGATATTCAAAGGGCTATATGTCACCAAGAGATTCGAAGTTTCACGGTGCTTGTGAATAAGTGTCGCATCTATGAAGAACATGCTTCTTTTCAACACTCTAAATTTGACTCTAAGTTGAAGGGTCAAGCTTCTAGTTTTAAGAGGCAAAGAAGTTTTAGAAGAGGACGCTTTCTGAGGGGTGCTCCTTCTAATGTCCAAGCTAGAGACGGTGGACGTGGTAATGTTTTTGGCCGGGGTAATATAAATACCAATGGGCCGAGATGTTATAGATGTGGAGGACCTCATTACGTTTGGGAATGTGTGCATCGTGAAGATGTTGTATGCTTTAATTATGATCAGGTGGGACATATCCGTTCTGTATGTCCCATGTTTGTAAGACCGGCTCCGGTAAAAGCTAATGTTACTAATCGTGCTAATGCACCTGCGTATGTGAACCGCGGAGGTTATAATGGTGGTCGAGGCCGTGGTGACGGAAATAATGGCGGTCGACGTGGTGGCCGAGGTGGCTATAATGGTGGAAGGCGTGGCAACGGTCGAGGAAATGGTAATGATGCTAATGATGGAAATAGGGATGGAGAAGATCGTCAACCTAATGTCGGGAGAGTATTTGCTGTGACCGGTGAGGAAGCAGTACGAGCAGAAAATCTGGTTGAAAGTAAGTGTGAAATCCTTGGACATTCAGTTCATGTCATTTACGATTCGGGTGCGACCCACTCTTTTATATCTGAGGATTGTGTTCGGCGATTGAGATTGCCGGTGTGTCTAATGAAAAATGCTCTTATGATTACCACTCCAACCGGTACTTGTCTTAGATCGGTTAACCGGTGCGATAATGTTGATATGCTCCTAGATGGGAGAAAATTTATTGTATCTTTTATTTGCTTGCCTATGAAGGGATTGAAGATTATACTTGGTATGGATTGGCTTTCTACCAACAAAGTCATAGTTGATTGTCAACAACGGACCGTTATTTTCCCTTCTCTTGATAAAGGACAGTTTGATGTACAAGGTATAATTCAACTTTGCGTGTTGTTATCTCTCACTGATGGGACAAGTAATCCGGGTCCCACTAATATCCCCGTGGTGTCTGAATTTCGGGATGTGTTTCCTGATGAGATACCTGGCTTACCACCTCCACGGGAGGTTGAGTTTGCTATTGACCTTGTACCTGGTGCCGAACCAGTGTCTATTGCTCCATATAGGATGTCTCCTATAGAGTTAGTTGAACTAAAGAAGCAAGTTGAGGAGCTGCTTGAGAGGGAATTTGTTCGACCCAGTGTGTCACCCTGGGGAGCTCCTGTTTTGTTAGTTAAGAAAAAGGATGGAACCATGCGGTTGTGTGTAGACTACCGCCAACTGAACAAGTTGACGATAAAGAATAGATATCCTTTACCTCGTATTGATGATCTGTTGGATCAATTGAGAGGTGCGGTGGTATTTTTGAAGATTGATTTACGTTCCGGTTATCATCAAATTCGGGTGAGAGCCGAAGATATTCCCAAGACTGCATTTAGGACGCGATATGGCCACTACGAGTATGTCGTGATGCCATTTGGAGTTACTAATGCTCCAGCGGTATTCATGAGTTACATGAATCACATCTTCCACAAATACCTAGATCGTTTTGTTGTGGTGTTTATCGATGATATCCTGGTATATTCCAAGAGTCGCGAAGAACATGAAGAACACTTGAGAGTGGTATTGAACATTCTTAGAGAGAACCAGTTGTATGCCAAGCTCTCTAAATGTGAATTCTGGATGACGAGCGTCCAGTTCCTTGGACATGTAATATCCGAGGATGGTATTTCGGTGGATCCTTCAAAGGTTGAAGCCGTTATGGCATGGTCGAGACCTACGACGGTTACTGAAATCCAAAGTTTTCTTGGACTTGCGGGTTATTATCGAAGGTTCATTGAAGGTTTCTCTCGTCTTGCAAGACCTTTGACAAATTTAACAAGGAAGAACCAACCTTTTGTATGGAAGGTTGAATGTGAGAAATGCTTTGAGGAGTTAAAAATGAGACTGACTTCTGCTCCTATCTTAGCGTTGCCTGACTTACAAGAAGAGTTTGTAGTGTATTGTGATGCTTCCAAGCATGGACTTGGATGCGTGCTAATGCAGAAAGAACGTGTAATAGCTTACGCTTCACGTCAGTTGCGACCTCATGAAATTAATTACCCAACTCATGATTTGGAGTTGGCTGCGGTTATGTTTACCTTGAAAATTTGGCGTCATTATTTGTATGGTTCGAGATTTGTGGTTTACAGTGACCACAAAAGTTTGAAATATCTTTTCGACCAAAAGGAATTGAATATGCGACAAAGAAGATGGGTGGAATTCTTGAAGGATTATGACTTTAAATTGATGTACCACCCGGGAAAAGCTAATGTTGTTGCCGATGCTCTTAGTTAGAAATCCTTGCATATATCAACTATGATGGTCAAAAAGCTTGAATTAATTGAATAATTTCAGAATTTGAATGTTGGGACCGAAGTTCAATCCTCCAAGAAGTTATGTTTTGCTACCTTGAAAATAAGTAATGAGTTTTTGGAACTTGTGAAAGAGAAACAAAAAGATGATGATTATTTACAAGAGGTGCAAAGATCTCAAGATAATGGGAAAAATCTATTCCTTGTGGAAGGCGTTGATAGTATATGGCGAATAAAAGGTCGTGTGTATGTACCTTCATTCGGTGATTTGAGACGCACAGTACTGGAAGAAGCACATAAAAGCATGTTTAGCATCCACCCTGGTGTAACTAAGATGTATCGCGATATAAAGAAGAACTTTTGGTGGCCTGGAATGAAACGTGATGTTGCTAACTTTGTAGCTTCTTGCCTTACTTGTCAGAAGGCGAAGGTGGAACACCAAAGACCTTTGGGTACTTTGAGGCCACTTGATATCCCTGTTTGGAAGTGGGACGCGATTGCTATGGATTTTGTGTCCGGATTACCAAGAACGAGGTCCAGATGTGATGGAATATGGGTGATTGTGGATCGTTTGACGAAGAGTGCCCATTTCTTGCCAATCAGTATGGAGAGCTCTTTGCAAGATCTAGCACAGTTGTACATTCGAGAAATTGTGAGATTACATGGTGTGCCGTCAAGCATTGTTTCTGATCGTGACCCCAGATTTACTTCCCTATTCTGGGGAAGCTTACATGAAGCGATGGGTTCAAAACTGAAGCTAAGTTCGGCATATCATCCCCAGACCGATGGGCAATCTGAGAGAACTATTCAAAGTCTTGAAGACTTACTGCGTGCTTGTGTTTTGGAGCATGGCGGTTCGTGGGAGAAATATTTACCTCTGATCGAATTCACTTACAATAACAGTTTTCATTCTAGTATTGGTATGGCACCATACGAGGCATTATACGGAAGGAGGTATCGAACTCCTTTATGTTGGCTTGAAGTTGGTGAGAATCTAGCCTTAGGACCTGAAATTATTGAAGAAACTACCGAGCAGATCAAGATGATCCGGGAAAAGATGAAAATTGCTCAAGACCGACAGAAGAGCTATTATGATAAAAGAAGAAATCCACTAGAATTTCAAGTCGGCGATCATGTGTTATTACGAGTTTCGCGTGACAAAGGTATAGGAAGAGCCTTGAAGAGCAAGAAACTAAGCCCTAAATTCATTGGACCCTATGAGATTTTGGAGCGGATTGGAGACGTCGCATATCGAATTGCACTCCCTCCACAGCTTGCAAATCTTTATAATGTATTCCACGTGTCTCAGTTAAGGAAGTATGTACATGATCCTCAGCACGTGATTTCTGTTGATGATCTTGAGGTGCAGGATGACTTATCCATTCTTCCCGTTTCTGTTTGTATTGTTGAGTATTCCATGAAGAGACTACGGAATAAGATGGTACCATTAGTAAAAGTGGCATGGAAGCATGGAGATATGGAAACATTTACATGGGAACGCGAGGACGATATCCGTAAGCGGTACCCTCATGCATTCGAGTCTGGTAAGTTGAATTTTGAGGACGAAATTTCTTTTAGGGGGAGTGGATTGTAACACCCTGAATTTTTAAAAATAGGAAGATAAATTAGGAAAATAAATGTTGGATAATTAACTTTGGGCTAATAAATATCCCAAAATTCTTGAAATGACTTAGACAAGGCTTTTCGAAACTGCTGGTGAGTTATGGTGGTCAGATGAGCTGAAAACTGACCCGGATAAAATATAGGTGTCGGACCAAGTATCTCCGATTGAGATGCCGTTGGTCAGGGCCGTAGATAATGTTATTGGGATTCCGAATTTATATTCGGAATAATTTTTAGAATATGTTTTGGGCCCGAATGACGAACCTGTTTGTTTAAAAACGGAAGAGTTAATGAAGGATTAATAATTTAAATATTGAATTCCCATTTTTCCCATTCAAAAGGCGGTTTCACTCTTTCTCCCTCACGTAGACACTCTTCTTCTTATCTTCTTCTTCATATCTCTTTTTCTTCTTCATAATTCACCTTCCTCTTGCTTTTGAATTTTAAGTTAAAAGGAGATATCTCTTCTTTCTCCATAAATAACCTTTAGAGACTTCAAGAAAGCTTGGAAACTAAAGTATTTCCTCCTCCTTCTTCCTCAAATTTGTGTGAACCTCTTCATCTTTTGCAAACTCACTCTTTTCTTCTCTTGAGGTGAGATTATGACTATTTTCCATGTATATAAGTATAAAGTTGAAGATTAGTTGAAGTTTTGGTGTTAGAACATAATAAATGTATGAGAAATGTTGAGGAAAGTTCAAAAGTGGAAATCTAAAGATAAGTTGACATAAATACAAGCTTATAAGTGATTAATGAGGTAGTTATAACTATGGTGGGAAAAGAAGGAGGTATATGAGCATTTATAAAGGTTGGTGGGTTGGTGAAAACCTTAAACTTGAATTTTAGGAGGAAAAGGAAAATATTGAAAAGGATAACATTTATTGAAAAAGTTAACATTTGTTGATGGGAAGAATATTATAAGTGATGTGATGGATACATTAAATGATGATAAAGTTGATTTGAAGTCATAATAGGTGGGAAACTCACCAAGGTGTTGGTGGAGATCTTACTAGATGGAATAACCTAATAATTAGGTTGTAGCCTTTGATACTAAGGGATTGTAATTTAAGGAAAGGAATTCCCGAAGCCTAAGTAGGCAAACGAATGAAATTGGTAAATAGTTTTCACACGATAAGAATCATGTTGTATATGTATATTGAATTGGTGTTTGAATAAATAATTGATGTGGCCGTATAAATGATTGGTGTAGGGCTTGACAATATTGTTGAAGCAGGAACATCAACCCCAGAGGTCTACTTCTCTTGAGGTAGGAGAGGGGTGTATTTTCTAAATGCATGAAAATTGTGATGATAATGTATGTATTAATGTAGTATGACATGTTTTCTTAAATAAAGGTGATATTATGTGTAAGTGAAATGAATTGTGTATGATGATGAGAATTGTGTATGGTGTTTAAAATGAGTGTTTATATGATGAAGCCTAAAAGAGGCTATGAATGGCTTATTGTGCGTTGATGTATTATTGATTTCATATAAGACATGATAAGTGCCTAAAATCTTTGGTTGAAATGTTTCTTGGATACGAGAATTGACACTTGTGTATGAATTAGTGGAAAATTGTGTGGTTGAAAATGAATATACCCTAGATGAGAGGGTAAGATAATCTAAATGAGCTTAAGGCATGCATGAGCATTTTTGTATACATGGCATGACATGCATATCATGATGATGTTGATAAGTGGTTGCGATCACTTGATGATGGAAATGAAAAAGGGCTTGCGAGTTCCTATGATTATTAGACCGGTGGTTGCGATCACCTGGTATTGAAATGAAAGGCCCTGCGGGACCAATGAGATTGAATGCCCATGGTTGCGATCATGAGGCGGGAGTACCCCTTGCGAGGAGGGAAACCTATATGAAATATTGAACGTGGTTGCCACTACAAGAAAATTAAGTATTAGCTATGAAAGTTGGCGAGCAAACTTTTTCCTCGCTAAGTTGTAACTGAAAAGTGAAAAATTAGCGAGGACTTTACGAGGAGTTAAAATTCCTCGTAATAATTTCAATTTTTTGGTTTGTAAAAATTAGTGAGTGTCTAGCGAGAGTATAATAAGGAAATTTCTCTCACAACATTTAATTTTGTCGCTAACCTTTTAGCTACAAAATATTTCCCTAGCCAGAGCATGATAATATTTTTTTTTCTTTTTTATTTCTACTATTTGCTATAAGAATTGTCTAGCTAATTCTTAGCGATGTTACTTTTCTTTAATAATATTGTTTATTATAAAATTATGCAAGGAAGATGTCAAGTTTAGCTATGCAATTTAACGAGGACAAGTTTGCCTCACAACTTAGTAGTTAATTAGTGAAGTAATTGCTAGACCATTCTCTCGCAACATTTAATTTTGTCGCTAACTTGTTAGCTATGAAATATTTCCTAGCTAGCTCTTACTATAAGAATTGTGCTACAAAAATGATCCTAGCTAAATTGTTGCTAATTAGCGAAGGATAAGTGATCAAGTTTCGAAGGTATTTCAATCTTTCACTAATTTCACCGGTTGTTGGATTTTTTAAAATTTGATAGAGTTTAGCGAGAAAATAGTGAGGATATTATCTATCGCAAATATTATTTCCTAGCTAACCGTTTTCGCTACGAGATTTTCCCTCGCTATTTTAATATTTAAGTTTTCATTTTCTCCCTCCTTTGTCTTTGAGAATCCTCTCCCTTCACAAAAAATAACAATTACAAATCGATAAATATTTTATTAACAAGGCAAACAAATAAATATTTTATATTAAAGAAAGTTACATTTTTATATTGGTTCAAGAATAGTTATATTTTTAATAAATATTCTATATTTATAAGAGAAACTTATATTTTTAAATATATATATATGTAAATAATTAATATTAAATAAAAATATAATATTTAAATTATATATATAATTTTTTACTTACAACTATTCAAACCAAAACATACATATTTAGAAAATAGTTCATGATTTAACTAGTTCATGATTTAACCGGTCGGATCTGCCAGTCAGGCCAGGTTTTGATAACAATGCATATATCAAAACACTAAATCATAATAAATGAATTTTAGGATTGGAAACATATGTTTCATTTAATCATAACTTTTGATCAAATTTAAATTAGTCAACTTTTTCAACTTAATCATATTTGGATGAATGAAATGAAAGTTTTTTTAGAAGTTGTTTTTTTATTAAAATGTGATATTTTTTAAATATATTTAAACTATAGTATAAAATATTATGTTTGAAATTTCTTTTAAGGAACAAGTATTTTTTCTTTTTACAATTTACTTATATCACTACAAAAAACCAGGTGAGTTATAGAGGTTTTTAAGAAGAGGTTCCTAAAACCTCCGTTGATAAATTTATATTGAGGCTTTTTTGACCTCTTCAAATTAAATTTATAATTGAGGTTTTTAATTTATTTATACGAGGTCTTTTTTCTCTACAAATAAAATAATTAAGATAAGTTATTTATGTTATATATTGAAGATTATTGAAAGCCTTCTTAATTTGTAAATATTTTTTATCATAAATTTCCTTTCATTCACAAGACTTTTCCTTCAAAACCTGATCTCTTCATCTAACTTTTCCGCCACTCTCATTTTAACCATTTCCCTTAATTTCATTCTAGAATTTTATAGAATAAAAAACATATTCTAGAGTTTTTAACTATTCCCTCCCATTCAAAAAGGAAAAAAAGCTATTCCCTCCAATTAAAAATTAAGGTTACCAATTAGAAACCCCAATTAACAAAAAAAACCTATATCTCGTTCCGCTACTCACTCTCGTTGAGGTTCTTTTTAACTTCTACCCTTGTTGTCGGGCGACATTGCTGCTAATGACCTTAAGGTTTGTTTCTCCCTCTCCCCTCGTTATTGATGTGAGGTTCTCTTCTTTCAGTTAAAACCCCAATCAACCACCTTGTCGCTACTTGTTGCATCACAAGACACTATTCGGCGTTACCCACCTTATCATTGTGCGCCACCTCTTAATACTTAATGCCTTAGAAAAGATAAAAGAAACCCTTACGTAGCCTATCCAACAAAAGAAAACCCTCATGTTGTTGCCTCTCCCTATCACCGCCGCGGCACACAAAGAGCACCCCATCCTCCCTGCAACGGTGGCGAGGCGATCATCTCCTCCGTTCAATGGCGGTAACAGCGGCAACAACGCAGTGCGTAATATCCCTTCTTGGGAAGGTGACGACGTAATTCTCTTTCTGTTATGAGATTTCAAAACCCTTGACTCGATCTTCTAACTCTAATTCATTTCCAATCAAATTGAGATACTAGGTAACACTTCCTCTGTTCTCTATCTTTGATTCTCAATCAAATTGAATCCAATATTTGGTTATGCAGACATATTTTGCTTGGGAATTAGTTAAATTCGTATTTGTATTTCTCATGGTAAAGAACATATATGTGTGTAAGTTGTAAATCTTATGATTCAATTTTATGATTTGCAATTTTTTAACTCCCCTACGATTCAAAGTGAAATCCCGATTTCATCAACCATGGAGTCAACTAAGATCTGTATATATGAGCTTTCTAGCATGTGTAGCTCATGAATCTTGTGGTTAATTATCATGTATATATCTTGTAGTTGTATGATGTTCTCTGGGTCAGTTGTTTATTTTTCTGTTGTTTCGAAGTTTAAATTTTCTATCATTATTCTGTTATGATTTTTCTATTTGTGGTCCAGTTTTCTTTATTTTTGTTCTCTCTTCAGTTTTCTTGGTAGCAAAATGAGAGTATAGGGGGTGATCAGACATTTGAAATCTTTATTGCTTTCCACTAAAATCAATACTCAACTTCATACAATTTTCCTTGATGAATTCTGTTTCAACTAAATATATAGTTGTAGTGTGATTTACGTTTTTGTGAGTCTTCCATTATTTCTTATCGTGTACTGCATGATGAGATGATAAGTGTGTGTCCTTGGGTGTTATTTGTTCATACATGGTTAGATATCAATTTGTGATGAGTCTTTTGCTTCTTCTTCTTTTCCTTGGGTTGTTACACACATTAGATATGTTATCCTTCACATGGAAGTAGTTTACCTTTTAATGTGTATGGCTTAATACTATTAATTAGGATTATTTGGTTGAGACTTCATTTGTTCTTATATCTTGTCATTTTCCCACTCTTAACTTTTTTAAGCTACTATAAGCTTAATGTTTGTAGATCAATTTGTGTTTATAAAAAATGGTTTTTCTAATATTTTTCCCAGTCTAAATAAACTTCGGTGATGGAAGCTTCACTTTTTAGATCAGTTCATTACAAAGTCAATGTAAAATATACATTTTACATCAAATTTTATTTAGAACCAATTATACTGGACTTTTTAAGTTGGTACATGGCATCATTGATTTAAAAAGTTAAACTTTCATTAGTTAAGTAAAAAAAAAAAGACTACTCTGAAATTGTTTTAAGATGTAAAGGATTAAATTGTAAAAGAAAAATAGGACTACATTAAAACATACAAGAATTTAAAAAACTAAACATATATTTTAACTTACGAAACAAAATTCATGATTTTAGAAATTAAATAATAATCCATGCCAATGTCAATTAGATCTTCTAGGAAGATGTATATGTAAAACTAGATGTCACTTGTAACGATCTATTTATCTTAGAAGGTGCCAATTTCAAATTAGTTGGATTTAAAATACAGATTTGACTATTGCCATTTCTGAACGTTGATTTTTGATGTAGCATGGACAACATATTCCTTTTTATCCACTGAAGAGAGGTGGCTGACATTAACTTATGTACAGGATGTTTATTCATTCAAATATTTATGACGAATATTCTTGTCATTCTTTAGAAGGTAGAAACTTAGTTTACTCATTTAATATGTCCGAGTCTGAATGATTTAGTTAGCTTCAGTTATATTGTTAGTTGTAATCCTAGCTTCAGTTATATTGTTAGCTGTAATGCCAAGTTAAATGTGTTGGATTATGAAGTTGTAATCCTAGATTCTGAAAAAATTAATGCTCTAATTAATTTGTTTGATAGGAGTCACTGTTGATATCAGAAAGAGTCCACCTTCAACTCTTTCTCTGATTCTGATTTTAACACCCTTGGGTATAATATAGGTACTTTTCTCAACAAGATTCTTCCTATTTTTTTCAATATTTTTGTTTGAGATATTTCTGATACTTTTTCTACATTATTACAGGGATTTCCATGTGTATAGGTACTTTAAAAATTATTTATTTAGTTTCTTTTTTTATTTATTTTTGTGTTTGAATATAGGAAAAGAAAATGAATATTATATATATATATATATTGTTTGTTTAATTAGATAGGACAAGAAATTGAATGTGTGTGTCTATATATGTCCTGTCATTTAATTTACTTCGATGACATCCATCTTACCATTTTTGAATTCTTGTTTTGAATATATTTATTGAATAAATTGCTCCCCTTGCTTATTCGTGTAATACCTCCAGAAGTCAGTATTATGTCAAAACTAAAATACTTGTAAGTTGAATAGTTTAGTACTTAGATGATGCAGTTTAATTGTCTATCTATATTATCTATTTATATTTATATTAATTTGCGTAATTATATATATAACTTTATTTTATTATGTCTGCCATATATATCCATTATAGCACCTGCTTTAACCCTAGTAACAATGTAGCATGAAGGAATAACTAACACATGAAACAAAGATGGTAGGGGGTAGGGGATCTAAGTACTATCAAATAATTAGTTTTGTTGGGGAGGGTGGATTTTGTTAGTCTTGGCTATGTTGTTGAGACAATTTTTTTCTGAATAAGAGGATGACTCACCCTGAACCTTGCTGAGTGATAAATCATGATGAAATCTATGTATCTATTTATTAGGAATAATCATATATAGTTTATAAGAAAAATTGTTTAGTTGTCTTGTTCCACTTGTATGAAAACTCTTTGCAACTTCTCTTTGGGTGATCAGGAAATGAACTTCCGTTAGAGTTCCTTCAAACATTGCTGAAGATGGCACAACATCATATGGAGAACTTAAGCTTAGACTTTTTACTAGTGAGCTATCTCAACTTGGACCTGTTGACCATTTCTTCAAAGCCATGGTAAACATTCCATATGCATTTAAGTGAATGGAAGCTCTGCTTTTCATGGGCACATTTAAAGAAGAGGTTGGAACTACTATGGAGTCTTTTACCATTTTAGAGGTATGGTCTAAATTACATCAAACTGGTGTTGCACTGTTACTTATGTTCTTTCTATCACATGATGGTTGAGCTGTGGCCTTAAATGTTTTAGTAATTCATAACTTGGGTGTGTGCAGTATCATCCTAATGTGGCTATAGTATATACTAATATTAACAAAATTTGGTTAGCAGCAACTGTGCAACATCAGGCTGTTAAACCAGAGCAATCTCAGAGCAATGAGCAAGATGATGGAAGCGCTGTTGAGTCTGTATCTGCAGACATGAAAGTTGCAATTAAAGTAATCATAGAGGAGTTCTTGAGGATAAGTTACAACTTTTGAAGGATGTGAATGGTGCTTTTAGTCCTGGTGTTCTCACAGCACTAATGGGTTCCACTGGTGTTGGAAAGACAACTTTGATGGATGGAAAAATCATCAGCAAGCAAAAGCAACATTTTTTATCATTTTATATAATTAATAGGGTGTTGTTAATGCCTGACTTGGTTGGCTGATAATGTTTTGTATGCCGAGAGGGTTAGTGGCAAGTTATGGTGGTGGATACATGTATAAAGGCTTCACATTTTAGAGAAAAACAAGTAAGGTGGTTTGAAGAATTGGTATGCCATCTTTAATTGTCGTGAAGAATCAGTATTGTTCTTTAGTCAAATAATTAATTTAACTGGTTCCATTTAGTGTCTATTTGATAAATTATGAATAATTATTTTTGGTAAAATAAATTATGAATAATTTAATAAATTTATTTTACTAAAAATAATTAAATTAGCAAGCAAATTATGGACTATGAGCGAGGAACTATTTGAGTTTTTACGATGATAGATTGCTACAATAAAGCGAGGAAATTGCCAATACAATAGACTAGCAAACTTTCAAGTGATTTGTTGCATTTTAGTGGGGAATTTTAGCTACACTTTAGCCACAAAATACCGATAATAGTATCTCACACCAAAGTTGTTAAAAAAATATAGCTTTAACTTAGCAACAAGCTAGAGGCATATGTTTTCTTACTATTTTATAACTAGGGACAAATTAGCGAGGAATTTACTATAGCATTATGTCAAATTTATGAGGCTATCAGCGAGGAAATGTTTGATTTTTTATTATGACTTACTACAGTAAAGCGAGAAAATTGGTAATGCAATAGACTAACAAACTTGTGAGGGATTTGATGCAGTTCATCGAGGAAGTTTAGCTACAACTTTGTGACACAATACCGATAATAGTATCCCGTAACAAAGTTGTTAGGAAAATGTTCCTGTAACTTAGCAACAAATTAGAGACAAATGTTTCCTCACTATTTTATAAGTAGGGACAAATTAGTGAGGAAATTTCATTCGTAGCTTATTAGCGACTTGTTTTTTCGCTATTAAAGGATTCGTAGCTATTTTTTCGATAATGTCTCGCTAATAGATTTTGTGAGGCATTAGCTACCATTTAGTGACATTTTTCTTCCTCCCTAAATCTAAATTTTCTTGTAGTGTGCGATCACGAGAAGCACCTTGCGAGGTTGCCAGAGGGAGTACCCCTTGCGAGGCGGGAAACCATTGAGAATGAGTATATGATATGGTGGTTGCGATCACCCGAGGAAATGAAATCGGATCCGTGCATATGCATTTTCATGACATTAGCATGTGCATCAGTTTGAAAGCATGGTATAATGTGATACCTTGATGATGAGATATGAATGGAAACTCCCTTTTTAATTACTAAATTGTGATGGTGAATTGATTGATATAATTCTGAGAAAATCAGGGAATAATTGTATTGGAATGAAAAATTGTTGATTGATTGATTGATATTAAATAAACTCCTCTTGGGAAGGAGATAGTTGTATTGCATTCATGCATATATTGTTCTATTTATTGGATTTTCGTCATTGAGAAAGTATACTCACTCTCCCTGTGGTATATCTTTTTAGCTCCTGTGTTGTAGGTATTGCTTTGGAGCTGTTGTGGAGGAGGAGTGTGAAGGAGGCCCCTTTTTGGTAAAGAATGCCTTGGCCGGCAATATTTTGGTTTACCTAGATGTGTGGGATGGATATAATGTATATAGTACAATATATGGTTGGTGTAGTTTGGATTTAGAAGGGATAATCATATGAATGATGGATATACTTATATATTTATAATGATGTTGTTGGTAGGTCATGGAAGAAAATGAGATCCTTGTCTATGACTCATTTTCAATCATGACCCTAAGAATGAATGACTGATAAAACTCTCCGAAAACTTGATAATAAATGAAGTTATATTTGGAATATAAACTGTGTGAAGCATAAGGATGATTGAGTTGATCTTTATACCTTAAATGAGTTGTAATGGAAATTTACAGGTAAGATCAATTTGAACAAGTTTTAAATATGTAATATAATAAGTATGAAGTGTTGAAATTGAGTAAAATTGATTAGAATGAGTTTTGGTGTAGAGAGTTGGGTGATTTCTGCATTTCCCCTATTTTTCTGTCAAACTCGCTCAGGCGAGAGGGCTTCTCGCTCAAGCGAGAATGCCCCTGTATCAATTTTCGGATTCTGGATGATTCTCGCTTAGGCGAGAATAGGACTCGCTCAAGCGAGATCGTCCCAGCATCAGTGTTAGGCCATTATTCCATTTTCGCTCAAGCGGATGTGCAAGTCGCCCAAGCGAAATTACATTAGAATCAGAGTTTGGATTTTGGTTGGTGTTCGCTCAGGCGAGCTGGGGATTCGCCCAAGCGAAAGGGTTTTGGTCTCAGTTTTTGCTCTCGGGTTTATCAGGAAATTGTTCTCGGGAGTAATCTCGCTTAGGCGGGGATGGTTTCGCCCGAGCGAGTGAGCGTGGAGTGGGTTCTGGGCGTTTTTCGCCTTACGCTCGCTGGCTTCGCCCAAGCGAGGATTGCAATACTCGCTCAAGCGAGTTGGGGTTCGCTTGAGCGAAGTGACCCCTGAATCTTCATTTTCTTCTTTTGCTCAGCATTTTATGATTCGCCTAAGCGTGCTATGCGAAGCTCGCTCAAGCGAATTGGGATTTCGCTTGAGCGAGAGGGACCTGATTCGCCCAAAATGCTTTAAACATGTTATTTCCATATTCTTCATATTAATCCATGATTCCATCCTACTTCATGAACACTTTGGGATAACCTTGGCTTCTTAATTTCAAATGAGTGATCTCTTAAGAATTTAATTCCATAATATTATTTTACTAAAGATACTTCCGCTATTATTAATTATGGATTTCTTAAGAGTTAATTTCTTTAACTTACCTTCTCATATCTTCATATATGAGATAGGTCTCTGATAGATCCAGGGTAATTGATAAATGGCTTCACCACTCATATGTTTCATAGATTAATAATAATAAAATCGCGAAAAATTTACCTCTATTTTTGGGGTGTCCCACTATTCTACACGATCAATGACTTTCCAACGTATCATAACTTATCCGGCTACAGCGTGAAGGGTCATAAAACTTGTCCTGTATGTGAGGAAGAATCTAGTTTTGTGTGGTTGCACCATGGTAGGAAAAATGTTTATCTTTGACATCGAAGGTTTCTTAAAGCTAATCATCCGTTTCGTAGGTTAAAGAAGTCATTCAACGGTGCGTAAGATTTTGAAATGCATCCTCCACCACTATCTGGTAGCCAGATATATGAAAAGGTGAAAGACGTCAACGTGGTGTTTGGTAAGTATGAAAAACAATCCACCATACAAAACAACTGGAAGAAAAAGTCAACATTTTTTGTCCTACCATATTGGAAGGAGCTTGATGTAAGGCACTACATTGATGTAATGCATGTGGAGAAAAATATGCGTGACAGTTTGGTTGGAACACTCTTAAACATACCCGGGAAGACTAAGGATGGCCTAAATTCACGTATAGACTTAGAGTTAATGGGTATACGCCGAGATTTGCATCCACAATCAGAGGGGAAATGAACATATTTGCCCCCAGCATGTCATACGTTGTCCAGAAAAAAAAAGCAAAGTTTGTGTAAATCGTTGTGTAGTGTGAAAGTTCTGTTTGGTTATGGTTCAAACATTAACACTTGTGTTTCCATGAAAGATTTAAAGTTAGTTTGGTTGAAGTCTCACAATCGTCATATGTTGATGCAATAGTTTCTACCTATCACCATTCATGACATTCTTCCTAAAAATATGAGAAATGTCATAACAAGACCGTGTTTATTTTTCAATACCATATGTTGCAAAGTAATCGTCCCCGACAAATTGGATGTGTTGGAACATGAAGCATCACTTATATTATGTCAGCTTGAAATGCATTTCCTGCCTTCTTTTTTTTGACATAATGGTCCACTTAATCATCAATTTGGCGAGAGAGGTCCGTTTGTGTGGTCCAGTGTTCTTACGGTGGATGTATCCCGTTGAGCGATATATGAAGATATTGAAAGGGTATATGAAGAATCAACATCATCCTGAAGCTTCGATTATGGAAAGGTATATTGCAGAGGAAGCAATTGAATTTTGCATTGATTATATGTCACATGCTGAAAGAATTGGTATTCCAAAGACTCGCCATGATGGGCAATTGGATGGGAAAGGTACGATTGGTAAAAAATGAAGAGCATGCCACATGATGATGTCCTTTAAGCGCACTTGTATATTTTGAGCAACATGAATGACGTGCAACCGTATCTAACCACTCACAAAGAGCTAGTCAAGAGAAACAACCCTAGAATGACTGAAAAGTGGGTGTTGAATGAACACAACAAGACATTCATGCAGTGGTTCCAAATAACAGTTCTGAAAGATACATCTCCTTCTACGACATTACATCGACTAGCACAAGGCCCAACTTCAATGTCTTCACCTTTTGTGGGTATGGCATAAATAACTATTCATTCTATACAATGACACCGGATGACAAGAGTATAAATCAAAATAGTGGAGTTATGATTGTGGCTCAGTCAATGTATTTCTTAACTTTAAAGGACAACAACCCTGTCATGCTACTTTGGTGTGATTAAAGATATATGGAAAGTCAATTATGGTCCTTTCACCGTTCCTGTGTTTAAATACAAATGGGTTGACAATAAGAACGATGTCAAAACTGATGATTTCGGATTTACATTGGTGGACCTCAACAAGATATGTCATAAGGAGGAACCATTCATCATGGCAACGCAAGTGAAACAAATTTTTTATGTTACTGACCCAGCTGACAAAAGGTGGTCAATTGTTATCCAAGGTAGACACAACATTGGAGACCCCAATCTTGATGATATGGAAATTCCTTCTGTAACAACACTATTTTGACATCTGTCATGGAACATGACATAGATGATGTAGTTACCAGTCGTCATGACGACCATGAAGGCTTGTGGGAAATTATTCCATCTTCATAGGGTATGATTGATTGTATTGAATGTTATGTTAATGAATCATTGTATTAAATGTTATATAATTATTTATTGTATTAATCATGTTACAGGTACTATATATTGATATCCAGTTTTTCCTTGTTTGGACAGATACTCATGGCTGACCAGGATACACATACTAGGTCTGACTCACAGGCTATAGATTCCTGTACTCAGAAGAGTAGAGGTATTACTTGGATGCCAGATATTGCACTTAGGCATAATCAGGGAGAGAGGTTGCGTGTTGACATCAATGTCAACACTGGTGCATTTCGTGGACCACATGCCGTGAAGTTTAGCAGTTACTTGGGAGTTGTGGCTCGGTCGAAGGTGTCCATTACTATCCCCTACTGGGATAATATCGAGGAGGTCATGAAGAACCACATTTGGGGTGATATTCTAGTAAGTTAGATATCATTTAAGTTTTATTTTAGTGTATTATTTCATGTAATTCATAATAAACTATCTTATACGGATTAATTCCCCTTTGTAGGATTCTTGGGAGTTACCAACACATGACACATTGAGAAGGAAGATCCTCGGTATTATTGCTGACCGGTGGAGGTCATTTAAGTCCTCACTCACTAGGAGGTATGTAAAGACTTTAAATTCTTAATCAATAATTTACCAATTGTATTACCAATTTTTACCAATCCTTATTTTAACTGTGAATTATATGTATATATTCGGGGAGGAGCGAGGACAGTTCCCTGGAGTGAAATATACCTTCATATATCAGGAGATTTTAGATGCTTTCGTTGCAGCTAGGCAGACCGACCAGTTGATGGTACATTGGTATTTAACATGATTAAATCATTTATAATTTAAACGTAACTCTAACCCATTTTCTTTCTTGTTGCAGGCCATACGAACGAAAGCATAAATCATCAGGAAGAAGAATGATTGCCCCCATAGATTGTCATGTGGGCATTACCCACTATTGGAGCAGCAAATGGCCCAGGAGAAGGCCAGTTAGTGTCAGGCTAGCCAACCTGACACTGGTGTTGTGGATCCCCTTTTTGTAACATCACATTAATTGGAGTAAATAAATAGAACAATTATAGAAAATAATTATTTGATGCCCTATACATGTAGAAAAATTAATTATGAACCTCTTGAGTTAATACGATGAATAAGACGATTACCGTCGTCATTTAATTGACGAATGACGTATGAGCAGAATACAGAGACGGGCCCAACAGGCCGGGAAACATTAGATAAATATTGTGAATGAATATTTATGTCCCAAAGATAAGCTAAAATTAATTTGAGCGTTCATGGAATTTATTATGAATTATTCAGGATTTATCGACGTCGTTTAACGTCAGAAAATGACCGATTCGAGCAACGGGCCTCAATTAGGCCTAAAAAATTCACTAACCTAAAAATAATTATTGAGTATTAGAAAACACTTAAATAAATATTTTAAACCCAAAAATAAACCCGGAAAAATTTATAGATAATTAATTAGACGTTCGGGGGCCCCGGTCAACCAAAATGCTTCGTTTTCGAGCCAAAACATGACGAATCTCACCCAACCAAGTGGTCTGGCCGTGAACACCATCATGGGCTGTTCCCCATCAG
This sequence comes from Clitoria ternatea, assembly GCA_037962975.1. NCBI lineage: Eukaryota > Viridiplantae > Streptophyta > Magnoliopsida > Fabales > Fabaceae > Clitoria > Clitoria ternatea. Next base: position 48,280,065 of record CM075669.1, on the reverse strand, counting down.
AATTTGAAGCCCAACATGTGAAATTTCCAAAATTTTGGGCCTTGGAGCCAAAAATTTTAAGTGAGGGGCATTGTGGTAAAATTGCACTAAAAGCCAAAAACCAATTTCTTTCTTCCTTCTCTTCCAATCTACGTCAATCCCATTTCTTCTTCTCCACCAACCGTGTTTGTCATTTCTTCTTCTCCTCTCCATTTTCAAAAACCTTTCCACCATAAATCATGGCCAAAACTTAATGGAAATTGAAGAAAGGTGCCATTTTTGACAAGTTTTTGAGGTTTGGACCCTACCCCTCTTCTCTTTCTCTTCATTTTTCACATTCTCATCATCTCTTCTTGGCTCCCATGTTAAAACCGAAATTCACCATTTTTGGCCCTTCTCCATGGTTGATAAAATTTAAGGTCCAAAGAAGCTTTCTTTGCATTCTTGTGGGGTTTGGCATTGCATTTAGAGAGTGAACCCTCTTGTTCCACCGTCAAGTAGCTCTCTTGATTTTTAGGTGAAAACCTAAGTGGGTTAAGTTTAAGAATTTTTAATAGGACTTAAATTAGTAGCATAATATGTTAAGAATTATGAGATTATTGTTAGAAAAATTGATGTTTTGCATGTGGAACCCAAAACCTAGGTTAGGAAACCATTGGGAATTCGTTGTTGTTGTTGGATAGTTATTTTTGTGACTTGAATTTGATGTGAATTAGTTGTTGAAATGAGAATAATTATTGTTGGAATGAATGGATTGGTTTTGGAGAGTATTAGGTGAAAAACTTGAATTTGATGCTTACTTTAATTGATGGACAAATTTGAAATTAGGAGACTTAATTATTTTGGATGGTTTTATGATGATTATGAGGCCTAAATTAGTATATTGAAATGAATTGGTAATGTTGGAATGAATAAATTTGGTCTTGGATGATATTAGGTGCAAAATCCTAAGATTGATGGCTTACTTTAGTTTAGAGGAAAAATAATGTTTTGGACTTAAATAGCTCAAGGATGATTTTGAAGTAATCATGGGACTTTGAATGATGCTCTAGAATTTATTTGATGCCTTATAGACAAATATGGAATTAATGCTAGACTTTAAAAATTCTTTGAGATGGTAAAAGTGATAAAGAGACAAGATAGGTCCAAAAATGCATTAACCTTGTTAAATGAACTTGAAACCTCTTATAGGATGTAGGATAGTAATTAGAATTAGTGTTGGGTAATTATTGGTTGATATGGAATCGAAAGTGTCATGAATTAGGTAAGGTATTATGTGAACTAGTATAGGGTAAGTGTGTTGCTAAGAGGAATAAAAATTGTTAAGAGCACTTTAGGACTTAAAGGAGTAATAATGAACTTGAGTAAGTGCTAATAAGTGTAGTTTAAGGATTTGAGTAGTTATTAGGTAAGAAAGATTAAGAAGAAAAAATGTGTAGTGTAGAAGTGGATTTGATGACAATTATGAACTATTAGAGTTAAAAGAAAGACTAATGGTCTAGAAAATATTATTAGAATACACTAGGCATGAAAAAGCTAATAGATAGACTAAGAGAAGGTTGTTGTTGGTGATAGGTGACTTTGTCATGAAAGTGGACTAAAGGACTTAAGTCATGATGTAGGATTAGGAATGATCTTAGTTATGAAGTGTTACTTGTAATTGGTAATAATAGAAGATTATTATGAATGATTGATAGTTTTGAAAACTAATAATAATACACTTGAATATGTGAAGACCATTAGTGACAATTAGCTGTCTTAGGGGGAAATAAAAAATAAAATTAACTTGAATTACTTAGTGATGAAGGACTTGATGCCTTCTAAAGGGGAACTATTAAAAATGAAACATAATGAAGTGAACAATTTAATTAAGGCTTTGGGGAGCCTAATGAATAACTCTTTGAATTTTGTCTAATTACAAGTAGTGAATTTTAAATAAGATATTGGAAAAGTGTGATAAGGATAACTTAAATTCCAAACTCCAAGATGGAGAAGGCATAAGCACAACAAAGTTTCACATACATGAATATATTTATGTACCTTTAAAATGAGACTTAGTTGTTAACATTGATTTAATGATAGAATAATGTTTGATATGACCTTGTACTTATTAAACATGTACGCTTTGACCGTTCCGGTGAAGCGGGACCATCCAACTCCTCCAACCCCACGGAATACTCTCTTGAGGTAGGAGAGGAGTTTATTTTCTAAATGCATGGCTTTGTTGTTGATAGTGTATGTATGTGTGATGTATAATTGCATATTGGCCTTAGTTGCTTCTATTGTTGCTATGTGTGATGAGTGTGTAAAGTAGGACTCTTGAATGACATTGGTGATAAATTGATGATTATGATGGTGATGTACTTTGATGTGCCCTTTTGGCTTATATATGATAATGAAGTGGGATTATGTGAGAAATTAAGACCATCATAGGCACTTCTTGCATCTTGTGACATGCATAACATATCTCATGTGTGATAAATAATGATCTTACGTTGATCTTGAGAATAACAACTTTGCGTTGGTTGATTTTATAAACGACTATGTGTAGTCGTAGTGGATACCATATGACATGTTTTATTGATCTTACGTTCATCTTGAGAAAGAAACCTTACGTTGGTTCTAAATATTAAACAACTATGCGTGGTTATAGTCAGATGAGTGGAATATGCACATGATGAGAAAATGAAATTATATATATTGGTCTTATTGCATATGCATTGTTGGCTAGCATACGCATTATTTGTGCGAACATGGCATTTGAATTTGAGTACCCAAAATGATTATGTCTCATGAGTATCTTGAATTAAGAAACATTGTTGATGTTGTTGGCTATTGTACAAATGTAGTGATGACCATTGTTGGTGACATGAGATTGATACTTAAGGCTTTTAACATAAGTTGGTATTTATGGTATATAATGTATGTATTTGATTGACAAATTATGGTCTATATGTTATAACATTGAGATTGGATATTGATCCGGTCCTAACACCGGCCCCCAAGAACATGGCTTTAATGCCTTGCCAGATCAGCATTTTGAATAAAGAGAAATACTCTTTAAATACACTACAAATACTACACGGAGTGCATACCGCCAGGGCAAGTAACGCCGCCAAGGCTCATAACTCCGCCCAGGCATGTTACCCCGCCAAGGAATGTAACTCCGTCCAGGCATGTTACTCCGCCAAGGAATGTAACCTCGCCAAAGTTGTTACTCCGCCAAGCCATAGGCTCAATATTGGCGGAATACCGAATTTCCCCTACTGCGTAGCGAGCCCATACTCACAACCCCGACACGAGATTGACTCTGTCTTGAGAGGTTAATAATGGGAATCACGCTGTCACGCATAAAGGGAAATAACAATAAAATATTAAAGCACTAACGCTTTCCAGACAAGTTGTGATACCTACTACAATAATGGTGCATGTAAACGGCGCAGGGACCCACTACCTTTTCAGCATTATGCCTGAAGACAAGGAGCGGGTCCTACCAATAATGGAGCACCAGTAACAGGTATATAAACCTCTCTCGAAAAGGTATAAGGGATCTTTTTCCCATTCTCTGAACCTTACACTCTCTTACTTGCATAGTTCTCTCTGACTGTCTTTCTAAGTCTCTAAGTATTCTGAAATACTGACTTGAGCGTCGGAGAACGATTACAGGTACCACCCCCAATCGGGTCAAGGCAACGTAGATCCCGTCAGGCGGACTGTGACACCGCCCCAGAGTACATTGCACTCCGCCTCAGCATACAAAGACTCTCCGTATTTACATTTATACGCACATTGCTTTGTATCAAAAACACATTTATATGTATATTTTGAGTTGTTCTACAAGCATACTTCTACACCCCTTGTAAAGAACAGTTCAGATATGTTGAAGGAAAATATATATGACTGCTTCACTATGCATGACTTATCATTATAATTGCTCATCATTGAGAAAATATACTCACTCTCCATGTTGTCCATTTTAGCCTTATGATGTAGGTTGGAATGGTGGAGTGATACACTTTTTATGGAGGCGACACAGTTTAAGAGGGTATTTTGTTTGCCTTGGCCGGCATTCCCTTCGAACATGACAGTTTAAATTCTTTGTAGAATTTAATATGTATAGACATTATTTTTGTATAGCTTGACTATTGGTGTAAATGCCTAGGTTTTTGGGATTATGAATAGGTTAGTTAGATTATTTGTTGTTATATTTGGATATAGAGATTGAATTATGATCTTGTTAGTATATTAGAGGTTGGTGAATATGAACCTTTATTAATGAGGTTATTATGCATGAAAGTTGAGATTGTGTCTTGATATTGTATATGTTGCATAGATGTAGTTATAGAATGGATTTATGAGGCTTTGATTATGTGGGTACAATGCTAAATTTTTATTATATAATTGGTATATGGTGTGTAGGATGAGATAATGTGATGTTCTATTCCTAGTTAAGAGTGTATAAAGAGGTCTAGTTAAGGAGAAGCAAAGATTGACGATTTGATAGCATGTATGGATGGTATTGTCACCTAAGTAGGTACCTTGAATTCGAAGGATTAGTGACCAATATGAGAATTAGAGGAATTGGTGCATGATAATCTTATATATTGATGAAGTTAATTAGGTGCTTGCTTAACTTTCACCTTCTCATATCTTCACATATGGGTTGGTTTCTAATTAGATCTAGGGTAGTTATTATAAGTCTTGAATTGTGATATGCCTTAATTAAGAGTCAAAACAAATGTGAAAAATTTTCCCTACTTTTTATTAATTAGAAGTAGAAAACTATAATATCGAATAGCGGATTTAGTGTACCACACCTTCTCCACCTGCGCGCCATGAGAAATGGAAGCAGGCCAGGGTCAGGAAGAGTGAGGAATACACTTCCTCACAAGCTTAGGTAGTCACCTCATGAATACTAAGTATCCGCCTTATAAAGTTTTCAGAATTTTGGTTTACACAAAACCCTGAACACTAACTTGTTTGGTTTGAGGGTTCCTTGGTTGAGCAATCAACCCAACGCTCTTTTGTAGCCCATGGTAGGCAGGATATTTTGACTACCGCCATCGACAGGCTAGAGCACCCAGGAAGGATGCGTGTTGTTGGCCGAGGTCACGGTAAGTTGTAAATGACTGTATCCTTTCATTTTGTTTTCTATTAAACAATTATTTTTAATCATTCACATTTCACAGGCCTCCGGAGCTATTACGGTGCTCCCGACCTTGCGCCATCCATCGAGGAGTTGGTGGAGCAAAGGGTTGAGTCAAGGGTGGCTACTGTGAAGGCTGAGTGCCGGGAGAAGATGATGAAGCTACACGTAGAGATGGCCCAATTCAGGGAGGAGATGAAGCCTCACTCAATCATCACCAGGAGCCTACAACACCAACTGTCGACCCACAGGTTGGATTCCTTATATTATTTAACTGTTTATTGTTTGTAATTTATTTCTTTAATTGTTGAATAACTTCTGCTTAATGTGTAAATATGTAGGTACGGAAGGTTAGCACTAAGGGGTCGTGCACTGCAGCTGACCCTGACGATGATGGGGTCGAGGCTACGGATACCCATCAATGTGACTTGTTCATTAATGGGTCGGAGGAGCTAGTTGCCACTGGCATAGTGTACAACTTAGGCCGTGTGGTTCACCATCAGTCATTACCTGATGGTATGTCCAGGGTCTTTGTTGTCGAGATCATTGAGGAGGATGCTGCTGTGCTAGTGACAACTGCAAAGTGCAGACCGTAGTGGGACACTTCCTTATGTGACCTAACAGACTCCTGTCGGTTGCTGCTCCATAGGTATAAACCCGAAACACTAACATGAGTTATATTATCAATTATGGTATAAACCCTTAATGTTTTAACTGTTCAATAAGAAGCAGACCCGACATTGAAGAAGCCATACCCCGTCGATGATCTGATCTAGATGCTATGGAAGGTCGGGGCTAAGCTAGGAGAGGACGTTGTTGGGGTACCATGGCAGCCACTGGTGTTCAGTCGTCCAAGTTCACCACCGCTTTACATTATGCGAAGTGACTTATGAGAGATTATGATGGGGACGATGATGCTGAACATATCCGTTATTCAGATTTAGGAGTTGTAAGTATATCATTTTAGGTTCAATTATTTCATTATACAAGTTATTTGTCGCTAACCATGTCTTAACTTGTTTAGGTTTTTGTATAAAATTTGTGTGGATTTGGGTTTCAATGGAACTTCTGGTTTCTTAGAGCCCTCTTTCATATAGAGGAGCAGGAACAGCAAGGAGGACACCCAGGCATACATCCAGAATTGGATGTATGAGTCTAGGAAGATGGTATACCTGGCCCTGTATCATAGACGGTAAGATTCTATTCCATAATTATTGTCAATTAATTTTTACATTTTGAAGTCTCACTTATCACTGGTAACTACAACGCTCATTAGACGCTCATGGTGATCTGTCCCCGGGCTTTAGTAGCTTTATACTTTGATTTTATGCACGGGACTATTCCACAAGACCTTAAAACAATAGTAGAGACGTAAGTTGAACCCTAAAAAATAAAATAACTTTCTACAAATTCGATTACATCATTTGTGTTCTTCTACGATTCTAACTTATCTTGTGTTTTATTCTGACGCAGGGCTGTGGTTGGATATAGTCGACTGCATGGAAGTAAGTCAATAGGAAAAAAACTCGTGTGTGTGCACCCAAAAGTAAGTCAATCAAATTCATTTAAATCTTTATTATATTTTGAAAACTTGAATTCACTTATTCTATATTTTATGTCCATTGTAGTCTTATAGGCAGGAGGGTAGCTATGAGTGCGGCTATTACGTCATGCACACCATGTTGACCATCGTCCAAGAACATTTAGTAGATGGATGGACATATGTAAGTCTCACTTGCCTAGTTTTCTACCAATTTGTTCAAATTCATAGAATAAATACAATTTTTATTCTAATTGTTTTGTGTATTATTTGTAGTACTCTCAGAACCGGTCATACTTCCCTACGACACATGTAGATAATATTAGAAAGCAATGGGTTGCATACTTCATTAAAGTGAGGCAAGGACTTAGATAAATATAAGATTTTTATTCTCTTATTGTTGTACCTACTGTAGGGTTTAGGGTTTACATTTTATTAGTTTACATTCATATCAATTGTATATAGTTTCATTTTCTACATTGTTATAATTTGATAGCAAATTAATGTTATATACATACCATTTGTTTTCATTTATTGGTGTTGCATATGTTGGGGATATATTGTGCTGACTGTATGATATTGTAGGTTTGGGAAATCAATAAAACTAGGCCACATTAAAAAACCCTCATATTTAATCATGGTTATTACAATAACCATGACTATAGAGTCTATTTAATCACTATTGCTACCATAACCGTGATTATAACTAGTAATGTAAATGCATGTTATATGACCACTTTTAATCATGGTTGTGGTTGGCAACCATGATTAAATATGGTCTTATTTAACCACGGCAACCGTGGTTAAATCATACCCTATTTAATCACGGTTTCAAACAATCGTGATTAAAAGCCTTCATCTATTACCACAGCTGTAACAACCACGGTTCATGAACCGTGATTAAAAGCCTATTTTAACCGTGATTAAATCCCTTTTCTGTACCAGTGTTGGTAAAGGTTTTAGATGCTTGTGACAAGTTTACCCCACGTTTAGTTGTAGTGAAATAAAGTGTCGTTCCACTAAGGGACTATTAAAACCTAACATGTTTAGTTCAAATAATTTGAGCGGGAAAAGATTGGTTTTTATTATGATATGCAACAGTAAAAGCTAAAATAGAAACATGCATAAACAGTGCTAAAATAAAAGGAAAGTTAAAATAGAGAAAGACTGAGATTGAATTTCATCTATCTCATCCTTCCAAACCTTGGATATATTTATATAAATGATATCTAGAGTTATCCATTTTTATGCAACAAATTTTAAATTATTCGTTTTGATTCCTTAACTCTGGAATTCTAAGAAAACCTTTAAAACGCCGATCCCTCAATCATTTTAATAAGTTTTCCAATATTTGTTTCAATTGTTAAAAGCGTTCAATATGTCAAAGGTTATTCCTAACATCAAAGCATATTGAGTATTTCATTCAGATCGGTTTTCACGAATCATTTTCCAATAACTTAAGAAAACTGAATTAGGAAACTATTTATCCAATGGAATCAAGCAAATAACATGAAGTGGAATACCAAAATCAATAGAACAGTTACCATATATATAAATATTGAGCCAATGTATGAAGGATTTGAATCAACTTTACCCAATCCCAAGAAGGAGTTTAGCTACTCATGGTAGCCATTACAAACCCTAAAATAGAAGAAAAAGGAGAAGAAAAAGCTTCCATAGCCTTCAACATTGTCTTCCAATGAAGGGTTTCTTATTTTTTTGATATTTTTTTTGTGTACCTTCTTATCTTCAAGCTGTCTCTTTAAATATAGTTGGCCTCGCTTAAGCGAGAGCCACTTACAGTTGGTGACTCATCTATTTATTTCCTCGTAGTCTTGCTCAAGCGAGCTCAGTCTCACTTAAGCGAGATCACATCTAATTCTACTACCATTGTTTTTGCTTGAGCGAAGTGTATCTTGCTTAAGCGAATACCTTCAGCGTGCCTTTCTGTCTTCTCCTCGCTGAAGCGAATGTCTCGCCCAAGCGAAGTTGGCCACACTTAAGTGAGGTACTCCAAATTTGCTCTAAATTTTTCCATTTCAACTAATCCTTTCTCCAATTTCCCTATTCACCTACGTGAAAGCAACAAAATAAGGATTAAATGTTGTCAAAGCTACCAAAACCAAGGTCAGGGCATATAACTTCAATTTCTTGCTAATTTATCAATTAATTCCTTTCTAATCCAGTAATTTCTCAACATAACTGCCTAATTAACATAAGAATCATATTGACTTCAGGTCGAAGGACTATATATACCATTACTACATTGAGAACTATTTATGACACTCATGTAACGATCTATATAACGTTCTTATGACGGGTCTGTCTAACACAACATTACTCTTAATGTATACCCATGTGAAGACTTGATATCATGTATATTCATAATCTGTGAGATCAGATCATTAGTACATTCACATATTAGTTTTAATGTATTTACATATCCCAATATAAATACTTGACTAGAGACATCTTAGGAACGATTCTTATATGACCTATTATTTCAAGGTTAAATAGTTTTAAAACAATTTTAAAACTAAAAGACTTATTTTATTAATTAGTTAAAATTGGTATATTAATAACTCATAGTGCATACACCAAGACCTTAGCATCCCCATCATCACTCACAATGTCCACCTAAGCCCCTTCAACAACAACCTCCTTGACAACACTACCTTCACAACATCAGCCTAATCATCACCCTGAAGTTGATCCATTAAATCATCTATTCTTAGCAAAGGATATCTATTGTTAATTGTCACTTTATTGAGTTGACAGTAGTCTACACATAATCTCATGCTACCATCTTTTTTCTTACCAACAAAATTTGTGCACCCCAAGGTACTTGGTCTTATAAATTATTTCCATAACAACTCCTAAAGTTGTTTTTATAGCTCTAACAATTCCAATGGTGACATCCGATATATCATTTTTGAGATTGGTTTACCTCTAGGAACAAGGTCAATAAAAAACTTCATTTCTTGTTTAGGTGGTAAGCCAGGGATATCCTACGGAAAAACTTCAAGGAATTTATTTACAACAAACAATTCCTCTATTGTGGTTTCTCGTTTCTCTTTCATTGAAAGTAACATCATGAATCCTTGAGCTCCTTCTTTAAGGAAGCATTCATTTGATTAGCAAATGTAAATCTCGTATCCTCTGAATTTGAATTTATTGGTTTATTGAAAACTATTGTCTTGTTATGGCAATGTATTAGAATATGATTATCAACTAACCAATCTAACCCAAGAATAACTTCTAAATTAGAAAGTGGTAGACAAAATAGATTAGATTTCCCATTGTTTACGACAATAGAACATTCCTAACAAGCTTTAGAAGTAACCATGGAATTGTTTCCAGAGGTATGAATAGATAACTCAAAAGGCAATTCAATCACGGATAAGTTTAACTTTTCCACATAATTATTGGCTATAAAAGAATGAGATACACCTAAGTCATACATAATAGTTAAAGGAGTCTTATTAATGATATACTTACCTTCCACCATTGTATTTGAACGAAATATTTCCTCGTTAACGATAGCAAAAACTTTTCCATGGGTCACTGGCCTTTCTACTGCATTGTTAACATCTTTGTGAGTATGGTTAGTGGTGCCTATTCCTACGACACTTTCTTTCTTCATCTCTGGACAATCCTTTAGTAGATGTCTAGGTTTATTGCATTTGAAACAAATATATGTTGGGCAATCTTTCCTCAGATGGGGTCCTCCACAATTATAACATTTAATTCCAAATGTATTTGGGGTTTAATAATTTCCAGATGAAGCTTACGGATTCACAAGGGAAGGGTAGCTTCTATATAAAGCTTAAGATTTAGCCGAGAAAAATGTAGCACTGAAACGTCATTGTTGACTAGGATATGGCCTTTTCTCCAAAACTCTTATTTTGGAAATATTGAGATCTAAAACTCCTTATCTCATTGGTTTTAGGATCATACTCTCTAGCCTTCAACAACTTATCTTTATGGTCTTTAAAAATTTTGCAGCAATTAACCAATACCAAAAATTCATGAATTTTTTACATCTGTATAGCTTCCTTTATCTCCAGTTAAAGACCATTGATAAACTTAGCATATCCAGCCCGCTCATTTGATGCATCTACGTAACGCCAATAAAAATGAGATAACTCTTCAAATCTTGCAGCATATTCTCCTACAGACTTATTACCTTGTGTGAGAGATAGAAACTCCATTTTTTTTCTTCCCTGACTTCATTAAGAAAATACTTTTCCAAAAAATTTTCTTTAAATTGATCCCAAATGACTTCTATTCTACTTGTTTCAAATTGTCTTCGGGTGTTTTCCCACCAATGTTCAGCATCTTCGGCTAAAACATAAGATGAAAAATTACTTTATCAGTTTCTGTACACTGTAGTGCACAAAAAATCTTTTCCATTTCATAGATCCATAGTTGGGCTTCATTAGGATTATAGCCTCCTTTGAAACGGGGTGGATTCCATTTTTCAAATAGATATAACCTCCTCAAGGCATCAGTACCTTGAGTACCTTGATTCTTCTAATTCTCAACCATTGCAGTGATCAAATATTCTACTATAGTAACAAGTACAATCTCTTATATTCTGCCATGGGTCCTTGTCCATAATAAAAAATGCATTCTATTTCAAAAGTAAACTTATCATGCATTACCACATGACCTCTATATACTTAAAAATTCAAGATATCAACCATTTAAGTCAGACCTCTCCCTAGGCCCATGAGACGAACTGCTCTGATACCATTTTATAACAACCTTCAATACTACAGTAGTTATACCAATCAAATACAACAATGATAATTTAACTTTTTTGTAAATAAGATTAGTAAAACAAGGACACTAGTTGTATTAGAATATTTGTAAAATAAAATAAATGATCTAATCAAATTAATCCTCGTAAAATTTGATTGTAACACTAAATGTTAATTTTTGTAGTCCTGATATCGGTGGTAATGAACAAAATAATAATCTAAGTGTGTGTGTGTGTATATATATATATATATATATATATATATATCATGTATAAGAGTGGGGTAACCTATCTGTAATATTATAGCACTTAATCTATATGTACATATAAAAGTTTGTAGAAAGATTAACAAGGTTATGCATAATATACAGTTTTCCTGGTATGTTAGTTATTAGCTAGAATATACACATTTATATCAAAAGGGAGTACTCCATGGCTAAGAATAGTTATATCATACAACAAAAAAAAAACTACTTATGCCTACAAGCTAACTAGTCGGAGTCCTCAGTCAATATATGTGATTATAATACATCCTGCTAGTCATTTTCCATTGTGGAATAACCGTCAGATGTTTCACTATCCTTGTCCCCCTGGTTCGTGAGATGAACAAGAGACAATGGGATGATAGGAAAGAAAAGATTGACATCATGAAAATCCAACACCATCCTTACCCTAAATGTGAATGTAAAGGCTCCTAAGGGGCTAGGTACCCTTAGTACAACTCGAGATAATCGTAAGGTGACAATTCCATAGTACACATGCATATGACCCATCTAATGGTGTCACCAACGTGTTGGGTCTAGTGGCCTAGGTCTTTATTCTAATATCAGCATTGTAGGGTTGATCATCGTCATCCATAATGACTATCTGCTCAGTTTGTATCCAATTTTATCATAAACAAATATAAATAATGAATAAATAAACAAACAGTATAACATAACTAAATAAAAATAAATAAATAAAAATTATAAATAATTAGAAATAGTTATAAAACGTATTAGAAATATATATATATATATACACACACACATAAATAAGTAGAAGAAAGGAAGAAAATTTTTCTTACCTTGTAACGATGAGAGAAAAAAAGATGAATCATAGCAATGGAGAAAAAGTGAGGGAACAAAAGGACGATGGTTCTATATAGAGGTTTTTTTTGTAGTTATCCATAATATTTAATCTTAAGTATTTTTATGAGATGAATTTTATATCTATAATTTTGTTATGAATAATCATTTTATATTAAAATATATTTTAGAAAAGAAATGTAAGATTTTATTAAATTTTTAATTCTAAAAAATCCCTAATGATAATTGTTTAACTACCTATTTTTTTATAAGTTTACTATTTTATTTTCTAACTAAATGATCTCTAAACCTTATGAAATTTTAAACTTAAGCTCATATGTATAAATCCAAACTTTCTACCAAGTTTTATAATTTATTAATAACATATTATATATTAGTATAAACTTGAATGACTCTATTTTAGGCCATTTTCATATATCGTCAAAAAGACAAAAGACCCCCAGTTAGTCCCTGTTTTCAGTAGAGTTGGACACTTAGGTCCTCAACTTAGTAAGTTGGACCCATAAATCCCCTACGTCCATTATCGTCGGACACATAGGTCCCTACCGTTAGACGTCCATTAGAAGTGGGTGACGTGGGTCGTTAAGTGCCAACTGGGACTGCCAAGTATGCATCACACAGCGTCATTTTGCTTACTCATATCAGAGCCTACAATGGTAATTAAACGACGTCGTTTGGGTGTAAAACCTAAACAAATTTAATTCCCATCTTTGTTTTGTAGCCCTAAATGCCAAGCCATATGCGAATCACCATGTTCCCCTCTCTTCTTCCAGAACCCTGATCAATATCCCATTTTGTTCTCCACTTAAGTGTCTCACGTTATCTTTTCCCTCGCCGTCTATGAATTCTCGAGGCTTCAGCGATTCCACTATGAGTCAGAACCTAATCTAGGGATCCTCACCCTCTTCATCTAGCCAAGGTCGATGGCGGCTCTGTTGTCGTTGTGGCGACCCACCAGCCTTGCGTGTATCCCATACAGTGAACAACCCAAATTGATAATTCTGGAGATGCGCATAACTCTGGGGAGGACAATATAACTTTTTTGCCTAGGTCCAGGATGGGTACAATATACTTCACGAGGAAGAAATGAGGAACATAGTGTTATGTAAGCTAACAAAGATGAAAGAAATGATTAAAGGGCATAAATGTCATGTGCATAGGGATATCTGTGAAGCTATGACCCAAGTTATACGTAAGGAAGAAGGTAAATGGCAGATGCAAATGGAATCGTTGGTGAAGAAAGGATGCAAGGAAATCCATCACGTATTGCATAAGTTGAGGATGGTTTTGGTTGTGCAGAGTGTCGCAATTTTGATTTTGGTTTGGTTTTGGTTTTGGTTTTGGTCATGGTTCCTGTTCTTAGGATTGTATAATTCAGGAATATGTCCAAGCCTTTGTAATGGGAATCCTAATTTTAGGTTTTATTCCTTTGACAGTGGAAATAAGAATGTGTATTCCTTTGTATTATACAACCATGACAATGAGAATGTGTATTCCTTTGTATTTGACAATGAGAATGTTGTATTCATTGAATTGGCACAAGGGTTTGTTAAAAACATGATTTAATTGTTTGCATGGTTCAAAAACTGAGTATTACAAAATGGTTTAACTGTCTGCATGATTCAAAAAATGATTTAATTGTCTGCAAGTAATGCATTGACTGAAAATGGTTTAGGGATATGCATTGACTGGTGGTCCTTTAGGCTGTGGTTCACACTCCATCTTTACTGTAGACCCAAGGTTCCTCTTCAATAGTTCCCTACAGTAGTCCCACAGCATCCCAAACTGTTACTTTTCACTACCTTCAATCACTTCTCTGGCCCTCTTCATTAACCTATATATCATCTTATGCTCCAGCTTCACTTTATACATTTACCTAAATAATTCATACACTCCTGAGTGTGTAATGTTGTGATGCCTCCTCTTATGCTTCACCAATTTCCTTGTAACCCACTGCTAGTCACAGGCAGAATTTTTGAAAACCCTTACACATGTGTGATGATCATTGAAGGTTTGATCTGGTGTGATTGCCTTGTTGGGTTTAAACTAAAAAAAAATCTCCCAACCATATTGTTTGTCCTTGCACCTTGCCCTAGCTCTAAGCTTGTCATTTTTCACCTATTTGAACTCTCTGCCTAGATGTACATTGTAATCTTTAGCAACATGTTTAAAGATGGCAAGTGTAGAGAACTCCATCTCACACTCCAACACTATATGCCCAAAAGTCGTTGTCTCATTGTACTGAGGATGCATCTCTCTAGACCCATCTTTATCATCTGAACCTTGAGGAGTTTTCAACTCTTCTGAAACCTAAGAGTTTTCAGAACCTCCATCAATCCCTTGACCACCCAACCCATCTCTAGCTACATCTTCAAGGTCAGAGTCACTGTCAATTATGGTAGGAATAATCGACTTCCTTTTCTCTTATACCTTCCTCTTTTGTTTCTTCTTTTTGTCATCACTGTCTAAACCTTCATCATTGGTCTCATCACCTTCATCACATGTACCTACATCTTCATCACTGATCCTAGAAGTTCCCCCAACATCTTCTTCCCTGGTCCTAGAGCTGCCCCCAACATCCTCTTCCATAGTCTCAGGACTAACACCATCAGCTTTATCATCCACAATAACCAGCACCTTCACCTTTACCTTATCAGCTGCAATAAGGTCCGCCCCATCCACATCCATCAAAATTGTGTCATCAACTAGATGCTCATAAAATACATCCATCATCCCCTGGTTATCCTTAGCACACCTGACCATGTCCAATATATCAGTGTCCCCCTTCAACACATTCAATCCTTCATTCATCTCCAAGTTGGGGTTATACCAATAGATCTTCTCTATCCTAAAGAACCCACGATTTTCAGCAAATCTAATGAAAGCAAAGAAGTCTAAATAGTCAGGGTCCAACTCCTTCCACCTTGCACCCCTTATATCTTTTTTTTCCATGCCCATCAACCATAAACCTACCCCCTATGTGAAGCCTAACCTGAGTATCATACCCAAAATAAATAACACATATATTAATACTTTGTCATAAACAATAAATAAAACACAACATAATAAAATAGAATCATAACATGACCCTAAACAAAAGGATAACAGTAAACAAAACACACCATAACAAGTCAATGGCTACAGGGGTAATTACCATATGTTTGAAACAAACAACAACTCAAACCCTAACCAACATGTTACAAAACCTAGTTTGAAAAAAGTCAAAATAACAACACATTCAACCCTGACCAACACAAGCATCTTCATTCGTAAAACAACACAAACATTTTTGCATAACATTTTCTCACAACATTTTCCCACAACATTTGCTCACAACATTTTCAAACAACATTTTCAAAACACATTTTCAAACAAAATAAACTAGACAGTAGAAGAGACAATACGCAAATACAGAACTAATACGTAAATACAAAACCAATGTAGGGGTTTACGGGTTTACTAACCTCAACACGATCTCCCATCACTGACGACACTGCCCAATACGATCCCCGTCCAACACAATCATTGACAATGCCGACCAATTGGGGGCTTGGGGTTACAAGAGAGAGTTCCAAGCCTTGGGGGAATTAGGGAATTAGGGTTCTGGGATACTAGATAGAAATGGGAAAATTGGAGGAATTGAGGGGATTATGTTTAGGGATACGAGAGAGAGAAATGGGAAAATTAGGGATTTAGGTATCATACGAGACAGAGAACAGAGAGAATTGGGGAATTAGGTTTCAACAGGGTGGAGAATCCAATGTGTCATTGGCCTTCTAAGGCTAGACGACGTTATCCACTTTTTAAGCCTAGACGACGTCGGTGTTGTTTCTGTAACACCCCGGTTTTCCGGACTCGGATCCCGATGTGATCAAGATAATAGTTAGTAAAATGCGGGTAAATTTTTCGCGTTTGAAAACCCTCAACGATTACATCAAGACCTGAATCGCAGAAAACCGAAGCGTACGATTTAATAAGCTAAAACTTGATCGATAGCTAAAATGCCTATAACGGTATACAAAAATAATAGAGTTTACAGCGGAAGAAGAATGGGTATACCGGATAGTCCCATATGTGACGATATGAGAAAATGCTCGGCAAGGCATGCGAATACCCGATATAAACCTAATAGAACAAGCCCGTCTAATTCACTCACAACATACGCATGCATTGCCTAAGACATAATTATATATATATATATACATATACATCCGAGGATCTTCTCCCAACTATCACAATCATCAATGTTCATCATTCAATTTCAGTCCTTCTAGTACACATTAAATCATCTCTTACATACTACATTTATATTCACCAATCACAATTTCAAAGGATTATATTATACATATCCAAAATCACTAAATCCTCTATATCATCATAAACAATTTGTTCATTACATAAGGACTCATAAATGATGCCGGCCAAGGCACTTCCATTACCACTATTTACCTTCGCCAAAATTTCAATTCAAAGTCTCATCTCAACCCATGGAAACCTACATCACAATGCTAAAAAGGAGACCACATGGGAGAGTGAGTTATACATTCAAATTGATGAATATAATATATATTATGATCATGTGTATATGCATATAATCGTCATGTGTGCTTTGCTATAAAACCATTATATTATTAATCAATCATCATCACATTATTATATTAGACATACAAACATCATAAATCTCAATTTATAACATAAGCAAGCACAAGCACATACACAATCACATTGCCACTTATCAACAAGGGCATTCATAAATTATCATCATCAATTCATTAAATCTTTTCTCAATTCCTCCTCGTAAGGGGTTTCTCTTCTCTCGTGGTCATCCCATCTCAAATGCCATGCATCTATGGCTAATTCACATGTCAATTGTTTAATGCATATGCAACGGATACGATTTCATAACAACGGGTGATCGCAACCACCATAATCATTCATTCATATTCATGGGTTTCCCGCCTCGCAAGGGGTACTCCCGCCTCGTGATCGCAACCACGGGCATAATAGGAACTTGCAAGCCCTTTTTCATTTCAAATACCAAGTGATCGCAACCACTGGCTCATCATCATACAATGGTCCCCTCAGGGCCTTTCACTTTCCACAACCAGGTGATCGCAACCACTGGCTCAATATCATATCATCATCAAGTTGGTTTCCCGCCTCGCAAGGGGTACTCCCTTCATAGAATCCCGTAGGATATTTTATCTTTGTGATCGCAACCACACATTCAATGTTATGCCATGCCATGAATGCAAAATGCAATAATACATATGCCAATCGACCTCGCAAGGATATCTCACCCTCTCAATTAGGGGCATATTTTATATGTGGTTTTTATTATCATTGGCATACAATCAATCACAAGGCCCCTCAAGGCACAACATTCATATTTTACTAAATCCCCACCTGGCAATCATAGCATATCAATCATCATAGCATTTATCCATGCATGGAAACCAATAAGATATCTCAAAACATAATTTCAACAATCATCATTCAATCTCATATATACATGTCAATACATGCATTAATCATAGTGGCACTACGCCCATCAATAATAACATTCTAGGGCTTGTTCAACAACAACGTTCCTTTTCATTCAACATTATCATTTATCATTCATTCTTATTCATCATTAACACTTTTTCAAATTCATTAAGTTATAATAACTCATTGCTATTCAATTGTCCCCTTATTATTTCCATCGTCAACCAAGGTGTGTCATAAAATCACATCATTTACTTTTCATCAAAATTCATAATATATCCATAGTGGTGAAGCATATATGTATTCATAACATAGCATAGGCATACACACACCTCGCCAAGGCCTTAAGCCATTCCCCAATCACCACTAAGACAAACCACACATGTTCCCCTAGTGGATTCGCTCGTAATTACTCTAAAAGTATACATGGGATTGGAAGAAGGTTTTAGAATACTCCATTTAATTGTCAAGTAGGCCTAAAAGTCCAAGGGGGACAGGATAAGTACCCAAAAGAAGTAAAGATGCAAATTCTAAGCTGATTTAATCAATTTAGCTAGTGATAATCGATTATGGGGTAGGAGCTAATCGATTACAATGCTTCTGTGTGTGGTATAATGTATCAGATGTTGTTCATAATCGATTACGAGATTAGGGTAATTGATTACCTCGTTTCTATTTTAGTACATAATCAATTACACCTTCGAATGCAATCGATTACATTGGTTCTGTTTGGTGTCTAATCGATTACACCCTTGAACACAATCGATTACTAGGTTGCGTACAGGTTTATAATCGATTAAGCCAATCGATTGCCATGGAACAGAATCCTCGTAATCGATTAGACTGATAATCTAATCGATTACGGCCTATCAGACTGCAGAAATTATGTAGAAAATGCATAATTTATGGACCTCCAACCCCTCTAACTTTTTCATATCAACTCCAAATGCTACCAATTTTTGACACCAACTAAATTACACCATTTGTGACGTGTGGCCACCGGCCTCACTCAAAAATTCCTAAAAATGAGGGACTTATGTGCATAAATGCGTTTTACCCATTTTGAGGCACTTTTGTGCAACTCAAGGGCCTATTCTCATTAGAATTGGCTCACTCCAGTTTCTACAAGTTATAAACTATACATAGAAGCTATTGGAACTATCCTATGCCATTCAATCCTCATAAAACTCTATTTGGCTCTTTTAGTTCCTTAATTATGCATTATCTTTCAATCTTATCATTAATGTCACCACAATGGCTATCACATTCAATGCCAAACATCCACATAAATTCTCAATTCATAAAACATATACTTTATCCCCTCAAGGATGGTTTATCAACAACACATCATTCCCACCAAGGGATAGCTAACCATTCATCATCATCACATATACATATATATCATCATCAATAGTCAATAATTGCCATTCACATCATTTCACTATAAACATGGCAAGGCAAGCATGAGTATCATAACATATAATAATCATTAATTATAAAAATCATGCAATTTGAATGTAAACTCCTCTCCTACCTCGAGGGAAGAACTGCAACGATTCCAATGCTCTGAATGTTCCGCCGCATTACCCGGAATACAATCTACACAACATAGATATGCATTCATACAATTAGTAAGCCATCTCAAGGCATTCCTCATAATTCTAAACATTTGCTAGCTTATCATAAAGCCCAATATCAAGTCCTAGACTTGCTAAAACACCAATTCATACCATTGTGTTAGGCTTTGGGAATTCCTTTCCCAAAACCAAGGTTCTCTAGATCTCAAAGGGCCAACTACATCCAACGACATCAATATCACTCTCATCATTTGTAATGTGTTCCTTATTACTCAAACTATCTATTTCTCATTCAAGTTCATCATGAGCCACTTGGCTCCTATAAAACCATTATCCATCAACAATCCCATATGGCACACCAATGGTCTAAGACCCCATCAAGACACATGCTCATTTCACTAACCCCTCACATTCACCATGGCTTTGGTGTTCATATTCACCATTTCATACTCATATTAACACCTACATTGGGTATTTTCTACCCACATTCAATTCAACCTTCCTAACCACAATACATATATTCCCTCAAATTCTTAGGACAAGAGTTTTCATCAAAACTCAACAACCATTACTAAGATTCGTCAATTCATCATCAATGGCTATCTCTCATCATTAACATCATTCTCTAACATCATTAAACTTACACTCTACTCACATTTTACATTTCCCCCAATATATTAAAGTTAGGGTTCCATCAAAACCCAACCATCACCACAAATAATCAATTCCAATCTTCCTAAGACCCATTCTAAAGCATAAATCATTAATACCTATAAATTGGCCAAAAGCCCCAAATTCCTAAACCTAGGGTTTTCACCAATAATCAACAATCATCAATTTCACCCATTTATATGCATCATCTCAAGCACTCATGAGCTAACAACATATCACTCAAACCCTTAACAACCATAACAACAATCCCCAATGGTTTCATAAGCAAGGGTTTGGTTCCCCAAGCCGTTTTCCATCAAAACAACACCCAATCTCCCATCACAATACTTAAATAGGCTCAAAACCATAAACTAAAGCCATAGATGTTTAAGATCATACCTCTTTCTCCAAGCTCAAACCTCAAAACGAAAATGAGATAAAGAGAAGAAGAGATGAGCCAAGCTTTGCTCCAAGTGCCTTCCTTGCCTCATGATTCCATTAGATCCCAAGCTTTTTGGATGAAAAATGATTTATGGAGGGAGAGGGGGAGTGAACGGTTTTGGAGAAGAAGAATAGAGGGAGAGGAAGAAAAGGAAAGTGAATGACAGAGAGGGAGAGAGGTCAACGTGAGAAATGAGAGAAAAAAGAGGTTTTGTGTTTTAATTTTAATTCACCACTTAAAATTCTCTGTTTCAAATTAAACAGGATCTCCGTTCGGGCTCAATATTAAATCCAAAAATTATTCCGAATATAGATTCAGATTCCCAATAATATTCTTAATAGCCCTGACCAATGGCATCTCAATCGGAGATACTTGGTCCGACACCTATATCTTCACCGGGTATAATTTAACTCTTAAAACCCCAATAAATTATAAATAATCCTCATAAATCTCAATTTAATTATTTCAATATTTTTGGGACACTTATTAACCCATTTATAATTATTTAATATTTATTCCTCCTATTTAATCATTTTTATAAAATTTGGGATGTTACAGTTTCTAATTGCAACGACATCGTATGATGTATACCTGGCAGTCCCAGTTGGCACTTAACGATCTACGTCACCCACTTCCAACAGAAGTCTAATGGTAGGGACTTATGTGTCCGACAATAATGGACGTGGGGGATTTATGGGTCCAACTTAATAAGTTGAGGACCTAAGTGTCCGACTCTGCTGAAGACAGGGACTAACTGGGGTGTTCTGTCTTGTTAAAAATTTCAAAAAAAATTCCATAAAATTTTATAAATTACAATGATCAATAAGTTCTAAAAAACCTTAAGTTAATTTTGTTAAAATCATAAATTAATTTTCCTGATAAATTTATCCTTAATAAATAAAAGTGAAAATAGAAATAGTACAGGAAACCGGAAGAGATTCTTGTTGTCTATCGCCCCAAGGGAACAAGTTTACGTCCCAAAACACTTAAAAATGAGAGAAAAAAGCACGTTCTTAGTCTTACTCTTTAATTAATATATACAAGAAAGATCATGGAATTCAAATAAAACACTAGTAGTGATCAGTAAATCTTCCACTATAAAAATATAATATAGACAACATGACATGTGGATCTCAACATATAAGAACCTTTCTTTGGAAGGTTGTGTATGGGTGTTTGATGATTAACAATGAGCGAGTAAACTATGGGATGTCATCGTATGATATGTGTCTCTATTGTAACTACCCCTGCAACTATTATACATGTCACTACATGATTGTCCATGGATTAATCATGCTTGGGGTGACTTTCTCACCCTTGTTTTACAATGCGAGTTCTTCAACCTTGGCTTGAAGCCTTGGATCAAGTTAAGTGGGATTGGAGCTTACTTTTGGTGTTTTGCAGTGGCTAATCGTGAGAGCTACTAGTTACACAAATACAATGGTTTCATCTCTAGCATGTCGAATGCTTTCTAAATTGCTTAGGAAGGAAGTTTTAATTGAATGACTTCCTCCTCCTATAGGTATTTATAATATATAGAATGCTAATGGGTCAGTTCATGCCAATTCACGTGGTGCTTGTAAAGGTATTCTAAAGGATGATGTTGGCCAATTTGTTAAGGCCTTCGGAATTTAGAGAGCTGTAACATGGTGACGTTGAACTTTATTGGTTGATTCTTAGCTTGAATATTGATCATGTGTCGATTGAAATGGATTCACCAACTACAGTTTTGCTTGCAATTTCAAGTTGTGATAGTCACCTCCCATGCTGAGGTTCGATTAAACATATTGTAAGCAATTGATTAAACTAACTTTAGTGTTTCTCATGCTTACCATAAAGCTAACTCTTTTGTGGATCGGTTGATTAATCCTAGTCACCGTACTACTTTTAAGGTTACGATCGATTATGGCTATTTCCTTAGCTCATTCCCCTTATTAATTCAAATGCTCAAGTGGTTTCATTCCCTAGATTAATTATGTAATTTTGGATCATTTACATATATATATATATATATATATATATATATATATATATATATATATATAAAGAATAATAAAAGATGTTACTAATATTTTTTATACATTTATATTTAATTTAACTTGTACTTTTCTATATAAAAAAGTAAAACAATAAATACTTAAATACTATATAGTATTTCAAATTAGGTATAAATATTACTCTATATACTGTCTACATGTAATTTATGAGCTCAATATTAAGTTATCATGTCAATGGGGTGGGTTAGGGGGAGTTATAGTATCCTTGATTTCAATTTCTATAAAACTGGGGTGAATATTATAGGAGAATTTAAGGTAGATGCATATAAATATTAGAAGTGTAAGAGTGCATTTAGTTACGTTTAGTTGACCTTGACTTTTCCATTTTGTTAATTGTATATTAGTTAGTTCCTGTTGTGTATAAATAGGACCAATTAATGCTCCAAGAAACAGAATGAATGAATTCGTTATTCAGCTACATTTCTCTTGAAGCTTCTTCTCCTCTTCTTCCTTTAGACTTCATTATGGTATCAAAGCTCTAGGGTTCTAGAGTCTTGGCAACCATGGTTAGAGCTTCGTCTTTCGCTGGTGGTGCTGGTACTCCTCCATCGAATCTGGATCCTTCTCAAAACCCTGCTTCGTCGTACTATATTCATCCAGGGGAGAATCTGTCCCTGGCTCTCGTCACTCCTGTTTTAATAGGTAACAATTTCCACTCTTGGTCTCGTCTCATGCGAAGAGTTCTAATCTCTAAGAAGAAGTTCAAATTTGTCGATGGATCAATTGGAGTACCAAATCGTTTCGATCCTATGTTTGATTTGTGGGAGAGATGCAACAATCTTGTCCATTCTTGGATAATTCATTCGATTTCTGACTCAATAGCTCAAAGCGTGGTATATGTGGATCTTGCATCTGATATGTGGAATGAACTGCGTGAGAGATTTTCTCAAGGAGATTTAATTCGTGTTTCTGAGCTTTATCAAGAAATTCATGGCTTGAGGCAAGGTTCGTCTAATGTGACTGAGTTCTTTACTGATCTGAAACGTCTATAGGAAGAACTTGAAGATTATAGACTTGTTCCTCATTGCACTTGTGTTGTGCCTTGTTCTTGCCTTACTATGCGAAATGCCAGATTATACAAAGAACAAGATAAGATCATACGATTTCTCACAGGTTTGAATGATGAATACGCAGCTGTTAAGTCTCATATTTTAATCATGGAGCCTTTACCTTCTTTGAATCGTGTGTTCTTGATGGTCCTACAACATGAGAAGCAGAATGGATTAGGTTCTATATCTAGTGATGAAGCTAAATTCAGTGTCAATTCCTCAGAAACCAGGAAATTTGGTGTTGATAGAGGAAAAAAACAAAATGAAAATTTGCACTTATTGTGGTCGTGGAGGCCATACCATTGATGTATGTTATAAAAAACATGGTTATCCATCAAGCATTTCCACTTGATTTCAATCAAACAGTTCTGCACCTATCAATAGGAGAGGAAATAGTTCAATTAACTATGCAAACACTGAGAAAGATCATGAGGAAAGTTTTGAACAGACTACAGATGATTCTGTTGCAAGAGCTAATAATTTTGATGCAAAGGCTAACATCCTCATTGATGAACAATACAAGGGACTTATGAATCTGTTGAAACAATCACATGCTGGAGGGAATCATGTGTCAAATCAGCTTTCAGTAATAAAGAAGCAAGTTGATACTGAAAGGCACACAACAGTGGCAGCAGTTGGTAAATCCACCTCTGATTGGATTTTAGACTCCGATGCATCAGATCATATATGCAATTCTTTGAGTCAATTTACTTCATATGCTAAAGTTGATGCCATGGTGGTGTACTTACCTAATGGAAACATTCTCACAGCACACATCACAGGCACTGTACGCCTAACACCTCACATCACACTACACAACACCATTTATCTCCAATCTTTTGCATTAAATCTCATCTCAGTGCCTAAACTATGCTCAGACCTTGACTGCCAATTGATATTTGATCATGACATTTGTACCATACAGGGGAAGAAGAAGAAGAAGATCCTTGGTTTGGCTAAATTGCAAAGGGGATTATTTTATTTTACTGGTAGTAAGATCTCTGATTTCCCTTTCATTACTTCATGTAATAGCATGGATACTTTACCATTGCAGCCTTCCATTCCTATTTCTAGTTTGTGGCACTTTCAACTTGGACATTGCTCTAATAACAGATTGAATCTAATAAAGTCTCAATTTGATTTCATTTCTGAATCTGCTTGTGAATTATGTGAGGTGTGTCATTTAGCAAAACAAAAGAAGTTAAGGTTCTCCTTGAGCCATTCCAAGGCTGCACAGCCCTTTGATCTTGTTCACATGGATATTTGGGGGCCTTATTCTACAAATTCTATCCATGGCCACAAGTATTTCCTCACTATTGTGGATGATTACTCAAGGTTCACTTGGGTAGTATTGCTAAAGGGAAAGCATAAAGTAAGAAAACAAATACAAAACTTTGTGCACATGACAAAAACTCAATTCAACAAGGTTGTCAAAGTGATTCACAGTGACAATGGTTTGGAGTTTAATATGTCAGACTTTTATGCTGAATATGGTATGATCTATGAGACTTCTTGTAGAGAGACTCCCCAAGAAAATGCTTAGGTGGAGAGGAAGCACCAGCATATTTTGTCTGTGGCAAAAACATTGATGATACAGTCAGGATTACCAAAAGTGTATTGGTTCTATTCTATTCTACATGATGTCTTCCTCATCAATAGAGTCCCTTCACCCATCCTTCTCAATAACTGCCCATTTCAGTTATTAACTAGTGCCTTACCAGATTTGAGGGATCTCAAAGTCTTTGGATCTTTGTGCTATGTCTCCACTCTTGAAAGCAACAAAACAAAGTTTGATGCCAAATCTGCTTCATCAGTTTTTCTAGGCTACAAAATTGGCACAAAGGGATTTGTAACCCTGGGCCTGAGGACTCAAGCCATTCACGCTTCAAGACATGTGATATTTTATGAGATATTCTTGCCATGTAAACATATTTTGCCACTTTCATCTTGGAGATATGCTCCCACTTCTTCGACCACATTAACTACAAAATCAGATTCTCCAATTTTTTCTAACATTAACCCAGAGTGTTCCCCTGTACCTCAACCTGTAACACCTGAACCTCCTACACCTGAACATTCTCCCCCCTCACCTACCCCAGTCTCACCTGAACCTATTCATAACTCACCTACCCTTCCTTCCACCAGACCTACTCACCAAAAAAGTCCAGCATCATACTTAGCTGATTATCACTGTAACAGCCTTTCTTCCTCCACATACCAGTACCCTATCACCAGTTATATCAACTACACTCATCTTTCATCTCATCACTTAGCCTACACCACTTTACTTGATAGTCTTTCTGAACCTTCTTCATATCAAGAGGCATGTCATCTCACAGAATGGCAGGATGCTATGAACAAGGAGTTTCAGGCCCCGAATCAGAACAAAACTTGGGAGATTGTTCCTTGTCCACCACATGTTCATCCCATAGGTAGCAAATGGGTTTATAAAATAAAGAGGCATGTTGATGGCAACATTGAAAGGTATAAAGCCCGCCTTGTAGCTAAGGGTTACACACAAGTTGAAGGATTAGATTTCTTGAAGACCTTCTCTCCTGTGGTTAAGATGACCACTATTCACACTCTCCTTGCTTTGGCTTCCATCAATGACTGGGCAGTCCACCAACTTGATGTTAACAACGCTTTTTTGCATGGTGACCTCAAGGAAGATGTATACATGACTATCCCTGATGGCATGAATCATCCAGCAAGATCCACCCATGTATGCAAGTTACTCAAGTCTTTTTATGGCTTGAAGCAAGCTAGTAGAAGTTGGCATGAAAAGTTGACTGATTTTCTTATTCATGAAGGTTTCATTCAAGCACAATCAGATCATTCCCTCTTTCTCAAATGCACCTCTGATTATTTTTTGGCTTTGTTGGTTTATGTTGATGATATAATCCTAGTTGGTGATTCACTGTCCAGTTTTAATTTCATTAAGCACCAACTTCACACAGCTTTTGGCATCAAGGATCTTGGCACCTTAAAATATTTCCTTGGCTTAGAGGTAACACAGACTGATTGTGGCATTGTCCTTACTCAAAGAAAGTACTGCCTCGACCTTCTTCAATCTTCTGGATTGCTTGGTTGCAAACTAGTACGGGTGCCCATGGACTACCATTCACCAACTTCTGCTTCCTCTATTCACGCCAAATCTGAACCACACGATGATCCCTTGGCCTATCAAAGACTCATTGGCAAATTGGTATACCTCACCAACACTAGGCCTGACGTTATGTATGCAACACAGCAACTAAGCCAGTTTCTACATTGCCCTATAAAGATCCATTTCACTGCTGCCACACGTATCCTTAGATACCTAAAAGGTTTCCCAGGAAAAGGTATTTTGTTAAGCAAAAACTCCTCCCTGCAGCTGCTGGGGTTTAGTGATTTTGATTGGGCTCGCTATCCCATTACCAGAAAATTAGTTTCTGGTTTTTGTTTCAAGATTGGTGATTCACTCATATGCTGGAAATCAAAGAAACAATCAACTGTAGCTCGTTCTTTCACAGGGATAGAGTATCGGTCCCTTGGTGAAGCCACTGTAGAGCTGCTCTGGATCACTTACCTGCTAAAAGAAATTGGGGCACAATCCATCAAGACTCCAGCTCTCTTTTGTGATAATGAAGGAGCAAGAAACTTAGCTCAAAATCCTGTGTTTCATTCTCGCACTAAACACTTAGAGATAGACTGCCATTTCATTAGGGAAAAACTCACAAGTGGAGCACTGAAATTGTTACCAGTCAACACTCATCAGCAACTTGCTAATATGTTTACAAAGCCATTGCCTCCAAACCTGTTCTCATCAGCTTGTAACAATCTAAACTTGGTAGATATTTACCAAGATTCAGCTTGAGAGGGCATATTAGAAGTGTAAGAGTGCATTTAGTTACGTTTAGTTGACCTTGACTTTTCCATTTTGTTAATTGCATATTAGTTAGTTCCTGTTGTGTATAAATAGGACCAATTAAAGCTCCAAGAAATAGAATGAATGAATTCGTTATTCAGCTACATTTCTCTTGAAGCTTCTTCTCCTCTTCTTCCTCTAAACTTCATTAATAAAAATATAAAACTCAATCATATATGTTATGCCCATTAGAATTTCACTTGCACAATCTATTATTTTTATATTTAATTTTAATAATCAAAATATATTTTTAAATAAGTAATATATATTATATTCAAATTAAAATAAAATAGACATTAAGAATATTAAAAAAATATACGCTTGTTTTTATTTTAATTTTTTTATAATTAAAATATTTAATTATTATATAAAGAAAGACGACTTGTGATATAAAAATCTTTAAAATTTTAACCATAAAAAAATCTTTAAAATTTTAACCTTTCTCTTTTGGCAAAATAACAATGGAAGGAGAACGTTATAATATGGACCTATGGATCTATTTGGTGGCAAAACTTGCTCAAAATAAATGGAATAAATGAAAAGGTTGACTAGTTAGGGGTGGTAAACAATACAAGAATGGTAAGAATGTAGATTTGAGGGGGGAACTAGATAGATGGTGTAATTTTGAAAAATGATTTCCCAAGATTGTTTTCAAACTTAAAATAAAGAAAGGGAAGGATGGCAGAAATAGGGACAGTAGAAGGGGAACTGATTGTGGAATAGAATGGAGGAGAAACTTTTTTTATCCGCTTAACAAAGTACAACTAAAGCAAATAGAAGAGAATAAAAAGATTGGGAAAATACGAGAACCATAGAGAATATTCAACATAATTTTCATACAACCAGATCTAAGATTGAGGGTAGAATGAAAGGACAGGGACATATAGTAGCTTAAATGACAAAATATGGCCAAAAGGAGTGCCTTTTAATCTTTTGCATGGAAAGCATTAAAGAACCAAATTCAAACATTGGACAACCTAAAAAAAAGGAGTGCACATAAGAGTATCATATGTATACTCTACAATAGTGAAGAGGAAAGCACAAAATGTTGGGCCTCAGACCCAACTTTAACAAACTAAGCCCAAACGAATTAAGAGAAACCCGGTTTAGTTTAAGGATTATTTATAATTTATAATTTTATTTTGTTTTGTCAGATCCTCTGCCAAGTGTTTGGCCCTGATTTTTGCTTATATTTTACTTTGGTTGTTTAAGTTGTCTTTCCTTTTCTAAATGAGATATGAATGAAGTGATAATTTTTTTCTTATTTCTTTTTAGTTTAATAGTAGCATTTTTCCCAACCCTAACAGCCTATCAATCTGGCCTTTTCATTTCCCTTCTCCATGCCTCCCAAGCCTACCACATCTAAGGATGTGGAAGAAGCCTTTCAAATCCCGACTGAACAAATGGTTCTCTGCATACCCAACTTGATACCCAGCTACAGGATTGCCTAGGGTCTCTAAGACCTAAATAGAGAGCCAACAACAGCTCAACAATTCACGTCATCATAGTTTCGAGGAAAAACTTGATATTCGTTTGGAATCTCTTACTTCCTTGATGGGAAAACTTGCAGGCAACATTTCTTTCAACCAGAGGTCTCTATTCCTTCCTCCTCAGGTACTCCTCATTCTCTTCCTACTAGCTTCCCCACTGTCACTGTTTTACTAGGAACCCATATACCCTATATTCCAACCACTCATCCTATTACTTTCCCTATACCCCCCTCTACTCATGTCTTTCAATTTGGTCATTTACCCCTCATACCCATCCTATATCTTCTTTAGCCAACACCTACATCTCTACTCAACCTTTTACCCCTACCTCCTTATCCCCGTACACCTTAAGACCCTTATATCCCTACTGTTTTAACCCCCAGCCTCTTACCTAGTTAGACACCAGACCCCCCAAAGTCACCCTTATTCCTTTTACTGGCTTTGAGCCACTTGATTGGTTTTTTCAAGCTGAACATTTCTTCCTAGTTTACTAGATTTCCTTGGATCAACGTCTTGGGCTGCCTTTTATATGTAAGGGGATGCCCTAAGCTGGTTTAAATGAAAGTACCAAAATAATCAACTTACTCTTTTACTAGGGCTCTTGCTCTCCGTTTTGGCCCTTCCACTTACATTAACCATCAAGCAAAGTTGTTTAAACTACACCAATGTGGCTCTATTTCTAATTATCAAGCA
Organism: Clitoria ternatea; assembly: GCA_037962975.1. NCBI lineage: Eukaryota > Viridiplantae > Streptophyta > Magnoliopsida > Fabales > Fabaceae > Clitoria > Clitoria ternatea. The sequence goes on along the minus strand of CM075669.1, from coordinate 48,250,197 downwards.
AAATTTAAAAAGCTTTCCAATAGGGTAATAGGTCTCAACCAGGAAGTTCTCATCAACTATTTTATTTCTCATTTAATACCTAAGATTCATAAGGAACTTGCCATTCTAAACCTGGTTCCCATCCATCAAGTCATTCACCTTGCTAAATTAATTAAGGATAAACTTAAAGGTCAGGAACCTAAGCCTCCTCGCTTCACTTCCTCCCCAACAACTTCACAAAATCCCCCTACTTCCCTACCTTCTACTGTTTTCCCTGCCACCCCTTCCAAAACCCAACCCTACCATCTTTCACTCAAAAAACTTACCGAGACCCAAATGCAAGAACGTAGAGCTTAAGGGTTATGTTCTAACTGTGATGAGAAATTTATCCCAGGCCATCATTGCTCTACTAACTGTTTCCTTTTACTACTAGCTGATGATGATTTGGATTCATCCCCAGATTCCTACCTTGAATCTCCCATGCTTATACATTCACTAAATCTTCAAGACCCACAAACCTCACCTGATTCTTCAAATGCCATTCATTTGCATCTTTCCACACAAGCCCTTACCAGCCACCCTACTCCATGTTCTCTTAAATTTCAGGGACGCCTATCTGGCTTACCTGTTCGAATCCTGGTGGATACAAGGAGCTCCCATAATATCTTTCAAACTCGATTAGTTTCCCACCTCAAACTACCTTTACAACCAGTCCCTGCCTTTTTGATTTTAATGGGTAATGGGGAGGATATTTACTACACTAGGTTTTGCCCCAAAGTTTCCCTCTCTATTCAAGATCACTTTTTCACTATTCCCTTTTACCTACTGCCTATAGAGGGTGCTGGGAATCGAATAGTTATCTACCCTAGGCCCCATCCAATCAAATTTTGTTATCCCCTCCATGACTTTTATCCATTAGAACATACCTATTACCCTTAAAAAGATACCGCTAACCTGCCAGCCCCTACTTCCTTTCATCAACTTCACCACCTAACCCACACTAATTCCATTGCCTCATTTCACCTATTATTCTTCGAACTTACAACTCCACCAACAAACAAGACCCCTAAATCTTCCTCCCTTGACCTTTCCTCAAATATCAAAAATATGCTAAATGCTTACCTACATATCTTTGCAAAACCTATAGGTCTTCCCCCTCCCCGCCCCTATAACCATTGCATCCTTCTTAAACCAAATTCACAACCCATTAAAACTAAACTATATCGATATCCCCATTCCAAAAAAGAGGCCATAACATCAATTATCTCAAAAATGTTAACCAATGGTCTTATCTCCCAGCACTAGCCCATTTTCCTCCCCAATGTTATTGGTATGAAAAAAAAATGGGACATGGTGATTTTGTGTAGATTACCAGGCTCTCAACGCTATTACCATCCTTCATTTTTCTATCCCCACTATTGATGAGCTGCTAGATGAGTTGGTAAACGCTACTATTTTTACTAAGGTAGATTTAAGATCAGGTTACCACCAAATAAGGGTTTCACCTCAAGACACATAAAACTCCTTTTCAAACTTTTGATGGTCATTATAAATTCTTAGTTATGCCTTTCGGTTTAACTAACGCACCCTCAACTTTTCAATCAACCATGAATGATCTTTTATGTCCTTACCTTAGGCATTTTGTGTTGCTTTTCTTTGATGACATTGTAATATTTAGTCCTACCATTTCAAATCATGCAAACTATTTGAGATTAATTTTTAAGGTATTTGCTTCTCACCAATTTTATGCTAATTTTTCTAAGTGTGTTTTTGCTATGACAACTGTTAGTTATTTAGGTCACATCACTTTAGATAAAGAAGTTACTCCCAATCATGGGAAAGTCCAAGCCATTTTAGATTGGCTTGAACCTCGATCACTCAAAGCACTCAGATTTTTTGGGTCTCACCAGATTTTACAGAAAGTTTGTCCATAATTACACCTCACTCATCGCTCCTTTCACTGATTTGCTTTGTTTAACTACATTTTCTTGGAGTACATCCACCATAGTGGCCTTTACAAAATTAAAACAAAAAATGGTACAACTACCTATCCTAACTCTTCCGAATTTTGACAAAGTTTTTGTGGTGGAAACAAATGCTTTTCCTTGGCTGTAGGGATTGTCCTCTCCCAAGCGCTTGTGTTCTTGGATGCAGGCCTCCTTTGCCTATGTTCGGGAAATGTACGCAATAACTACGACAGTAAAAAAATGGCGTCAATATTTGATTGGTAGACATTTTCACATTTTAACAGATTAAAAAAGCTTACAACATTTGGTATCTCAAACTTTTCACACGCCAAAACAACTTAAATGGATCACTAAACTACAAGGTTACAACTTCGAGATTTTTTACCATTCTAGCTCTAGTAACAAAGTGGCTGATGCCATATCCCGCAACTATACAAATGAGGATTCTCTCCTCCTTGTCGTCTCTTCCCCCATTCCAGCCTTGTTAGACAAACTTCATAGTTACTTTAGAATAGATCCAGAAGGCATACAATTTCTTCCCAAGCTTCTATCCTACCTTGCACATACCGGATATAGAACTGTGAAACATGCCAAATGAACAAGTACCTACAACACAAAAAAACCGAGTTATTAGAGCCTATTCCAACACTTAATCAAGTTTGGGAAAACCTCATTATGGACTTTATTACACACATTCCTACATCATTTGGTCAGACAGTTATATGGGTTATATATGACAGACTTACCAAATATGCACACTTTTTTGGCCTACCCTCCAAGTTCACAACTCAAGATTTGACTACCTATTTCTCCTTTGAAATTTGTAAACTTCATGGCATCCCTAAGTCAATCATCTCAGATCGAGACCCTTTGTTCTTAAGCACCTTCTAGAAAGAACTTTTTCGCCTACAAGGAATCACCCTCAAGTTTAGTTCCTCTTACCATTCAGAAATAGACAACCAATCTGAAGTCACTAATCGTTGTTTAGAGGCTTACCTCTGTTGTTTTGCTAGTGATAACCCAAAGCAATGCTTTAAATTCCTCTATTTAGAAGAATACTAGTTTAATACAACGACCCATTTAGTCATCAGCATGTCTCCCTCTCTAGTCTTGTATAGCCGTCCGCTGCCGTCCCTGGTCCACTATATACCAGGTTCCTCTTCCATCCCTTCCTTGAACTCCTCCCTATAACAGCTGCAGTATCTGTTAGAAAAACTCAAACACACCTTACAATGCACCCGACAGAGAATCATAACACAAGTAAATAAAGACAAAAGGAACCTTATTACTTTAGAACCGGAGGATCTTGTTCTTCTCCGCCTCCAACAGTAGCGACAACAGAGTGTCAGTCATCGCTCTTCCTAGAAGTTCTCAAAGCGTTTCTTTGGCCCTTTCAAAGTGATCCACCGTATTAGCAACATGGCGTATGAACTGGAGTTGTCGCATTTGTTGCGCGTGTATCCAGTGTTTCACGTTTCCCTCCTCCGAAGGTATCGTGGTGCAAACCCCTCAAACCATTTTCGGCCCCTCCCGAATCTGCTTGAAGATGAAAAGTTGTTTATGAAACTTGAGAGTTCCACAGAGCGAAATCGAAACTCACCAGTTCTGAACTTAGCCAATAATACGGATAAAATAGCTTTTGTTTGCAATACAAAGCCTAACTCTTGGGCTTCACACGTTTTCTCTTTCCCTCCGTGTCACTGTAGAGAATCTGGGCCCTTGATTTCGCATACAGACTCCCAGGCACCTGCACCTCCATTAATTATGAGCCCCACCACTGACATGTTTGATCATGTGGTTTCCTATGCGCCAATCTATAGACCGTTGAATGGTCAACGGTTTGGCTCGGTGGAATCTGGTTCATCTATTCAAATTTCAAAGTCCGTTACAACCGGCCTCAAGTTGCCTCACGCACCCTCTACCATGCAATCCACGCCTCCAGTCTCTTCATCTATTTCCACGTTCCGCGTGAAGGCTATGAGACCTATCCGTCCTAGCCACGTCACCACTAAGGAGCTCTCAAACCTTAAGGATAAGGTTTCTTCCTATCCAAGGGTTAATGTTGGGCCTCAGAACCAACTTCAACAAACTAGGCCAAACAAATTAAGAGAAACCGGATTATATATAATTTTTAATTTTATTTTGTTCTATCAGATCCCTTTCCAAGTGTTTGGCCCTGATTTTTGTTTATCTTTTATTTTGGTTATTTAAGTTGTCTTTCCTTTATTGCTCTCAAACATTTTTTTCTAACCCTAGCAGCCTATCACAAAACATGTGTTATTCTCCAACAGGAATTTTCGTCAATGATATCAAGGTTATGTTATGATTAGCTCAGATAAAAAATTGTCATACTTCGATGTTAGCATGGATACTTTAGGAAATTTGTTCATATTTTTCATTTTCCATGTAGAGTCATATATTAGATTGGGCCTAGGCTTACGCTTAGGCTTTTGCTTGGGTACATTAATTTCTTATTTAGGTTTTGTATTTAGTTAGTTTGGGTTTAATAGATCTTGAGCCTTTTAGCCATAGGTTTAGTTGAAGTAAACTTGGATGAGCTTGCTTTCTGCATCATCCTAACTCATTTGGCCTTATCTTTGATCATTTTGATAAATTTTTACATTTTTTTTAGTTGAGTTTTCTCTTCAATTCTCTCTAAAATTTGTAGAAGCTTATATCTCTTATCATGGACTCTTTAATGCGGCGAGAACGTTTGACTTATCAATCTTCCTAGCTTGTGGTGCCTAGTACTTGTTTCACTCTTTATCTCTTCCACTTTTTATACTTTCTTCATTTTTTATGTGTTGAAAACCTTATAAAAGCTTGTGTAGTTTAGGTCAAGCATGATTGTGACTCATTTGATGTTTATAATTAAAGATATATGAATAAATGTCTTGGATAAATCTTAGAAGAGAATACTATTTGAAGAATTCGTCATGGGTTATATTGTCTACAAGGAACATTTTGTAGCATGATGCAATGGTGATATGGGGAAGGTGAAGGCTATGTGTGAACACCCTTTTTTTGATTATCTTTTTATATAATAATAACAATAATAATAATAATAATAATAATAATAATAATAATAATAATAATTATTATTATTATTATTATTATTATTATTGATCTTACTATTATTAAAAGGGGGAAAAATCATTCATCACTCTCTCCAATACCATTATCTTGAAAACACTCCCAAAAACATGCCCCAAATCCTGGTTTTTTACACTCGAGATAACCACTCCTCAGATCATAAATGGAGGAGGAAATCATCTCCATCTTCGGGGGGATCATAATAAAAATAATCAAAACCAACAAGAGGAACAAGAGAAACAGAACCACAAATCAATCTCATCTAAAAAATCAAAAAATCTCTTCCCAATTTTCTCAACCAACAACAACCATAACAGCCAAAAAATCAATAACAAAAGCAACACAAACAGAAAAAAAGAGAGGAAAACTACACTACCCCCACCACCATCAACTACCGCGTGCCATCGACCACCACCATCCAGTCCGTCGCCTTGCCACCCTCCTCTTTTTGTTTTCCTCCTTCTCCCTTTTATTTCTCTCACTTTCATTGTTTTCCTTTCTCTATCATCGCTCCTTTTCATGTCCTGTTCCTAGGCTAAAATCTAGTTTAATGAGAAGTGGTTTATGGGCCTTACAATGAGACTTTTCTGTTTTATTTTTTTTTGTTTGAGCAGAGAGGGAAATAATGGGGTTATATTTATTTGCGTGTGAATCTTGTTCATGAGTGTATAGTGTATTGACATAGTGGTGAGCTTAAGCCTTTAGGTACCAACAGGAAAGGGGTTCCGTGACAGTGATGGCCTAGTGGTGATTCCACATCTTAGATAAAAGGGTGCAAGTTTGAAACTCAAGTTCCTTCTTTTTTCTTGCATTTTTTTATCTGATGGAAGAATCTTGTATTATTCTTTATCTGTTTTGCTTTTTGATAGCAAATCATTGTTGTCTTGATGGCAAAGGTTGAGTGATGAGTACCAAAAGAGTTAGGTTCAAGATTCCACTTTCTAAGTTTTTCTTTTACCTTTTACATTTTCATTTACGTTTTTTTCTTTTTATTTTATTCCTTTTTTAATCTCCCTTTTATATTGTTGATAAGCTCTATTTTAAAAAAATAATTTAGTTTAACTTCTTTCTTTATTTTATCTTATTTCTAATTGATGTAAACATGAAAATATGTTTCCTTATAAGTATGTTAATTCATATTCTTTGTTGACTATCCTAAAAAACTAAAAAAATATATCTTCAATTTAATCTTGAAGTTTTTAGATTTTTTTCTCAGAATAAAATCACTATTTTCATTAAATAAATTATGCAATGATCTTATAACGACGTCCTACAAATACTTTGTCTACGTAGATTTTATAAGATCGAAAAGAGTAATACACGTGTGGAATACTTCGTCTTGTATTCTTCTCTCGCATAAAACTCTTAAAAAGGCAATAAAGTCCCTTTTCAAAACACATAAAAGTTCAAAAGTATATTTTCTTTAAATCAAAATCAAAGTTTCAAAAATTAAAAAATTGTTTTTTTAATATACCCAAAAATAATTTTCAAACAAGACCTACGTAACCCTGATTTCTCAATACGCTTAAGAATACATAGGAGTTGGAGTAATTCCTGTCAGGCCCATTTTCATTTTACAAATTTTTGTGTGTTTGTTTCACCTCAATTAATTTCATATTATTTACTTTTAACCTTATTTTATCACGAGAATGTTAATTTAGATGAGACATCTTGTTAATCTTTTCAAATTTTTAACCTATTGTTATTCGTTAAATAATAATATTTTTTAAAAAAAGGAATTTATTTAGATGAAACGTCTTGTTAATCTTCTCGTATTTTCAATAGACTCCATTTAATAATATCTCTCATAAAAAAGGGTTAATTTGGATGAGACGTCTTGTTAATCTTTTGTTTTGTTTAATCAAGTTTATTTTACCTCATCCCATTTAACTTCATTTTAATCTTTAAATTTTTATTACAAATTAAAGTTAATTTGGACAGGACATCCTGTTAACCTTTACTTTCACTCTCTTTTACTGTTTTTTACTGTCACTGATTTGTCAAGTTTCTTACTGTCACTGTTTAGCCAAGTTTCTTACTGTCACTGTTTAGTCAATTCCCTTACTGTCACTGTTTAGTCAAGTTGTTCGATCTAAGATTAATTTGGACGAGATGTCCTGTTAATCTTATTTCAAAATTTCTTCATCTGTTTTGTCTAGTTCCTTTTGTGAAGAAGTTAAAATAATTTCAAGGCTATTTTGACGTATGCGCTATCAATTTGAGGTAACCGTTTTATAACGGACAGTTGTGAGGTGCTAATACTTTCCTCACCTTTAATTTGACTCCCGAACTTAGGATCTCACTTTTATGACCAGTGCTGTTAAAAGAGGTTTTTCCCAGTATTTTACCTTAAAACATATTGGTGACGACTCCCTATTTTCTTTGTTCTTATTGTTGTCTGTTTTCTTTTGAAAGGATTTCAAACTCCCTTGTCTGTTTCTGATTTCTTTTCGAAAGGATTTTGATTTGATTTAAAATTCTTTTTAGGGTCAGTCATCCCATCGTGATCCCGGTCGCGACAGATGGTGACTCCACTGGGTAGTTGGAGAGTCAAGCCAACCAAGTGGATAACGCATGTTTTAAATAGCTTGTTAATTATTTAACTTTTTTTATTCTCTGTTAATGTTTGTATTCAATTTTTGTTTGGTGAGTATTTTGTCATCTATTTTCTATTAATGTTTGTATGTTGTTGAACCCTAGGGTAGACGACTTTATTTTCTTGTCTGTCTTTGTTCTCTATGCGGGATATGTAAGGTACAGGTATTGAATGCCCCTTTCACACACTACACTGATAATTTACACATATTTTCGAGTGGAGCCCTACACCCGGGCCCAAATAAAGCTTAAGATTAGGGAAGGTTGATAGCGGTGTCATTTAGGATGTATATCCTATCTAGCTATCGTGAGAACCTCAGCTAGAGTTCGACTTATTCATGATGTCCCACACCTAGTAGACTTCCTACTGTTGTGGTCAACATCATGAGTAGGATCTTGGCTCTAGTGACCTTTAGATAGTTAGTGCAAACCACCTAATGTGAAGTATCACTGTTAAATAAACCCTAGAACTGGTAGGAGACCTTCAGAGAGAACCTAACCTAGGGCTTAAAAAGGAAAACTTTCCCTCTACCTTTTCCTCATTCTCACTTTTTCTCTAATCCAAATTGGTGGACTACTTACCTGTTTGGCGGATTGTTGTTTCCAAAAACGATATACTTTTTTTGAACTAATATTCCTTTAATGGGTAAGCGTTCTTTCCCTTTTGTATGCTTTTACTTAAGTTTTTTTGGGTCATAAGTTACGGACTTTTCGGATCATCAAAAAAAGAAAAAACAACAAAAAACATAGGATCTTTTGAAGAATGATCAGAAAACCCACAACTTTTACACTTGTCTCTCATTTTCTTACTGTTCCCTTGATCATTACTCCCTTAGGATGTGAGAAAATTATTTTGAAAACAAGATACTCAGGGAGTAATAATCAATGGGGCATATCATTCATGAATTGATTCCATTCTTCATTTCCTTTCATTTTTGTTTTAATGCATTTATAATTCTGTTGTTTTCACCTAACACATTTTTGTTTTAATAAAAGACACCACAGGGAGACATCCTTACGGAACCCGACTTCAAAAGAGACTTATGGCTAAAATACAACATATGAACGAAGATCTTAGGAACGAGGTTAACCAGTTGAGAGAGAAAATAGCGGAACTAACAAAGCTCTTGGAGAAGAAAGTCACAGAAGGGGGCTCTTCGGTGGGTAATGAGGAGCAACTGTCTACCCTTTTGCATTCCCCAGATTTTGGTCTAACACAGGCCCCTTATGCTGCCGACACACAATTTGTGACTTGGACGGCAAACCCAGTTGCCGACTCTAGCATAGTCACGGCTTCTCAGCAAAAAGGGAAAATGGAGATCATTGAAGAACGGTTGTAGGCTGTAGAAGGCATTGGAGGCCTTGGTTTGACAAATGCTCCTGAGCTCTGCCTAGTCCCCGATGTTGTGATTCCTCCAAACTTTAAGATGTCCGACTTTGATAAATACTGGGGCACATCTTGTCCTTGAAATCATTTAATCATGTACTGTAGAAAGATGGCTTCTCATGCCTTTGATGACAAGCTATTGATACACTATTTCCAAGATAGCCTGACAAGGGCGGTGTTCATTTGGTATACTCATCTAGAGCAAACTCGCATCTGTTGTTGGAAAGACCTACCGGATTCTGAAGCAGTACAAGTATAACCCATACATGGCGCCTGACAGAATTCAGCTCTAGAATATGGTGAAAAAGGATAGTGAGTCGTTCAAAGAATATGCACAACGCTGGCATAAGAAGGCCTCATAAATGGACCCCCCGCTCTCAAAAAAAGAGGTAGTGGCAATATTTATTGATACACTAATCACCTTTCTATAATAGGATGATTGGTAGTGTTTCATCCAACTTCTCTGACATTATTACTATTAGAGAGAGAATAGAGAGCGATCTAAGGACAAGGAAGATTACCTGAAGCCCGTCTATGGCATCTACTACAAGAAGATCTGCACCAGGAGATGGAAGAATGAAAGATGATGAAACCTATTCCATCTCTTATGACCAAAGGAAGGCCCAACTGAGACCATTCACCCCTACCATTTTTTAACTTGCCAACCTATTTCCTTATCCACCACACCCATATGTGGCTGCTACCACCGATAACCAGAGCCCTTACCCCGCTCCACCGCAATCCCATTTCCGTCCACATATTGCCAGAGCACCAAACCTACAACCAGCGTTATATTGCCCTCCACAACAATGGGCATGGCCCTTATTCCCAACCAAAATCAGAGGAGACCCAACAATGACCGAACACTTATCCAATTTGATCCAATTCCCATGTTATACATTGAACTTTTACCTTACCTTATCCATAACTCCCTCGTGGTGCCCTATCCTTCTAAACCTTTAGAAGCGCCTTACCCTAGGGGGCATGATCCAAATGCATAGTGTGATTACCATGCCGGAGCACCGGGGTATTCCACCGAGAATTTCCTGGCCTTGAAGTATAAGGTAAGAGATTTGATTGATGCCAACTGGCTTAATTTCCAAGAAGGAAATCCCAACATGACCACAAATCCCTTTCCTGACCATGGGAATTCTGGGGTTAATACAATAAGGGGGGATAAGGAATATGTAAAATGATGTTGCCGCCATTGAAGACAGTCCTTGTGATGATACATATTTTGAATTGTTGCCCTCCTAGCAACGAACTTTGTAATTGAGAAGCTGTCGAACTCCTTACATCTATAAAAGTTCAATCAAAGTAATAATTCTTTAATGACTGATTGGTCCCTTTGCTATGCCTAAGGCTTTGGGATGTTTTATGTAATAAGAAAAAAACAAAAAAAAAACTTGTTTTATCATTTTCATTTTTCATCAATGAATAAGTATTGAATTTCAAAATATCTTTCTTGCTTTCCTTGTCTATGTGTTGATTCCTTTCTCTTTTATTCAATTGTTTCCTTCGCCATTATATACCAAATAAATGCAGATCTGGAAATGATCCTCCTGAGAATAGTGGGATCCTGATCCCATTCCATGAGTTTGACCACCCGGTTGATTGCGCTGACAAAGAAGGTAAGGAAGATTAGGGTCTGTTACCCGAATTAAACAGGATGATGGAACAAAAGGATAGAGAAGTCCAACTCTATCAAGAGGTAATTGAGACCATCAATGAAGAGGATAAAGGAGGTCAAGATTGGCACAACGAGAAAAGTTGATTAAGTTATTGATGTCCTTTGGTTTGGAAAACACCGGGGAAATTTAACAAAGAGCGATGGTGACCCTCTTTCATGATATGGTAGAATAAAATCTATGTGGATGACAACACCGCCAGGTCCCAAAGTGAACAGGGGTATATCTATTGAAGCTTTGGTATTGACCAACATGGATGGGGATAACTCGACGATGCCTACAAAAATTAGATGCAATCAAAAGATACTCATACTAATCAGGGCAAGCTGGTGCCCTCGCACTGTCATATCGGGGCACGTCCAGATTATCGAGCAGTTTGTCACCTTTCTATAAGAGGGGGCACGAATGTCATCAAGTCAAGAATGCAGTAAAAACAATGTTTCATCCTTGTAGCAATTAACACCCTAATCTTAAGGGGGTATAACTACTTCCTATGCATATGTTACCAAGAAAATGGTGTACCATACTAAGTCACTGCGTCATAGTGCTTCGTCACATTGGCTAAGAATAAATAAAGTGGTTATAGCGAAACACGGGAATCAAGGAGATTATTCAAAAAAACAAAACAAAACAAATCCAAAAAAGGAAAAATAAACAAAAAAATAAGAAAATAAAAGCCAAAAAAAGACTCAGAATGGACCTCTCTTATTGATGCCAAAAAGGCTCACCCCTATTTCCTTTGGTACAGGGCGTTAGGGAAAAGTTACCTGATCGAAGTGACATCTGTTCCCCAAAGGATGAAACTAAATCTGGAAAGGCCAAGTATAATCAACTTAAACCTTTTATTGTGAAGGACGCAGCCTAAAAAAAACATATCATAAAAAAGAAAAACTCGATAGGTTGAAAACCTGAAAAAGGCGGTCTAGGCAAAATTTAGAGCGACCCGGTGAGCTGAAAACCTAAAAAAGATGACTCAGGAAAAAATTAGGGTCAAGATTTCGGTAGAGTAACTAAAGTTTTCCATGCAAAAAAAAGGGTATGAGTCCAAACTGGGGCACGAGGATTATGGTCAAACTACCTTCTCAGAGACAGAGTCAAAGGGTGGACTTGAAGTCGTGATGTGGGATTGAGATGCGCGTTGTTCTCAGGGATTCGTTAGAGGATCTGTAAAACCCTCCCTGTTCCACCTGATTATCAATCTTTCCTATTTGGCTCCCTTTGTTTCTTTTGCTTTTCCTACTTTCTTTTCTCTGTATCTGCTCAACTCAGGAATAAAATTCCACCCTTTTCGATACATGTTCATGTTGTGAGTTTCATTGATATGATAAAACATGTGTTTTCCCTAATAAATAAAATGAGAAAGTAATAACTATTTAAGTCCGTTAGGACAGGACGCTTCTTTTACTCGATCTCACCTCAAGCAATCATTATGAAGACTAGACCACACACGCGCTCTAAAGCTAGGGTTTCCTCGTTTGTTCTGTTTCAGTCATAAGTCACCTCAAGTCTGTAGGGATCGTAATTCCAGGGGAGGTCTCCTCAGATTCCAATTTGTTTTATCTTTGCACTGTTTACCCTTTTCTACAGGTTATTATAGTAGACAGTCATGTTGAGTCTCGATGCCTCAATCGCCAAAGTTGGCACCTTTTAAGTTTCTTTTCCTTAATCGCCAAAGCTAGCACTTTTTAAGTTTCTTTATTCTCAAAGTCGATTGTTTGTCAAAGCTGACACCATTTTTAAGCTTTCTCATTGCCAAAGTTGGCACCTTTTTTTAGCTTTTACCGCCAAGGATTGGCACATTTAAATTTTCTCATTGTCGAAGTTGGCCTTTTAAGCTTTTATCGCCAAGGATTGGCCCTTTTGAGTTTTCTCATTGCCTAAGTTGGCACCTCTTTAAGTGTTTTTAACACCTTTTAAATTTTCTCATTGCCAAAGTTGGCATCTTTTCAAGTTTTTACTGCCAAGGATTAACACTTTTAAATTTTCTTATTGCTGAAGTTGGCATCTTTTCAAGTTTCTACTGCCAAGGATTGACACTTTTAAATTTCCTCAAATGCCAAAGCTAGCATCTTTTTAAGCTTTGGTCGCCAAAGGTTAGCCCTTTTATGTTTTCTCGTTGCTGAAACTGGCACCCTTTTATGTTTTCTCATTACCGAAGTTGGCACCCTTTTAAGCTTTTGTCGCCAAGGATTGTCCCTTTTATATTTTCTCATTGTCAAAGCTGGCACTCTTTTAAGCTTTTGTTGCCAAGAATTGGCCCTTTTATGTTTTCCTGTTGTCGAAGTTGGCACCCTTTTAAGCTTTTATCATAAAGGATTGACCCTTTTATATTTTCTCATTGCCGAAACTGGAACCTTTTTAAGCTTTTTTCACTAAGGATTGACCCTTTTATGTTTTCTCATTGCCGAAGATAGCACCCTTTTAAGCTTTTGTCGCCAAGGATTGACCTTTTTATGTTTTCTCGTTGCCGAAGCTGACACCCTTTTAAGCTTTTGTCATCAAGGATTTACTTTTTCAAGTTTTCTCATTGCCAAAGCTGGCACCTCTTTAAGTTTCATTGCACCTTGTTTCTCATTGCCGAAGCTGGCACCTCTTTAAATTTCTTATTGTCAAAATCAACGTCATTTAAGTCTTCTCATTGCTAAAGTTTACACCTTTTAGATCTCTCACTATCAAAATTGACATCATTTTAGCTTCTTCATCGCCAAAGTTGGCATCCTTTTTGAGTCTTCTATAAACATAGATTTGAAGATCCTGGCTAGGAAAACGGTGTCCACATCTTTACTTTCTTTCCGCAATATGAATGAGTCATTCATATTTATATGAAAAGAAAGTATAGAGGGGCAATTGTCAAAACCCTTTTTCAGTTATCTTTTTATATTATTATTATTACTATTATTACTATTATTAAAAAGTAAAAAATCATTCATCACTCTCTCTAATGCCAGCATCCTGAAAACATTCCTAAAAACATGCCCCAAATCCTAGTTTTTTGCTCTCAAGATAACTATTCCTCAGATCATAAATGGAGGAGGAAATCATCTTTATCTTCGGGGGGATCATAAAAAAAATCAAAAGCAACAAGAGGAATAAGAGAAACAGAACCACAAACCAATCTCATCTAAAAAATCAAAAAATCTCTTCCTAATTTTCTCAACCAACAGCAACCACAACAATCAAAAAATCAATAACAAAAGAACCACAAACAGAAAAAAAAGAGAGGAAAACTGCATTACCCCCACCATCATCGACTACCGCATGCCACCGACCACCACCATCCAGTCCGTTGCCTTGCCACCCTCCTCGTTTTGGTTTCCTACTTCTCCCTTTTCCTTTCTCTCACTTTTGTTCTTTTCCTTTCTCTGTCGTCACTCATTTTCATTTCCTATTCCTAGGCTAAAATCTAGTTTAATGAGAAGTGGTTTATAGGCCTTACAATGAGGCCTTTCTGTTTTATTTTTTTGTTTGAGCAGAGAGGGATGACAGGGCCCGCAAGCGCACAGGTTATGTCGTATAATATAAAAGATTATCGTTCTCCACAGGGACTATTTTCATAGTACCAACATATTGAAATTTAATTATCCACATAATTAATTTTTAATGTTTTTGTAAAATAAAACACAAATTAAAAATAAATTTAGAAACAAAATTTACTTGACACTTAAAAATAAGAGTTGAGAGTATCTTGGGATTTCAGGGGATCAAGACTCTATACATTTTTTTATGCCGTGAATTGATTCCTCATGCCATGAATCGATTCATGATGCTGGGAATCGATTCCCACCTTTATGAATCGATTCACATGCTGTTTTTTATAGAAAAATACGCTGGAGGAATCGATTCATCACTGAAATCATGCGCCGAAAATCATTGGAAACAACAAATAAGCAAATTGGAGACAGCTGGAAATCACATGCATCAAAAGTTTCCAACTTGCAACGCGTTTTCTTAGCTGGCTTCCTCCCTTCCTTCGCCTATAAAAGGAGAAGCAATCCAAGCAGAGAAGGCATCCAGTTCTTATTCATTCACTTCGTTCCTTTCTTTTCTTTTCCTTTATTTTTCTCTGTGTTAGTTTTATTTTCATTTCTTTCTCTTTTCTTTCTTTATTTCTTGTATAAGAGTTGTGAAGTTTGTGAAATTGAGTGTTCTAAGTTTGTGTACTGTGGGAGGATATTGCAAATATAACAAGGAATTACAGTGGTGAATTTATTGTGCTTTTTGGAGAAACCCGTAAGTCTTTATTTTTACCATGAATTGTATGTTTTATTTTCCTTCCATTATGTGTATAAATTTTAATCACATCATGAGTAACTAAATTAATTATCTTGGGATGATGGGGTATGATAATATTTTATGTTAATATTATTTTGACTTTGAATTAAATAAATTTCTGTTTTCCATTTAGTTCAATTAATGTTCAATGCTCTTAGTGATTCCTAACAAGAACCTAAGTGATAAAACTATATACTTGCAGGTATATTAGTAAGTTTAAGTAATTAATAGAATCGAGAGATTTATTGTTACCGAAAAGTTTTTGAACTAAACCTAAGGTTTTGAAATACTTTTTGTGACATCGGTAAAACCATGAAAGTAATCAAAATCTTTTGGGGATTAAATAAGGGATTTTCACAAAACAATAATGGGCCTTTCTTAGGGATTGAACGTTGTTCTCCATACATTAGGTACATTAATAGGATTCCGAGAGGAACATATTAATTAGCTTAAGGAAAATCCGCCTTGGAAAACTTAATTTAATTCTTATTTATGAAAAGTTAAAATTCATTAACATAAAATAGAGTCTTGATCCTCTAAAATCCCAAGATACTCTCAACTCTGATTTTTAAGTGTCTAGAAAATTTTGTTTATTTATTCGTATTCTGTGCAACTTTATTTTGTGTTTTATTTTACAAAAACATTAAAAATAAATTGTGTGGATAAAACTTGACAGGGCACACAAGCGCACGGGTTATGTCGCGTAATATAAAAGATTATCGTTCTCCACAAGGACTGTTTTCAAAGTACCAACATATTGAAATTTAATTATCCACACAATTGATTTTTAATGTTTTTGTAAAATAAAACACAAATTAAAAATAAATTTAGAAACAAAATTTACTTGACACTTAAAAAATAGAGTTGAGAGTATCTTGGGATTTCGGGGTAAGACTCTATTTTATGTTAATGAATTTTAACTTTTCATAAATAAGAATCAAATTAAGTTTTCCAAGGTGGATTTTCCTTAAGCTAATTAATATGTTCCTCTCAAAATCCTATTAATGTACCTAACCTATGGAAAGCGCTGCTTAATCCTTAGAAAAGACCCATTATTGTTTTGTGAAAGTCCCTTATTTATTCCCCAAAAGATTTTGATTACTTTCACGGTTTTACCGAGGTCACAAAAAGTATTTCAAAACCTTAGGCTTAGTTCAAAAACTTTCCAGTAACAATAAATCTCTCGATTCTATTAATTACTTAAACTTACTAATATACCCACAAGTATACAGTTTTATCACTTAGGTTGTTGTTAGGAATCACTAAGCATTGAGCATTTTTTGAACTAAATGGAAAACAGAAATTTATTTAATTCAAAGTCAAAATAACATTATCATAAAATATTATTACACCCCCTTCATCCCAAGATAATTAATTTAGTTACTCATGAAATAATTCAAATTCATACACATGATGGAAAAATAAAACATACAAGACATGGTAAAAATAAAGACTTACGGGTTTCTCCAAAAGCTCAAAATAATTTTACCACTGTATTTCCTTGTTGCAATATTCCTCCACTAATTATAAATTGGAACACTCAATTTCATAATCCTCACAACTCTTACACAAAATAAAATAAAGAAAAAGAAAATAAAAGAGAAAGAAACGGAACAGAGAAGAAAACGAAGGAAAAGAAAAGAAAGGAACAAAGTGAATGAATGAGAACTGGATGCCTTCTCTGCCTGGATTGCTTCTCCTTTTATAGGCGAAGGAAGGGAGGAAGCCAGCTAAGAAAATACGTTGCAAGTTGGAAACTTTCGATGCATGTGATTTCCAGCTGTTCCAGCTGTCTCCAATTTGCTTATTTGTTGTTTCCAATGATTTTTGGTGCATGATTTCAGTGATGAATCGATTCCTCCAGGGTATTTTTCTATAAAAAATAGCATGTGAGTCAATTCATAAAGGTAGGAATCGATTCCTAGCATCATGAATCGATTCATGGCATAAAAAACAGCCTGGGAATCGATTCATGAAAGGGGGGAATCGATTCATGCATGTAGGAATCGATTCATGTAGTGAGGAATCGATTCCTCATGCATTTTTTTGCAATTTTGGGCCATTTTCACATGTGAATCGATTCATGCAAGGGGAGAATCGATTCATGCTTCAAAAATTCATTCCCTGGCATTTTTATAACGTGTGAATCGATTCACACCCTATTAGTGCGGTTCTTGTTACAACCGCACTAATAGATAACGCACTAATAGCCCATTTTCATGCTTTTGTTGCTCTTTTTTCACCGGGGCTTGTTCTTCTTGTTTCTTTATCATTTGATGGTCGTTTTTCTCTTGTTATTGACCTTTGGATTATCTTTGTACTTGTTCTTTAATTTTATTAATTTCTGTAAAATAAAATACCCAAGTAGAATATAGTGGAAAGAAAGAGAAAATCACAAAAATTAAGGAAATACAGTGCATAATGATTAAAATCCTAAGCAAACTAAATCTAATTTATTGTGTTATAAAACACTTATCAAAATACCCCAAACCAAAACATTACTTGTCCTCAACCAATTATAAATGGCAGACCAAAACAGAGCCTTAAGAGATTTTTCTGCTCCAAGTACAAATGAAAGAGGGTCTAGCATCCTTAGACCCACAGTGGAGGCAAATAATTTTGAATTAAAACCTTCACTACTCTCTATGGTTCAGCAAAACCAATTCAAAGGATTACCCTTCGAAGATCCAAATCTTCATCTTCAAATCTTTCTTGAATACTGTGACACCCTAAAGATGAATGGAGCCACCAATGATGCCATTCACTTGAGACTTTTCCCTTTCAACTTAAAAGATAAAGCGAGGGCTTAGTTATACTCTCTTCCTGAAGGATCCATCACAACTTGGGAACAATTATCCAGTGCTTTCATTAATAAATGGTACCCAAGAAATAAAACTAATTTGTTAAGGAAACAAATAATTAATTTTTCATAAAAAGATGATGAATCCTTGTATAAAGCCTGGGAAAGATACAAAGAGTTACTAAGAGAATGTCCTCACCATGGGGTAGAAAGGTGGTTCACAATCCATATTTTCTATAATGGACTAACCTCCACACAAAAGATCTCTTTAGATGCTGCAGCTGGAGGAGCCTTCATGAGTAAAAATGTTGATGAAGCTCAGAACCTGATTGAGGAAATAGCTCAAAACACTCACCAGTGGAACTCTGAGAGAGGATTGTCTACTAAAACACTAGGTAAGTACTTTGTTGATGCTCTTTCCCTATTTTCTGCCAAAGTTGAAGCATTAACATTAAAACTTGATAAAATAGGGTCAACAGATGCTACTAATATTGTTTGTGAAGTTTATGGTGTTTCAGGACATAGAGTTACAAACTGCCATTTAGTAATGACCCTTAATCAAGAACAAGAAATGCACCAGGTGGATGCTATTGGAAACTATGGCGGAAATTTTCAAAATAACTATAGACCTCCACAAGGTCCACCTGGCTTCCAAAATAGGCCACCTCAATTCCAAAGTAATCAAAGTAACTACAAACCTCAACAAGGAACCTATATTCCATAAAAATCAAAGCTAGAATCCTTGATGGAGACATTTGTAGCTACTCAACTTAAACAAAATGATGAGTTCTCTGATGCAATAAAGAACTTAGCCTCAAAAGTGGATTCTCTTGCCACTCACAACAAAATACTGGAAAATCAAATTGCTCAACAAGCTTCTTACTCTCAAAGAGCACCAGGAACATTTCCTGGAAAACCTGAAGCTGGACCATCCAACCAATCCATGGCTGTCACTCTTAGGAGTGGTACTCAATATGATGGGCCAGTTGGCAAGACTTCAAAGTAAGAAAAGAAAGTGTATGAATCTTTATCTCATCCAAATATTGAAGAAAGGAAACCACAAGAAAAGAAGGAGGAGGTTAAGCCATATCAACCTCCCATTCCATTTCCTCAGCGCTTGGCTAAAGCAAAGTTGGACAAACAATTTGGTAAGTTTCTTGATGTTTTAAAGAAATTGTATATTAATATTCCCTTCATAGATGCTTTGCAACAAATACCCACATATGCAAAGTTCCTGAAGGACATTTTGTCCAACAAAAGAAGACTGGAGAAAGATGGTACAGTTGCACTTACTGAAGAGTGCAGTGCTCTAATTCAAAGAAAACTTCCACCCAAGCTCCAAGATCCAGGTAGTTTCTCTATTCCTTGTATGATTGGCGATATGAATATAGATAAAGCATTATGTGATTTAGGAGAGAGTGTGAGTTTAATGCCATTATCTGTTACTGAAAAGTTAGGATTGGGTGAGCTAAAACCTACTAGGATGTCTTTATAATTGGCTGATAGATCTGTAAAATATCCTGTAGGAATTTTAGAGGATGTTCCTATTAAGGTAGGAAATTTTTTTATACCTGCTGACTTTGTTGTGCTTAAAATGGACGAAAATTCTTTGATTCCTATTATTTTAGGCAGACCATTTTTAGCAACTGCAGGTGCTGTGATCGATGTCAAGAATGGTAAGTTGTCTCTAACTGTTGGTGATCAAAAGGTTGATTTTAACTTGAAAAATGTTTTAGAAAAACCTTTTAATGATGTTTGCTGTAGTGTGGATTTTGTTAAACAAGTGGTAAAGGAAGCAACCCTTCCTAATGATCCACTTGAAACTGTTTTCATGATTGAGCCTGCAGGAACATCTAATTGCTCTGAGGCTCCACTAAAACATGATACTGAGGTCATGTGTGACAAAGTGGTAAGCCCCAATGTGGAATTAAAACCTTTACTAGCTTCATTAAGGTATGAGTTTCTTGGTCCTAATTCCACATATCTTGTGATTGTTAATGCTGAATTGAATCCATGTGAAACTGAAAAACTTTTGAAACAACTTAGGTTGTATAGAAAGGTAATAAGTTATACAATGGATGATATCAAAGGGATTAGCCCTTCTCTTTGTATGCACAGGATTACTATAGAAGATGAAAGTAGGCCCACAGTAGAACCACTTAGAAGATTAAATCCAAAAATACAAGAAGTGGTTAAAAAAGAAATTTTGAAATTGCTTGATGCTGGAGTCATATATCCTGTTGCTAGTAGTAAATGGGTAAGTCCTGTTCATGCGGTGCCTAAAAAGGAGGGAATAACTGTGATTGAAAATGATAAACATAACTTGATTCCTACTAGGATTGTCTCTGGTTGGCGTATGTGCATTGATTATAGAAAGTTAAATAGCGCCACGAAAAAAGATCATTTTCCTCTCCCTTTTATTGATCAGATGCTTGAAAGACTTGCGAAACACTCTTATTTCTGTTATTTGGATGGGTATTCAGGTTTTCATCAAATTCCCATTCATCCATCTAATCAAGAAAAGACTACCTTCACTTGCCCTTATGGGACTTATGCTTACAGACGTATGCCTTTTGGTCTGTGCAATGCACCTGCGACTTTTCAAAGGTGTATGCAAGCAATTTTTTCTGTTCTTATTGAAAATGTGATGGAAGTCTTTATGGATGATTTTTCAGTGCATGGTTTGGATTTTGATAATTGTTTAACAAATTTATGCTAAGTCTTGCAGCATTGTGAAGAGACCAATCTGGTCTTAAACTGGGAAAAATGCCATTTTATGGTAAGAGAAGACATAGTTCTTAGACACTTGGTGTCTGAGAGAGGTATAGAAGTTGATAAGGCTAAAGTGGAAGTGATTGAAAAATTACCCCCACCAACAAATGTGAAAGGTATTCGGAGTTTTCTTGGACATGCAGAGTTTTACCGTAGGTTCATTAAAGATTTCTCCAAGATCACAAAGCCTCTTACAACTCTTCTGGGTAAGGATGTGCCTTTCAATTTTGATTCATCTTGTATGGAAGCTTTTTACAGGATTAAGCAAGCTCTAATCTCTTCCCCCATCGTGCAACCACCTGATTGGAAACTCCCATTTGAGTTGATGTGCGATGCGAGTGATTACGCAGTGGGGGCTGTGTTGGGGCAACGAAAGGATAAAAAGCTCCATGTAATTCATTATGCCAGCCGGATGTTGGATGATGCTCAGGTAAATTATGCCACAACTAAAAAAGAATTGTTAGCCATTGTCTTTGCTTTTGATAAATTTAGATCTTACAAGGTAGGTTCACATGTTACTGTTTACACTGACCACTCTGCCATTAAGTATCTATTGAATAAAAAGGAAGCAAAGCCTAGGTTAATTAGGTGGATTCTAATATTGTAAGAATTTGACTTAGAAATTAAGGATAAAAAAGGTACTGAGAATCTGGTCGCTGACCACCTGTCTAGGTTGACATCCGAAAAAGAAGAAACAGATAATATTCCCATCAATGAATCTTTTCCGGATGAACAACTCTTGAGTCTTAGTATCCAACGTGTTCCTTGGTATGCTGATTTTGTAAATTTTCTTGCATGTGGTATCTTACCTCCTAATCTTAACTTCCAGCAAAGGAAAAAGTTTTTTGCAGATGTTAAACACTACTATTGGGATGAACCCCTTTTATTCAAGCAATGTGCAGATGGTTTGATTCGAAGGCGTGTTCCACAAGATGAGGTCCATGATATCCTGAACTATTGCCATTCTCTTTCCTGTGGAGGGCACATAAGCACCTCCAAGACAGCCGCTAAAATATTGCAAGCTGGGTTCTATTGGCCACATATTTTTAGGGATGTACGTAATTATGTTCTAACTTGTGATGCTTGCCAAAGAACAGGTAACATTGGTAAGAGACATGAAATGCCATTGAATACCATTTTAGAAGTTGAATTGTTTGATGTATGGGGTGTTGATTTTATGGGACCTTTTCCTTCCTCTTTTGGAAATCAGTTCATATTAGTGGCAGTTGACTATGTGTCAAAATGGGTGGAAGCCATTGCTTCACCCCATTCTGATGCTAAGACTGTTATTAAACTTTTCAAGAAAATAATATTTCCAAGGTTTGGGGTCCCAAAATGTGTTATAAGTGATGGAGGGTCTCATTTTATTGAGAAAACTTTTCAGACCCTTCTAAAGAAATATGGAGTTAGGCATAAGGTTGCTACACCTTATCACCCACAAACTAGTGGATAAGTTGAGGTATCCAATCGGGAAATTAAAAATATTCTTCTAAAAGTAGTGAATACATCACGTAAGGATTGGTCTATTAAGTTAGATGATTCCTTATGGGCGTATCGAACCGCATACAAAACTCCCATTGGAACCACACCTTTTAAGCTAGTATATGGGAAGCCCTGTCATTTACCTGTTGAGCTAGAATATAAATCTTTTTGGGCTGTTAAAACTCTTAACTTTGATCATAAGGCTGCAGGTGAACGTAGGTTGTTGGAATTAAATGAGCTTAAAGAACTCCGTCTAGATGCATACGAAAATGCCAGAATTTATAAAGAAAAAACCAAACAATGGCATGATCGTCACATCCAACGGAGAACATTTAATCCAGGTGATATGGTTTTACTGTTTAATTCCAGATTGAAGTTTTTTACAGGTAAACTGAGATCCCGATGGTCGGGACCATTCAAGGTAACAAAGGTCTTTCCCTTTGGAGCTGTCGAACTATGGAGCGAGAAATCTGGTACATTTAGGGTAAATGGACAGAGAGTAAAGCACTACTTGACAGGTCAACCAATACAACAAACAAGTGACTTGGATTTGTTTGATGCTCCTGATGAGTAAATCCAAACAGTGAGAAGTCTGGCTGAAGACTTAAAACTTAGCACTGATAGGGAGGTAACCCTATAAAAAGTTGTTTCATTTTGAGCTTTAAAAAAAAACAACTATGTCAAATACTGGTTTGGGGTTACTACAGGTAAGTTTTCTTATCCTTTTATCATCTATTTTAACATTGAGGACAATGTCAAATTCTGGTTTGGGGTGGTAGATAAGAAAACTTAACTATTTTGTTTACGTTGTGTGATTGTTATATTTTTTATGCATGTGTGTTTTCCTTGTTTTGTTTATAATCTTGTAATTTACCATGATTGCATGATAAATTTACTTTGAACACAAGGCTAAAGCATCTAAGGACCCCAAAATTTTGAATAAAATTATCAAAATTTGATTGTTTAAATGCCAAATCAATGTCTAAATGAACTTTGTGTGATTAAAATTTTCTTTGAAAAGACTTTCCATGGTTAGACTTGAGCCAAAATGGGTTATTTATCAAACAAATTTTCAAAACCCATATTTTCTTGATTGAGTGAATCTCATAGTCATTAATATTCTAGAACTTATTTTTCAACCGATTCAAAATGGTTTTTGATTGTATGTCTTAGGATGATAAAGGCACAATTAGGCCTTATTCTTAAGCCTCAGAAATTTTGCACAATTTGACCCCTAGTTGCCCCTTTTGAGCTTGAAAGTGAAAAATTTTCTTTGAAGCCTTTCATTGACTGATCTTCTCTTAATGGTAAAAAAGTTGGAAATTTAGTGGAGGAAAGAAATAAAAAAGGACTTAAGAAAAATATGGTATTGAATGCAAAGAAAAGCAAGAAAAAGAAAAGAAAATCAAAAGAATGATATTGAATGAATTCTAAAAAGTCCATAAAAGTTCAAAAATTTGCTCTGTTAAATTTATGATGGTAATTTAAATCATTCATGACTGTTAAAGCCCTTTTGTATTCCATTTTTCTTGAAATTCCTACCTTGACAATACAACCCATGGCCACATTACAACCTCTGAAAGACCTTTAGACTTTGACATACTTTCTATCTAAACTGTAGAGTTTCTGGTTTATTAACAAGCTTATGGTAATATTTTTTGACTATGATGATTTGAGTGATACACAAACTATGAAACACTAGAGTGAAATTGTGAGAAGAGTATCTTAAGTCTTGACATTGAAAATTGACTCACATAAGAAAATTTAATTTGGCATTTGAATAAACCTGTTTCTCTGCTTTGGGCTCTCTAGTTTACTGAGTTAAGTGTTTTTTGTATCTTATCATGTGAATATGGTAATTGCTTAAAGATAAGCAATGTTTTGGTTTGGGGTATTTTGATAAGTGTTTTATAACACAATAAATTAGATTTAGTTTGCTTAGGATTTTAATCATTATTCACTGTATTTCTTTAATTTTTGTGATTTTCGCTTTCTTTCCACTATATTCTACTTGGGTATTTTATTTTGCAGAAATTAATAAAATTAAGGAACAAGTACAAAGATAATCCAAGGGTCAATAACAAGAGAAAAATGACCATCAAGTGATAAAGAAACAAGAATAACAAGCCCTGGTGAAAAAAAGAGCAACAAAAGCATGAAAATAGGCTATTAGTGCGCTATCTATTAGTGCGGTTGTACCAGGAACCGCACTAATAGGGTGTGAATCAATTCACACATTATAAAAGTGCCAGGGAATGAATTTTTGAAGCATGAATCGATTCCCCCCTTGCATGAATCGATTCACATGTGAAAAATGGCCCAAAATTGCAAAAAAATGCATGAGGAATCGATTCCTCACTACATGAATCGATTCCTACATGCATGAATTGATTCCCCCTTTCATGAATCGATTCCCAGGCTATTTTTTATGTCGTGAATCGATTCCTCATGCCATGGATCGATTCATGATGCTGGGAATCGATTCCCACCTTTATGAATCGATTCACATACTGTTTTTTATAGAAAAATAGCCTGGAGGAATCGGTTCATCACTGAAATCATGCGTCGAAAATCATTGGAAACAACAAATAAGCAAATTGGAGACAGTTGGAAATCACATGCACCGAAAGTTTCCAACTTGCAACGCGTTTTCTTAGCTGGCTTTCTCCCTTCCTTCGCCTATAAAAGGAGAAGCAATCCAAGCAGAGAAGGCATCCAGTTCTTATTCATTCACTTCGTTCCTTTCTTTTCTTTTCCTTCGTTTTCTTCTCTGTTCCGTTTCTTTCTCTTTTTATTTTCTTTTTTTTATTTTATTTTGTGTAAGAGTTGTGAGGATTGTGAAATTGAGTGTTCCAATTTGTAATTGGTGGAGGAATATTGCAACAAGGAAATACAGTGGTAAAATTATTTTGAGCTTTTGGAGAAACCCGTAAGTCTTTATTTTTACCATGTCTTGTATGTTTTATTTTTCCATCGTGTGTATGAATTTGAATTATTTCATGAGTAACTAAATTAATTATCTTGGGATGAAGGGGGTGTGATAATATTTTGTGATAATGTTATTTTGACTTTGAATTAAATAAATTTCTGTTTTCTATTTAGTTCAAAAAATGCTCAATGCTCTTAGTGATTCCTAACAAGAACCTAAGTGATAAAACTGTATACTTGCGGGTATATTAGTAAGTTTAAGTAATTAATAGAATCGAGAGATTTATTGTTACTGAAAAGTTTTTAAACTAAGCCTAAGGTTTTGAAATACTTTTTGTGACCTCGGTAAAACCGTAAAAGTAATCAAAATCTTTTGGGGAATAAATAAGGGATTTTCACAAAATGATAATGGGCCTTTTCTAAGGATTAAGCAGCGCTTTCCATAGGTTAGGTACATTAATAGGATTTCAAGAGGAACATATTAATTAGCTTAAGGAAAATCCGCCTTGGAAAACTTAATTTGATTCTTATTTATAAAAAGTTAAAATTCATTAACATAAAATATTATCATACCCCCTTATCCCAAGATAATTAATTTAGTTACTCATGAAATAATTCAAATTTATACACATGATGGAAAAATAAAACATACAAGACATAGTAAAAATAAAGACTTACGGGTTTCTCCAAAAGCTCAAAATAATTTTACCACTATATTTCCTTGTTGCAATATTCCTCCACCAATTACAAATTGGAACACTCAATTTCACAATCCTCATAACTCTTACATAAAATAAAATAAAGAAAAAGAAAATAAAAGAAAAGAAACGGGACAGAGAGGAAAATGAAGGAAAAGAAAAGAAAGGAACGAAGTGAATGAATGAGAACTGGATGCCTTCTCTGCTTGGATTGCTTCTCCTTTTATATGCAAAGGAAGGGAGAAAGCCAGCTAAGAAAACACGTTGCAAGTTGGAAACTTTCGGTGCATGTGATTTCTAGCTGTTCCAGTTGTCTCCAATTTGCTTATTTGTTATTTCCAATGATTTTCGGTGCATGATTTCAGTGATGAATCGATTCCTCCAGGGTATTTTTCTATAAAAAACATGTGAATCGATTCATAAAGGTGGGAATTGATTCCCAGCATCATGAATCGATTCATGGCATGAGGAATCGATTCACGACATAAAAAATAGCCTGGGAATCGATTCATGAAAGGGGGAATCGATTCATGCATGTAGGAATCGATTCATGTAGTGAGGAATCGATTCCTCATGTATTTTTTTTGCAATTTTGGGCCGGCATTTTGACCCATTTGGGTCCTTTTAAAAAAATTTGTAGAATTGGGGTTGTTTTTTAAAGAATTAGTTGTTCGGGTGTGTTTGTGTCACTTCAATTTTCAATTTCCGCCAAGCACCAGACGAATTCGTTGTCTTCGTCAAGTGAGCAGGCGAATATGCCATCAATCGGACACGTGTCACTGTACCAGTAATTCGTCCATCCAAGAGACGAAATTGACTGGTCAATTTTGTCTGGTCACCAGCTAATTTTAGGACACATGGCCCCACATTTCATACCGACAGATGTGCCCCCTATCTCGTCGTATTGAAAGACGAATTTGAAGAAAATTCATCTGTTTGCCTTACGAAAAACTGTGTTTAAAATCCCCCACCGCTGCTGCTCACATACACGAGAAGGAGAACGAGGAACGCTTGCTCAGGAGAAGGAGAACGAGGAACGGTTGCTTGTTTTTGGTTATTGCTTTGTGGTTTATGCGTTTATTGTTAAGGTATGAAATTTTTAAAAAATATTTAGAGCATTTCTAATAAGTATCATGTTTGTGCGTTTGCTGTTTATTGTTAAGGAATGAAAATTTTAAAAATATTTAGAGCAGTTCTGATAAGTATTATATTAGTAATCTTTTAAATGTTGAAAATAATGTTGGTATGTCTGTATTTATGTAACTGTTTAATTAAGTTTTTAATGGAAATTAATATGAAGGCATTTCAAAGTTGGTGATTTAGAGGATTTTGAGGATGTCTTCTCCTATGGTTTTGTACACTAATGGTCAAAAATACGAAGGCCCGGAAGGATATACGTTTAATGGTGACAAGAAGTTAATGTATGTCCGGCGAGGTATAACTATTGACCAACTGAAAGAAAAAATAGTTGCTAAGTTGGAACTTGAAGATACTACAGTGATTACCCATTTGACTAGTAGGTTGATAATTGATAAAAGAAAAAATAAATTTGCAGCTTTTCAATTAACTGATGATGAAGAGATTGATGTTGCGTTGAGAATGGTAGAGTTATAAGTTAATGTGCTTGCGTTGGAGATATATGTTGATTTTGACCAAGTTGGATGTTCGTTGGTGGACACACAAGGTGCCCCCGTCAGAATACTTTTACTTTTAATTAATAGTTAGTACTAAAATATTTGTTTGTAATATTTTATTTTGTTTGTTGTGAAAGGTGATACTATTTCAGACGACGATGACCCTGATTTTAATGTTGATGATGAATATGAGAGTGTTGAGGATGATGGATCTGATGAGCAACATATCCCTAACTACAGTGATGTGGATACTGATGTTGAAGGGGACTTTGATTTCATCGTGGTTCGTAATGTGACTAATTTACCCGTGGGTGGTGTTCCATCAGGTTAGTAATATTAAGTTACATTCTGTGAGGGTAGTTGATATTTTTTTTCAACGTTGACAAACATTAGCGTTCACAGGAAATGCGGGTACACCATTTTGGACATCGTCACTACATTATACAAACATAAATTAGGATCACCGAGACGAAGAACAAAGACCACTTGAGTTAGACAACTCACCTGGGTGGCGGACTGGTGATGATTTGTATGTAGGACTTCAGTTTGCATCAAAGTCTGAGCTGCAAACTGCCTTGAAACAAAATGCCATGAAGAAACATCAAACGTACATTGTGGGTGAATCCAAATCAACACATTTAACAGTTAAATGTCTGAATCAAATGGATGGTTGTCCCTGGAGGATGCGAGCAATATTATCCAAAAAGACAAATACTTGGGTGGTTAGTAAGTGGGGCGGGTGTCACACTTGCGTCAACGTTGAACTGTCTCAAGACCATCCGAAGCTGGATTCTGACTTCATCTGCTCTTGTATACTAGGTATGTCTATGTTGTGTATATGTGTTTGTTGTGTTGTAAAGTTAAATGTTGATGGTTTGACATGTTACATTCAGGGATGGTGAATCAAGACCCATCAGTTTCCATCGCCATGATCCAGGAGAGGATACTAGGTGAATATGGGTTCAAAATCTCATATAGCAAAGCGTGGAAGGCAAAACAAAAGGAAATCATACGGGTATTTGGTGATTGGGATGAGTCTTATACTGTGTTACCGCGGTGGTTGTCTCGTATGTGTCAGGTTTCACCAGGTTCAGCATACCATCTCACAACATTTGACTACCACATCGGAGTTGAAGTTGATCCACGCTTTCAGACTTTCAAACGAGTGTTTTGGACATTTAAACAATGCGCCAATGCGTTTCCTTTTTACAAACCGATCCTCCAAGTGGATGGCACATTTCTGTATGGGAAATACAGACACACATTGTTGATTGCAACCACTCAAGATGGAAATAATAATGTACTACCGGTTGCCTTTGCAATAGTCGAAGGGGAAACTTTACAAGCCTGGTCATGGTTTTTGGCCCAAATTAGGATTCATGTGACTACCAAGACAGGCATTTGTTTAATATCCGATCGACATCAGAGCATAAAGTCTGCAATCTCAAATCCTCAAATAGGATGGCAACCCCCAAATACGTATCACGTCTTCTGCATAAGGCATATCGCCAGTAATTTTAACAACAAATTTAGGAACGCTTCACTTAAGCAACAATTGTTAAAGCTAGGTATGACACCCAACCAAAACTCTATTGTATGTTGTGGTATGTTGTAAAATAATTGGTAACTTTGCTTTTCTATAGGGTACACTGCAAGCAGGGAAGCATTTGATAGAAAGTTAATCAAATTTAGAGAGACAGGACGAGAGATTGCCCAATGGATTGATGGAATCCCCAAAGAACAATGGTGTTTGGCATACGAAGAAGAGGGGCGGAGATTTGGGCATATGACAACCAACCTTTCTGAGTGTGTCAACAAAATCCTAAAGGGCGCACGCAATATGCCAATCACAACATTAGTCAAGTGCACGTACGCCCGGATGGTTGAATACTTTGTTCGTCGTGGTGCGCATGCAAGATCTGAGTTTGGGGAGGGTATGCGGTACACAAAAAAGGTCATGGAACAAATAGGGAAAAATCAGGCGACTGCTTGTAGTCACCAGGTTCAACGGTTTGATGTACAAGGTCACAGGTTTGAAGTTGAGGAAAGATTCGACCCAGTAAAACAACGTGGTGGGAGAAAGTATACAGTGACATTGTCAACAAATCCGTGTTGTTCTTGTGGAAGCTTTAAGGCGTACCAGTTTCCTTGTTCGCATTTAATTACAGTGTGCCAGTTGGTAAGCATCGACTACTTTCAATTTATCCATCCGGTATATTCACAAGACAATATCATCAGTGCATACTCTAGCCAGTGGTACCCGATTGGTAACGACAATGACCTTCCTGTGACCGATGAGGTGTGGAAGCTAATCCCTGATCCATTAAGGGTGCGAGCAAAAGGTCGTCCCAAGGCCAGTCGGATTCGTAATGAAATGGATTGGGGTGACAGTCAATCAGGTACCAGTGTGTGCCAACGTTGTAAACAAACAGGTCATAACAGACATCTGTGCCCGCAATCTACGATCGGGTCCAGTAGCCAGTCACAAGTCGGTAACTAATGTATGTTTCGACAGTGTGTGCACAAAGGCGCATAATGAAGTGTAATAACATTAGTCAATTTTATTTAATAAGTTAAACAACACTAGCACTTCATTATAATAACATAATAACATAACAACATTCCAACATAACAACTATTAATAATAGTACAATAAAGAGTAGTACATTATCATAAACCCATCTCTACTGGTGACGTCTCCGATTAGGATCGGGGGAAAAGATGCATGGCCTAATCCAGTCCTTGGCCCCCCTCGGTGGGTTCCTGCGTTGTTGTGCTTCTTCTCTGTCATGTTTCTCACCCACATCCTCATCAGCCGCCAAGTTAACTGTGCTCGCACTCCCAAAAAGGTACATGTTTAAGTCCAAACCAGGGCCCAAATCATGTGACTGAGGTTCACCTCGATGCATCACCAATGATGCATTTGGTGTTACATAATCCATATTTAAGAACCTCATTGGTGATTGGAGTGGTGAAGGAGCATACCCACTACCCCCTGCAAAACCAGTAGCTCCTGTAAAACCACTGCCCCCTGCAGAACCACTAGCTCCTGCAAAACCACTGCCCCCTGCATAACCACTAAACCCTGTCATTCCACTGCCCCCCCCAAAACCACTGCACCCTGCATAAGTACTGCCTCCTGCTTGCCCAAATAATGGATCCATATTTTGGGTATAATACTGATACTCCTGGGAAAATCTCTGTGAAGGCCACTCATATGTTGATCTAAACCCCGACTCTAATTGAGATTGGGTTGGAACATAATACATTCCAGGTTCACGCGGAGGTATAGGCGGTAGGGTATATACTTGGTGATCTTCCTGTGTCCTCCCCCTCGGAATACCTTGTCGCTCATTTCTATTTCCAGGCATGTTAATTTCAAATGGCTCATTTGGCGGATCATGTTCACATGGAATTGCAGGACGTGCAGCCTCCAACACTCAACCCCCCTCGGACCACATTTGCATCACATTCATTGACTGCTGCCGTATCTGGTCAAACACAAGTGTAGGTGATTGGAAGGGCTGCTGTGCATCCTCTGTCGCAAGATAGTGGATGGTCTCAACTGCATCGACCTACATAATACAAAAAACACTGTTAGAAGCTTGAAGCTAAACCTTAGTAACCAATCAACAAAAGCTACATGTAAGAACTTACTGCGCGCCCAGTTAAAGCATGTTTTCTGATGATCCATCTACGCGTGTGGCTCTGGTACCAACACATATACTCAGAATTAACACTTAGTAAACCCTCAATGGGAGGGTTTGTACATACAAGCTGAAGGCGATTATCCCACATACTAATTAACGGAACGTACATCTGAGCCCAATCCTCACCAGGCTTCCCTCTTTGTGTGATGCCATGTAGATCATCTGGCTGACGAGGGGGAGACGGTATATGCTGTTGTATTCCAAACTGTCTCATCACCCGGTCTGGCTGATGCCACTCCACTATGTTGGTACACAACAAAGGTACCACCGCCCTCCATGAGTCTGAGCCTTGCAAACATATTTCAGGCAAACTCTATAAGACTTCATTACTATATGGGGTCCAGACAATCTGCATGAAATTTACCAATAATTAGTCAACATATTTAAATCATGAATTATAAAATTTTTAATAAACTTACATCAGTTCGACCCATCTGGTCAAATGCATGCCGATAGAAATCAAGATCTTGCCTAACAGCCTTGAACGTCTGACTCCCTAACCACCTACAGTGACTGTGCGTTAGAGACACATGAACCTAAATCTTAAAAAGTTAAACAACAATGTAAATTGCCCAATGGACTTTTTTACCTAGCACCATAAGGGGTTCCTGGAAGTCTGTCTAAAGGGGGGACATTTGGAGCAATACTAGGAAACCTGTCCCACGCCCACACATGAAGGAGTAGATGTAGACCACATATTGATGACCGATTATAATCCGTAGACTTACATAACTCACGGTACAAATAACTTAGTGTAGCAGAACCCCAGCTGTACTCGCCGCATGTATCAAGGTTTTCCAGTAACGGGAGATACTTCAAAGAGACCCTACTACTGGATTGATCAGAGAATATAACACCACCTATCAAACGTAGAATGTAGGCTCGGGTGTATCTCAACATCTGTAGTGGAGTCCCAAGTTGGTCATCAACAGTGGCAAAGTTATCCGAAAGCCACTTCATCTTTAAACAACTACAATGAAACGCATCATCTGGCGGATACAAACCAAATAAATTTTGCACTATTGCCTTCCAATCCCGATCAGATGTATCCGTTATCAATGGTCGACCATCTACTCGTAGCCCGACTTACACTGCCACATCCTGGAGGGTAATCGTGCATTCACCAGGTGGCATATGAAATGTATGTGTCTCCGGTCTCCACCTCTCCACAAGTGCAGAAACTAAAGCAGGCTCTACCTGAAAAAAATGTAGTTGAGCTATTCCAAGGAAACCAGCTCTTTGTAACAGTGGCACAATTTCTGCTGGAACAGAGCCTCTCCCGCCACGGAAAAGTAATGCACGCCTACATTTTAAAATTCTGTCTGGTTTCCCATTCCATATAGATTCGGATACATGTACATTTTGAAATTTCAGGAGAGATGAGTTTTCAGGCCCGAGGTTTACTTCAGTTGACATCCTCATAGATGAAGACGACGCGTCCATCCTACAAGACAATATTATCATAATCATATAATTATAAATATTCTAATTTTACAGTTATATTTTAATATAATTTACAATATTATAAATATATGATTTTTACAAACTATACCATTAATAAGATCAAGATTTTTACATGTATTATCACAATATCCTAAAATTATAGTCCGCCAAATATATTCTTTTTACAAGCCAACAATGTTAACAATTATATTTATTTTAAGGCATTATGAACAAAAATATCCATAAAAAAATCAAGTATCATTATTTTAACCTTCACACTAACATCAAATCACATTATGTACAATATATTATCACACTAACATATGTTATCAAAATATCAACAAATAATACTATCAAAATATATTAATTTAACAAAAACATTGGTGTTAAAAAAATTTATTTTTTATTTTATTGAATAAAACCTTGTAGATAACATTTTAACACACTACTACATTGCCCCAAAAAAAAGATCAATATTTTGAAATAAACAATTATTTATCTTCACTATTATCATTGTTTTGTGTTATTAACAACATGTAATTATTCATATGAATAAAAATATATAACCACAATAAATAATGTAATAAAACATACATTATTACAAAAATTAACTCTATTTCAAAATAAATTTTAACAACACATCAACCAAAAAACTAAAAACTGGTTCAAGTAAGAAGAACTTACCTTTCAAAATGCTAAAATTCTTCCAAAGGGACCATATGCTTGCTGGTGGAAGAAGTAGTAAGAAGCACTGGAAGCAGTGAATGCAAGAAAGTTACCAACTGGAAGCAAGAAAGTTTACCGGGTGGACCACATTATAAACGTCTGATTTCGTCCATTCATGGGACGGATTGCTCCCCATTTTCATCCAGCAATCGGACGAATTCTGGCACATTTCCGCCAACCGAGGGGATGAATTCTGGCCTATTCTGCCACCTGATGCACTCCCCTTCCAATGGGATGAATTCTGGTGAATTCGTCCTTCAACACACCGACTCCAGGCCTGCTCCTCTGCAGCTGACAGACTTCAGTCAATTTCGTCTGATCCCTGTGCGATTTCTTGGTCTCTTTCTCGCTTTTTCAGAGGGATCTCTGCATGTTTGCCACATGGCAAGCATGCAGGATTTCATCCTCCCCTCCAATGATTTGTAATTTTGATGGGACATAAAGGCACCCAGACAGCCAAATAGTTTTAAAACACACCCATTTCCATAATTATTTTTAAAAACAAGCCTAAATAGGCAAAAATCCCATTTTGGGCCATTTTTCACGTGTGAATCGATTCATGCAAGGGGCAATTGATTCATGCTTCAAAAATTCATTCCCTGGCACTTTTATATTGTGTGAATCGATTCACACCCTATTAGTGCGGTTCCTGTTACAACCGCACTAATAGGTAGCGCACTAATAGCCCATTTTCATGCTTTTGTTGCTCTTTTTTTCACCAGGGCTTGTTCTTCTTGTTTCTTTATCACTTGATGATCGTTTTTCTCTTGTTATTGACCCTTGTATTATCTTTGTACTTGTTCCTTAATTTTATTAATTTCTGCAAAATAAAATACCCAAGTAGAATATAGTGGAAAGAAAGCGAAAATCACAAAGATTAAGGAAATACAGTGCATAATGATTAAAATCCTAAGCAAACTAAATCTAATTTATTGTGTTATAAAACACTTATCAAGGGAAATAATGAGGTTACATTTATTTGCGTGTGAATCTTGTTCATGAGTATGTACTGGCATAGTGGTGAGCTTGAGCCTTTAAGTACCAATAGGGAAAGGGTTCAAACCCAACTTCCCTTTTTTCATGTGTTTCTTTTTTAAAAAATAAAACTGATACTTATATGCTTGTTATCACCCATCTATTTGCTTTCTTAACAATGTAACTGTGATGGCCTCTTTTTTCTTGCGTTTTTTTATTTGATGGAAGAATCTTGTATTATTCTTTATCTGTTTTGGTTTTTGATAGCAAATCATTGTTGTATTGATGGCAAAGGTTGAGTGTTAAGTACTAAAATAGTTAGGTTCAAGCTTCTATTTTCTAAGTTTTTCTTTTACCTTTTCATTTACATTTTTTACTTTTTATTTTGTTCCTTTTTTAATCTCCCTTTTATATTGTTGATAAGCTCTTTTTTTTAAAAAAAAATTAGTTTAGTTTAACTTCTTTCTTTATTTTATCTTATTTATAATTGATGTAAACATGAAAATATGTTTTCTTATAAGTATGTTAATTCATATTCTTTGTTGACTATCCTAAAAAACTAAAAAATATATCTTCAATTTAATCTTGAAGTTTTTTAGATTTTTTGCTCAGAATAAAATCACTATTTTCATTAAATAAATTATGCAATGATCTTATAACGATGTCGTACAAATACTTTGTCTACATCGATTTTATAAGATCGAAAAGAGTGATACACGTGTGGAATACTTCGTCTTATATTCATCTCTCGCATAAAACTCTTTTTATTAAAATTCCTAAAAATGCAATAAAGTCCCTTTTCAAAACACATAAAAGTTCAAAAGTATATTTTCTTTAAATCAAAATCAAAGTTTTAAAAAATAAAAAAATTGTTTTTTTAATATACCCAAAAATAATTTTCAAACAAGAACTACGTAACCCTAATTTCTTAATACGCTTAAGAATACGAAGGAGCAGGAGTAATTCCTGTCGGGACCACTTTCATTTTACTAACTTTTGTGTGTCTGTTTCACCTCGATTAATTTCATATTATTTACTCTTAACCCTGTTTTATCACGAGAAGGTTAATTTAGACGAGATGTCTTGTTAATCTTTTCATCTTTTCAAAATTTCAACCTGTTGTTATTTGTTAAATAATAATATTTTTTTAAAAAAAGGGATTAATTTAGACGAGATGTCTTGTTAATCTTCTCGTATTTTCAATATATTCCATTTAATAATATCTCTCATAAAAAGGGTTAATTTGAACGGGACGTCTTGTTAATCTTTTGTTTTATTTAATCAACTTTATTTTACCTCATCCCATTTAACTTCATTTTAATCTTTAAATTTTAAGCTTTACTTTCACTCTATTTTACTATTTCTTATTGTCACTGATTTTTCAAGTTTCTTATTGTCACTGTTTAGTCAAGTTTCTTATTGTCACCATTTTGTCAAGTTTCTTATTGTGACCGTTTTGTCAAGTTTCTTACTGTCACTATTTAGTCAATTCCCTTACTGTCACTGTTTAGTCAATTCCCTTACTGTCACTGTTTAGTCAAGTTGTTCGATTTAAGATTAATTTGGACGAGACGTCTTGTTAACCTTATTTTGAAATTTCATCGTCTATTTTGTCTGTTCTTTTTGTGAAGAAGTTAAAATAATTTCCGGGCTATTTTGACGTATGCGCTATCACTTTGAGGTAACCATTTTACAACGAACAGTGTGAGGTGCTAATACCTTCCTCACCTGTAATTCAACTCCCGAACTTAGGATCTCACTTTTATGACCAGTGTTGTTAAAAAATGTTTTTTTCCCAGTATTTACCTTAAAAAATATTGGTGGCGACTCTCTGTTTTCTTTGTTCTTACTGTTGTCTATTTTCTTTCGAAAGGATTTTGAACCCCCTTGTCTGTTTTTGATTTCTTTTCGAAAGGATTTTGATTTGATTTAAAATTCTTTTTAGGGTCGGTCATCCCGTGCGATCCCGGTCGTGACACTATGTGTAATGAGGTATGACATGAAATGGCATCTATGAATGGGAAAAGGGATAGAATCTTCAAAGGTATATATCTTTCATTAGGTGATTTATTTGAGGTAATCAAAATAAGGGCTTAATCTTGGTTAAGAGTGAGACTTCATGGTTGTTTGGTTGGCCTAGATTTGACCAACAAAAAAAAAGATATTCAACAAAGTTTTGACTATCTTGAACAATGTAAATGATCAATATTAATCATTAAAATTTTTCATTTTCCCAACTGATTACCAAACAGGTACTTAAAGGTTTTATGCATTTGTTATTTTAATGGGGGAAATCCCCTTTAATATTTATTTGATTGTGATGGTAATATTCATGCGGTGACATAAATGTAATAGGAATTTTGTTTTGATGGGTTTGGATACTCATTATACCTACTTAATAATGTTTTTTATTTGCTCATAAAAAAATGTTAAAATTCAGAGTAGATACAGATTATTGAAACTTAACTTATAATTTCTATTTGAATAGCAAGTAATATATTATCATTAGAGTTTTGTTACCCATGCTCATGCCTCAAACTAAATAGGCTATATCAAATAAATCAATCAAAGGGGATACTTTTATCTAAGTTTGTCCCCATTGTATATAATCGTATTAAGATTAAGGATGAATGCTGATTAAGATCGGTGTGATAGTATAAATTTGGTTAGTTAGGTAATTTCGGATTCGAGTATGATTGTAATTTGTCCAACCTCTAACATGCATCATCGGCCGGGGTCCAAAATCTATAAATGGACTGCATTTTCAATAAATATAGCTAACACTAACAGCAATATATACCAAAAAGGATATTTCAGAGAACCCCACATTTCATTGCTACCATTCCGTCATCTGAGACTGAGTTAGTCGATATCTCACTCACATTCCCCACAAAAAGCACCTGCACTACCCATAAATGCCTCACTTCTAAGGACAACGCTATACCAAATCCAAACAAAAGCCAATCTCCACAGTAGCAGTACAATATTCGTTTAAATATATAAACTAAAAATAAAAATATCATTAATAAATTTAAATTTTTAAATAAAAATGAGTTTCACGTATAATATTCCTTAACTTTTATTAAATTTTAACAGTAAAAAAATGACTAATAATTACTGTCGGAAATCCGTAGTAAAAATAAAATAATTTCATACTAATTAATTCACATGTTCCACAGTAAATTTTTCTCTTTTAAAATAATAATTAATTATTAATTAAAAAGAAAGGATTAAAATCATAATTAATATGGGAATGTGTTTGATATAATTAAGGAGTTTGGAGAGAGAGAAGGGAAGTAGTGATGGAGATGGAAGTGATAGATCTCTCAACGTATCTGTGGAATAGTTCGGGCGAGGTGATGAGTGGTGTGTGTAGTGAGGTTAGCCGGAGCTTGAGGGAGAAGGAGCAGTTTTGGTGAGAGACCCTCGCTGCAGCGTTGAAGACAATGATGGCTTTGTGAATATCATACAAACTTACTTCTCTAGCCCTCACCCCTTTAAGCTCCTCCACCAGAGGCCTCATTTCCATTACCAGGTATATATTATCATCACTCAAATTTCATATCACAGCTAAAGTTAAAACTTGAATTAGAATAACTCCTTCCCGTTGATAAGAATGGAAATAGGGTTTCGAATCAAAGATTTATTTAATTAAATAAGTTAACTTTAGGTTTTGAAAAATTCATTTTGATTTGTTAGATTGGGCTTTTTAAATTATTGTATATAATTATATAAAAATATAATTTGAAATATATTATAATTTATAAATATATATATATATATGATATTTTTTATGAATGATACTTTATTAAATTAAATTTTGTTAAAATCATTTTTAATATGAAAAATTGGTGATTAAATCTATATTGTATTTAGGTTAATAGGTTTATAGAGACAAATCGATTTATTTAAAATAGATTCATTAGTTTATTTAATATTTACATTTTCATTAACAATAACTAAAATTAGGTTTTTATATAAATTCTCAAATTAAAATAGACTTTTAAATATAGGGAGATCCAAATCCTATGTAAAGCTTAAGTTGAGTCGACATATTCTCGTCTATGCTAGTGGATATACTAGCTCAGAGATTACACTAAGTCCATGTATTTGACTACAAAGTAATTAGGACAAACCGGTTGTCCCCGAGAAAAGATATTCATTAAACTGGGAAAATATAGAATGAGAAGCATCAGATGAGAATAGGTGATAACATTATATGGAACATCCTCCATTCAATATCTATCACTATCCTTTAAAAAAAAAAAATAAGCTGGTGGCTCAAAAAGTTTAACCCCGGGATAAACCATATATGCACATATAATATAATCATAACTTTGCTGATCAAAAAAATAAATAAATCATAACTTGTTACTTAATATGACGCGTACAAATATTTGTAAATACGTGTGAAGTGTAAAAATATGAATTCAAAAATTATTTGAATAAAAAAACGTATTAAAGTACAAAATTTACAAGCATTGGAATTTGTAGTTTATAAAATGTTTAAGATTAATTTAATTTGGAAAATACTATTTTATTAATGATTTATAAATACTCATTATATTTATACTTAAGTTCATTACAGGAAATTTGAGTATTACTTCAAAGAGTTACAAATTCGTAAGACATGTGAACTATACCAGAGAATTAATTATTATCAGCGTTGCTATATAAATTTGCAATAAATGAAATATTTTTCTATTCTTACGCGTGGCTTTTAAAAAAAAGTAAACTATCAATTGTCTAACAAAAAAAAAATCATCAGCTCAGTCTTTCAAATTTTGATTATGGCTATCAAATTGGTCATCTGATGGTCAATTTGACTATCATACTAAATCATTTCTTAATAGTCTAAATAGTTTTTGCTAACGGTTTTAACTATAATAGCTGTTAATTAAGAAAGTCTAATGATCAGTATATGATAATAAAAATTTGATTTTTGAAGACGTAAGTTGATGTTTACTCTATGTTTGGAGTACTACATTAATAGTTTATTCTTTTCTTTTAATATTAGTTTTTAAATTTATTATTGGAATATACGGGATATGTGATTTCCATAAAAAAATGATTATACTATAAAAAAAAGTTTTAGCAAGCCCAAAACCCAAACGCAAACAATTGTGTTGACGTCAAAGTAAACATTATAAGAGGCTGTATGGTGGAGGAGTTGCGTTAACGCAACAGAGTTTGTGGGAAGGAGAAAGTTGATCCTATGGTTCAATAGAGTTTTGGCTGTTTTTAATGACATGAAAAATCAATATTAACTTTTAGATTTTTTTCATTTCCCTACCTGCAAATCAAACATCCCCTAAACCATATTGACGCAACAATTGTGTCTGTTTTGTTGATATCGGCTGGCCTCCACTTGGCCAACCTTAATCTTTGGTGACATTTTTTTTATAATGATCCCTTCTTCATATCAGGCATGGTTGATGTTAAAGTGAAGTTGGTTGTTAGACCTAAGTCTATTAAGAGACTTATAAAACAGACTAATAAATAATACAACAGATTTGTAATAGACTAAAACTTTGACAAGAAATTTAACTTTAATAGTCTACGCTAAAAATAAATTTTTAAATTTAAATTGACTTTGGCTATGACCGACGATAGCATTTAAAAAGAGGAAACTATTTTAACAAAAACCTATTCAATTAGAAGTGTTCATGTTTATTACTTTGGTAGTTTGGTACACATCATATTTTTGGTAAAGTGTGTTTGTGACTTTGTTTCCTTGATAGTAAGAAACGGTGGGTGTCATGTTACAGGTTGGGGTAACACCCGAAGGAGTAGAAGTTCCAAGAAGCTTGGTTGACAAAGAAATGCAAGAGAAAATGAAAGCAATGGCTAAAGAGTACCAGCCACACACTCCTGTTGGGCCTGATCTCAAATGGAGATACTTTTGGAGAATTGTTCCTCGCCCATCTAACACCCGTTTTCAGGTTCTCATAATTGCTTTTTTCTTGGAGACATATGTTTTGTTTGGCAATATAGTTTCATCATGATGTTATGTTCATCTCAATTGTACAGAAACTCATTGCTGAGCCAGTAATACCTGAAGGTTTCCCTGAGTGGAAAGAAACTATGGATTCCTGGGGACACAAAATGATGGCTGCACTTGAAGTTAGCTATTTGTTTTTTTTCCTATGCAATTTCTAATATGCATGGTCTAATCTTGCATATTTCTTGATTTTTACTTTGGTGGTTGCTGAAATGGCTGCTATTGGATTTGGTCTTCCAAAGGATGCATTCACTTCTCTTATGAATCAGGTGAGCAAAACAATTATTTCCTGTTGATTAGCAAATTTTGACACGGAAAACTACACTTACATTCCCTTTTTTAAAAAAATGGTATTTTTTTTACATTAGTTTGACTTCTTTTCCCTTGTATTACTATATACAAAATTAGGAGAGGTCAATTAGTAACTACCGATAGAAGGTAAAGAAAATGAGAACCGACAATATGTTGACTTTATTTTGGTGTTAGATATTGATTTGTCCAATAGAAGAGGTAGAAATGTCTGGTATGTATTCTTTAATGTAGTGATAAATATTAATATGTTTTTGAGGTGTAAAATTAAGTAAATGGACTGAGTTATTTGTAAATATTTAAGGTACTAGTTAAAATTTAAGAAAGGTGTGCCACTTTAAACACCTTTGATGTCTAAAGAAGTAAATATTAAAATAAATTGTTGATATCAACTAAATAAGTATTAAATGAAGAAAGAATATACTTAAGCATTTATGAAGTGATACAAAGGTAATAATAAGTATGTTAGGTGTCTTTTCTAAAGTTGACGTGACACTCATATCCAAATCTATCTAAGGGATTTGACATCTCCTTAGTCTTGACAATGTCGTTGTAAGGTAACTTGTCATGATAAGGGACATGCATGCATGTTGAGATTAAAGGAAAATGGGTATATCAATCTTGACCAACATGTCTCTCACCAATATATATGAATTAGATGTAAAAATGATTTCTCTCTTACATTTCTAAGAAAGAAATACTGATATATTCTAAGAAAAAATATCTATTTTCTTATTTTGCCATAAACAAAATAATCTATAATTTCATTTTTGTACTCTTTTTTACAATATTTTCTTACTCTTAACTTGTTTTCCATCAATTTTGTTATCACACTTTTCACATTGTACATCTACCATTGAGATTAATGTGGACACATTTTCAACCATGTTTGTATGTTTTCAAATTATTTCTAATATAACATGCTTTTCTTTCCAATTTTAAAACAAACAACTCATTCGTGTGACATTGGATCATGGAGATAGATTTTAATTGATGATTAAGAAAAGGGTACAAGGACACTTTATACAAATTTATCTAATTAATTATATCAATGTTCAAAAAATCAGATCGAACTAGCTAGTTCCATTGGAAAATCAGTAAATCAGTCGGGTGACCATCTAACTAACCTAGTGCAAAAAATTGGTTAAACCTGTCTTGAATTGGTGAAAACTGTGGTATGAATTGGTCCTATATTAATCAATGAAATTCATATATAAAATATTTAATTCTCATATTTTTAATAAATGAAATTCATATATAAAATTGTATAAATTATTATTTAATTATGTTTTACAAATTATCTTCCTATAAAACATGTAATATGATTCATTTATATTAACTTAAAATGATTTTCATCCTAATTTTTTATAATTTCATATAAATTTATTATAAATATATCATATAATATTAAAAATATTTATTTATTTATTTTTCACTGGTTCAATCTTGATTTAACCATGGTTGGATCATTAAACCTTGACCTGGTGTCTTCATCGTTTTAATCATCAATTTGATCAACACTGGATTATATAGCTGAAACTAGGGGTGTTCACAGTCCAGATCGGTTCAGTTTTTATTTTATATAACATCATCCAATCCAATCACATTATTAAATTGTAGTTTGGTTCGGTTCGGTTACAATGCATAATGACATTCGATCAAATGCAATTCAGATTGGATCGATTTGTTCGGTTTATACTAATTATACATTTAGTAAAATCAAGTATGAAACATGTAATTTCAACTTAATAAAATGAAGAATAACTACTTCAAAAACATAATTATTACTCCAAAAAAATTTAGCATAATAAAAAAACATAAATTAGTGCCTAGGACCTTTTAAGTCTCACTTTAAGCTTAAGTAATATATGTAATTGAGTAAGGTAATATAAATATAGGAATTAATATACTGAAGATTATGGTTCAATTGAGCTCGAATCAGTTTTCAGAGATAGATTCAAAATTCAATTTGAACCGCACAAATAATGCAATTTCAGTTTGATGAGTTTTCGGTTATTTTGAATTGATTGGGTGGTTTTGTTCGGTCTAGATCAGATGATATGCACCCCTATAGTTTTCAAGAGTATAGTTTTGTTTGGTCCAGTTTCAGTTATTTTGGATCAGGTATTCATCATTTAATTCAAATCGAACAAAACTGCTCAACAGATTCAAAATAACTGATCAAACCAAAATCGATGTGTGTAGTTCGGATCGGATTTCAGTACCTATGAAAAACAAACCGACCGCAATCTTCAATATATTATCCCTATATATATTTATATTACCTTATTAAATTACATAGATTACTTAAATTTAAAATGAGTCTTAAAAGACTATTGATTTGTGCTTTTCTTGTAATGCTGGAATTTTTTAGAATAGTAATTATCTTTTTAAAATAATTATTTTTTATTTTATTAAGTTGAAATTATATATTTTATACTTAATTTTATAAAAAAATATAATTAATATAAAAAAATCCAATTTACACCCACTGCTTGAAATTACGCATTTTCAATTTGGAACAAAGGTCCCTAGTTTGTGTGGCTGTGATTTACTGTAACGAGTTGCTTGTATGCTTTGTTTTATGTGTCATGTTAACCGATCAGTCCTTCCGATAACGTTTTTGATTACATATATCAAAATAGTGGTCATCCCACTGTCCATGATTCAGCTATCCAGAATTTTAGGGATGGCTTTTTTGCAGTGCAATTTGGGATTAACTATGTTCCAACCTTGATATGCGCA
Organism: Clitoria ternatea; assembly: GCA_037962975.1. Lineage (NCBI taxonomy): Eukaryota > Viridiplantae > Streptophyta > Magnoliopsida > Fabales > Fabaceae > Clitoria > Clitoria ternatea. The sequence goes on along the minus strand of CM075669.1, from coordinate 48,206,993 downwards.
TAGAACATGAGCAGAAACCGCAAAATGCTTACGAAAACTGAAAGAAAACCTATCCAATATATTATCATTATGCTAGATATGCTAGATTCTATACAATATTTTGAGGTTGAGTTTGACTATGCTTCTCAGAGCTCAAAATTGAAACTGAGGTTGATGAAGTTATCCGTTTAAACATAACATACTTCTGTTTAAATTAAGTTAACCGTTTAAATTAAGTTATTTGTTTAAATTTAACAAATTTAATTTGTTTAGATTAAGTTATCTATTTAAATTTAACCAACTCAATCCGTTTAGATTAAGTTATCCGTTTAAATTAAGGGTAACTTTAGTTACATCGCGTAAATGATCAGTTTAAATTTAACATACCTGATTTGTTGAAATTTAGTGATCTGTTTAGATTAAGGAAAAATAAAAATAAAAATATCATATTTTATTAAATTAAAGAGGGATAACAATCATATAATTGTGAAAATAAAAATAATCATATTTTTTTAAGTTATATAAAAAAATATATTTACTTTAAAAAATAATCTAATTTGATATAATATCATTTAATTTGTTAAAAAACAATTTTATTTGTTTAAAAAATAATAGGGTGTTCTTAAAAAAATTTCTAATTTGTTAAAAAAATAATCCAATTATCATAATATTATATAAATATAAATATATATATATATATATATATATATAAATTTTGATATAATATCTATTTATATTATTAATATATATACATATTTAATATATTTTTTACTAATACCCATTTTGGTAATTTCCCATCAAACCACCATTTAGTCAACCCAACTTTTTCTCCAACCAAACACAATCACTACTTCTCAACCCACTTTTACCTAACCCAACTTTTATACAATCAAACACAACTCCGTTTATAAAACCCCAGTTTTCTCAACCTCAGTTTACAAAACCCCTCAACCAGGTTACCTCAACGGGGTAACCAAACGGACCCTAAATCAGTCAAAATTATAATTTTTTATTAAGAATGAATGCATTTATTACACCTTTTTTTATGGAATCATTACATTCACTCTGTTCAAAATCAGAAGTTACTATTTTGAGCCAAAACCCTTATTTATAAACTTCTTTAGTAGTTTGATAGTTTTGACCGGTTAAAATTAAACATGTATGCAACAAGCCGGAGACACATGCATTCTTAATAACACCACTATCATATGGATAATTTACTTGTGGTATTAGATACACAGCAGAATTTTTTCTACAGTAAAGGAAAACACTAGTTACTTTGATAGCACTTATAATTGGTTAATTACCTGTATTTTCTTGTGATTGTGTAATATATTTTGTCTGTTATGTCATGCTTTAGGGACCACATCTGTTAGCTCCAACTGGGAGTAATCTCCAAAAATATGGGCAGGAGGGAACTGTTCTTGCAGGATATCACTATGACCTTAATTTCCTAACAATTCATGGAAGAAGTACATTTCCTGGTTTAAACATATGGTTGAGAAATGGACAAAAAGTTGAAGCTAAGGTTCCAGTTGGATGTCTTCTTATTCAGACTGGAAAGCAGGTAATTTGAAATTACCAGAATTTGTTGATCTTTCATCAGAAGGAAGTCAATGTTTATATTGTTGTTTGAAACATGTAACTGATTCCTTGGCCTCTCATATTTCTTGCCTTCCTGACGAAAGACCTTACAATTATCAATCTTCTACTTTTGTATGTTGTCTCAAAAGCCTTAAAGTCAAAAAAGACATAAAATTGTATGAAATACAAACTAATTTAAAATTGCATGATTGGAAAACCCATACAATGGGGTGGTATTTATATGGAGACTGACACTAAAATGACAGCAAAGTAATGTAAATGCAATGTGAATATGATCTTGTTTTTACAGATAGCATATATATATGGGTGGTGATTTGTATTTAATGGTAGTAAAATTTTCCGAAGTTACTTCTGCTTGTGTTTCTTAGGCTTGGATCACTTGTCCTGTTTTCTTGATCTGTTTATCAATCTTACCTGTCTAATAACATTCTTGTGTATTTATCCTACATACCTGTCAGGCATTAGACATTGTTTATTTCAATTTGATATATACAGTGGGCTCTAATTTCATTTTCATTGTCATTGAGACCCAAGTCTACAAAATTTAACAGCCATCTGTGATAAATGGGGCAAATCTCCATTTTAGCCCTAATTTTAGTCAATTTAGGGGTGGTATGGTTTCTATTTTTATTTTTTTTAATTTTAATTACAAAATTATTATTTTATTTTCTGATTTTAAAAACTTATAAAAGAAATACTAAAAATATTTTTTTTCAGTTTTTATTGTTACTTGTAAAAACTTTAAAAATAGAAAATAATATGAGTGTTGTAATTAAAATTCAACATTCTAACTATAAAATTATTAGTTATCATTATTTAACATTTTCTCAAAAGATAATTATTGGTGCTTTAAAATTTTAAGTCAAAAGTTAAATTGGAATAAGATTTATGATCGGAACAGTTTAATATTAACTAGGGAGTAGTTTTTTTTTTTATAAAAGGGATTGAATTGAATGAATGTCATTTTAGAAAGTAAGACAAAAGTGATCTGCTGAAATTTGAAGAACTGGAATGAGGGTTGCTCATTATAAACATCATTGACTCTAGTCATTATATTGCCATTGTTCTTATAAGTGATTTGCTTTTGTTGTTTTAAAATACAGATAGAGTGGTTAACTGGAGGCGACTGCATGGCAAGCATGCATGAATTAGTGGTAACAAACAAGACAATTGATGCAATCAATGTAGCAAAAGAGCAGAAACGTAGCTTATGGAGAGTCTCCTCAACTGTGAGTCAGAACATAAACATGGCCTTTTGTTACAAGGAAAAAAAGAGGATAATGAAATTGACATGTATCTGTGTTGTATTGATATTGATTGGTAACATTGGTCTCTGTCACACGCAGTTGTTTGCACACATAGGATCAGATGTGGTTCTGAAGCCATCGGGACATTTTATAGAATCGCCACTAGCATGCAAATATCCACCTATCTATGCAGGAGACTATGTTGAAGAAGAGCTTGCAGTCATCAATGTCAAAGGAAAGATATGACAGCCTTTATCGGTTCTGTAATAAAAAGTTGGACTTATCTACGTATTTCATGTTGGTAAATGTTTATTGCATATATTTAATCCCTATTTGTTTTTGATTTTTTAATACCTAGTCTTTATTATCTTGGACATGTTTGGATTTCGTAAATGTTACTAGAGGTCTTTTGATAATAGACTACGAAGGAGGGACACATCTCTTGTTTGAAGTGTTAGGGCATTGAAAACATTATCAATACTAACACTTATCTTTGTTATTAGTGGTCTTTTGGTAATAAACTATATGGTTGTCAAAATCAGACCGGACTGACCGGTCGAATCGGGAATTGGAGTCCTAACCGATCTAGATGTGTGAAAAAATGGGTCTCGTATTAAACCGGTCAAAAACCAGGAAAACCGGTTTTCACTGAGTCACTTAATTCAATTTATTTAAAAAGAAATGACATCTTTTTTACGATAGTTGGTGTGTATTATTTTGAACCTTTTTTACTATGTGATGTTTAAATTTTAATGCACTTTTGAAGTTTTTTATGACTATTATATTATTTTGGTCTAATTAATTAATATTAAATATATAAAATAATAATATTAATAATTTATTATTACCAGTTGGACCACTATTTAACTAGTGACTCTTGAACCGGTGCCTTCATCGGTTCAATAACCGGTCCAGTTCTAAAAACATTGATAAACATCCCAACATGAGTTTTATAGAACAAATCCACTCAACAATGCCTATGGCACTATGATATAAGTATTTTTTTTCTTTGCTTAACCTCTTTAGGCTAATTTACAATAACAAGTAATCTTTCTTAGACTTAACTTCTCCAAGCTAACAAACAACAAGTTTCTTCAAGCTCTATAACATATAGCAGTATAAAAGAAAGATTTGGTCCTAAGTCTTACAAGCATGTCTCTAAGGAACTGAGCTTATGATTAACTGAATGATAAGTTCAAAATATGAAAGAAAGAAAGCTCTTTAAAATTGTTGTTTACGACAAATTATCAAGGTATGAAAAATAGCTTATTAAGCTCTTTGAATCTGGCTTTGATTGCAGAAGGAAGACTTGTGTTTCTTGTATATTTCTCTATTTCAGCAACTTGTAACAAAGGGCAACTTTTCTTTATATAGGCCTTTGAAAAAAGTTGTTGAGATAAAGAGAGAGAGAGAGGAGAGTTGATCTACTTGAAAAGTACGTAGGGCCACTTTGGACAACTTGAACCAAGTAGTGGCAGGTGCAACTTAATGATTGTCTAATCATATGAAGTTCTAATACTTTCGTATTTTTTCCATATTGGTGAAACTGACAACAAGAGGTTTTAGCTTAGCCAACTTTTTTAAAAGCTTTAAGAGAACGTTTTTGAAATGGCTAAAAACTTCATGTGAATCTTCAAAACCTTAACTTGAGATGACTTAGGATGATTCTTCATCCTTTTGATCTTGTGTATCTGAGAAAATATCTTTTTCAAATGATCATCAATCTTTAGACATTCTTTAGTCAGTTTGTTTATTTAGCTTTAGACAATCATCAGTTAACCATCAGTCAACTTGTTTATTTAGCTTCAGACAATATTTTTGTAAACAAAACTTAAATAGTCATGAAACATTATAATTTCAAATAGTTTAGTGTTTGTATCATAAATCAAAACAATTAAGGGGTCCATAGAACCCCATATGTTCTTTTATGGACTTAACAGACATCTCTACATAAATGTATATATCACAAGGACATCATGGGGGCAACCTAAACTAAAGCCCAAGCCTAAGAGGAGGTCCAAGTCAAACTATAGAAGAAGCCAATTTTTCATTACAAGGCATAAATGGGCCCATGGCAGGAGCAAGAGCTAAGAAGACTTAATTATCAAATTTGAGTTTGGAAAACTTCGTTTAATTTTAAAAACAATATTTTTAGGATCAAATCTGAGTTTGGAAGACTTCTTTATTTTTAAAACAATATTTATAGGAGCCTTTTTAGTTTATTTTCTATTGTATTTATGTTATAAAAATATAGAAATAGTCAAGATAGGATTAGAAGTCCAAGACCTCAAAGATTGAGTTTGCTTATTAACTACGAAGTCAACTAATTCTTGTTGTTCTAAAGAGATTTTGTTTTACTTTTATTTATTTTTAAATGAAGCAAACTCATAAAGTAAAAAATTGTATTTAACTTTAAGAGATCAGAGGAGTAAATAGTTTTTGAAATTATTCAAAAAAGTTTAGGGTTGTGAAAAGTTTCTCTCTTAAGTTCTTGATTGAACCATTTTCAATCTTATCAAGAATTTTCAATTCTTGTAGTGATTCTCTTAGACTTTTCAATCTTTAATTGATTCTATCAATAATCTTTTCCCTTTTTCATTTTCCTATCTCGATTTGTGTTTTGTACATTTCTGCCTCTAGATAGATCCAGTTCCAGCAAAAGGATTCATATCATATATTGTACATTAAAATAATTTTTCTAAACATGAAAATATATGAATCCGATGAAAATATATGAATCCGATATATTTTCATGTTTAGAAAAATTATTTTAATGTACAATACCAATCACCATAATTCCTTGATGTTGATGACAATGATCCTATCGGTTTCTAGTTTTTTAATAAGGGAATTTTGGATGTAGTTTCACTTGATACATATTATTCAGAAATTCACACATGAATTTTAAAGAGTGGAAATTTTTTAAACCCTAGTTAATGCTTTCAGTCAAGCTTTGATGGATATAAAGGTTAATGTGGCATGAAGTGCACATACTAGTATAGTTCGGAATTTGGTGTAATTTTCACAAATTTCAAAAAGGTCTGTATTAATTACCCTATAATCAAATATAAGAATAAGCAAAAAGTTCACCCAAAAAAAAAGAATAAGCAAAAAGGAACAAGTAATTTTTTTGTCGAGTGTAAATTTTTAAAATGATGACAGATGCTTAAAAGAACCTTTATTATATATTATAAAAAAAAAATTATATAGTAAATAAGTGCCTTGATTCTCTAATCACATACATAGTCACATTTGGCACACTTGTCGACATATCAGTATAGTTTAGATTTTTTTTAACTAAACAACTAGTGTGATAATTTCCAGTTACATTTTTAACTGCTTTGAATCAAGTTACATCACAACATAAATGTCACTGTTTCTTCTAAAAGATTAATTATTATACACTATCAATATCAATATAAAAAAGTTTTACATCAACAACCAATTAAAATTCATAAAATTCATCCTATGAATGACATTTAAAGTAACTAATACAAAAATTAAGATTGATTACTTATATGTCAATTTATAATTGAATGTCAATCTAAATAAAATTCTTCTAAAACCTAAACCATCACAAAATTCAACAATTTATATTCCTGAAAATATGTTAATCCAAAAAAAAGATGGGAGTGCTATAAAATGCATCCACAGTTTGACTCACATTTCTCTTGTTCCAATATCAAAATATGCCACAAGTTCTTCATAGAATTCACTTACATTGTAACAAAGTATTGACATAGCAAACCTCCATAGTATTATTTTCACAAAATGAAATGCAAGTCTAACATGTATGCAAGGCTTATATTGAATTTTATATAATCATCTTCAGTTTACAACTTCGATTAAAATAATACAATTTCATAACTAGCACTTCAAGACTGCAACTTGTTCAATCTCCTTCTCCCTACAGCTAATACCCCATATTTGGGAGCGAAATTTAAAAGTTACACTACTAATGATAATTAAGTAAAATGCACCATCAGGATAAAGAGAAAACCAAAATTCGTATGGCATTCGTTTACCTACGGGCCTTAACAAGGGAACAAGGTTCCCCTGTAAAAGACAGTACAGAAAGAATGGCAGTTTGTGACTAGCACACCTGCTAAAGTCAAATATGTACAACATCGACTAGAATTCTGCGGATGCATAAGCGCGAGGGATTTTCCTTGTAAGTTCTAACCTTTAAAATTTGAATTGTGAACATCACTTATGACAAAAAATATTAATACACTCAAGAGTGGATGGAGCAAGGAAGAAAAAATAATCTTATATGCCCCTACAAAACTTCAACACCGATTGGGTTCCCACCAAGTTGAACTCGATTCGGCCATTAACAAGTAGAGAGTCTACATGTGTCTTCAACCAGATGCCGAAGCAGCCCTCCGTTTATCAAAATCCTCTTGCTCTTCCTTGGCAAACTCTTCAATCAATTCACGCTGTCTCTGGGTCAGGTTTCTGTAACATTTCAAATACAGGTATTTTATATTCTTAAGCATCCATCATAAAATCTAAGCATGGTGTACATTAATTCAAAAAGGAGTACAGAGTTCATAAATGATACTACAATATCTAGTGAGACACTCACGTTGGGATGTTGACATTGAAATGAACATATTGATCCCCAAATGTGTAAGAATTTTTGGTCTTGATCCCTGTTAAAACAACAGAAGAGTAATGAAAGAAATTAGCTTTGTAAAATCATGCACCAAAATTTCAAATGTTATCCACCAAGACAGTATCAATGTGTTTACCTTTCTTTTTCAAAACCACCTTCTGTCCAGGTTGGGTGCCTGGGCGAACCTGCCAAACAGGACTCGTCATTTCCCCAGTTACTGAAAGTGTGAACTAGTATGTATTGCAACAGCAAAACTTACCTTAAGAACAACATCTCCAGTAAGAGTTGGGACTTGAATAGTTCCCCCTAAAATCGCCTAAAACACAATTCCATTTCATTAAATGCAACATAAACAACTAACAAAATGCTTGAAATCCGAAGTATTATGACATTTAACTTCCAGCACAAAACAGCCATGCTAACAAAAGATTATGCCTCAATAATAGATGTCTCAACTGCATTTAGTAGATTTGCTGGAGCAATTTAAGTGATAGCAATTTTAGTAACACATTTCTTAAAGAGTAAACTACCATTTTGATCCCTACATATCTGAATAGCCATCTCAATTTAGTTATTTGATCCCCCAAAACTCATGATTTGTGGATATAAGATTTTAATGTCCATTTCCACAATTGGGATTTGGGACTAGATAGATGTCACTTATCATTCCCGAGAATTATAAATTAATGCATCCAATTTAAAACAGGACATAAGTGGTTTATGAAACACTACCAGATAACCACAAACAATATCACTCAAAATTTTCTTCATCAAGGATTACCTGAGTGATACTTAAAACAGCATCCACGTGAATATCAGATCCTTCTCGGCGAAATACAGGGTCATCCCTAACCTGGAAAAAGAAGAGAAAAATGTCAGGCTTAAATGATTAAAAAATATAGAACTGAACTCCAGCTTCCAAGCTATTAATAATTGGACAACCTTGATAGTAACATAAAGATCTCCAGGGTGATCTCCATCAGGATCTGCTCCACCACTTCTATAAACCTTGATGGTCTCATTACTGTCTATACCTGAAATTGTATGGAACTAAATCAGTCCACCTTTTTATAACTCAACCTAAAGGAAATAACAGGAAGATATTAGTATGCTAAAATTATATTTGGGGTTTCCCTCAATGGGATATTAAATCAACAAGGAACTAGCTCTATCACACAATTTTCCCTCAGTATAGCATATGGCTCTTTTTATGCCATGGGCATCAACAAAGCATTCCAAAAAAATGAATGATGATTACCAGGCACAATATCCAACTTGACTGACTTTGTTCCTCTGATGACCTTCGCACCCTTGCAAGACGTGCAGAAATTCTGATATACCCACAACAAAATACAATGTTACACATGGGCACAATTTTGTAATCACTATAAACCATCATAGTATAAGCTGCATGTGATGAAAATAGTATCCCCCATTGAATGATTTACTAAACAGATTAAAGGTGGAGTGAAAGAATAACTTCAGACATGGAAAATTACAAATAAGAACACAAGAACTATAAGCAAGTTACATGAATGATGATGAATCACGGTAACTCCATCCATCATATTATAGCCCTTAACCATAATGCAATGTACTATAAGTGACAGCTAAAATATTACATAAAAAAACAAAGGATAATTTTGAGCCATACCGATACAATTTTTCCAGTTCCCTTACAGGTACCACAGGTGCTCTCCATTCTGAATATGCCAGCTTGCACAAATACCTGGACATGACTTAATTATCAACTTAACAATACTTAAAGTTAAAACATTACTGAATTAAATTAGTTTCAAGACAACACTGACCACTCCTGAACCTTTACATCGCTTACAAGTTTCAGGTCTTGTACCAGGAGGTACACCACTCCCACCTGTAATATTTCAGTAAGCAAGAGATTAGTGACTGGGAACCTTAATTCAGGGTGAACCGATTTCACCAAAAGTAAACTAAACAGAATTCAATATAGTAGAGACAGATTACACTTCTACACTTATTAATGAGCATACCACAAGTATTACAAAGCACATCCGTTTGAAATGTCAAAGATTTTGTGCACCCTTGAACAGCTTCCATAAAAGATAGTTCAATGAAAGTCTGAAAAATAAGATTATTGAGATGCATTTGGTCAAACAACTCCTTAGCATATTTAAATGTATCCAAATGGGAAGAGAGAAAAAACCTTAACATCCTCTCCACCAATATTCTGATGGAAGAAACTCTTGACAAAATCCTGATCACCAATGAGGGAATTGAGAAAACAATATTAGATTTCAAATGTGAGATTCATTAAGCAGGTAGTTTGAGGCATTTATGTTTAATTAAAGAGTACATAACTAGCAAAAGACAGATTCCACATTACACAGTGTAAACCAAGCCAGGTATATATCAGCTTACAATTTGAAAATGAGAAACTAATGCATAACCAAACACACTATGTGACTAAATTAAATGGAAATGTGACCAAAAGTTTCAAAATTTAGTTGGATATATGTTAAAAAAATCATTAGATCATTTCACCATTAGCTTGTAAATAGTTGAGATGGCTGCAAGATTGCTGAAGGTTCACTTGTATGGTGTGTGTAAATCATAAATTCAAGAATTGAAATTGAAATGACATAAAAATGAATATTCTGTACAAGAAAGTGGACAGATTCTTTAACAATGAAGTCACATGTTCGATAAGATAAAGGAAAGAAACTACTAAGTCCTTACATGATCACGAAATATCTGCTCAAAAGGATTAAAGCCACTTTCACCTCCAAAACCAGTGCTTTGTTGGTTTACATAGGCATCATGACCAATCTACGTATTCATGTCAAAGTAAATCAAATGAATGAGGCACAGTACATACTTGGGATAAAGAAAAATCCACTCAAAAATCAAAATCAATTAATTGCATATCTATCCAAGATGCAGTAAGGCATGAGTAATAGAGTAGTACAACAACTTAGGCACACAAACCTATACTATATTCCTACATGCAAAATGTTAAATATTTTTAAGGAGCTTAAACAGCACTCTAAATTCCCTATCAGAATTTTCTTCCCTCTTATGAAACGAATGGGAACCAACATCTACAAAAAAAGACAAAGAGACGACACGAAAGCAAAAATAACCTGGGTGGTGTATTCCTCACCACAGCCAGGAAATCTTAATGACACCACCCACTAGCAACTACAAACTACAGTCTACAAATATTAAGAAAATGAATGTCTTGTTTTTACATTTCCACAAAATATCGTCACTTATTAAAGTGCAAATGATCACATTATGTATTCTTTTAGAAGTATCAACCCTAGACTAGAAGGATAAATAACAAGGATAAGGAATTAAGGAAATATGATATTCATTATCTTCCCATGTAACGGACAAATGTGCCATGTTCCCCAATCCTTCCTCTGTTTTTCTTTTCCCTAAGGTATCTTCATATAAATTGCTAAGTTAAGGTCCTTTTACTTAAATCCTACTATTCCCTTTCCCCTTAAATCCTACTATTCCCTTCCCCCCCTTTTCCTAACATGCTATATTATCATGCATTGAAGTTTACTTAAATTTTTCCTACAATTTATCCCAAATAATTGAAAACTATGTATCAACAGAATTTGCAACAAAGGAGACCAAGAAGTATCAGTGAAGAAGTAAAACCTGATCATACTGTTGACGCTTTTCCTCATCCTTCAAGACCTACAATACACAAAAAAGGGACAATAAAACAGCTTTCAGTTGAGTTGGGAAACCAAGATTTAAGCAAGACATGTGGCTCAGGGTAGTAACAAGAATAGAAAAACAAGAGTTCACCTCGTACGCCATTGAAACTTCTTGAAACTTCTTTTCGGCCTCTGGATCGTCTTTGTTTGTATCTGGATGGAGTTTCTTTGCAAGCTGCAGAATAGGAAGACAAATTGAGAGACAATAGAACAGGAGAAAATAATAATTATTTTAAAAAGATAGATTATATGTCGGTCTACTCTGACAAATTTGTAACAAGATTAGTTAACATATTACGTACATAAGAGAGAGATTAAATCAATTGTAAAGCTTAACCAGGAAACGGATCAGAAATTCATAACATGCATATTTCAGAACCAAAATGCACTTATATTGATAATAATTAGGGAAAACCTACCCCATAGTAAGCTTTCTTTATTTCAGAAGAGCTTGCATTCTTACTCACACCAAGGACATTGTAATAGTCTCTTGCCAATGAAGCTGTAAAGGAGTTCAGGTTTTTAAAAATAGGTTATTGACATGCAAGTGACAACAAACAGGTATGCATAAGAAGCAAGAAAAGAGTTGAATGAAAGTTACACAAACTTCAGGCTCCTTCTGCCATCGAAACCAGAAGAAAATAGTAGAAAACATGCAGGCAATAAAGAACAATTAAAAAAATCTAAAGCACAAGGCCATGTGATTCCATGAACAGTAAAAAGCAAGGTATGCAGCATGTCACGGAATTTAACAATTTATACCCGAGCTGTGGATTGACCTTGAACCCCCCCAATATGTATTAGCTGCTCCCAGTAGCATCCATTTCTTTAAATTAACACCATCTCCAACTGCAAATGGTTAAGGAGGTGGAGGTGAGGAAAAACAACAACTGAAAGTATAACCTCCAAGAAAATGGAACACTTAAAAAATTAAATTCAACATTCATGAAAACAAGATATGGATCAATAGCAAATTCAATTTTTCAAATCAGTAACGCACAAAATAACCATACTGCCAAATTACAAACCCAAATTGAAACTTTTGAAATTTAAATAAATTCTGACACTAAGCACCCCAAATATTTATGTAAAGATATTCCAAAGAGAAAAAAATTTAACGCGTACCATTTGGTGCAAAATTACCAATAACTCTAGATGGATTGCAAGGCCCAGAGTTCAATGTCCTATAACCCCTTTGGAACACTGCTTGGTATACCTACAAATTAGAAATTCCGCGCAATTGCAAAGTTAAATTTCAAAGAGAAATTCTGAAAAGGAAGAGGAAGAATCAAGAGAGATGGGTGGGTACAGAATCGTTGGCATCGTAGAGAGATCGACGAACAATGCGATTGAAGAGGCTGACGCCATGGGAGCGAACCATTTGGGTGTTGAGATTGATAAATTACGTAACTTTTGGGGTGACGATTGGGGGGTTTTGGGAACTGGAGGGAGTAATTAAACCCTAGATAAACCCTAATTTGAAAATTTTGATTTGGAAGGTTCTAGTAGGACCCGGAGCAAAGTTTTTTAATAACATGGCAGAGGACTTTAGAATTTTGTTGGGCCAATATTGTGGGAAAACAAACTGCTTCGTGTGTACTGTGTAGTGTGCGTGTGTGTGTGGCTCTTGCTCCTCACAGGTGTTTGGCGGTGTATTTTACCTGTTTTTCCTTTCTTTTCTAAATATCTTTGGGAATTTATCTTTACTTTCTATAAAACACATTTATAAAACACATTTATGAGATAGTAGAAAATGTTAATGTTGTGTTTAGTTTATAAGTTTTTTTAGAAAAATAGAAAATTATTTTTAGAAAAATTTAAAAAATAAAAAAACTGTTTATTTACAAATTATTTAAAATTTTTATAGAAAAATAGAAAACTTTTTAAAAAGGTTTTCTAAGAAAAGTGAAAAAATAAAAAAATGGTAACTGAATTACAAAATAAGGTAACTGAATTGTAGATAGAGACTGTTGTAACCAAATAAGAATATGAAACAAAATGCTACTAATTTGAAAAGTTCTACTACTATTATTTTAAAATATATTTAAACACAAACTCATTTGCTCTCATTTTAATATTACTTTAAATTTTTGTTACAATTTGTATATGATGCATATACTATACAATATTGTTATAAATAATATATATAAGACATATCTCAATTAATTTGAATTAAAGAATGTTTGAAAACAATTTGGAAAACTAAGCGCACTTGAACAACTTTTTAAATTTTCTCGTTTTCCAAATTAAAAAACTATCACATTATCTAAACGAATTTTCAAAATTTTTCTAGCTATTCTAGGAAATGAAAATTTTGGAAAACAAGCGGAAAACTTTTCCTAGAAAACTAGAATAATTTTCTGTAACTAAACGCAACCTAAGATTCTCTTCAAAATGCCCCTCACATATAGCCATTTTTTTACCTTTTTTTTCATTAAACTAGTTTTAAAACTCAAGCAATACATGAGATATATTAGATAAATATATGATATAAGAGAGGTTAATATTTCTCATGTTACACGTACGATTATATATAAAAATGGATGTTTCTTATGCTGTGTATGGTATTATACATTACTTATAAAATGAGTATGAATATTTAATAGGATTATTTATTTATAAAATGAGTTTGAATTCACAAATTAATTAAAATATTATATAATGAGTGATTTTTAAGTAAGAGTAATTTATATTATAAATTTAATCATAAAATTTATTAAAATAGATTAAAAATAACTTATTTTAATAAACTAAACTGATAAACATATTGAAATAAAAAGAAACTTTTTTGAGTCATAAGTTATTTTTAAAATTAAGTGATATAAGAGAGGTTAATATTTCTCATGTTACGCATACGATTATATATAAAAATGGATGTTTCTTATGTTGTGTATGGTATTATACATTACTTATAAAATGAGTATGAATATTTAATAGGATTATTTATTTGTAAGATGAGTTTGAATTCACAAATTAATTAAAAGGTTATATAATGAGTGATTTTTAAGTAAGAGTAATTTATATTATAAATTTAATCATAAAATTTATTAAAATAGATTAAAAATAACTTATTTTAATAAACTAAATTGATAAACATATTGAAATAAAAAGAAACTTTTTTTGAGTCATAAGTTATTTTTAAAATTAAGTTCCTCGTAAGTTCTTTCAAACATACTTGGAATCAAATATTATAAGATTCATAGTATTAAAATTAATAAGTTCAAGTTTTTTCATAATGTTATCTGTAACACCCTAAATTTTAAAATAAAGGAGTAATTAAGGAGATAAATAGTAAATAATTATATGTGGGTTATTTAATGTCCCAAAATATTGGAAATAATTAAATTAAGATTTTTGGGGACTACTCATAATTTATTAGAGCCGAATAGGCTGAAATTATGCCTGATTAAATATGGGTGTTAGACTAAGTATCTCTGATCGGGATGATATTGGTCAGCGCTGTTAAGAATATTATTGGGAATCCGAATATGTATTCGGAATAATTTTTAGATAAAGCATTGAGCCCGAACAGAAATCCTGTTTGATTCAAAAGGAGGACTTAAGTGAAGGGATTAAAATAAAATGCCAAAAACCCACTTTTTCCTTCTCTTTCACGTTGTATACTCTTCTTCTCCTTCTACATTCTCTACTCTTCACTCTTTTTATTCCCACTCATCTTCTTCCTCTAAAAACCCTAAGCAAAAGGTGGTGCCCAAATCTCCTCTCCCATTTTCGTTTTCTTGGAGCAAGAAAGAAGAGCTTGAAGTTTGGTCTCTCCCCCATCCCTTCTCGTTTTCGTGTTCTTCCCCTTTCATTGTAGAAGCTTACTCCTTTTAGCTTGAGGTAAGGTGCTCTCACCATTTTCATGAGCTTAAACCATTGGCCATGGGTTCTTATGGTTTTGAAGAGGGCAATGTATATGGGGATGGTAGTGGAATACATTTATTATGTGAAGCCATTAGGTGGGGTGACATTAATGGGGGATATAAATGGGTATTTATGAGTGTGGGTATATGGCAAGGGAGATGATGGAAAAGTGATGAGCATTGATGATGCATGATTTATTCTTAATTCTTCACTTTAAATGTGTATAATTTGCCATCACTTATTGTGTAATATATTGCATTTTAACACATTTTCATCATATGAGCTTTATTTAATATTTGATTTTTAAAATGAATTAAGGATTAATTTTTTTAATAAATACTGGTTTTCTCTTGTTTACTTGGGTATTTTATTTTACAGAAATTAATAAAATTAAGGAACAAGTACAAAGATAATCCAAGGGTCAATAATAAGAGAAAAATGACCATTAAATGATAAAGAAACAAGAAGAACAAGCCCCGGTGAAAAAAAGCTACAAAAGCATAAAAATTGGCTATTAGTGCTCTATCTATTAGTGCAGTTGTAACAGGAATCGCACTAATAGGGTGGGAATCGATTCCTACACCAAATCAGCCCATGGGAATCGATTCATGCACTTGGGAATCGATTCCCAGCCCACATGAATCGATTCATTTGATGTTTTTCACCTGGGAATCGATTCCCAACCTATAGGAATCGATTCATGAGCCTAGGAATCGATGCCCCTTGCTAGGAATCGATTCATGAGCTGTATTTTACGTAAAAATGAACTGGAGGAATCAATTCATCAGTGAAATCATGCGCCGAATCATTGGAAACAACAAAACACAACTTGGAAACAACTTGGAAACAGCTGGAAATCATCTGCACCGAAAGTTTCCACTTGCAACACGTTTTCCTTAGGTGGCTTCTCCTTTCATTTGCCTATAAATAGAGAAGAACGAGAGGCTTCAGAACACATCTTCAGACACTTCACTTCACACTTCTCTCTTAGTTCCTTTTCTTTCTTTTAAGCATTAGAGGAAGGCTTATGGAGGAGTTCTTCCATTCCGGGTTCGGTCTTTCTTATTTTTAGTTTATTTTAATTATGGAAGGCTAAAACCCCTAAATTGATTTTCTTGGAAAATATTGTAATATAATTTTGAGGTTCTTGTTTTTAATATAGTATGCTTTTATTATTGTTTATTTCTTCATAATCTTACTCTGCTTATTTAATTCCATTCTGTTTAATTAAATTTGTATGCTTAATCGGTTTAATTATTCAAATGGAATAAAATAAGATTTTAAATTAAAATAGATTAAGAAAATATGCATGCTTAATGAATATTTTCATAATCACTTTTAATAATTATGGTTTGCTTAATTCCATAATTTGAGAATAGATTATGTATGTAGGCGATGTTCTTACATATGCTCAATAATTCCTAGATTTTACGATCTTGACTCCTTTTGCTTAATTAGGATGCTTGATTAAAATATTCATTTTTAAATGAAAGTAAAGGAATTATGAATTGAAAAAGACGCTTAGTTGATTAATTCAAATTGAGCTAAGAAATCAACAGTAATGAAAGTATACAAATTATCTTTAGTGAACCAAGGATAAATTTATTTACAATATTCCAAGAAAATCAATCGCTTGTTATTTATTGTTTTAAATCCTATATTTACTTTGTTTTAGTTTTAATTATCACAATAAAATCAATCAAAACCCCCCAATTGTATTTGTATGTTTGTTAAATTTCTGTTTGTAAAAATTAATTTTAAACTTGATTTTTTTCCTAAATTTCTATGTTGATCCTTGAGAGAATGACCTAGGTTGACACCCTAGTACTACATTAATTAATTTTAATGTACTAATTTGACGGTAAACGACGCTAAAATTTTGACGCCGCAGCCGGGGATCAACGATCTTTAGGAAAATTCTTGTTTTAAATTAATTTGTTTTTGTATAAATTGAAAAATAAAAAATATATATAAAAAAAATCTTTTGTTTGTTTATTTTATTCCTTTTGTATGATTTAGGTTTCTTATGATTTATTGCTCATGATCATCAAATATCTTGTTGTATGCTATGTATGACTAGAAGAACTTTTGAGCATTTATAGTCATTTGATCCTGAAATTGATAGAACTTTTCATAGATTAATTAGAGAAGCTAGATTTAATAATAACTTTGTTGATATTGATACTGATAGTATCTTATCTGAATCTGCTGAAAGCACTACTGCTAGTTTTTCTGATATGGATGAACCCCGTGAAAGAACTCTTAGAGAACTAGCTGTACCTGAATTCACACACGAAAGTTTGTGTACTCAATATCCTGAAGAGGATATCCCTTTTATGCTTAAGACTGGACTTATACACTTATTGCCTAAGTTTCATGGTCTTGCGGGTGAAGATTCGCATAAACACCTTAAAGAATTCATGAAACCCCAAAATGTTCAAGAAGACCATGTCTATCTTAAAGCGTTTCCTCATTCTTTAGAGGGTGTTGCTAAGGATTGACTGTACTACCTTGCTCCAAGATCAATCACAAGTTGGAATGACTTAAAGAAAATGTTCTTGGAAAAGTTCTTTCCTGCCTCTAGAACAACTGCAATCTGTAAAGACATATCTTAGGCAACTCTCTGGAGAAAATCTTTATGAGTATTGGGAGAGATTCAAGAAACTCTGTGCAAGTTGCCCTCACCACCAAATTTCTGAACAACTTCTTCTTCAGTACTTTTATGAAGGTCTGCACCACGTTGATCGCAACATGATTGATGCGGCAAGTGGAGGAGCTTTAGGAGATATGACTGCTGCTGAAGCAAGAAACCTAATTGAAAAGATGGCATCTAACTCTCAACAATTTGGTATGAGAAATGATTCTTTCAAACCCATGTTTGATTCAAATTCTAGTTCATCCGGAATTAAATTAGAGAACAAACTGGATGCTCTTACCACTCTGGTTACACAATTGGCAATAAATCAAAAATCCATGACTACTAAAGTATGTGGCATCTGCTCTTCACAAGAGCACCTCACTGATTGTTGTCCTTCTCTACAAGAAAAGGATAATAATAGTCCCCAAGCCTATGCAGCTAACATATACCATGATAGACCACCACAACAACAACAAAACCATGACCTTTCCACCAACAGATACAATCCCGGTTGGAGGAACCATCCAAACTTGAGATGGGGTAACCAACAACAAAATACCCAACCTCCATTTCAAAGACCTACACCTCAACCATCCACATGTGGCCCTTCTTTGGAAGAACTAGTGAAACAAATGCCTACACAAAACTTGGAGTATCAATAGAGGAATGATGCTACCATCCAGAGTTTAAGCAACCAAATTGGGCAACTGGCTTCATCATTAAGCCAGTTACAATCTCAAAACTCTGACAAATTACCATCTCAACCAGCTGCAAATCCCAGAAATATGAGTGCAATTCAGTTAAGATCAGGTAAGAACCTTGAAGTACCCATACCCAAGGAACCTGAGAAATAAACAACTGAACCTGCAATAGTTGAGAATGATGTACCCTCTTCAAGCACAAGCAAGCCTGAGATGCAACCACCCTAAAATCCACCTCATATCCCTCTTCCTTTCCCACCAAAAGCAATTCCAAGCAAGAAGATAGAAGAAGTGGACAAAGAAATTTTGGATACTTTCAGGAAAGTGGAAGTAAATATACCTCTTCTTGATGCAATCAAACAAATTCCTAAGTATGCCAAATTTCTGAAAAAACTGTGTACCCACAAGAGGAGACTCAAGGGTAATGAAAGGATAAGCATGGGAAGGAATGTATCTGCATTACTTGGTAAGGAAGTTCCAAATATCCCAGAGAAATGTAAAGATCCAGGTACGTTTTCTATACCCTGTATCATAGGCAATAACAAATTTGAAAATTACATGTTAGATTTAGGAGCTTCAATAAATGTTATGCCTATGTCTGTTTTCAAATCTTTGTCTCTTGGAAATTTACAACCTACTGGTGTAGTAATTCAGCTAGCCAATAGAAGCACTGCTTACCCTGCTGAAGTTATAGAGGATGTTTTGGTTCAGGTAGAACAACTTGTTTTCCCTGTTGACTTTTTCGTACTTGATATGGAAGAAGGTATGCCTCAAATTCCTGTTCCTATAATTTTAGGAAGACCATTTTTGAAAACAACCCGAACCAAAATAGATGTTCATTCTGGAACTCTCTCTATGGAATTTGGTGACACGAGAGTTCAATTCAATATTCTTGATGCCATGAAATACCCAGCTGAAAATCATTCTATTTTCCAAATTGACATTATTGATGAACTAGTTTTTGAACATTTTTCTAATGTTGATTTGGAATGCATAGATGATTCAAACAATTGTTTTGCATGCAATGATTCTGGAAGTTGTGATATTTGTGCTGAAATTGATAAATACATAATTTCTGATTCAGAGTCTTTAGATATACATGTTAACCATAAGGAGCTGAATGCAGGATTTCAAGAAAACTCTAACAAAATTTTTGAAGTGCAAGCAACGGAATCCAAATCTACTTTGTTAGTTCCATCTGTTTTGCAGGCACCTAAGTTAGAATTGAAGCCTCTACCTGAGAACCTCAAGTATGTATACTTAGGGAATGATGAATAACTCCCGATGATAATTTCCACTTCTCTTGATGAAAATCAAGAAGAAAAATTGTTGCAGGTATTGAAAAGACACAAGAAGGCTATAGGTTGGACATTGGCAGACACTCCTGGAATTAGCCCATCTATGTGCATGCATAGGATATTTCTGGAGGAAAATGCTAAAGCAGTAAGACAGCCTCAAAGGAGACTCAACCCTGTAATCCTTGATGTGGTTAAGAAGGAGATTACCAAGCTTCTACAAGCAGGAATTATTTATCCTATCTCTGATAGTCGATGGGTGAGTCCGATTCAAGTGGTTCCTAAGAAAACAGGGATCACAGTTGTGAAAAATGAGAAGGATGGATTGATCCCTACCAGAGTGAAAAATAGTTGGAGAGTTTGTATTGACTACAGGAGACTAAACCAAGCAACAAAGAAGGACCATTTCCCTTTACCCTTCATTGATCAAATACTTGAGCGTCTTACAGGTAAATCTCATTACTGTTTTCTTGATGGATTCTCTGGATATTTTCAGATTCATATTGCACCTGAGGATCAAGAAAAGACCACATTCACCTGTTCTTTTGGCACATTTGCTTATAGGAGAATGCCATTTGGCCTATGCAATGCTCCTGGAACTTTTCAAAGATGCATGATAAGTATTTTTCATGATTTCATTGAAAATTGCATAAAGGTGTTTATGGATGATTTTACTGTTTATGGATCTTTATTTAATGCATGCCTTGATAGTTTGGATAAAGTTTTAAACAGATGTATTGAAACTAACCTTGTCTTGAACTATGAAAAATGTCATTTTATGGTAAAACAAGGAATAGTTTTAGGGCATGTAATCTCTAAGAAAGGAATTGAGGTAGATCCTGCCAAGATAGAAGTTATATCACATTTGCCTTACCCCTCTTGTGTTCGAGAGGTTCGTTCTTTTCTTAGCCATGCAGGTTTCTACAGAAGATTCATAAAGGATTTTAGCAAGAAGGCTAGACCACTATCCAGTCTGCTTCAAAAGGATGTGGTATTTGAGTTTGATGAAAAGTGTAAGGAGGCTTTTAATTGCCTGAAGCAAGCATTGACTACTACCCCAATAATTCAAGCACCTATTTGGACAGCCCCATTTGAGTTGATGTGTGATGCCTCTAATTATGCATTGGGAGCCGTCCTTGGTCAAAAGATTGACAAGCAGCCTAGGGTCATCTACTATGCATCTAAAACTTTAGATGCCGCCCAGGTAAATTACACCACTACTGAAAAAGAGCTCTTGGCCATTGTTTTTGCATTAGATAAGTTCAGATCTTACCTACTCAATTCTCGAGTAGTTGTCTTTACTGACCATGCAGCTCTGAAGTACTTGTTGAAGAAAGGTGAGTCCAAGCCAAGATTAATTCGTTGGATGCTCTTGCTCCAAGAGTTTGACTTGGAAATTCGTGACAAAAGTGGAACACAAAACCTTGTGGCAGACCATTTAAGCAGAATTGAGAATGCTCCTGATTCGGCACCTATTCGGGACTATTTCCCCGATGAACAACTCATGAGTGTTTCTATTCTTTTGTTACACCTTGGTTTGCTAACATTGTAAATTATCTTGTTGCTTCTGCTTTTCCACCATATGCATCCAGGAACCAAATTTCAAAATTAAAAAGTGATGCAAACTATTATATATGGGATGACCTGTATTTGTGGAAATTGTGTAATGATCAGGTAATTCGAAGATGTATTCCCGATCATGAGATAGAATCAGTTCTTCAATTCTGCCATGCTTCACCAGTTGGTGGACATTTTGATCCACAAAGAATAGCAAGGAAGGTATTGGACTCTGGTTTATACTGGCCCACCATTTTTAAGGATGCATGGAGAATTTGTAACACCTGTGAGGAATGCTAAAGAGTTGGTAATGCTATCACATGGAAACAACAAATGCCTCAGCAACCTATGTTGTTTTATGAAGTATTTGATGTTTGGGGCATTGATTTTATGGGTCCATTTCCTCCATCTTTTGGTTTTACTTACATTTTATTGGCTGTAGATTATGTTTCTGAATGGGTGGAAGCTAAAACCACCAAACTAATGATGCTTGAGTTGTTATGGATTTTGTTAGATCCCTAATTTTTTGCAGGTTTGGCATCCCAAAAGCAATCATTAGTGATCAAGGAACACACTTCTGCAACAGGACCATGCAAGCTATGCTCAAAAAGTATGGGGTTATTCACAAAATCTCTACTCCATATCACCCCCAAACTAATGGACAAGCAGAAGTCTCTAACAGAGAAATCAAAAGAATCCTGGAAAAGATAGTACAGCCTAACAAAAAGGATTGGAGCAGGAAACTGGATGATGCTCTTTGGGCACATAGAATAGCTTTTAAGGCACCTATAGGAATGTCTCCCTATAGAATTATTTTTGGTAAAGCATGTCATCTTCTAGTGGAGATTGAGCATCGTGCTTATTGGGCTGTAAAAGCTTGCAACTTAGCACTTGATCAAGCAGGTGAATAAAGAAAATTACAACTGAATGAGCTTGATGAGATCCGTTTAGCAGCTTATGAGAACTCAAAGTTCTATAAGGAGAAAATAAAAAAATTCCATGATAGCTCAATAGCTAGAAAGGATTTTACTGCTAGACAGAAAGTGCTACTGTTTAATTCCCGGTTGAAACTGATGGCCAAAAAATTACACTCCAAATGGGAAGGACCTTTCATTGTTACTAATGTATTTCCCCATGGAGCTGTTGAAAACTCCAATAAAAGCTTCAAGGTTAATGGACAACGTCTAAAGCCATTTCATGAAAATCCTTCACTTGTGGATGTTACAATGGAGGAACATACTTTGGGGGAACCACTTCTTGATCCCCCTTGAGGGAGTTTTTCTTACCCATCTCTTTACTTTTTCATTCTGTTGTCTAATTTGTATGCTCTGTCTTACATTGAGGACAATGTATGATTTAAGTATGGGGGTGGGATTATTCTTGTATGATATTTTTGTGTGTGTTTCTATTTTCGTGTGTTAAGTGTTTTTGTGTGAAAAACAAATAAAAATAAAAAAATTAAATTAATTAAGGTTTTTGCATGTGTTTTTGTTTAAAATGGCATGTTTTATTGGAATTTTAGGATATGCATGAGTAACAGGTAATTTCTTTCATGTTTGATATGAGGTTAATGATATGTTATAATTTGAACTCAAGCATTTTTGGTATGTTGAGAATGACATGATAATTGAGAGATGATCATATATGATAGAATTATTCCTTGTGAGATTTTTGAGCCTTAAAATTTAATGGAACACATTAAACCATCTTAATTCTTTCATGTGTGATGTATTCCTGAATGCTTGCATCTCAATCTTTATCTTATTTCTTGATGATACTTGAAACTCATATACATGTATTTGAAAGGACACAGGCATTTTGTTCAATTCAGCCACTAACCATATAAGCTTACCATAAATAAATCATCTTTTGTTAGCCCCTTTGAGCCTATTTAACCATTTCTTTGTTACAGCTCAAATAAGTTATATACCTACTTAAAAAAGATGTTGAAGCTTTGGAATCAAGTTAAAAATAGGCAGTCAAATAAGTATGGGAGTGTGCTAAAAGGAGTCACAACTCTTAGTTTAAGTATTATGCAAATTGCATAAGAAAAATATAAAAAAAATGATATTGGTGATTGCGACCAAATATGATTAAAACAAATGTTTTACCTCATTATTTGCCTATTAAATTAATTGCTCCATCATTTTTTATGGCATATGAAACTAATTCCAAAATTTTACCACCCATTTTAAACTTGGCCACATTACAACCCTGGAAAGCCCTGTTAATCTATACATGCATTTGTGTTGATTGTGGAATTGAGAAACTTGTCAAATTTATGGGACTGTCTGTTTTTCAGGAAATGTTTTGAGCGTATACACAAACCCAAAACACTTAAGAGTTGAGAGTATGTCTTGTGAGGTTCTGTCACTTATGATCTTCTTTTCAGTTTAATTTAATTCTCACATGCCTAAGTGTTTGGATGATTTTTATACATATCTTGATGCTCTGTATCTTGCATGATGAATAACTCTTGTTTCTCTGTATATTCCTAAAGATTTCATATTGAACATGCTAGTTTTGTGTGTTTACTATTTTTCAACTTAATGTTTTCAATAAATTGTGATACTTATTTTTATTCTGATTTTGCCCGGGAGTGCAAAAGAATAAGTGTGGGAGTATTTGATGATGCATGATTTATCCTTAATTCTTCACTTTAAATGTGTATAATTTGCCATCACTTATTGTGTAATATATTGCATTTTAACATATTTTCATCATATGAGCTTTATTTAATATTTGATTTTTAAAATGAATTAAGGATTAATTTTTTTAATAAATATTGGTTTTCTCTTGTTTACTTGGGTATTTTATTTTGCAGAAATTAATAAAATTAAGGAACAAGTACAAAGATAATCCAAGGGTCTATAATAAGAGAAAAATGACCATCAAATGATAAAGAAACAAGAAGAACAAGCCCCGGTGAAAAAAAGCTACAAAAACATGAAAATTGGCTATTAGTGCGCTATCTATTAGTGCGGTTGTAACAGGAATCGCACTAATAGGGTGGGAATCGATTCCTACACCAAATCAGTCCATGGGAATCGATTCATGCACTTGGGAATCGATTCCCAGCCCATATGAATCGATTCATTTGATGTTTTTCACCTGGGAATCGATTCCCAACCTATAGGAATCGATTCATAAGCCTAGGAATCGGTTCCCCTTGTTAGGAATCAATTCATGAGCTGTATTTTACGTAAAAATGAACTGGAGGAATCGATTCATCAGTGAAATCATGCGCCGAATCATTGGAAACAACAAAACGCAACTTGGAAACAACTTGGAAACAGCTGGAAATCATCTGCACCGAAAGTTTCCACTTGCAACACGTTTTCCTTAGCTGGCTTCTCCTTTCATTTGCCTATAAATAGAGAAGAACGAGAGGCTTCAGAACACATCTTCAGACACTTCACTTCACACTTCTCTCTTAGTTCTTTTTCTTTCTTTTAAGCATTAGAGGAAGGCTTCTAGAGGAGTTCTTCTATTCCGGGTTCGGTCTTTCTTATTTTTAGTGTATTTTAATTATGGAAGGCTAAAACCCCTAGATTGATTTTCTTGGAAAATATTGTAATATAATTTTGAGGTTCTTGTTTTTAATATAGTATGCTTTTATTATTGTTTATTTCTTCATAATCTTACTCTGCTTATTTAATTCCATTCTGTTTAATTAAATTTGTATGCTTAATCGGTTTAATTATTCAAATGGAATAAAATAAGATTTTAAATTAAAATAGATTAAGAAAATATGCATGCTTAATGAATATTTTCATAATCACTTTTAATAATTATGGTTTGCTTAATTCCATAATTTGAGAATAGATTATGTATGTAGGCGATGTTCTTACATATGCTCAATAATTCCTAGATTTTACGATCTTGACTCCTTTTGCTTAATTAGGATGCTTGATTAAAATATTCATTTTTAAATGAAAGTAAAGGAATTATGAATTGAAAAAGACGCTTAGTTGATTAATTCAAATTGAGCTAAGAAATCAACAGTAATGAAAGTATACAAATTATCTTTAGTGAATCAAGGATAAATTTATTTACAATATTCCAAGAAAATCAATCGCTTGTTATTTATTGTTTTAAATCCTATATTTACTTTGTTTTAGTTTTAATTGTCACAACAAAATCAATCAAAACCCCCAATTGTATTTGTATGTTTGTTAAATTTCTGTTTGTAAAAATTAATTTTAAACTTGATTTTTTTCCTAAATTTTTGTGTTGATCCTTGAGAGAACGACCAAGGTTGACACCCTAGTACTACATTAATTAATTTTAATGTACTAATTTGACGAAACCACGACAAACACGTCAAGCATTAATGATGATTGTTGGGTTTTGGTAAAACCCTAACCCTAAGATTTGGGGGAAATACAAAATATGGGTAGAGAAACATTTATTATATTGGATAAATATCATTAATGATGTGAAATAGTGTCATTGATGGTTTATGACCATTAATGAGATTGGATGACCAATGATAGTTGTTGGAAGACCATAAATATAGTGATCCATAAATGAGTTTGACTTTAAATGCATAATAATAATAAATGTAGACACCTAACCCTTGGTGGTTATGGTGGATTGAATGAAATAAAGGAGACTTGAGAGTTAAGATGCTAGAAAACACAAAGTGGTCAAATATATTAACATTGGAATCTTGGTGGTTTAAATGGAAAAATTGATTATGTGGTATATTGTAATGTACGAAACAACCCCATTGACGAGGCGGGACCATCGGACCGCGTTGATTACTACTTCTCTTGAGGTAGGAGGGGGTAACTATTCTAAATACATGATTTCATCCATTAGTGATGTGTGTGTATAATTGTGTATTGTTAATTTGGCTGAATGGATGATTTGATGAATATATGATTGGAATGCATTTAGAGTAATTGATGCTATATGACATGTGTTATAGGATGTTGCTTGTGATAAGAATTGTAACATCTTAAATTTGAAAAATTTAGAAAATAACTCATTAAGGCTTGGTGGCTTATTCTTTTCCTGCGCGCCCTTGGCATTTCGGGTCTAATTTTCTCAAATGATGCTTGATTGGAATGATTCAGGTCTTGTTCACTTTGTTTCGAAAAGATATTCAATCTCTATTTCTAGGCTCTATCCCAAATTCTCACTTTGTCATGCTCAAACTCAATGATTAAGTAAATCCATCTTAGAACCATGATTATTCACATTTTTATCCTGTGCATGGTTCATTCAGAAATTCATAACTCTCTCATACGACCTCCGTTTCTTACAAAATTGGTTTCAAAATCTCCGTAACGAAATTATCTACGTTTTTTGTGAAGAACTTGAAAGCTGATTCTTGCTAGATTGGTACAGTTTAATAAAAATATAAAACCCCTAGATTATTTCATTTTGATACTGACTGCCTGTAGAAACAATTGCGTATCTCCCTCGTCTGAAACTTAAATCACTTCATTCTTTTTGGTATAGATTTGTATCAAAATTATATACAATTGTTATTAAGGGCATGAAACCCAATTCTCAAAGGATAATTTTTGGTGAATTTATTTCTGAGCACATACCTAATTCGAAGAAGATTAGAGTATCCTGTCGTATTTTGACCATATCTCACTCAATTCTTGATGGAGTTTTTTGTGCTTTATATGGATTTAAATAGAAAAAAACGTTCTACAACTTTTGTGTTCAGACACTTTCCAAATTCGGCTTACATCATCCCTTAAAATCTCATACAAAGTTACATGTAAAGCTGGATAACTCAACTACTCCATGCAACATGGTCCAATAAGCTTGCAACACCAATGGCCACTTGTTCCAATTAGCCTCACCCCTTGTTCAGCAAGTTTATCACATGTCCTCCTCTCCTAAACTCCTTTCCCATGCATAACTACAACCCATCACTTATCATTTTAATATCATAACCCACAACCATAGAGAGAGAAAAGAAGAGAGAAAAGAATGGAGAGTTTCTGGACTAGCGTACTTCCGTCAATGATCTCCTTCAATCTTACCGTTGGATTGGCCTGAACATTTGAGAGTGTGTTCTCAACATCCTCCTATACATTCTCACAGTTCATATTTTTAGTTCGATATATGTAGGTGGAGAAATCGTGTTCAAACCGCGACCCTGTTCTAGTTCGCAGGAATTCTGACCAGCTTTAGGAAAACTGCCATTTCAAATTTGTTAACTATTGGATTAGGCTGCAATTTTGGTATGAGGTTCTTGAGACGTGGTGCTGGGTACTGACCATTGGGATCTTGGTTTTGAGGTCTATAAAGTGAGATATTATGCTTGAACAGTAGCACGAGTTTAAATCAGCGACTGACTCGGATCATTCGGGAAGCATTCGAGTTTTGAAATCAAGGATTCCAGGTAAGGGGAGCTTTACATTTTAAATGTATAGTTTATGAATGGATTCAGGGTGATATTGTTATGCCATATGTTATATATTGTGAATTATTAGTGTGATACCCCGATTATATGATATATGTGATGTTTTCCATTCATATTATTGATATTGAGTTGGCATGAAATATGAATTATGTTTATGAAATCATTATGATATATGTATGCATGAGATGCAAGAAGAATGAATGATTTATTGTCAATGATGGCATGGGATGCTATATGTGATAATACATGTATATGAAATGTAAAATCTATATGATTGTGGTTTCGAGGATTCCACAAAAGACCTTGGGTGGGACTCAAGGCAAAACCTCTTGAGCGAGGCTCGGGGTTAGCCCGCGACACTACCATTGTCGCTGAGAGTGATTATGTCATGTGAGAGGGCAAACGGTTTGATACCAGAAAAACGGTCGAATCAGCTGAGAGCTGAGTTATGGCTGAGAGCCAGTGTTGCAACACAAAAATTAAAACTTAATAATGGATCCATATAATTGAGCATATTTATGCATTGATATATGTTGTTGAGAATAACATGAGTGGTATGATTATATGAGAATATGAGATTGAATGTTATATGATGAGGTTGTGTAGTATTGAATATGATTATATACGTTAATGAATTTGATACTTGATCGGATTCAATAACTGTCATTTGGCATGTATATGCTCACCCCTATTTGTGGATATTTTTACAGAAGACTAGGACGTGACGGAGATTGGTGAGAGGTCACCAAGATCGAGTGTGGAGTATTATATATATATATTGTATATAATGTATATAGTAGTTTTGTAGTAACCTTGGTCGGCTCCTGTGCATACCTGTTTTGTTGTGTGTATATATATGTGTATATATAAATGCTTAGTTGAATAGGTAACTGACGGCTTCAGCTAGAAGCCTAGACCTATTTTGAGCATATGCTTATTGTTATGGTGGATAATGATGTTGTATTGTAGAGACCCTGGTTGGTCCCACTATATATATAAATATGTGTGATATTTGATATATCCATGAAACTGTTGCATTGTATAAATGGGTAGGTTATGTGATGATGAACTGTACATTAGAAGGTTGATGTAGTGATGACAGTGTTATTGTACTGTTCCAAAATCCTATTTTGAAATTGAAAGTAATTCGCAAAAAATTTATTTGGGTTTTAGAAACCTAGTTTTAAATATTAGGATGTTTTATTTTAGTATCAGAGCAGACTTGAAAAGGTCTAAGGCCAAGGTTAAGCTACTAAATGCTATGAATTGAGTGAAATCATATTATGGCTGATTTAAGATGTCTACCTTTGAGGGGTCTTGACATTGTCCTTGGTATGGATTGGCTATCAGCCAATAAAGTCCTAGTTGATTATCAGAACCGGCGGGTAATATTTCCAAATCTGAATGCCGATGATTATACAATCCAAGGTATATCCGAGTTGCTTATGTTATTTTGTTTGACTGATGGAAGGAGTGAGTCTAGAGTACATGAGATCCCCGTTGTATGTGACTTTTCTAAGGTATTTTTGGAGGATGTACCTGGTGTTCCTTCTAAAAGGGAGATTGAATTCTCTATTGATGTAACTAATGCTCCTGCTGTGTTCATGAATTATATGAACAACATCTTCCATCCATACTTAGATCGATTTGTGGTTGTCCTTATTGATGATATTTTAATCTATTCTAAGTCTCCTGAGGAGCATGAAGAACATCTTCGCTTGGTACTTCAAGTACTAAAAGAAAAATAGTTATTTGCTAAATTGTCCAAGTATGACTTTTGAATAGATAAGATTCAGTTTTTGGGGCATGTTATTTCTAAAGAAGGTGTTTCTGTTGATCCTTCCAAAGTGGAAGCTGTTATGGCTTGGGAAAAACCTAAGTCAGTTACTGAAGTCAGGAGTTTCATAGGTTTAGCTGGTTATTATAGGAGATTCATTGAAGGATTCTCTAAGATTGCGCTGGCGATAACTAAGCTAACTCGAAAGAATGTTCCTTTTTTTGTGGTCTCCTGAGTGTGAAAAGAGTTTTCAAGAGCTAAAGGCTAGATTGACTTTTACTCCTATATTGGCATTGCCTAATCTATAGGAAAGTTTTGTGGTCTATTGTGATGCATCCAGATTGGGCCTCAGGTGTGTATTGATGCAGAATGGTAAGGTAATTGCTTATGCCTCACAACAAGTATGACCGCATGAACAGAATTATCCTACACATGATCTAGAGCTTGTAGCTGTGGTCTTTGCATTGAAAATTTGGAGACATTACCTTTATGGTTCTAAATTTGAAGTGTATAGTGATCATAAAAGTCTAAAGTATCTATTCGATCAGAAAGAACTGAATATGAGGCAGAGAAGATGGATGGAGTTTCTGAAAGATTATGACTTTGATATGAGATATCATCCAGGAAAGGCAAATGTTGTAGCTGATGCCTTAAGTCGGAAATCCATTCATATGGCAGTTATGATGGTTAAAGAGATTGAATTACTCGAGCAGTTCAGAGACATGAATTTGAGTGTTGATGTTTCTTCGCCTGAGAAAGTGACTCTTGGTACTTTAACAATAGCCAATGAGTTCTTGTAGCTGGTGTATACTCAACAGTTGACTGATGCTTACTTGGCAGAAATGAAAAAGACACAGACTAGTGGTAAGGACTTGTTCTTAATAGAAGGTTCTGATGGTATTTGGCAAGTGAAAGGTCAGGTTTATGTGCCTGATTCTGGTGATTTGAGAAAAATGGTACTTGATGAAGCTCATAAAAGTATGTTGAGTATTCATCCTGGTACTACAAAGATGTACCATGATCTGAAATTACATTTCTGGTGGCTTGGATTGAAAAGAGATGTGGTTGATTATGTAGCTCATTGTATTATCTGTCAGAAAGCAAAGGTTGAACATCAGAAATCATCTGGTAGTATACAGCCTCTTGAGATTTCTGTATGGAAATGGGATGCTATTGCCATGGATTTCGTGATGGGATTACCCAGGACTCGTAGTGGTCATGACGCTATCTGGGTTATTGTGGATCAGTTAACGAAGTCTGCACATTTCCTGCCTATTAATATGAGTTACACTTTGCAGAGACTAGCACTGTTGTATATCAATGAGATCATTCAACTGCATGGTGTGCCATCTTCTATTGTGCCGGATAGAGATCCGAGATTTACTTCCCGATTTTGGGGAAGCTTACATCAGGAGTTAGGCTCGAAGCTTCGATTGAGTTCGGCCTATTATCCCCAGACAGATGGGAAGTTTGAGCATACCATTCAGAGTTTAGAGGACTTGCTGAGGTCCTGTGTGCTAGAGCATGGTGGTGGCTGGGAGTAGTATCTTCCATTGATTGAATTTACTTATAATAATAGTTATCATAGTAGCATCGGTATGGCTCCATATGAGGCTTTATATGGCAGGAAGTGCCGAACACCTCTTTGTTAGTCAGAGACTGGTGAGAGTCTGATGTTAAGCCCTGAGATTGTGTAGCAAACTTCTGAGCAAATACAGATGATCAAAGAGAAAATGAAAGCATCCCAAGATCGTCAGAAAAGTTATCATGATAAGCGAACGAAACCGCTTGAGTTTCAGGTTGGTGATAGAGTATTTCTAAAAGTTTCTCCTAGTAAGGGTATTGGAAGAGCATTAAAAAGTTAAAAATTAAGCCTGAGGTATATTGGACCCTATGAAGTGTTGAAAAGAGTTGGCCTTGTGGCTTATCAGATAACACTGCCTCCTCATTTGTCAAATTTGCATAGTATATTTCACGTTTCTCAGTTAAGAAAGTATTTTTCAGATCCTACTCATGAAATGCTAGATGATGATATTGAGATCAGAGAGAACCTGACCACTATAGTTGAGCCCACTGGTATAGTGGATAGATCTGTGAAACGCTTGAGAAGCAAAAATGTTCAGTTGGTCAAGGTCGCATGGCAACAAGATCAATGTATTATGTACACTTGGGAACGTGAAGATGCTATGAGGCAGCAATATCCCGAGTTATTTCATTGAGGTATATCTTTATATTTAAATTTCAAAGACAAAATTTTTGTAGGAAGGGAGAATTGTAACATCCTAAATTTGAAAATTTTAGAAAATAACTCATTAAGGCTTGGTGGCTTATTCTTTTCCTGTGCGCCTATGGCATTTTGGGTCTAATTTTCTCAAATGATGCTTGATTGGAATGATTCAAGTCTTGTTCACTTTGTTTCAAAAATATCTTCAATCTCTATTTCTAGGCTCTATCCCAAATTCTCACTCTGTCATGCTCAAACTCAATGATTAAGTAAATCCATCTTAGAACCATGATTATTCACATTTTTATCCTGTGCATGGTTCATTCAGAAATTCATAACTCTCTCATACGACCTCCGTTTCTTACAAAATTGGTGTCAAAATCTCCGTAACAAAATTATCTACGTTTTTTGTGAAGAACTTGAAAGCTTATTCTTGCTAGATTGGTACAGTTTAATAAAAATATAAAACCCCTAGATTATTTCTTTTTGATACTGACTGCCTGTAGAAACAATTGCGTATCTCCCTCGTCTGAAACTTAAATCACTTCGTTCTTTTTGGTATACATTTGTATCAAAATTATATACAATTGTTATTAAGGGCACGAAACCCAATTCTCAAAGGATAATTTTTGGTGAATTTATT
Source organism: Clitoria ternatea (assembly GCA_037962975.1). Taxonomy (NCBI): domain Eukaryota; kingdom Viridiplantae; phylum Streptophyta; class Magnoliopsida; order Fabales; family Fabaceae; genus Clitoria; species Clitoria ternatea. Next base: position 48,174,738 of record CM075669.1, on the reverse strand, counting down.
TCTGAGCACATACCTGATTCGAAGACGATTAGAGCATCCTATCGTATTTTGACCATATCTCACTCAATTCTTGATGGATTGTTTTGTGATTTATATAGATTTAAATAGAACAAAAAGTTCTATAACTTTTGTGTTTAGACCATTTCCAAATTCGACCTGCATCATCCCTTAAAATCTCACACAAAGTTACATGCAAAGCTGGATAACTCAACTACTCCATGCAACATGGTCCAATAAGCTTACAACATTAATGGCTACTTGTTCCAATCAACCTCACCCCTTGTTTAGTAAGTTTATCACATGTCCTCCTCTCCTAAACTCCTTTCCCATGCATAACTACAACCCATCACTTATCATTTTAATATCATAATCCGCAGCCATAGAGAGAGAAAAGAAGAGAGAAAAGAGTGCAGAGTTTCTGGACCAACGTACTTCTGTAACGATCTCCATCAATCTCACCGTTGGATCGGCCTGAACATTTGAGAGTGTGTTCTCAATATCCTCCTCTACATTCTCACCGTTCCAGTTCGTAGGAATTCTGACCAGCTTTGGGAAAACTGCCATTTCTGATTCGTTAACCGTTGGATCGAGCAAAAATTTTGGTATGAGGTTGCTGAGACGTGGTGGTCGGTACTGACCGTTGGGATCTTGGTTTTGAGGTCTAGACTGTAAGATATTATGCTTGAATAGTAACACGAGTTTAAATCAGCGATTGACTCGGATCGTTCGGGGAGTGTTCGAGTTTTGAAATCAAGGATTCCAGGTAGGGGGAGATTTACATTTTAAATGTATAGTTTATGAACAGATTCGGGGTGATATTGCTATGCCATATGTTATATATTGTGAATTATTAGTGTGATACCCCGATTATATGATATATGTGATGTTTTCCATTCATATTATTGATATTGAGTTGGCATGAAATATGAATTGTGTTTATGAAATCATTATGATATATGTATGCATGAGATGTAAGAAGAATGAATGATTTATTGTCAATGATGGCATGAGATGCTATATGTGATAATACATGTATATGAAATATAAAATCTATATGATTGTGATTTCGAGGATTCCACAAAAGACCTTGGGTGGGACACAAGGCAAAACCTCTTGAGCGAGGCTCGGGGTTAGCTCGTGACACTACCATTTTCGCTAAGAGTGATTGTGTCACGTGAGAGGGCAAACAGTTTGGTACCAGTAAAACGGCCGGATCAGCTGAGAGCTGAGTTATGGCTGAGAGCCAATGTTGCAACACAAAAATTAAAACTTAATAATAGATCCATATAATTGAGCATATTTATGCATTGATATATGTTGTTGAGAACAACATGAGTGGTATGATTATATGAGAATATGAGATTGAATGTTATATGATGAGGTTGTGTAGTATTGAATATGATTATATATGTTAATGAATTGGATACTTGATCAGATTCAATAACTGTCATTTGACATGTATATGCTCACCCCTATTTATGGATATTTTTATAGTGGACTTAGGACGTGACGGAGATTGGTGAGAGGTCACCAAGATCGAGCGTGGAGTACTGTATATATATTGTATATAATGTATATAGTAGTTTTGTAGTAGCCTTGGTCAGCTCCTGTGCATACCTGTTTTGTTGTGTGTACATATATGTGTATATATAAATGCTTAGTTAAATAGGTAACTGATGGCTTCAGTTGGAAGCCTAGACCTATTTTGAGCATATGCTTATTGTTATGGTGGATGATGATGTTGTATTGTGGAGACCTTGGTTGGTCCCACTATATATATAAATGTGTGTGATATTTGATATATCCATGAAACTGTTGCATTGCATAAATAGGTAGGTTATGTGATGATGAACTGCAAATTAGAAGGTTGATGTAGTGATGACAGTGTTATTGTACTATTCCAAAATCCTATTTTGAAATTGAAAGTAATTCGTGAAAAATTTATTTGGGTTTTAGAAACCTAGTTTTAAATATTAGGATGTTTTAAGAATTGTTGTGAATGGCTTGATGTCCATGGTTGTATTGATTGATGTGTTGTTGAACATCCCATGATGTGTGAATTGATAAAGGATGGTTGCCACTAACTATTGATGTATATGGAATCCAATAAGAAATAGTGAATTGTTGAATATGGAGTGGCACAATAGGATACATAGAGTGAGAATGCATTGATTGACATTTGCATCCATGGCATATCATTCGCTGTCTATGTGGAATGTTAGGGGTTCCACTAAGCGGGCCTAGTAGGTGGGCGACCCGGTGCATGGGTATATTGTTGTATTTCCCTAGTGATTCTAGGAATCACGAAGTTGTCCATAGTTTGGTGATAAGGCACCCTATGTGGCGGTCCCTATGGGCAGGTGGCTTTGTGATGAGCAAGTTACCTCGGTGTCCGACGTGACACGGCTCTCTCGATGTGTGTTCGGGAGGGGCCCGTAGCACTTGTGTCAAGTAAGGCCATGATTATAGATCCGCAAGTCACAGGGTGACTAGTGCTACAGATGAGCGAGAGCGGTTTGGTTCCAGTAAAAGTATGATGTTAAGCATGCATGGATGGAGGTATATGTGTACACAATTTTTCTACTGCAGTAGGGGCATAGTAGCATACCTATGCTTGTCCCACATTTAGTATGTTGTTTTTTCCCACAGTAGGATCCGCATTTTATAATAAATCCTTTATGCATATGCATTAGCTATAAGAGCATTTACATATAGCCGGAGATATGCCTAGTTGGAAGCCCGTGGTGGCGATGGATGATTGAGAAATAAAGAGGAAAGAAATGTGGTACTAACATTATGTGTACAATGATGCTATTGAGAATACCAATGATTTGAATATGTGTGTTATGGATGTATTTCTTGAGAATGTAATATGTTACTATGAATGATGTAGTATGTGAATGAAACTATGATGTTTCTTATGAAGTGTATCATATGTAAGCATGTATGGATATCATCATAATGTATGACTTTGATACATCTGGATTATGTTACTCACCTCCTAGTTGCCATTTTTAAGTTTGATGTAGGTGTGACGTAAATCCTACTCTTTTGGAGGTCGAGTATTGATGAAGGTAAATATGAAAGGAAAGTGGGTGAGCCTTGGCTGGAATATTGTCATTTTGTAGAGCATATGATGTACATGCTCAAGTTTGTAAATTGATATGATGAATAATGATTTTGGAGGTCTTGTAGGAAAATGAGACCCTTATGTGTATGGCTTATTTTCATTAATGACCTTGACAATGTATGGATGATATAAATGATGTGGCATGCTGTTAAAATTGATGAATGAATGGATATTCATATATATATTTTGGATTTTATAAAGCACATGAGATGATAAGTTTGATTTTAATATTATCAATGAATTGGAATGGAAATTATTGAGTATGAATGCTTGAGACAAGTTTTATATGCTTAATATGATGTATGTGATATGTTGAATTTGATCAATTTTTCTTAGTATGGGTTTTGGTATGTAAAGTTGTGAAATTTTCACGTTGTCTACACATGATCTGATAATCTCTCTCAAGCGAGATGGATTCTCGCTCAAGCGAGAATCCCCTGTGTCAGATATATGGCCTCTAGCCTAATCTCGCTCAGGCGAGATTGGTTCTCGCTCAGGCGAGATTGGTTCTCGCTCAGGCGAGTCGACCCTGCACCTGGTGTGTGCATTCTGGACGTTCCTCGCTCGAGCGGTCTCGTCTTCGCTCAAGCGAGTGTGGTGTGGAGTTGTTTCTGGATGGGATTCGCTCAGGCGGACTGGTGTCTCACCCAAGCGAGATGCTTATGTATCAAGAGGGAGCTACTGGAGGCAATTCGCTCAGGCGGGCTTCGCCTCGCTCGAGTGAAATTATGGCAGAATGGTTCTGGACTATTTACGCTCAAGCGAAGTGGTCTTTGGGTGGAAACTCAGTCAAGCGAGCGAGCGTGGGTATGACACTGGAGCGTTTTCGCTCACGCTCGCTGGCCTCGCCCAAGCGACCCATATGGGTCTCGCTCAAGCGAGACAGGGACTCGCTCAAGCGAATTTCCCTATTCTCAGTTTCTTGATTTTTACTTCTCTGCTCAATTTTCTTGCTTGTTTTGGAACCCTTAAATCATGAAAATGATATTATTATTATGAAATCATATTTCTAATGTTTAACAAATTAATGAGGCATCTTTCCTTCCCCTTTTCCATATATTTTGATAACTCCTAAATTTTATCCAGTTTTTCGCTTTCCCTTGTGACGATCTCAAGTCCGATCGTCCAAGGAGCGCTTTGATACCTTCTCATATCTTCATATATGAGATAGGTTATTTAATGATCCAGAGTAATTACTTGGTATTATATATATTGAATTTCTTCTACTTATAATTATCTGAAATCGTGAAAAATTTACCCCTATTTTTGGGGTGTTACATTATCTCATGGTTAATTATTTTTAAACAAATATAAAAAGAAGAATGAAAATTATATTTATATAAAAACTACATATTGATTTTACAAATAAGATAATAAAAAATTATAAAAAATAGATAATAAAAATTTTAAAATTTAATCATTTTATAAAATAAATAAAGGTAATAAACAATATAAATATTAAAGTTCATGCTAAAGACAAAATAATAAATTTAATTCATGTGATTCTAGATAGAAACAAGAGTAAAGTCTCTACATATAAAGCATAAAAATTTAATGCTATGAAATAATAAAATTATAACATAGCTTATATTAATTTTGAACATAAGTGTTATTCTCAAACAATGATATGTGAATAATATATAAAAATGATTAAGGTTCTTGTCTAAATCTTCATAAGTTTTATTCACATTAAGTTGCTTTCTTCCGAGACAAAAAAACAAACTCTTGAAAACACCCAAAAGAAGAGAGAGACAATAAACACAAATAAAAAATTAAGCAGCAAAGATTTCTAATCTAAAACAAACTTACCAATCCTCTAACCATTTGTAATTTTTTACTTGAGCATATAACAAGCATTAAGAAAACACGCAAAAATAATAACTCATCACTTACAAATATCAAAGGGAAAATACATTATCAAACATATCATTACCATTAGAGAAAATCAGAGTATGAAAAATGGAGCAATAAAAAATCAAAAATTACTATTATACTTAAACCACCTTGTGCATTTGATAATCTGATCCCAAAAGACACAAACATTAATAATCTAGTATAACATAACCTTGGAAATAATGAACACGGGGGCGAATATTTTCCATGTTGCACATGGTACTATAAGGGCAAACATTTCTCGTACTATGCATAGTGTTATATATTACTTCTATGATGACAAAATTATATGGGTGAATGTTTCACATGCTACGCATGGTACTATATATTAATTCTATGATGAGTTAGATATGCATCAGGATTATATATCACTTGTAGTGTGAATTTGAATTTATAAATTAATTAAGAGCTTATACAATTTTTAATTTTTTTATGAACATTGATAAATCTTCCTTGAACCTACATGTATATAGAAAACATGATTACAATTATGTCAAAATCAAATGAAAAAAGTTTATGTTCCTTTTGTAACATCAACTGTTACATAATATATAGAAAATATAATTACAGAAGCTTTATTTTGTAACTATTCAATTGGTAGAAGTTGTGTGTTCAAATTACAAGTTTTAGTTAAAAACAAAAAAGCACCTGTAACATTCATAGATACACATTAAAATAAAAAATCCAAGTATATGTTACATAAAAATATAAACTCTAATTTGAAAAAATTCATATGTCTTCCACCTACAAACTATAAAAAATTTATATAAATGGCAAATCGAAAAAATCATATGTAGCTTTTTTATAGCAACACCACCTTTAACATAGTGGTCCATCTTCTTCTTTAAGTCACTCATATGAGTCTTAACTTAAATGGTCAAAGGAAGTAATTTGCCTTCTCAAGATGAGTCTAACACTTATGATCTCAGTAATAAAATCTTTGTACATATGATTCCATATTTTCCTAGTGTCAACCACCTAAACAAGTAAGCTACATGTAGTGAATGAATTCAAATTGAAACACAATAAAATGTTAATTAACTTTTACTAGTTTCCAATCTCAATCCCCTTACTTTGCAAAATTCAAGCCAACCATGGGTCAACTATGCTTGAAATTTTACCATGTAAGGTCAACTGATGATAACATCAAATATCAAGTGATCCAAGGTCTACACAATGCATGAATGTTGCTTATTATTGAGACCATAAGACTGAAAATTATGGGCACGACTTAAGAAAAATAGCAGACTAATCAATAAATAGTATTCATGGTGCAAATTCATCGGATGATGATTTTTATGGCAAGCACACCAATCATTAAAAAGTAATATATTTGATCGTTCCCACGGGGATTGCGTTAAGTATCACAATCTTGAAGAGTCTTTAGCTGAACCTTACAACAAAGCTAATAAAGTCTTGCAGTTTTCTAAATTTTATATTGTTTTTGTGAATTTTCATATAGTAGTGTCACAAGTAGAATTAAGACAACAATTAATCTATACTAATTACACAGATTGGAATTAATCTCCACATATAACTTCACTTAAATCCTAATGACAACAGTTTTGGATTCAATTAAAGCATGGTTCAATCTCGTAGATGAATAATTCCTAATTCCTTAGGTAATTATTGCTAACTCAACACAAAATAATCCTAATTCCTTAGGTACCAGTTCATGTTAAATCCAATTGTGAAATTAAAGGGAACCCTAGCTGTTCATCTAATTCCTTAGGCATGAAGCAACTAGGTTAGGAAGTGTAATCTGAAGCTCTCACCATGATTCCTCTTTAATGGTTGCTTCTAAATGAGCCTTGGATTTCCTAATCCAAGAGGTGTGATCCAACAATTCCAATGTTCATAACTTGCTTTAGTTGAATCCTCTACTCTAATCAATTGAATCTTAGCTTAGTTGCAGCTTTAATCAATCCTAATCCTAGGGAATTAAGCACTCATGGAGGAAAACGAAATGGATACAGAGAATGGAAGTTAGGGATGAGAGAATTTAAAGAGAGAAGACCTAGAGAGATGAGAGAAATCTGAGAAGTGAAATTAGAATCTCAAAATTATTCATTGGATCCTTTACAATACAACTATATGTAGCTTTCCTAAGCTTAATTAAAATTCTCAATTAAAATAATTATAGAGAATACAATTAATTAAGAGGTACAAAATAAATAACTAACTTAAGTTAATAAAATTACACATTTACAATTCAGAAAATAAAACAAAAACTAAGTGGGTCAGTCATTGGGCGTAGGCACGCTGTACTTGGGCGTGGGCACGCTTGTGGGTTACACTAGGAGCAGTAGCTGGGCATAGGCACACTGGGCTTCTGGTGTTGGATCTCATGGAAAGCGTACCTTGGGCATAGGGACGCTGGTTCTCAGCATGGGTACGCTAGAAGATTGGCAGGCATCAACGTAAGGCTCTAGCGTTGTGACATGCGGCTAAAGGAGATTAGCAGGTGTTGATAGGCTCATGGGCATACCTACGCTGGGTATGGGCATGGGTACGCTGGTGGGTTGCACTAGCACGCTGGTGAAAGTTGGTACGTGTGGTTTCAGGCACATTGGGCGTGCTTACGTTGGCTTCTAGCGTGGGCACGTTGGGTGGCACAGTGACGACACCTGAAATCTTTTCTTTTTCTTTCAATATCTTAATTTAATAAATAATTACTAATTCACTTAAAAATAATCTATTATTTAACTAAATAACTAAAATTGCTAATTAATTACTAAATGAATAAAATAATAATTAATTTGACACTTAAATTATTAAAATACAATTAGAAATAATACTAATAAATAAGTCTTTTCAAGACTTATCAATTCATTAAATAATTCTAATTAACCAAATTAGGATGACAAAAATTATACTCACTAAGAAGTTATTGATCTCAAACTCAATATTTAAAAAAAACCTCAAAAAGTATTTTCTCAAAAGTCAAATAGAAACATTATGCACCTTGTAGTATATGCTGAACTAGAAATTAGTTATCTCTACTTTCTTATTATTGTAACTTGAAAGGCCTACAATCAACTGACTGGATCTTAATCTAGTGTATAGTCAATGTCCATTTGAGGATTTCCATGAACCATTACAAATCCATTTCAATATTTAAAAAATATTTTTGATAAAAAAGGCTCAATTACACATAACAAATGGAACATATGATGGGATAAAAGTAAATTACTTCTTAAGATGTAATTGTCTTTCCTAGTGTTATTCTTCTAGTTTTACATGATTATAGCAAACATATCACAAATGAAAAAAGATAAATGTAGAACCTTTGCTTAGTGTTTGGAAGTTCTGGGTCATAATGCTATATCGATTAAAAACCTCCCCAACGATAAATAGACATCAAAAGAACAAATAGTCTGGCAGTGCTCCATTAGGTCTAATTGCATTTGATTTCATTATAATCGGTTCAGGGAATATCCACAAACCATCTATTCTAGCATATGCATCAAAAATACATATTTAAAGAAAAACCTTTGCACGTGGACTCCTTTTTGTTACAAAAGCATTATGCTCTTGGAATTATGACAGATATTTAAATTTAAATGAAACAAAATAAATACATTCTTAAAAAATTTAATATTTGATTGAAAAAGAAAAGAAAAATTGACCTTATTAACATCCAAATGAAGAAACTTGGTAAGGTGTTAAATGTCATGACATAATTTTTTATAATATCCCAAAAAAATATAACAAAATCCAAGATATAATAGAATTAAATTCAATTTTCTTTAAAGCAGTGGTAGTATTAATAGTTTTTCTTCTGATTGAGAAAGAGCAATGTATCGTCTTATTTGTCTTACCACCACCTCTATGTTAATCAAAAGCTTGATCCTCACAATTGACATCTTCACTACTATTTTGCTCTTACCACAACAACCCATTTATTTCCTTTAATCTTATGTGGTCTGCTTAACGAAAATGACAATGTGAGAGTAAGAACTACGTACCATTTGGAGAAGTTTAAAATATTCGGTTATGCTTGCAAGCATCATGGAGGAGTGAGAAGACAATGAAAATGGTTTGTTTTAGGGTTTGAGGAGATAGGGAGAGTAATAGTCTGATGAAAACAAAACCAACCCTATCAAAACAAAAACCATCGAATGTGAGCCTCCATCTCTACCACAATTGTCCCCTCTGATCATGAAACCTCTGATCCATTGTATCCACCACCATCGCTTCAAAAACCATCAATCCTTGATTCAAACGCCATCTACAATCACCTTACTTCCTCTTTATAGAGTCATGAAGGGCGAATGGTCTTGTGATTGGCTTCGATGGGGACGGAGAAGTTTACAAAGTGGTTTTTTTTATTTTATTGTGGTTTTGATTGTGGTTAGGGATAAATGATGAAAATTGTTATAGAAAAGGTTATGTTTTTAGGTATTTGATGGAAGAGGTGAATGAGAAGAGTTCGGTAGATGGAGAGGAACAAAATTGTTAAAGAAGAAAGGGGAGAGAAATAGTAAGTGTTTAGAAATGAGGGATGGGGAGGAAGAATGGTTTGGTGAAATTAGAGACAATGAGAGAATGCGATACCGAAAGGTAACATGTAAGGAAAAATGGAAAAAGAAAAAAGTTTGAATTAAGGAAAACCAAGAGTTTAAAGAGAGTTATATCATTGAAAAAATAAAATGGATAATAAATGTAAAGAATTTAAATGGGTTTTAAGCTAACAAAATATCTGATTAGTCAAA